>CM077031.1:78833849-80127092 GCA_039090855.1 Macrothele yani | reverse complement strand
GTTCAATAGCTCTGGCAAGACGTCCTTCAGAAATATCCATTAACTCCTTCCGTCCAGACGAGGAGGCATGACGTATGGGTCAATTACGTGGTTGCCCACAATGCCGGCACAAACGTTAACAGTGAAACGGTTTTGTTCTGCGTGTGGTCGTTGAGCATTTGGGTTCTCCACCGTCCACACATGCGCGTCATGTGCATTTGAAGCAACCTTCCTTGTAAAGCACACTTCGTCTGTGAACAGCACAGAAGTAGGAAATTGGGATTATGCCGCACTCTTCTGAAGGTATCATTTTGCAAATGCATTGTGCTGAGGGGAATTCTTAGGACTTAGTGTCTGAACGCGCTGGACATTATATGGATGCAATTGGTCTTCGTGAAGAACCCTCCATACGGTGGATTGGGACAGACCGAGCCGATGGGCAATTGACGTGTTGATATCTTTCTATTAGCAGTTTCAGGTGTTAGGGCCCGATCCTTGTTTCCACTATGCGAAAAAATCACACATCCACGCATTCTTGTCTCCAAAAACGATCCCGTAAATTTTTCCTCTCATTGATTTTTTTTTTTTTAATTTCCTTTTTGAGCCGAACCGAACGACAGGAAAAAACATTCTTGTTTCACTTTCTTAAACACTCGTTCAAGGATTTCTGTTGAAATTGTGTATTTATAGGGTTTTGTGCGAGTACTGTATATATGTGTGTGCCTTCGGAACGAGAGCTAGAAAGAATTTGAACATATATAAATGGCTTAAAAATTACTTTTAGTCTATGTGTTTAACTAGAACACGTGTGAACTAAATTATTGACTTCATTTTAAAAAAAACTAAATTTTATATTTATGTATGGTAATAATAAACATTGAAATCGTAAAGTGAACTCGTGCATAATTGATTTAATAAATTTAAGCTTACATTATGACTGAGATTAAATAGTGTGTAATGAGAAGCATTTATTGATACAAACGTTTGTGACATTCAGGTGTGTTAGCACACAACAAAATTTGGTATACAATCGTAAATTATGTGAATAGAATAATCTTTTTGTTATAGGAAATTAATGATTTTCTCCCGAATTCTGAAATTTCTTCTTCAACAATTTGTAAAGAAAGTGATGTCAAAATTATTGTATTCTTGAGTTCGAGATATGTAAATGTGTGTACCTGATGTAAATTTTATGTGAACATTAGGATCCCCTGAATCTGCGCCGTTTCGGGTTTTTTTTCACTAGACTGGGAGACGCCAAACACAGAGATAAGAATCCCGTTTCCTGTTAGCCCAGAAATTCCTTAGTAAGTAACCTTGAAAGCTTGAAAGTGGTTAGGCGCCGCAGCATAGAAGAGGAATTTCAAGATTTTGGCAAAGTCATGGTCAAGGGGGACGCCAAATGATGATGATAACCCAGCAGGTTCCTTCGTCCCCCACTCCCCGAGTAAACACCCTTCCCCTTCAAGCTACGGAGCAAGAGGAAGCACTTTCATCCAATAGCGTAGCTCAAAGTAGGGCGTCCATTTTGACGCTTGCGCGCAAGAGTTTTGTAAAAGTTTGTGTAAAGAAGAGAGGTTCTCTTCACTCTCTCACTTGACTCCAGTTGCACGGAAGGTCAACACTCGCACTCACATTTGCCCCTTGGTTTTTTCTGAGGTTAACTTTTCACTTACGTTCCTCGGGGAGCATGCTGACAGCAGCAGTTCCACTCTTTGCTGCGTCCTAAGGCATATTTTGGGGAAAAATGGAAACGAGAAAAAAGTGCTTAACTGCAATTTCAAGCGGATGCTCTCCGTAGGAGCCTACCTCAGGGACACTCATCTGCCATTTCTGTCCTAATACCCAGTCCGAAAAAGAAAATGGAGTCCTGTTAGAACAGCTGTGCTAACCTCTTCACTGACGAAAGAGCCATCTTCGATTACGCCTTCCTCCGCTGCTGATAAAATAAGGCTGGGAGAAGCCTCAACGGATGTTCTTTTTTCACGAATCTCACCAAAGAGCGTCTGAGCCCAGACTCCTAAAAGAAAAAAAAAAAACATCAAAATTCTCGCTTATCCGGAGATGATCGATGACGTCCACCTTGAAGTAATGCTGCCTAGAGTGAAAAAGGTAATCTTTTTGGATCTAACATACCTTTCGGCCACCCATTTCACCAGACTTTTTTTTTTATCCCAGAAAAAAAAAACGACCCTCGTAGCATTCGTCTAAAGATGGTGGAAGATGACAGGGTTGTCAAACGAATGTAATTATTGTAGAATTATATGATTATTTAAAAATTAGTATGATGTCAGCGAAAATCTTAGTGTATTGAGTAATGACGCCGGAGAACATGAGTGATGATAGTAAAAAGTGTAATTTATTGGGTCTTAAAAACGGGGGAGAATGATATAAATATTTTGAATTAAACCAATAAAAGGGAAAGAACTTCAGAGGTAGGTGTATTGCATTACACGCTGAGAAACCTCAGTGCTCATTTTATTTTTGGCCGAAGGGAATATCAAGTGTAGATCACAGTTTTTTATTTAAAACGAATGCTAATTGAACCACGCTGGAAGTTTGAAAAATAAGTGAAATTTACAAATTGAAATGTTAAAATATTGAATATCGGACCAAATCAGAAAATTGTGTAATCAAATTGAAATTAGACTTTAAAACTCAGTTTTGGCATTTGTGGGTGGTTTGTGAAAGAAACAAAAATCTCTGTAAAATTTCATCAAAGTCCTGACCAGGCGAGAGGCCTGTTTAGCAATTAATATAACAGGAGTCAATATTTACACCTAAAATTCTGAGTCACCTCTACTAAGTGCTTGTGTGTTCAGTGAATCCTAAATTCGTTATATTAAATTTTGTGCTATTTTCTTTTGTCAAGACCAAAAATCACCTATGAATTTGGCAGAGCTAATGGATAGGATCTGGATGCAATTGCGGAGGTAACAGGACAACGTAAGTTTGGTTATTTGTGTATATGGATTTTTCTTTTGTGCTACCACTACTTTATTATTATTTTTTCATCAGGTGCCACATTGTTTCGTACAAGTATTTTTACACTATTTCAAATTAAGTTACAGTATAACAAAAGGGCCTTAGTAACCAGTATTAGCTAATTTGCAATATATGAGTATGCTGGCACTTGGAGTTTCTTCTGCATGACTTAACGCATTATCTGCGATGGTAGGAGTGTGTACCCATCGTTCCCGACACCTGGCAGGGCCCTGGAAAGAACCAGTGTCGCATAACCTCTGATGCAGCCGCGCAAACACTTGGTGGTATGGTACTGGTCTCATCGAGTACCGATCCTGGTACAGTCGCACGGCGGCTCGTCCGTTGCAGACCGCTGCTACGTATGCGAGTTGCATATCAACCGTTTCCGCGTTAGTGAACTCAGCCGTCCTACTGCCTCTGCGGGCGGTTTACAAATGACGGTATCCTGAAAGAACGTACGAGCAGTATCGCGTCCGAACAACGCCATCTACCGCATGAAGATAACGCTTCCGACCCTGCCTTGCTATGTGATAACGATTTATCTTTGGGCAACGTACCCCTTCCAGAAGTTTCTACACGCTTAGCTGAATCACCCTGTAGAACTTTGAAAAAGCACATGGGAAAACATTAATTTTCTAAAACAACATTCCTAGCACCTACTTCGATATAACATTCCTTATTTTCCATCATTACACAGTGATGTGACGTACACCTGCTAAAAGGTGCATCAGCCACTAGATGTCGCCATATTATCAGGACAGAACGGCTCTTAATCAGAGTTACGGGCTGCTACTAACATCTGTTCTTACATGGGTTCCATATGAAACGAATATTTTTCATTGTTAAAGAGTTCGTAGGGCAACGGGTCTGGGTGGGGTGCGGTGTTACACATAACACTCATTCACTGCAATAAAATTCAGAATATGCAAGTTGCACTTTAAATGGTATACCCAAGCTTTAGCTTTATAAGTTCCTTGGACAAGAATGAACATGTATGACGCCTACTATGTTTCAATACAAAATTTTTCCAGCGTAAATGTATATATCTGATGAGCTATGTAGAACAGATTGTCATGTTTCCAGATGTTCAACAGAAAAAAAAATGTTCAAACGCGCTAGATTCGTCCATTTTGGAATTAATATCTATTTATCAGCTATCACTGTTTCTCATGACATCCGCCCACCATCATGAATTTCAAACACACACGCTAATTTGCTATATCTAAATGGTCCGCGTTGCTCCAACCAGCCTTAAAGATACTTATTTAGCTGGTGAATTCCCCAGCCTACCTAGATTGTCAGTCGAACATTATTGAAGCCAAAAGCTAACAGCTAACAATTTTCCTATATTTATTTCTCAATTTAATTATAAAATACTGCATAAAAGAGGTCGCTATAATTTTTTTTATTTCGACTTTTTTGTTTAAAATCAAACGTTCCTCAACAAATAAAGAAGTAGAAAATGTCGTAATGAATAGTTATGTTAAGAAAAATTTATTCAAACTAATTGTTTTAATATATTGCAATAAACATTCATGTTCTCAAAATAAATGGGTAGATTAATGATTTTCAATTTATGGGTAAAGCGATGACTGTGGAGTTTCCCTTATGTAACAAATGAAATCTCTCCATCTACACAACTTATTGTGTTTTTCCTAAAATTTTCTAATTACTCAGTCTATTTAGATGCAGAAGAATCTCGCTAAAGTGGAACTCCATTTTTAGCAATTTATATATGCTTTTCTGATGTTAAACTCTAGTCCGTGGTAACTCCACAACGTAAATTTAGTTGTTTCTAGGATACCGAAGCGTGCAAATTATTTTACTGAAATCTGTGGACATGCTATCATCACACACTCTGCTTAGCAATTATCGCAATGGGAACGTAACAATTCGAATATTTGGGAATATCAGAAAAGAAACCTGGTTTTCTCTTTACTTTTATATCTCCCCGTATCCTTCATTTTCTTTCTTCTTTCATTTCTCGTTGTGGGTTATCTAATTTCAGAAATGCACTTCTGCAAGTAAAACGCTTCCATAATGTAGTAACTTCAGTAATTTAAATTTCTCCACAAATCCTTTATTTTCTAAAGAGTCTCTGCCTTAGACAGTTTTCAGCAGTGTAACATATGGCACATACGCTTTTCGAATGATTATTTCGCATTTAATAAACGTATTGTACGTCACAACTTCAGAAATATTTATCTCCACAATATGGATACACAGGAAAGAACAAGCTAGCAAAGGCAGGAACAAACAAGTTAGTAAAATCATGCAATGCATTGATTATGATACGCTTTCCAACATACCAGAAATTATTACTCAAGTTATGAGGATAATGGCTGTGGAATAAATCTCGCTCCTGTGTCCTGAACTTTGACCCCATTTCGATGATATTCAACAGAACCGGTTCAGTATACCTCAAGAATAACATACTAAAGTTTTGTAGCAATAGAAGCAGTTTTACGCAAGTTATGAGAATAATGGCTGTGGAATAAATCTTGCTTTTGTGCAATGACCTTTGACCCCATTTCGTTGATATTCAACCGAACCGGTTCACTATACCTCCGGAACAACATGATAACGTTTTGTCGTAATCGAAACATTTTTAGGTAAGTTATGATGCACAAGGGCAATGGAATGGACCCCACTCCAGTGTCCTGACCTTTGACCCCATTTCGCCCACTTTCAATATAGTTCGTCCCCAGTGGCTCCCTACCACATACTCAACTTTTACCGAAATCGAACCATTTTTACGCAAGTTATGACGCATAAGGGCATTGGAACAAATCCCGCTCTTATGGCCTGCCTGACCTTTGACCCCATTTCGCCCATTTTCAATAGGGTTCGTGCTCAGGTGATTCCCTACCACATACTAAAATTTCATCGAAATCAAACCATATTTACGCATGTCATGACGCATAAAGGCAATGAAATAGATTCCACTTTTATGCCCTGACCTTTGACCCCATTTCGCCCATTTTCAATAGGGTTCGTCCAAATTGGTTCCTTACCAAATACTAAAATTTCATCGAAATCGAACCATTTTTACGCAAGTTATGACGCATAAGGGCAATGGAATAAATCCCGCTCTTATGCCCTGCCTGACATTTGACCCCAATTTGCCAATTTTCAATAGGGTTCGTGCCCAGGTAGTTCCCTACCACATACTAAAATTTCATCGAAATCGAACCATTTTTACGCATGTTATGACGCATAAACGCAATGAAATGGATCCCGCTTTTATGTCCTGACCTTTGACCCCATTCCACCCAGTTTCAACAGGGTTCGTTCCCAGGTAATTCCTTACCACATACTTCAATTTCATTGAAATCGAACTATTTTTACGCAAGTTATGATGCATAAAGGCAATGGAATGGATCCCGCTCCTATGTCCTGACCTTTGACCCCATTTCATTTATTTTCAATAGGGCTTGTTCCCAGGTGGTCCCCTACCACATACTAAAATTTCATTGAAATCGAACCATATTTACGCAAGTTATGGCGCATAAGAGCAATTGAATGGATCCCGCTGTTATGGCGTGACCTTTGACCCCACTTCACCCATTTTCAATAGGGTTTGACCCTGGTGGTCGCCTACCACATACTAAAATTTCATCGAAATCGAACCATTTTTACGTGAGTTATCATGCCGACAGACGGACAGACGGAAAAAGCTGGAGCATATACGCTTCTTCAGTTCAACACAATTTTATTAACAAGGTTGGGTTCAGGAGGCGAACATGGGCGTCCTGATACATATATTGTACGGTGAAATATACAAATTCTAAAATTTTATGTACGTTATATACAGCACAATGTATTGATTCACAAAGGAGCCTCGTGGTAAGAGGTACAGGCATTTTGCACAAGAACAATAACACAGATTGTCGAAACATTTCGTCTCGAAGCATAAGTATATTATAGTGCTGACAAATAACAGAACAAGAATATTATAATGAAGCACTGTACAAAAGGAGAACTGTAGATGACAAAGTAGACAATGTGAAACCTAAGGCAAACAGAATAACGATGTCTTAGCACTGGTAGAAAAAATTATAATCAAAGAGAAAAAAACAAGAAAGACTATATACATTTGTACAGTATGGTGCATATTATATTCACATTTGTTAGAAGATATAAGCTGTATGTTGAAGTTTGATTCCGAAAACCAATGGTGAGCATGCACGTGGAACTGAAGTTCAACAGAGCTAGGAGCAACGAGGTTATAAACTACCGACAGTCAGTTGTAACGTCGCTGGCATGCCGGCGAACCAGGAAGCGGCCGGAGACCAGGTGGAACGGAAATGTTGTTCTCTCTGTTGGGCAACGGCCACAAGGTTCTCTAGACGAAGTCTTGAGAGGAGACGCTCCCGAAAGTGGCACAGTAGTTCCACAGAAGTTTGGTGGATGGTATAAGGAGATGAGATATCTCGGCAGCGCTGATGAAATACGTAAATGACGTGTTTCACCAGGATGAAAATATATGAGCAGGTGGGTGGAAGCTTGACTGGCGGAGAGACCTGCAGGAGGAGTGTCTTGTAGGCATCGAAAGGAAGATCAGTTGTGGCTGAACGTTGAGCAATGGAAAATGCAAGATGGAGTAGTGGAAGGAGGATGACACAATGTAGATAAACGTGAGAGACATCAGCTTCTTGAGCACAGAAGGGGCAAAGAGGTGAGTCAAAAATGGTCATGCGGTGGAAGATGGATGGAACGGGAAGACGGCGGTGAGAGAGGATTGGGAGACATCAGGGATGTGAAGGGGAGAAATAGAGTGGGATTTTAAAAGTAACCGATAGAGAACTGAGGTTGAAAGAGAGGATAGTGGAAGTGTAGATCTGCCGACTGAAAGAAAGAAAGGAAGGGGAGGGAGGCGGAAGGAACAAAGTCAGGCCGGTGGTGGTTGCGAGATGAGGAAACTTAGCAATGATGGTAGAGAGTAGGGAGTTATAGACAGAGCGAGAGGAGGGTGAAAGTAGAACGGTGGGTGGGAGGCTGGCGTAGGGACGCCAGGACAGATCTGAGGTTACAAGGTTTTTGACGGTTACAACTCCGACTCGGAGCCAAGAAGGATAGGCGAAGCATGAAAGATGAGGGGGATGAAGAAGAGAGGAGAAGAACAGAGGTTCGGCAAGGAGTTCAATGGTGGAATCGTGTGGGGATCGAGTGAGCGGGAGAGAGTGGAGAAAGGTAAGAGTCTCCCGTAAGGCAGGAGTAAGGCGAGAGTGAGTGGTAGTACGGAGGTCCATTAGAATGAAAGAAGTGAAAGTGAAATTAGTGTTGCTCGAAGAGGTGATGACATTCCTTGCGGTAACGGCGTCGGCAACAGGTGAGGTATGAAGACGGAGGAACGAAGTAATCCGGAGAGCTTGATAGTACAGTCGTGTATCAATTAGGCCAATGCCACCTTGGTCAGGAGGAAGGCTGAGCTTGGGGGCACTGAGCCAGTAGTGTCCGGTCCAGATAACTGAGGTGAAGCAGCGAGTGATATCATTGAGACGAAGAAGTGGGGATTTAGTAGCAAGCCATGAATGTGTGCACATGGAGAGAAGATAGGTTTGCGCAAGACGTGCACGTTGAAAATATGAGGTGCAGAACTGCACTTTTCGCCAAAACGCAGTTGACCGATGAAGACGTGGCTGGATGGTATTCAACGTTGTGCTGGAGGCTTCACCTGGGACGCCAAGATGTACGCCAAGGAAACGTTGAGAGGCTGAAGACCAGTGCGCTCCCCATGGGGAATCCAAACGGTCAACCCATGAGCCGAACCACAGGCCTGTGCTTTTGGTTGTATTAATCGCAGCTCCGGAGCAGGAGGCGTAATCGGCTAAAAGACTTTGGAGCAAAAAGAACTGTGAATCCAGGCGTATACAGAAGGTAGCGTCGTCTGCATACGCCACGGAAGTGGTGACATGGTGTCTCGCGCGGGTGATGAGTGGCGGCAGGGTGGGTTGAAAGGAGCGTTGAACGGAGCGGAGAAATGGTTCTAAGGCTATAGCGAAAAGTTGACCGGAGAGTGGGCAGCCTTGCTTCACTCCACGGCGGAAGAGGATTTGTGATGTAAGAAAGGTGGGCAACTTGACCTGGAAACTGGCGTCCTGGTAGAGGGAGGTGAGGAGAGAAATAAACGGAGATGGAAATCCAAATCGGAGAAGTGTGGTGGAGAGATAAGTGTGTGAGATATTATCAAAGGCGGACTGTTGGTCTAAAGAGAGGAGGGCGAGGGGTTCAGAGCGGGAGCGCGCAAGGTGAATTAGATCAGTCAGGAGATGGATGTTGTGAGATAGGGGACGGCCGGGAACTGTGTAAGTCTGGTTAGGGGAGAGGATGTAAGTGAGGATGGGATTTAGTCGTTGTGAAAGAAGCTTGGTATAAAGTTTGTAGTCGAGATTCAGTAGGGAAATTGGGCGCCAGTTCACCAAGTCAAGGAGATCACCTTTCTTGGGGAAAAGGACAACGTATGCATTTGTCGGGAGAGGAGAGTAAGTAAAGGCAGCAGAGAAAGCGGATAGGAGAAACGGAAGAAGAAGAGGCAGAAAAGTTTTATAAAAGCTAAAGGTTAGGCCGTCCGGACCCGGAGCGGCACTAGAATTCATAGAAAAGAATGTAGTGTTTAGTTCAGAGGGCGTGGGGGAAAGGAGAAGAGAAGGAGCGAGATGGGGGAGCCTGAGGTAGATTAGAAAGGAGAGAATCCACTGCTGCAGAGGATGGTTGAGGAGGTTCACTGAACTTCATGGAAAAGTACTGACGGACACGGGAACAAAGCGCAATCGGCTCATCTGATACCTCTCCAGAAGAAAGGCGTAGATGATGAAGTATGGACGAAGCTCGTCGGGTGTTTTCCACCGACGTCAGAAACTCATAGTTGTGAGCATCCGCCGTCAGGTGTTGCAAACGAAGTCGGCGGAGAGCTTGTTGCGCCAGAGCAGTGAGAAGAGATCGAAGCTCTTCTTGAAAGGAGGAGAAGAGAAGATCACTGAGACTAAACATGGATAGCATTGAACGAATATAGTCTAGGCGCATGTTCTGGAGTGTCTTTAAATGGAAAGAGTAGTTTCGGACATGCAGAACGAGCTGTTGCTTGATCTCCAACCAAGAATTTATTCCGCAGAGTGCAGATTGAAGCTGCGGTCGTCTGTCAATCAGGAATGACCGGACCGAAGAGCAGAATGCCGGGTCGGAGAGAAGTGCATCATCAAATGTCCACGGGCGAATTATCCTGGGTTTGAATGGTGCAGTATGGACTATGATAGCAATGGCGCAGTGGTCAGATGAGGCCGTGGGATGCACACTCGATTCTGTCACGGCAGGAAGTAGAGTACTGGAGGAATAAAACCTGTCAAGGCGGGCTAAGAAAGGATTTTGCGCATGAGAGGAGCGCCAAGGGTAATTAGTCGATCATGGATGAATATGCCGATGTACATCATGAAGAGCGTTGTTGGTGACAACTGTCTGGAGCAGGTTCGCCAGGGCATGGCGGCGCTCTCTATTTGTAGAAGACCTATCCAGAAGAGGATCCAGGGTACAGTTAAAATCCCCACCAACGAGAACATGGCCTGACGGTGAGATACGGTCGAGTGCTCTGCGAAGACGCGTGAAGAGAATTTATAAATGTGTTGTAGTGCTTGGAATATAGATATTGAATAAATTATATCTGGAAGACGCGATGGTAAAGGATGCATGCTGTAAGAGATCTCGACAAATATTTCGAACAGAGAGGGATGTGATAATAGAATTGAGAGTATGAATAATGCCGATGGCAAGACCGCTATGAGATGTTAGTCCATAGGCGTGATGAAACACAAAGTTCCACTGGCGCCATCGAGAATAGACGGTAGTTGGTTTGCAATTTGTCTCTTGAAGGAGGAGAATATCAGTCCCCAACTGGTTGAGGTCTTCATATGCCAGAGAGTTGCTGAGGGGGAAGCGAATCCCCTGCTATTAAGTGACACGATCTTGAATTGTGGGGTTCCTTGCCTCTAGCTGAAGATCTTTCAGAGCTGGAGGAAAAGACTTGAGACGATTATGGAAGATTTGTGCCCACGGATGGGTGGGAACATTCTGGCGGCAGAAATGCGACACATTGAAAATCTGCTCCGGCACAAGTTGGCGAAGCGATGGATTCTTGACTGCTAAGGCACGCGCTATTGCGTAGCTTGTCGGATTCGTTAAGTATGTATGGAGATCAATGTATGAGAGTGGTACGGGAGGTATATTGGCTGTCTGGAGAAATGCAGCGAACTCTTCGACCGTGGGAAAGGAGACTTCGGCTGGTGAGGTGTGTCGAGGAGAACTGCTGGAGAGGGAGGGTAAACGAGGTGAAGTAGAGTTTTGCTCCTTCGCCACTCGCCTGCTGCGGCCAGAGCCGCGGCGCTTCAGTGGAGGCTCGGTCGTCTCATCCTCACACTGCGTCTCTGGACCAACGGACTCCACATCAGCTGTTTCGGAGGTTCCAGTGGTAATAGCTGGTTGTAAACCTTCGGAAAGGGACTCAGTGGTGGAGCGACGACGTTGCGGGAGTGATTAGGCAATTGTAGGAAAGTCCTCTAGTGAAACAGAGGAAGTGGCTGTGGGAGCGTTGCGTTGACCAACGTCTGTAAGCGAACTTTTTCATCATATCTTGGCTCCCAGGCCTGCTGTGCTGAAGTAGATGGTGTAGTACGCTTCGAGGTAGGAACAGTACCTGTAGGAGCGCCAGTCGCAGTCGGTGGAACTTGATGTCGGCAGTGCAGGCGAAGATGGTTTTCGCCATTGCAAAACGTGCAGTGCAAGGAGGTAATGACGTCGATTCTCCGACGTTGCTGGCCACACCGTACGGTTAGAATCTTCGGGCACGCAAGCAGATGATCGTCCGACGGAAATATGACACGGGCACTTCGACGAAACCCTGCAATGGATTTGTCATCGGGATCTCTGGGCGCCGCCGAAAGGTTCGTTATTGGTCCAACCACTCGGCCAAATTTGCTGAGTAAAGTGCATAGAGCGACATCTGAGACTTCAGGCGGGACTGGGTGGAAAGTGACCTGGATAGGTTGCTGCGCCACAGGTTCAGCCAGAAGATGCACATCTTTGATGGATAAGCCAGCAGTCATCACAAGGTCTACATGTTCTTTACGGGCAAAATACACTTATACGGCTCGTAGCATTCGAGCCATATGAGTGATATAAGCTCCTGTAGGAAGCATCTTCTTTAGGGCAATACTATATTCCTTGAGTTTCGTGTCTGGTAATGCATCAAAACAGACACCGAAATCCATTGTGGAGAAAAATTGTTTCCCGGCTGGGGAATCCTCTGGGATATCGATGGTGGCAGAACTACCCTCAACACTGACGTAAGAGTCAGGAAAAACGGGAGCAATAAACTTGGAAGGAACTCTCGCTCCGGAGGTCACTTTGGAGTAAGTGAGACACGTAGAGTTGGCAGCGGAAGGATACGACACAATGCTGATTGCTGGTAGCGGCTTGGGAAACTGAGTTGAGCCAGTTGAAGGCAACGTAACCGTGCAATCGGTCACATCCATAGCTTCGGCAAATGAACCAGGGACGTGCGTCAAGGTGACGTCACTCTCCTGGACAGGGATATCAGCTTGAGCTTTTGCAGAGGAGTCGCGCGTCACATCTTGAATGCGTATGACGTCTCTGACGTGCATAAATGCTGATTGGTCTCCTGAGAGTGAGGAGGAGGAGGAGGTTGAATGAGCATCACTGATGTGGGGGTGGACATCACCCTTCTCAGTGCCTGCCATTGAAAATGGCGAGGATTAACTTAAGGATCGATCAGCTTGATCGAAAGTAATAAAACGCTGAATGCAAACAAAATATGCAACTCACCGACTTGGGAGCTGAGCTAAAAGAATTTACAGATCTTCTTCTTGAAGGGGAACACAAAAATAGGAACAAACATTCACTATATACTTCCAAAAACTGGGCATAAATAAAGAGCTCGAAAGCAACGTGATGTGATTTTATCGGTTTTACGCTTCTTCAACCTACGGTTCGAAAGCGTAAAAAAGATGCATAGCCAAAAATATCCTCTGATAATGATGAAAGGCATGTATGTTGCTTTTGCGAAGAACTCGTGTGTTCCAAAGCATTTAGTACTTTAATAATCGCTTTTGTTTTTTCATTTTTATGGGCATGAACGTAAAGTTTTATCAGAAGAAATTTCATGTGTCAAATATTTAAATCTGAAACCTAGTAGTCCGTTCAAGAATTATAGAAGACTTGTATGTACACCGAGATGTCAATTTATTTGCTACACCTGCACCCGTATAATGAATGATTTACTCCAAAACGTATAACGCCATGTCACTGAGGTGTGCGGTACAAATACGGCAGATTCATATAACGAGGATCATTTGGAGTAACCATGAGCGTCGCAATTGGCATATTGGGTGATCTAAGTGACTTTCAACGTATCAAGACAGTTGATTACGGTTGTGCCTGTTCGAGGATTTTCCGAATAACTGTCTAACTGGGCTTTCCAAGTGCAACCGTAACAAAGATTTTCCGTGAATGGAGCAACAAACAAAAGAAACTTACAGCATACGGCGATCCTGGGGTCGAGTTCACTTTTCCTTTGCCCAGAATTTCGAAATCTGCAGTGATTGGACGAATTGGGGTCATTCACGTCGCGTACACGATTTTTGGAAGTAGACAATTAAACGCATTAAGACATCTAGCAGTGTTTCATGTGAAGATTAAACATGTCTTAGAATGTGAAAGTCATCACGAATAAACTTGCAGAGTTCGCCTGGTTTCTCAAAGACCAGGACATCAATTTTGCCCTCATTTTTGAGTGCAAACTCACACGTAAGGTCACGAGACTCAATATTGCGAACTGTCAAGTCTTTTGGCAGACAGAGATCTTCACAGACCTCCAGCGGGGGTCAATTACTTCAAGGTCACGAATGGGTGACTGCTAACGCGGAACTCACAAAAGTCCTCAACAAAATCCAGATATTCACTTGTAAGCTAAAGACAAACTCCGGTTTCATTTTAACCCTTCTTCGTTTTGCTGACGACATATTCATTTTTGCAAGTGCTTTTGCGGAGCTACGGAGTATTATCCAGGAACTTACTAACGAGAGAAAAGAAGAGTTTAAATAGGAAATTACAGAACCAAAAATTGATGTACGATGCTTTCAAAATATCTTAAAATTTAGCGATAGATGGAGCCAATTTAAAAGTAACCAATTCCTATATTTACATTGGACAACAATATGAAGCAAAGGACACATCGAGGAAGAAAAAAAAATAGGCTTAAAAAACTTGGTTGAAGAACATTTGTAAGGAAGAAGGCAATTTTGAAGAGCTATTTATCATTACGTCTTCAAAGAAAAGTATTTAAAGAAACTGTCTTAACAGCACTTACTGTTTGATCATAGCCATGGCCTTTAATTAAGAAGACATTCAGAAGCTGCGTAGGATTAAAAGAAGCATAGAGAGGTGCATGCTTCATATAACCAGGAAAGGTAGGAAGAAATACCTATAAATCTGGAAAGTGTTAAAAGTCGATGACATCGTGATCAAAGTAAAATCCATGCTTCATGTAACCAGGAAAGGTAGGAAGAAAAACTCATGAACCAGGAAAGTGATGTGAGCCAATGACATTAGATCAAGGATAAGTCCGTAAAATGCCAATGAGTTAGATATATTGCAAGATAAACTGACTACTCTTGGGCAACTGAAATACTGGTCAGTAGTCCAAAGGATATCAAAAAGCCCGGAGAGAGACCATGTGGAAGATGGATGAATGAAATTGAAAAACATGTAGGAGTAACATGTTACGGATTAGCTCATGAAAGAACGTTTTGAAAAACAGTTACGGATTCTTCATCTAGCACTGGATTCATGATA
The DNA here is from genome assembly GCA_039090855.1 of Macrothele yani. NCBI lineage: Eukaryota > Metazoa > Arthropoda > Arachnida > Araneae > Macrothelidae > Macrothele > Macrothele yani. The sequence goes on along the minus strand of CM077031.1, from coordinate 80,112,266 downwards.
CATACGTATATACAGTGTAGCGGGATGAGCCATTACATTATGACCACCTATCGAATAATCTGTGAGATCCCATTTAACCCGAAAAACAGGGGCCACTAGGCGAGGCATCGATTCGATGAGGTGGCGTTAGGTACCCTGGGGTATCTGGTACCATAATGTCCCCAGTTCCCGTAAATTTTGGAGTGGTGCTGATTTAACGCAAACCCGCTTTTCCGAGTCCAACCACAAATGATCAGTTGGGTTGATATCAGGTGAATTTGGAGACCAGGGCATTAACAGAAAGTCACCAGCATGTTCTTCGAAATACTCCTTGACGATTCCGGCAGTATGGCATGGGACATTATCCTCTTGGAAATGGCCATCACCAACAGGGAACGCAGTTGCCATAAACGCATAAACTTGGTTCCCAACGATATTCAGATACCTGACAGCTGTCAGAGAATAAATATGCTATTGGACATATGAGGCTAAAGTCTCCCAAGAAAATATCGTCCACGGCATAACACCGCCGCCGCCGGCAGATTTCCTCCCAAAGGTGGGTGTAGGTGCCATAGACTACATTGGTAATGGGTGCATCCACGCTCTGCCGTCTACGTGATGCACCAGGACTGTTGATTCGTCAGACCAGGCCACATTTTTCCAATCATCTACGGCCCAATCGCGATGATGTTTGGCCCTTTTCATGCGTTGTTGGAGATGACGTGAAGTAGGCATGGACACCCGTCTCGGTCTTCGGTTACGCAGGCTCATGCGCAGAAAGTTGGAATGAACTGCCTGCAGTGACACATTGCCCTGATCATCATTATTGTGGCTGCCAGTGATTTCCCTCACTGTGGCCCTGCGGTCTCTTTGAACAATGGGCGACTGTCTCCGCTCCCCTCGGTCACCAATCAACTGCGGACGGCACACGGCTGGACTACGGTTCGTCGTCTGTGAACCACATTTGATATGTATTCACTACAGCGGCACGTGAAGAACCCACAAGTCGTGGCGTTTCCGAGATCGTAGTTCCTATGCTCCGTGCCATCGCAATTTGTCAATTATCAAACAGCGATAAATAGGCATATATACTGGTCTCTGAACTTCACCTGCGCTACGTTCAATCTCCAGGCGCGCTGCTCATTTTTCTGGAACTCGGTGTGGTCATAATGTAATGTCTCATCGATGTATACACAGACCAGTCACATTATTGTGACCACCTCCTAATTTTGACGTCAACAGCGCGTAGAAAAAAGGCACATTCGTGCTCTTCGGTTTATACACAGACCAGTCACATTATTGTGACTACCTCCTAATTTTGACGTCAACAGCGCGTAGCCAGTGAAAAAAGGCACATTTCGTGCTTATCGGTGTATACACAGACCAGTCACATTATTGTGACCACCTCCTAATTTTGACGTCAACAGCGCGTAGAAAAAAAGGCACGTTCGTGCTCATCGGTGTATACACAGACCAGTCACATTATTGTGACCACCTCCTAATTTTGACGTCAACAGCGCGTAGAAAAAAAGGCACATTCGTGCTCATCGGTGTATACACAGACCAGTCACATTATTGTGACCACCTCCTAATTTTGACGTCAACAGCGCGTGGCCAGTGAAAAAAGGCACATTTCGTGCTCATCGGTGTATACACAGACCAGTCACATTATTGTGACCACCTCCTAATTCTGACGTCAACAGCGCGTAGAAAAAAAGGCACATTCGTGCTCATCGGTGTATACACAGACCAGTCACATTATTGTGACCACCTCCTAATTTTGACGTCAACAGCGCGTAGAAAAAAAGGCACATTCGTGCTCATCGGTGTATACACAGACCAGTCACATTATTGTGACCACCTCCTAATTTTGACGTCAACAGCGCGTAGAAAAAAGGGCACATTCGTGCTCATCGGTGTATACACAGACCAGTCACATTATTGTGACCACCTCCTAATTTTGACGTCAACAGCGCGTAGCCAGTGAAAAAAGGCACATTTCGTGTGCTGGCTTGGAGCGCATATAAGGTGTGCTGTAGGCATTCTGAAAACATATCACTCGTTGATATCAAGGATAAAATGAGCATCTTTTTTTTATATTTTTAAAAATGGGTGATTATCCCTTTCGGACCAAGGGTGACAGTATTGCTGAAACAGCACTGTTTGAGAACAATTCGCGTGCTGCTGTGGATAAAGTGTATCGTGATTGGAGATATCGCACCTTTGCAAATAAGCTAGGTGGAAACTGCGGAGCACTGCGTGCCATTGATGTGAAAGGTGAACGTCGGCCTCGAAGTTGCATGAGGTCCGGTCGCTTCGCTACAGTGGAGCCGCTCACTGGCTGAATGAACCAGGGCAATACTAAAAGGGTTACTAAAACGACAGTTCAGCGGTCCCTGCTGCGTATGGGGCTCCGATTGAGACGGACGATCACTGTCCCTTTGCTAACGAAGGTGCATCGGCAGAGAAGGCTTACATTTGCACGGCAGTATCGGAATTGGACCTCCGCTGACTGGCAAAGGATTGTATTTTACGATGAGTCACGTTTTCTGTTTCATCGAAGAGATGGACGTTGGCGTATGTGGCGAGAAATATCGGAGAATAAACACTCTTCAACCATTGCTGAAAGAACACAAGTTGGTGGGGCAGCGTTATGGTGTGGAGAATGTTTTCGTCTCATTCTTTGGGTCAACTTACACCTTTGGATGGCATTATAGACCGAATTGATTATGAATACATCCTTGTAGACCACGTACACCCATACCTGCTGATTATCTTTCCCTGAGGTGGATGGGATCTTTCAGCACAACAATGCGACGTATCACACAACTAGAAATGCCTCAAAGTGGCTGGAAGAGCATGATGAAGGTTTCAAAGTATTTTCCTGGCCACACAGACTTAAACCCAATTGAGCATCTGTGGGACCACCTCAATCGTGTTGTTCGCTCTATGGATCCTCCAACATACACCCTCCACAAGCTGTGAGATGCACTGCAGTTAGTCTGGTTCCACATACCTGCGAACAACTTTCAGCACCTGATTGACTCGTTCCCAGCCCGTCTTGCTGCTCTCCGCGCTGCACATGGCAGTTATTCTGGATATTATCTGGTGGTCGCAATAATGTGACTCGACCGTGTATATAATCGTTGTCAACCATTATCAATGCACTGCTAGATGAAGATCTTCCCAGGTATTTTCCACAACGGCTTGTCCCTAGCTAGTCTCCTCCATGTCACTCCGGCATAATTTCGAATTTCATCCACCCATTGCCTATCTGGTGTCCGTTTGGGTCTTTTCCTGTTCCTTTGAATTCTCTTTAAATTTTTGGTTGTCCATCGGTGGTCCCTCCTTCTGGCAATATTTAAAGCCCCCTGCCATTTCAGGAATTTTACTCTGATCATGAAATCTTCTACTTTGGCATTTTCCTTATCAACGATAAAGGCTCCTTCTGTTTCATTTCCGGCTAGGCAGTCGAGACGCTGTCTAAGATTCTGTATCACCGGAATCAATTCAATGGCTTAGTGTTCAAGCTGGAGACCTACCTTGTTTTTTTCACAGAGCCTCTCCCATAGTCTCGTTTGCTAATCCCTGAGAAAAAGAAAGTTTCGAAGTGTCCAAGAAAAATCCAGATTTCTGGAGAAAATCTCAGTTTGACAAACGAAACGATTGTTGGGAAAGTCGCAGTCTTCCCAAAAGGCGCATCGCAATCTTTTTGAAACACTGGCCTGTACGATCGCCTTACGTGAACGGCGAAGTATAGAGCATTGGCGATTTTATCTTAATAGCGCCGAAATGTTCTGATAAATAAATTCTGAACATACGGGGTGGTTATAAAATATTTATTCCTATTGTTGGGTGTCTAGAAAATCGAGAAATGGAAATATCATGACAAACTCGATAGGTTGCTGATTGAGGGTACGAAAAAGAGGGCAAATTTGTTCGAAATTGCGCCGCTTGGGGACGCACGGCACTGCAAACGCAAGAAAAGAACAGACACATGCATGAAGTTACTGTTTGTTGTGAGCAAAAACACTTTAGAACAATATCTTTGGTTATCATAAAAAATGGCTACAGACGAAGAACGGCCTGTGACACGTCTGCTAGCAGCTGTCGCAGTTGATGTTAGCCACTTCACGTCGGATTCTCGTTTTCAAATCTGTGAGCGAGCGTATGCCTTTCCGATGAATTCCGTTTTCCAGAAATCCCTAATACTAGAGATAGAAAGGACTGATATCCCGTGAGCTCACTGCCAGAACTGCTAACACCCAGCCCCGAAAAATTACGCGTTCATTGCCCAGTCAATGTTCGACTGAATGGTTCTGCTGTGGCGACACTGTCACAGAACACAATTTGCATTTCTCACATTTCGGTAACAAAACTTTGCAAGTAGTGGGAGATCCAAGTTTGCAAGAACCATAACGACTATCGGCAGCCTGGTCATCGTCGCTTTTACCCTGCCAGAGGCAGCATCATATATTTGCATACGAAGCTTTCCAATTAATGTGAACGACCGGCATTTTCTTGTATTTCTGCAATGATATATCTCCTGTGTATCACAGGTAATAATGACTATTGATTGCCAGCATATTGACCATAATTTGTCCTGAAACAAAGTCAATAACTAGTAAATTAACGCACGATTCTGTCCTTTTCTTGCATCGGAAGCCGGGGACCCATTGTGTCGACGAAATCACTCATGAAGTTTTCGGTCATTTGATGCACTGAAGATAGACACGTACCCCCAGGAAAACACCACATGAATACCCTAATGAAAATAATTCTGTCGACTACTGAATGAAATAGAATTGTTGAAATATGCATTATAAGACTAATTGAGTCGTGAACAAGTTTTATCAGCAATTTAAGGGTGAAAGAGTTTTAAAAATCCACTCACGATTGAGTGTGGCATATCAAACCATGGTTAAAACTCGGTGTTGCACCAGATAATTATATTTGTTTGTTCGTCTACTGTGCAATGATATTCGTGTACTACCTCCTTGAACAGAAGGATTTTTTTAAACGTCGACCCGATATTTTGACTTGTTAAATGCCATTTTGATCCATGAACTAGTGCAGGTATATCTTAATTCCTTTTATGATAAATGTGGCTACGACGCTGATTTTGGAACATCTGTGCCGAAAAATGTATTTGTGCTGTACGTCTGTACGTGAATAAGTGTGTGAGGATGACTTACAATCAAAAATTTTACTAGTGACACCTTGAAAATTAAAAGAGGAGGATAGCGCTTCCCAATGTCCCAATGTCCCTTTTGGTCTACGCTTAACGTAATTAAACAATACTGTCGACTCTGGACGAGTCGAATCCGGAGGAAATGTGAAAAAAATCGAGAAATAAAAATTTCGAGTTCTCGAGAAAACATTATATGCATAGCACATGTGTAGGAAATTTTACTTTCTTCGAGTTATCAAGAATTTCTTCATTTTACTTTCTTCGAGTTATCAAGAATTTCTTCATTTTACTTTCTTCGAGTTATCAAGAATTTCTTCATTTTACTTTCTTCGAGTTATCAAGAATTAAAAGAGGAGGATAGCGATTCCCAATGTCCCTTTTGTTCTACGCTTAACGTAATTAAACAATACTGTCGACTCTGGACGAGTCGAATCCGGAGGAAATGTGAAAAAAATCGAGAAATCAAAAATTCGAGTTCTAGAGAAAACATTATATGCATAGGACATGTGTAGGAAATTTTACTTTCTTCGAGTTATCAAGAATTTCTTCATTTTACTTTCTTCGAGTTATCAAGAATTAAAAGAGGAGGATAGCGATTCCCAATGTCCCTTTTGTTCTACGCTTAACGTAATTAAACAATACTGTCGACTCTGGAAGAGTCGAATCCGGAGGAAATGCGAAAAAAATCAAGAAATAAAAAATTCGAGTTCTCGAGAAAACATTATGTGCCTAGGACATGTGTAGGAAATTTTACTTTCTTCGAGTTATCAAGAATTTCTTCATTTTACTTTCTTCGAGTTATCAAGAATTAAAAGAGGAGGATAGCGATTCCCAATGTCCCTTTTGGTTCTACGCTTAACGTAATTAAACAATACTGTCGACTCTGGACGAGTCGAATCCGGAGAAAATGTGAAAAAAATCGAGAAATCAAAAATTCGAGTACTCGAGAAAACATTATATGCATAGGACATGTGTAGGAAATTTTACTTTCTTCGAGTTATCAAGAATTTCTTCATTTTACTTTCTTCGAGTTATCAAGAATTAAAAGAGGAGGATAGCGATTCCCAATGTCCCAATGTCCCTTTTGGTCTACGCTTAACGTAATTAAACAATACTGTAGACTCTGGACGAGTCGAATCCGGAGGAAATGTGAAAAAAATCGATAAATCAAAAATTCGAGTTCTCGAGAAAACATTATATGCATAGGACATGTGTAAGAAATTTTACTTCTTTCGAGTTATCAAGAATTTCTTCATTTTACTTTCTTCGAGTTATCAAGAATTAAAAGAGGAGGATAGCGATTCCCAATGTCCCTTTTGTTCTACGCTTAACGTAATTAAACAATACTGTCGACTCTGGACGAGTCGAATCCGGAGGAAATGCGAAAAAAATCGAGAAATAAAAAATTCGAGTTCTCGAGAAAACATTATGTGCATAGGACATGTGTAGGAAATTTTACTTTCTTCGAGTTATTAAGAATTAAAAGAGGAGGACAGCGATTCCCAATGTCCCAATGTCCCTTTTGGTCTACGCTTAACGTAATTAAACAATACTGTCGACTCTGGACGAGTCGAATCCGGAGGAAATGCGAAAAAATCGAGAAATAAAAAATTCGAGTTCTCGAGAAAACATTATGTGCCTAGGACATGTGTAGGAAATTTTACTTTCTTCGAGTTATCAAGAATTTCTTCATTTTACTTTCTTCGAGTTATCAAGAATTTCTTCATTTTACTTTCTTCGAGTTATCAAGAATTTCTTCATTTTACTTTCTTCGAGTTATCAAGAATTAAAAGAGGACGACAGCGATTCCCAATGTCCCTTTTGTTCTACGCTTAACGTAATTACACAATACTGTCGACTCTGGACGAGTCGAATCCGGAGGAAATGTGAAAAAATCGAGAAATCAAAAATTCGAGTACTCGAGAAAACATTATATGCATAGGACATGTGTAGGAAATTTTACTTTCTTCGAGTTATCAAGAATTTCTTCATTTTACCTTTTTCGAGTTATCAAGAATTAAAAGAGGAGGATAGCGATTCCCAATGTCCCAATGTCCCTTTTGGTCTACGCTTAACGTAATCAAACAATACTGTCGACTCTGGACGAGTCGAATCCGGAGGAAATGTAAAAAAATCGAGAAATCAAACACTCGAGTTCTCGAGAAAACATTATATGCATAGGACATGTGTAGGAAATTTTACTTTCTTCGAGTTATCAAGAATTTCTTCATTTTACTTTCTTCGAGTTATCAAGAATTAAAAGAGGAGGATAGCGATTGCCCAATGTCCCTTTTGTTCTACGCTTAACATAATTAAACAATACTGTCGACTCTGGACGAGTCGAATCCGGAGGAAATGTGAAAAAATCGATAAATCAAAAATTCGAGTTCTCGAGAAAACATTATATGCATAGGACATGTGTAAGAAATTTTACTTTCTTCGAGTTATCAAGAATTTCTTCATTTTACTTTCTTCGAGTTATCAAGAATTAAAAGAGGAGGATAGCGATTCCCAATGTCCCTTTTGTTCTACGCTTAACGTAATTAAACAATACTGTCGACTCTGGACGAGTCGAATCCGGAGGAAATGTGAAAAAATCGAGAAATCAAAAATTCGAGTACTCGAGAAAACATTATATGCATAGGACATGTGTAGGAAATTTTACTTTCTTCGAGTTATCAAGAATTTCTTCATTTTACTTTCTTCGAGTTATCAAGAATTAAAAGTGGAGGATAGCGATTCCCAATGTCCCAATGTCCCTTTTGGTCTACGCTTAACGTAATTAAACAATACTGTAGACTCTGGACGAGTCGAATCCGGAGGAAATGTGAAAAAAATCGAGAAATCAAAAATTCGAGTTCTCGAGAAAACATTATATGCATAAGACATGTGTAAGAAATTTTACTTCTTTCGAGTTATCAAGAATTTCTTCATTTTACTTTCTTCGAGTTATCAAGAATTAAAAGAGGAGGATAGCGATTCCCAATGTCCCTTTTGTTCTACGCTTAACGTAATTAAACAATACTGTCGACTCTGGACGAGTCGAATCCGGAGGAAATGCGAAAAAAATCGAGAAATAAAAAATTCGAGTTCTCGAGAAAACATTATGTGCATAGGACATGTGTAGGAAATTTTACTTTCTTCGAGTTATCAAGAATTAAAAGAGGAGGACAGCGATTCCCAATGTCCCTTTTTGGTCTACGCTTAACGTAATTAAACAATACTGTCGACTCTGGTCGAGTCGAATCCGGAGGAAATGCGAAAAAAATCGAGAAATAAAAAATTCGAGTTCTCGAGAAAACATTATGTGCCTAGGACATGTGTAGGAAATTTTACTTTCTTCGAGTTATCAAGAATTTCTTCATTTTACTTTCTTCGAGTTATCAAGAATTTCTTCATTTTACTTTCTTCGAGTTATCAAGAATTAAAAGAGGACGATAGCGATTCCCAATGTCCCTTTTGTTCTACGCTTAACGTAATTACACAATACTGTCGACTCTGGACGAGTCGAATCCGGAGGAAATGTGAAAAAAATCGAGAAATCAAAAATTCGAGTACTCGAGAAAACATTATATGCATAGGACATGTGTAGGAAATTTTACTTTCTTCGAGTTATCAAGAATTTCTTCATTTTACCTTTTTCGAGTTATCAAGAATTAAAAGAGGAGGATAGCGATTCCCAATGTCCCAATGTCCCTTTTGTTCTACGCTTAACGTAATCAAACAATACTGTCGACTCTGGACGAGTCGAATCCGGAGGAAATGTAAAAAAATCGAGAAATCAAACACTCGAGTTCTCGAGAAAACATTATATGCATAGGACATGTGTAGGAAATTTTACTTTCTTCGAGTTATCAAGAATTTCTTCATTTTACTTTCTTCGAGTTATCGAGAATTAAAAGAGGAGGATAGCGATTCCCAATGTCCCAATGTCCCTTTTGGTCTACGCTTAACGTAATTAAACAATACTGTCGACTCTGGACGAGTCGAATCCGGAGGAAATGCGAAAAAAATCGAGAAATAAAAAATTCGAGTTCTCGAGAAAACATTATGTGCCTAGGACATGTGTATGAAATTTTACTTTCTTCGAGTTATCAAGAATTTCTTCATTTTACTTTCTTCGAGTTATCAAGAATTTCTTCATTTTACTTTCTTCGAGTTATCGAGAATTAAAAGAGGACGATAGCGATTCCCAATGTCCCTTTTGTTCTACGCTTAACGTAATTACACAATACTGTCGACTCTGGACGAGTCGAATCCGGAGGAAATGTGAAAAAAATCGAGAAATCAAAAATTCGAGTACTCGAGAAAACATTATATGCATAGGACATGTGTAGGAAATTTTACTTTCTTCGAGTTATCAAGAATTTCTTCATTTTACCTTTTTCGAGTTATGAAGAATTAAAAGAGGAGGATAGCGATTCCCAATGTCCCTTTTGGTCTACGCTTAACGTAATTAAACAATACTGTCGACTCTGGACGAGTCGAATCCGGAGGAAATGCGAAAAAAATCAAGAAATAAAAAATTCGAGTTCTCGAGAAAACATTATGTGCATAGGACATGTGTAGGAAATTTTACTTTCTTCGAGTTATTAAGAATTAAAAGAGGAGGACAGCGATTCCCAATGTCCCAATGTCCCTTTTGGTCTACGCTTAACGTAATTAAACAATACTGTGGACTCTGGACGAGTCGAATCCGGAGGAAATGCGAAAAAATCGAGAAATAAAAAATTCGAGTTCTCGAGAAAACATTATGTGCCTAGGACATGTGTAGGAAATTTTACTTTCTTCGAGTTATCAAGAATTTCTTCATTTTACTTTCTTCGAGTTATCAAGAATTAAAAGAGGAGGATAGCGATTCCCAATGTTCTTTTGTTCTACGCTTAACATAATTAAACAATACTGTCGACTCTGGACGAGTCGAATCCGGAGGAAATGTGAAAAAAATCGATAAATCAAAAATTCGAGTTCTCGAGAAAACATTATATGCATAGGACATGTGTAAGAAATTTTACTTCCTTCGAGTTATCAAGAATTTCTTCATTTTACTTTCTTCGAGTTATCAAGAATTAAAAGAGGAGGATAGCGATTCCCAATGTCCCAATGTCCCTTTTGGTCTACGCTTAATGTAATCAAACAATACTGTCGACTCTGGACGAGTCGAATCCGGAGGAAATGTGAAAAAAATCGAGAAATAAAAAATTCGAGTTCTCGAGAAAACATTATGTGCATAGGACATGTGTAGGAAATTTTACTTCTTCGAGTTATCAAGAATTTCTTCATTTTACTTTCTTCGAGTTATCAAGAATTAAAAGAGGAGGACAGCGATTCCCAATGTCCCAATGTCCCTTTTGGTCTACGCTTAACGTAATCAAACAATACTGTCGACTCTGGACAAGTCGAATCCGGAGGAAATGCGAAAAAAATCGAGAAATAAAAAATTCGAGTTCTCGAGAAAACATTATGTAAACATGTCTTAGAATGTGAAAGTCATCACGAATAAACTTGCAGAGTTCGCCTGGTTTCTCAAAGACCAGGACATCAATTTTGCCCTCATTTTTGAGTGCAAACTCACACGTAAGGTCACGAGACTCAATATTGCGAACTGTCAAGTCTTTTGGCAGACAGAGATCTTCACAGACCTCCAGCGGGGGTCAATTACTTCAAGGTCACGAATGGGTGACTGCTAACGCGGAACTCACAAAAGTCCTCAACAAAATCCAGATATTCACTTGTAAGCTAAAGACAAACTCCGGTTTCATTTTAACCCTTCTTCGTTTTGCTGACGACATATTCATTTTTGCAAGTGCTTTTGCGGAGCTACGGAGTATTATCCAGGAACTTACTAACGAGAGAAAAGAAAGAGTTTAAATAGGAAATTACAGAACCAAAAATTGATGTACGATGCTTTCAAAATATCTTAAAATTTAGCGATAGATGGAGCCAATTTAAAAGTAACCAATTCCTATATTTACATTGGACAACAATATGAAGCAAAGGACACATCGAGGAAGAAAAAAATAGGCTTAAAAAACTTGGTTGAAGAACATTTGTAAGGAAGAAGGCAATTTTGAAGAGCTATTTATCATTACGTCTTCAAAGAAAAGTATTTAAAGAAACTGTCTTAACAGCACTTACTGTTTGATCATAGCCATGGCCTTTAATTAAGAAGACATTCAGAAGCTGCGTAGGATTAAAAGAAGCATAGAGAGGTGCATGCTTCATATAACCAGGAAAGGTAGGAAGAAATACCTATAAATCTGGAAAGTGTTAAAAGTCGATGACATCGTGATCAAAGTAAAATCCATGCTTCATGTAACCAGGAAAGGTAGGAAGAAAAACTCATGAACCAGGAAAGTGATGTGAGCCAATGACATTAGATCAAGGATAAGTCCGTAAAATGCCAATGAGTTAGATATATTGCAAGATAAACTGACTACTCTTGGGCAACTGAAATACTGGTCAGTAGTCCAAAGGATATCAAAAAGCCCGGAGAGAGACCATGTGGAAGATGGATGAATGAAATTGAAAAACATGTAGGAGTAACATGTTACGGATTAGCTCATGAAAGAACGTTTTGAAAAACAGTTACGGATTCTTCATCTAGCACTGGATTCATGATACATACGTATATACAGTGTAGCGGGATGAGCCATTACATTATGACCACCTATCGAATAATCTGTAAGATCCCATTTAACCCGAAAAACAGGGGCCACTAGGCGAGGCATCGATTCGATGAGGTGGCGTTAGGTACCCTGGGGTATCTGGTACCATAATGTCCCCAGTTCCCGTAAATTTTGGAGTGGTGCTGATTTAACGCAAACCCGCTTTTCCGAGTCCAACCACAAATGATCAGTTGGGTTGATATCAGGTGAATTTGGAGACCAGGGCATTAACAGAAAGTCACCAGCATGTTCTTCGAAATACTCCTTGACGATTCCGGCAGTATGGCATGGGACATTATCCTCTTGGAAATGGCCATCACCAACAGGGAACGCAGTTGCCATAAACGCATAAACTTGGTTCCCAACGATATTCAGATACCTGACAGCTGTCAGAGAATAAATATGCTATTGGACATATGAGGCTAAAGTCTCCCAAGAAAATATCGTCCACGGCATAACACCGCCGCCGCCGGCCGATTTCCTCCCAAAGGTGGGTGTAGGTGCCATAGACTACATTGGTAATGGGTGCATCCACGCTCTGCCGTCTACGTGATGCACCAGGACTGTTGATTCGTCAGACCAGGCCACATTTTTCCAATCATCTACGGCCCAATCGCGATGATGTTTGGCCCTTTTCATGCGTTGTTGGAGATGACGTGAAGTAGGCATGGACACCCGTCTCGGTCTTCGGTTACGCAGGCTCATGCGCAGAAAGTTGGAATGAACTGCCTGCAGTGACACATTGCCCTGATCATCATTATTGTGGCTGCCAGTGATTTCCTCACTGTGGCCCTGCGGTCTCTTTGAACAATGGGCGACTGTCTCCGCTCCCCTCGGTCACCAATCAACTGCGGACGGCACACGGCTGGACTACGGTTCGTCGTCTGTGAACCACATTTGATATGTATTCACTACAGCGGCACGTGAAGAACCCACAAGTCGTGGCGTTTCCGAGATCGTAGTTCCTATGCTCCGTGCCATCGCAATTTGTCAATTATCAAACAGCGATAAATAGGCATATATACTGGTCTCTGAACTTCACCTGCGCTACGTTCAATCTCCAGGCGCGCTGCTCATTTTTCTGGAACTCGGTGTGGTCATAATGTAATGTCTCATCGATGTATACACAGACCAGTCACATTATTGTGACCACCTCCTAATTTTGACGTCAACAGCGCGTAGAAAAAAAGGCACATTCGTGCTCTTCGGTTTATACACAGACCAGTCACATTATTGTGACTACCTCCTAATTTTGACGTCAACAGCGCGTAGCCAGTGAAAAAAGGCACATTTCGTGCTTATCGGTGTATACACAGACCAGTCACATTATTGTGACCACCTCCTAATTTTGACGTCAACAGCGCGTAGAAAAAAAGGCACGTTCGTGCTCATCGGTGTATACACAGACCAGTCACATTATTGTGACCACCTCCTAATTTTGACGTCAACAGCGCGTAGAAAAAAAGGCACATTCGTGCTCATCGGTGTATACACAGACCAGTCACATTATTGTGACCACCTCCTAATTTTGACGTCAACAGCGCGTGGCCAGTGAAAAAAGGCACATTTCGTGCTCATCGGTGTATACACAGACCAGTCACATTATTGTGACCACCTCCTAATTCTGACGTCAACAGCGCGTAGAAAAAAAGGCACATTCGTGCTCATCGGTGTATACACAGACCAGTCACATTATTGTGACCACCTCCTAATTTTGACGTCAACAGCGCGTAGAAAAAAAGGCACATTCGTGCTCATCGGTGTATACACAGACCAGTCACATTATTGTGACCACCTCCTAATTTTGACGTCAACAGCGCGTAGAAAAAGGCACATTCGTGCTCATCGGTGTATACACAGACCAGTCACATTATTGTGACCACCTCCTAATTTTGACGTCAACAGCGCGTAGCCAGTGAAAAAAGGCACATTTCGTGTGCTGGCTTGGAGCGCATATAAGGTGTGCTGTAGGCATTCTGAAAACATATCACTCGTTGATGTCAAGGATAAAATGAGCATCTTTTTTTTATATTTTTAAAAATGGGTGATTATCCCTTTCGGACCAAGGGTGACAGTATTGCTGAAACAGCACTGTTTGAGAACAATTCGCGTGCTGCTGTGGATAAAGTGTATCGTGATTGGAGATATCGCACCTTTGCAAATAAGCTAAGTGGAAACTGCGGAGCACTGCGTGCCATTGATGTGAAAGGTGAACGTCGGCCTCGAAGTTGCATGAGGTCCGGTCGCTTCGCTACAGTGGAGCCGCTCACTGGCTGAATGAACCAGGGCAATACTAAAAGGGTTACTAAAACGACAGTTCAGCGGTCCCTGCTGCGTATGGGGCTCCGATTGAGACGGACGATCACTGTCCCTTTGCTAACGAAGGTGCATCGGCAGAGAAGGCTTACATTTGCACGGCAGTATCGGAATTGGACCTCCGCTGACTGGCAAAGGATTGTATTTTACGATGAGTCACGTTTTCTGTTTCATCGAAGAGATGGACGTTGGCGTATGTGGCGAGAAATATCGGAGAATAAACACTCTTCAACCATTGCTGAAAGAACACAAGTTGGTGGGGCAGCGTTATGGTGTGGAGAATGTTTTCGTCTCATTCTTTGGGTCAACTTACACCTTTGGATGGCATTATAGACCGAATTGATTATGAATACATCCTTGTAGACCACGTACACCCATACCTGCTGATTATCTTCCCTGAGGTGGATGGGATCTTTCAGCACAACAATGCGACGTATCACACAACTAGAAATGCCTCAAAGTGGCTGGAAGAGCATGATGAAGGTTTCAAAGTATTTTCCTGGCCACACAGACTTAAACCCAATTGAGCATCTGTGGGACCACCTCAATCGTGTTGTTCGCTCTATGGATCCTCCAACATACACCCTCCACAAGCTGTGAGATGCACTGCAGTTAGTCTGGTTCCACATACCTGCGAACAACTTTCAGCACCTGATTGACTCGTTCCCAGCCCGTCTTGCTGCTCTCCGCGCTGCACATGGCAGTTATTCTGGATATTATCTGGTGGTCGCAATAATGTGACTCGACCGTGTATATAATCGTTGTCAACCATTATCAATGCACTGCTAGATGAAGATCTTCCCAGGTATTTTCCACAACGGCTTGTCCCTAGCTAGTCTCCTCCATGTCACTCCGGCATAATTTCGAATTTCATCCACCCATTGCCTATCTGGTGTCCGTTTGGGTCTTTTCCTGTTCCTTTGAATTCTCTTTAAATTTTTGGTTGTCCATCGGTGGTCCCTCCTTCTGGCAATATTTAAAGCCCCCTGCCATTTCAGGAATTTTACTCTGATCATGAAATCTTCTACTTTGGCATTTTCCTTATCAACGATAAAGGCTCCTTCTGTTTCATTTCCGGCTAGGCAGTCGAGACGCTGTCTAAGATTCTGTATCACCGGAATCAATTCAATGGCTTAGTGTTCAAGCTGGAGACCTACCTTCTTTTTTTCACAGAGCCTCTCCCATAGTCTCGTTTGCTAATCCCTGAGAAAAAGAAAGTTTCGAAGTGTCCAAGAAAAATCCAGATTTCTGGAGAAAATCTCAGTTTGACAAACGAAACGATTGTTGGGAAAGTCGCAGTCTTCCCAAAAGGCGCATCGCAATCTTTTTGAAACACTGGCCTGTACGATCGCCTTACGTGAACGGCGAAGTATAGAGCATTGGCGATTTTATCTTAATAGCGCCGAAATGTTCTGATAAATAAATTCTGAACATACGGAGTGGTTATAAAATATTTATTCCTATTGTTGGGTGTCTAGAAAATCGAGAAATGGAAATATCATGACAAACTCGATAGGTTGCTGATTGAGGGTACGAAAAAGAGGGCAAATTTGTTCGAAATTGCGCCGCTTGGGGACGCACGGCACTGCAAACGCAAGAAAAGAACAGACACATGCATGAAGTTACTGTTTGTTGTGAGCAAAAACATTTCAGAACAATATCTTTGGTTATCATAAAAAATGGCTACAGACGAAGAACGGCCTGTGACACGTCTGCTAGCAGCTGTCGCAGTTGATGTTAGCCACTTCACGTCGGATTCTCGTTTTCAAATCTGTGAGCGAGCGTATGCCTTTCCGATGAATTCCGTTTTCCAGAAATCCCTAATACCAGAGATCGAAAGGACTGATATCCCGTGAGCTCACTGCCAGAACTGCTAACACCCAGCCCCGAAAAATTACGCGTTCATTGCCCAGTCAATGTTCGACTGAATGGTTCTGCTGTGGCGACACTGTCACAGAACACAATTTGCATTTCTCACATTTCGGTAACAAAACTTTGCAAGTAGTGGGAGATCCAAGTTTGCAAGAACCATAACGACTATCGGCAGCCTGGTCATCGTCGCTTTTACCCTGCCAGAGGCAGCATCCCATATTTGCATACGAAGCTTTCCAATTAATGTGAACGACCGGCATTTTCTTGTATTTCTGCAATGATATATCTCCTGTGTATCACAGGTAATAATGACTATTGATTGCCAGCATATTGACCATAATTTGTCCTGAAACAAAGTCAATAACTAGTAAATTAACGCACGATTCTGTCCTTTTCTTGCATCGGAAGCCGGGGACCCATTGTGTCGACGAAATCACTCATGAAGTTTTCGGTCATTTGATGCACTGAAGATAGACACGTACCCCCAGGAAAACACCACATGAATACCCTAATGAAAATAATTCTGTCGACTACTGAATGAAATAGAATTGTTGAAATATGCATTATAAGACTAATTGAGTCGTGAACAAGTTTTATCAGCAATTTAAGGGTGAAAGAGTTTTAAAAATCCACTCACGATTGAGTGTAGCATATCAAACCATGGTTAAAACTCGGTGTTGCACCAGATAATTATATTTGTTTGTTCGTCTACTGTGCAATGATATTCGTGTACTACCTCCTTGAACAGAAGGATTTTTTTAACGTCGACCCGATATTTTGACTTGTTAAATGCCATTTTGATCCATGAACTAGTGCAGGTATATCTTAATTCCTTTTATGATAAATGTGGCTACGACGCTGACTTTGGAACATCTGTGCCGAAAAATGTATTTGTGCTGTACGTCTGTACGTGAATAAGTGTGTGAGGATGACTTACAATCAAAAATTTTACTAGTGACACCTTGAAAATTAAAAGAGGAGGATAGCGCTTCCCAATGTCACAATGTTCCTTTTGGTCTACGCTTAACGTAATTAAACAATACTGTCGACTCTGGACGAGTCGAATCCGGAGGAAATGCGAAAAAAATCGAGAAATAAAAATTTCGAGTTCTCGAGAAAACATTATATGCATAGCACATGTGTAGGAAATTTTACTTTCTTCGAGTTATCAAGAATTTCTTCATTTTACTTTCTTCGAGTTATCAAGAATTTCTTCATTTTACTTTCTTCGAGTTATCAAGAATTTCTTCATTTTACTTTCTTCGAGTTATCAAGAATTAAAAGAGGAGGATAGCGATTCCCAATGTCCCTTTTGTTCTACGCTTAACGTAATTAAACAATACTGTCGACTCTGGACGAGTCGAATCCGGAGGAAATGTGAAAAAAATCGAGAAATCAAAAATTCGAGTACTCGAGAAAACATTATATGCATAGGACATGTGTAGGAAATTTTACTTTCTTCGAGTTATCAAGAATTTCTTCATTTTACTTTCTTCGAGTTATCAAGAATTAAAAGAGGAGGATAGCTATTCCCAATGTCCCTTTTGGTCTACGCTTAACGAAATTAAACAATACTGTCGACTCTGGACGAGTCGAATCCGGAGGAAATGCGAAAAAAATCGAGAAATAAAAAATTCGAGTTCTCGAGAAAACATTATGTGCATAGGACATGTGTAGGAAATTTTACATTCTTCGAGTTATCAAGAATTTCTTCATTTTACTTTCTTCGAGTTATCAAGAATTAAAAGAGGAGGATAGCGATTCCCAATGTCCCAATGTCCCTTTTGGTCTACGCTTAACGTAATTAAACAATACTGTCGACTCTGGACGAGTCGAATCCGGAGGAAATGTGAAAAAAATCGAGAAATAAAAATTTCGAGTTCTCGAGAAAACATTATATGCATAGCACATGTGTATGAAATTTTACTTTCTTCGAGTTATCAAGAATTTCTTCATTTTACTTTCTTCGAGTTATCAAGAATTTCTTCATTTTACTTTCTTCGAGTTATCAAGAATTTCTTCATTTTACTTTCTTCGAGTTATCAAGAATTTCTTCATTTTACTTTCTTCGAGTTATCAAGAATTTCTTCATTTTACTTTCTTCGAGTTATCAAGAATTAAAAGTGGAGGATAGCGATTCCCAATGTCTCTTTTGTTCTACGCTTAACGTAATTAAACAATACTGTCGACTCTGGACGAGTCGAATCCGGAGGAAATGTGAAAAAAATCGAGAAATAAAAATTTCGAGTTCTCGAGAAAACATTATATGCATAGCACATGTGTATGAAATTTTACTTTCTTCGAGTTATCAAGAATTTCTTCATTTTACTTTCTTCGAGTTATCAAGAATTTCTTCATTTTACTTTCTTCGAGTTATCAAGAATTTCTTCATTTTACTTTCTTCGAGTTATCAAGAATTTCTTCATTTTACTTTCTTCGAGTTATCAAGAATTTCTTCATTTTACTTTCTTCGAGTTATCAAGAATTAAAAGTGGAGGATAGCGATTCCCAATGTCTCTTTTGTTCTACGCTTAACGTAATCAAACAATACTGTCGACTGTGGACGAGTCGAATCCGGAGGAAATGTGAAAAAAATCGAGAAATCAAAAATTCGAGTACTCGAGAAAACATTATATGCATAGGACATGTGTAGGAAATTTTACTTTCTTCGAGTTATCAAGAATTTCTTCATTTTACTTTTCTCGAGTTATCAAGAATTAAAAGAGGAGGATAGCGATTCCCAATGTCCCTTTTGGTCTACGCTTAACGTAATTAAACAATACTGTCGACTCTGGACGAGTCGAATCCGGAGGAAATGCGAAAAAAATCGAGAAATAAAAAATTCGAGTTCTCGAGAAAACATTATGTGCTTAGGACATGTGTAGGAAATTTTACTTTCTTCGAGTTATCAAGAATTTCTTCATTTTACTTTCTTCGAGTTATCAAGAATTAAAAGAGGAGGATAGCGATTCCCAATGTCCCTTTTGTTCTACGCTTAATGTAATTAAACAATACTGTCGACTCTGGACGAGTCGAATCCGGAGAAAATGTGAAAAAAATCGAGAAATCAAAAATTCGAGTACTCGAGAAAACATTATATGCATAGGACATGTGTAGGAAATTTTACTTTCTTCGAGTTATCAAGAATTTCTTCATTTTACTTTCTTCGAGTTATCAAGAATTAAAAGGAAGGATAGCGATTCCCAATGTCCCAATGTCCCTTTTGGTCTACGCTTAACGTAATTAAACAATACTGTAGACTCTGGACGAGTCGAATCCGGAGGAAATGTGAAAAAAATCGAGAAATCAAAAATTCGAGTTCTCGAGAAAACATTATATGCATAGGACATGTGTAAGAAAGTTTACTTCTTTCGAGTTATCAAGAATTTCTTCATTTTACTTTCTTCGAGTTATCAAGAATTAAAAGAGGAGGATAGCGATTCCCAATGTCCCTTTTGTTCTACGCTTAACGTAATTAAACAATACTGTCGACTCTGGACGAGTCGAATCCGGAGGAAATGCGAAAAAAATCGAGAAATAAAAAATTCGAGTTCTCGAGAAAACATTATGTGCATAGGACATGTGTAGGAAATTTTACTTTCTTCGAGTTATCAAGAATTTCTTCATTTTACTTTCTTCGAGTTATCAAGAATTAAAAGAGGAGGACAGCGATTCCCAATGTCCCAATGTCCCTTTTGGTCTACGCTTAACGTAATTAAACAATACTGTCGACTCTGGACAAGTCGAATCCGGAGGAAATGCGAAAAAATCGAGAAATAAAAAATTCGAGTTCTCGAGAAAACATTATGTGCCTAGGACATGTGTAGGAAATTTTACTTTCTTCGAGTTATCAAGAATTTCTTCATTTTACTTTCTTCGAGTTATCAAGAATTTCTTCATTTTACTTTCTTCGAGTTATCAAGAATTAAAAGAGGACGATAGCGATTCCCAATGTCCCTTTTGTTCTACGCTTAACGTAATTACACAATACTGTCGACTCTGGACGAGTCGAATCCGGAGGAAATGTGAAAAAAATCGAGAAATCAAAAATTCGAGTACTCGAGAAAACATTATGTGCCTAGGACATGTGTAGGAAATTTTACTTTCTTCGAGTTATCAAGAATTTCTTCATTTTACCTTTTTCGAGTTATCAAGAATTAAAAGAGGAGGATAGCGATTCCCAATGTCCCTTTTGGTCTACGCTTAACGTAATTAAACAATACTGTCGACTCTGGACGAGTCGAATCCGGAGGAAATGTGAAAAAATCGAGAAATAAAAAATTCGAGTTCTCGAGAAAACATTATGTGCCTAGGACATGTGTAGGAAATTTTACTTTCTTCGAGTTATCAAGAATTTCTTCATTTTACTTTCTTCGAGTTATCAAGAATTAAAAGAGGAGGATAGCGATTCCCAATGTCCCTTTTGGTCTACGCTTAACGTAATTAAACAATACTGTCGACTCTGGACGAGTCGAATCCGGAGGAAATGCGAAAAAAATCGAGAAATAAAAAATTCGAGTTCTCGAGAAAACATTATGTGCCTAGGACATGTGTAGGAAATTTTACTTTCTTCGAGTTATCAAGAATTTCTTCATTTTACTTTCTTCGAGTTATCAAGAATTAAAAGAGGAGGATAGCGATTCCCAATGTCCCTTTTGTTCTACGCTTAACATAATTAAACAATACTGTCGACTCTGGACGAGTCGAATCCGGAGGAAATGTGAAAAAATCGATAAATCAAAAATTCGAGTTCTCGAGAAAACATTATATGCATAGGACATGTGTAGGAAATTTTACTTCCTTCGAGTTATCAAGAATTTCTTCATTTTACTTTCTTCGAGTTATCAAGAATTAAAAGAGGAGGATAGCGATTCCCAATGTCCCAATGTCCCTTTTGGTCTACGCTTAACGTAATCAAACAATACTGTCGACTCTGGACGAGTCGAATCCGGAGGAAATGTAAAAAAATCGAGAAATCAAACACTCGAGTTCTCGAGAAAACATTATATGCATAGGACATGTGTAGGAAATTTTACTTTCTTCGAGTTATCAAGAATTTCTTCATTTTACTTTCTTCGAGTTATCAAGAATTAAAAGAGGAGGATAGCGATTCCCAATGTCCCTTTTGTTCTACGCTTAACGTAATTAAACAATACTGTCGACTCTGGACGAGTCGAATCCGGAGGAAATGTGAAAAAATCGAGAAATCAAAATTCGAGTACTCGAGAAAACATTATATGCATAGGACATGTGTAGGAAATTTTACTTTCTTCGAGTTATCAAGAATTTCTTCATTTTACTTTCTTCGAGCTATCAAGAATTAAAAGTGGAGGATAGCGATTCCCAATGTCCCAATGTCCCTTTTGGTCTACGCTTAACGTAATTAAACAATACTGTAGACTCTGGACGAGTCGAATCCGGAGGAAATGTGAAAAAAATCGAGAAATCAAAGATTCGAGTTCTCGAGAAAACATTATATGCATAGGACATGTGTAAGAAATTTTACTTTCTTCGAGTTATCAAGAATTTCTTCATTTTACTTTCTTCGAGTTATCAAGAATTAAAAGAGGAGGATAGCGATTCCCAATGTCCCTTTTGTTCTACGCTTAACGTAATTAAACAATACTGTCGACTCTGGACGAGTCGAATCCGGAGGAAATGCGAAAAAATCGAGAAATAAAAAATTCGAGTTCTCGAGAAAACATTATGTGCATAGGACATGTGTAGGAAATTTTACTTTCTTCGAGTTATCAAGAATTAAAAGAGGAGGACAGCGATTCCCAATGTCCCAATGTCCCTTTTGGTCTACGCTTAACGTAATTAAACAATACTGTCGACTCTGGACGAGTCGAATCCGGAGGAAATGCGAAAAAATCGAGAAATAAAAAATTCGAGTTCTCGAGAAAACATTATGTGCCTAGGACATGTGTAGGAAATTTTACTTTCTTCGAGTTATCAAGAATTTCTTCATTTTACTTTCTTCGAGTTATCAAGAATTAAAAGAGGAGGATAGCGATTCCCAATGTCCCTTTTGGTCTACGCTTAACGTAATTAAACAATACTGTCGACTCTGGACGAGTCGAATCCGGAGGAAATGTGAAAAAATCGAGAAATCAAAAATTCGAGTTCTCGAGAAAACATTATATGCATAGGACATGTGTAGGAAATTTTACTTTCTTCGAGTTATCAAGAATTTCTTCATTTTACTTTCTTCGAGTTATCAAGAATTAAAAGAGGAGGATAGCGATTCCCAATGTCCCAATGTCCCTTTTGGTCTACGCTTAACGTAATTAAACAATACTGTCGACTCTGGACGAGTCGAATCCGGAGGAAATGCGAAAAAAATCGAGAAATAAAAAAT
The DNA here is from genome assembly GCA_039090855.1 of Macrothele yani. NCBI lineage: Eukaryota > Metazoa > Arthropoda > Arachnida > Araneae > Macrothelidae > Macrothele > Macrothele yani. The sequence goes on along the minus strand of CM077031.1, from coordinate 80,089,879 downwards.
TCGAGTTCTCGAGAAAACATTATGTGCATAGGACATGTGTAGGAAATTTTACTTTCTTCGAGTTATCAAGAATTTCTTCATTTTACTTTCTTCGAGTTATCAAGAATTAAAAGAGGAGGATAGCGATTCCCAATGTCCCTTTTGGTCTACGCTTAACGTAATTAAACAATACTGTCGACTCTGGACGAGTCGAATCCGGAGGAAATGTGAAAAAATCGAGAAATCAAAAATTCGAGTTCTCGAGAAAACATTATATGCATAGGACATGTGTAGGAAATTTTACTTTCTTCGAGTTATCAAGAATTTCTTCATTTTACTTTCTTCGAGTTATCAAGAATTAAAAGAGGAGGATAGCGATTCCCAATGTCCCAATGTCCCTTTTGGTCTACGCTTAACGTAATCAAACAATACTGTCGACTCTGGACGAGTCGAATCCGGAGGAAATGTAAAAAAATCGAGAAATCAAACACTCGAGTTCTCGAGAAAACATTATATGCATAGGACATGTGTAGGAAATTTTACTTTCTTCGAGTTATCAAGAATTTCTTCATTTTACTTTCTTCGAGTTATCAAGAATTTCTTCATTTTACTTTCTTCGAGTTATCAAGAATTAAAAGAGGAGGATAGCGATTCCCAATGTCCCAATGTCCCTTTTGGTGTACGCTTAACGTAATTAAACAATACTGTCGACTCTGGACGAGTCGAATCCGGAGGAAATGCGAAAAAATCGAGAAATAAAAAATTCGAGTTCTCGAGAAAACATTATGTGCCTAGGACATGTGTAGGAAATTTTACTTTCTTCGAGTTATCAAGAATTTCTTCATTTTACTTTCTTCGAGTTATCAAGAATTTCTTCATTTTACTTTCTTCGAGTTATCAAGAATTAAAAGAGGACGATAGCGATTCCCAATGTCCCTTTTGTTCTACGCTTAACGTAATTACACAATACTGTCGACTCTGGACGAGTCGAATCCGGAGGAAATGTGAAAAAAATCGAGAAATCAAAAATTCGAGTACTCGAGAAAACATTATATGCATAGGACATGTGTAGGAAATTTTACTTTCTTCGAGTTATCAAGAATTTCTTCATTTTACTTTCTTCGAGTTATCAAGAATTAAAAGAGGAGGATAGCGATTCCCAATGTCCCAATGTCCCTTTTGGTCTACGCTTAACGTAATCAAACAATACTGTCGACTCTGGACGAGTCGAATCCGGAGGAAATGTAAAAAAATCGAGAAATCAAACACTCGAGTTCTCGAGAAAACATTATATGCATAGGACATGTGTAGGAAATTTTACTTTCTTCGAGTTATCAAGAATTTCTTCATTTTACTTTCTTCGAGTTATCAAGAATTTCTTCATTTTACTTTCTTCGAGTTATCAAGAATTAAAAGAGGAGGATAGCGATTCCCAATGTCCCAATGTCCCTTTTGGTCTACGCTTAACGTAATTAAACAATACTGTCGACTCTGGACAAGTCGAATCCGGAGGAAATGCGAAAAAAATCGAGAAATAAAAAATTCGAGTTCTCGAGAAAACATTATGTGCCTAGGACATGTGTAGGAAATTTTACTTTCTTCGAGTTATCAAGAATTTCTTCATTTTACTTTCTTCGAGTTATCAAGAATTTCTTCATTTTACTTTCTTCGAGTTATCAAGAATTAAAAGAGGACGATAGCGATTCCCAATGTCCCTTTTGTTCTACGCTTAACGTAATTACACAATACTGTCGACTCTGGACGAGTCGAATCCGGAGGAAATGTGAAAAAAATCGAGAAATCAAAAATTCGAATACTCGAGAAAACATTATATGCATAGGACATGTGTAGGAAATTTTACTTTCTTCGAGTTATCAAGAATTTCTTCATTTTACCTTTTTCGAGTTATGAAGAATTAAAAGAGGAGGATAGCGATTCCCAATGTCCCTTTTGGTCTACGCTTAACGTAATTAAACAATACTGTCGACTCTGGAGGAGTCGAATACGGAGGAAATGCGAAAGAAATCGAGAAATAAAAAATTCGAGTTCTCGAGAAAACATTATGTGCTTAGGACATGTGTAGGAAATTTTACTTTCTTCGAGTTATCAAGAATTTCTTCATTTTACTTTCTTCGAGTTATCAAGAATTAAAAGAGGAGGATAGCGATTCCCAATGTCCCTTTTGTTCTACGCTTAACGTAATTAAACAATACTGTCGACTCTGGACGAGTCGAATCCGGAGAAAATGTGAAAAAAATCGAGAAATCAAAAATTCGAGTACTCGAGAAAACATTATATGCATAGGACATGTGTAGGAAATTTTACTTTCTTCGAGTTATCAAGAATTTCTTCATTTTACTTTCTTCGAGTTATCAAGAATTAAAAGGAAGGATAGCGATTCCCAATGTCCCAATGTCCCTTTTGGTCTACGCTTAACGTAATCAAACAATACTGTCGACTCTGGACGAGTCGAATCCGGAGGAAATGTAAAAAAATCGAGAAATCAAACATTCGAGTTCTCGAGAAAACATTATATGCATAGGACATGTGTAGGAAATTTTACTTTCTTCGAGTTATCAAGAATTTCTTCATTTTACTTTCTTCGAGTTATCAAGAATTAAAAGAGGAGGATAGCGATTCCCAATGTTCTTTTGTTCTACGCTTAACATAATTAAACAATACTGTCGACTCTGGACGAGTCGAATCCGGAGGAAATGTGAAAAAATCGATAAATCAAAAATTCGAGTTCTCGAGAAAACATTATATGCATAGGACATGTGTAAGAAATTTTACTTCCTTCGAGTTATCACGAATTTCTTCATTTTACTTTCTTCGAGTTATCAAGAATTAAAAGAGGAGGATAGCGATTCCCAATGTCCCAATGTCCCTTTTGGTCTACGCTTAACGTAATCAAACAATACTGTAGACTCTGGACGAGTCGAATCCGGAGGAAATGTAAAAAAATCGAGAAATCAAACATTCGAGTTCTCGAGAAAACATTATATGCATAGGACATGTGTAGGAAATTTTACTTTCTTCGAGTTATCAAGAATTTCTTCATTTTACTTTCTTCGAGTTATCAAGAATTAAAAGAGGAGGACAGCGATTCCCAATGTCCCAATGTCCCTTTTGGTCTACGCTTAACGTAATTAAACAATACTGTCGGCTCTGGACGAGTCGAATCCGGAGGAAATGCGAAAAAAATCGAGAAATAAAAAATTCGAGTTCTCGAGAAAACATTATGTGCATAAGACATGTGTAGGAAATTTTACTTTCTTCGAGTTATCAAGAATTTCTTCATTTTACTTTCTTCGAGTTATTAAGAATTAAAAGAGGATTATAGCGATTCCCAATGTCCCAATGTCCCTTTTGGTCTACGCTTAACGTAATCAAACAATACTGTAGACTCTGGACGAGTCGAATCCGGAGGAAATGTAAAAAAATCGAGAAATCAAACATTCGAGTTCTCGAGAAAACATTATATGCATAGGACATGTGTAGGAAATTTTACTTTCTTCGAGTTATCAAGAATTTCTTCATTTTACTTTCTTCGAGTTATCAAGAATTAAAAGAGGAGGACAGCGATTCCCAATGTCCCAATGTCCCTTTTGGTCTACGCTTAACGTAATTAAACAATACTGTCGGCTCTGGACGAGTCGAATCCGGAGGAAATGCGAAAAAAAATCGAGAAATAAAAAATTCGAGTTCTCGAGAAAACATTATGTGCATAAGACATGTGTAGGAAATTTTACTTTCTTCGAGTTATCAAGAATTTCTTCATTTTACTTTCTTCGAGTTATCAAGAATTAAAAGAGGAGGATAGCGATTCCCAATGTTCTTTTGTTCTACGCTTAACATAATTAAACAATACTGTCGACTCTGGACGAGTCGAATCCGGAGGAAATGTGAAAAAAATCGATAAATCAAAAATTCGAGTTCTCGAGAAAACATTATATGCATAGGACATGTGTAAGAAATTTTACTTCCTTCGAGTTATCACGAATTTCTTCATTTTACTTTCTTCGAGTTATCAAGAATTAAAAGAGGAGGATAGCGATTCCCAATGTCCCAATGTCCCTTTTGGTCTACGCTTAACGTAATCAAACAATACTGTAGACTCTGGACGAGTCGAATCCGGAGGAAATGTAAAAAAATCGAGAAATCAAACATTCGAGTTCTCGAGAAAACATTATATGCATAGGACATGTGTAGGAAATTTTACTTTCTTCGAGTTATCAAGAATTTCTTCATTTTACTTTCTTCGAGTTATTAAGAATTAAAAGAGGATTATAGCGATTCCCAATGTCCCAATGTCCCTTTTGGTCTACGCTTAACGTAATCAAACAATACTGTCGACTCTGGACGAGTCGAATCCGGAGGAAATGCGAAAAAAATCGAGAAATAAAAAATTCGAGTTCTCGAGAAAACATTATGTGCATAGGACATGTGTAGGAAATTTTACTTTCTTCGAGTTATCAAGAATTTCTTCATTTTACTTTCTTCGAGTTATCAAGAATTTCTTCTTATCGAAGTTCGAGTTATCGGGAGTTGACTGCATATCTAATCTAATTACCTACGCTTAACCGTAGTTATCTTAACTTATTCATAACAGCGTGTTTGGTCCGCCTGCAAAATTTTTACCAAAGTAGAAAGAATTTTGCTATGACATTTAGATCAGATGCTCAACATATAAAGAAATAGAATGAAACGCCATTTTTTAAGACAGTAACGCTTGAGACAGATAATATAAAGCTCAAATGAAGTTAACGATTCTTACTCAGAGGTACCAAAAAATAATTGTTCGTTCTTTCTAAATAACCCACACAAAAGAGGATACCAGAACTAATGGGCCATTGCTAAAGTGGTAAACCGGGTAATCTCCCGGTGGGTCAATCTGCCCCTGTTTGCAGCGCCATTTGTCTCCTACCGGCGGGATGTTTAATAATTTTATTTTTCCGTTGATTCGTTTCGGCATGCGCTTAGTAAGCTACCTTCCAAGCTTCTTTGCGATTTCTATCTTTCTTGCTTTTCTAGAGCTACGAAAATAAGAGGACTTATTTTCGGTAGGATATTTTTTTCGTGAGGATCTACTAATTTTATATTTAGTAATTATACTTATCTTATAAGGACTCTTATCTTCCCGAGAATAGGAAGACTTATCTCATAATGTCCATGCATGATTCGTAGATTGACGTAATCTCTTTCCGTACTTCTTCGGGGTGTCGCACCGTATTTAAATCCTTTCCAACCTCTTTCTATCATCAATCCTTTTTTCTTTATTGGAATAATGTACTTACTATTTTCGTTGCTTGTACAACAGTTCTTTTCCTTATTCGATAATTTCTTCCTAATATCTTATAAAATTAGAAATACGGCGATGAAATTTGGAATTTTATGCATTTCAAATATGGTGATATACAAAACTAGTATTTTTAGTAGGGACGGGTGGAATGGAAATAAATTGAATTTAAAATTATAACTCTGGAACTCTGAAATGCTATGATTGGAAATGTTTTACTTAAACCCACCATGATTGTTGATTTAAAATCGCTTTTTATCGTATTCGCATTAACACTGATTTTTCAGTTGAACTTATTTCTGAATATTTTTGAGAAATATGTATCAAATACCCGATTTATTCAAAAAGAGTATTTTTCGACGTAGCACATATTCTTTAACTGTAAAAGCACTAAATAGTTAAAAATATATATATATAATAAAAATCATGTGAAAATATTTTATTTCGTGATTTGAGTAGCTCTAAAACGGCCCCAATGGTTCTGGAATCCGAAGTTAAACGTTCCCTGATAATCTTGCGTCAAAAACAGAAGGTACGCGTATTTCGAATGGTCGGCAATGATTTGCGCCGCTACTTATGAAATATTCGGAATGTATGATAGGTCTGATAACTTCACAAATAAATTAAAATAGAATGGTAGTTTCATGAGTAACGCAGTGAAAGATTTATTTTTCACATTGGTATATGGAAAGCAACCTGCATAAATTTGCTCTATTTTTCAAAAATACTAGGAAATGAAATAACAATAAGCTTTTCTACATCGCAACAGTCATTGTGTGAGACCGAGATATGGTAAATTTTGTAATATTTTTATAATATATTTTTTCGTAATTAGGATCATTAAAAGTTTGATGATACCTCAGTATTTAATATCCGGTCTTATATACCTCCAACGAGATTTTCGACTCTTTAGTACGGTAACGTGCTTCCAAAAATGTGAATGAAATTTCAAGCTCATTTATTGAGGTACTCGCACGGGCACATACTTATGTAGAACACAAAACGGTAAATTTTCAAAGCAAAATAAATGGCCGTAAATTCCAATTAAGATAGGTAAAGCATATGTACAATTGCAAAATAGAAATAACATTTGAGAAATCATCATAAGTTTTGTGGAGTTCTGAATTGGATTAGGGCAACCGCAGGATGGAAGTTCAATAATTGGGCCTTTGAGCACATCATCTGTCAAAGAGCAGGTCATTCAACACAAAGAATATTGTTTCTGTCCAACCCACACTTTCCAATACTAATGCATGAAACAAACCGACTTCATGATTTAAACAGAAATATATATTTTAGGTTCCTCAGAACACGATTATTTTCATGGTGGCGTCAGCGTGTTTTTCTATCTGTTTGTGTGGTTTGTTGCCGATAACTCGAAATTATTTCAGCTGTCATTATACTCAGGGAGTTTGCTGTTGTTCTATTACATCTATCATAATATTTAAAGATTTTGTGATATCCTGATGGGGAATAATTAAAGGAAACTGTACCTGGTGGAGCGTTTGTTGAGATAAAAAGTTCGGAATTTTTGTATTAACATGTTACCTACGGTTATTTCATGGTTCTGCTTTTATTGACATCTGTAGCTTCTGCTTTCGCATACCATAAGATTTCGTCCCACTGAAGTTCACCTAAAGGTACCGCTGAAGTCAATTAGTGCATCTCGTAAAACTTGCGTTTCTAGCGTTAGTAAAACTACCGTGTCTAAATCCTTTTACTTTTGTGGCAACAGTCTTATTATTCGCTTTTAAACTAGACAGAATGAAGAAACAGAACTTTTAAGGGAAAGATGGGCGGTTATATTAAGTACAAAACGAAATAGGAAAGCTTTATTGTATTCTAAGTAAGTTCGCCTGATATAACACTCCAATCTCTGAGTTCAGGTGTAGCGAAGAATTAAATATTGCTCTGTAAATAATTTCAGTTCGAAAATTAATATTTGTGGATGACGTACTTTGAGATAGTTTGGGAGTAACCATGTTCTTCACACTTCAGAACAGTGAATTTATTTCTCACACTGTGTCTTTATTTAAATTTATCTTTTTAAGAAGCAAAAAGAAAAAAGTAGTAATTTTCGTGTTGCCCAGAATCGGGGATATCTACACATTAGCCTTATCCGCCCCTGATGTAACCAGGAGATTTAGCTTAAAAAGTACTGATTTTACATTAAATTGCAGATTTGCTTGGAGCTTCAGGTTATATTCTCCGAATGTGGCAAAGCTTCCCTACTTGGGAGTGTCAGTTGATTCGAGTTTAAAGTAATGACTATATTGAATTGGGGCTACATTTGGAACTTTTCAGTATCTTCTTTAAATGAGGCAAAGATTTCCTTCTTGCGAGTGCAAATTTGCTTTACGTTTTCATTCGAACCTCTAATTCTTCAATTTAAATTTTTTTTTGTTTCCAGTATTTACGCCGGTGTGTTAGTTCTTTTTTCTTTTTGGCAATTTTTGTTTTTTTTACAATGCTAAATTTCTCCCAAGTCTGCATATGTAATAATTCCTACATTTGGATATCCCTATGTAAAAATTATGGTTCTAGATAGCTAGTTGAAAAGGCCCCATTCGTGACAATTTCCATTAAATTCGATGCACATTGCTTCGATTATGTGTTTTGAATAAAGCTAAGATCATCCACTTCCGTGGCAAATATATTTTAAAAACATGACTTCTGTTATTTGAATATCTATCTTTTTGAAATGCATTTGCTTCCCCAAAGCATTCGAATGATGTCCTCATTACACTTAAGAAAGTGGTGTCCTGTTGTTGCTTTTTAATCTATTTCTTCTAAATTTATAAATTGACACGCCCTTCGAAAAGGAAAAATAAAATGGGTAATACCGACATATATGATACTAAAACGGTAGTCCAAATTCCACAAAGCCATCCTGTTGCGCAGTGGTCTGAGCGCAAACGTCTGACCGTTCGTCCAACTGCATTCGGTCCTGAGTCCTGTGTGAGGCAAGGAGAGATTTTTTTTCTCACGAAACTCCATCTCTCTTCTTTGGAGCGAGTCACACAAATTAGAAACGGGTGGCCTATTAAGTCACTCACGGTAGATATTAAAGAACTGCACATAAAACTATTACACACGAAACCCCAAAACAATCCTTGTGAGAGATCATGGGTAATTCTTTGAATATGTGTTTTTCAGAAAGTACTATATAGATTTCTTTTGTTCTGTTTCCCCCTTTTGGTTTTACATTTCATCACATGGGTACATTTCGTTCGAGACGCTACTGAATAGCAGCAAAACCCAGCCAAAAATCTTTAAGACCAATCTTATCGTTTTGTAGTTATGCGAGTCTAATTTTAGCTCATAGAAGCACATGTGATTGGAGATCAGTGATGCTTATGGATTAAATTCCGTTACTAGAGATTTGTTATTATGATTAGCAGATTTTTTTATATTGAATTTATTTTGCTAAAGAAAAAGTAGCGAAGTGTAACAAGAGAAGGAAAACGTTCCTGGCTTAGAACATTTCATTTGAAAACGTATATAAATATATAAAACCGTTTGTCGAACAAAACAAACGAAGAACTCCGCGAAAGTCGTTCTGTCCTGGTGAAGCCCCACTTGCAAGAACCTCAGGGCCGAGTATGTAAAGTATTAAAGCATACCGACAAGTGACTAACGAGTGGTACTGCGCATCGAAGAGGATACATCAAAAGCAAAGCTAGCACAATTGTGACACCTGATTGTGGTTTCCCTAACCTGTACGGACTTTGATTATGTATTGACGTTGAATCCGTGCACAGTAGGAGCGTTGAGAGAGTTTGAAATAGGACGTATAATTGGGCAGAGAGAGAAACGGGTTCGTCAAGTCACAGTCACTGTATCGAAAGATGTTGGCGCCAGTGGGTCGGTAAGGGGCCCCACTGGAGCCCGGCACAATGCTGCGGACCCACCAAAGATGAACACCAGCAACTGAACAAATAACTAGAAGGCGAATGAATAATAAATACATAGTTGACTTGAATTAGGATCACCAAATAGATTTCATCGCTCTCTCCACGTCTCGTTGGGCTTTTTCCGTGGCTCACTTGTAGACGTGGAGACAACGATGGCCTCTACTTGGTGTTCCTAATCCACGTCAACTGTGTATTTATTTATTGAAGATACGAAGTCTTGAGTGTCCTACAGGTAAGACACGTGAAAGTGAGGTAAAGAAAAGTTGTTCAATCAGTCCTATCTTCTGCCCAAATGCCACAGTGAAGTTCAGTGGACAAAGAACTTACTGTCATCATAAGAGATATGCTCAGGGCGTTCCGTTGAGAAGAAAACTACGTTAGCTAAGTTATCCATTCCTTCCACACAGGTATGTTTCTTTTGTACGAAATGCTTTAGCTTTACACAGATTTAAAAGTGCATAACGTCGTTAACCCTCACAATCATGTGCTTTCAGTAAAAAAAGTGGAACTGTCATGACTAGTGTGAAACTGTATTGGTTTTCTGCAAACGGTAACTCCTGCCAGAGGATTAGGTAGCGGATGACAATATCTATGCCGAACAACTACAGCAGATGCATTATGCTATGCGACAACGCCACCCAGAGATTATCTAATGGAAACGGGAGGTGTTGGACAATGCCCCAAGCCACACCTCCAGAGTGTCCACCGAAAACTGCAGAAATTGGAAGGGCTTGATATTCCACTCTGTACTACAGACAGCCCGGAGCTTAGTCTATCCGACCAACACAAGTTTCGCTCCAAAACCCATATCCAACAAAGACTTCGCTTCAGTGGTAGATGTGGAATCCACCGAGTGTTACCGCCATGCGATCAGTCTTGCGGTGTAACTTTAACAGAGGGCCGTGGAGGTCAACTGCCTGTAACTTGCATAAGAGGTGAGCGTGTTCTTCAGGAATTAGTTCCTTAGGAGTAACGAATAAATTAAGCCTTGAGATGATGATCCTTTCTATGAGCTTATCCAGGACGGGTAGAAGCTATATCAGACGGTTGTTTTATGGTAACGTATCTTTGATTCCAGGCTTCGGCAACAACACTTCCAATGCGTTCCTCCAGTCTTTGGGAAAGTACACTGGCGGAAAGTGAAAAAAGAACACCAAGAAGGAGATGTCTGATACCAACGAAATTTATACAGCATAATAAAGGAATACAGAGGATGACGTGATCAAAACATTATGGCAAAATACAGCTGTATTTGCTGGTAAACTGAAAAATAACATTTCCATGTAACATGGTTAGTACGAGGTTGAACAGCCATGAACTGCTTCACACTGTGCAATCTGGAATGGAGTCTGTCGTACAGATGTTGGACGTACGTTTGGGGTATTGAGTTCCAAGCATCCTCAACCTGGACTTGTAAATTGGTGATGGTCGTGGCTGGTCGTGGAGATCGGATAAGTCGTTGTCCCATAAAATCCCACACGTGCTCAATGGGGGACAAATCCGGTGAACGTGCAGGCCATGGAAGTTGTCTCACACCCTGAAGTGCATGTTGCGTTGCACTTGCCGTGTTGGGCGTGCGTTATTTTGATGAAAAACACCACGATGGACCGACCTTACAAATGGCACAACAACGGCATGAATGATGTTGTTGATGTAGGAGGTGCTGTTTAACGTACCCGGTACAAACACTACTTGTGTACGGGAGTGATAGCTGATCGTTCCCCACACCAAGAGACCAGGTGTAGGCCCTGTGTGTCGCTGGCGGGTGCAAGAAGGGTGGAGACGCTCCCCTGTGCGTCTGCGAACATGCATACGGCCATCGGAGGCTCCCAAGCAGAATCTGCTTTCATCGCTGAACACGACCGATCGCCATTGCGTTCTCCAGCACAGACGTTGGCGACAGCACTGCAGCCGTTCCTGACGGTGGGCTGGAGTCAGAGGTACACATGCCAGAGGCACACGTGCACGTAGTCCTGCATCCAGTAGACGGTTGCGGATTGTTCGCACAGTCGCCTCAGGTGCAACGGCAGCTCGGATTTGCGTCGCAGTGGATGTTCTGCTTGACAACGCTGCTCTTCTTATGCGTCGGTCGGTCCGCTCATTAGTCCGTCTGTGACTCCCGGTTCCACGTCTTCTCGTCTGGGAATGTTCCTCGAACAATCTACGCCACCATCGTTCCCCCACTGATACTTCCCGTCCAATTCGCTCCGCAATAAGACGATACGACCACCCGGCCTTGCGGAGGCCGACTAGACGACCTCGCTCAAAGTCCGATAACTGCTGAAATTCTACACGTCTTCCATGTCCAGGCATTGCAGCTTCTTCAGGGTCTTCGCACGTGTCCGTACGCCGACAACTGATTACATTCACTTCGCCGTACTCCTTAAATACCACCGACGATAATTTGCATATTATGCCGTGCTGTGGCGTAAGCTCTCACCGGTTGGTCCTGAAATTAACATCACACCTACATAAACTCGACTCCATTAACATATGTAAATTTCATGATCGACCGCCAATTCCGTCTTGGTGGTCTTTTTTGACATTCCGGCAGTGTATTTAGAGCGGAAGGCTCTGCTCAATATCTCAGCCATCACATTAAAACAGCATTCGTACAGCATGTAGCCTCTTACTGTAGTCCCATTTCTTAAGGGAACTTTCTTCACCATGAGCTTTTTGATTTACATAGTTACCCCGGGATGGATGACAGACGCGGTTTCCAGATACTGACAACAAGATCATAGGCACATAAAGCCTCCTTGGCTCTAAATGAGTTTACGATGTCATGTGTGCTCAACTAGCTAGAACCCCACAATTTTCGTCATCACTAAACACAATACCCCGTGGAGCAAGTATGAGCACTATGATCGTCTTACTTCCTCCAAATTTCAGAAAGGGGATCCACTGGTCATTCTGACGAAGAAAACCAGCATTGGGAAGTTACTTGTTTGATTGGAATTACTTCAAGGTGAAGTTTCAGCTCTTCTGTGGTCCGACACAAGTTATAACGAATTCTGTTGCCCGGCGACCTCTCACTCTGTGAACCGCTGCAGGTCTTCCGGTACCTGTTCTTCTCACAGATCACCCGTATGATACGAAATGGAAGTGTAAAAGAGTCCCAGATGGGGAGAACAAAGCCTTATGCAATGGTCAAGAATTTACCGAATGCAGCTGGTGAGAGGTCCCACTGTCTCGTCGATGTAAGAAGGAGCTCTAGTATACAAACCTGGCGGATTAGTCTGAGCAGTCGTATTTTACGTTAAATTCAATATTTCAAACGTATTGCAAAAGTGCCACACACACTAGCTCTTTTAGTTGTTCCAATATTCCAATCATGGTTTTCGCATTTCAGTCTCCAGCGATAACAATGGGAATCGCCTTCCAAAGAGGATGCCAAGATCTTTATTAGGGCGTACCTACCCTGAACTGTTATGAAAGGAAGCTAATTCCTAGCCGGACTTTTTATTTAGCCTAAGAGTCAATATTTCGACTTCGTTGAAGACTTGGTACCGTGTTAGTAGTTAACCTGTTCGTGACACGAAGTCATTACCACCTACGGCATGTCTATGGCGAGCTATGTCCTGCCGAAAGACTTGATAGTTCGCAATATTGACTCTCCTGAAATCAATTGTAAGTTCCAACTCAAACATAAGTGCAAAACTGATATCATGATCTTTGAGTTTGCAAGATCATGATACCAAAACTGACATCATGATTATGCAAAAACTCAATAAATTTATTCCTAATGCCGTTCGCATTCCAAGGCATGTCTAAGCAGCATATGAAGATACTAGGTGGCTTAATGTAGATTAAGTTCTACTTGAAATAATCGTGCAAGTGATTGGTCACAATTATAATGAAATAATCGTGTAAGTAATTGGTCGCAATTCGTCAAGGCAGTTCAGAGTTCAATATTGCTGTGTGAAGTATCATTTTCTTACTCACCATGTATGGCACTACATCGCAGTTTCCTGGGACCGTAACCTGAAACTACTTTCGTCCACAGGATCGTCGTCTGGTTCAAGATATTGTTTTTGCTTGTTGCTGTATTAACAGTAAATCTTTGTTACGGTTGCACTGGAGAAGCCTCAGAGGACAGGATTCGGAAAGGTTCTCGAACTTTCACTCCCGTAACTAACTATCATGCCACGTTAAAAGTAACTTAGATCACTCGATATGCCAATTGCAACCCTCATTTTTGAGCTAACTGGTGTTCGTCATGTATATATGCCATATTTGTACAGTATACCTCGCTCACGTACCATTTTACATTTTGGAGTAAACCCTTTATGGGACGGGTGCAGGTGTAGCAGATAAATTGGCATCTAGATGTACATGCTTTGTATCTTTCATGGAGGGGAACAACTAGGCTTCAAATTTAAATATTTGCTATATGGAATTATACCTAATAAAACTTTCGGTTCGTGTGAGAATTTAGAAGAAATGACGATAGAAATGCGAAATGTTTTGGAACAGGGGAGTTCTTTACAAACACAACACATTGTATATGTCTTACATCATTTTTGGGGGATATTTACAGCAATGCTTCAATGTTTTACCTGACTCTCTGTTAGCTTGCTCGTACCTGCGTATTCATGCTGTGGGGACAGAATTTACTTCAATTTTGACGTATACGAAATGTGAGATAATTATACACAAAGCGGCTGTTTTTAGCAGTGTAGCATGTGGCAAATCACATGCTACCCAGCTAAAAACTTTGTAAGACACTACCTGTATAGAAGATGAAGTTTTTGTGGAGAAACTTTAAATTACTGAAGTTACCAAATTAATGAAAGAGTAATGCATGGTAGTATTGAACTGCTGAAATTAGATCACCCACAACAAGAAACAAAAAGAAAAAAAGAAAAAAGAAAGAAAACCGAAAGATAAAAAAGTAAAGAAAACACCAATTTCCTTTTCTGCAACTCCCACCTCTTAGATTAGTAGGGCATTTCATTGCAATAATAACTAAACAGATTTTGTGACGATAAGTTGTGCATAACTTTGCGTAAAATAATTCAAACGCTTTGGTGCCCCAGGAAAGTTTAAATTTAGGAACTACGAACTGTGGTAGAACATCAGAGTGGAGAAGCTGAAACTGCACTTCATCAGGATTCTTCTTTGTCCGAATAGGCTGAATGGATGGAACATCGTATGTTGAATACGCTGGTTGACAATTGCTAAGGAACGACGCATTTTTGAGTGAAACAACCAATGGGTGTAACTGTTGTATCAAAAATCGAAATGGAAACAATACAGAGGCCATGAATTTATTATTCACGTTGAAGAACAGACAAATAAAAATATGAAAAATATGTGTAAATTTAGCTTTCGTATGATTTGACTCGATGATCAAAACAAAAGCTTTAAGCAATGCTGATGATCAACAACATATCCTCAGAAGGAGGTATGACCTCCTCGGACCGCAATATACATAATACACCTGTTGGCCAGGCTTCGAATGAGGGTATTTATGTGTTCTGTTGCGATTTTTGTCCCACTCCTCTTTCAATACCAATTCCGCTACCGGAGACTCTGAGGTTGCCGTGGTCGCATAGATAAACGCCTTCCAAGAACGTCCCGTTCGTCCTGTATCGCTTTTTTTCTGATGAGTTGACAGGCCAACACTCATAAGCACTTAAATAACAACGACAAGACATTCCTTACCAAACGATATTTCTTTGCAAAAGCATTAGGCTGTCGTCGTTTCTTTTACGACAGTCTGACTTGGAGGGAGTATTAACCCTTAAATATCCATCCGGCCAGTACATTTATGTCTGCGATTGGTTAGACACACTACGTAGCGCGATCTATTGGCTTTTCCCCCATGTTTATAGATTGATAGTGTTCTCCAGTGATGATTCCCTCTAAAATGACATTGTTAGTTAGTAAATGCCAACCAGTGCATAATGAGTTGTTCTGCAGGCGGAGAAATTCTATTTTATTCAACAGTATATATCAGAAAAGTAAAATTTTTTGATCTACGCGTTTATTTTGAGAACATGAATGTTCTCTATAATACATTAATAAAATTAGTTTAAGTAAATTTTCCATACTATTATTATTTAATATGGTATTTGCTATGTGTCCTTTCGATCAGGGTCGTTTAAATTTGAACACTTAGACATAATTTTTCAAAACTTTTGGCGATATTCTTTTTTGTACTATATTACTACAAAATTAAAATATATATAAAACAACATTAGGGAATTTAGGTGCCTTTATCAGTGTTGCCAATTTAGTTGATTTTCAACCAGATCTAGTTGATTTCACCAAGCACTTGGTTGGAAAATTTCTGATTTAGTTGATAGTTGAAAAATCTGGTCGACTGTCCGAAAAATTCAGTTGATTTCTAGTTGTTTTCATTATTCTTGTTTATTACTTTCATTTTTCATTGTTTTCTATTTTTAAGTTGGAATCAACCGTAACTACATTGCCAGAAATATCAAGTTTTTTCCTATGTTGAATTACCGTCGCCACAAGTGGTGATAACATTTATTTCCTAGAAATTTCGTATGGGTAAGTGGCATGTAGGACTTTTGTTATGTGAAGTATATAAAAAAAGAAATATACATGACTCTGCTTATGATTAGTAAGCAGTGTTGCTGTTTTAGTTTACTATTAGAGAAAATATAGAAAGTAAATTCAGTAATTGACTGCTGAACTTTTTTGTTAATCGACAATAAACAGTAGTTGATTACTTCCTTTATAATGAAAGTGTGTATCCGGTGTAAATTCTTTTTAGTGCATAAAAGCAAGCACACAAAAGACACATAATTTTAAATCCAATATGTTTTGTAATTTATATATTCATCGACGGAAATTCCCAGAAGTAAACTTTATCATCGACAGATATTTCCAGAATTAAACTTTATTATCGTACTGAAATTAAATGTTTTTAGATAATATTGTAAATTCAATTTTAAATAATCGGAGTTTACGTTCCTCTATAACATGATTGTAAACTACAGAAGTGAATACATATGTCAATTTTGAGCCATCAAAATGGATATAGAATTACAGCTGTGAAGATTTGAATTGTACAAATTCCCTATCTTGTGTAATTGTTAATTATGAATGCAAATTACAGCAGTTCTTAAAAGTTTTAAGCATGTCTCTGAGTGCATAGAGCGGCAGTTTACTACTCAATAGAAAGATAACAGTACTAGCATAAAAAAAGAGTGCAGGGCTATCATCTTCATTTTGGGATTTACTTTTCTTTCTTACCTGGAGCATTTAAACTCGATGGCTACATTTACAGAAAATCAGAAAACGATCAAAAACACCCCAGTGGCGGAGTGGTAAAATGTACTGCTTTTTTAAATAAAGGCTTAACGACCACTGTGAGCAACTCAATGCGCTATAAGCAGTCACCCGTCCCTAATTTAGGGCCACTGGTTCCAGGGAAGGGAGAGAGACAGAGCCATAAGTCATACACAATATTCATGCCTCACTGGGATTCGAACCCGGACCCATCTCGGACGAATAATCAGAAGAAACCGCCTAGATCACTGCACCACCAAGGCGGCCGCTGGTTTCTGGCCAGCCGCTGAACAAGGCATGAGTGATACGCCAGCTCTACGACACCAGCCTTTCGCCACAGCGGACGATCAAAGCCACCTCGTCAACCAAGTGGTCAAAGATGCTGGTTTCTGGCTAATACCCCAATAAAGCAAGCATAGTGCGTCCGTTCTACGTCACCTATTCTCCGCCCCGGACGCCCAACTGCTTATGGCCGAAAGAGCAGCTTATGGTGGACATGATATATCCCCTAACCCCCCTCTCCCCATATCTCCAACCCCCAAATATCTAATAGTAATTAAAGATGGAATGCAGGGAGAAAAGAATAAGAATTTTTTTTTTAACATATTGCTTTCGAAAAAAAGGGAAATACATTCCGTAAGCTGGTTAGAAATATGGGCACAAGTCTTTCTAAAGTAGTACACAGTTCTCGTGTTTTTCTTAACACATCAAATCCTAAAATGTATAAAGTACTTAATTCAATAGTCTGTCTAAGAACTTTGGGTTAATGGTCTGCAAGGAAAACAATAAATATATGCAATATCCTGTGGTACTATAATTGCAAAGATATGTACACTTTGTTTAACTTAGTTTTGTTTTTATTTATATCAAAAAGGAGTTTCAATGATTACCTTGCTTTTAGTTGTTTTTTAAGTTGATTTTATTTATGAGTTAGCGGATTTTTAGTAGATTTTTCTGTTTGAGTTAGTTGATTTTTGGTTATGGGCGTTGGCAACCCTGGCCTTTATCTGCTTTGAAGGTTCGGGGACCGCTGGGGAATCTATTCAGCGAAATAAATATCTACGAAAAGAGGGCGTCCGGTGACTAACTATTGCTTTTACCCTTGTTTGCTCCGTTTCGATTTTAGTAAGAGGAATGTTCCTACTGTTGACGAGAACCATCTGTAAGGCGCTGATGTTTGGAAGTTCAGTTGTCATAGTTTACTATTCCTGTCTGGCTGTACTTCTCACTCTGTACAGGACATTTGTCTTTTTTTTTTGTAGAATGTTTCCGTTTAGCAGTGCTTTGCTTAAAATACCACACACACACACACATTTCATTCGCCATTCACGCAAAAGGCATGAAAGGGGATTTCTTTACATGCCTTTTGCGTGAATGGCTTTTATCGCCAACAAATTTAGGAGCGGAGGACGCTCCTTACAGAATGGAGCAAACTTCCTACTTGTTTCTGATAAAATCTAACATGGCGCCATTGACTGTCATCACAGAAGAATTGAAAAGCATTGTAAAACAGTCAGGCGTCAAAAGCTTACCCTACATTCACACCCACACTTCGTTCATTAAAATCCTTTCTGAAAACTTTCGCGATATACGTTTTCCATGGAGAATCGAAATTATTCACTCACATGAAAATGTTCATTGCCCAAAACTTCGCAGTAGAACACCCTTCGCAAGGGTCACACGAAAGTTCGAATGAAAATACTTTTGTTCATCCTGTGCCTGTAAAAACCTTTAAAAAAAACAAAAAGAAACAAACAAAACAAAACGAGTAGTACAGAGCTAAAGGGTATATATCAGGGGAGAAGTAGTTTCTGCAAATTATACATTGCATTCGTATCACAAAGCTAGTGCAGACTTGTCTTGAAACATATGTACAGACATCAAAAATAAAAACGAGCCACCCCACTTAATTTTCGAACCGTTTGTCGCATGTAAACAAGTAAGGTACCGTTGGAAAGCACTTGAAGGGAACTATTATGTGATGTGAAGAAACATGCTAATTAAGCTAATTAACATGATAATTAGCTATCGATCTCCGAATTTTTCCATATAAGAGGTATGTTATTTTACGCGCATTCTATTCAGCACATAATAAAACATTTAAATTCCAAATTTCATACGAATCGACCAATGAATACGTGTACAGTGAGCTACGGAAAAAGATGCTGCTAATGTTAAACTGCAAAAAGTATTTTTGACTTGTATAATTTAATCGAGAACAGATACCGTGATTCCATATTGCAACAGTAAAACACAAAGAGGCCCAGATAATATTAGCCTCTATACCAGATCAGAACGGGTATATTTAGGGAATTATAAATTATGAAATATGATCGTGAAAAAAAATGAGTTATGACCATATCTGGTTAATAATCCATTGAATGCGAAATATCATTAAATGTTTAAATTCAAATTTTCAGCGCGGTAGCATAAAAACTTGCTGAGATATAAGCGAAAACTCAAGCATACATCGATTAAGGGGCCGTGCATAAAAAACATATTTTCCTCTACTTACTGTAGAACGGTTTACCCCGCAGTACTAAGAAATACTTAGGAGAAAGTGTTTCTACGTGAAGTTGGTTGAATGAAGCAGTAATGAAGTTGTACCCTTAAATTCAGAATAGCAGATTTTAATGATGAACATCATAAGTTAATAGTTTTGCACATAAATAACTTAACTTACGACATAGTTCGTGCAATTACATATTTAAATTTTTCCTATTGCTCACATAGCTGACTCTTGTATATTGTTTAATCCAAAAACGCAAAAAACAGTACTTTTCACAAAACGAAAGCTTCGTATGTGGATTCTGTGTATTTTTTACATAAATACCTTTACAGCTTCTTTATATTATGAAATTGTGGTCATGAAAATGAAAATTCCAAATTGTTCCCTGCTCAAGTGAACCCGTGTGCCTGGTTTTTTCGTATTGCAGATTTTATGCTGTCTCCATTCCGTCTCGAATTACGGTCTAATACGAATGTAATTGCATATCGTTTCGATTCCTTGATATATTCCATTGTAGTTATACTACTTAAACTGACTGTAGCCGCCCCGGTGGCGCAGAGGTCTAAGCGATGGTTTCTGATCATTCGTCCGAACGGGGTCCGGGTTCGAATACCGGTGAGGCATGGATGTTGTGTTTGTCTTACGGCACTGGTTCTCTCCCTTCCCTGAAACCAGTGACCCTAAATTAGGGACGGGCGACTGCTTACAGCCCATTGAGTTGTTCACGGTGGTCGTTAAACCTTCAATCACACAAAAAAAAAAAAACGTCTGTAATATATTTAGTTGCAATACAGAAGCCGAATGAATCTACGTGTGTAACCTGGATCTGCACGCAATTTCCTCTTCGGCATTCGTCGTTTTCGACTACCGGTTAAGAAAATAACCGTAACCAGTAGGATTTGGAGCATTAGCTTACTTAGTGCAGTTTAATACGGTACTAATTGCATTTTTGTTTTCTTTTTCATTTCTTCTATAAATATAAATAAAATAATAACTGGTTATACTCCGCGATAAAAAAAAAAAGTTTCATTCTGAGAATTTCGTAGTTTAAGAAAACAGGTCAAGGTGGAAAAACATAAATGCATTTAATTATTGATTTATTTCATGATCAAATAATTCACTGTGTCATCATCATCATCATCATTGTCAACCATTATCAATCCACTGCTGGACGAAGGTCTCCCCCAAGTTTCCTCCACAACGGTCTGTCTTGTGCCAGTCTCCTCCATGTCACTCCCGCATATTTACGAATTTCATCCACCCATCTCCCATGTGGTCTTTTTCTGGGTCTTTTCCTGTCCCTTGGAATCCAATCTAAAATTTCGGCTGTCCATCTATGGTCTGTCCTTCTGGCAGTATGTCCAGCCCATTGCCATTTCAGGGATTTAACTCTGATCATGATGTCTTCCACTCCCGTCATTTTTCGGATCCACGAGTTCCTCTTCTTATCTCTCCTGGTTATACCAAGCATGCACCTCTCCATGCTACTTTGAGTTGTCTGCAGCCTTTGTATGTCTCTTTTAGTTAAGGTCCACGTCTCTGCACCATACGTAAGCACTGGAAGGATGCATTGATCAAACACTTTTCTTTTAAAACATAATGGCATATTGCTCTTGAAAATTATGCTGTTTCTTCCAAAAGCTCTCCAGGCAAGTTTTGTACGCCGATTAATTTCTTCATCAATGTGACCCTCACTTGATATCTGCTGTCCAAGATAAACATACGTATCTGTTATCTCCAGTTTTTCTCCATCAATCGATAAATCTTCATTTCTTGTAAAAGCATTGAACATCACTTTTGTCTTCTGAAAGTTCATTTTTAATCCCACTTCTTTACTCTTGTCAGCAAGTTCCTGGATCATATTGTGCAGCTCTGATGGGGTAGTTGCAAAAATGACTGCGTCATCAGCAAAACGAAGGTGGGTTAGATAATCTCCATTAATCTTTATCCCTTTGTTTTCCCAGTTCAGTGATTGAAAGACATTTTGCAATGTGGCATTAAAGAGCTTCGGAGATATGGTGTCACCTTGTCTCACTCCCTTTCCAATTTTTATGTGTGTTGTATTTTCAAACAGCCGAATCTTTGCACTTGCATTTTCATAGATGTTATTAATAATATTAATGTATGCATCTTCAATACCGCAGGATTTCAGAGCCGTGGTAACTGCTGATGGTTTCACCGAATCAAAGGCTTTTTCATAATCGATAAAAGCCATGCACAATGGAAGTTCATATTCCCTCGCTCTTTCAATTAGTTCTCTCAGTACATGGATATGATCTATTGTGCTGTAGCCACTCCTGAATCCAGCTTGTTCTCTCGGTTGAGCCATGTCCAGTGTTACCTTCAAGCGGTGTGAAAGAACTTTAGTGAAGATTTTATAAACCACTGATAGGAGGCTGATAGGTCTGTAGTTCCTGAGATCCTCAATGTCACCTTTTTTATGTAGCAGGATCATTGTAGCATTGTTCCAATCCTCAGGAATCTTCCCTTCATTAAGGCATCGAGTGAAAATTTGGGCGAGTACTGTTTCAATTTCTTCACTTGCTTCTTGTATGATGTCTATAGTAATTCCATCTTCTCCTGGAGCTTTCCCCCGCTTCATGTTCTTGATTGCATGAGCAACTTCTGCTGGGAGGACTGGAAGAACTCTGGTACCTTTCATGATGTCTGGAGTGCATGTATCATCCCTTTCATATAATTTGGAGTAGAAATCTTTCACTCTTGTCAAAATTTCGCCTCTATTTCTTGTTATCGAACCATCTTCTTTTTCTCAGAGCCATAATCTGTTTTCTTCCCTTACTGAGATGTCCCTTTGCTATCTTTAGGCTTTGGTTGTTTTCAATTGCTTTCCTCACTAGCTCACAGTTGAATTTCCTTACGTCTTCAGTGATACTTTTTCGTGCTGTCTTGCATAGCTCTATATATTCCACTTTGGAAGTCACATCTTCTTTAGTTGTCCTCATCTCTCTTCTTTTGCATCAACATTTTGGTTTTTCCTGATAATTTGTTCACATGCAACTTTTTCTTAGACCCAGCTAATTTTGTTGCTGTTTCCATAAGAGCTTTGGTTATTTTTCTGTTAACTTCCGAAATATCCACTTCTTCCGATGTTAGGCCTTCTAAAGCAGAGAATCTGTTCTTCAGTTCCAACTTGAAAGTATTATGGTGTTTTTTAAGGTTGGTTATGTCAATACATTTTGTTTGTCTTATGAGCTTGCCACGTTCCAGTTTAGTGTTGAGGTGCATCTTACATCTCACCAATCTATGGTCACTGCCTGTGTTGAACTTGTTCAGCACACTGCAGTCTTCGATGACGAATTTTTTGTTACACATAATAAAATCAATTTCACTTGTCGTCTCAATTGGATGTCTCCATGTCCATTTCCTGTGTGGCTTTTTCTTGAAAAAGGAATTCAAGATGAAAAATCCTTCTGCCTCTGCAAACTCAACGAGAGTATTTCCACGCTGGTTTCTGTTGCCGTGACCGAATTTACCTACTGAAGTTTTATTCTGTTGATTTTTGCATTGAAATCTCCCTTTCACTGTGTACTTTATAATATTTTGCAGTAGAATGTTGAAATCTTGTGAGGGGGTGGGACTTCCCTCCACAGGTAGTAGAGTTTAGGTCCCAGCCACCTACAGCGAGATCGCCTTTTGGGCAGGACACAGAAACGGAAGGAATGAGAGCAAGTTTAGCGACTTTGACAGAACAGTTTGTAGTGAGATTAGAGTACAGTAGATGGCGCCACCGTACAAGTACGATATTGCACATAGAGGAGTCAGAGAATTTCAGGTGGGGTATATATCCACTAAAAGTGCTCGTCCGAAGTCTGAAACACTAACTACTAAGCCATCTGCGGCTTTGAAATCTTGTGATATAAACTAATTCGAATTTATAATTATATTTTTATTTTTCCAATACAATACCAACAAGAAGTCGAACATGATATTGATATATGTTTTAGTTTGACACTTAATAATTTTTAGTTTTATTTAACTTTCTCATTCCCAAATACGTTTTTCTTACAATCATTAATATTTACCCTTGCTCCAAAGTTGCAGCACACACTATCTAGGGCATTTAAGTTAAACAAAATTTTTTTCTGTACATGTTAGATGCAAAAAGTGGTTATCTTTAGTTAAAAATCATTTTGCACCGTCAGTTCAATACTTCGAAGTGTTCACATTTTAGTCCCAACAGTGTGCCATAAATAGTAGCATCAACTTAGGAAATTGAAATTTAAAAGTAATAAAACTTTGTTTTAACACCCTGTTGATGGAAAAAAATATATTAATCCAATTGCTATAAATAAACAAAGACATCGCTCTTTCCACGTTTTAGCAACACCCAGCAACCGAAAAATTGTTATTTGGCCACTGCTCGGGAAACGAATCCCAGATCTCTCGATATCCAGCCGAGAGATTTGGGATTCCTTTCCCAAGCAGTGGCTAAATAACAATTTTTCGGTTGCTGTGTGTTGAAAAAACGTAGTAGGAGCGATGTGTTTGCTTATTTGGAGGATTTTCACCAATTGCTATAGATTTTTCATGCATGGTCTTCGAAAAATGTAACATTTACAATTAGAAAACTATTGCAATGCGAAAAGTTTCTTTTTACTGTTAAAAAAGAATTTTTGATTTGATTAAGCGAACTTTAAGGTCAGTTCCATATACTAAAAACAATTCACGGTTTTCACATTTTTTATTCCGTTTTGAAGGAATAAAAAAAAATTGTGCACGAAAATAATGTATATAAACCAGAGTTTTCAGAATATCTTAAGGAATGAATCAGTTTGTAATTCTGAAATTCTAGTGTATAGAAAAATGTACATTCGTAGAATTAGCGAAACCACAATTAACTTTATTAACAGTACATTATAACCTAGTTTACAGATTGGTAATCATTTAATATTACGCGATTTAATGCCAGTTCAGACATCTTCAGATAAAACACTTTATTGCGGCACAGTACTAAGTTCGTTCTCTCAACTAGACTACATTTCACACTGAATACAAAACTGCAAAGGAACTGTATTATAAAGAGCCAATAAAACATACATACCTTTGAAGCTCCTGTAGGCTGGAAATCTCGAGGAATTTCACGAATCCGTTTGGGGCGTAGTTCTTCATTCCCGGGAAATTTAAACACTGGCGCTTTAAGACCTGTGTCGTAATTGCTACAGCAATTTAGTACACAAGAATGTGAAGGCATATTAGAACTAAAAAAGAATATTTTAACACTGTGAAATAAATAACAAAGAGTTGAATGATATGAATCAGACAGCTGCAAGAACAATGAACAATCTCATGGAGCAACGCTACAATAATATCACAAGATCACAGACACTAACTATGGTTACGGCCGTTCATCAAATTTAATAGGTCTTCCTGTAGTGACGTCAGACGTCGGAGAGCAGGAAGTGTTTGAGCCCTGTTTCAGGGGGCGTTGGCTGCGAGCGACAAAATGGGAAAAAGTTCATACTTTCGAACCAAGAAAATTATTTTGTTTTAAATTGACACGTGGAATTATTATATGACAGGTGCAATTTTAAATTAAAAGACATAGCTGTTCCCTTTAATTCGTATGTTAAGCACCATAACTATGAAATGAAAGTGCGTTTTTGAGATGCAAATTAACAAATAATTTGGAACAGATCGCACGCTTTCGTAACACTTTGCTAAAGAAATTTCAAAAAAGAATAATGGCTGTGGAATATATCTCGCTCCTGTGGCCTGACCTTTAACCCAATTTCGATTATATTGAACAGAATTGGTTCAGTATACCTCCGGAACAACATACTAAAGTTTTGTTGCAATAGAAGCATTTTTAGCCAAGTTATGAGGATAATGGCTGTGGAATAAATCTGGCTTCTGTGTCCTGCCCTTTAACCCCATTTCGATAATATGCAACAAAACAGGTTCAGTAAATCTACGAAACAATATGATAAAGTTTTGTTGTAATCAAAGCATTTTTACGTAAGTTATGACGCATAAGGGCGATGGAATGGATCCCGCTCCTATGTTCTGACCTTTGACCCCATTTCAACCGTTTTCTACAGAGTTCGTCCTTAGGTTGTCCCCTATCACATACTAAAATTTCATTGAAATCGAATCATTTTTACTCGAGTAATCGTGCGGTCAGGCAGACAGACAGACAAAGCTGGAGCATATACGCTTCTTCAACTTACGGTTGGAAATCGTAAAAAATCGGATTTCGTAGTTCTGCTCAATTTTCTATTTTGAGACACCGTTTCAGTGATACGCGAATGCTCAGTGCCTCGAGAAAATGTAAGGATCGGAAACCAGAAAATTCAAAACAAATTTAACTTGCACAGATTCAGGTTTTCCGTTATTAGAAAAATGCATACTGTTTATTCTAATATTAATTCAAGTTATTAGTACGAATAAATGAAGCTGTTATAAAAGAAATGGCAAGGGTAAATGAACTCCGTCCTTGGATGGCCCAAATTACCGTACAAATCACTGTCAGGGCCTTTGCTCTGTACTCTGCATTCAATTTGTCCTGGGTTCGGGTAAGACTCCAAATTTTCATCATTATCACTGTCCTTGCAGGGAAAGAAACATTCCAGATGTTTTTTCCCAGTTGTAGATATATGGATGCCCCTCTAACTTTATTTGCAAATATCTTCGCTATTAATCATCCGATTTGGATGATATTTATAATTTAAGGGTTTTTCCGTGCGCTAAATGGAATGTGCATAAAATAACATACCCCTTATATGGAAAATGTGGAGATAGCGAACTAATTAACATGTTAATTAGCTTAATTAGCATTTTTCTTCGCATCACGAGATAGTTCCCTTCGAGTGCTTTCCAACGGTACCTTACTTGTCAATCTGCGCCGAGTGGTTCGTTTTTTTTTTTGTTTTTTTTTTTTGTTTTGTTTTTTGATGTCTGTACAAGTATTTGTAGATCGACATTTTTCTGACGCACGTTCTGCATGACTACTCGAATACATTTACCGAGAATTCTTAAGCGCTCGTATGATGATTGATACACATCATGGGACGCAAATTTCATTCTTGTCTTCGTGGAAATGCATCTCATGAGTTTGATTCCGATCGTGGGCCGGTTTCTTCCATTGAACGAAACAACACATCAACCACGCTTTACACATCATATGGTAAAAACAGCAACAGACAGAAACGCCAGTCTTCGAATGAAGTGTGTGTGTGGTAGTTTAAGCAACGCACTGCTAAACGGAAAATTCTTCAAAAAGAAAAAGACAAATGTCCTGTACAGAGTGAGAAGTATAGCCAGACAGGAACACTAAACTATGACGACTGAACTTCCAAACATCAGCGCCTTACAGATGGTTCTCGTCAATAGTAGGAACATTCCTCTTACTAAAATCGAAACGAAGCAGACAAAGGTAAATGCAATAGTTAGTCATCGGACGCCCTCTTTTCGTAGATATTTATATCACTGAACAGATTTCCCAGCGGTCCCCGATCCTTCGAAGCAGATGAAAGCACTTAACTTTCCCGTAATGTTGTTTTTATATATATTTTAATTTTCTAGTAATCTAGTACAAAAAAGAATATCGCCAAAAGTTTTGAAAAATTATGTCTAAGTGTTAAAATTTAAACGACCCTGAACGAAAGGAGAAATAGCAAATACCATATTAAATAAAATTAGCATGGAAAATTTACTTAAACTAATTTTATTAATGTATTATAGAGAATATTCATGTTCTCAAAATAAACGCGTAGATCAACAAATTTTACTTTTCTGATATGTACTGTTGAATAAAAGAGAATTTCTCCGCCTGCAGAACAACTCATTATGCACTGGTTGGCATTTACTAACTAACAATGTCATTTTTAGAGGGAATCATCACTGGAGAACACTATCAATCTATAAACATGGGGGAAAAGCCAATAGATCGCGCTACGTAGTGTGTCTAACCAATCGCAGACATAAATGTACTGGCCGGATGGATATTTAAAGGTTAATACTCCTCCAAGTCAGACTGTCGTAAAAGAAACGACGACAGCCTAATGCTTTTGCAAAGAAATTTCGTTTAGTAAGGAATGTCTTGTCGTTGTTATTTAAGTGCTTATGAGTGTTGGCCTGTCAACTCATCAGAAAAAAAAGCGATACAGGACGAACGGGACGTTCTTGGAAGGCATTTTTCAATGCGACCACGGCAACCTCAGAGTCTCCGGTAGCGGAAGTTGGTATTGAAAGAGGAGTGGGACAAAAATCGCAACAGAACATCTAAATACTCTCATTCGAAACCTGGCCAACAGGTGTAATATGTATATTGCGGTCCGAGGAGGTCATACCTCCTTCTGAGGATATGTTGTTGATCATCAGTATTGCTTAAAGCTTTTGTTTTGATCATCGAGTCAAATCATGCGAAAGCTAAATTGTCACATATTTTTCATATTTTTAATTGTCTGTTCTTCAACGTGAATAATAAATTCATGGCCTCTGTATTGTTTCCATTTCGATTTTTGATACAACAGTTACACCCATTGGTTGTTTTACTCAAAAATGCGTCGTTCCTTAGCAATTGGCAACCAGTGTATTTAACATACGATGTTCCATCCATTCAGCCTATTAGGACAAAGAAGAATCCTGATGAAGTGCAGTTTCAGCTTCTACACTCTGATGTTCTACTACAGTTCGTAGTTCCTAAATTTAAACTTTCCTGGGGCACCAAAGCGTTTGAATTATTTTACGCAAAGTTATGCACAACTTATCATCACAAAATCTGTTTAGTTATTATTGCAATGAAATGCCCTACTAATCTAAGAGGTGGGAGTTGCAGAAAAGGAAATTGGTGTTTTCTTTACTTTTTTATCTTTCGGTTTTCTTCTTTTTTCTTTTTTTCTTTTGTTTCTTGTTGTGGGTGATCTAATTTCAGCAGTTAAATACTACCATGCATTACTCTTTCATTAATTTGATAACTTCAGTAATTTAAAGTTTCTCCACAAAACCTCCATCTTCTATACAGGTTGTGTCTTACAAAGTTTTTAGCTGGGTAGCATGTGATTTGCCACATGCTACACTGCTAAAAACAGCCGCTTTATGTATAATTATCTCCCATTTCGTATACGTCAAAATTAAAGTAAATTCTGTCCCCACAGCATGAATACCCAGGTACGAGCAAGCTAACAGAGAGTCAGGTAAAACATTGAAGCATTGCTGTAAATATCCCCCAAAAATGATGTAAGACATATACAATGTGTTGTGTTTGTAAAGAACTCCCCTGTTCCAAAACATTTCGCATTTCTATCGTCATTTCTTCTAAATTCTCACACGAACCGAAAGTTTTATTAGGTATAATTCCATATAGCAAATATTTAAATTTGAAGCCTAGTTGTTCCCCTCCATGAAAGATACAAAGCATGTACATCTAGATGCCAATTTATCTGCTACACCTGCACCCGTCCCATAAAGGGTTTACTTCAAAACGTAAAATGGTACGTGAGCGAGGTATACTGTACAAATATGGCATATATACATGACGAACACCAGTTGGTTCAAAAATGAGAGTCGCAATTGGCATATCGAGTGATCTAAGTTACTTTCAACGTGGCATGATAGTTGGTTACGGGAGTGACAGTTCGAGAACCTTTCAGAATCCTGTCCTCTGAGGCTTCTCCAGTGCAACCGTAACAAAGATTTACTGTTAATACAGGAACAAGCAAAAACAATATCTTGAACCAGACGGCGATCCTGTGGACGAAAGTAGTTTTAGGTTACGGTCCCAGGAAACTGCGATGTAGTGCCATACATGGTGAGTAAGAAAATGATACTTCACACAGCAATATTGAACTCTGAACTGCCTTGACGAATTGCGACCAATTACTTACACGATTATTTCATTATAATTGTGACCAATCACTTGCACGATTATTTCAAGTAGAACTTAATATTCATTAAGCCACCTAGTATCTTCATATGCAGCTTAGACATGCCTTGGAATGCGAACGGCATTAGGAATAAACTTATTGAGTTTGCAAGATGATGATGTCAGTTTTGATATCAGTTTGCACTCCTGTTTAAGTTGGAACTTACAATTGATTTCAGGAGAGTCAATATTTCGCACTATCAAGTCTTTCGGCAGGACATAGCTCGCCATAGACATGCCGTAGGTGGTAATGACTTCGTGTCACGAACAGGTTAACTACTAACACGGTACCAAGTCTTCAACGAAGTCGAAATATTGACTCTTAGGCTAAATAAAAAGTCCGGCTAGGAATTAGCTTCCTTTCATAACAGTTCAGGGTATGTACGCCCTAATAAAGATCTTGGCATCCTCTTTGGAAGGCGATTCCCATTGTTATCGCTGGAGACTGAAATGCGAAAACCATGATTGGAATATTGGAACAACTAAAACAGCTAGTTTGTGTGGCACTTTTGCAATAAATTTGAAATATTGAAATTAACGTAAAAATACAGTTCGTCACAACCTGCTACTTCTCAATGGGAACATGTAAGGAGTAGAGAAGATGTCACAGATTTTTCTGTTCTCTAGTTTCAGAGTCCCTTCCATTAGATCCACTTCGTCACATGACTAGAATCCGATCATCAACCAGTCGTACTGGATTCGCATGGCTCCTCAGTCGACTAGCGGAAAACGTTCACAATTGATTTGATTTTGTTGCTGAATATGACTGCTCAGACTAATCCACCAAGTTTGTATACTAGTGCACCTCCTTACATCGACGAGGCAGTGGGAGCTCTCACAAGCCTCATTCAGTAAATTCTTGACCATTGCATAAGTCTTTGTTCTCCCTGGGACTCTTTTACACTTCCATTTCGTACCATACGGATGATCTGTGAGAAGAACAAGTACCGGAAAACCTGCAGCGGTTCAGAGAGAGAGAGAGAGAGAGAGAGAGAGTGGGCACTGGGCAACAGAATTTGGTATAACTTGTGTCGGACCACAGACGAGCTGAAACTTCATCTTCAAGTAATTCCAATCAAATGAGTAACTTCCCAATGCTGGTTTTCTTCGTCAGAATGACCAGTGGATCCCCTTTCTGAAATTTGGAGGAAGTAAGACGATCATAGTGCTCATACTTGCTCCACAGGGTATTGTGTTTAGTGATGACGAAAATTGTGGGGTTCTAGCTAGTTGAGCACACATGACATCGTAAACTCATTTAGAGCCAAGGAGGCTTTATGTGCCTATGATCTTGTTGTCAGTATCTGGAAACCGCATCTGTCATCCATCCCGGGGTAACTATGTAAATCAAAAAGCTCATGGTGAAGAAAGTTCCCTTAAGAAAGGGGACTACAGTAAGAGGCTACATGCTGTACGACTGCTGTTTTAATGTGGTGGCTGAGATATTGAGCATAGCCTTCCGCTTCAAATACTTTCCCGAAGACTGGAGGAAAGCATTGGAAGTGTTGTTGCCGAAGCCTGGAATCAACGATACGTTACCATAAAACAACCGTCAGATATAGCTTCTACCTGTCCTGGATAAGCTCATAGAAAGGATCATCATCTCAAGGCTTAATTTATTCGTTACTCCTAAGGAACTAATTCCTGAAGAACACGCTCACCTCGTATGCAAGTTACAGGCAGTTGACCTTCACGGCCCTCTGTTAAAGTTACACCGCAAGACTGATCGCATGGCGGTAACACTAGGAAGATTCCACATCTACCACTGAAGCGAAGTCTTTGTTGGATATGGGTTTTGGAGCGAAACGTGTGTTGGTCGGATAGACTAAGTTCCGGGCTGTCTGTAGTAACGAGTGGAATATCAAGCCCTTCCAATTTCTGCAGTTTTCGGTGGACACTCTGGAGGTGTGGCTTGGAGCATTGTCCAACACCTCCCGTTTACGTTAGATAATCTCTGGGTGGCGTTGTCGCATAGCATAATGCATCTGCTGTAGTTGTTTGGCATAGATATTGTCATCCACTACCTAATCCTCAGGCAGGAGTTACCGTTTGCAGAAAACCAATACAGTTTCACACTAGTCATGACAGTTTAACAATTTTTATTGAAAGCACATGATTCTGACAGCCAACGGCGTTCTGCACTTTTAAATCTGTGTAAAGCTAAAGCATTTCGTACAAAAGGAATATATCTGTGTGAAAGGAATGGATAACTTAGCTAACGTATTTTTCTTCTTTACGGAATGCCCTGTGCATATCCCTCGTGATGACAGTAAGTTCTTTGTCCACTGAGTTTCATTGTAGCATCTGGGCAGAAGATAGGACTGATCGAAGAACTCTTCTTTACCTCACTTTTACGTGTCTTTCCTGTAGGACACTCATGACTTCGTACCTTCAATAAATAAATACACAGTTGACGTAGATTAGGAACACCAAGTAGAGGTCATCGCTCTCTCCACGTCTACAAGTGAGACACGGAAAACCCCCACGAGACGTGGAAAGAGTTATGACCTCTACTTGGGGATCTTAATGCACGCCAACTGTGTATTTATTATTCATTCGCCCTCTAGTTATTTGTTCAGTTGCTGCTGTTCATCTTTGGTGGGTCCCCAGCATTGTGCGGGGCTCCAGAGGGGCAACCTGCCAGGTGGTTTCCGTTTGTCGTACGTGGGCCCGGAGAATTTCGAGGCCGCTGTGGTGCAGTGGAAGCATATCGGACACGTGGCTGGAAGACCCTGGGTTTGTTTCCCGATGGCGGCCGGTGGGGGTTTTTCCGTGGCTCACTTACAGACGTGGAGAGAGCGATGACCTCTACTTGGTCTTCTTACCTTCAAAATACACTGCTGGCCACCCAAATGCATCAAGAAGTGCAAGAGATAGCAAAGCCAGATTTACTGGACACATAACAACAGATACAAAGATGAACCGATTGAGCTTACAGGCCCGTGTGACCGGCGCAGAACGCAGAAATCAATAGTTCCTGTGCCCTCATGGCTGGCAATAACGGCCGCTACACGCCGCTGCATCGAACGAAAAAGGCCTTGGATGTGAACTTGGGGTATGCCGGTCCAAGCAGCTTCCACATGTTGTGTCATGGCGAAAATTTTAACCCCTGGTGAATTTCAGAGAGACCTGATCAATCTTTCTGTTGGTTTATCAGAGATTAATTAATGCAAAAATTTTCTCCCATGACATACGTTAGAAGAAAATTCCTGGTTGAAAGGCAGGGGAATTCGTGCGCAAAATTAGCTTGTCTTAATCACAACCAGGAAAACAAAATTTCATGTTAAAGAAAAAAAAAAGAGGAAGAGAATAATATTTGATTTAACTGACTTTGGGGTTTTTGAAAATAATTATTTTATCTATTCTTTTATCGCGATAGGAAAAGGCGAGTAGGTGTGCAGCTCAGAGAATCAAAATTAATTTTACTTTCACATCACGGAATGAAGGGAAGAAAAAAAAAAGAAAGTTGTGAGAAAAGGGAATCTTCTTTCAGATCGGCCATTTTAAGGGTTCGGTCTTAGTTGTCGATCAGAAAATGTTGCAGAAAATGCTCTTAGGGGGTTGGCGCTGTTCTAGTTTTAGAAACTAGGCCGCAGCTGCACATGGGAAATCACTTAATCCCTACGTGTTGAAGGTCAAGTTCATCTTCCCCTGGCCGACCAGAGGATGCACGTGCCTAGTAACATTTTTTTTTCGTGGAGAGTGTTGGACGCTGCAACGATGCCTGAGTGAAGGTCAGAGGTCACTGAGGCGTGGGAGAGGAATTCCGCTGTTGCCATGCAGAGGTCAGCCAATCAGGGGTCAGCATTTTTTCTAGCATCCCAGAGTTTCTTTGACACTTTAAGACGCTTGTCTCAGAGACTTTTGTTCTTGTCCTCTTGCTGGCCGGGAGAAAGAGGGGACAGCCGAGTCTCTCCTCGCCTTTTGGTGGGGAGAGCATTTGCTGACCACCATGATTTGACATCGAGGTAAAAAGCTTAAAGGAGCCTAGTAGCGACGGTCTTCTAGCTTGGGGACTTGTCAGGTTCATGGTTAGTTACAAAAAAAAATAGAGAAAAAAAAGGAGCTCAGGGCTTGCTATGAATTGCTCACTGATTCCTCCAAATGCAAAGAGGTGGAAGAAATTATGAAGAAAGGACAGGACCACCGTAGGACGAGACCTCCTCGGGGCGCATCGAAAGATGATCACCGATGCACTCCTAAGCATTCTCGTGAGAGCTGATGGATAAAGATAGGGATGATGCCGTCCACCTTCCAATGCAGCCGACCAAATTCTTACCAGGGTAGAGCCATGGGCATCGAAAAGGACAAGGGAGAATTACTCCCTCTGAGAGGGTCCATCATCACCAGCTTCGGGATGTCTTTTGTTTTCCCTGTGTTCAGGGCAAGTGCTCGGGCACATTGTGTCAAAAAAAGAAAGAGAAAGACATTGTTGGAGGCGAAGAGAGGATCAACAGTGACAGTGTGACGAGAAGATTTTTTTTTATTTGAAACAAGAGTTGTTCATGCCCAGCCCAGAAGGTAAATTCTTTCTCGATTTTTTTTTTTTTTTTTTTTTTTTTTTTGTATAATGTTGTGACCGCTGCGGAATTGTTGAACGAGTGGGTCAGCAGTGTGAAATCAAATTTATAGTTCTGCAAAAAAAAAAAAAAAAAGAAGAAATTTTCTGCTTTTTTTTTTTTTTTTTTTTTTTGAGGTTAGCCGGATGTGGGACAGATGCCCCCATATTGTTGTCGTTCAGTTTTCAAAATTAAGATTTATTAATTCCTCAGGCATGAGTTCAGGAAAAAAAGAGAGGGGAGTTGAAAATGCTTTCATTTATGTTTTTTTTTTTTTGTGTGTTGTCATGTCTGGTATTTTAGCAACTTCCCAGGCCAGTAAATTTTAATGTATCGGAAAAATTTAGTTTAATGTTTGGGCACAGTGAATTTTGGTGCATCGATAATAGTTTAATTGGGCATGTGATAATTGAAAAGCAGTGTTATTGTGATGTCGTGGGTGATAAAATAATAGTAAACATTTCTCTCTAGTCTTTTACAACGTTGAGTTATTTTTTTTTTTTTTTTTTTTTTTTTTTTTTTTTGAGTGAAGATAAATTATGGGATGATTTATATTGGGATTTTGGGAACATATTATAGTGTGATGAAATTGGAAACCTAAAGTGTTGTTTACATTCTTGGAGTGTTGAGTGTCGAAATTGAGATGGTAGGAGTGTTAATTGAGGACCAGTATTTTACATGCTCCAGATGAGTGTTAATCTCCCATTGGAAAGGGGTGATCTTAGGGCAAGCCGGGAACTTGTCCTAGGGCAGAGGGCTCTGAGTAGGGAATTTTCACCAGGATGCGATATGTGCAAAATAGAAGTTGAGGTATTTGGGGTTCTCAAGTTTTGTATTTCACAAAAAGAATGAACATCATGTGTTGAGAAGACACACTTTTGCTCACCAGTTCCAGTATTAATTGTTCTTTTCTTTGGCCTAAATTTTCTTGTTTTTACAAAAAGAGTCTAAATTGTAATTTTAATTTTCAATAAGGTGAAAATATTTAGTGGGTTATGTAAATGGTCAGTGTTATTGTCTGAAGTGGACCTGCGCATTGCCATGGTACAGAGGAATTTCCTTGCTAGTGATTTTTCCTGGGCTATATGTGGACATAGAGATAAGTGAATTTTCCTGGGATATATGTGGAGAGAGATAAGTGAATTTTCCTGGGATATATGTGGATATAGTGATTTTGGATTTCTTGGGAGTAGTGGGATTTTAGGAGAGCTGGGCCAGTGGTGGGGCCATAGGATTAACATTAGCCCCACCACACCACCACTGTGGTGGGTGGTGGTGGCTCCCTCGGGGGATCGGGGGATGGCGCGTGGCGGTGCCTTGAGCTATGGCGGACAGGGGAGGCTGAAATCATTTTGTTTCCTTTCTCGCCCTCCGAACTCTGGAGGGGAGGAAGGGAATATAAATGAGGGTGGTGTTTTTATTTTAATGGTTGTGATGATAAAAAATTTTTTGATGTCTCACAAACTTGTCATTTTCGTGAAAATTAAAAATAATTTGTTTCTTTTTGTGTCCTCCGAACTTCGGGGGAATTAAGATTAGGTTTGTTTTTTTTTTATTATTTTCAAATGGATGATGGTGATAAAATATTTTTTGATGTCTCAAATTTTTTTTTTCTTTTACGGAGAGCTTAAAAGATGTTGACTGTATTTTTTGTTCTCCATTTGTATTCTGTGAACGGATATGTGAACATGAGTTTTTCTCTAACAGTTGAAAGTGTTAAATTTAATTGTTGTAATGGAGAACATGATGAAAGAGATTTACCGGAACCCATCCCGATAAGGAGCTTTTGGTGGAGTCAATGCTTTGGTTCGTGCTGTCAAAGGAGAAAAAATAAAAAAGAAAGACGTCGAAGAGTGGTTGAAAACCGAGAAAACCTACACTCTTCACAAACCAGTGAGACGAAATTTTCCGAGAAATAGGGTCGTCGTCAAGAAAATCGACAGACAATGGCAAGCAGACCTTGCTAATGTAAGCAGCGTAAGTCATCACAACGATGGATACCGCTATTTATTAACGTGTATTGACATATTTTCAAAATACGCATGGGTTATTCCACTGAAAAAGAAGACAGGTTCGCATATAGTTAATGCTATTTTAAAGATATTTCAACATAGAAAGCCGCTGAAGTTGCAAACGGATAAAGGAACAGAATTTAAAAATAAAGAATTTCAAAACTTTTTAAAAGAACACGGAGTTCACTTCTTCACAACAAACAATGAAACAAAGGCTTGCGTTGTGGAGAGATTTAATCGCACGTTAAAAAGTAGAATGTGGCGCTACTTGACGAGTCAAAATACGTATAAATTCATAGATGTTCTCGACGAATTAGTTCATGGATACAACCACACTCCTCATAGGAGCATAAAAATGAAACCTGTGGAAGTAAATGAAAGCAATGAGAAGAAAGTGCGGGATAATTTGTACGGAGATCTGACCTGGGAAAGACCCTGTTATAAATTTCAAGTGGGTGACCATGTGCGAATCAGCAAAAGTAAATTAACGTTTGAAAAAGGATACGAATCCAACTGGACGGAAGAGGTTTTCATCGTGAGTCATCTCATTCCAAGAGCCCCTCCTGTGTATAAGGTAAAAGATTTGCTGAATGAGGAAATTGAGGGAACATTTTATGCCGAAGAGCTTCAAAAGGTAAAACTAGCGGATTCCTTTGATATAGAAAAAATTCTAAATAAACGCAGAAGAAAAGGAAAAATGGAATACTTAGTAAAATTTAAAGGCTATCCCAATAAATTCAATGCGTGGACACCAGCCGAAGATTTGACATCACTATAAAAGTTGTGAGCAGCATGATGTGTCGTCACATTACAAGATGAGTTTCTACTTGACGCTCCCAAGCGATAGTTCTCTTAGATACTTTTCTGACAACAAAATATCTCATTTCATCACTCGCCTACCATCTCCGATCGATTTGAAAGGGGAATGGGAAGTAGGGCTGGTTGAACTTTTGTATCCTCATTCCTGGTTTAATATTAATAATCATGCGAATAATTTCGCTTACGACAGTGGCGGCGGTCATTTCAAAGCCGGTAAAATTCCACCTGGATACTATGATTCGGTGCAGTATGTTGTGAAAGCTATGTCTCACCACTGGGGTAAAAAATTGCAATGTACTATAACAAAGCCACAAGACGAGTGAAAACGACTCTTATGAACGGTTCTCAACTAAATTTATACCCTGGCATCGCTGAGATTTTGGGATACGAACCTGGAGTATATTCAGCGACAGAAGGTAGTGACCTCACTATTCATGGAAATTTCGTAGCTGACCTGAACTCTTCCCTTTCTCTGTTATACGTGTATAGTGATATTTTAGAGGTGCAGTGCGTGGGAGATATACAGGCCCCTCTCCTTCGCATCGTTAAAGTAACTGGTGAAGATGGAGACATGGTAAGCGCTTTGTACGACAGACCCCATTATTTGTCTCTTACCCGAAAAAGCTTCCAGACAATTGAAATCGTTATAAGGAGTCACACGGGGCAGTTAGTCCCATTTGAACGTGGTAGAGCGATCGTGAAACTTCATTTTCGTCTGAAACACTTGTGATTATGTATCAACCGTATCATTGTTGTGTGAAATCGTTCGAAGAATACTATGTGAATCAAACTGGAGAAGGATTAACGTATTATCAAGGAACACCCTTACAGAAAGGCTATGGACTTGGAGGATTATTTCGTTCGTTATTTAGAGCAGCAGTGCCCTTATTCAAACAAGGTGCCAAAACATTAGGGAAGCAAGTTATACGAACAGGTATGGATCTCGCATATGACGTAATTCACGGAAAAGACGTAAAAACAGCAGCTAAGCAACGAGCTAAAGAGGCGGGACAGATACTCACGGACAAAGCTGCTAATAAAGTTAAAAAATGTTAGGGGGACAGATTAAAAGAAAAGGGAGCACGAAGAAGCACATCATTTCTCAGAAGAAGGTCAAGAGGAGAGCACGTGATATTTTTGATCAATAAAGGATGGCTCTTATCCACAGCAATTCTCCTGTGTGTCTAAAGTCGGAACTGGACTTATTTGCGCTACCACCAACTCAGACAACTATAGAAAAAGGACAATGGATTGAATTTCATCCCTTAGCTAATATTCGAGATGGAGGCCCCATTGAATTCAACATTTCTGGGAGTGGGGAAGAATACATAGATCTCTCTACGAGTCAACTGTATGTAAAAGTAAAAATTCTGAAATCTGATAATTTGTTTTTACCTGACAAAGAACCAGTTGGACCTGTCAATTGCTTTCTGCATTCTCTGTTTTCACAAATCGATGTCAGTCTGAATGAACGAGTGATTTCCTCTTCCAGCAATACGTATCCATATAAAGCATACATTGAAACTCTACTGAATTATGGCGAAGATGCTAAGAAGACATTACTGACCAGTGAATGCTTTTACAAAGACACTGCCGGTCATTTACATGAAGTTAACCCTACAATAACGACTAATAAGGGCTTAAATCAACGTTATGAACTGGTGAAAGAGAGCAAAACTTTGGACATGATTGGAATCTGCACTGCGACTTTTTTCATCAAAACAGGCTGTTACTGAATTTAGTGGATGTAAAAATCAAACTGATTCGAAGCAAACCTGATTTTTGCTTAGTGTCCTCGTCTGATATTCCTGATTACAAAATTCTCATTGAACATGCTTCAATTTTTGTGAGAAAAGTAAAAGTCAACCCTGGCGTTTCTATCGGTCATGCGAAGGCTTTGGAAAGATCTCCTGCAAAATATCCCATTGACCGTGTGTTATGTAAAGTGTATTCCATCTCTCAAGGAAGCATGTCTTTCATGCAAGACAATATATTTCTCGGACAAATGCCAAAAAGATTAGTTATTGGATGTGTTGATAACGAAGCTTTTAATGGTACATATAAGACAAATCCTTTCGAATTTAAGCATTACGATGTCAACTTTATAGCAGTATACGTTGATGGACACCCCGTACCGCACAAACCACTAGAGCCTAATTTTGCCTCAGGGAATACTGTTAGATCTTATCATAGCCTCTTTCAAGGTACCGAGAAACTGGGTCAAGATAGAGGAATTAACATCGCTCGAGAAGAATATTCCAGAGGCTATACTTTGTATGCATTCGATCTTTCACCCGATCTGTGTGATGGAGGACATATGAACTTAATTCAGCAAGGAAATTTAAGAGTAGAGATTAGATTTGGTAAAGCTCTGATAAAAACAGTATCAGTGCTGATCTACGCAGAGTTCCAAAACATTATTGAGATAACCAAGTCGAGAAGCGTTCTTTGTGATTTCTCCAATTGAAAATAAACATGAACAGTGTTCAAATATCCAATATTTTAAAAGGCGATCATGTGATTCGTCAGTTTTTCATGGGAGTGTATGCTTGCGACCAGCTCCCTAAAAAGCTTATGAATTTCCCCACCTGCCTCGTCGTCAATACAGACCGTTATGGAGAACCTGGAACACACTGGCTGGCCATGTATATGCCAAGTTCAAGAAAACTGGAATTTTTTGATTCGTTCGGACATACTCCCGAACATTTTGATGGACCTATTTCATTATTCGTCTCAAAATTTTCTCATGTGGATTGTAATGAAGTACCACTTCAAAGTTCGTTTAGTGCTGTTTGCGGTCAATTTTGTATATTTTTTCTATACTCCAGATGTCGCGGCAAAAGTCTACATTCTATTGTTAAGAACTTTTACTGGAAAAAGGAAACGAATGATATGCGAGTTTATAATTTTGTTCAAAAAAATTTGGAATTTATGTAAAATTTAGAATTTAAATAAAATGTTCGAACGGATTTTCTTGCATGCGTCTTTTATAAATTCTGTAGTTTATCTCCTTTTTGTTCAGTTCAAAACATGGAAGTGCCAAGATTACACCATCCTTTCACTGCTCTGATAGCGGGACCTTCGGGTTGTGGAAAAACTCATTTTGTTAAACGGTTACTCAAGCATAAAGGAAATGTAATCAACCCACCACCGAGGCAGGTCGTTTGGTTTTATGGAATTCATCAAACACTCTATGAAGAAATTCCTAATGTGACTTTTGTGGAAGGGTTGCCAAACAATTTTCAGGATTACATTAAAGACAATACTTTGTTCATTTTCGACGACTTGATGACAGAATGTGGAAGCGATAAAAAATTAACGCACTTGTTCACTAGAGGAAGTCATCATTTTAATTTGTCAGTTATTTTTATCACCCAAAATATTTTTCACAAAGGCAAAGAAATGAGAGAAATTTCTCTGAATGCTCATTACTTATTTCTATTCAAATCTCGAAGAGATGTAAACCAAATTACTCACTTGGGAAGGCAAATTTATCCTAATAAGCTTAAGTTTTTTCAGGAAGTTTACATGGACGCCACCAAAAAAGCATATGGTTACATCCTAGTGGGTCTGAAACCAGACACACCAGAAGAAATAAGATTGCGTACAAATATACTTCCGGGAGAAATCCAGTATATGTACCAACCGCGCTGACTTCTCCTCAGATGTCGCCATGGAGACTTTAGTTATCGACGTTGAAGGTTTCCTCCTCAAAAGTGGCGAATTTATTGTCAAAGAGCTAGCCTATGTCTGTATGGGGAATGAAGATAAAAAGGGGCATTTTTTTTTCAAACCGCCATTTCCTTTTCACAAATTATGCGATAAAGATAAGTTCCAGTGCAATTGGGTAAGCAGAAATCTACATCAGTTAAACTGGAATTCTGGTACGATTAATTATTCGGCACTGGTTCCTCTATTAAAACATCTCGGAGTCTCATACAGTGTTATCTATGCTAAAGGACTTGAGAAAAGCTGTCACATAGAAAAACTGGGTGATTTTATTTGTCAAGATCTTAATGCTTTGTTTTGTCCAAATGTGAAAGATTTACCGCTTTCCGCGCTAACCTGCTCTACCCTTCATCCTAGAAAGCATTGTGCTTTCAATAAAGCATTAAACTACGCTCGGTGGTTAAGAGATGAATTGTTTTAAAATTCGTCATTCTTCATCATGACTTTGTCAAAGCAACAGCTTCAGCTCCTACGAATGACATGCATTTGTCCTAAAAATGTTTTGAAAGATCTTCTATCAAAATGTTCGAGTAAAGGTATTAAAGCTATTTGTGAAATTTGTCTTAACACATTAAAGGGCAACGTTACACTCTCTCCATCTCAGAAAGAAAAATTACGTCGATATAAACATACGTTGAGAGCTTTGTCTCGGAAAAAGACTCCCCTGTATAAGAAAAGGAAACTTGTAATTCAGAAAGGGGGCTTTTTAGGCGTGCTGATACCTGCAGCTCTTAGTGTTTTGACGACTATGCTAACAAGGTAAGAAGGATTATGGAATCCACAAAGAAAATGATTCTCGTCCCTGAAGAACGCTTTTCTCGTCATGCAGTGTCTGATGAAATGCTCTCCGAGCTAGATAAAGAAATGCAAAAAATTTTGGAAGGTAAAGAATCTGATGACGTTAAAATAAAATTATATAATCAGGTGCTGAATAAGAGAATTCAGACAACTCTGTTGAACAGCCCCATGCATGAAGTTTCCAACCAGAGTAAAGATGATACCATACAAGACAAAGGAATAAGTTTCAAAGACGAGACAAGCAAATCTGAAGGAGAAGTGAAACACGAGGAAACTTTCAATACAAAAGACTATGTTGAAGATCTTATCATTCGATCGGTTCCAAAAAGCATGAAACGTTATGCTGAAAATGTACTGGAAGTGTTCAAAAACAATTCTGATATCATATCGTGGACCCCTAAAGCTGAACTGAAGTATAATGGAAAAGTTGTGAAAAATTCCAATATCATCGATCTAGTTGATATCATGTTCAGAAGTAATGGTTCCGCTCAGCATGTACCAGCAACGCTAGAATTCTTTAACCCTTTAAAGGAGATAAATTTACCTTCCAAGTACATTAAAAATAAAAATTTGAAAAAATATTCTGTACAAGAAGGAAATGCTATGTTAAATGATGTATTAACTGCAACATCTGAACGAAAGGAAAGTGTGAAGCCTAAAAAATCTGTAAAACCTATGCCAGCATCCTTACGATGGATACCTTATTAAAGTAAATGAAGTTGTAAAAACAGTGTGTTTCTTTCTGGTCTTTTATATTATACATAATTCTAGGATAAATTAAATACGAAATTTGATCAAGATATATTTTTAACTAAGGGTAAAAGTAGTGTTTGACTTCTCAATAAAAACTAGTTTCTGAACATTAAATGTTCCATAAGGAGTGAATTTGGAAATCACAAGTTTCTCAAAAAACACGTTTCCCATACAATAACAAAGAAAAGAGCAAAATGTATAGAGTACCATTTTTATCAAAGGTGAAATTTATGAAGTTAATTTTAACATCATTCAAAACAACGGGAGGCTATTTTGATCGCATTTAATAACAGCTAAAGACCAATATTTACGCCAGTTGAATATAAGTAGGGATGAATTTGAAACCATGTCTCACAAACTTGTTATATATTTTTTCCTGAAAATGAATTACGATAAATTAAAGAAAAAAATAGCTGTATCACATCAAGTCATCAGTGAAGCACCTTCTTGGTTTTCAAAAGAAACAAGATGGCTGACCAGTGTTAAATAGAAACATAACACTCTTGAAAGCGTGATACATTGGTTTTCGGTCATTACAGCTTCAAAACCAAAGACCCACCCCTCCTCAACAATTTTGATATTTTTTTTTCCCCAATTTCGAATCTTTTTTTTTTTTCTTTACCATCTGTTTGTGAAAAGTTGTCGAGCTCTTTCAATTAATTCCTCTCCTTTCACCGAATCTAAGAATTTATCGGATACAAAATGCTTGTAACCATTGCATTTCTCCACAAACCATTTCGCAAGGCATCTGGGTTCAAGCAAAGCTGTTGCTTCTTGGTTATGCATATCCCACTTGAATTGTGATTCAAACATGTTACATGTGTGGTCGATCATGTTGGGCTCTTGCCTTTCAGCTGGAATCCGACACTCTGGGCAGATGAAAACACTCTCCACTTTTTCATGCAAGGCAGTCATGACAGTATTTTCCAGAATCGCCTTCGAATTCATGTACTTTTCGGTACAAGCTGACTCTGGAAGCCTGGCTTCCTTCACATGCTGTTTAAAGGTTTCACCAAAAAGGAAATCTTGGATTGACGACCATATGACTTCACAAATATCTTGGAGCTTGTCAAATTGAGTGTAGGATAGAATCACTCCTCCTGGGGTGAACTTAAAGAACCCGTCATCCACAGTATAGAATTTTTGGAAGGTAATTCTAGCTTCTTGCAAATTTATCTTCAATGATGAGACAAGCAATTCCTTGTTAAAAATGTGGGAGCATCATCATTATTAATAGCGAAGATTTTTCTTTTCAATTCCAAAAACGATCGCGGTGAAAATGTTATTCCACGTTTCGTTGGGAGATAACCGAAACCATTGAATGCATATTTCCTTAAATGGATTTTGACAGTTTTTGTGTAATCGCTGATTATCAAAAACATTCCTTCGCCCAATGAGAAATAATGCTTTGGTAGGCAGTCCTCAAAAATTTCATCTGAATATGAAACTATATTTATTACCTGGACGTCTGAAGGCCCTTGATGCTCGACATCCGAGGGTAGCGTATCGGGGACCAGCCCGCCGTCTTCCGCCGCACAGCACACCTTCTTGCTAGCGATAAGCCTAGTATCCATAGCACGCTTCATGTCGTCGAAGTCAAAAAATCCGTAGGTAAGTGAGAGGGAGAAAAAAAAACTTCGTGTCTCTTCACCTCGAAAGCAAACCAGAGAATGACTTTGCCTGTGAAAGAAAAGCAACTTCCGAACTTTGTAATCAGATCCAATGGCATTCCAGGAGTACCACCCAAGTCGTATAACAAATGCAGGGGCATTCATTAGACAAAGGTAGGCTTGAGGGAGCAATAAAACACATGACCTTTGATGGAGACATTTCTACCTGCGTACATTGTCATTCTCGAAACAGCTCTATTCATCATAAGAGGTCTCTCTATTGTAATGTAAAGGGAGTTGAACCCTTAATGGGATAGTAGTAATCAACCCGAAGCACATTCATTGGCAATTACTGATTGTTCAGATGTTTTAGAAAGCGGAAGGTCAACTTAAAACGACAAATGTCTGGCTACCAATCACAACTCATTTACGAGGACAGCAGCGTTGTTATCTTTTCTACGCATACAGGCGCGGGTCATTTGTGTCGTCACTTGCTCGATGCGTATTTCCCCCCCCCCTCACCCCATCTCCTCGTAAGGGTTTCCGAGGGGTCGGGGGTAGATGGGTGGGGATGTTTCTGAGACAAGTCCTTCTTTCCTTTGAATATATGTGCGAGGCGATAAACAAGATTTTCATTCTCGTTCTTAAGTTACATATAGTTCAGTTCGATTTTCTCTGCTGTTTCAATTTTAACTTCAAGAGTGTTTAAACGCGTCAAAAGTTATATGCTATGGATTACTCTGATAAAAACACCGGAGCTACTTCTGATGAGGAGGTAATATAATATTTTATTTTTATTTTTTCTGTTGTGCTAGGAATATTTTATTCAGTAAGGTATCATTATCCCAAAATTTTAATATCTCTACTCATGACGGTTGACACTATAATTCGTGCATAAATACTAATATTAAAAGAAATCCGTCTTGTTGCACGATGATATTTATTCAGCTAAAAAATGAAATCTATATACAGTTTAAAAACACATGAGCACTTTCGGTGTCACATTGACACCTTCATCAGATGTAATTTCACCATGTGGCTACATGCTGGTCTTAAGTACGTGGAGTAGATGCATCATGGGAAAGGTAATGTCAATGTCACATGATATATCAGATAACAAGACAATCAAAAAAAGGCATAGTTAGCCAATGATCACTTAACAGAAGCTATTGTGCTGTCCTTCCCAACAAGATTGCTCCAAGGTTCAGGTAAAACATAAGGATAACAGTCATTACAGCAACTTGTATTATAAGCCGAAATATAGAGGCTTTCTGCAAATAACAAGGAATGAACAGAGTTAGGTGTGTTTATGATTTTAGCGTTGTCCCAGTCTGGGATGGAATTTCCAGCACTTATGGTTCTTGCAAAAGAGGTGCTTTGGTGATTCATTTTTAGATCATATCTGTGTTCATTTAATCTCAAATCCAAATTTCTTTTGGTAGAACCCACATAATGATTGTTTAGTTCACCAGAGATAGTGTCAAGCATAGGAATAACATACACACCCCATTTTTTCCCTTTGTCAATTTTGTCACGATCATTGCGGATAATGGTATATAGGTTGCATGATCGTATTCCAAATTGTATTTTATGACGAGAACATATGTTGGTAAGGAGGTTTACAATATGTGGATTAAAATCAACAGATCCTACTTCTCGTCATAAAATACAATTTGGAATACGATCATGCAATCTATATACCATTATCCGCAATGATCGTGACAAAATTGACAAAGGGAAAAAATGGGG
Organism: Macrothele yani; assembly: GCA_039090855.1. Classification (NCBI taxonomy): domain Eukaryota; kingdom Metazoa; phylum Arthropoda; class Arachnida; order Araneae; family Macrothelidae; genus Macrothele; species Macrothele yani. The sequence goes on along the minus strand of CM077031.1, from coordinate 80,045,003 downwards.
TGTGTATGTTATTCCTATGCTAGACACTATCTCTGGTGAACTAAACAATCATTATGTGGGTTCTACCAAAAGAAATTTGGATTTGAGATTAAATGAACACAGATATGATCTAAAAATGAATCACCAAAGCACCTCTTTGCAAGAACCATAAGTGCTGGAAATTCCATCCCAGACTGGGACAACGCTAAAATCATAAACACACCTAACTCTGTTCATTCCTTGTTATTTGCAGAAAGCCTCTATATTTCGGCTTTTAATACAAGTTGCTGTAATGACTATTATCCTTATGTTTTACCCGAACCTTGGAGCAATCTTGTTCGGAAGGACAGCACAATAGCAATTGCTTCTGTTAAGTGATCATTAGCTAACTATGCCTTTTTTTGATTGTCTTGTTATCTGGTATATCATGTGACATTGACATTACCTTTCCCATGATGCATCTACTCCACGTACTTAAGACCAGCATGTAGCCACATGGTGAAATTACATCTGATGAAGGTGTCAATGTGACACCGAAAGTGCTCATGTGTTTTTAAACTGTATATAGATTTCATTTTTTAGCTGAATAAATATCATCGTGCAACAAGACGGATTTCTTTTAATATTATTATTATTATTATCTCTACTCATTCTTGGGGGATTCTTTTGTTTTATTAATATGTTTTCCAAGCATTTGGAATATGAAGACGTAGAGGGGGGGGGTGATTTTCTTCAAAACATTTGATATGCGAATATAAATATAAAAAATTAAAACTTAGTGGACAATTTTTTTTTCTTTTTAGATGCTTTGCTGGTTCGGTGATAGTGTGACTGAAAGCATCCTTGCCGGACAGCTTGATTTTTTTGAAATAATGGGAGCGTTTCCTACAAGTCAGGATATTTCGGATTCCTTTGTCCCCGACGAGCCCATGGAAATATTACAAGCTGCTGAACCCGCGACTGGGTCAACTAGTGAAACGAATTTACAGTGTAATGATTGCGAGAAGTGTTTCACTCACTCTAAAGGACTTTCACGTCATAGGAAGGTACATACATCTGAAACTGAGAATTTTACATGCAACGAATGCAGTAAAACTTTCTCTAGGAAGGACGCCTTAGATAGACACAAGTCTTCCCATGGTACACCGACACATAAATGCGGGCAATGTAATCGGTATTTCACCAGAAAAGATTCCTTGTTGAGGCATATAAACGTGCATAAAAAAGACCGTTCTGAGTCTGCTGGAAATTCATGTAACGCAGAGAGCGTGGAAAACGGACTGCCCCCTGCAAAGAGACAGAAGCTTGAATCCCTTGCTTCGAACAGTGAGCAAACAAATTCAGGATCCGCTGGGGTTGTTCTTAAAGAGTCGGCTTTTAGCAGCCGTATAAAGACTTGGTCGATTAAAAATACTACTGGGCATATTGATCTGCAAGAATTTCTTACCTCGAAGAAACATATTGTTAAGGAATTGATCGTCAGAGAGCTTCAGAAAAATCAAATAAAGGTAAATTTTAAAGTGTTTTGTATATACAAGAAGGAGTCAGACACCGATATTGAAAGGAAGAATGTGAATTTCAAAACAAAAAATGTTGTGATTCTTCAATCGACAGATCTGAATTCATATTACGATGATGTCGTTGATAAACTTATGGCTGAGAGCGAGGATTTTCAAAGCAAAGATTCGGGATGGAGTTTGGATGAAATTCAAGAACTGGAAGTTCGGATAAACAAATACAATCCATTAAAAGCCTCTTCTTACCTAGATTTGCCTTCAGCTATTAAAAATAAACATGCTGTTGTAAACGTAAAAAATGACGACCAAGAATGCTTCCGCTGGGCTGTTTTATCAGCACTTCATCCCACTGAGCAACACTCGTACAGAGTATCAAATTATAAGCAATATAAGAACACGTTGAATTTTGATGGAATCGAGTTTCCTGTAAATTTAAGCAAAATCAGCAAATTTGAAAAACTTAATTACGTTTCTGTGAACGTCTACTCGTTCGATGACGATTTCAAAATATATCCGTTACACATCACTGACTTTGAAAGTGATACTCATGTGGATCTGCTGTACTTGAGAAATAGTGAGCATGGTCATTATTGCTGGATTTAAAACTTATCTGCACTAGTTTCAGCCCAACTATCTAAGCGCAAAGTGTCTAAATATATCTGTAGACGTTGCCTTCAGTACTTTCATTCGGAAAACAACTTGTTTCAACATCGCGAAATATGCAAAAATCATGAAGCTGTGCGTGTTGAAATGCCTACTGAAAATAATAATCAGCTGATATTCAAAAACATTAACCACTCATTAGAAGTTCCCTTTGTCATATATGCTGACTTTGAGTGTCTCACTTTACCGGCAAATACCTGTACTCCAAGTAGTGAGAGTTCTTTCACCAATATTTACCAGCATCACATCCCCATGAGCTTCTGTTATTATATTTCTTATACTCATGGACATTATAAAGATCCTGTCGTCTATCGAGGATTAGATTCTCCTAAACGCTTCGTAGATATGCTGCGTGTAGAAGCTGAGGAAATTGATAAAATCTACAAGCATGTAGAACCCATGAAGCCATTAGAAAAGGATGAAGAGAGTCATCATGAAGAAGCAACTGAATGCTACTTATGTAAAGAGAAATTCACAAAAAGTGACTGGAAAGTGCGCGCCCATTGCCATATCTCTGGGAAATATCGCGGACCTAGTCATAATTCATGTAACCTAAAGTATAAGAATCCTAAGTTTATTCCAGTTATTTTCCATAATCTCTCCTCCTATGATGCTCACATATTTATTAAGGAACTGGGCTATGATGATGCGCCCATTACACTGATTCCTAACAATGAAGAAAAATATATTTCCTTCAGTAAAAAAGTTACTGGCACCTTAACGCTTAGATTTCTTGATTCCTTTCGATTCATGGCTAGCAGTCTAGATACATTATCCAGAAACCTGTCTACAGATCAATTTGTAAATATTAAGCGATACTTTGCACTGGATAAGATGGAGCTTATGCTCCGAAAGGGCGTTTACCCCTATGACTACACGAGTTCCTTTGAAAAATGTCATGAAACCCAATTGCCACCGAAAGATGCTTTCTATAGTATGTTAAATGAAACCGATATATCAGATGATGATTATAGCCATGCCAAAAAGGTATGGAAAGAATTTAATATTAAAACCCTTGGAGAGTACTCTGACCTCTATGTTAAAACTGACGTATTACTTTTATGTGATGTCTTTGAAAACTTCAGAAAACTCTGTCTAAGTACTTATGGTTTAGATCCAGTATGGTATTATACATCTCCCGGGTTATCTTGGGATGCTATGTTGAAATTTACTAAAGTGTCCATAGAACTCCTAACAGACTACGACATGTTGCTCTTCGTTGAAAAGGGAATTAGAGGAGGTATTTCGCAGGGTTCCAACAGGTTCAGCAAAGCAAACAACAAATATATATGTCCAACTATAATCCCGAATATCCATCAAAGTATCTGTTATATCTCGATTCCAATAATATGTATGGGTGGTGTATGGGGGAATTTTTAGCTTTAAATGGTTTCGCATGGTGTGACCCCATAGACGTAAACGACGTTCCTGATGATTCACCAACTGGGTATATCTTAGAGGTAGATACGGATTATCCTTCTGAGCTGCATGACCTGCATTCCGACTTGCCTCTAGCGCCTGAAGTTCGAGTGCCAGAAGGGTGCAAAGAATCCAGGCTGTTGACAACGTTATACCCTAGGGAGAAGTACGTGCTTCATTATAGAAATTTGAAGCAATGTCTCTCTCAGGGTATGACTCTGAAAAAAATACACAGTCGTCAAATTTAACCAGTCTCCTTGGTTAAAACCCTACATTGAACTCAATACGCACTTTCGCTCCAACGCAACGAATGACTTTGATAAAGATTTTTATAAATTGATGAACAATAGTATATTTGGCAAAACCATGGAAAACATCCGGAGGCGTGTGGACATCAAGTTATGCACAAAAGGAGAAACAGCTGAAAGGTTAATTGCAAAACCGAACTTTTACAGACGCACGATATTCGCTGAAAACCTCGCAGCTATTCACATGAAAAGAACGAAACTGACGTTCAACAAGCCGATATTTCTTGGCATGTGCATATTAGATGTGTCGAAAACTCTGATGTATAATTTTCATTATGAGCACATGAAGAAGAAATATCATAATAACATTAAATTATTGTATACAGATACTGATTCCTTCATATATGAAATAACTACTCATGACATATATTCAGATATGAAAGAGAATATCGACCAGTACGATACGTCGGATTATCCCCGTAATAATGTGTACAGCATTCCTCAAGTGAACAAAAAAGTACCAGGAAAAATGAAAGACGAAAACAAGGGGAACATTATGACTGAATTCGTAGGACTTCGCTCAAAAATGTATGCGTTTAAAGTCGAAGGGGAGACTCCCGTTAAAAAGCTGAAAGGCATAAAAAATAGCAATTCAAAATAAGCTAACTTTTAACGACTATAAAGAGTGTTTGCTCACATCAAAATTTTTCTATTGCAGCATGAACCACATTAAAAGTAATAAACATAAATTATACACTGTCAATCAAAATAAACTTGCTCTCTGCCCAAGAGATAAAAAGAGATTCATCCTTAAAGACGGAGTGCATACACTTGCTTGGGGACACTACCAAATTCGATAGATACAGTTAAACACTGGATCTCATGATAAAAAAATGTATCAAAATTGGGAGGGGGGATGGGTCTTTGGTTTTGAAGCTGTAATGACCGAAAACCAATGTATCACGCTTTCAAGAGTGTTATGCCTTTATTTAACACTGGTCAGCCTTCTTGTTTCTTTTGAAAACCAAGAAGGTGCTTCACTGATGACTTGATGTGATACAGCTATTTTTTTTTCTTTAATTTATCGTAATTCATTTTCAGGAAAAAAATATATAACAAGTTTGTGAGACATCAATAAATATTTTATGTTCATCATCCATTTGAAAAAAAAAGAAAAAAAAATAATCTTAATTCCCCCGAAGTTCGGAGGACACAAAAAGAAACAAATTATTTTTAATTTTCACGAAAATGACAAGTTTGTGAGACATCAAAAAATGTTTTATCATCACAACCATTAAAATAAAAACACCACCCTCATTTATATTCCCTTCCTCCCCTCCAGAGTTCGGAGGGCGAGAAAGGAAACAAAATGATTTCAGCCTCCCCTGTCCGCCATAGCTCAAGGCACCACCACGCGCCATCCCCCGATCCCCCGAGGGAGCCACCACCACCCACCACAGTGGTGGTGTGGTGGGGCTAATGATAATCCTATGGCCCCACCACTGGCCCAGCTCCCCTAAAATCCCACTACTCTTGGGATATAGAGAGATAAGTGATTTTTCCTGGGATATATGTGGATATTGTGATTTAGGATTTCTTGGGATATAGAGAGATAAGTGAATTTTCCTGGGATATAGTTGTGTTAGTTCTGGGCCGGATGTGCCTGGAGTATTTAGGGTTGAAGTACGACAGGCTCTTGCAGGCGTGGTTGATCAAGGTGGGATCATGCATTGGTTCGAAAAGGGGGAGCCCTGAGGACGTGGTTTTTTGGGGAAAACTTGTCTTCAACACCCCCCCCCCTACAGTAGTTTTGCTGCTCACGGAGATATGTACTGCCGGCGAGGGTCGGTCGGGCGTTGCTTTAATAATTGGCGAGATCATGTTAGAGGAAATTCTGTACCTGATGATGATGTGTCACACTTGAGGATTTTTTCCTTTCCCTTTGCCTAGGCTGAAATTGGATTCACGACCCAATTTCACGCCTTCAGCCTGACTGGTATTTTCTTCCTGTGTTGGTTCTCAAAAAACCCAGGGTAGTGTCTGAACTGAGAGTATTTGCCTCACTGCTACCTCAGTAATTCACTGCAGGTGTTAAATTTAAGTTTGTTTGGTGATTTAAAGTATCTAAATTTATTTGTTTATGATTTGCTGTAGTGCTAGGGATGTAAATTCTAAATTCCGGTTGTTGGTGTTAGTGAACTTGACATTTAGTTTGGAAATTTAGTTAATTGGTATTTTGAGCTTTTGTTTACAGTATAGAGTTATTAAGTATCTTGAGCTATTGTGTGCAGTGCAGAGTGAGGTGATTTTTATGAGCAAGCTAGTGCAAGAAGATTGTTTGAATTTCTGAATTATGGTGATGTTATGAATAGTGATAATTTTTAAGATTAGTTAGTGAGGTTTCTTTATAAGTGAAGTAGGTTCATTCAGGGTAGTTCTATAGGTTTTGTAATGTTTATTAATGCTTGTGCTCAGTGTAAATTCTGTTTTGAGGATAATTTACTTGGTTTGTTTACTTGCTGATAGTAGGTTTGTTAAAGTATAATTTGTGGCTCTTAAAATAACTAAATTTAAATTGAAGTCTTCGAAGCTGGTCTGGGAGATTGCAGAGTTTGCTAATATTGTTTAGGTGCAGAAAATTTAAATCAATAAGTGTTAAGTTGTAAATTTGTCATTGAGCTAACTAGGTGAGAGAGAAGAGAGTACGTTTCAAAAGAACAGAACTTGTCCACCTGGTGGAATTAAAAATAATCCAGTATCTTCTTTTGTGTAAGCTATGTGAATCATGGTATAAATTTGGATGCATAAAGTCAATGCCTAGTGTTCAAACCAACTGTGTTGAAATATGTAAAGTTGTGTTGTTCATAAGGCCAGTGGCCAAAGAGAAATAGAAAAGAAATTGTGATTCTGTTTTTATAATGCTGTGTTTTAGCAAACAACAAAAAGGAAATGCCATCTGATTGTCCACTAAATGACCTTATTAAGTTTTTAAAGAAAAATAATAAATACAGGCAGTAGCCTTTCAAAAAAAGTCCAAAATTAGTGCAGTGTGAAAAATTTTGTGTGCTGTTGTCTCCCATGACTTTGTCCCATGTACTCCTTCTTAGCTTGACTAAGGCTATCGATCCGAATCCTGGTTTTATAAGGTATTTCATAACTGCAATTTTTGTCCTATCCTTTTAAATTGACTTACACCGCCTCCACAAGTTGTTATTGAACGAGTACATTTTATCCTATGACTTATAGTGACACCTTTTCATACACATGCAACAATATTCACTTATTTTTGCAATTTCAAGTGACTCAACTCTGCGTGAACACAAACAACGCAAACTTTCCAATAACTTCTTGTGGAATGTAAATTTTCAGATGCATTTTTGTTTAGGATGTTCATGGCCTTCTAATACTTAGAAAATATTTTTGTTTCGAAATGCATCCACCCATCTCCCAAATTTAAATTTTCTATAATTTCCATATCAATTTCAATACCAGCATAAATATAGTCTCTTTTGATAAATAACTTCAACCTTCAAAATTTTTTCACCATAACAGTTGCCACAGTTCATCTGGTGTAGTAACGGGTGGCAACATGATGAACTGTTGCCACAGTTCATCTGGTGTAGTAACCACTCCGTTGCCGATGAGCGACCAGACGTGTTCGATGGGCGACATATCGGGAGAACAGGCGGGCTCCTGCAGCAGTGACACCTGGTGGGCAGTGAAGAATTGTTGCACGATGCGTGCCACGTGCGGGCGCGCATTGCCCTGTTGAAACGCGGCCGCTGACAGGTCCTGCAGGTAAGGGAGGACTACATGCTCCAAAACGTCGGAGATGTATCTGTGGCTGTTAAGTGTACCGGCGATGCTTACCAGAGGGGTGCGGGTGTCATATCCAATTGCGCCCCAAACCATAACGCCAAGCGACTGACCGGCATGGTGATGCATTACTCAGGCGTCATACAGTCTCTCGCCGCGGTGCCGCAGCACGCGGATCCGACCATCGTGGCGTTGCAGGAAGAAGCGGGATTCCACGGAGAAGAGAATGTCTTGCCATTCCGTAGTGTAGGTGAGCCGTTCAACGGCCCACTGCCGCCGCACTCGCCGGTGGTGTAACGTCATTGGTAATCGGAGCAAAGTGCGCCGTGCGACAAGTCTCCGCTCCTGCAGACGACGTCGAACGGTACGAGCTGACACAGGTTGTTGCGCAACACACCCTAATTCCTGCGCTAACGTTCGTGATGTGGCGGTGGGAGCCGTCAATTCTCGCGGCACAACATGCCGGTCCTTTCGTTCGGTGGTGTGCCGCGGCTGCGGCAACAGCTCGCGTCGGTCCTTCCGTCCCTCCTGCACCCACCGAATCCATACTCGCCCCACTGTGGCTGGATGTCGTCCCACACGGGCGCCGATGTCTCGGTACGATAAACCGCTTTCGCGATAAGCCACTATTCGTCCTCTGTCGAACTCCGAAACGTGCTGGAATGACTGCCGTATTCTGCGACGGGGCATCAGGAAGCTTCCCACGCACAGGTCCGGCAGCACAACACACTTCCACTTCTTACACCGCGCCTTCTGTGCACCCTTCTTATAGTGCTTCTCGGTGGCGTGCCGTGAGCACATGATTTGCATATGCCCTGCAATCCTAATCGTTTGCATGTCCTCTCGCGGGCGACGCATGCTGCGAATTTCAGGCCAATCGGATGTTTCCTCCTTGGTGTTGCATTTTCGGTGGCCAGCAGTGTATATTAAAGAACAAGGGAGTCGCATTTAGAAATACCCACATCTTCATATTCACAAGCAGAGATTAACTTTAACTGTGATCGGAAGTTAAAAGGTAACAATAACTAAAATCAAAACACGGGAACATATGACGAGATATTTCTTTTTCCCTGCATTTTCCCATATGTAATTTAAAAAATTTTATATGTAAAACTTCGCAAATAATGTATTTCACGTTTGTACTAAGAATCTACATTTTTTTTTATTAAGTGTTAATTGTGAATATTACGTAACACATTCATTTGGGGGACCATATCTATGACGCTCATGGTTATTCTTAACTTCTTTGTCATTATTTTTCTGCAAAATGGAGGTTAGTTTCACTACGCAGCAGATTACATGGCTTATTATCTTCTGCTGCATATCTTTTGTTCTAAAATAAAGGTTTCATTAAACAGACCTGTGCGATAAAACGAATTCGGATTCAAATTCCTGAATGCTGACTGGCCGAAAGTTTTACCAACATTTCAAAAGTATTTTTTTTTTTTGATTGGAGGTTTAACGACCACCGTGAGCAACTCAATGGGCTATAAGCAGTCGCCCGTCCCTAATTTAGGGTCACTGGTTCCAGGGAAGGGAGAGAGCCAGTGCCGTAAGACAAACACAACATCCATGCCTGACCGGGATTCGAACCCGGACCCCTTACGGACGAATTATCAGAGGCCAACGCCTTAGACCACTGCGCCACCGGGGCGGCCATTTCAAAAGTATGAAATCTTTGGGAAAAAGACAGAAGCATGGAAACAAAAAAATTTTAAAGTCATATACCAATAGAAGTTTGACAGATAAAATAAAAGATTGAAAAAAAAAGCAATGTAAGCTTGAAATCATGCTGTTTTTCATGTCCACATTACTTAAGTAGAAGAAACGAATATTCAGGGCAAAAGGGTTAACTCGACGTTTATATATGTACATACTCGTTGCACAAAAAAAAAAACGAAACACCCTGAAGTAAGCATCCAATTGAGATGAAAAATCAGCATGTGCAATGTATATATGCAGGAACGGAAATGTTTGCATATTTAGAGCAATTTGCCTTTTTATTCGGATCAAAAAGATATAACCCAGCAAAAACAGTCTTGCTGGCCCAGCACTCTATTGCCACTGCCGAACCGTCAATAAAATGTCCGGGCGGCCAATAGAAGGGTCAGCAGTTCAAGGCCAACAGCTGGCCAACAGTTGGCACCCCATCAGTTGTCATATGTCACAACAGAGCCATCAGTTGTCCGTCAGAGGCAGTAGCTGCCACAAATGGCCCTTCAGCGGCCCTGCAAGCACGTGCCAGAAATGATGGCTAGCCTGATGTGGTCCGCTAGTTTGCCGGTAGTAGCTGACGGCAACCACGTGGCGTAACTAGTGGCTTGAAGAATCTTGTCTGCCAATTTCCCAGTAGTAGCCATAAAAATTAAAAAAAATCAAGGATAACCGCAGTTCCTCAGAGCTACAATTCTTTGTTCTACCCTTACGAAGCTTGTTAATTATAGCACGGCGTTGGGGAAATTTTCTCAACAGACCGGGAGAACGCCCATTTGGATCTGGATAAATGCGAACCAAGGCCGTTGGCGTGGGAGCTGAACTCTCTACCGACGGGACTAATTTGCCACGCACAAGCGTGTGCTTGAAGCTGTCTGTTTAGTGCCGAATGTGTAATCTAATGGTCCCCTCTTTCATTTTACAATATTGCGAGGTATTTTTCATAAAAGTTAGTTTCATATAATTCATAAATTTATTTTTTCAACATAACGATAGGTTTTTTTTACCTTAAGGGAACTTCACTCATTTTCAAGGAGTGTACCAACTTAGAGTCGCTTTCCAAAGTTTTGTACTGTCCTTGTCGTCTTGAAAGGAGATTGTTGAATTAATATATACACTGGCGGAAAGTGAAAAAAGAACACCAAGAAGGAGACGTCTGATACCAACGAAATTTATAGAACATAATAACGGAATACAGAGGATAACGTGATCAAAACATTACGGCAAAATACAGATGTGTTTGCTGGTAAACTGAAAAATAACATTTCCATGTAACATGGTTAGTACGAGGTTGAACCGCCATGAACTGCGTCACACCGTGCAATTCTGGCATGGAGTCTTTCGTACAGATGTTGGATGTAAGTTTGGGGTATTGAGTTCCAAGCATCCTCAACCTGGACACGTAAATCGGGGATGGTCGTGGCTGGCCGTGGAGACCGGATAAGTCGTTGTCCCATAAAATCCCACACGTGCTCAATGGGGGACAAATCCGGTGAACGTGCAGGCCATGGAAGTTGTCTCACACCCTGAAGTGCATGTTGCGTTGCACTTGCCGTGTTGGGCGTGCGTTATCTTGCTGGAAAACACCACGATGGACCGACCTTACAAATGGTACAAACACGGCATGAATGATGTTGTTGATGTAGGAGGTGCTGTTTAACGTACCCGGTACAAACACTAGTTGTGTACGGGACTGATAGCTGATCGCTCCCCACACCAAGAGACCAGGTGTAGGCCCTGTGTGTCGCTGGCGGATACAAGAAGGGTAGGAGACGCTCCCCTGTGCGTCTGCGAACTCGCACACGGCCATCGGAGGTTCCCAAGCAAAATCTACTTTCATCTCTGAACACGACAGATCGCTATTGTGTTCTCCAGTGCAGACGTTGCCGACACCACTGCAGCCGTTTCTGACGGTGGGCTGAAGTCAGAGGTACACATTCCAGAGGCACACGTGCACGTAGCCCTGCATCCAGTAGACGGTTGCGAATTGTTCGCACAGTCACCTCAGGTGCAACGGCAGCTCGGATTTGCGTCGCAATGGATGTTCTGCTTGACAATGCCGCTCTTCTTATGCGTCGAACCGTCAGCTCATCAGTGAGCCTGTGACTCCCGGTTCCACGTCTTCTTGTGTTGGAATGTTCCTCGGACAATCTACGCCACCATCGTACCACCACCGAAACTTCTCGTCCAATTCGCTTCGCAATACTACGATACGACCACCCGGCCTCGCGGAGTCCGACTAGACGACCAAATTCAAAATTCGATAACTGCTGAAATCGTACACGTCTTCCATGTCTAGGCATTGCAGCTTCTTCAGGGTCTTCGCAGGTGTCCGTACGCCGATGACTGATTACATTCACTTCGCCGTACTCCTTAAATACCACGGACGATAATTGGCATATTATGCAGTGCTGTGGCGTATGCGCTCACCGGTTGGTCCCGAAATTAACATCACACCTACGTAAACTCGACCCCATTAACATATGTAAATTTCATGATCGTCCGCCAATTCCTTCTTGGTGTTCTTTTTTCACTTTCCACCAGTGTATTTACCCAGGTTCATATCACATTCTGTTACTTTTTTATTTTAACGTTGTATCTTTCCTTTCTGTTGTCCGAAGTACATTTGTTTTAAAGAGGAAAGATATTTTATTTTACTTCTCGTTATTTTTAGAAGCAAATTCCTCTCAGTATGGTGTATTCAACCCATGGATGAGTACATTATATCCACATAGCGTGATTTTTTTTCTTTCAAATAACTAATAAATTTTGTACGTTTTTTTTAATGGTTTTCCAGGATATTTGTTTCAAGCGGTTTCAAATTTTTTCTTGTTATTCACCCACTCCATTCCATGAATTGTTATTCATGGAAATGGAGTAGGTGTATTTCATGGCTGTAATCTAGTATTTCATGGCTTAATCTGATATCTTCGTCGACGTGGAATTTCATTAAGAAATTAATTCGCCTCTCTACATATGGATTTTTTCTTAACATCCACTAAAATAACACGATGGCGATAGCGTCGTCTTCAACTAACTGGTACCATGAGAGACACAGCAAGTGTTGCTTCAGCGCATGCGCAGTCCCGCTGCTTCCACCTGCTGTTGGGGTTGCATTGGTTGCCAGCAACGGGCCACTAGTGGCACTTGCTTGGAGGCCCACAATTCACGGCGATGCTGCAGGGCCATCAATGGCTCTTCAACTGATAGCGCTGCCACCAACGGACCGCTACCGGGCCGTGGGCGGCAGATTTCAGCCAGCATCTACCTTTCAGTACCAGCTGGTGGCCAGCATCTACCCATCTCTACCAGCTGGTGGCCAGCAGTTTCCCAGCACTCGCGTTTTTGCTGGGGAGAGTTGAACAAGCAAATACGTTGTAGCGCCACACCTAGCTGTGATACAAGCGGCCACCTGGCGTGGTATAGACGCATATAGTTCATGAATACTGTTCTAAGTTACAGCATGAAAGAATGTGTCCAAATTGCGGGCTGTGCATCACATTCCGGGATTGGCATAGGTGACGTACCAGCATGTCGAGATATGTTCGATCGGTGAGAATGGGCCAATCGGACTAGCAATGGAAGGTTCTCAACTTTACGGTGGCAGGCCTCGGACAGTGGTGCTGCGTGCATTGTTATTTTGGAAAACTGCTCGGTGATGATGCGAAAGGAATAGCAGCACAACAAATCGTAGAATGTCGTGTACCTACACGTTCAGCCGTTATGGCGGTAGAGAGAACTACCAAGGGTACCCGGCTATCGCAACAAATGGCTTCCTAGACAGTGACTCCCGGTGTACCATGCAGTTCCACGTTAAAGTAAGAATACATGATCTGGCCGGCTCATCTCCGGACACATATGTACTGGTCTTCGGTGCCAAGTGCAAATCGTGACCCAGAACACAAGACAGCACGGAACCACTGGATTGTCCCACGTTGATCTGGCCCGACACCACTGTAACCAGCGCCGGTAATGTTCGCTGTTTAGTGGTAAGAGGCGGAGTGGCCTCCTCGAATGCACTACCCTTGCCGCAAGTTGTCCTGTTGGCCACTTCCCTACCTGTAGACGACACAACATGGTCACGAATGGTTCAGAGCAACGAATTTGCTTCTGTTCGTGCAGCTCTCACAATTCCTCGATCCTGGAGTTCGGTCGTTGCCCTCTGCCGTCCTTTGCCCGCGCGTCGCTGTGTTGTGCTCTCAACGACCCATTGGCGCCACCATTGCTCGATTGCCGCGTCGCTCCGATCCAAATAGTTGGCGATACAGTGACTTGAAGAACCCGTCTCTCTCTCTCTCTCTCTCTCTCTCTGCCCAATTACACGTCCTCTCTCAAACTCGCTGAACTGCTCCTACTGTGCCCGGATCCCATGTCAACACATTCTCACAGTCCGTACAGATGGGTGAAACCACAATCTGGTGTAAAAAGTGTCCTTTCGTGCGAGCTTTGCTCTTGACATACCCTCCTCAATGCGCGGTTCGCATGCGTTGTGGAAGGCCGCTATTATGTCGCTGGTAGTTATGTTTTAATACTTTGCCTACTCTGCTCTGAGGTACTTGGATGCGGGGCTTTACCAAGACAGAACGATTTTCTCAGAGTGCTTCGTTTGTTTTGTTCAACATATGGTTTATACATTGTATTTTTATATACGTTTTTAAATGAAGTGTTCTAAGCCCGGAACGTTTACCTTCGATTGTTTCACTTCACTACCTTTTCTTTAGCAAAATAAATTTTATATAACAAATCTGCTAATACTAATAACAAAACTCTACTAACAGGATTGAATCCATAAGCATTATTGATCTCCAATCACATGTGTTTCTGTGAGCTAAAATTAGACTCGCATAACTACAGAGCGCTAAGATTGGTCTTAAAGAATTTTTGATGGGTTTTGCTGCTATCCGGTAGCATTTCGAACGAAATGTACCCATGTGATGAAATGAAAAGCCAAAACAAATAAAACAGAACAAAAAAATCTATGTAGTACTTTCTGAAATACACTCTCTGTTTTCATCATCATCATCATCATTGTCAACCCTTATCAATCCACTGCTGGACGAAGGTCTCCCCAAGTTTCCTCCACAACGGTCTGTCTTGTGTCAGTCTCCTCCATGTCACTCCCGCATACTCTCTGTTTTATGATACAATATTTAAAAATATGCAAATTTTGGAAATAGTCCACAAAGAATTAATTGCCCACAATCCCTCATAAGGAGTGTTTTGGGGTTTCGTGTGTAATAGTTTTATGTGCAGTTCTTTAATATCCACCGTGAGTGACTCAGTGGGCTTTAAGCTGTCGCCCGTTCCTAATTTGTGTCACTGGCTCCAAGAAAGGGAGAGATAGAGTTCCGAGACAAAAAAAAAAAAAAAATCTGTCCTTTGCCTCACACAAGACACAGGACCGAATGCACTTGGAAGTACGGTCAGACGTTTGTGCTCAGACCACTGCGCAAGAGGGCACCTTTGTGGAATTTGGACTACAATTTTAGTTTTATATATATCGGTACTGTTTCATATATAACCGTATTTTTTCCCTTTCCGAAGGGCGTTTCAATTAATAAATTTACGAGCAATGGAGTAAAAAGCAAAACAAAAAGACACCACTTTCTCAAGTGTAATAAAGACGTCTTTCGAATGCTTGCGGGCACCAAATGCATTTCAAAAGATAGATATTAAATTTTAGCAGAAGTAATGTCTTTAAAAAATATTTGCCACCGAAGTGGATGGTCTTATCCTTATTTAAAATACATAATCGACGCAATATGCATCGTGCTTAATGGAACTTGCCACCAATAGGGCCATTTCAACTAGCTATCTAGAAGCATAATTTTTATATGTGGATATCCAATTGTAGGAATTATTACATGTGCAGACTTGGGAGAAATCTTCCATAGTAAAAAAAAAAAAAATTACCGAGGAGGAAAAAAATATCACACCGGTGTAAACACTGGAAACAAAAAAAATTAAATTGAAGAATTGGAGGTTCCCATGAAACCGTGAAGCAACTTTAAACTCCCAAGCAGGAAATCTTTGCCTCATTTGAAGAAGATACTCAAAAGTTCCAAATATAGCACCAATTCAATAGAGTAATTACTTCTAACTCGAATCAACTTATACTCCCAAGTAGTGAAGCTTTGCCACATTTGGAGAAAGTATTCTGAAGTTCCAAGCAAATCTCCAATTTAATACAAAATCGGTACGTTTTTCAGTCGCTATGCGTTGTTTTAAAAATAACGTGGAAAGAGCGATGACATCATCCATTTACATTATCTCCACGTATTTGATATATATTAACCATTTCTATCGCCCTTTGAATTTATCAGCTACAATTAAATAGCTGTTGCGTTAAATGCCACCAGATGACGACATCTCAGTTGCTGAGACCATCAATACGTATTCGTGTATTCAGATGCTGACTGATAAACCACGCATGGCGCTGAGAATTGTTGGCGCCGTAGCGTAAATTCGAACGCACTCGACTAGTTATCGAGAGTTCTGTTGTTCGATCCCAGCGGTGCCGGAATACAACTTTTCAGTCGCTATGCGTTGTTTAAAAAAATAACGTGGAAAGAGCGATGACATCATCCATTTACATTATCTCCACGTATTTGATATATATTAACCATTTCTATCGCCCTTTGAATTTATCAGCTACAATTAAATAGCTGTTGCGTTAAATGCCACCAGATGACGACATCTCAGTTGCTGATACCATCAATACGTATTCGTGTATTCAGATGCTGAGTGATAAACCACGCATGGCGCTGAGAATTGTTGGCGCCGTAGCGTAAATTCGAACGCACTCGACTAGTTATCGAGAGTTCTGGGGTTCGATCCCAGCGGTGCCGGAATACAACTTTTCAGTCGCTATGCGTTGTTTAAAAATAACGTGGAAAGAGCGATGACATCGTCCATTTACATTATCTCCACGTATTTAATATATATTAACCATTTCTATCGCCCTTTGAATTTATCAGCTACAATTAAATAGCTGTTGCGTTAAATGCCACCAGATGACGACATCTCAGTTGCTGAGACCATCAATACGTATTCGTGTATTCAGATGCTGACTGATAAACCACGCATGGTGCTGAGAATTGTTGGCGCCGTAGCGTAAATTCGAACGCACTCGACTAGTTATCGAGAGTTCTGGGGTTCGATCCCAGCGGTGCCGGAATACAACTTTTCAGTCGCTATGCGTTGTTTAAAAAAATAACGTGGAAAGAGCGATGACATCATCCATTTACATTATCTCCACGTATTTGATATATATTAACCATTTCTATCGCCCTTTGAATTTATCAGCTACAATTAAATAGCTGTTGCGTTAAATGCCACCAGATGACGACATCTCAGTTGCTGAGACCATCAATACGTATTCGTGTATTCAGATGCTGACTGATAAACCACGCATGGCGCTGAGAATTGTTGGCGCCGTAGTGTAAATTCGAACGCACTCGACTAGTTATCGAGAGTTCTGGGGTTCGATCGCAGCGGTGCCGGAATACAATTTTTCCGTCGCTGTGCGTTGTTTTAAAAATAACGTGGAAAGAGCGATGACATCATCCATTTACATTATCTCCACGTATTTGATATATATTAACCATTTCTATCGCCCTTTGAATTTATCAGCTACAATTAAATAGCTGTTGCGTTAAATGCCACCAGATGACGACATCTCAGTTGCTGAGACCATCAATACGTATTCGTGTAGTCAGATGCTGACTGATAAACCACGCATGGCGCTGAGAATTGTTGGCGCCGTAGCGTAAATTCGAACGCACTCGACTAGTTATCGAGAGTTCTGGGGTTCGATCCCAGCGGTGCCGGAATACAATTTTTCCGTCGCTATGCGTTGTTTTAAAAATAACGTGGAAAGAGCGATGACATCATCCATTTACATTATCTCCACGTATTTGATATATATTAACCAGTACGTTTAATCTAAATCACATCAGGAGCGGATTTAATGCCCACGAGGTCAAGGTGTAGAGCCTCACGATGCTGGGCAACACGAAAATTATTGATTTTTCGTTTTGCTTTTCAAAAAGATAAATTTAAATAAAGATACAATGTGAGAAATAAATTCACTGTTCTGAGATTTGGAAACATGGTTCCACCCAAATTATCTCGGCCGTCCCGGTGGCGCAGTGGTCTAAGGCGATGGCCTCTGATCATTCGTCCGAAAGGGGTCCGGGTTCGAATCCCGTGAGGCATGGATGTTGTGTTGTCTTACGGCACTGGCTCTCTCCCTTCCCTGGAGCCAGTGACCCTAAATTAGGGACGGGCGACTGCTTATAGCCCATTGAGTTGCTCACGGTGGTCGTTAAACCTCCAGTCAAAAAAAAAATTATCTCAAAATATATCATCCACAAATATTAATTTTCGAGCTAAATTATGCGCGGACCAAAATCGTTTTCAGAGCAATATTTTATTCTTCACTACACCTGAACTCACAGATTCGGGTGTTATATCAGACGGACTTACTTAGAATACAATAAACCTTTTGTATTTAGTTTTGTACTTAATATAAGCGGCAACATTTAAAAGTATAACCGTGATCGTTCAATTCCTTGGCCTCTATGTTCACCGTATCATACCTTTCTAGAGCTGAATCACAGGACAACAGCTGTCATGATAACAATTCCAGAGGATATGCTCGTGAGAACATAGCAGGATGTTAAATACTGTCTCGACGTTATTCGTGCATCCAGCGGTGAGGCCTACTAACATCCCAACAAACTTTGTAACGCGCTGTACGATATGCAATAAACCGATTTTCGTTCATGTGAGGGTCAAAGTTCTACACATAATTTTGGACCACACTGTATATCTCAATCAAAGATAAATCATAATACAATGAACGTACGTTACAATTATCTGAAATAACAATTACCTACGTACTTACTTCTTCCATTCAGTTGTTTTAATTACTTTTATCTATTAATCAAACTGCTTAGTAAGCACCATCTGAACCGAGGAATAACGCTATTGGCTAACGAACGCTATTCGCTTTACGAAACTGTGTCATGACTGCCTCCTAAACGCAAGTTAAATTATCTATCAAACTATGTATTACAGATCGTCCAAACAAATGAAAAATGTTTTGACTTTTCAAAAATGTGTTTTATAGTTAAAAATAAATATCTTAACTGATGGACCTGAATATACTTACGTACCTTATAGTACATGATAATCCATAGTTGATATGTATGTAATGTAAGTCCATGAGTGAAAATATTTATTTTTAACTATAGAATTTTCGGTGTGAATAACCACTGTATGACCCGGAAACACAAATTTTGGGTTCATATAAGATGTTTACATGTGTGTTTTAATGTACTCACTTGCATTCGATCTTTGCCATGTCGCTGGGCACTATTTATATTGCGTAATGGGTCCCCAGGTTCAAGCCTGGGCTGATCTTTCAGAGATGGGGTGATTTACTAACAATCGCTGAATATCCGCCGTGCATCGGACGAGCACGTTAAGTGACGGCCCCCAGGTTGGACCCACTGGTAAAATGGGTATCCTTTCCTATGTCCCCCGTGAAATTCTCTCACCCATCTATGTGCAATATCGTACTTGTACGGTGGCGCCATCTACTGTACTCTAATCTCACTACAAACTGTTCTGTCAAAAGTCGCTAGACTTGCTCTCGTTCCTTCCGTTTCTGTGTCCTGCCCAAAAGGCGATCTCGCTGTAGGTGGCTGGGACCTAAACTCTACTACCTGTGGACGGAAGTCCTACAGGAAAATGACGCTGACCCCCCCCCCCCCCCCCTAGGAAGCCTAACAACGGAAAACGTAAACAAATCCACCCACCCGTATTACTTCGGAACTACAGCCAAATATTCTGAATTTCACAAATTTGTGGATGTAAATGTTGACGAAGGTGTCTGTTCCCTCTCGTTCTAATTTATCCTTTTTTCTCATTAGTAGCAGTAGTGAAGACATATGTTGAGGAAATTTATCCTTAAGGATTTCTGTGGAAGTTGATAAGTGCCATTATTCTATATTACAAGAATTGCTCCTCTTGAAATCAGGAGTAATTCTTGTAATATTCAACTAGCAGTTAATTGATTACTAATCATTACTCTATCATTGCTAATTCGATATTTGATCAGAGGTATTTTTTTTTTCGCTCACTTCTTAATATACATAATCGGTAAATCTTTCACTGGAAGTTGATCAAAACCATTTTTTTTTTTTCGGTAAGGGGAAGCATTGGGTATTATCTCGTCTTCATTAATATCTTACTAGCAGTCGAATAACAGTGTGTTCATATCTTACACACCATCCGTAAAGCCTCATGTGGAAGTTGATCAAAACCATTTATTTTCCCTCAGGGAAAGCATTAGTTAATGTCTCGTCTTACACACCATCCGTAAAGCCTTATGTGGAAGTTGATCAAAACCATTTATTTTCCCTCAGGGAAAGCATTAGTTAATGTCTCGTCTTACACACCATCCGTAAAGCCTTATGTGGAAGTTGATCAAAACCATTTATTTTCCCTCAGGGAAAGCATTAGTTAATGTCTCGTCTTACACACCATCCGTAAAGCCTTATGTGGAAGTTGATCAAAACCATTTATTTTCCCTCAGGGAAAGCATTAGTTAATGTCTCGTCCAGGTAAATACCTCACAAATAGTTCAAAAACACCGGAGACCTAGTTTTTCGAGGCGAATTGAACAATAAGGTGTTTCTCGCTGAAATACTGTACATCGGGGAAGAAATGGCAAAACAAAAAAGGAAAATGCCTGCAGACAGTGAACTGCTTGGTGTAAACAAATTTAATCCCGTGTCATAAATAACTAGAACCTAAGTTCAGTATTATGATGATTTTTCTGACGTAATATGATAATTTATCTTCGAGTCAGCATTATTTTAACCACAGAGAAGCGCTCTGTCTGGATAGCTGTTTTCCTCGCAAGACATCTCATGGAAGTATCACTCACTGCATCAGCCAATTGCGCTTTGCGGTGCAGTAAGAGAACTTGATGACACCTCGAATTTCGCCAAGACGGTACCAAAAATGATGTGAAGCCATCGATCGGAATTCTGCATCGCACAAACAATTTAAGCGACCACATTCATCCAGATCTTTAAAAGCGTTTCATAGAGTGGCTTTACTCCCTCTGTTCTACGTGTTGGTGGACTAGTTAAAGTTTCCTATCGTGACATTCTGTGTGCCACTACGCGATATAAATAGTTCCCCAACGAAATGGAAAATAAATCATGCTTGTTTGCAAATAAAATAATAACAAACTTTGCAAAGTCAAATAACGTTCTCCGTTTGTTATGATGATCATTAATACGCATTCGTACTGCCTTTCTAAATGTGATTGTATTTAGAAGGAGACATAAGGTTAGCGAATACCTTCTTCTTGGGATTGGTTGGCCTTTCCATTGAATAGTTTGTGTGGTTTCAATGCATGAGTATTTATATTCTACCGCACGGAAAAAGAGAATGTGTGTCACAGCTGAGGATATAACTCGCCTCAAAAATTATAAACCGTGGTTAAAATTGCAAAAGCATGGATCTCAAACTGAACGAAGGCGTTGGCAAAAGCAGGGGAGGGTTACACAAAGCATTTTAGAAGTACTTCCCTCAGAGTAAAGAAGGAGAAATACCTAACTCTTGCAAACTTCATTCCAGCGGAACATTTTGCCAACAGTGACAAAATTAGTGTTTACGACAAGGCTAACAAGTTGTTACGGGACGCGAGTCACCGTTTCGCTTGTAACAGTGATAAAATCATTGTTCAAGACAGGGCGGATGGAACTGTAACGGGACGGTGTGGTCTTTCTTGTACGAGTGACAAAGTAAGAACCGTATTTACGACAGCACTGACGGAGTTACCGGGACAGCGAGTCACGGTGTTGCTAGTAATAGTGATAACGTTTACAAAAACACTGGAAGAAAGGTTTATTTCGTTTTTCTTCTTAGAAACGTAAGTTCCTCTACAGATTTGATCTAGTTTTGTTAATTTCACTATCGTCATGAGCATCAAAAAGTGCTACAGTGATCGCTTTTAACCCTTTAACAACCATGACCTCACAATCTTGTATCACTCTAAATACCATAACGCCCGAAACTGTCTGTTGTTTCACTTCTTTGTTTAATAACAACAGTAGTGACTCAGGGTGACTCCTGCTGATCCCTCATAGGTCCAGAAAATTTGAAGGACACGCAAGGGTAGGAAATCTGACTCCCTCTACAAAGGCGTTTCCGGCGGCTATGGCCTTTTGAACGTACCGGCGTTTTGGGCGTTATAGTCGTTAAAGGGTTAATGTCATATTACGATTACCAGAATTCCATACGTACAGTTTACTAAAAAACGCATACGGGAAACGTATATTAAGTTAAACGTCGTCTATGTACGTTAAATTAAACCAATTTGTTCCAATTGCAGAATTAAAATTCCTAATTTATTTACAATTAAAATACAATGATTAAAAACTGCTTGCAAGATCTTTCGGAACTAACTATAGTACCATCATCAGGCAGACTGTCACAGAGAAACAGTGGGTGATTTATGCTTTGGTAGCCATGTTTTTTTACATACACTGGTGTGCAAAAATTAAGGACGAAGAGGAGAAATTAGCATAACAGCGGAACGAGCACGCAGAACGGTCCGAAAGACCACTCAGGAAGTAGACTACGGTCCGGTACGGTAGGCAACCCCGGTGGCGTAGTGGTCTAAGCGATGGCCTCTGATCATTCGTCCGAAAGGGGTCCGGGTTCGAATCCCGGTGAGGCATGGATGTTGTGTTTGTCTTACGGCACTAGCTCTCTCCCTTCCCTGGAACCAGTGACCCTAAATTAGGGACGGGCGACTGCTTATAGCCCATTGAGTTGCTCACGCTGGTCGTTAAAACTCCAACCAAAAAAAAACCTGTACGGTAGGGCATGTGCATACATGCAGTATGACGTAGGGGGGGGTAGTGTCGGAAGGGTATAAAGCACACGGGTGGTGTACGCTCAGCAATTCGGTGAAAACTATTGCACGGTGTACATCGGTTTAAACGACGTCGAGTTGCTGCCACCGTGTGATATGGCCAACTGGCAATCCGGTAGACGACATCTGGATGACTTTACCCGAGGTCGCTTCATTGGGAAGTTGGAAGAAGGTCGAAGAGTGACTAGTGTGGCCGAGGAGTTCGGGATCGCTCACAGCATCAATTCACGAGCTTGGAGAGCACTTCAAACGACAGGAACAGCTGTACGAGAGTATAGCAGTGGTCGTCCACGAGCAACCACGGTGACGGACGACCGCTATATGGTCCTAAAGGCAAGAAGAGGCAGACGGCAGACAGCGGGAGAAATCCCAAGGCACATGCAACAGACAACTGGACGTCCGTTATCGCGTTTTACCGTGGCCAGGAGGCTGCAAAGGTGGTCTATTTGCACGACGACCGGTACGGTGTCGTGCAAATAGACCACGTGCCATTAACGCCTGCTCATCGGAGACGGCGGTTTCTGTGGTGCCAGGAACACAAGAACTGGACACATCAGCAATGGGGTCGAGTTCTCTTTACGGATGAGAGCCGATTTAGTCTGACGAGCGATTCTGGACGTATACACATCTTGAGAGAGCAGGGAACACGCAATCACACCTCCAATATCATCGAAAGGGACCGGTTTGGATGTGGCGGAGTTCTCGTTTGGGGCGGTATCATGTTTGGTAGCCGTACTAACCTCCATATCTTCCAACGAGGTTCAGTCAGTGGTGTCCGCTATTGTACCGAGGTTCTCCTGCCTCACGTGCGTCTGTTTAGAGGTGCTGTGGGTCCTGAGTTCTTTTTCATGGACGACAACGCTACACCTCATCGTACAGTGGCTGTCGCAGAGCTATTGGAGAGCGAAGATATTCAACGCATGGATTGGCCCGCAAGGCCCCTGGACCTAAATCCAATCGAGCACGTGTGGGACCTTCTCGGGAGACGCTTGGCTGCACGTCACCAGCCGCCAGCAACGATTCCGCAGTTCCGATTGGCGCTACAAGAGGAATGGGCCGCGATGCCTCAACAGCTCCTTGACAACCTCGTCATCAGCATGGACAGACGTTGTAAATCCTGCAACGCAGTCATGGATGATCATATGCCCTACTAAAGACTGGATTTTCCTTGGCAGCCGCCTGTCTTATGGACGTTTCTGTCTTCTGCCCAGTTGTGCTCGAAGCTACTTTTTCAATAAATTGCCTTTGTATCCTTTCGATTCCTTGTTTGGACGGTTTTGCTCACTTGTCCCATATTCTTACTTCTTGGGGATGTTATGGTATGATTTGGGTCGATGTGGAGCACTTCTGCACGACGTCACATTCGAAAAACCGTCTCGCCCTTAATTTTTGCACGCCAGTGTAGTATATTCTCAAACTGTTGCAATGAGGACATTCGCAACAGTTGAGCATATACTATGCCTTTACCTTTATTCCTCAACCGTGGTGGTTACTGATTGGAACTTCTTCTGCGAATGATGATATGGCCTATAACGAATAAGTTACGTGATCATTTACTGTCTTTTCTTCTTATCGATTACCATGTTGTGGCAACAGGGAGCCTGATTTATCTGGGGATGTCTTTGTTGACATTGTAGTTAGTTCCGAAAGATCTTGCAAGTAGTTTTTAGCACGTCTTTTGTAAAAAAAGATAGTGCTTCTGTTATCGGTTTGTCCGTCCGTCTGTACCCACGATATCTCTGCAACTATTAGTCCGATTTGAAAAATTCTTTTTGCATTGGGAAGCTTGAAATATGAAAACGATGATCCATACTTTAGGGTTTTTTTACGATGTACAACTTCGCCGGTAGAGGGCGTAAATGCAGATGATGTCGAATTCAAAAATACGTTTTATTCCACATATTTGCTTCTAAACATCCGATTGAAAAAATTCTATCTTTCGATTCCATTTATATCGAAAAGTATTTTAAATATAGTTACTTTTTTTCAAATTACGCATAGATTTTCCGCTAGGGGGCGTAAAAGTAAATTACCTTTTCCTCGATAACTCTTCTTCTAAAACTCCGATTTGATTTTTTTTTTCTTCAGCGGATATATCTCCTGATGGAAAATCTTTTGCATATGATTTCAAATTTTTGGTAAAGAATACTTTGACCACCATGGGGCGTAAGTGTTAATTTTTGCTTCTGATGTATTTGCCATAAAATCGGAGCTTCTAAAATATCGATTGAAAAAATTCTTTCGTAGACTGGTGCCACTCACATCGATGAACCTTTTCGGAATATTTTCTTCTTATGATTTTACACAGTTTCCCCGCCAGGGGGCGTACATGTACATCTTACTTTTGTCAATATCTCTACTTTTTTTTTTTTTTTGATTGGAAGTTTAACGACCACCGTGAGCAACTCAATGGGCTATAAGCAGTCGCCCGTCCCTAATTTAGGGTCACTGGTTCCAGGGAAGGGAGAGAGCCAGTGCCGTAAGACAAACACAACATCCATGCCTCACCGGGATTCGAACCCGGACCCCTTTCGGACGAATGATCAGAGGCCATCGCTTAGACGACTGCGCCACCGGGGCGGCTATCTCTACTTCTAGGAGTCCGATTTGAAAAATTCCTTCTTTGTTGGATAGTGTTTTCCGTGTGACATGTTTTTCACATAATTTCAAAATTTTCAAGTAATTCATAGACTTCCCGCTACGGGGCGTAGCGGTAAATTGCGTTTCCCCCTATATCTCTGCTTCTAAATCTCCGATTTGAAAAATTCTTTCTGCACCGGATACAGCTCCTGATGGGAAATCGTTTGCACATAATTTCTACTTTTTGTAAAAAAAATAGTTTGGCCACCAGGGGGCGTAAATCTTAATTTCCGCTTCTGTTGTATTTGCAGCAAAATATGAGCTTCTAAATTCTCGATTGAAAAAAACGTCGTTTGTTGACCGATACTACTCATGTCGACAAACCTTTTAGGAACATTTTCTTCTTAAAATAATGCAGGGTTTCTACGCCAGTGGGCGTAGATGTATATCTTATTTTTGTCAATATCTCTACTTCTGGGAGTCGGATTTGAAAAATTCCTTCTTTGTTGGATAGTGTTTCTAGTGTGACATGTGGTTTACATAATTTCAAAATTTTCAAGTAATTCACAGACTTTCCGCTAGGGGGCGTAAATGTGAATTGCGTTTCTCAATATATCTCTGCTTTTAATCTCCGATTTGAAAATTTCTTTCTGCACCGCATAGAGCTCCTGATGGGAAATCGTTTGCCCATATTTTCTAATTTTTGTAAAATGGCTTCGCCACCAGGTGGCGTAAGTCTTAATTTCCGCTTCTGTTGTATTTGCAGCAAAATATGAGCTTCTAAAATCTCGATTGAAAATAAAGTCCTTTGTTGAACGATACTACTCCTCATGTCGACAAACCTCTTAGGAAAATTTTCTTCTTCAAAAAATTCATGGTTTCTACGTCAGGGGGCGTAGATGTATATCTTATTTTTGTCAATATCTCTACTTCTAAGAGTACGATTTGAAAAATTCCTTCTTTGTTGGATAGTGTTTCCGATGCGAAATGTTTTTCCTGTAAATTCAAAATTTTCAAGTAAATCATAGACTTTCCTCTAGGGGGCACAAAGGTAAATTGCGTTTTCTGCGTTATTTTCCATCAGGTCTGTATCGCATACAAGACCTGATGGAAAATATTTTTCACATAATTTCTAATGTTTGGTAAAGAATGGTTTAGCCACCAGGGGCCATAAGTGTTAATTTCTGCTTCTGAAGTATTTGTTGCAAAATCTGGGCTCCTGAAAACTGGACTAATTTTTTTTTCTTCGACCGATACCGCTTAATGGATACACCTTTTGAGAATACTTTCTTCCTAAAATAATGCATGGTTTTCCCATCAGGGGACGTAAAGTCACGTCTTATTTTTGTCGATATATCGATTTCTAATAGTTCGTAAGCTCACGATTCCGTTTACAGCAATATCTGAGGGATTAAAAACCCGATTGAAATCTTCTTTCTTTGGTCAGATCTATTGTTTTCCATACCGGTTCCATTGACTTTGAATAGCTTTGATAAATTTAATTTGCGTCAGAACGGATTCAAAAGACGTGCTTATTACGCCCAAAAATTCGGTGTCATCTTTCTTGTTAATCATTGTGTTTCAATTGTAAATAAATTTCGTATTTTAATTCTGCAATTGGAAGCTGTTGGTTTACTTTACTGAGAATGTCATATTATTTGTTTCTAGATTACCTGTTTTCTCAGAATAAACTATAAAACTTTCATAAGGAAATAATGGACAATCAAGTTACATGCCAAATGTAACTTTCAGAAGTTTAACATACCTGGTCTAAAAAAAACTAACTGGTTTTATAAAACCCTGTGAATCGGTTCCCTTTGATTTCTTTGCTTACTAGCAAACGTACAGCGAAAGTCAAAGGAAAAAAATATATTAACCGTGAGAAAAAGGGGAGGCGGGAAGAAAGCACATATCACTAGCAACACCTATGATCTTTCAGCAGAAATGGAGACAAATTTAAACATGTCAGCATAAACTGTGATATATTTACAGTGATTTGGGGCCCGATAATGGCTCGGACGCAGCAAAACAGAAATATTCTTATCACTGAATTTGATAATGTTAATTTCTGTCACTGGTCATAACGGTAACTTCTCAGGAGCGGTGATAAAGTTAGTGACACAGAGTACGATCCGTCATTTGTCCGAAGGCTATGATCACCATAAATAGCAACATTTCATCAAAGGATTCCGACAAGCAACATACCCTCCGCGATCAGGAAGATAATTAACAGTCTTGTGTCCTCTTTGTAGACTTCGGTAGCAACGTTGTTTTCCCAAATAGCTGCGCAGAGACTACATAAAGACTTTACAAAATGTCCCTGTGTGTGACACAAAACATGACATTGATCGTTCTACGCGGACACACTGCGTAAATCAATAAAATATGGCACCTCCAAAACACAATCATCCTCCATGCTTGATTTGAATGCACCAAATAAAAATAAAGAGATAAAAATTAATTAACATCAAATATGAAATCCGGAGGAAGTGCCATTGATGGTTCCATTGTTGTACTTACTGAAAGTTGAAAACCTATTAGACAAAATATTATGCAATTTCAGGAATAAAAAAAATATTTCATTGCTTTAATTTTTTTCATCCAGATTTCGGTAAATTAATTAGATCAAAATATTGTTAAAATGTTTCAGCAATTTATTTGAACACCTTCATATAAGAATACATTCGTAAGCTTTCGATTTTTAAGGGTTGTTTAAAACCTGGGATCAGACACTCCCTTCCTAAAATTCTCCACTCGTGATCTAGAAACCGTGTTTGGCAGTTTTCTTACGCAGGACTTTTCCGTGTGCGATACACACCACAACAATCACTCGGAGAGGTGGTGATGGGTATCTGGTACCATAATGTCAACAGCAGGTCTTCCATTTCGGGATGGTGGTCATTTAGTGCGAGCCGCTTTTTCTAGTTGAACCACAAATGTTCGATTGGTTTCGTTTCAGGTGAATTTGGAGCCCAGGACATTAACAAAAAGTCACCAGCATGTTCCTCGAAACACCCTTGACGACTCTGGCAGTGTGGTATGGCGCAGTATCCTGTTGGTAATAGCCTTCTCCATCAGGGAACACAGTTGCCGTGAATGTGTGAACTTGATCCGCAACGATGTTCAGATACTTCAGAGCAGCCAGAGATTACGCTATTGAGATAATGGGGCCTAAATTGTCCCAAAAAATGGCACTTCAGGTCCTTCCTGTTTAATGCACGGTCACAGAACGAAGCCCATGGAACCACGTAACACCGAATGACGAAGCACTTTTATTAAAAACACGTTAAAACTATGTACACAAGCAAAAAAGCTTCATGAGATCTTTCGAACTCCTTAGGAGTTCATCCTCAAATGACAGTGACCGCAGTGGAGACTATGTCACATTTATATATACGAAGTGTTGCCAAGAAACACTTTGCAACATGAGAACAATAATATAAAACTTACATGCAAAAGCACTAGCAAAAGTACAGAGTTATTGTTCAATGCCCTCAGGGGTTGAGTCAGCTGGTAAAGCCCTGGTATTATCAATAAATAATAATTTCCAAGCCTGAGAGATATTCTTAGGCATATCATCATTACAACAGTAATTGCCAAGATAGTGAATGAATAAGCTACCGGTGAGTCGAAGGTGAGACTTTCTGGAGGGGGTAGAAATGACCTAGGTGTCTTCCCGTACAAGGCGATGTGACCCCGTAGCAACAGGGCTAGCCAAGGCCGTGGAGAACGAGTGCATCTTAACGTTACGTTGATGATCAGATAAACGTACTTTAAGATTCCGAATGGTGGAGCCAATGTAAATCTTCGGTAAGACGTCCAAGTCTAAAGGTTCCAAAATAATTCGGTACACACCAAAGCGCTGTGACATAGCGACTGAGTCTCTATCCTTGAGAACCAAGTCGAACAGGTTATAGGTTCTGATGTCGAAATTTAAGTCATATTTAAGGCATATGTTTTTCAAAACACTGGTAATACCTGGAATGCAATCCATGAACCCCAGAAAACGGCGTTTTCGTATTTCAATTCTTAAAGTGATAGCTGAAAGCCTTCTGGTTTTAGCACTGATTCTGCTAATCGTGTGACAAGTGAAACCAAAAGTCTCTGCAAGGTTTGTGATCTTCTTGAGTTCAATAGGCCCTTTTCACAAGAGAGTGAAAAGCGGCAAATTTAGGGTGAGAGGAAGAATATGGAATGATTGAAACAAAAAAATTGGGATTGTGATAAACAGAAAAAGTAAGATTGTTAGTAGCCTGGTTACAAGAGACGAGAAAGTTCTAAAAAGATAAAGATGAATCAGTTTCCAGTTCAAAAGTGAAATTAATGGAAGGGAAGAACGGAAGACATGGAATCGGCAAATTCTTGAAAGGTATCAACTGTGTCGGGCCATAAAAGAAAAATGGCATTTACATAACTTAGATATAAAATGCGTTTGATGGGACAAAAATAAAAAAACAAGGGATTCGAGACATTGTAGAATGATTTCAGCAACAAAGTAAGATATGGGGACCCTTAGGAGCCCACTCCAGGTGCTTGAAAAGCTGTCGATTGCAACGCAAAAGACGTCTTTTTCGTATAAGGCGTAATGCTCCACGAATGGCTTGGACAACATCCGGGGGATAAATATCCAGATTTGTGAGTTTATCAACTACCAACTGGTGGGCAAAAGAAACAGGAACATTCGAAAATAAAAACACCGCATCAAAAGAAGCAAAGAGAAATGAACCAGGAAAAGGGTTAATGGATTTAAAAAAATCAATAGCTTGAACAGAATTAGAAACGGAGTAAGCTGAAGACCAAACCAAACGTGAAAGAACATGGGCTAAAGCCTGTTCCGGGGGCCCTTTGAACAGGCCTGTGTTCTTTCTCCTTAAGCTTGTTCAAGGGTCCCCCTGGAACAGGCTTTAGCCCGTGTTCTTTATTTTTTGGTTTCGTTTTCGCCTTGCTCCGTTTCTAACTCTATCCAAGCTATTGACCTTATTAAATCCATTAACTCTGATCCTGGTTTGTTCCTCTTTGCTTCTCTTGATGTAGTGTCTTTATTTTCGAATGTCCCTGTTTCTTTTGCCCACCAGCTGGTAGTTGAAAAACTCACTAGTCTGTGATTTAACCCCTGAAGTTATCCAAGCCATTTGTGGGGCATTACGCCTTATTCAAATAAGACCATTTTTCCGTTTCAAAGGAAAGCTTTTCAGGCAACTGGTGGGCTCCTATTGAGCCCCCTTATCTCCCTTTCTTGCTCAAATCACCCTACAATATTTTGAATTCTTTGTTTTAGATTCTTTTTCCATCAAACCCATTTTATATCTACGTTATGTAGATGACATTTTTCTTTCATGGCCCGACACAGTTGATACACATCAAGAATTTGCCGTTTCCATGTCTTCCGTTCTCACTTCCATCAATTTCCCTGTTGAACTGGAAACTGATTCATATTTAGCTTTTTTGGACTTTCTCGTACCTGGTAACCCGGCTACTAACAATATTAGTTTTTCTGTTTATCGCAATCCCAACTTTTTACTTCAATCATTCTCAGTATACTGAAAATATCATCAACTGCACGATGTTCACTCGTTTTTTGTCTCAAAATCATCGCCCACACTATAACACCACCGTCGCTGGCCTGTTATCGACCAACAGTGCATTCAGGTGCCATCAAAGACCTTGGAGGAGAATAGACTGGCAGATACCTAGCTACTTCCGTCAGTGTTTGGAAACCGGATGTTCCGCCATTAGCGAGGACTGAAAACTGTATATTAGTACACTCCAGTTGTGTGCGTGTTACAAATCGTTCTTTAAATAGTTGCTATACATAGTAAATATGGTCAGGTTCGGGTAAGGTACTGTATTAGACATGAATGTAACATAACGGCCTACATAAAAAACGGATAAATTTTTACAAGTAAGTTAAATGTTCTGTTCATTGTTGTTCAGAAAGTCTTTGGCTGTAATTGCATAGATGATGCTTTTTACCAGTATGATGGAATATATGTTATAAATATGAACGAATATATGGACATTACATCCTGTTCAAAATATAATAACTACCTATAGAACAATGTTTTTTGGTTTGAATATAGGACTGTTAACAATTTTGAACGCCCTCTCTTGTTCATTTAATTTTTTGTATTCCATGTTCAAGAAATCAAACCTCGAAACACATGTTCGACATCCAAATAGTCACATTTGGGGCCTAAGGATTTTTTGCAATTAAGGTTTCCGAACATGATATACAGAAGATATCAAAAACTGTGTATTTCGAGGCATCAGAAATTCTAAATTGTGCCTGGGAAAAATGCAAATATAGTTCCTCGACAATCACCCCTGTGAGAGGTGACATCCTGTTCCTCCCCTGTGGAAATGTGAAATATATTTATTGCCTTACATTTTTTTTAATTTGCTGAAAAACACCGGTTGGGAACTATTTGCTCCTATGGATTTAAATTTTTAATCATATTTTTAATAAGATTGCCCGAAACTTGATGAAAAGCCTCCAAGCCCATCTGCGTAAACATCTTTTGTACACTGCAGCTCTTTTGGAAATATTATATAAATTATTGCCTTACATTTTTTTTTAATTTGCTGAAAAACACCAGTCGAGAACTATTTTCTCCTATGGATTTAAATTTTTAATCACATTTTTGGAAACATATTGCCCAAAACATGATCAAAGGACGCCAAGGCTCTCTGCGTAAGCATCTTTTGAATGCTCCAGCTCTTTTGGAAATATTATATTAATTATTACCCAACTTTTTTTTTAATTTTGTGAAACACATCAGTTGAAAACTAATATGAATTTTGGATTCAAAAGTTTTAATCATATTTTGAATTAAATTGCCAGAAACGTGGCGAAAAACATGCAAAAATGTTCTCCGCTTCTCTGGACAATGTATCAACAACGTTCATTCAACATTTCAAAGTTTGTCTCCTCGAAAGCTAGAAATACACAGCATTTGTGACTGTTTGGTTTAATAATGTCAGGTTTGTAAGCCCATGTTACATGGTTATCAAGTGACGCTGAGCCACTGCACAATATCAAGGTGTTAATATGTTAACAGAACAATTTCAAATGGAAGGTGTGCTTACGTCAAAGTGTCAGGTGGTCATGTAATTCTCATTTTATTTTGTCGCAGCTGTGTGAAATGAATTTTGTGTTGTATTACAGCCAGAACAATTCCAAATGGAAGATGTGTTCCTGTCAAAGGGTTACACAATTCTCAATTTATTCTATCACAGATGAGTGAAGTGAATTTTCTTTATTTTCTCCCATTCAGTTTGCTGTGGTTATGATAAACACAGCTATTCTGTGCTTGCTTACAGCATACATTCGATGAATACAATGAGCCAATCGGTAACAACTTGGCTAAGTGAATTTTGTCAAATGTTGCTACACAATTGTTGCATGCAAGATGTACAATTGAAAATAAATCAGCACATTCTCAGATTGGACATCGATAGAAACATCCTACAATCTCATCGTAAAAGTTACACTCATGGGGATTGGAGTATTCCGTGCTGAGTGGGTCAAAACATCACTAAATTACAGAACGGTTCGTTGACATTCATTTCATATTAAAGTTAACATTTGACTAAATCATAATTGCAGGAAGAAAACAAAGCTTGTTTACAACTATTTCAGTGTCTATCCTGTGCTATGTTCTCCTTTTTGGTCTTTTACAAGATAATTTGAAAAACGATATATATACTTTTCACACAGGTTAGTAATAAAAAAGAAAAGTAAAGTAAGAAAAGGGTTTTTGTATCAGTTAGAGGAAGTGATGTATTAATTGTTCATTTGCTTCATAAGAACATACAGTGTTTACTGAGGCATAGGAATCTTGGTTAGAAAGTTAAATGAGATACATTGCTTTGTTATTCTTTCAAATTATACGTAGGAATTGCTTTTAAAATTAGTTTATTGAGTATGAATACAGCACTGCAATTGATAATAGATATAAAGAGCTCTGCATGTCTGAGGAAAAGCAGTGATATTTTTGTAAACATGATATCTGCAGACCCCCTTTTTTGTTTTATGTGATATTCATTTTTCATGAGCTCATGTGGTAAAAATATTTTTCAATAAAGCAATTTAAAGAACAAAATCGGGTGATTAAGGGTAATATGAAGGAACGATAATGCGGTATATTTAAATTCGCATTGCTGCAACTTCACGTATCAGGTGTTCGTTATATGTAGCAGCGTATTTTCTA
Organism: Macrothele yani; assembly: GCA_039090855.1. Lineage (NCBI taxonomy): Eukaryota > Metazoa > Arthropoda > Arachnida > Araneae > Macrothelidae > Macrothele > Macrothele yani. The sequence goes on along the minus strand of CM077031.1, from coordinate 80,011,897 downwards.
TTTCATAACTGGTTTTCATTGAAATTGAGAACTTGCTAATTAAATTTTGATCTAGAAATTTGTTGGTTCACATGCGCACCAGAATGTTCTTTCTGCGCTATTTATACGACATATTATGCGTTGAATCAAACACTGTATGTACCTTTCCTATGCTATGTATTTCCTACCAACTCCTCACTGTTACAGATGGCGCTGCTATCTCAATTGCTGGTCGTTGCCTCCGAAGAGCGTTTGCCAGTCTATTCTCTGCAAAGGTATTTGCTGCCCAAGGGCGACGTGCATCCCTCCACGAAGTTTGCAAGCACCTTAGTTTAGGATTGATATCGGGGATTTCATGATTTAAACCACGGGTTTTTAATTTTCGGATAAGATATTTCCTCGGCTGGGTCACCCCTCTCCCGTCGCGAGGAAGGGAGATATAGGGTGTCAGCCAACAATATAATAAGATTCTACTAAGCCATATGCTTGGTCAATAACATCAGTCCAGTCCAACGAAAATTACTTGTGGTGACGTGCTGCAGCAAGTCGTCCGTTTTAGAACTACTCGGAGATCGGAATACGCAAGGACAGACTAAGCCATAATATCAGTTCAAGCTCAAAATCGAACGTATTGCCTGGAACTGTATTATGCAGTTGAAGGACACACAAGCTTCCGGCTTCCACTGCTTTAACCTTGGCATGAGTAAAGCACACGTTTTTCTTAACAAATCAGAGCAGTCACGAATGAAAAGCAAACCATTATTAACATAAAAAAGTGGCACTTGCTCCTGCAAATTATACTGCCAAGATGTTTTTAAATACTGCTACCGCTACCACTCGTGGTATCAAATCATCAGAAGCTCTGGTATTTGGTTTGTATCCTTAAACCGCTCAAGAAATGAGGGTTCGCCCACCACACTGGATACAGTTCCTTTCTGGAGTAGGTAGCCATAAAATAAGACCGGCGATATATACACCATTTGGATGATAGAGAGGACATTATTATCTGACACAAAATTAAGAAAAGAAGTTGTAATGTCATCCAACCCCTCTAAATGCATTAGCTGAAAACTTGAATTCGTCTTTTGGCTCAGAACAGACTACTGGCAACTGTCGTTGGTTCAGAAATTATGTACACGGTGAATTCTCGGTTATATTTATGTTTTCTTAGGGCATAGTCTCATAAAACGCATCAATGAAATTTCAAAATGCTGAATATATTTGAAAAATTCGTGCTTAAAGGAGTATAAAGTGCCCCTCAATAATAATTCATATAAAGTCGAATTTGCAACGAAACAAAATAGCACGTTACAAATTATAGCGCATTTTACCGCATTGCAAAAACCGAGGCAGTTGTCTGAACGATTGCTTATGACCATTCGTCCGAGAAGGGTCCGGGTTCGAATCTCCCGGTGAGGCATAGATGTTGTGCTTTTCTTACGGCACTGGTTCTCTTCCTTTCCTGGAGTAAGTCCCACTTAAATTAGGGATGGGCGACTGCTTATAGACCATTGAGTTGCTCACGGTGGTCGTTAAACCTTCCATTAAAAAAAATTAAAAAATTAAAAAAATTGAAACAGAACCCGAGGTGGATCAGAGTTCGAACCCGGTGAGGCATGGATTTTGTGTTTGTGTTACGCACTGTCTTTTTCCCTTCCCTAGGAACAGTGGTCCGAAATTATAGTACATCACGAGTTGTTCACGGTTGTCGTTAACCAATCCCCCAAAATAACAAATAATTGCAAAAATCGTAAAGTCTATGAAAATCAAGCTTCACTTTTGATGACTCTTTCTAAGAAAATCTTGATTCTGGATTAAGTGAAATCCCCATAACTAAATAATTGACACCAGTGCTTCAGTATGGAACTCGTCATTTAAGACGGGTTTTTTCCTGCAGATCCTCAGTGCATCTATATTAAACCAAAATGTTGACTATTGATGACATTCAGGGAATCTATTTTACTAATTCACGAAATAGTGGAACCACAAAGTTATGTCCTAGAGATTTATCAATATTTTGAATATGTAATATGTGTGTGTGTCATTATTCAATCAAACAGGAAACCTTTCAGTCACGGGATCCACCTTACACACTGGGAATGACGTCATATTATCTGGCTCCAACATCAAAAACGGAAATATCACGTGATTTTGGTCAAAAACGTCAAAAGAAAATTCCACGACATCTAATCGGTAAGAAAAGTATTAAATTATTAAGAAGATTCTATGCTTATATGGCAATAATGTAATTCCAATCTCCAGAAAAAATTTATTACGGTTAGTATGGGCCACCATTCCTCCTGATTTTTCCATATTTTCAGTAATAATTATCATCATCATCATCATCATCATTGTCAACCATTATCAATCCACTGCTGGACGAAGGTCTCCCCAAGTTTCCTCCACAACGGTCTGTCTTGTGCCAGTCTCCTCCATGTCACTCCCGCATATTTACGAATTTCATCCACCCATCTCCCATGTGGTCTTTTTCTGGGTCTTTTCCTGTCCCTTGGAATCCAATCTAAAATTTCGGCTGTCCATCTATGGTCTGTCCTTCTGGCAGTATGTCCAGCCCATTGCCATTTCAGGGATTTAACTCTGATCATGATGTCTTCCACTCTCGTCATTTTTCGGATCCACGAGTTCCTCTTCTTATCTCTCCTGGTTATACCAAGCATGCACCTCTCCATGCTTCTTTGAGTTGTCTGCAGCCTTTGTATGTCTCTTTTAGTTAAGGTCCACGTCTCTGCACCATACGTAAGCACTGGAAGGATGCATTGATCAAACACTTTTCTTTTAAGACATAATGGCATATTGCTCTTGAAAATTATGCTGTTTCTTCCAAAAGCTCTCCAGGCATGTCGCACTCTCCTTCATGTCGCACTGGCCGCTGCCTTGGCCAGGTACATTCCAGCTGCCGGAGACTGAGGGCCAAGATTTAAGTTGTAGAGTCATTTTGGAGGTGTTTGGCCATAACTCACCACGCTGGCCAAGCGGGTTGGTGAGTGTGGGATAGCATTTCCTCTGATCCCGATGGTATAGTTATACCGCTATTTGCGGTCGTCAGAGCCCCTTTAGTGGGAACAGGATGCACCACGAGAAGGCGGGGTTGACATTTGTCAAGGAGAGGCTGTGATGTTACGCATCACCTGACCTTACATCCCATAATTATCATATACGGGAAAATATAGTCAATACTGAGGTTATATTCCCAATGTAAAAAATGTGTGCTTACTAAAGAAATATTTTAATCATTCGCGTTAAAAAATTAATCTATGTGCTTCAAATTTTTCAACAATATTCATCGGAATATTCTAATTATGATCTACAAACAAGTGAACCTCCCCGTACGAACATAGGTACATATATTAAGTAAACTTACTCTGAGTACGGTAACTTGATTTCCGTTTATTTTAACAATATTCTTCGGAATATTCTAATTATTATCTACAAACAAGTGAACCTACCCGTCCGAACATAGGTAAATATATTAAGTAAACTTACTCTGAGAACGGTAACTTGATTTCCGTTTATTTTAACAATATTCATCGGAATATTATAATTATGATCTACAAACAAGTGAACCTACCAGTACGAACATAGAGGTACATATATTAAGTAAACTTACTCTGAGTACGGTAACTTGATTTCCGTTTATTTTAACAATATTCTTCGGAATGTTCTAATTATTATCTACAAACAAGTGAACCTACCAGTACGAACATAGGTACATATATTAAGTAAACTTACTCTGAGTACGGTAACTTGATTTCCGTTTATTTTAACAGTATTCTTCGGAATATTCTAATTATTATCTACAAACAAGTGAACCTACCCGTCCGAACATAGGTAAATATATTAAGCAAACTTACTCTGAGAACGGTAACTTGATTTCCGTTTATTTTAACAATATTCATCGGAATATTATAATTATGATCTACAAACAAGTGAACCTACCAGTACGAACATAGATACATATATTAAGTAAACTTACTCTGAGTACGGTAACTTGATTTCCGTTTATTTTAAAAATATTCTTCGGAATGTTCTAATTATTATCTACAAACAAGTGAACCTACCAGTACGAACATAGGTACATATATTAAGTAAACTTACTCTGAGTACGGTAACTTGATTTCCCTTTATTTTAACAATATTCTTCGGAATATTCTAATTATTATTTACAAACAAGTGAACCTACCCGTCCGAACATAGGTAAATATATTAAGTAAACTTACTCTGAGAACGGTAACTTGATTTCCGTTTATTTTAACAATATTCATCGGAATATTATAATTATGATCTACAAACAAGTGAACCTACCAGTACGAACATAGGTACATATATTAAGTAAACTTACTCTGAGTACAGTAACTTGATTTCCGTTTATTTTAACAATATTCTTCGGAATATTCTAATTATTATCTACAAACAAGTGAACCTACCCATGCGAACATAGGTAAATATATTAAGTAAACTTACTCTGAGTACGGTAACTTGATTTCCGTTTATTTTAACAATATTCATCGGAATATTCTAATTATGATCTACAAACAAGTGAACCTACCAGTACGAACATAGGTAAATATATTAAGTAAACTTACTCTGAGTACGGTAACTTGATTTCCCGTTTATTTTAACAATATTCATCGGAATATTCTAATTATGATCTACAAACAAGTGAACCTACCCATGCGAACATAGGTAAATATATTAAGTAAACTTACTCTGAGTACGGTAACTTGATTTCCGTTTATTTAACAATATTCATCGGAATATTCTAATTATGATCTTCAAACAAGTGAACCTACCCGTACGAACATAGGTACATATATTAAGTAAACTTACTCTGAGTACGGTAACATGATTTCCGTTTATTTTAACAATATTTATCGGAATATTCTAATTATGATCTACAAACAAGTGAACCTACCCGTGCGAACATAGGTACATATGTTAAGTAAACTTACTCTGAGTACGGTAACTTGATTTCCCTTTATTTTAACAATATTCATCGGAATATTCTAATTATGATCTACAAACAAGTGAACCTACCCGTGCGAACATAGGTACATATGTTAAGTAAACTTACTCTAAGTACGGTAACTTGATTTCCGTTTATTTTAACAATACTCATCGGAATATTCTAATTATGATCTACAAACAAGTGAACCTACCAGTACGAACATAGGTAAATATATTAAGTAAACTTACTCTGAGTACGGTAACTTGATTTCCGTTTATTTTAACAATATTCTTCGGAATATTCTAATTATTATCTACAAACAAGTGAACCTACCCATGAGAACATAGGTAAATATATTAAGTAAACTTACTCTGAGTACGGTAACTTGATTTCCGTTTATTTTAACAATATTCATCGGAATATTCTAATTATTATCTACAAACAAGTGAACCTACCCGTGCGAACATAGGTAAATATATTAAGTAAACTTACTCTGAGTACGGTAACTTGATTTCCGTTTATTTTAACAATATTCTTCGGAATATTCTAATTATGATCTACAAACAAGTGAACCTACCCATGCGAACATAGGTACATATATTAAGTAATCTTACTCTGAGTACGGTAACTTGATTTCCGTTTATTTTAACAATATTCTTCGGAATATTCTAATTATTATCTACAAACAAGTGAACCTACCCATGCGAACATAGGTAAATATATTAAGTAAACTTACTCTGAGTACGGTAACTTGATTTCCGTTTATTTTAACAATATTCTTCGGAATATTCTAATTATGATCTACAAACAAGTGAACCTACCCATGCGAACATAGGTACATATATTAAGTAAACTTACTCTGAGTACGGTAACTTGATTTCCGTTTATTTTAACAGTATTCTTCGGAATATTCTAATTATTATCTACAAACAAGTGAACCCACCCGTGCGAACATAGGTAAATATATTAAGTAAACTTACTCTGAGTACGGTAACTTGATTTCCGTTTATTTTAACAATATTCATCGGAATATTCTAATTATGATCTACAAACAAGTGAACCTACCAGTACGAACATAGGTACATATATTAAGTAAACTTACTCTGAGTACGGTAACTTGATTTCCGTTTATTTTAACAATATTCTTCGGAATATTCTAATTATGATCTACAAACAAGTGAACCTAACCGTGCGAACATAGGTACATATATTAAGTAAACTTACTCTGAGTACGGTAACTTGATTTCCGTTTATTTTAACAATATTCTTCGGAATATTCTAATTATTATCTACAAACAAGTGAACCTACCCATGCGAACATAGGTAAATATATTAAGTAAACTTACTCTGAGTACGGTAACTTGATTTCCGTTTATTTTAAAAATATTCATCGGAATATTCTAATTATGATCTACAAACAAGTGAACCTACCAGTACGAACATAGGTAAATATATTAAGTAAACTTACTCTGAGTACGGTAACTTGATTTCCCTTTATTTTAACAATATTCTTCGGAATATTCTAATTATTATTTACAAACAAGTGAACCTACCCGTCCGAACATAGGTAAATATATTAAGTAAACTTACTCTGAGAACGGTAACTTGATTTCCGTTTATTTTAACAATATTCATCGGAATATTATAATTATGATCTACAAACAAGTGAACCTACCAGTACGAACATAGGTACATATATTAAGTAAACTTACTCTGAGTACGGTAACTTGATTTCCGTGTATTTTAACAATATTCTTCGGAATGTTCTAATTATTATCTACAAACAAGTGAACCTACCAGTACGAACATAGGTACATATATTAAGTAAACTTACTCTGAGTACGGTAACTTGATTTCCGTTTATTTTAACAGTATTCTTCGGAATATTCTAATTATTATCTACAAACAAGTGAACCTACCCGTGCGAACATAGGTAAATATATTAAGTAAACTTACTCTGAGTACGGTAACTTGATTTCCGTTTATTTTAACAATATTCATCGGAATATTCTAATTATGATCTGCAAACAAGTGAACCTACCCGTACAAACATAGGTACATATATTAGGTAAACTTACTCTGAGTACGGTAACATGATTTCCGTTTATTTTAATAATATTTAGCGGAATATTCTAATTATGATCTGCAAACAAGTGAACCTACCCGTGCGAACATAGGTAAATATATTAAGTAAACTTACTCTGAGTACGGTAACTTGATTTCCGTTTATTTTAACAATATTCATCGGAATATTCTAATTATGATCTGCAAACAAGTGAACCTACCCGTACAAACATAGGTACATATATTAGGTAAACTTACTCTGAGTACGGTAACATGATTTCCGTTTATTTTAATATTATTTATCGGAATATTCTAATTATTATCTACAAACAAGTGAACCTACCAGTGCGAACATAGGTACATATATTAAGTATACTTACTCTGAATACGGTAACTTGATTCCGTTTTTTAACAATATTCATCGGAATATTCTAATTATGATCTACAAACAAGTGAACCTACCCGTACAAACATAGGTACATATATTAGGTAAACTTACTCTGAGTACGGTAACATGATTTCCGTTTATTTTAATAATATTTATCGGAATATTCTAATTATGATCTGCAAACAAGTGAACCTACCAGTACGAACATAGGTACATATATTAAGTAAACTTACCTGAGTACGGTAACTTGAATTCCGTTTATTTTACGTAGTATTTACTTGTGAACATCTTGATTTATCGTATTATAATAGCATTGAAGTTCTGTAGTTTGGTATAATAAATTATTAATGAGAACAGCACTTTACATAAAGTATTCAATGCAAACGTAGCTGGTTCATACAAGCGTACACAATAAACAAATGTATTCCTTCGTCTTAACGACTGATCTTATAACTCCGAAATGGTTAAAATTATATTTCTATAAATGATAATTTCTTAATGAATATATCTTTAGGTTTAGTATTCCTAAAAATCGCACTTGTTACATACTTGTTTTACTAACTGGGGATATCCATAAGAAGCCTGCTAAGTCATAAGGAAGCATTGAACCTGGATAGCACGAAATCACTTCAGCCTAATGTCACTCGATCTGACGGAAGTCAAGTTGGGACCACAGTGCTTCAGTGGCATCCACTACCAGTGCGCTGTCTATTGCTATAGATTGTCGAAGGGTTGCACCAAGATGCAATACAACAATGATGTCTATTGCTATAGATTGTCAAAGGGCTGCACCAAGAAGCAGTACAACAATGCTGTCTCAATCCTTTCAGAGATGTAACATACAGGGTTACGGATAAAAGAATAAATATTCCGTGCATTTCTGATAGTTTGGATCTCATACTTTAAGGTATAATCGTGAAAAGGGTGTAAATCAGTTACATGTGATCGAGTTAAAAAAAGCAATAGAAACTGCAATAACATATCGAGACTAACGCAGAATTTTGCACAAAAATGAATAACGTGTAATTGAGAATATTATAACCAAGGTTACACTGTGACACCCATGCAGGCGAAATATGATTTGGTCTTTAAAAGGTTGTACAATACATTGTGTTTGGTGACATTTCGCACTTCATCATGATAATGGATTACGCACAAGTATGGTCTCTACTGTTTTTCGTTCATACCTAGAACATGACACTATACAAACGCATTTCGGACCTTCGTAAAATCTACCTCTCCGGTAGGTACTAGACACAATGCAAAGAATGGATAAGAAAACGGAACAACCTGGAAAATTTAGTGATTATAATTTTAATTTTAGAACTCTTTAGTATTCATTAAAGTAGTGGAACTTTACATTTCAGTATGAATGCATTTCTTCCAAAGAATTAAAACAGATTCAGTGGTTCCGTATCTAACCAGGTTAGTTCATAATTCCTTTTGTCTTTTTAAGTAATTATTTAGATTGGATATATAACTTTTCATAAATATCTGAGTAAACTTGATTCAAAAAGGAAGAGTCAAACTTTTTTTAGTCATGCATCAATTCGCCCCGGACAAATTCGACGACTACGTCCATTCGTTGAGTACAAATTTGTCAGGGTCCAATTCGTCGTGTTGCAAAACTTTAGTTACATACAAATCATATGCAGGATAGCGCACGATTACGGAGGTCTGTCCTTCCGTCTCTCTTCCCTGTAAAAAAACAGAATTTAAACTTTGCAATGTTGATCTGATCATGTTTTCCTTCTCATGGACTTTAAAAACCTATAAGATTTCAGACGTCACTCCTTCCGCCGTTTTCTCCGTCAGTTTCTCTGTTTGTCTGTCCACAAGAAATGTATTTCTGCAAATAACGGCAAGGGAAGAAATTTTGTCTTTGACTGATAGGTACAGGCATTCGTACATGATTACCATTGTCTATTCATATGTCCATTCGTATCTTCATCAATCTGCATAAATCATTTGCTCTTTTTACGGTCAGAATGAATCAATTATTTCTGTGATTTATTAAGACAGGCAAGATTACTGATGACTATTCTTCCGCTTCCTCCTGTTCATCTGTCTAAAGGAACAATACTTCCTCTTCAAAATGCTGATTAGAAAAATTCATTTTCTTCCCCAAAGGAAAGACATTAGCACAAAATTTCACAAATATATCTTTCCGTAAATACTACCGTCCATTCCTCAGTTTATCTGTCTGTCGGTCCGTCCGTCAGCAGGAACTTGATCTTTGCTTCTGATGGTCAGATCGAATAATTTCGTTTTGTGACTTGTAAGGAAAGGTGTGGCATCACCAATATCTGTCCTTCCTTTTCTCCGTCTGTCCATCCGTTAGTAGAAAAGATTTTCCCGGTTTAATTATCGGATCGAATAAATTCTTTCTGTGCGCTATGAGAAACGTGAACGTAAGAAATTAAAAATACATGTATCTCGTTCCATACATCCATTCCTCAGTTTATGTTTGGCTATCAGACCGTCCGCTCACAAAACCTCAGACTCTGCTTCTGAGGAATAGATCAAAGAAATTCATTTTTAACTTATAAAGAAAGGCATGAGCATGATATTGCCATTGTCCGTCTCCCTATGCTAACTCTGTTGATCAGAAGGAACGACATCTACACTTCTAATGATCAGACTGATGAAGCAGAAGTTACCTGTTCTATAGAGAAATCATGTACACAAGATTTTCGGAAGTAATAAAATACTGGAGAATGTGATGTATGAAACAGAAAGTAAAATATGACAGCTTCCAACATATCTGTCGTTCGGTCTTTCCATCTGTCTGGATGCCTGTGTCTCAGTGTATATTCATGTTGAAGCTGGATAACCTGTTCGAGACGTATGTGACAACCCGTCCCCTTCCCCTCGTCGTCATATTTTTAGTGGAAAAGGTTTATAAGGACTTTTTTTCCCGGAGGTTTATAGCAAATATAAAACGTAAAGCCTTGTCAATGAATGAAATCCTGCGGAAGAAGGAAATAATGTTAAGCACCTCTTCACGGGTTTCCATGCAAACCACTCAAAATTTGCGATTCATGCCGTTAAATTTCATTCAAATAGTTTCTAAAGAAAATGCGTACTATCTTGTCTGACGCATAACTATTATTTCAAACAATATTTTTATGGTCGCTTCTTTCTTTCCATCTGTCTGGATGCCTGTGTCTCAGTGTATATTCATGTTGAAGCTGGATAACCTGTTCGAGACGTATGTGACAACACGTCCCCTTCCCCTCGTCATATTTTTAGTGGAAAAGGTTTATAAGGACTTTGCGCATCACGCCGTTAAATTTCATTCAAATAGTTTCTAAAGAAAATGTGTATTATCTTGTTTGACGCATAACGATTATTTCAAACAATATTTTTATGGTCGCTTCTTAAGATTTATTAGTATTTGGGAAGCAATAAAAAGATAAGAATGCTATAAAGCTGTGAGTTAACGAATGTTTTTGTTACACATACAACTTCTAGTAAAACTTGTGTTTGTTTATTCATTTAATCTCTTTCAAATATCGAATAAAACGGTAAAATGTTTTACATTAATTCAGATGTCCTGGGAAAGGACTATCGTCTTCGAACTACGACTATCCTGATGCGCTTATGGCTGTATCAAGCTAGTCCTTTAAATCCTTTGGATACGTCACCGCAACAGTAGAATGAACAAAAAAATGTATTCCATGCTAATTCTTCCATTAACGTTTTGCCACTCAAGAAGGAAGGAGTAAGGCTTACTGTCCTTTAACCAATTTAAATAGCCCCCCCCCTCATTATTTGATCATAGCGGTAAGCTATCTTTATTGTAACAGTCAGTGCTAATCTGTTCTTAAAAAATGATGGAATGCATCAAATCTCACGACCTAAAATTAAATTCCATAATACAATACAATACAATACAATACAATTATTTATTGCACACATTTAAATCTTACAGTTATATGAAATTGCAATACACCAGGAGGAATCTGAACACATTGGTTGTAAGGCGATTCCCCCGATCCGATGTAAGAAAAAGAATAAAACATATGGCATATATGAAAGCAAGTAAGATGGTTATAACAGAAGCACCATTTTTAGCAGCATGCTTGGAACTACAATTTAATGATACGGTTGAGATTCGTTATGGAGATCAGGGTGATTTACAATGTAATTTCGCAGAGACAAGGAAAACTTTTTGATATTTTCCAGGGATCTGATGCTCTCTGGGAGATTATTCCATAGGATAACGGCTTTATACAGTATGTTATTTAGACCATAATTAAGTCTAACACACGGCTGACATAATTTGTTGTTAGCAACAGATCTGGTGAAGATAGAATAATCCAGATATTTGATGTCAGATTGAAAAATAGGCAGTTTAAGATGCATTATTTTAAAAAACATGATACCTAGTTTCAAGGTAAAAATTTCATGAATTTTTAGAATATTTAATTTTAGAAATAATGGTTTTGAATGAGACATGTAATCTGTGTTCAGCATATAGCGAACAGATTTCTTCTGTAATTTGAGCAAGCATAACTTATTGTTTGCACTTATATTTGAACACCAAGATTCCAGACAATAGGAGAGATGGGAATAAATAAAAGCATAGTAAAATGTTTTTAGGACATTGATAGGGAAGAGTTGCTTAATTTTACCAAGCAGGCCAACCTGTAAGGAAACTTTTTTTAAAACAAACTGAACATGCGTATTCCAGTTAAAGAATTCATCAAACCAAACACCAAGATACTGAACTTTGTCTACAATTTTTAGGGGTAGATCATTAATCCTGACTGGAAATTTATTTATGTCCTCTCTTTTATGAACGTTTCGGAAATATACGGCGTTGGTTTTTAGAATATTAAGTGATAATTTGTTAGAGCATAACCAATGAGATAAATTTGATAGATCATTATTGATCATTATCTGTAACTTATGCAAATCATGACATTTTTGAAAAATGACAGTATCATCAGCGTATAGCAAAGCATGAGTTGATTGCAGGCACAGAGGAAGGTCAATAATATATAACAGGAACAGTAACGGTCCCAATACCGAACCTTGAGGCACTCCGCATGAAATATTAAGTAGTATATAAGCGTACCACAATAGTCGTAGTGAAATGTTCCTGTATACATCGCTTACTGAACACTACTTACAATCATTTCTTCTTAAGTACTTTAATTTCAGTGAAACATTAGACACCTAAGAAACTTTAAGAGAACGTTACTTACAGTTAGTCTTTATTCACCCAAAACTCCTTTGGCACTTCAACAATGCAAAGCTTCAACTCACTTTTCAACAGCACTATTAACTTAATCCCACTAATGTGAGTTAAGGAGCAGAAAATTTGGTTAAGGAAAACACCAACACTAAAGATACCACACGCAGACGTCAAGAACACACAACTTCACAATAACAACACCGCTTCCATGATTATATCGTCATGCCACCATCTCCGCACAATTTTGTTGCTTCTTCAACATTATATCTCTTCCAGTTCTAACTGGTCACATGCATACTTCATACTCTCGGACCTCAGAAGTGCTGCCAACGTCATTCTTCGAGAAATAATATACAATATATCGTTAAAGTTGAAAAACGTTAAAAAGATATTGAATTCAAATTTACATACAAAAAGTAACTAAAAATGAAAGTTAAATTAGAGTATACGATATATCATCTCCCTCTTATTTTTTTTATTTTTTTTTTTTGAGCCAAGGACCTATCAATTTTGAAGTGGTCCTCATTTCTGCTACGACCACCGGTACGCTCATTAGCAGTATAAAGCATTATCAGAATGCTGTTGTCTCGGGTAACGAGACAACAGTATTTCAACATGCGTATTAGAGGGATCTTTGTGAAAGGAAGTTTGTTGCTGAGCTGCTGCACGTCGATGAGGAGGAACATGGCATTGGAGAGGCATTGCTTGTTGGTTTCTGTTATGCGTGTCTGCTGATACTGAGATTGTTTACCAGGAGACGAAAACTGTGGATGTGGAGTAGGAGTTGAAGATCCATGACGCGCCTTATTTACTCTGATAAGTTTTAGGCCCTGGTGCACCGTATGAGGATTACAGACTTCAGTGAAGTCTTGCAGCGATGAATTGATCTGCTGTATGAGGATATCCAAAATATCAGTATCGGATTCATGTGTATCCCATAATCTATACAGCCGAACACTCTCTTTAGAGCAAATCCAACGGGACTGTCTGTAGCTCTCGGACGCCTGGAGAACAGTTTTGGGATGTGCCTGCCTTATTTAATCTACATATATCGAAATACATATATGTTTGAATTAAGAAGTACATATATGTTTGAATTAAGAAGAAGAAGACAAAAGTGATGTTCAATACTTTTACAAGAAATGAAGATTTATCGATTGATGGAGAAAAACTGGAGATAACAGACACGTACATTTATCTTGGACAGCAAATATCAAGTGAGGGTCACATTGATGAAGAAATTAATCGGCGTACAAAACTTGCCTGGAGAGCTTTTGGAAGAAAGAGTATAATTTTCAAGAGCAATATGCCATTATGTCTTAAAAGAAAAGTGTTTGATCAATGCATCCTTCCAGTGCTTACGTATGGTGCAGAGACGTGGACCTTAACTAAAAGAGACATACAAAGGCTGCAGACAACTCAAAGTAGCATAGAGAGGTGCATGCTTGGTGTAATCAGGAGAGATAAGAAGAGGAACTCGTGGATCCGAAAAATGACAAGAGTGGAAGACATCATGATCAGAGTTAAATCCCTGAAATGGCAATGGGCTGGACATACTGCCAGAAGAACAGACCATCGATGGACAGCCGAAATTTTAGATTGGATTCCAAGGGACAGGAAAAGATCCAGAAGAAGACCACATGAAGATGGGTGGATGAAATTCGAAAGTATGTGGGAGTGACATGGAGGAGATTGGCACAAGACAGACCGTTGTGGAGGAAACTTGGGGAGACCTTCGTCCAGCAGTGGATTGATAATGGTTGACAATGATGATGATGATGATGATATCGAAATACTTCTAAAAAGTCAGTGTAAAATTTTGCATAAAATTTCCTTGATTTACCTTCCTCCATTAAATGGAACACGCGTTTGCGAGATCATTCATACAGGTTCACGCGAGTTGTATTCTACAATCTCAGGGGATATTATTAAGATAAGGTCATCTTCCGAGTCCTCTACAAATTTCAATGATCCCCGTGTAAAAAGACGATATGTCTTTTATGGGGCACATAATGAGACAATATTTTGTTTCGTGTTGGTGCAAAAACTAAAGTTTGTGTATGCCCACTTGTGAGTTCAATGTCTATAGCTGTATTAAGTTTGACGTGAGGAACTGCGGGTGATATTTCGAAGTTTTTAGTGACGAAGTCATGAAATTCTGAATCTGAAGAGTCAGAACTACAAGCCTCATAAAGTTACCGTCGTTTGTTGTTATGGGGAGAGTCGGGTAAAGAAATTTTACATTCCCGCTCGAAAGAGTAGATGTATTCCGCGTTGTGAAACTGCTTAATGATGAAGTAACAAAAAAAAAAAACACGGTTCGAGAGAAAAAAAAATTCAGGCGCCAATTACTTCACGTACACTGAAACAGGAATCACATAAGAAACTTCAAGAAAAAATGACTTACAGACAGGCTTTATTGAGCTAAAATACCTTTGGCACTTCAAAAATGCAGAACTACAACATACTTTTCAGTCAAGAAAACACGACATCACAAAAACAACGATCGCCTTTTTCATATTTATATCATCATACCACCATCTCTGCAAATTTTTGCTGCTTCTTCAACATTATATCTGTTCTAGTTCTTATTGGTCACATGCATACGTCATACTCTCTGACCTCAAAAGTGTTGCCAACCTCATTCCGCGACAGGCAAAATGTAACGTTAAGGTTGAAAAATGTTAAAAGAGAATGAACTCAAATTTACATAGAAACAGTAACGAGAAATAAAAGTTAAATTAGAGTGTACATCACAGTAGTTCAAAGATTTCAATCATTTCTTGGAACATCAATATGAATGTAAAATATTTTACCACTTTATTCGATATTTACAGATTACTGAAATAAACAAAACACTCGTTTCCTAGAAGTTCCTAATGTAATAACAGTAATTCTTTAATTTGCAGCATTACTAGTTTTCGTATCATTTTATTCTCTCCTAACCGAAAGCACTGACAAATCTAAAGAACTAACCATAAAAAAAGAGTGTTTGAATTAATCATTATGCGTTAGGTAAGATCGTACACATTTTCTTTACAACCTGCACGGATGCAATTTAACGGCATGTACTGCGAATTTTGAGTGTTTGCACGGAGACCCCTCAAAGAGGTATTTATATTATTTCATTGTTACGCGGGATTTCTTTACTGACAAGGCATTTCGTTTCATTTGGTATACCTTCGCTGTGAAAGAAAGTTTTCCTAAACATTTTAAATTAAAAAATGTGGAGGGCAGGCAACGCAAACATATGAAACAGCTCATGCAGTCTCAACACGAATATACACTGAAACTTGAACACAGACATCTCGACCGCCAAAAATACAAAAAGAAAGAAAATGCTGAAAACTGAGACATTGTGACATTGTTCGTTCTGTCTTATACATGATATTCTCCAGTATTTTATTACTACCGAAAATCTTGGGCACACGTTTTTTCGTCGAATAGGGAATTCTTTTAGTCGGTTCATTAGAAGCAAAGATATCGTTCTTACTAATAACAAACAGACGGAGTATATTGGGGGGTGGGGGCAAGCAATCGTAATACCATGCTCAGGCCTTTTTCTACAAGTCACAAAACGAAATATTTCGAGCCAGACGTCAGAAGCAGGGTCCGAATTTATTCCAAAGGACGTATCGACACGCAGACAAACTAAAGATTGGATGGATGGAACGAGAGATTTGTGATACCTTACGCTCATGTTTCCCCTTGTCGCGCAAAGAAGGAAATTCTTCAATCTGATAACTAGAATCGGAGATATTTTTTCTACTGACGGACATACAGACCGAGCTATGGATTACCATGCCCATATAATACCATGCCCAATTTTGGTAATACCGTGCCCATATCTTTCATTATAAGCTATAAAAAGAATTTCTTTGATCTTGCAGTAAGAGGCAGAGATTGAATTCCTTCAGATTGACAGACCGGCCGTCAGATAATTTGAGGAATGCATGGATGGAAAACGAAATTTGTCGATTTTTATACCTAATGTTTTCTCCTTTGTGGAAGAGAAGGAATTTTTCTAATCAACATTTTGAAGTAAAAGTATTATTCCTGCCGACAGACGAACAGGAGGAAGGGGAAGAACTGGTATCAATAGTCTTTCCTTTCTGTTTCAATAAATCACAGAAAAAATTTATTCAATGTGAGCGTAAGATGGGGTGGTGATTTCTGCGGACTGATGGACAGGCGGATGTACATATGAATAGACAGTGATAATCATCTACGAATGCCTACATCTATCCGTCACAGACTAAATTTCTTTCCCAGCCGTTATTTGAAGAAATATGTTTTCTGTGGACGGACAAACAGAGAAGCTGACTGTGAAAAAGACGGTAGGAGCGATGCCTGAAATCTTATACTTTTCTAAAGTCTGTGAGAAGGGGAAAATGAGTGGATTAACATTGCGAATCTTAAATTCTGTTCTTACAGGGAAGAGAGACGAAAATAAAGACAACCGAAATCGTGCCCTAACGCGCATGCGATTTGTGTGTAACTAAAAGTTGGTAACGCGACGATATGTTTTAAAATAACTAATGACTTGCTTAATGAATTTCTTTGATTCAAGAGGACATACCATTTTCCTTAAGGCGACTAATTAAAATCTGACGTATCGCAGAACAAGTATATTTAAAAGTTATATCGATTTAAATATATTGACCTATAATTTTTTTTCTTATGTACGAGAACCGAAAAATTAAAGCTCTCATCTGAAAACAGCCACATATTTCTATCCTTTGTCTGTGTTGTTTATTATTGTACCGTACTACCACGCATGAATTTTTCTGTTGCTGCTATAACGAACTGTCTCTCTGATTGGTTTAAAGGATATCCCCTTTACCAATAACAATGATTTCCTGTATGACACCTGTTTGCACACCATGTTATTATTTAGCGCCCCAAATAAATACGTTATAGTTGATTAGGCAACCAGTCATACACAGTATTTCAACCTTAAAGACGCTAAATAATTAAAAGAAAATTGAAATGCTTATTAATACATTCAAAATTGCAGTAGATTGTATCTTCAGTTGAAACGCTTTTGAACGAACCGTAGGGTTCTAAATTTTGATTAACTTCGTTTGCGCAACCGCATTTTGGCTTGCACTGATTATATAATATCTAGTAAGCGAACAATTTAAAGATATTTGCGTGGATATTATTAGGTGTGCAACTTAATTAGCGGCCCCCTAACTGGAAGCGATCATAGAACGTCGGCAAATACAAATTGCTGTGTGCGATAATGGCTGATTGCAGCGCCATCCAACAGCTTTCCAGGCAACCATAACCGCTCACAGCGTAGTGGCAGAAGGGACGAAAGTTGACGGTGAAAGCAATGTCGTTCGAGAAACAACATTTGAGGCACTGCCTTCTGTTCGCATTTCAGCTGAAAAAAAGTGTCATGAAAGCCCAGCAAATGATTTGTGCTGCTTTTGGTGAGGCTGCTGTGTCCTACAGTATGTGTAAGAAGTGGTTCCAACGGTTTAAGCAGGGAAATTTCGATCTGCGAGATGCAGAACGTCCGGGACAGACACAGAAAGTTGACGATGAGAAACTGAAACAACTGTTGGACGCGGATAACTGTCGCACACATGTCAGAGCTCGCCTAGGAACTCGGCAAGCCATTGCAAAGCTCCTGCACAAGCTTGGACGGATTCGCAAAGAGGGCCGATGGGTGCCCCACCAACTCACAGCCTTGCTCTCCAGATTCAAGAAGAAGGATTTCCTCCACCAGATTGTGACCTGTGATGAGAAGTGGATCATCTACGATAATCCTAAGCTGCGCAAATTGTGGGTTTATCCAGGTCAGCCTACCATCAGTACCGCCAAACCGAATATCTATGCCAGGAAGTTGTTGCTGTGCATATGGTGGGATCAGCGCGGTGTCGTACACTATGAGTTGCTCAAACCTGGTGAAACGGTCAATGCTGAGCGTTATTGTCAGCAATTAATTCGTGTGAGTGACACAATGGAGGCAAAAAGGCCATACACCGGCAATGACAGAAGGTCGGTCCTGTTGCTTCATGATAACGTGCATTCTCACACTGCAAAAATGACTTTAAACACAATCACTGACCTGGGGTGGGAGATTTTGTCCCACCTGGCGTATTATCCAGACTTTACCCCGTCGGATTATCATCTCTTTCGCTACCTGCAACATCACCTGAGTGATACGCACTTCACTTCTGTCGAGAAGGTCCACACAAGTATTGATGACTTTATCAGCACGAAACAGCCCTCTTGTTTCCGTAGTGGCATTCGGCAGCTCCCTGACCGATGGCTCAAATGTATCCAACACGACGGCGATTATCTCCCTGATTAGGTACGTATTTGATTTGCTATAATTTGCTGTCAAAGTGTCGTGCCTGTGGCCGATAATTAAGTTGCACAGCTAATATAAATCATGTGTATCGTCAAAATGCAATTTTGGGAACTTCCATGTATATCGGAACATCTCCTGTAAGTAAAACATAGCATTCCCGCTTGGAAGTGCAAACTGTACAACTGTATCACGTTTTCGTACGAAGATATGAAGGTTGTTTTTCAGTATCTAAACGTACGGGAGCCTTTTGTGGCAATTTATGTATTATTACATCACAAATCCTCAAGTCGGTATACTTAATAATTTTCACATGAGGATATTTAACTGCTCTTCATATCTTGCTAACAAATTTTGAATTTCAGCAAGTTTCATTAAAATGATATTCAGTTAATTGCAGTACTTATTAGTACCTGCTGAGTATATTAAATATAAATATATATATATATATGTGTGTGTGTGTGTGTGTGCACGCGCGCACAGGGAGATTCAGCACCAGTGCGACAAGCTTGCGGGAGGGGTAAGGGGCACAAAGACGATTCGGAATCACATAGCATTGCAGGGTCGGATATGCCTTCTTCGTGCGGTAGAGGGCGTTGTAAGGAAGCTGGACTCCACTACGTTACCGCAGGAAACCGGCATTTGAGAACCGGTCGCTGAGGTTGTAGGATGGGCGAATACACAAACGTTGAATTGGCCGACATGCATATCGCATATGGAGCTGCGGACTGTAACGGGCGAAGCGCTATGCACTTTTACCACGAACGTTTTCCGAGGAGGCGTACTCCTCATCATACGATCTCTGCACGTCTGCACCAGAGGCTATGTGAGAATGGTTCTTTCGAGAGAGCTGCCATGAATCGGGCAAGGACGCCAGACAATGAGGAGAATGTCCTACGTTATGCAGAAGGAAGTACGAGTACTCGAGCGATAGCCCAAGGATTGGGTATTTCCCAATCCACCGTTTGGAGGATTCTGTCAGCAAACGATATGTATCCATAGCATTTGCAGCGCGTCCAAGCTCTGAAGTCCGACGTTTATCAACAGCGGACGGATTTTACTACCTGGTTTCTTCCACAGAGTGCGGAAGATCCCGTATTTTCTGCGTCTGTTTTGTTCACGGATGAAGCAAGTTATACAAGACAGGGAACCTTCAATCCACAACATAATGCCCATTTGTGGGCGTTGGAGAACCCCCATGGTACGAGAACACGTGCAGCCCAAAACCGTTTCTCTGTAAATGTTTGGGCCGGCATTGTTGGAGACCACCTCATAGGACCTTACCTCATGCCTCCTCGTCTGGGCGGTAGGGAATACTTGATCTTTCTACAGCAAGTCCTGCAGGAACTTTTCGAAGAAGAACATGTTCCTCAGTCGCTGCGCCGCTCAGTTTGGTACCAGCATGATGGGGCCTTCGCCAATTTCACCAATGAAGTCCGGCAACACCTAAACGTTACATTTGGACAGCATTGGATCGGTCGTGGTGGTCCAGTTCATTGGCCTGCCAGATCGCCGGACCTATCATGCCTTGACTTCTTCTTCTGGGGTCATATCTCAGTAAGGGAAGAAAACAGATTATGGCACTGAGAAAAGAAGATGGTTCTGTAACAAGAAATAGAGGCGAAATTTTGACAAGAGTGAAAGATTTCTACTCCAAATTATATGAAAGGGATGATACATGTACTCCAGACATCATGAAAGATACCAGTACCAGAGTTTCTCCAGTCCTTCCAGCAGAAGTTGCACATACAATCAAGAACATGAAACGGGGGAAAAGCTCCAGGAGAAGATGGAATTACTGTAGACATCATACAAGAAGCAAGTGGAGAAATCGAAACAGTACTCGCCCAAATTTTCACTCGATGCCTTAATGAAGGAAAGATTCCTGAGGATTGGAACACCGCTACAATGATCCTGCTACATAAGAAAGGTGACATTGAGGATCTCGGAAACTACAGACCTATCAGCCTCCTATCAGTAGTTTATAAAATCTTCACTAAAGTTCTTTCACACCGCTTGAAGGTAACACTGGACATGGCTCAAGCGAGAGAACAAGCTGGATTCAGGAGTGGCTACAACACAATAGATCATATCCATGTGCTGAGAGAACTAATTGAAAGAGCGAGGGAATATGAACTTCCATTGTGCATGGCTTTTATCGATTATGAAAAAGCCTTTGATTCGGTGAAACCATCAGCAGTTACAATGGCTCTGAAAACCTGCGGTATTGAAGATGCATACATTAATATTATTAATAACATCTATGAAAATGCAAGTGCAAAGATTAGGCTGTTTGAAAATACAACACACATAAAAATTGGAAAGGGAGTGAGACAAGGTGACACCATATCTCCGAAGCTCTTTAGTGCCACATAGGAGGGTGTTTTGCAGTCACTGAGCTGGGAAAACAAGGGGATAAAGATTAATGAAGATTATCTAACCCACCTTCGTTTTGCTGATGACGTAGTCATTTTTGCAACTAGCCCATCAGAGCTGCAGAGTATGATCCAGGAACTTGCTGACAAGAGTAAAGAAGTGGGATTAAAAATGAACTTTCGGAAGACAAAAGTGATGTTCAATGCTTTTACAAGAAATGAAGATTTATCGATTGATGGAGAAAAGCTGGAGATAACAGACGCGTGCGTTTATCTTGGACGGCGGATGTCAAGTGGGGGTCACATTCATGAAGAAATTAATCGGCGTTTAAAACTTGCCTGGAGAGCTTTTGGAAGAAACAGCATAATTTTCAAGAGCAATATGCCATTATGTCTTAAAAGAAAAGTGTTTGATCGGTGCATCCTTCCAGTGCTTACGTGTGGTGCAGAGACGTGGACCTTAACTAAAAGAGACATACAAAGGCTGCAGACAACTCAAAGCAGCATGGAGAGGTGCATACTTGGTGTAACCAGGAGAGATGAGAAGAGGAACTCGTGGATCCGAAAAATGACAAGAGTGGAGGACATCATGATCAGAGTTAAATCCCTGAAATGGCAATGGGCTGGACGTGCTTCCAGGGGGACAGATCATCGATGGACAGCCGAAATTTTAGATTGGATTCCAAGGGACAGGAAAAGACCCAGAAGAAGACCACATGGGAGATGGGTGGATGAAATTCGAAAGTATGCAGGGGTGACATGGAGGAGACTGGCACAAGACAGACCGTTGTGGAGGAAACTTGGGGAGACCTTCGTCCAGCAGTGGATTGATAATGGTTGACAATGATGATGATGATGATGAAAGCAAAAGTGTATGAGACCCCCGTTGAATCAGTTGAAGACCTTGTCGCTCGCATCTGTGTAGCTGCCGGGGAGGTCCGAGATGCGGCAGGAATCTTCCAGAATGTTAGGGATTCCTACGTAGCGCCGATGTCAAGCCTGTGTAAGAGCTTGTGGTCGAAATTTCAAACACCTTCTGTAGCATGTGTGGTTTTTGCTAATGTAAATCTCATTATTAAAATGCTTCATGTTGCACTTACGTGTTGCTGTTCCATTTCTTGTCTTCTCTTTACTTCTATTTACCCTAGCTCGTGGAGAAGGCATTCCCCTGCAATATTATGTGATTCCGAATCGTTTTTGTGCACCCTACCCCTCCCGCAAGTTTGTAGCTCTGGTGCTGAATCTCCCTGTGTATTCTTCAACCAGATATCCTGTTAAATCCGCTAAACGTTACATTCTTCTCATTCGAAAAATTCAAAAATGTTTTTTTTTTTAATTTTTAAATGGAACGAATTTTCCGGAGAAAAGTCGTTCCATTATTTTGGCCTTGAGCTTTACCTCAAGGGGGAAAGTGAAACACATCTGCTGTCCTTAGTTAGGGAGGAGCTTCATATTTAAAACTAAGGGGTGTTCGATTTTATTTTGTTTTGTGTTATGCCAAATCACACAAAGAATATACATACTTCTTGGATTAAAACATGTTAGAGACGTCACATCATCATCATTGTCAACCATTATCAATCCACTGCTGGACGAAGGTCTCCCCAAGTTTCCTCCACAACGGTCTGTCTTGTGCCAGTCTCCTCCATGTCACTCCCGCATACTTTCGAATTTCATCCACCCATCTTCCATGTGGTCTTCTTCTGGGTCTTTTCCTGTCCCTTGGAATCCAATCTAAAATTTCGGCTGTCCATCGATGGTCTGTCCTTCTGGCAGTATGTCCAGCCCATTGCCATTTCAGGGATTTAACTCTGATCATGATGTCTTCCACTCTCGTCATTTTTCGGATCCACGTGTTCCTCTTCTTATCTCTCCTGGTTACACCAAGCATGCACCTCTCCATGCTACTTTGAGTTGTCTGCAGCCTTTGTATGTCTCTTTTAGCTAAGGTCCACGTCTCTGCACCATACGTAAGCACTGGAAGGATGCATTGATCAAACACTTTTCTTTTAAGACATAATGGCA
Organism: Macrothele yani; assembly: GCA_039090855.1. Classification (NCBI taxonomy): domain Eukaryota; kingdom Metazoa; phylum Arthropoda; class Arachnida; order Araneae; family Macrothelidae; genus Macrothele; species Macrothele yani. Next base: position 79,988,575 of record CM077031.1, on the reverse strand, counting down.
TATTGCTCTTGAAAATTATGCTGTTTCTTCCAAAAGCTCTCCAGGCAAGTTTTGTACGCCGATTAATTTTTTTATCAATGTGACCCTCACTTGATATCTGCTGTCCAAGATAAACGTACGTGTCTGTTATCTCCAGCTTTTCTCCATCAATCGATAAATCTTCATTTCTTGTAAAAGCATTGTACATCACTTTTGTCTTCTGAAAGTTCATTTTTTACCCCACTTCTTTACTCTTGTCAGCAAGTTCCTGGATCATACTCTGCAGCTCTGATGGGGTAGTTGCAAAAATGACTATGTCATCAGCAAAACGAAGGTGGGTTAGATAATCTCCATTAATCTTTATCCCTTGGTTTTCCCTGTTCAGTGATTGAAAGACATTTTCCAATGTGGCATTAAAGAACTTCGGAGATATGGTGTCACCTTATCTCCGAAGACGTCACATACATTCTTAAAATTTCAAATTATTCTGTGTTATGGCGTTACGAAGGCGGTGATCAGATTTCTTTAGTATTTTGAGGTCTAATTTATTATATTTATTTCACAAATTTCTCCTTATAAAAGCATGCATTAAATTATAGATTTAAACAGTGTTTTCAATTTGTTCTACTAACGGAAATGCCAGTAGACGGCGATATATCAACAATGCAGAAAGAATAGCCATCGCTTTCAAAGACAACTGCGACTGGTGGAGCATAGTTGACAAAGTGGGCTTTGCCCTCTAGGGCAGACAGTTACACCATTTCGTAACGGAATCAGTAGCATTTCTCTAAAACACCATCCCCGTCCATAATCCTGGAATGATTCTTCTCGGGACAGCGCACAATCCTACTTTTCTCAATAGTAGAAAAATTCCCTATAAAAAAATGATAACCTTATTACCCCATTTCCCCGTTATTACCTTTGTGAATAATAATAAAATAGCTTTAAGTATTTTTCCTCCGAGAAAGGGATACAACTGAGGGTATAACAAATACAAGGTCACTAACCTATTGCGAGACATAAGTGTACCACTGGGTGACGCCACACAAACACAAGTGAGTAATTTGTAAAAGTTGCACAATCAAGGTATTCCAACATTTACTTTTTATTTTTTTATTATTTAGGGAATATAAAGAAACGGTAATAGTTATTTTACGGCTATTTTTATTTTTCAAGTCTCTCATAGAAAATGCAAAAGTGCGTTTATCTTTGAAATTTTTTCACTGAACGCTTATATTGGGTATTCCTACGCATTACTGAGTATTTCCGTTAAAGGTCGAAGTTTTAATATAAGCTACTAGATTTCGATTACTTGTGTCAACCATGTTATGGAATTTCTAAACGTGACGTAACTTTTGGCCGTTCAAGTAAATCTGAACTTGCTGCCCCGGTGGCGCAGTGGACTAAGCGATGGCTTCCGATCATTCGCCCGAAAGGGGACCGAGTTCGAACCCCGGTGAGGCATGGATTTTGTGTTTGTCTTACAGCCCTGACTCTGTCTCTTTCCTGGAACCAGTGGCCCTAAATTAGGGACGGGCGACTGCTTATAGCCCATTGAGTTGCTCACGGTGGTTGTTAAACCTCCAATCCAAAAAAAAAAAAAAAAAAAAGTCATAACTGTGTGGGAGGTAAGTGAAACTTTGCTATTAATTAATTAGTGTTTCATAAAAGGGAAAACGTAACTGACAAAAGCTCATCGACCGTTCTTCCCATTATTTTTTGAGGATATTCTTGTTGAAAAGAATTTTCTGTATTAAGTGTAACTAAGCTTTCTTCATACACATATTACAGGTTTTCTTGTCTTTAATGGATTTGTAGAATTTTCTAAAAATTAGTGTATATTGTTATGATAATTGAACGGATCTGTGTGCAGCTTATTTCTAACATTAATGATTTTCGGCAAAATGTCATTTGAAGCTTTAAATTAAACCCTACTAGTGTATTGTTTTCTTGACACAATATGAAAACAGATAACAACTTTAGCCATTTGCAGAATGCCATCATCCCAGGCAACGGCGAACCACAGAATTTGTATGAAAGTGCGACGTCACAGTCTTTTCTTGCAGCGCACGCTCACCATTGGCTCGTGAAAAGAGTGATATTTTTCTAAAAATCGACTATACAACAGTGTGATTGGCAGAGAGATCTTCAGAGGCATCACGCAAAGCCGCAGAAAAATAGTTACATAAATTACCTTAAATGCAAGTCATTATCCAGGACAAACGATTTATTGAATGCATTGGTAATCTTAGGTCAGCCCACTGTTTTGACCACCAGTGTATTAAGTCTACCTTTTATACCAATAAGAGCCCACCGGACACGGTTTTGACCACCAGTGTATTAAGTCTACCTTTTATACCAATAAGAGACCACCGGACACGGTTTTGACCACCAGTGTATTAAGTCTACCTTTTATACCAATAAGAGACCACCGGACACGGTTTTGACCACCAGTGTATTAAGTCTACCTTTTATACCAATAAGAGACCACCGGACACGGTTTTAACCACCAGTGTATTAAGTCTACCTTTTTATACCAATAAGAGACCACCGGACACGGTTTTGACCACCAGTGTATTAAGTCTACCTTTTATACCAATAAGAGACCACCGGACACGGATAAATGTCTGCATTAAACAACGATAAGGCAGCTTTTTCCAAACTGTTGGTCGTTAACCAGCTTTTGGTGTGCCTCGAAAATTTCGGAAATATGAACATTTTATTTGCATTATCTGAAAAAAGAAAATTAGGAAAAAAAAGACCGAAAAGCGCCAACTCGAAAAAAATATTAGAAAAATATTACAAACTAAAGTGCATAATACGGGTGAGTGAATCGGGTTTCATGTTCGTTCGTAAGACGGCTCAGATATCGCTCTGTTCGAAGACATCGAGTTAAAAATCCATTTCTGCTGCAGAAAACTGACGTAGCTGTAGCTACCTATACAACAAACGTACCCAACTGTTTTTACTGAATCTCTGAAGGTACTGCTTAATTTCATATTTTCGTACATTTGAAAAGTTGGATTTTTGACGGTGGTAAGCTTCAAAACAAATTCTTGAAAAATTTCATACTTTATTGAACTCCTTGCGACTATATATAACTTGTCGTGAATGCAGTCATCAACAAACAGAAATCATGCCTACCCCGTACACATGGCTTATTTCGAGAAACAAATCCCTTCTTCGTAAAATTTCATTTAGCATTAACTTAAAAATGAAAAAAAAAAAAAAATAATAAATAAATAATACCCAAGCTCAAGAAAGCTGGAGGTGTCGCAAAAGATCGTTGTACAAAAATTATGTCGCAGATAAAATCAAGTTCAGACGAAACCATTACAGTACCGTTAGCACTACCTTCTGTGTTTGTTCTTCGATGCTCGCATTCATAGCAGTACCTCAAAGTCATGATGATGTCGTTATTTTTCGAGGGTTCATAATACAATATTTAGGCACGAAGGTAATGAAGTGATACGCGGCGACATTTTCGTTTGCGCTTCTCAACCATTTCTACGCTCAGTAAAGATTTTTGATGATATTCCTACTGTGAAATATACTACTTTCAAGCTAATCAAAGCATACTGGTTCAGTACTATAGAAACAGTATAAGGTAGAAATCAAGACATAGCTGAGAGTGGCGTGTATGTTGTTTAGAGTATCTACACTGCTGGCCACCCAAAATGCAACACCAAGAAGGACACGAGATAGCAAAGCCAGATTTACCGGACACATAACAACAGTTACAAAGATGAAACGATTGAACTTACAGGCCCGTGCGACTTGCGGAACACGCAGACATCAATAGTTCGTGGGGCCCCCATTGCTGGCAATAACGGCCGCTACACGCCGCGGCATCGAACGAAAGAAGCTTTGGATGTGGGCTTGGGGTATGTTGGTCCAGGCTGTTTTCACACGTTGCCACAGTTCATCAGGCGTAGCCGCGGGTGGTGCTTGCCGGGCCACTCGGTTGCTGATCACCGACCAGACGTGTTCGATGAGCAACATATCGGGAGAACAGGAGTGCCACGGCAGCAGTGACACCTGGTGTGCCGTGAAGAATTGTTGCACGATACGTGCTACGAGCGGGCGTGCATTGTCCTGTTGAAACGTGTCCGCTGGCAGGTCCTGCAGGTAAGGGAGGACTACAGGCTCCCAAACGTCGGAGTTGTAGCGATGGCTGTTGAGTGTACCGGCGATGCGTAGGTGTGGGTGTCATATCCAATTGCACCCCAAACCATAATGCTAGGCAACTGACCGGTATGGCGATGCATAATGCAGGCGTCATACAATCTCTCGCCGCGGTGCCACCACACACGGTTCCGACCATCGTGTATTGCAACCAGAAGCGGGATTCGTCAGAGACGACAATGTCGTGCCATTCTGTAGTTGAGGTGCGGCGTTCAACGGCCCACTGTCACCGCACTCGCCAGTGGTGTAACGTCAATGGTAATCGGAGCAATGGGCGTCGTGCGACAAGTCCCCACTCCTGCAGACGACGTCAAACGGTACGTGATGACACAGGTTGTTGCGCAACACAACCTAATTCCTGCACTAACTTTCGTGATGTGGCGGTGCGACCGTCAATGCCCGCCTCACAACATGTCGGTCCTCACGTTCGGAGGTGTGCCGCGGCTGCGGCAATCACTCACGTCGGTCCTTCCGTCCCTCCTGCACCAACCGAATCCATACTCGCCTCACTGTGGCTGGATGTCTCGGTACGATAAACCGCTGTCGCGATAAGCCACTATTTGTCCTCTGTCGAACTCCGAAACGTGCTGTAATGACTGCCGTATTCTGCGACGAGGCATCAGGAAGCTTCCCACGCACAGTTCCGGCGGCACAACACACTTCCACTACTTACACCCCGCCTTCTGTGCACCCTTCTTATAATGCTTTTCGGTGGCGTGCCAGGCGCACATGCTTTGCATATGCCATGCAATGCTAATCGTTTGCATGTCCTCTCGCGGGCGACGCATGCTGCGAATTTCAGGCCAATCGGATGCTTCCTTCTTGGTGTTGCATTTTGGGTGGCCAGCAGTGTATACCAAATCAATTATTAAAATTTCTGAATCAAATTTCCTTAAATACTTCTGGGATTAACTATTCGTTTTACTTGTTTATTGGCGCTAAAATACTTTTGGACTAAACATTTTCGGTTCTTCTTACTTTTGCTACTGTATTTCGAAATTTATTCTTTCGTATCGGCAGAGTACGGAGGATTGGTTCTCAGTGGATATTCTTTTTCTTCTGTGAGGCGCATGCGCAACGACTGAGCACCTGCGACTGTCATCCGTGGAAGAAAATTAGAGCGCTTCTGCTTCACATTTTGTATAAAATAGCTATTTATGCCAGCGAAAGCACAAGTTAATCTGATGCTCAAAATTCCTACAGAATACAATGATTCCTCTGTGAGCAGTTTAAGAAACTTATTTAGTTTTCCATTAATGTAGTATTCGATGATGGGGAACATACGATTAATTTTTCTTGAATTATTAATTATTTTCATGAAAAAATATAGAAAGATTACCATATTAACCGTTGTAGTGGTCTCGGACGATTCGTCCAACGGCGATTGTTCCAATGCCGATTCGTCCAAAAGGATAATTGGTCCCATGGTATCATCCTACGAACGGTAAACTTTTTATTTTCCATAAAGGAATAATAATTTAAATTATTCTCCTCTTTATATCTTTTTGAAAGATAATTTCCTTATATTTGGTAATTGTAAACATTTTACATAAACCTTGTAAAGTGCACTCAATGGAGCATTTATCAGCTGTTTGTAAAGCACCTAGCCCCCAGGCCTTTTTAGAAGATATAAACCTGCAAACTAGATATTTGGTATTAGCAAACGTTTTATAAAACTTAATAAAACGCACTCATCGGATCATTTCTTAGGCCTTTACAAGGCACCTAGGCCGCGGGCCTTTTTAGAAGATTTTAAATTACAACCTTGATAACTGGTATTTGTAAACATGTTATTAAACCTAATAAAAGACACTCATCGTACCGTCAGCAATTTCATACGGCAGCAAGGACGGTATAGCAACAAAACGCGATTCCGGACGGAAACAAAATATGTAACCACAATATTACGCATGAAATGTAACATTATTTTGCATTCTTTGGACTACCGGTACTTTCGTATAACATCGGAGGTAGAATCAGAATAGACAAGATTTTTACAGCACAAGTAGCACTTCGAACAGATTGGACGAATCGTATCTTTGAACCAATTATCCATTGGACGAATCGTACAAGACCCCCCTTTGTAGATGATTTATGCTATTTATCTTTCGCATGGCAAGGTATTTTTGGGTGTGAAATAAAACGAGTATTTTTAGAGTATACATTTATTTAAGTACAACACATTGTACTTATTCTAGTCACTCACGACCACACCAAGCCACAGTCCGTACATGATAACTGGAATTAAATCATAACAACAAAAAAGAAGGTTTACTAATTCCTGACATTGAGCGGTACTTAGGAAAGGGGATTAATGAATGCCATTGTCGTATAACCAATGAAAGAACATATGTTTGTCATAAAAGTAAATATTTATTAAACTACGGGGCGGCAATATTAAGTATTTCGCCTGCTTAGATTTTAAAAACATTATTTACTTTATTGTTGCACTGAATTCAGATGTAGACGAACGTAAGAAACGAACATGATACCAATGAAATGTTATGCAGCTAAGAAAGTTCATCTGAGCATGGGTAGGTTAAATTCTGACCCCAAGATTGTAACTGAAGTTGAATATCAAATGCGTTTGTGAGGAGACTTGGCTATTTTTCGTCTAGATTACCTACAGGTTTCACCCTGTCGGGTTATTCATCATTCGAACGCTTTCCCCAATAACAGGCAACTTCTGATTAGTGAGGTCGAAAATAAGTCAAATTTCGTTCGGAACACCGTTTCCACAGCATCAATAACGCGTTTCGGTAAAGGATTTTATCACATATAGCATGAGGTTCTCGTAATTTATGGTAGTTTCGATGAGATTTTGTTACGTTTATGAAATGTCATGCAAAATATTTCTTCCATGACGTTTATGTAAAACGTCATGAAAAAATGTTGGTCCATAATTTAGTAATATATGTTGTTGAGTAAAGAACATAACTTCTGTTGCGTCACTTCACGGACGGAATTCAAAAATTATATTTCGACCATGGTTTTGAGACACTGTTGGCAGTTTGCGTTACATCGAATTTTTTTAATTGAGATTTACTTTACGACTGTCGGAATTAGTGCATAGCATAAAACATCCGCTGAGCAGAAATAAAACCTTTTGTTCGCAGGAAAATATACTAATTTCTCCTGTGTCAACTAAATAATTTCATTGATGTGATGCGTATAGTATTCGTGTCACAATAAAAGTAAAAAAAATAAAAATTTCCACGTTCTGTGTATTTTTAATATTTTTTTCTTTGCTGAAATCAGGAGTTAGGCTTTTAGTTGATATATTGGTCCAAAATAAAAAACAAAGTGACGTATTTAGAGTTCAAGTAGATATAACCGTTCGGGCGGAACAATTTCGTGAAAGATCAAAAGAAAAATATGTAGACATTTCTTTTTTTATCCAATGCGTTGACGCATGAGACTTTCTATGAATACAGGAAGAAAAAAATCCAATTGATTACTCAGCGTCGAAGATAACGTTTCGCCAATTTTGTTGAACACATGTGCATTTGGATGTTTTGTTGCAATGCTGAAGTGAACCTTTCAACACGATTTTTCTAAAATTCTTTGGGAGAACGGTTTTTAGTGATTTTGATGGCGTTGCAAACAAGTCAGAGGCCTTATATGTGATACACGTCTTGCCACCCGCAATTGCGAAGACGCACACTAATATGTCCTTTTAAGTCGTAAAACGTCATACACTTACTGATGTTAAATAGAGAGGTGAAAACTATAATAAGAATCCGATAGCTTAGATAAATGTGTTGATAACGCTTTTCGAGTAGAAATAGGAGCGTACGTGAAGTAGCATGAATCCCAAGGCGTTCACTCTTAAAATGTGCTTTAAAAATATACGATGAGCAGTATAACAGTGACGTGATGCATCCTGACCAGGTGTCTTATCTTGTAAAAGCTGTCCATATCAATAGGAAATAGTATTCCTAGAAAAGATTAACACAATCTTAGAGCAGTTAATGAAAGGTTAAATGATTTTATTTGTTCAATCAGAATCACAGGAAATGAAATATGTTGATTGTCATTCAGTTTCTATTTTAGCAACAATTCGCACTTCCGATTATTTTCACATTTATGTTCAGAATAATTGCCTTATTTTTTTATCGTGATCAACCAATTACGGGAAAAAATTAGGCTATTCTTCCGTATTTAGCCCCCAAAGAATTCTGAAACAGACTTTTGGTGTCAGTAGAAGTATTTTTAGTATGAATCGTCGACGTTATAGGCAATTATACTGTCTGCTCCCTTCTTATATTCTCAGCTCTGTCGCTCCTCTGGGAAGGGGTTGGGAGACACGTAATGATGATAGAACTCATCTCAAAATTAACCGTCTCTGGTTTAAATACAAAAAGCCACGATTCCTAACCTAAACAAAGACATTGGCAAACGCAGCGGAGTGATACATGTCGCAATTCGGCAATGCTTGAACTACTTGGAGGCCGAATTGCAGCAGAGTGATACACGTCGCAATTCGGCAATGCCTGAACTACTTGGAGGCCGAATTGCAGCGGAGTGATACACGTCGCAATTCGGCAATGCCTGAACTACTTGGAGGCCGAATTGCAGCGGAGTGATACACGTCGCAATTCGGCAATGCCTGAACTACTTGGAGTCCGAATTGCAGCGGAGTGATACACGTCGCAAATTCGGCAATGCCTGAACTACTTGGATGCCGAATGCAGAAGTTGAACCCACATTACTAACGTTACGTGACAGTTATTACCCACAGCTCTGCCCTCACAGATTTACCCTCAGCTGAGGATATAAGGGAAAGGGCATCTTAAAGTTAACATAGGCCAATGTTATCTTAAGAAATGTCCGGGAATCGACTGAAAGACACTGAATGTCGAAAGGTTGAGCAACAAATGAAGGAGGTCTATAAAATGCAGGGCCATCAAATTAGAGAGATGAGTTTCTTCTCTTAGTTACGCCACGAGGAAATTAAAGCATCTTTTTATTTCGTTTTCAACGCTGTCGTGTGGGTTGTCAAGTAAGACATGACGTATCAATCCGTGTAACATGAGAGTGACGTCATACATGGCGGGAACTCATCGCTCTAAATGTCATGGCGTTGCGCAAAAGCGGAGCACAATTTAAACTACAACAGTTAGGGTTGAGACACAGACTGCAGGTCATGAACCTACGAAGTTTTATTAGAAGGCGACTGTTGAGTATTGGAGCCATGATCCAGAGTGTTTGAGCTGTGTTGGTGTGGGAATAGCTGTTAAGGTAATGTGAATGCGAGATCTAAATTTTCCGTTTTGTGCGTCAGAACGGAAAGACGTGCATAACTTAGAGGTAGTTGAGCGGGCCGCGGCTGTACGTCCGCCATGCTACTTACTTTTTCAAGAGGTGGTGAGGCTTGTTAACTTTTTCAAGAGGTGCTTATGTAGAAGAGAGTGTCTTTTCTCTGTGGTTCAGGTCAAAACTTGTCATGCAAAATTCTACGCTCTACTTTTCCATTTAATTTCGGGTTTTAATTCTTGTAGCCAAGTGGTACCGCATTTCTTGATCCCGTTTTCTTTGTTAATTTTAATTGTAAAGTTTTTATAGAGATTTTGTGTTATGTTGGGTCTGAGATATCTAAAGGCCAAACTGCAGAAGTGCAAGCAGCTTTCGCTTGGAGAACGATGCCTTCCTGCAGTGTCGATACTCAAGTTGCGATCGATGGGCTGCAAAATATGAATGGTAGACTGTATCAGTAGTGACTAAGAGAGGAAAGATGGGCTGTTTGACATAGGGAGTGAATATGCACGCTCCTACACAATAAACCCCGTAACATATTTTTCCATGAGATAAGGAAAGCTGATGGTGTACGGTTAATGTAAATAAAAATAAAAACCGACCCAGAATCACGTTCTGATTATCTACTAGGAACTTCTACTACTAACAAGAAGACAATGGCGTTCCTTCGTTTCCCCATAAACACGAAAATGTGGTCAAAGAGAAGCACACACGTTGAATTTTACCTGGAATATGTAATACGCACTAGAGGTTCAGTGTAGCTCAAATCATTTTCATTTATTGCGAAAAGGAACCCCAGTGAGGACCGAATGTGCTGGGGAATACAGTATCAAGGATATTAGAGATTTTACTAAATTATAAAAAACAGCTAAACATACAAAAATGAATATTTCAGATGAGACATTGAACATTTTAAGTCATTTACACCAAAAGTAAATGAATGGATATGCAAATCGTGAGGCTTTGCTTTCTAAAAATCTTATTTCTTAGGTATCCAAGGGAGATCTTATTTAGACACCGAATAAGTAATTATTTTTCCTCATGAAACATAGAAATGGACTAACAACACCAAAGGGTGCATTTTTAATGACATTTTAATTTGTGCATCGCATTTTATTCTCCGTTTCCGACACGGATGAAGTGGTTTAAATTCCGTTAAAAATTTAATGTATCGATGTGTAAAAAGAAGTATGAACTTATCCGATTTAATTAATACTATCTGTTTTTGTATAATTAGGATAGAGAGTTTAAGTCTGATGAGTTCCTAATGCGTACATATGTAATTTTAAAATTCAGTTTTTTGCTTGGAACATTTTGTATAAAATTAATAATGTAAGTTATGTTCGGTGCAATTTATCGCCGAGCAACCTGTTATCTAGTTAGAGCTGTTCCCAATGGGACCAAGCACCACAGTTTATCTTCAAGTCACTGAACGAAAAGTCAATTTTACGTAATTTATCCCACGATGATAAATTGGGTAAAATATATCAAGCTTTAAATAAAAATACCCCTACGAAACTAGAACATATATTACAGTCAGAATTAAAGTTAAGCACTCATATTCGAGATTTAAATTTTAAAATATCACATAATATCATCCCGACAAGGAAATGGCTGTATAAAATAAAATTAATAACGAATTCGAACTGTGTATATTGTAAGGTAGAAGAATCCCTACAGCAGTTGTTCGTAGAATGCAATTTCGTAAAGTACATTTAGAGTTGGTTAAAAGGATACTTAAATTATAAGCAAAACTTTACTTCACATCAAATTTTATATCATGCACCATTACAATGTTCTGATCTAAAAAACATTGCTATAAATCATGTAATTGCAATAACAAAGTATAATATATGGAAAAATACAAATCCCCTATCATTTGAAGAAATATCAAAAAATACCGAACAAATTAAACTAGCAATCAAGTGTGATCTTAGGAGATATTTGGAATTTCAAACAAGAAAATTTGGCGTGCAAAAAACTTACAAGTGGAAAACCTTAGCTCCAATCATATTTAAGAAGGGTGCAAGAGTTCTAAACAAAACCGTCGAATAGAATAAGTGCACTCTAAAAATTATAAGCGCGGGAATGATATCCAATACATCTTAAAGATATTAAAAGGTTCTGTCAACTTAAACTCGTAAAACCCTAGTGTTAATATAAAATAGCACATAAAAACCTAAAGGGAAATTCAGAATAATACTAATTAACATAAAACCGTTAACTTAGATTTAGTGTCAGTAATTTCATCAAAAAATGTAAATATAATATAAAATTCAATTTTGACTATATTAAAACGATACCAATAATTTACTAATAACTAAGTGACATGTTCATCTGCTCTTAAATAAGAACTTTTCAACTCTTAAAACAAATAAAGATTGGAGCCATTCATGTTGTTTACTTTACCTTTCATACTTCTTGTTCTATTGTTGCTTCACCCCTATTCTATCCCTTTAGCTTTCAAAAAAAAAAAGAAAATAATTATTATTTTTTTTCTCTATGTTTTTCTTTTTTGAAATTCCTTTCATTTGAACCTCCGACTTTATGTGTGGAGTGTTCCAGAAGGGGTTTCTAGAGAAATTGTTCACTTCCTGTTGCAAGCGGTAACTCTTGTCCAGCCTCCCACCCCCTCAGTTGGTTGCCTGCTCTGAATGGAAGTGTGCAAAAATGGTTATTAATAAGGGTTCCAATCTTATAATTAATCTAAAATTTTCTTACAAAAACAACTCCCCTCCGAATATTTAAATTTACTAAAACATTGTGTGAAGGTCTGTTTAAATGAAATTTAAAAAGGAAAAAGATTAATAGTGTCCTTATGCAATTCTTTAAGAGTCCTTCATGCGTCGGCCCTTCTGTAAGTGCCGGACATGAGGTATACATTAAAGAAACAGCTAGCTTTCCCAGAAATTCAGGTCTGAAATTTAAAATAAAAGAAGCGACTACGACGGGAAAAAGTTACTCGTTAGCAATGGGCGTTCTCGTTGCGAGACTGAGTGTAGAATCTTGGAGTTGTTCATTCGCACCTGACTAAAATAAAGAAATTATTTGAATCTGTGTGACTTGATAACTAATATAACACAATAAAAAACGGGGAATAATACTCATTCTATTTAAGATTTTGCCAGTTTGAACCCAGAGTGTTTTTGCAAAAGGTTGAAATGGAGAAACAACACTTCTTAGAAGAGCTCCCAGCGTCCCCGATCTTCCTTTAAGGGCAGGTCGACCTGGTTCACACAAGAACGACAGGTGGCAGCAATTCGACAATCATTCCTCTTCACTCATTTCGTGCTCTGTCTGCCGATGTGTTTGCAGTGTGATTACTTCCCGGCCGTTTGTACACGAAACCCGAAAGTTTTCTTTCACGTGCCTTTCCCTTGTTAAAATATGGAACTGGAATCGTTTGACAGTAAAGTTTGTGGGCTGAATACGTATTCAAAAAATATAATGAGAAAAATACACTGCAGACCACATTCGGAAATATTTATTCTTACGGAATTGTTGCAGTATGTAATGAGAAACAATATCTGGAAGACCATATTCTCGAACATTTATTTCGACGGAATTGTCGCATTTCCTGAGAACATTGCTTTGATGTAATAATTCGCATCATTTAATAGTTCTTACCTGCCCGATAATAATCAATCTACTTGACTTTTCTGCTAGCTAGACAGATTCACATTTATGTGTAACAAAACCCTAGCGTCAGAAGAGATATTTCGGTGTGGGGAAAATATTTATATGTTCGGATTTCTTTAAGAGCCAGCCGAAGTTTTACATTTTCTTCTGAGCACTTCCGTATGCGGTCGAATTCCACTCTATTGCAGCTACCATTTGGAAGAATAACAGAAACCTCGCTGGTGCTTTGCTTAAAATACCCGACAGGTGCATCAAGCAGTTCAAACTTTGTTTCAAACCGAGTAGCACCAAGCAAAAGGTGAAGCGTAACTTCCCATATTGTTTTAGCTGAAATATTTGGTTTTCACGAGAGAAACGTGGTCGATATTCTAATACTCTTCAGACTTTCAAGACAATATGACGCGATTAGCTGGAGGCAGGTTTTGGTAAATTCGAAAATAGTGCTTCAACACTTTAAGGACATGTGAGAATAATGAATATCGTAACATTAATGAATGGTGGTGTTCCAGACTATCAAAATAACAGAGAGTTGTCTGAGTTGTCTCTTCACAGAATTTTTGAGTTTTGTTTGAAGAAAATATATTTATTCTGAGATAAAGCAGAACTTATTAAGGTAGGTAGGTCGTGTGATCAACACATGACCTAGCCAGCTGGGTGATACAATAGGTGAATAGATCGTGTGGTGATCAGTTCTTTTGAGAAAAGGATACATAATTGGATTGGTATTGCGGAGAGGCTCTGGAATACCTAAGCCTGTGTGGATTGTTTTAAGGTAACGTTTAATAACATGGATGTGCATACTCATATGTGGTGCCTAGTGGATTATTTACAACTGGTTTTCCTTAATGTGTCTCCGTGCTTGGAGTGTTAGTGCTTTGGAGATAAAATACAGTGATTAAGAAGTTGAGTGACAGCAAAAAGATTATTCCTGCTATTAATAATATCATAGTCTAGATTTGCATACTCATATGTGGTGCCTAGTGGATTATTTACAACTGGTTTTCCTTAATGTGTCTCCGTGCTTGGAGTGTTAGTGCTTTGGAGATAAAATACAGTGATTAAGAAGTTGAGTGACAGCAAAAGGATTATTCCTGCTATTAATAATATCATAGTCTAGATTTGCATACTCATATGTGGTGCCTAGTGGATTATTTACAACTGGTTTTCCTTAATGTGTCTCCGTGCTTGGAGTGTTAGTGCTTTGGAGATAAAATACAGTGATTAAGAAGTTGAGTGACAGCAAAAGGATTATTCCTGCTATTAATAATATCATAGTCTAGATTTGCATACTCATATGTGGTGCCTAGTGGATTATTTACAACTGGTTTTCCTTAATGTGTCTCCGTGCTTGGAGTGTTAGTGCTTTGGAGATAAAATACAGTGATTAAGAAGTTGAGTGACAGCAAAAAGATTATTCCTGCTATTAATAATATCATAGTCTAGATTTAGTTTAACCTACCTAATCATTGTCTACTTTGTACACATCGTACTAGAACTTATACAAAATTAACTTTTGCTCAGAAGTGCTGGCATCTACTGAGGAGTATACAAGTATTAATGAAAATTGTATTATATTTCACTCAGAACTATTGAATATCACAGTTTGACTTCTGCTGTCATTCATGAGAGGTCGTAGGTTAACAAAATTAATATAGTAACGTATATAATACCTTTATTGGTAATTTCGCAGTACCTTTAAAGTGTTTTGTGATTTGAAATTACATTATGCTACAGGAGACCTTGTGACAATTTGGCAATATATAAAATCACTCTTGCTTAATATCCTTTGACCATAGATAATTACCAAGATACCCCTTTTCTGTATGCTTAGAATTGCCCTAAAATAGATGTTTGATCTTGTATTGGTTGAATGTACATTAATCTGCATATTTCATATTTTAATTTCTTGAGCTGTGGGCTACATAAAAAAATTGTTATCAGATGAATAACTGATTATGGCTGGAAAAAAAAAAGCATCAACTGCAGCAGCTATGCATAAGTCAAAAAATCTTACATTGTCTCCTCTGGGCTCTGTGCATGTTGACATGGGTACCATTATGTCCACGTTAGCAGAAATGAATAATAAATTAAGTATAATTTCAACTCAAATTAAAGATGAACTGGAACTAATCAAACATCAAATTAGTCATGAACTTAAAGTTACAAAACTTTTTACAGGACATCTTAGTACACGTTATGGAGATATTATCAAAAACTGTAATCAGCTCCATGAGACTAATAAAATTCTGCTAACTAAATTAAATCAGTCTGAAACCAATGAAATGAAACATAAACAGTATTTTGAGTTACTCAAAATGGAACTAAATGATGTGGACAAATATCATAGAAATAAAAATATTAAAATCCATGGACTTGACTTAACAAATATTAAAAATGAGTGTGAACTAAGACTTCAGGTGGAAAACTTCAAACCTTCTGACATAGATGCTGTTCATCCTCTTCCTGGCCAAAATAGAAATATACAGAAATCTATTATTATAGTGCAATTCACCATTAGGACAGCTAGAATCATATGATTACCAAAAAGGAAAAATTTTATTTTCAACTCAGACTTACGTAAAGATTATCAGCAAACTAAAATTTACATTAATGAAAATCTTACATCTACTAATAAATATCTATACTGGCAGACCAGAACGTTGGTTCATAACGGAACCGAATATGGAATGACTATATACATAGGAGAAAATGAACATGAACAAAGGGAAAAAATTACAACTTTAGAGGATTTGAGGTCGTTTGATATTAGTGTCTAGTGACTGTTTATACTCAATATATTAATGTTGTCATTTAATATATCTCCAAAACTTCTTTAAACCATGTTGAATGATTACTATTGAACTAGTGAATTCAATAACCTACTAAAAACTAACACACATAATTCATTAAAATTATTCGTATAAATGCTTGCTGTTTGCTTAACAAAATAACTCTACTTTAAAATCTAACACAAATAACTGAAACTACTACTGATATTATCTGTATTACAAAGACGTGGTTCTCTAAGCAAAATTTTTCTATTCCAATAAATGATTACAATGTTTATAATTTAAACAGAACACACTCTACAGGTGGCGGTGTGGCCATGTATATATACAAGAAACACAAATGTTTTTCACTTCTTAGTGATTTTACTATAAACAGCCAAGAATTAGAACTTCTTGTGATGAATTACATAATTCTGATCCTAAAAAACTGATTTCTACACTTAGTATTTTGTTTAATCAGGCAAATATGCTACATAAAACACCTTTCCTATTAAATGATTTAAGCTTCACAGTTCACAAAAGATCATAAATACAGACCAACTCACATCTATGATAGTGGCCTCTGGTTTCATTAATACAATAGAAATACCTAATAGTATAACAACTTCCAGTGGTACAATAATGATTTATGTATTATTAATGCTTCGCATGATTCAATTACATCTGGAATTATAACATATGATTTCAGTGACCATCTTCCTGTTTTTATTGTATATAAGCACTCTTACAATATCCCTATTGTGACAGAAAAACCAATAATTAGACAAGTAATTAATCAAATTTTGAAAAATACAGAAATAACATTGCTCAAATTGACTGGACACTAATTAACAGAGAAACACAAGTTAACTCAGCTTTTAAAAATTTTCATGCTACTGTAATTCAATTATACAATCAAACTTCTACTAAAACAATACAGTGTAATACTTTAAAAAATTTCGTAAACCTTGATGAAGAACTCACTAATTAATCGAAATAGCAAAAAAATAAGCTATTCACAAAATTTCTTAAATATAGAAACCCCATAGGTTTTATAAATTTTGAACGCTATAGGAATAACTTGAACACAGCAATAAAATAGGTTAAAAGAAATTACTATTACAAATTATTTTTCTTAAGATTGCCCCCCCCCCCCAAAACGGGACAACATCTTAATCAATTATCGGGGGAAAATAATAAAATAAAAATGCCAGAATTTTTCATTGATGATAATAACAAGGAAATTCGAAATCAAAATAGCATTGCTACACATTTAAATCATTATTTCATAATAAC
The DNA here is from genome assembly GCA_039090855.1 of Macrothele yani. Classification (NCBI taxonomy): domain Eukaryota; kingdom Metazoa; phylum Arthropoda; class Arachnida; order Araneae; family Macrothelidae; genus Macrothele; species Macrothele yani. Next base: position 79,971,452 of record CM077031.1, on the reverse strand, counting down.
ACCAATTACCATAAAACAAAATTTGAGTAAACCTAATTTATCACTCAGAGCTTACTTAGAAGAATTAAGTCGAACAAATAGTTTTTATTTATAGAAATATCATATCAATAATTACTAATGGAATTTAAAAAAATAAAATAAACTCTACTGCGGGATATATGTTATTCATCCAAAGGTAATTCAATTTGTTGCTGACATGATTGCAGAGCCACTTCTTTTTTATACTTAATTTGGTATTTGAAACAGGAATCTTCCCTGACGATCTTAAGATAGTTAAGATCTCTCCTAAATATAAATCAGGATCTATTAATAATATGAATAATTATCGACCCATTGCAAAAATCTCTATTTTTGCTACGATCCTGGAAAACTTAATTTTTAAGAGACTTCTGATATATTTGGAAAAGTATACTGTTATTAATATTAATGAGCATGGATTTCAACCGAATAGATCCACTGTAATAGCGATATTACCACTACACAATTATATATAAAAAAAAAGGTAATGAACAACTTGAGGTTTTCTGGTTCTTACTAGAGATGAGCTTACCTGTTACTTGGTGTTCACGGCGCTAACTGTGACTGCTACTCAAAAGTAACAGTGATTTTTAACTGTGATTGGAATCACAGTTTAGTTCCTGTTATTTTTTCACTTCCGTGAATCCGTGCACCAGTAACGACTAACGAACGAGTAAAGTAACTGATAGCAGAATCACTTAATGGAACGGTGGGTTGGCCATAATACAGCGGATCCTGGGTTATATGTTTTTTACTTTTATACATAAATCTGCGTTAACCCCGATATTTTGCTGTAGTTATAATGGGTTTTTCAGTTGGGTTATGCGTAATTCTTTTATGCGATTTATAGGTTAAATTTTGAATTCAGATTATCAAATATACAGTTATTTTATACATAACATGATGCTACAACTTTGAAAAAAATGAGACAGCATTTATTTTTCAGCCTTGAAATGGACGAAACAACAAAAAAATTACCAACTAATGTTTACACACAATTCTCTATTTTCTCCAAATTCAAAAAATTTAAAACAAGAAAAAAGTAGTGATACTTTACCCGGCACTAATGGTAAATCAACTAGTGGACAAAATTCTTTGAAAAGGGTCAAGTATTATAAGTAAATAATGTGTTCTAGGGATGTAAGGTCAGGTGATGCGTAACATCACAGCCTCTCCTTGACAAATGTCAACCCCGCCTTCTCGTGGTACATCCTGTTCCCACTAAAGGGGCTCTGACGACCGCCAATAGCGGTATAACTATACCATCGGGATTAGAGGAAATTCTATCCCACACTCACCAACCCGCTTGGCCAGCGTGGTGAGTTATGGCCAAACCCCTCCAAAATGATTCCACAACTTAAATCTTGGCCCTCAGTCTCCGGCAGCTGTAATGTACCTGGCCAAGGCAGCGGCCAGTGCGACATGAAGGCAGAGGGTGCTAAGAATCCCCGGAGGACCGGACTAGGCTGCCATCTGATGCTGAACTTGGCTACGTACAACGGACGCTCCCTATCTTCTGATTCAAGGCTTCTTGAATTGGAAGAGGAACTACAAAGGATCAAGTGGGACATCGTGGGGCTAAGTGAGGTAAGGAGAAAAGGAGAAGATCTCATCGAACTGAAAAGTGGACATCTCTTCTACTATCGTGGGACAGATACTGGCAGAACTAGTGGTGTTGGATTTATAATAAACAAGAAAGTGAAGGATAAAGTTGTAGAAGTTGAAAGTTCCTCTGACAGAGCTGCACGACTTGTTATCCAACTCTCGAAAAGATACCTGGCTCAGATTATTCAAACTTATGCACCCACCACAAGTCATCCTGAAGAAGAAATTGAAGAATTTTATGAGGAAATTTGTCATCTAAATAATAAAGGTAAGCAGCACTTGAAAATAATTATGGGAGATTTCAATGCAAAAATAGGGCAACGGCAACAGAATGAAACTTCAGTAGGTAAATTCGGTCACGGCAACAGAAACCAGCGTGGAAATACTCTCGTTGAGTTTGCAGAGGCAGAAGGGTTTTTCATCTTGAACTCCTTCAAGAAAAAGCAAAACAGGAAATGGACATGGAGACATCCAAATGGGACGACAAGTGAAATTGATTTTATTATGTGTAACAAAAAATTCGTCATAGAAGACTGCAGTGTGCTAAACAAGTTCAACACAGGTAGTGACCATAGATTGGTGAGATGTAAGATGCACCTCAACACCAAACTTGAACGTGGCAAGCTCATAAGACAAACAAAATCTATTGACATAACCAACCTTAAAAAACACCATAATACCTTCAAGTTGGAACTGAAGAACAGGTTCTCTGCTTTAGAAGGCCTAACATCGGAAGAAGTGGACATCTCTGAAGTTAACAGAAAAGTAACCAAAGCTCTTATGGAAACAGCAACAAAATTAGCTGGGTCTAAGAACAAGTTGCATGTAAACAAATTATCAGGAAAAACGAAAATGTTGATGCAAAAAAGAAGAGAGGTGAGGACAACTAAAGAAGATGTGACTTCCAAAGTGGAATATATAGAGCTATGCAAGACAGTAAGAAAAAGTATCACTGAAGACGTAAGAAAATTCAACTGTGAACTAGTGAGGAAAGCAATTGAAAACAACCAAAGCCTAAAGATAGCAAAGGGACATCTCAGTAATTGAAGAAAACAGATTATGGCACTGAGAAAAGAAGATGGTTCTGTAACAAGAAATAGAGGCGAAATTTTGACAAGAGTGAAAGATTTCTACTCCAAATTATATGAAAGGGATGATACATGCACTCCAGACATCATGAAAGATACCAGTACCAGAGTTCCTCCAGTCCTTCCAGCAGAAGTTGCACATGCAATCAAGAACATGAAGCGGGGAAAAGCTCAAGGAGAAGATGGAATTACTGTAGACATCATACAAGAAGCAAGTGGAGAAATTGAAACAGTACTCGCCCAAATTTTCACTCGATGCCTTAATGAAGGAAAGATTCCTGAGGATTGGAACACCGCTACAATGATCCTGCTACATAAGAAAGGTGACATTGAGGATCTCGGAAACTACAGACCTATCAGCCTCCTATCAGTAGTTTAAAAAATCTTCACTAAAGTTCTTTCACACCGCTTGAAGGTAACACTGGACATGGCTCAACCGAGAGAACAAGCTGGATTCAGGAGTGGCTACAGCACAATAGATCATATCCACGTACTGAGAGAACTAATTGAAAGAGCGAGGGAATATGAACTTCCATTGTGCATGGCTTTTATCGATTATGAAAAAGCCTTTGATTCGGTGAAACCATCAGCAGTTACAATGGCTCTGAAAACCTGCGGTATTGAAGATGCATACATTAATATTATTAATAACATCTATGAAAATGCAAGTGCAAAGATTCGGCTGTTTGAAAATACAACACACATAAAAATTGGAAAGGGAGTGAGACAAGGTGACACCATATCTCCGAAGCTCTTTAATGCCACATTGGAGGGTGTTTTTCAGTCGCTGAGCTGGGAAAACAAAGGGATAAAGATTAATGGAGATTATCTAACCCACCTTCGTTTTGCTGATGACGTAGTCATTTTTGCAACTACCCCATCAGAGCTGCAGAGTATGATCCAGGAACTTGCTGACAAGAGTAAAGAAGTGGGATTAAAAATGAACTTTCAGAAGACAAAAGTGATGTTCAATGCTTTTACAAGAAATGAAGATTTATCGATTGATGGAGAAAAACTGGAGATAACAGATACGTATGTTTATCTTGGACAGCAGATATCAAGTGAGGGTCACATTGATGAAGAAATTAATCGGCGTACAAAACTTGCCTGGAGAGCTTTTGGAAGAAACAGCATAATTTTCAAGAGCAATATGCCATTACGTCTTAAAAGAAAAGTGTTTGATCAATGCATCCTTCCAGTGCTTACGTATGGTGCAGAGACGTGGACCTTAACTAAAAGAGATATACAAAGACTGCAGACAACTCAAAGCAGCATGGAGAGGTGCATGCTTCGTGTAACCAGGAGAGATAAGAAGAGGAACTCGTGGATCCGAAAAATGACAAGAGTGGAAGACATCATGATCAGAGTTAAATCCCTGAAATGGCAATGGGCTGGACATACTGCCAGAAGGACAGATCATCGATGGACAGCCGAAATTTTAGATTGGATTCCAAGGGACAGGAAAAGACCCAGAAGAAGACCACATGGGAGATGGGTGGATGAAATTCGAAAGTATGCAGGGGTGACATGGAGGAGACTGGCACAAGACAGACCGTTGTGGAGGAAACTTGGGGAGACCTTCGTCCAGCAGTGGATTGATAATGGTTGACAATGATGATGATGAATGTGTTCTAAGGGTGTTAAGACAACACATTTGGATTTACTACCTAGTACATGGGAGATGGGTGGATGAAATTCGAAAGTATGTAGGGGTGACATGGAGGAGACTGGCACAAGACAGACCGTTGTGGAGGAAACTTGGGGAGGCCTTCGTCCAGCAGTGGATTGATAATGGTTGACAATGATGATGATGATGATGATGATGATTTCAAAGGTAAGAGTTCTTTCATATATTGAAAATATGAAATCATGCAGAATTTCTTACCTTGTTTTATAATGTAAAAAAACAAAAAAAATTAAAGGTCAAAACAGACAGGCAAGAACAAAATAGAATGGACAGGTAGCGAACAAAGTATTCATTAGCATGATCTAAAATTGCGAGCCCTCTTCCCCTTTTTTTCTTTTTGGAAGCATTTAAAATTGTACAATAGTATTTAATACTTTGAAATTTCAGTCACATGTTTTTTAAGCCATTCCATAGTAAAATGTATAACTGAGATACTACTGTCTGCCACAGATTACAAAATTATGAACTTTATAATTTTCCGACAGAAGATATGGGCACAGCCCACGTAAAGTTCTCTGACAGAAATTTCAGTCGGTAGTCATAGTCATAATATCTATCAGATTTTGTTAAGTGGTTAATACCTGATGATTTTTGTAGGGAATGGAGGGGGGGTCATATAAATTGTGGACAAATATAAGACTAAATTTAAGCAACTGATTACCTCCCTGTTGGGGAAATTTCTGTGAAGGTATATCTATAGCTTGCATATGTGTGTATTATTTGGAGGGAATTGCCACACTGGCACAAAACTAAATCAGCAGTTAATAATTAACATAAGAAATGTTTTACCGAATTGTGGACTAGACCTCCATACAGAAGAATGCAGAGTCTACAGGAAATAAAGTAACTGGCATTCTAATAGTACATACTTTAGCCGTACAGCAGAGTTAATGTCAAAAAGCCGCCCGGTGGCGCAGTGGTCTAAGCGATGGCCTTTGATCATTCATCCAAAAAGGGTCCGGGTTCGAATCTCGGTGAGGCATGGATGTTGTTTTTGTCTTATAGCACTGGCTCTCTCCCTTCCCTGAAACCAGTGGTCCTAAATTAGGGACAGGCGACTGCTTATAGCTCATTGGGTTGCTCACAGTGGTCGTTAAACTTCCAATAAAAAAAAAACTACACTATAGTAGATGTTGCCATTCGTGGGCTAAATTCCAGTCTTGTAGAAGGGTAGGGATGCTACCTAAAAATTTGACTGCAAGTAATATCCTTTTATTCCCAAGTAAATCCTATAATTTAGTGAAATTTATTATACATCAAGTCTAGAAATAGCCATGACATCAAATTATTACCTGTTCATCAAGTTCAGGGGGAACCCTGAGCTGAACTACTTTTTGTAATTTTTGAATACAGAAAAAGAAACAAAATAAGAAACTGTGAGTACTGATATTATGATTGTAAACATCACAATAGAGTATTACAATATTTAAGCACGAAAAAAGACTTGTTTTTGGTATTGACTTTGAGATTAAAGCGCATCTAAAAAAAATGTGAAAACACAATTCACTGTAAAAACTATAATACTTATGAGTTTATTGATATAATTAAAAATGTAAACCAAGATCTACAGGATTATAGCAAGTATGGATGTCAAGGCCCTTTTTCCAAGTACCACTGTACCGGAAGCAATTGAAAACATTATTAAAAAATTAAAACAGGACAAACATTTTATTATTACACAATTTCAAGAATTAAAAGCAGTTTTATTATACACTTATGAGAACAATATTTTCAAATTTGAAAAGAACATTACAAACAAAATTATGGAAGCTCAATGGGTTCCCCTCTGTCAAATCTATTTGCAGAAGTGACTATGAGCAATATTGATTAACAAATAATCTGTACAATGGAATAAACTCCTTTGGTTTACTGTAGATATGTGAATGATATTTTTTTTTTTTGTCACGAATGAGTATTTATGAACTTGAATCATTAACTCAGCAATTTGGTAATATCTATGCAACTATTAAGTTGACAATAGAACATGAGGAGGAGAATACTTTGATCTTCCTTGATGTTAAAGTTGTCAAGCAAAGAGACCAACTACAATACAGACTACATAGAAAACAGTTATTTATTCCTGTTCTGATTCCATATAATTCAACACATCCATACACACAGAAATACAATAGTATTAAAACTTTAATCAAAAGAGCAATAATTACACACTCCTCAAAAGAAGAATTCTTTACAGCCATTCCATGAAAAAGTGGACAAACAGGAAAAAAAATTAAATTGTATCATATTATTATTATTTATGATACATCAAATTGAAGGTATGAATACTACATAGAATTTGAATTCACAACAGAAAATGTTATATAAATAATTGTCTGCTTGCATTTCTTTCAGTCTTAAACATCCAGAACAAAAGGTAGAATTTACATTTAGTAATTAGACAATTCTAATACCAGTTCTGGAAATGTTTTGACAACTGTTTTTCACTTGCAGTTGTATTTGCTAGATGTAGCAGAGTCCAAACCACTTTGTAACAACATATTTTACACTTAAAAATAATTGAAAATTTAAAAACTTTTTTTAGTCTGCTGGCTGTCATTTTTTTTAGTCTGCTGACTGAAATGACCATAAAGATAGTTTATACTAACATACCTTTTGTGTAGAAATTTCAAACTTTGTGGAAGTTTGACTGTCAGCAGTCTGAACAAGTGTAGAAAAAGCCATGTAGAAAAAATTAATTCTTGGACCTCAACTGAGGTGTGACGTGTGTGACATTATTGAAAGTCTCACTTCGGTGTCACAATTTGGTACTGAGGTGTTGCCTGACATTGCCACAACTCTGTTTAATGAAAAAGAAAAGACTTCACGCTGTATATCAGATAGCACAAAGAAAAAGAAAAGATTTTTATGCCATAATGATATATTGTAAGTAGACAGGTACCAGGAAAGATGTGAAATCAATAAAGGACTCACTATCAGGGAGGCACAATTTAATACAAAAGAGACACATGCTGATGACTATAAGTGATGCTTTCACACAGTTCAAAAATGAAAATTAGAACATTTTAATTAAAAAAACTAAGTTTTACGACCTGTGTCCTAGATATGTGACATTGATTTTGTAAACACCACGGAATTATATGCTTGCAAATATCATGCAAATTTACATTTTTTTATACAATCCTTGGCCAGCAAAATTCCAATTCCCCAAAGTTTCCTTCAAATGAAATAGAACTTTTGAGTGTTTTTGTGCTGCAGCATTCAAAATGAGAACTGCATGATTGGATTTTGCAGACTGTAAAAGTGATGTTTGCATGTGTGTTGAAGAGATACATATAGACACATTTGTAACATGGAAAGACATATATGGTTTCCAAAAAGTGGTTGAGATTGATTGTTCTGTTTGAAGAACTGTGCTTCATAATCAGTTACATTATTATAAAATCCATTCTTTTGTAAGAACAGTTCAGTCACCAAATGAAGGTCTGCTCCAAATTGATTTTTTTGAAAATTACAGTACTATCCCCCAAGATGAAATCCAGAGTGGACACTGGAGGCACCAGCAAATAACTACTGTATATTTACCAGTTGTGCATGAAATATTAAGCATACTGTAGCTGTAATAAGTGATGAGCTCAACCATTACAAAAATGCTGTGTGGGCCTTCTTAAAAATATCTATAGCTACATTAAAGGCCAAATTTCCAGAAATAGAAAAGTTAACAATTTTTTCTGATGGAAGTGCAGCTCAATTTAAAAACCAATTCACCCTGTAAAATCTTTATTTGAAGCAGGACTTTGATGTCGCTGGAGAGTGGAACACTGAAACGCAAAGTAGAGACAGTGAAATCTAAGGTGATGATTGTCAATTCTGCAGGATATTTTCTCATGTGTAAATAAACACGTTATATGAGTTTATTCTTTTCAAAAAAAAAAAAAAAAAAAAAAAAAACTAACCGTCGATTCCGACGGGTTTCGTCTAGTCTCGTTTTCTAACCATTTCTTCATTATCAAGCAATGACGATAAATTAAGTATACGATTGGACGAAAATTTCTAATTTCATCTGACTTATTTCCGCAAAGAGCTCCTTGCCTGGCCAATATTCTGGCAACATCAAATAAAATATTTTAAACTTTAGTATTAAGTTTTTATCATGTTCTTCTTGAAAATTACACTAGCCTTTTTATTTTTGTCTAAAAGAATATTGACGTGTTTATCTTTTTATGAAAAATGGCAACAATCCACTAGTGCAGCTTTGTGAGCTTTAAAAGAGAAGTGCTGGGATATTTTTCCTAATTTATATTTACCCACACTCTTCATTTTGTGTCAATGCCTTACACCTGTTTCATTCCAATTACAATCTAATCTCTCCCTGTCTGGACCTTCAGGGAAAAGAAAACAAACTCAAAGCAATAAGCAGTATCTTTAACAATGCTTTAGTCTATATCAGGATATTGTTTATACCATGAAGGAGAAAAGCGTCTCAAATTATATCTGAGGGCATCTGCTGCCTCAGGAAATCCGTTGGGGTTAGGGGGGATAACAAAATTGTAAAAAATAATGAATTTTTCGTCCGATCGGAAGATTTTTGATATTTACAAGCTACAAATAGACACATTATCTGAGGACATGTGCGTACTCAGCAAACCTGTCGGGGGGGGGGGGGGGGGTTAATACCAAAAGTGTAAAATATGAAAAATTCCTCGTCTGATTGGGAGATTTTCAGCATTTACCAGCTACAACTCAGCAAACTATCTGATGTGTACCTACTCAGGAAACCTGTCGGGGGGGGGAATGATTTAAACACGCATGCGCTCAGATAATGTGTCGTGTTGTAGCTGGTAAATGCTGAAAATCTCCCGACCGGACCAGAATTTGTTTATATTTTAAAATTTTGGTATTACCCCCCCCCCGGACAGGTTTGCTGAGTAGGCATATGCCCTCAGATAATGTGTCGAGTTGTAGCTTATAAATGCTGAAAATCTCCCTACCGGACCAGAATTTGTTTATATTTTAAAATCCTGTGAAATAACATTTAGTGCCAAAATAAAAGCGCAATGCTACAATATTGGAATCATAAACGTGCGAATATGACATTGGTTGAGTAAAAACTATTTAAAACGCCTAGGCATAGGGTAATGAATGAATATTTCGTGCCTGAGTAAAAGCGGAATATTATTAACTTCACTTGATAAGTAATAGTTGTGAATACGACATTAATTGAATAAAAACTATTTAAAAAGGCCACGGCCTAGGCCTAGGGAACGTGAGAAAGTTTTTAGTGAAAAATTAAAGGCGGGATATTATTAACTTGAGTTGATACGTAATTGTTATGAATGTGACATCGATAGAAGAAAAACTGTTAAAAAGGCCTAGGCCCTGTGAAATAATATTTAGTGCTTAAGTAAAAGCGCAATATTATTACCTTGAGTTGATACGTAAACTTTATGAATATGACATCGGTAGAAGAAAGACTGTCAAAAGGTCCTACGAATGAGGCATAGTAATTTAGTGCCTAATTAAGTAAGAGAGAAATATTAATAACTTGAAATGTTATGTAAATATTTAGTACCTAAGTAAAAGTGCAGCGTTACAAAAAAATCCCTGTTTGTCGTCTTTTTCCGAACATAGTATGAGTTCTGATGTAATTGCTTTGTTTCGTTGAAACCTAAGAAATGTGTTATGTAATCATGAATATGATGGAATCCATATTCATGATTATGTGCTATGCAATCCCGATCCAGGACGACGAAATTTTCAAGTTTTCGGATATTATCCTTCTCATATTTACACCAAAAAACGGATTTTCATCTTCAAAATTTGTGCTTTGTAATTTTTTTTAAATTCAATTGTAATTGTCGTTTGTCTTACTGGGAACGTTATCTCCATTCAGTTCCCCTCACAGCGCCAAGAAACTGCAACTTTTGTACGGCCCCTAAAGATTTGTGCCCAAAAGTCCGTTTCCCAAATGTCCTAAACTTGTTTTAAACTTTTATAGGTAATTCTGCGATAATTCTGATATTTTGCGGGACCTTTTAAACCTTAGACCTTTTTAACAGCTTTTGTTCTATCGATGTCACATTCATAACAATTCCTCAAGTTTTTACGGCTTTTTCAGTTGAATTATGCGTAATTATTTTATACGTTTTTCGCGGTTATTTAAATTTTCAATTTAGATTATCAAAAATGCACTGTTCTTTTATACTTAACATGGTATGTTACAACTTTGAAAGAAACGAGGCAGCATTTTTTTTCAGCCTTGAAATGGATGAAGCTACTAAAGATTTACGTTCACAATTCACTATTTTCTCCGAATTCAAAAAAATTGAACCCCACTCACTGCGAGAACGATGAGCTCACAAACAACGCTGTGAAAAAATCACGAATAGCAGGCAGCTGCCAAAGCGCAACAGCAGATAACGAGTAACAGCTACAGGAGCAGAATTCACTCGGTAACAGTTAAGACGGAGCTGTGAAAAATCACGAAGAGCATGATGGGTAGCAATGACAGAGTGAGGAACACTTATTGGACGATCACTGTTACTCACGGTTTTCAGTAGTTGTGACTTTTCGGTAACCGTGATCAAATCACAGGTAGTAAAATAACGCTCATCTCTAGTTCTTACAATAACATTTGTTTGTCTAAACCATAATATTCTCAGAACAAAATTATGTAGTACAGGTATAACGGGAACATTAGCTAAACTAATTAAAATTATCTAACTAATAGATTACAGTCCACGCAAATTAACCACTATATATCACCAATGAAAAAACTTTTCATTTGAGTACGACAGGGTTCTATACTTGGACCCATACGTTTTAAAATTTGCATCAATGATATTTTTACCGTGTCAAAAACTGTACACCTAGCACTTTATGCTGACGACATCACAATTCTGTTCACAGAACATGAGAGTACACAAATAATTAACCTCAATAATAATCAAATAAGTAAATATCACAACTGGTTGACCTCTAATGAACTCATTGTAAAAACAGTTAAAACTAAGGATATATTTTTTACAATACTGAACCTAAACCAATATCTAGATATAACTATTTACTATAAAAATAATAAAATTGGCATAGTGAATTATTTCCACTATTTTGGAGTAACACATTCTTCTATATAACTTAAAATGGGATCGACATACAGAACAATTAATAAAACCTCTAGAAACATAGGAATAGTTAGCCGAGTATTTAATAATCTCACTTATAAAATAACCCTAAAATTGTTATATTACATTCTCGTGCATACACGCTTTGACTATTGTCTATCCTGTTGGGGACAAACAACAGAAACTACCATCAGGAAACTCCAAGTACTCCAGGGTAAATTTATTAGATTATTAGACTTTAAACTAAATACTAATATTAATAATACACCTTACTTAAAACTTTTTAATTACAGGCGAGTAGATGTTAATAAATATAACACTTTGAATATAAAACAATCATATCAATATGCTTTGGGATTAAATATGTTTAAAGGCATTAAACTTAATATATTAATATAGATATAGATATCATATCATCATCATCATCATCATTGTCAACCATTATCAATCCACTGCTGGACGAAGGTCTCCCCAAGTTTCCTCCACAACGGTCTGTCTTGTGCCAGTCTCCTCCATGTCACTCCCGCATACTTTCGAATTTCATCCACCCATCTTCCATGTGGTCTTCTTCTGGGTCTTTTCCTGTCCCTTGGAATCCAATCTAAAATTTCGGCTGTCCATCGATGGTCTGTTCTTCTGGCAGTATGTCCAGCCCATTGCCATTTCAGGGATTTAACTCTGATCATGATGTCTTCCACTCTTGTCATTTTTCGGATCCACGAGTTCCTCTTCTTATCTCTCCTGGTTACACCAAGCATGCACCTCTCCATGCTGCTTTGAGTTGTCTGCAGCCTTTGTATGTCTCTTTTAGCTAAGGTCCACGTCTCTGCACCATACGTAAGCACTGGAAGGATGCATTGATCAAACACTTTTCTTTTAAGACATAATGGCATATTGCTCTTGAAAATTATGCTGTTTCTTCCAAAAGCTCTCCAGGCAAGTTTTGTACGCCGATTAATTTCTTCATCAATGTGACCCTCACTTGATATCTGCTGTCCAAGATAAACATACGTATCTGTTATCTCCAGTTTTTCTCCATCAATCGATAAATCTTCATTTCTTGTAAAAGCATTGAACATCACTTTTGTCTTCTGAAAGTTCATTTTTAATCCCACTTCTTTACTCTTGTCAGCAAGTTCCTGGATCATACTCTGCAGCTGTGGTGGGGTAGTTGTAAAAATGACTATGTCATCAGCAAAACGTAGGTGGGTTAGATAATCTCCATTAATCTTTATCCCTTTGTTTTCCCAGTTCAGTGATTGAAAGACATTTTCTAATGTGGCATTAAATAGCTTCGGAGATATGGTGTCACTTTGTCTCACTCCCTTTCGAATTTTTATGTGTGTTGTATTTTCAAACAGCCGAATCTTTGCACTTGCATTTTCATAGATGTTATTAATAATATTAATGTATGCATCTTCAATACCGCAGGATTTCAGAGTCATTGCAACTGCTGATGGTTTCACCGAATCAAAGGCTTTTTCATAATCGATAAAAGCCATGCACAATGGAAGCTCATATTCCCTCGCTCTTTCAATAAGTTCTCTCAGTACGTGGATATGATCTATTGTGCTGTAGCCACTCCTGAATCCAGCTTGTTCTCTCGGTTGAGCCATGTCCAGTGTCACCTTCAAGCGGTGTGAAAGAACTTTAGTGAAGATTTTATAAACCACTGATAGGAGGCTGATAGGTCTGTAGTTCCTGAGATCCTCAATGTCACCTTTTTTATGTAGCAGGATCATTGTAGCGTTGTTCCAATCCTCAGGAATTTTCCCTTCATTAAGGCATCGAGTGAAAATTTGGGCGAGTACTGTTTCGATTTCTCCACTTGCTTCTTGTATGATGTCTACAGTAATTCCGTCTTCTCCTGGAGCTTTTCCCCGCTTCATGTTCTTGATTGCATGTGCAACTTCTGCTGGAAGGACTGGAAGAACTCTGGTACTGGTACCTTTCATGATGTCTGGAGTACATGTATCATCCCTTTCATATAATTTGGAGTAGAAATCTTTCACTATTGTCAAAATTTCGTCTCTATTTCTTGTTACAGAACCATCTTCTTTTCTCAGTGCCATAATCTGTTTTTCCCCTTACTGAGATGTCCCTTTGCTATCTTTAGGCTTTGGTTGTTTTCAATTGCTTTCCTTACTAGTTCACAGTTGAATTTCCTTACGTCTTCAGTGATACTTTTTCGTACTGTCTTGCATAGCTCTATATATTCCACTTTGGAAGTCACATCTTCTTTAGTTGTCCTCATCTCTCTTCTTTTCTGCATCAACATTTTGGTTTTTCCTGATAATTTGTTCATATGCAACTTGCTCTTAGACCCAGCTAATTTTGTTGCTGTTTCCATAAGAGCTTTGGTTACTTTTCTGTTAACTTCAGAGATGTCCACTTCTTCCGATGTTAGGCCTTCTAAAGCAGAGAATCTGTTCTTCAGTTCCAACTTGAAGGTATTATGGTGTTTTTTAAGGTTGGTTATGTCAATACATTTTGTTTGTCTTATGAGCTTGCTACGTTCGAGTTTAGTGTTGAGGTGCATCTTACATCTCACCAATCTATGGTCACTGCCTGTGTTGAACTTGTTTAGCACACTGCAGTCTTCTATGACGAATTTTTTGTTACACATAATAAAATCAATTTCACTTGTCGTCCCATTTGGATGTCTCCATGTCCATTTCCTGTGTGGCTTTTTCTTGAAAAAGGAGTTCAAGATGAAAAACCCTTCTGCCTCTGCAAACTCTACGAGAGTATTTCCACTCTGGTTTCTGTGGCCGTGACCGAATTTACTTACTGAAGTTTCATTCTGTTGCCGTTGCCCTATTTTTGCATTGAAATCTCCCATAATTATCTTCAAGTGCTGCTTACCTTTATTATTTAGATGACGAATTTCCTCATAAAATTCTTCAATTTCTTCTTCAGGATGACTTGTGGTGGGTGCATAAGTTTGAATAATCTGAGCCTGGTATCTTCTCGAGAGTTGGATAACGAGTCGTGCAGCTCTGTCAGAGGAACTTTCAACTTCTACAACTTTATCCTTCACTTTCTTGTTTATTATAAATCCAACACCACTAGTTCTGCCAGTATCTGTCCCACGATAGTAGAAGAGATGTCCACTTTTCAGTTCAATGAGATCTTCTCCTTTTCTCCTTACCTCACTTATCCCGACGATGTCCCACTTGATCCTTTGTAGTTCCTCTTCCAATTCAAGAAGCCTTGAATTAGAAGATAGGGAGCGTCCGTTGTACGTAGCCAAGGTCAGCATCAGATGGCAGCCTAGTCCGGTCGTCCGGGGATTCTTAGCACCCTCTGCCTTCATGTCGCACTGGCTGCTGCTTTGGCCAGGTACATTCCAGCTGCCGGAGACTGAGGGTCAAGATTTAAGTTGTGGAGTCACTTTGGAGGGGTTTGGCCATAACTCACCACGCTGGCCAAGCGGGTTGGTGAGTGTGGGATAGCATTTCCTCTAATCCCGATGGTATAGTTATACCGCTATTGGCGGTCGTCAGAGCCCCTTTAGTGGGAACAGGATGTACCACGAGAAGGCGGGGTTGACATTTGTCAAGGAGAGGCTGTGATGTTACGCATCACCTGACCTTACATCCATATATATATATATATATATTCTATAAAGAAGATACCTAAGCAAAAAAATACATATATAATTTTGACTCACACCTAGTACAACATAGAAAAGGTTATGTATCTACCTGTGTGAGTAAAAGGAGAAAAGATAAAAAAATAAAATAAAACAACTGAATGTAGAAGGTGTCGAGAATACTGAGCCTTGGCTTTATCAAGGACCAGCAAAAACTCTGCATTTTCTCACTTCTACAAAGACCTAGTTGGAAATGGGTTTCTGCAAGGCCATAGATGCAAGTAACATTCCCACCTAAAATAGTTTAAAAAATATATATATAAGTCATGTCCTCCGTAGAGTAGCATGACCTAGCACTAGTTAACAATTTCGCTTGCATCCATTAACCTTCATGGCCCGACCCATGCTCTTCATCTGTTACTATTAAACAGAGAGAAGAAGATTAAAGAGAACTCAAGCTGTGAGAGTGACATAATAAATAGAAATGATTTTCAGCTATAACGAAATTCCAAGTTCGTTTGAGAGAGAATTTAAACCTGAAAAACAATGCAAAAGAAATCCAAATTTTACATTGCAATTAAAAAAGGAAATGTTAATTTATAACGAACAGATTTTTGAAAGAAAAGCCAAGGCTCAGTATTCTCGACACCTTCTACATTCAGTTGTTTTATTTTATTTTTTTATCTTTTCTCCTTTTACTCACACAGGTAGATACATAACCTTTTCTATGTTGTACTAGGTGTGAGTCAAAATTATATATGTATTTTTTTGCTTAGGTATCTTCTTTATAGAATGTGAATTCTGAATTTTCAAAACTGCTGCGTTGCGCGTTTTGATTTTCAGGTTATTTTGCACCCTTCGTGTTAAATTCTAAAATTTTTTCCTTAGTCTTCAGTTTTGCTCTTAAGTATATATATATATATATATATAATATTAATATTAGATATAGATATCATAGATATATATATCTATATTAATATTAGATATAGATATCATAGATATAAGTTTTGATATCCATAATTATGAAACTAGATATAGGCTTCAGATAAAGCCATGATTTCGTAGCACACAACAAATAAAACATGGTATTAACTATCAGGGACCAAGTTTTGGGAATCTTTCACGTGAAGAAGTAAAACACATTAACAATTATAACTTGTTTAAAAAAAGACAAAACACACTTGCGTAATTTATAAAAAAACGAAAAAAAAACCCCTGAAATTACTGGGTAACTTTTCAATTCCTTTCTAATTGCAACTAATATCTACTAACAGCTGCTGATCTACTGTATTACCTACCTACTATTTACCTTCACTCTTTGACAATTTCTACATAACTTGTATTTATCAACAAGGGAGATCAGGTCATTAAATATCTTTCCCCTGATTTCCCTGGATGTTATAATACTTACTTTTGTTACACTAAAATGTAAATATAAACTTGGTTTAAGGTACGATTAACAGCTAAAACAATTAAATTATTACTATTATTATAATAATAAAAATAATAATAATAATTTTTTTTAAGAATTCCACCTCTGCCTGAGGGTATTTTTCTCTTCCTTCCGGGACGGTTAGAACGTGCCAAGTTTGGGAAGTGGCACTTTTTTCTCTCAGTTGTACAGGAACTTTCTTATTATCCTACAAATGTTCAGTGTGGCTTCCTTCTGTAGTTCCATGTAGGTGTTAGGTTGAAGATCTGGTGTCTGTATAGAGCTGTGAATGGCTTTAGGTACAACTCCTGTGGCTGATATTACTACCTGATTTGTGTTAGTTCTTTGGAAGAAACGTTTTTATCTTGAATTGTAAAACGCAAAGTTGCAATATGTTTATGAGCAGTAAAAATTCTTAAATACAAAATTATAATTAATATATATCGTACACCGTTTTAACAAAGGATATAAGCGCTTCGCGTGAAGAAGCTCAACTCTCGTAGAGATAATGTAAAACAGGCGACAGCAGCGCCACCATGTAATGCGGCAGCAGATGCTCTGCGGGAAAGTTAACATTCAGGCGCTAAAAGCGTAGGAGACACGGGACGGGAAGCCTGTTTCACGGAAAGGAAGCTGAGCTTTGATCTGCGACTGTTTCCTTCGGTCTCATTGGGTCTACTAAAGCATTTTTTTTTTTTTTTGTTCTTTTCTGAGTATCCCTCCTGTCCCTTCTTTTGGTGAAACTAATATATACATTAGCAATTAATATTATTTTAAGGAAATTTTAGCAGTTTTATTCTCACTTTAAGCACCGTAGTAATACCAGGTTGCTTGGCATGAATTTCATATTTAGAATATACCTTAAATGTCAAAAATGCTGAGGCTGGTTTCCCAGTAGCAGCCATAACAATAAAAAAAAAAAAAAGCAAAGACAACCGCAGTTTCCCAAAGCTACAATTTTTTTTCTACCCTTCCGAAGTTTGTAAATTAAACTCACTGCGCTGGAGAAATTTTCTCAACAGATCGGAAAAACATCCGTTCGTATCTGAGTAGGTTCGAACCTGGGCCGCTGGCGTGATA
Organism: Macrothele yani; assembly: GCA_039090855.1. Classification (NCBI taxonomy): domain Eukaryota; kingdom Metazoa; phylum Arthropoda; class Arachnida; order Araneae; family Macrothelidae; genus Macrothele; species Macrothele yani. The sequence continues at coordinate 79,953,865 of CM077031.1, read as the reverse complement.
GCTGAGTTCTCTACCGACCGGACTAACTCGCCACGATTGAGTGTATGCTTAAAGCTGTCTGTTTGGTATGCATTGTGTAATCGAATGCTTCCCTCTTTCATTTTACAATATTACGAGGTATTTTTCATAAAAGTCAGTTTCATATAATTGATAAATTAATTTTTTCAACGTAACGATAGCTTTTTTTTTCAGCAAACGTTGTTTTAATGGTTTTCCAGGATATTTGTTTCAAACGGTTTCAAATTTGTTCTTGTTATTCATCCACTCCATTCCATGAATTGTTATTCATCGGAATGGAGTGGGTGTATTTCATGGCTGTAATATAAACGCAGATCTAGATGAGAACAACAAAACCTTTGAACAAAACGCCAACACAAACAAGCGTTTATATTCTTTGAACACAAACACGCATGCTCAGTCTAACTCAGTCTGCTCGGCATCCTGCGGTATCAGCCTGTAATGTTGGCTTCTGTGTAGTAATTCTTTGCCGCATAATATAGTGGCGCTAGTTACATCTCGCTGAGCCTTACCTTCTTATCAGTTTAGATATTCTTTGGTTTTAACTAGTAACTTGGATGGCGACAAAATCTAACAAGCTTCTCCGATTAGGAGGTGTTTGCACGCATTGAAAGCTGTACAAACCACACTAGGGATGGGCGATATTTTAATTAGAAAATATCGGTATATTTTTCGATACTTCTGATCTCAATACGACTGATATTCCGGATCATACTGCCTCAGGGTTATCACTGAATCCGATCCGATCTGATGTTGTGCTAAGTATTGGCTGTTGGCTTGTTCGCACAAATCTCAGCCAGCACTAATTAAATAAAGCTTCTGTGCGGCGCCATTTGCAAATCTGTATTGCTTTATTGAATGCAGTGTCAAAGTGTGTATAAATAAATACACATAAACTATTCCTTACAGTGTTATCCGAAAATGATAGAATTGTATAACTTATGTCACAAGGAATTTTCATAGCAATTTATACTCCAGTTCCAGGGTTCTTGAAACGAGAGCTGCTTCCTCCTGCTAAATGGGAGCAAATTTATTTGTCATTTATTATTACATTTTATAGCTTAAAACTATCTTTATGCAAGATTGCAGCTCTCAAGCTGTATTTTTAGTTGTATGAAAAACACGTAAAATATTGTTTTTCAGATCCTAAAATAAAAAATATATATACCAGGAAGTTTTGATGCAAAAATAAATAAATAAATCATGCAACAGAAGTGTGCTTGTAATCTGCAGAAATGCTGAATATACTTTCCAAAACCCAAAAGTGATTTTCTTGTTTCATGTGTGGGCATTGCTCGACGAGCATGGATATGGTTTCTGCCAAGAAGTTTCCAAAAATCCCAGTTGCAAAGGAATGTTTTCATGAGTTTTTCATAAATGTGAGATTATGAGAAATATGTATTTCCAACATTTCGAGGAAAGGTGAGTTGAAGCTTCAGTATGGCATAAATGACAAAACAAACGTACTTAATAATCCCAGCAGACTGGAATCTTAACCATCAATTAACATGGGAATAACTGAATTACAGAAAGAATAACTTTTTTATTGGCATGCAAATGTCAAAGTTAACATATCAGCTTGCAAGGAAATGTTATGAAAAAAAATCTTTAAAAAAACTTTGTTATTGTAATTTTTAAAGCATTTTGTATACATTTATATTTTTCAGAAGGTGTGAACAATGGTTTGCTATTTTTTTATCGTTTAAGACAGAACACAATGACAAGTGTTCCACGGGAAGAAACCTAATCCAATGACAAGTGTTCCACGGGAAGAAACTGAATTCACGTGATTTTACCTCCTCACTCCGTATTGTGTGAATTGGCAGGCTATTCGTTAGAACGGATTGAGTGGTTTGTTGTTAATTTGAATTACAAAGTGTTATTATTGAAATATTTATATTACCGGATTCCTAGCATAGGCGTAGCCAAGGGGGTGATTCTCGGGTCCGGATACCAAATCTCCCTTGAGGGGAGATTTGGTATGAATTTAAAGCAGCGATAGATATGTATATATGAGGCTTTCACCAATGAGCCAAAACCATGGAATCCCTCCCATCCCTCCCTCCCCCTAAGAAATTTCTGCTATGCCACTGATTCCTAGTTATATTTTCTGTTGTGTCACTTCATGCATAGGTTGGTTGTGGGGACAAAACTGAGGATATAACACACGTCAAAATAAGGATCTGTGGTTCAACTGCATGAACTGCACTTGTATCCCTAGAAAATGTAATTTGGTGCTTTGAAAGGTATCATGCAAGTACCATTAGTAAAAATTCTGGCGTTTGGAATGAACACTTCCGAAATATGACATGTATCCCTCCCCGTCGTTGTCCGACGGGTTTGTTTAGGCTTAAGATCCTGGCTTATGCGAGTTAAACTACAGATTCCTAATTTTAAGACGAGAATATAACTAGGGTGCAGCCAACACAAATACTTGTGAAATAAAACCATGCATATCAATTCAACAAGAAATTATTGGCAAATAACATTGGCCGAATCCATACAACGAAAATACACCAATTCCCCAAACACCAAGTAGGATTTGTGAGTGTCGGTAGGAGCGACGCCGGGTAAGTACGGAGTAAAAGGTCACGGAACTCTGTATCTTCGTCGGAAACGTTAGTCTATTGATATGCTCATATACAAAGTTCATATGCTCGTGGCACCGATCATGATATTTAAACCTTAAAAAACCAAATTCTATTCTACCTACACGGCTGGCGAGACTATGGGAAATAAAATATCATACAACATACAGTGGAAACTCCGTTATGGCTTCCTCAGTTATACTTTTTTCACTTATATACGTAATTCTGCTTTAATCACGATGTGTTACTGCAGTTTCTATCACTTTCCAACTCGGTTGCGCTTTATTCATACATATTTTTTCTGAGATTATACGTTAAAATTCGAATTTCAAATTTTCAAATTACACATTTATTTTATTGTTTTATACGTAACCTTATATGCAGATTTCATTACGACTGTTGTTCACTTAGGGAAATCGCTTATCGTAAAATGAATAAAAAAAGAAGTCAAAATGGCAATGTGATGGTTGCAGACGAGGTTGGTTCTAAGTTGATGGTGGTTTCTCAAAGGGGACAGGAGCAGCGGTTGGTGCGGCGTGGGTAAGAACGACGGTGGATCTCTCCTCCTGGGAGGTAACTCTTTATGGAACATATTAATCAGAAACTTGACATGATCGTAGAGTTGAGGATTGAAATAACTGACCTAAGAAAATCTGTTGAGTTTTTCTCACAGAACAATGATTATGTAATGGAACAACTCAAGGAATCATTTACAACAGTGTATAATCAGTGTTACGTATCGCCCACCTCAGGGTAAACTTGATTCTTTTTTTAATTTCTTTTCTAATTTTTTTGGAAGATATTAATTCCTGGCGGAGCACTTTTTCTTCTTTTGGGTATTTCAATATTGATATACATATTGATAATAATGTTACTTGCTTATTCAAGAACATAATTTCTCCTTCTTGGATGACAAATGTTATTACAATTCCTACTAGAATAACGGAAAATTCTTCCTCTGTACTGGATTTGCGTATTACTAACAATTGTAATTCATGCTCGGAAGTACTTTCTTTAGACTTTAGTGATCACCTTCCAATTTTTTATTTGATTAATTCCCCGGTAAGTGGAGTTGGTTCTGCATCCAGTTCCGTGTTAATAAGAAATTTTAGCCCAAATAATATTCGATCATTTAAGGATGCTTTGTCATATGTTGATTGGACACTTGTACTTGCACTTCATAACATGTTTGAATATTTTGATGTATTTTGGAAAAAATTTTGGGATCATTATGACACTAATTTTTCTCTTCGTACTATTTCGCGTTGTAGGAAACCATGGTTTACTACAAGTCTTTTGAGGTATATAGATAGGAAAAATAGATTATTTAAATTATTTCTTCGTACTAGAGACCCTGTTGATTTAGCTAAATACCGTAAGTATCGCAATTGGCTTAACTCTAAATTGAGGCAGACTAAAAGAAATTTTTACTATAATCAATTTGCCTCAACATCGGATAGCAAGAGGATATGGCGCTCAATTAATGAGTTGTTAACAAAATCAAGAAGTACTGATTCACCAACTTTAATTGAATATAAAGGTATTTCTACGTTAGATCTTACGGAGGTTGTTGGTATTTTCAATGATAACTTCCTCGAGCTACCGGGTACCTTCATAACAGAAATTATTTCGTGTTCCAAAAATTACAGAAACTATTTGTCATCGACTATTGGTTTTTCATTTGTTTTCCAAACCTGTTGACGATGATCTTTGGTCGGAAATGAATGAACTTGATTCCACTAAATGTGCCGGACCAGATGATGTTCTACCCAGGGTTGTAAAATTTGTATCTCAAGAATTGGTTATTCCACTCACTCATATTTTTAATGGTATTTTACTTACGGGGTGTATAGCTGCACCGCTTACACTTAGTAGGGTCAGTGTGATCCGCAAGAAGGGGTCAAGGACAGATGTTGCAAATTATCTACCCATATCTGTTATTTCTGTATTTGCAAAAAATATTAGAAAAGTTAATTCTCAAACGGTTGTTATCTTTTATTGATACTAACAATATATTTAATAAAAAGCAACATGGTTTTCGTAGGGGTGGTTCAACGGAGACTGCAGTTCTTGATGCATTAAATTTTTTTCAATATAATATAGATAAGGGTCTCAGTATGGTTGGAATTTTTTGTGATTTGTCTCGCGCATTTGATACAGTTAGACATTATATTTTACTATGGAAGCTTGAACACATTCCATAGTAAATATCAGCTTGAACACATTCCATAGTAAAATATCATCAGGGGATTTGCTAAAACTTTCTTTGAGAGTTATCTAACTGGGAAGAGGCAGTATGTTCAGTAACAGGGTGTGTTCGTTCCAGTGTAAAATCTGTTCATTATGGGGCTACACAGGGATCAGTCCTTGCTCTTCTACTTTTCTTAATTTATATCAATGATTCTTCCAGTGCAAATGCGCGTTTATTTGCTGACGACACAAGTTTATTTTTTTCTGGTCATGCGGTATCTGAGTTGATACCACGTGTCAACGACTTGCGAGGGTATTTCACTTGATTCTGTTGCAATTCTTTAACCCTCAATGTTTCTAAAACAAATTATGTTATTTTCTCTGGTCGAAAGGTTGTGACAGTAACTACTCCTTGGATCTATTTGAATGATATTCCTTTGGCTTTTCAGGCAAATGTTAAATTTTTGGGAATGCATCAGCATGAAAATTTACGGTGGGAAGCACATGTTCATGCCTTGGCAGTTTGGTTGAGATCCCGTATTGGAGTGTAGTCCTGGATTTTGGGGTGCCTGCCCATTAAAATAAAGTAAGTACTTTATTATTTTTTTATTTACCCAATATTATCTTGTTGTCTTTTAGCTTGGGGAATGACAACTAGAGAAAATATTAATAGAATTTTTACATTGCATAAAAAATTGTTCGATTGTTAAATCAATCGGGAAACGTGGATAGTTTGTTCTACCGTTATAAGTTACTGATTTTTGAGAAACTATGCATATTCAGACTTATGTTGCTAATGCATGAGCGTGTCTATGCTAACAAGCATTTAAAACTAATCACTGTGTGTCATAAGTTACCGATTTTTGAGAAACTATGCATATTCAGACTTATGTTGTTAATGCATGAGCGTGTCAATGCTAACAAGCATTTAAAACTAATCACTGTGTATCATAAGTTACTGATTTTTGAGAAACTATGCATATTCAGACTTATATTGTTAATGCATGAGCGTGTCTATGCTAACAAGCATTTAAAACTAATCACTGTGTGTCATAAGTTACTGATTTTTGAGAAACTATGCATATTCAGACTTATGTTGTTAATGCATGAGCGTGTCTATGCTAACAAGCATTTAAAACTAATCACTGTGTGTCATAAGTTACTGATTTTTGAGAAACTATGCATATTCAGACTTATGTTGTTAATGCATGAGCGTATCTATGCTAACAAGCATTTAAAACTAATCACTGTGTGTCATAAGTTACTGATTTTTGAGAAACTATGCATATTCAGACTTATGTTGTTAATGCATGAGCGTGTCTATGCTAACAAGCATTTAAAACTAATCACTGTGTGTCATAAGTTACCGATTTTTGAGAAACTATGCATATTCAGACTTATGTTGTTAATGCATGAGCGTGTCTATGCTAACAAGCATTTTAAAACTAATCACTGTGTGTCATAAGTTACCGATTTTTGAGAAACTATGCATATTCAGACTTATGTTGTTAATGCATGAGCGTGTCTATGCTAACAAGCATTTAAAACTAATCACTGTGTGTCATAAGTTACTGATTTTTGAGAAACTATGCATATTCAGACTTATATTGTTAATGCATGAGCGTGTCTATGCTAACAAGCATTTAAAACTAATCACTGTGTGTCATAAGTTACTGATTTTTGAGAAACTATGCATATTCAGACTTATGTTGCTAATGCATGAGCGTGTCTATGCTAACAAGCATTTAAAACTAATCACTGTGTGTCATAAGTTACCGATTTTTGAGAAACTATGCATATTCAGACTTATGTTGTTAATGCATGAGCGTGTCTATGCTAACAAGCATTTAAAACTAATCACTGTGTGTCATAAGTTACTGATTTTTGAGAAACTATGCATATTCAGACTTATATTGTTAATGCATGAGCGTGTCTATGCTAACAAACATTTAAAACTAATCACTGTGTGTCATAAGTTACTGATTTTTGAGAAACTATTCATATTCAGACTTATGTTGTTAATGCATGAGCGTGTCTATGCTAAGAAGCATTTAAAACTAATCACTGTGTGTCATAAGTTACCGATTTTTGAGAAACTATGCATATTCAGACTTATGTTGCTAATGCATGAGCGTGTCTATGCTAACAAGCATTTAAAACTAATCACTGTGTGTCATAAGTTACCGATTTTTGAGAAACTATGCATATTCAGACTTATGTTGTTAATGCATGAGCATGTCTATGCTAACAAGCATTTAAAACTAATCACTGTGTGTCATAAGTTACTGATTTTTGAGAAACTATACATATTCAGACTTATATTGTTAACGCATGAGCGTGTCTATGCTAACAAGCATTTAAAACTAATCACTGTGTATCATAAGTTACTGATTTTTGAGAAACTATGCATATTCAGACTTATGTTGTTAATGCATGAGCGTGTCTATGCTAACAAACATTTAAAACTAATCACTGTGTGTCATAAGTTACTGATTTTTGAGAAACTATGCATATTCAGACTTATGTTGTTAATGCATGAGCGTGTCTATGCTAACAAGCATTTAAAACTAATCACTGTGTGTCATAAGTTACTGATTTTTGAGAAACTATGCATATTCAGACTTATGTTGTTAATGCATGAGCGTGTCTATGCTAACAAGCATTTAAAACTAATCACTGTGTGTCATAAGTTACTGATTTTTGAGAAACTATGCATATTCAGACTTATGTTGTTAATGCATGAGCGTGTCTATGCTAACAAGCATTTAAAACTAATCACTGTGTGTCATAAGTTACTGATTTTTGAGAAAATATGCATATTCAGACTTATGTTGTTAATGCATGAGCGTGTCTATGCTAACAAGCATTTAAAACTAATCACTGTGTGTCATAAGTTACTGATTTTTGAGAAACTATGCATATTCAGACTTATGTTGTTAATGCATGAGCGTGTCTATGCTAACAAGCATTTAAATCTAATCACTGTGTGTCATCCTGCGCATGCTTATCACACTCGTGGATATACCGATTTGGTGATCCCCAGAGCCCGGATAAACGTTTTATATTATAATATCAATGCCACTTGCCCTCGACTCTGGACGAGTTACCGATTTATATTTGATCAGTTGTTAACTATGCTTTATTTAAAAGACCGTTAAGGGAATACTTGATATACTGTTAATATGTTTCTGGTCTGACTATCTACAATTGTGATTATGTAAATTGCGGTTCTATAGGAGGATACTTTCTTTTCTTGGCACTTTTATTTTTATTAGGGGACCACGGGCTCGTCAGGCCTAAACTAGTCTTTTTCCCTGGGTCCCTGTTATGTTGCACCAGAATTGATTGAATAAGTGCTTGTAATTTACGTAGTATTATTTCTATTGTCATACGTGTTTTGGTATTACTATCACTTCATTTATACTTTGCATTATATGTAAATTATTATTGTATAATATTTGTATTTGCATGTTTTATGGTTAATGTGTTTGTGTTAGTTGTATTATTATTCATATTTTTGCATTTATGGGTTATATTAATGCATTTCTTACATATATGCATTGTATTTCTTTTGTGTTTGCATATGGAGCGATTAGTATTGGGTTGGCCTTTTTTTGGTACTTTATCACAGAAAAAAACGATTGGCCAAATGTAATTAGTATTTGGTTGGTATTTTTTTTCTCGGTACAGAAATTGCATGTGCGAATTGATTATTCGCTAGATAGTGTAACATGGCAAAATAAAATTCAAAATCCAATTCAAAATTCAAATTGTATTTTCACAAAATTTGCCTGTGTCGGCCGGGGGCTACAGTGAACGCTACAGTTCACATTGCCTCCATTCATTTCTCTTCTAAACGTAAAAAATGTATATTTTACGGTTTTAGATTTTGATACGTTTCATGCATAAAGTTTGTGTTTTCCTGAAGAAAACTATGTCACATTGTTTTGAAAAGGAAATATTTAACTCCACAACTATTTCTTGCAGCTATTCCCCCTCCCCCCTTTGTTTTGCGAAGAGGGAATCAGCTGCAATTTTACTTTTCATCAAGTGTTGTAAGTAAGAGCGAAACAAAGCCTTTTTCCAGGTGGTGAATTCTAATCACCGTCGCCCTACTCAGGAGTGGGATATTCTCCTACGAGAACCGCAACGCTGCAACTTGCCGTTTTAGCTCTTGTGTTGCCCCGGTGGTATGTGACACATATCCACCATTTGAGGATCAGGGGAAGTGAAATCACATGTTTTGGGTCAGCCGGAGACCATGCATAAAGGAGAGATCAACATAGGAATTTGTATTAACTCGAAGCGACTTGTGGCAGGAACAGCACACATTTTTCTGCAACCTCACGGTCTGAAGATTTATTTTATGTTCGGGCTTCAATGTTAAAATAAAGCCTGCTTTGCCGGTGATGAATTCGAGAATTCGTCTCTCTGCTCAGCATCAGCACATTTTCCTGCTTGAAAAACACAGGCTTCGGTTTATCGCTGCAACTTGCTGTTTTCACACTTCAATTGCCTGTGTGGTACGTCTGAAAAAGTTTAATATTTGGAACCATGGTTTTAGAGTCACCGTGGTTTTATTCATCATTAAACTTGTTAATATGCAGCATCATGGGGCATAAAACATTTCGTGATTCCAGTATTTGAAGTAACTGATATGATTTTCGGGGAGAAATAATCAAGACTCGGGTTTACTTCCGTACCTAAAAAACATGTGACTCTTCAAAACAAAATAAATTGTTACTCACGATTAAAAAAGAAAGTATAAACATGTTTGAAACATTTCGCAAATACTCATCACATTATTGTAAATCACGACCTATGAAACGCCCCGCCCTGTGCACATACAAATCTCAAGTAAATTTATTGCTAGTACGGCAAAGTCGCCTGACTGAATTAATTTTAACCTTCTATATTGGAAATTTTCACATTATAATGCACTGAAAGTACTATAATTCTGTGCCATAAATTATTGATGGAAACACTACTTTACGCAAAGTTTCAAATACAAACGTTCATCTTTCCAATCCTGGTCCGTTCTGTGAGATATAGTGATTACAGATCGGCCGATAGATGCCATCATTGCAACTAAGGCGTTTCGTAACTATTTTGGCTGGCCCTTAAAAAGACTTTAGGAATCTTAGTGGTGACCCTAATGTGAAGTATTTTGTCTGACGGGAAACATTTTCTTTCCTCATGTGAACTGGAGACCATTTATCTACCACAAGAATTCAAGAACATTGATTACCTAACAAGGAAGAACTGTTTGAAGATGCAAATCAAGGTTATCCTTCCAACTCTAGCTGGTTCTGAGAGAGATGTAGTGATCACAGATCATCCGACAGATTGTAGCACGTCCCGATTGTTTCTATGGAACTTCATTACTACTTTAGCTGGAGCTTAAGATGACTTTCCAGAATTGGTGTCTTTAATGTAAAATACCTAATCAAGTCGTCAGAATGTGGTTTGTGAAATGAATTTCTCGATTCCCATGTATTAGTTTACGTTGAAGTGGAAACAATTGCTGTCTACATCATAACGGTATCAAGAGGAATAGGAGTGTTATGGAATAACGTATCAAAGGAACGCGAAGACAGATAATATATCTGTCTCACGTGCTCATTATGACACTTGACTCGTCCAATACGATAAGACAAGTACCCTCTTATGCTCATTGATGATCCTGGAACATCATATTTACTCCGAAGCGGTCCCTGCTGTCACGAAACAGTAAGTGCTGATCTGCTGCCATCTACGGGTCGATCTGTAATTATAGTTTTGCACAGAGTGGGCGAGGGTTGGAAGTATAACCACACAAACACATGCTGCTGATTCACACCAAACACAGAAAAAGCTAATACACTGCTTCGTCCAAATGACTTATTTTGTAAATTCAAAACGATTGGCATTAAATTTTGATGAATGATAGTTTTCTAACGAATGGAACTTTAGTCGTGTCATTCCTAAAATCGACACTTCAAACTTTAGTACACATATCTGAAAGTAGTCTTTCAATGCCTTTAGAAAGCATTGAAATTAGACGGCACTCAACAAATTTTCCTCAATGCCACGTGATCTGAGGGTTCTCATATTGATACCACGGAGGCTGATTGGCAGCCATTTCCAAAGGATACCCTGTTACAACATATGAACGATCATATCTACTCACCTGCGGACGGACACCATAAGGTACACTTTATCAAATATGTGAAGTAAATCGAACGTACAAGATTCAGGTTTTCTCTGCTACGGAAGTGATAAAGTGTTAAGTGTAAAATTGGTCGAAAGCACAAAACCACAGCCTGGGTTTGTTCGGTAATAACTGGCATTCATTAGCACTTTCGTAAAGGTTAAGTAGTATTCGTTTACTTCTAAAGGGTGTCAAAATATGGTACCGAAGTCTTGGAGAATATTGATTTTATTGTTCAATCTTTTACCTAAATAAAAGAAGTGCAGTAGAATGTAAGCAAACGAGTAAAAAGTGCTGATCGTTTGGATTACTCCTTGGACACTTCAAACCATTTATACTAAGAGCAAATTAAAGGATATATGAATTGATCAGATTATAATTTGTATGAAATTTGGCATTTCCATGTAACCAGGGAGATTAAACTTTGCTATTCCATAAAAAAGGCTTTTTCTCGTGAGGAAGATAAATTCACTGAACAAACAAGTAGGTTAATTCTTAAAATAATGTTAACTGGAAAATCTTTTTAATTACCTTCCAGTCAAAATATATGGCGCGGTTTTAATTAAATCAGGAGTTAGAGATACATCGACTTGCAGGAAGCGGATTGAATTGATCTGTCAGTAATTATAATTCATCAATGTGTTAATCATGGAGTTAGAGATACATTGACATGCAGGAAGCGGTTTGAATTGATCAGTCGGTAATTTTAATTCATCAATGTGTAATCAGAAGTATGAACTAATCTTACTTCTTTAATTGCCAAAATCCTTTTGTTTCTTTCTATCTCTTCTTTTTTCTTTTTTTTTTTTTTTTTTTCAGTGAAAGAATTTAAATTACACTGATGTTTCATAAAGGAACAAATTTATTATCAGTAAATAATTGGAAATTCTTTTAGGTAAGAAGATTACAAATTTTGTAGAGTTGTACGTGTTCCGGAATCAATGGAAAAGTCAAGCTTACCTCCTTTGGGGAGTCATTGTTGGCGAAAACTGCCGCGTTTCTTGCGCTCATGATTACGAAAGAAATCCAGCAGGGATAGCATTATCTCTGTTCCTTTGAAATAGTTTTAATTCCGTTCTCCGCCAGGTCACGGCGAAGGTGCAAACAAATTCTTGAGTGAAGTATGTTCGGATATGGACTTCCATTTATTATGTGCCAATCAATAATCAGAGACCTTTTTCACATTCGTGGAGAGTACTGACAGAGTAGATGTTTGTTTCCTAGTTATTGTGTTCTTGTACATTTTCAGTGGCGATAGTTCTTCGATAATATTCTGTCGCGTGTAAATCTCTTACACCCAATTCTAAGTAACATGCTTTTTAGGTAGAATAGGAAGACCAAATGTTAGGAAAAGGTTTAAAATACCTTTCCTTAAGTCTGGGTTGTAAAATATTTAACTTCTGAAATGCACAAGATAATTTTGAAATGAAAATGAAAAAAATTCGCTCTGCACATATTACTGATGAGAGTTCTATTCGTTATTAAAATTCAAATTGCCTAGAACTGTAGAGGGAAATAAAAGTTTGACTCAGGGTTTTCCCCAAAAATCCCAATAGAACAGCGCACCAATGGACGAACGTGGAACTGAAAAGCAGTAACCATAACAGTTAACATTTTCATTATTTTTTTCCCAAAAGTGTACTTTCTCCGATGATGATGCTTATGTAGTCAATGGAGCCGTATCACGTGACAGACGCTTAAGTAGTTTTATGTCCGGCCACTGGGGGGCTACTAAAATACGATAATTGAACTTCTACCTCTTACCACTGGTGCGCGTGATATTTGATCAGCGTCAATCAAACTTCATATGTGAACAGGGACATTCACAACTTATTTTTTCTGAACGTGTAGGTGAATTACTGCTCAGTCTAAATTATTACAGAACTGTGCTGGGATTTATTTTGCCTAGGTTGTACATTAACTAATTCATTCAGTTAGTAAAGCAAAGATTTTAACTGAAGGAACATTTAGGGGCAACAACTTTCACCCCGAAAAGTTATACGATGCGTACGTACTAGAAGGGGAAGTGATATAAAATGGGCATATATAGATAGGAGTACCAAAGAATAGCAGGGCACAAAGTAACATTAGTTTAACAACGAGCTGATAGCGATTGAACTGCAGGCCTAAACGCCAAAAGGCAGGAAACTGCTTTACCAGCTAGGCTGTCGTATCAAATTCTCATGCAATATTCATATGTCATTCATTTGAATTGCTTTCCTGGAGACAAAGTCACTAGAAAAACAATGACAGAAAAGGAATATACATCTTTCTAAGATAAATTTTTGAAAAGTAAAATACTGTAAAGGGAATAACAAAAGAGATCATTTTACTTATCTGTGTTTACCCTCCTCGGCTAATATACGATGACGTCACGAGCTCATTTCGTCTCAGTCTGGTGAAAAAACAATAACAGTAAATGGCTGCGTCTAAGTGGTATCTAAAGCTTATGCATTTTCAAATACAGTAATGGAACAGTTGTATTAACGTGTGTAACATACATACACATATTAAATTATGTTAGGTTTCTCTGGAAGCCGTCCTGGCATGTTCATCTACTTTATTGTACATGAGATTTCTAATATATATATATATATGAAAAAATTTTATAAGCCGCTCAAAAATTAAAAGAATACAAGTTAATGTTGGGTATTTAGCAGACTTTCATCATATTGACCAAACAACAGTGGTAATCCGGACGCGATCATTCGAATTCTGTTCAAATAATCGGCGTTCGATATGAATACAGGGTGTTTGAAAGTTATCTTTACAACTTTGTCCCTGAATAAAACAAAAACGGAACAAGAGAACAAAAATCGGTTTATTACATATTGATCAGCACGTTCCAAAGTTTGTTGGGATGCTAGCAGAGCTCCACATACGGACCGTTGGTTGCAACAACGGTGCGTTTGTGGAGCTCTACCATCTCGGCGAATAACGTCGATACGGTATTCGACCTTCTGCCACGTTCTCCGGAGCATGTCCTCAGGAATTGTTGTGATAGCTGTTGTAATCCTGTGCTCCAGTTCATCCATATACGGAACCTTTGTGCGGTACACAACATGCTTCACAAGGCTACACAGGAAAGAAGTATAGGGGGTGTAGGATCTGGTGAACGTGGAGGCCAAAGAATTGGAAAACCATCGCTCCTGAAAGGTTTAAACAAGAAACTCACGAACACGAAGTGCGGGGATGCACCATCCTGCTGGAAGAGAACAATCGGTTGCGGGTCCACAAATGGAGAGGGGATAACAAACTCACTCAGAATGTCCAAATAAACATTGGATGTGACTGCGTTTTCGGAGGAAAAGAATGGGCTGATGAGGTTGTTGTGCAGGAGACCGCACCAAGCGTTAACCTTAGTGATGTCATGCTCAGTCTCACGGACAATAAGATTCCAGACCCCGGGATTCTCAAGTTTTGCCTGTTGATAACAACACAGACATGAATTGGTGCCTCATCGCTGAATAAAACACATTTCAGGAAGCCTTCCTCATTATCAATCCTGTTTAGCATATCAACAGCAAAATCGAGAAGTTTCGGTTTATCCCCGGGGTGCAGTGCCTGTGTCAAATAAACTTTGCAGGCAGTTGGGTGCAAGCGCTTGGGAAGCACCCTGTGTATCGTTGCAGGTGGTAACCCTACTTGCCCAGAGGTCGTACAAATGGACTTCTCTGCGTAGGAAACAGTGTCAAACGTGTTCCGTATTCTCTTCAATTGAGCTTCGTCGGCCGGCTCCCTTTTCATGAAGCAGACTAACAGTTTCCATAAACTTCTTGTGCCACTCGCGTATTGAGGATCTGGATGGTGATTTGTGTCGGTTTTGGTTACAGAAATTCCTTTGGACTTGTGTATCTGACTTCGTATCTATGAACCATGCCACGCATTGGGCCTTTTCCTGAGGCGTAGCCATCACAATTTCAGGGTCGTACGTAAAATTAAACACAGACGTTTTGCGCACTTGCCGATATGGCGATTTTCTTTCTCGAAGGACGTAAAAGAAAAATGGCCGAGTCTAAATGTGACTTAATATCGCAGGTTTTGGTATATGACATTCTTTATTGATGTTCTTTTTCTTTTCTGTCGTTATGAATGTTATGGATCATATACCAGTCACAGCAGAGTAAAATGTTTTTTCTTGGAGTTCTTAGGTAAGA
This sequence comes from Macrothele yani, assembly GCA_039090855.1. Lineage (NCBI taxonomy): Eukaryota > Metazoa > Arthropoda > Arachnida > Araneae > Macrothelidae > Macrothele > Macrothele yani. The sequence continues at coordinate 79,938,722 of CM077031.1, read as the reverse complement.
TATAATGCTTGGCAGCCTGCCAAAGAGTAAGGAAGGAAACACTTTAGCAACCATGGCGTTCAGATGCCTTCCGATTTGGAAATCCAATCCCAATTTATCACGGCAGGAATTGCAGCTGATGATGCGAAATTTCATCATGTGGTATCTCCCATTGAGGGTTCTGGGGCAAGTTAGCAACTACAACCCCCAATAACGGATAAGTACATCAAACTGAAAAAGCTTATCATTAAACAGTTCACAAATTCTGAAAATAAGAAACTAAACCTTTTGCTGCAAGAACACGAATTAGGTGATACATAACGATCTCAGTAGCCGATCAAAATGAAAGATCTCGCAAGTAATCGTTTGGATGAGGTACTGTTGAAGTTTTTGCGGCATGAGCGGTTACCCACTTGCATGTAATAGATATTTACTCCCAGTGGAAATGGCCATGCGCAGTTGATTATAGTAGCTGATAGAATTCCTTATATTAATGATATTTCACCTACAATGGATATCTTTCGATCAGCTCAGAATACTAGTCAAATTTCTATGCTTGAATCAAAAAACACAATTGACGTCACAAGTCGCTGAACTTTCAGAAGAATTTGCTGATTTTAAGAGCCCATGGTCCAAAATACCTAGGAATCCTGACGGTTCGCCATCACCATCTCACAGCAGAAATCAGACCTCTTCTAATAATTACTCGGAGATTTCTTGGTATCACGGCTGTTTCTGAAGTAAGACAGCCAAATGCAAACAACTTTGCTCATACGACTCGGCAAACGAGTAAAGCTGTCACTTTTGACCACAAGTGGCAAAGGCTTAAAAAAATTCAAGACTTTCTTTTGGCCGATAAATCAACGGGACAAAAATTTTAGTTGACACTGGAGCAGATGTTTCAGTGATTCTAGTTCCTGCATCCATACCAAAGCAACAGGGAACGGTAAAATAGTTCTCAGCAAATGGATCACAAATTAATACTTAGGGTACACGTTTGTTATCACTGGATCTCAACTTGCACCAAATACTTTCGTGGCTACTTCTGCTTTCTTCGGTTTCTGTACCCATTATTCCTGCAGATTTCCTTCAACACTTTGGTCTCCTGGTTGATATAAACAATCGGCGCCTTGTCGACACAGTAACTCACGTGAAATCGAAGGGGCAAGCCATTTCTATTTTCACAGGTGGAATCACAGCCATTGCTGATGCTCTGCGTTTCCACGATCTGTTAAAAGAGCTTCCACAACTCGTTACTAACAATGGTGTGCCACGTACTACTCGAAAAAAGTATATCATTACATTGATACTACTGGACCACCATTGTTCTCGAAACCAAGACGACTACCGCCAAACAAACTCGCAAGTGCAAAAAAATAATTCTAGTTCCTACTTACATATGGAATTTGTCGTTCATTGAAAATCTGTTGTGACTGTCCACTGCATATGGTTTCCAAAAGCTCTGGCGACTGGAGACTTTCTGGAGATTTCAAAACGTTTCAGATAGATATCCAGTCCCACGTATTCAGAATTGCCCCAACTGCTCGCATCCAAGAAGGTATGTATTTTCAACACTGGACTTGATACGTGCATATCATCAAATACTTGTGAACCCAGATGATCTTTCGAAAACTGCTGTTACTACTCTATTTGGTTTACTCCAGTTTCTATACATGCCTTTTGGTCTGAGAAGTGCGGGACAAACCTTTCAGAATCCTTGATGATCTGGAGTTTTGCACGGGTATCTTGACGATATACATATTGCATCAAACAGTGAAGAAGAGTATTTAAGTCATTTGCGCATCGGTTTTCAACGCCTCAGTGACAATGGCATCCAACTCAATCCGACAAAATGTGCATTTGGCCATCCTACTGTCTCATTCCTTGGTTACACCATAGGTTCTGACGAAATCATTCCACTTCAAGACAAAGTGACCACATTGCTATCTTATCCTTGACACACAACCATCAGTGACTTGCGTCGATTCTTGGTAATGATAAATTTTTATCACAGATTTAAACCAAAGGCTGCTCTCATGCAAGCACAACTGCATGAATATCTCAAGTGTTCAGTCAAGAAAAATAACGCCAAAACAACTTTTTTCTAATGGTGCACATGATGCCTTTAAAAAATGTAAACAAGTTCTGGCAAACGTTGCTACGCTACTACATCCTGTACCAAATGGCACATTAGCATTAATGGTTGATGGGTCATATACTGCAACAGCTGCGGTTATACAAGAAAGGGGGCAGGATTCTTGCCAGCTACTTGCATTTTTCTCTAGAAAGTTATCACTCTCTCAGAAAATGTATAGTGCCTCTGACAGAGAACCGTTAAGTGCCTATTTAGCAATTAAGCATTTTCGTCATATAATCGAAAGTGCGCAGGATGCTAACTGGCTGAAATCTGATGAGCCAAAAATTTACAAAGCATGAAACACCTTTGATTGTGGTATTGTTTTTTCTGTTTTACACCGAGAAATTGGGTTTCTTTACAAAAACCTTTAGCGTGATATGAATGGGAAAAGATAATTTGGAGAGTCGTCCGGCATCATTGTTCAGTTTTGTTCTGGTTTTTTTTTTTTTTTTTTTGGTAAATATCCGCTTTTTATTTCTTATACTGTTAAATTAAGTATTTTTTTATCAAGTGATTGGGAAACATTTCAACGAGGTAACGAGAAGTATTTTTAGGAAGAGTGTGTCTGACCGCTGGTCAAAACCAGTCCTCGGAAAAAGGACTCAAGTTAGGATATTTAAGTAGGTCAAGTCAATTGCAAGGAAAGACAAAAAGATTACAAATAGTGACCTCACGTTTCTTAACTGCTACCATCTTCTATGCAACCGGGCCTTCAGGACCAGGGAAACAAATTTAAAGACATATCGATATGAAGATAATTAGTTTTAATAAGGGAATGTCTGACCCCAGGCCTAAAACTGCCATTGAAGATGATAGAAGTCAAGAGATGTGAGTAAATAAACTCGATAAGGAAACAAAACAGAAAAGGTTAGGGACAGGTAGAGGAAACAAACATTCAACAGCAACCGTGTCGTCAGTACCAGAGAAACGGAAGCAAAGCCCTCAGCTTTGAGGAACCACAACAGCCAAGACACCACAATGCCAACCAACACCACTAATCCCCGGGGTGGAATGAACACCTGGAAACCCCATCCACGGCTGAAATAATCTCCAGTACTGAACATCAGACGCCAACCTTTAAAGAAAAGATTAACCTAGCCAAGACACTTGTCTGGTGTTATATCCAATGGACAAGTGGTACCTGGCAACACTCCTGTTTAACAACCACCTGGTAACTTCACAAGGACTTACCTCTCTATGCGATCAATTCCTCCATCTGGTTCAGGGCCTGCACCATAAGAACTACCAGTAGTACTCACCATGAGCACTAACCTGCAAGAAAAGGGTTAACCTAGTCAAGACACTAATTTGCGGATCTGTCTAACACCCACCTTTACAATGGCTTACCACTCTATCCGATCCATTCCTCCATCTATTCCAGGGCCTCCAGCGCAAGAACCAGTACTCACCATCAACACTAACCTTCAAGAAAAGGTTTAACTTAGTTAAGACACTTGTCTGGAGATCTGTCTAATACCCACCTTCACAAAGACTTACCACTGTATCCGTTCCATTTCTCCATCTGATCCACAGCCTCCAGCAAAAGAACCACTACTCACAGTCAGCACTATCCTGTAAGGAAAAGAATAACCGAGACACTTGTTTGGTGGTCTGTCTAACAAACACCTGGAGACTTTACAAAAACTTACCACGCTATCTGATCCATTCCTCCATTTTATCCAGAGCCCTCAGCACAAGAACCGTTACTTACCATCAACACTAACCTGTAAGAAAAAGGTTACCTAGTCAAGACACTTGCCAGCAGATCTCTCTAACAAACACCTGGCAACTTCAAAACGACTAACCGCTCTATCTGTTCCATTCTTTCAGCACAATAAATAGTACTGAACAGGGCTGCTATGCCTTTGTTCACATCAGCAGGAAGGTGGGGGCAATGACTGCCGCTTTATTCCTCAGACGCCTAAGGACTGTGCTGGGGTAATTTTATTAGGTGTGCAACTTAATTCTCGACTCCTAACCGCAAGCGATCATAGAACGTCGGCAAATGTAAATAGCTGTGCTCGATAATGGCTGATTGCAGCGCCATCCAACAGCTTTCCAGGCAACCGTAACCGCTCACAGCTATAGTGACAGAAGGGACGAACGTTGACGGTGAATGCAATGTCGTTCGAGAAGCAACATTTGAGGCACTGCCTTCTGTTCACGTTTCAGCTGACAACAAGTGTCGCAGTAGCCCAGCAAATGATCTGGGCTGTTTTGGATGAGGCTGCTGTGTCCTACAGTACGAGTAAGAAGTGGTTCCAGCGGTTTAAGCAGGAACATTTCGATCTCCGTGATGCAGAACGTCCGGGACAGCCACAGAAAATTGACGATGAGGAACTGAAACAACTGTTGGACGCGGATCCCTGTCGCATACAATCAGACCTCTCCCAAGAATTCGAAATAACACGGCAAGCCATTGCAAAGCGCCTGCACAAGCTAAGACTGATTCACCAGGAGGGTCGTTGAGCACCCCACCAACTCACAGCTGCGAACAAGTCGAGGCGCTGCGATATTGATGTGTCCTTGCGCTCCAGATTCAAGAAGAAGGATTTCCTCTGCAAGATTTTGGCCTGTGATGAGAAATGGATCCTCTACGATAATCCTAAGCGGCGCAAATCGTAGGGTTTTTCCAGGTCAGCTTACCACTAGTACCGCCAAACCGAATATCCATGACAGGAAGTTGTGTCTGGGCATATGGTGGGATCAGCGCGATGTCGTACACTATGAGTTGCTCAAACCTGGTGAAACGGTCAATGCTGAGCGTTATTGTCAGCAACTCATTCGTGTGAGTGACGCAATGGAGGCGAAAACGCCATACACCTGCCAGGGCAGAAAGTCGGTCCTGTTGCTTCAGGATAACGCGCGTCTTCACACCGCGAGAACTACTTTAAACAGGATCACTGACCTGGTGTGGGAGATTTTGTCCCTCCCGGCGTATTCTCCAGACTTCCCCCGTCCGATTATCACATCTTTCACTCCCTGCAACTTCACGGAGAGTCAGGATTGAAAAACTAAAGAAAACCACAGACCCGTGGTACAGCAGAGGTAGAGTCACGGCCCGTTTCCCTACCTCTAAGATATACACGTCGTACCCTTCTGTCGTTCCTAAGCGAAAAGATAGATCCCTCATGCAAAGCACCTTACCAACTGTATCCACACCAACTCAACTCAACATTGTGGCGTTTTATTCCAATAATCATCAGTCACCGTCTAATAAAATTTCGTAGACACATGACCCGCGGTGTGTGTCGCAACGCCATATCTGTCCTTTTAATTGTACCACGCTTTGGCGAACCAACCATTCGACATTTGGTGTTTTTAGTAACACCCTGGACTGCTCTTACGACATACGTGCCCCACGACAGCTTTCTGATCTTCTTTCAGTCATACACTCAGATTAGGGTTAAACTAATAGGGAGAAGGACGACAACGTTCTGTACTTTGCTGAACGAAGTGAGCGTGTATATATTTCGAGCATCATTTTGCTTTTCTGGCTGCAGACGGGATAAATTTCTGGCTAACCTCGGTATAAGGGCATTTATTTTGATGTCAGATGGCGCAGCGACGTTGGTGAAGTCCCACTGATTCCTCCTGAATACCTCTCTTTACAACAATGGGATCTGCATTTATTCTGTTCATACTTGTGGGACTCGGTGCAGGGCTTTGCTAATATCCAGGAGGACGGCTGTGTAACAATAACACTTTGCATGTTCTTCAGAGATGAATTCCTTCAGTGTGATCAACTAGTTAGCCGTGACACGCTTGACAAGGAAGCATCTGTGTTTTTCAGAAACAACTCCCTTATCAGCGCCGAAAGAATTAAAGCTTGGGAGGATGACAGTTTCTATGAGCTTATCCCTGACGGATAGAAGGGATATCGGACGGCAGTTCTGCGGAAACGTATAACTGAATCAAAGTATCTGCAACAACACTCGCACTGCTTTTTTCCAGTCTTTGGAAAAGTATTTCAAGCTTAGGGCTCCGTTCAATATCTTAGCCCGCACAAAGACACAGCAGTCCGGTAGCAGTTAACCTGCTTCTGTTGTAGTTCCAACTCTTAAGGCAACATTCTTCACCTTTAGCTTTTTGATGTAAATAGCTATCTCGGTATGGCTGACAGACACTGTTTCTTGATTGGTGACATCAGGATCATACGTACCTAAAGCATCCGTGGCATTTCCTCAGTGAGAGGGTTTGCAATGTCATGATGTAAGACATGCTCCGCCTACTAGAACCACATACATTTCGTCATCACCAAACACTATAACCTGTGGAGCAAGTATGGCCAGTATGATCATCTTGCCTCCCCAAAATTGGCGAAAGATGATCCACAAGTGAACCTGATGAGATTGAGAAATCACTTGTTTCATTAGTAATATTTAAAGACACAGGTTTCTGTCCTGCTGTGGTCACTGCAAAAGTTATACCGAATTCTTTTGTCTGGTAATCTGAACCGCTGAAAATCTTCCGGTACTTGTTTTTTTTTTTTTGGTTTTTTTTTTTTTTCGGATCATCCGTATAATACGAAATGGAAGTGCAAACGGGTCCCGGGTGGGGAGAACATTACTTTCTGCAGTCGTCAAGAACTACTGAATGCATCTGGTGAGAGATGCTAACACTTAGTTAGTGTTACAAGGAGCTATAGTCTGTAAGCCCGGCGGATTTGTATGTGTAGTCATTTCTTGGAACATACAATGAGTGGTGAATTTTGTCCTTATGTCGACTGAGGTGCCATTCAATTTGAATATGAGTAGTTCGTGATCGGATTCCAGTCCGGTAACAAATGGGATATGATGGAAGTTCCTTTGATACTGGAGAACAGAAAAGGTCAGTGACATCTTCCCCACCATGTGACGATTTGCAAAAGGTCTTGTAATGTTAACTTTGAAATTGTGAATTTATTGAGAATGTGCTGCTCCACCACTGCTAGATGTTCCAGTATTCTAATCATACTGTTTGACGTTGCACCTCCAATGACAACACAGAGTAGCGCTCCCCAAAAAGGATACCAAGATCTTTATGAGAGTGTACTTTCTCAAAAATGTTATGAAATGAAAATATTTTAATCAAGTCAGAGTTTGCTGTTAGCTTAACTGTCAACATTTCGATTTCGTTGGGACTTTGAAGGGCGCCGTCTCAGCTGTCAGTCCGTTCGTGACATAAAGTCATTATCCCTGCTGCACGTCTTTGACGATCTCTGTTCTGCCGAAAGACTTGATAGTTCGCAATATTGACTGTCTCGACCTTAGGTGTCAGCTTGGACTCAAATATGTGAACAAATTGATGCCATGATTGCTCAGGAACCTTGCAAACTCTACAAGCTTATTCTTGATGCCATTCGCATTCCGAGAAATGTTAAATCTGCACATAACACGCAACTAGGTATCTTAATGCGCATAATATTCTACTTGAAATAATCGTGCAAGCGAACTGAATGGCCACAATTCGTCCAGTCACTTCACTGTTCAACATTGCTGTGCCAAGCGTTATTTTCGAACACACAATATATGGAACCACTTCGCCAGTTTACTCGGACACTAACCGCCATTTGTTTTCATCCACAGGGTCTTTGTCTAGTGTAACATTTTTGTCTCTTGTTCCCTTCAGGGTAAATATTTGTTACGGTTATACTTGAAAAGCCCAAGACGACGGCCCTCCAGAAGATCTCGAACCGGGACAATTATAACCAACTATCATGTCACGTTAACGGTCGCTTAGGTCACTCGGTTTGCCAATTACCACCCTCACTGATACGCCATTTGATGCTCGTTAAGTATGTCTGCCCTATTCATACCGCACATTTTGCTCACGTGCCTTTTACATTTTGGAGTGAGACTATTTAAGGGTCAGTTGCAGGGTTACCAAAGAAATTAGAATCTCCGTGTACATACCTTACATTTTTCGCGGAGAGCAACAACTGTGCTTCAGATTTAAATATTTGCCACATGTGATTATTTCTGATAAAAACGTTCTATTCTTGACTTTAAAAAAAAGATAAAATTGCAAAATGCTTTGGAATACATGCTTTGCCAACATCACTGCTGGAAAATATTTGCAGCTATGCTCTGTTTTGTCACTGTCTGTGTCGTCTTGCTGCGTATCCGTTTTGTCACTGTCTGTGTCGGCTTGCTGCGTTTCCGTTTTGTCACTGTCTGTGTCGGATTGCTGCGTATCCGTTTTGTCACTGTCTGTGGCGGCTTGCTGCGTATCCGTTTTGTCACTGTCTGTGTCGGCTTGCTGCGTATCCGTTTTGCTGTTTGCTGCGTATCCGTGTTGTGGCGATAGAATTTACTGCAGTGTGACGTGCATAAGTTTGCAAACGAGAAATAATTATACGAAAACCGGGTGCCCCAATGCGACCCCAAAAAACTGTGTAAGACACAACCTGTTTAGAAAATGAAGGTTCTGTTGAGAAATCTTAATTTATAGAAGTTACCAAATTACTACAGGTGTTGTGCTTGGTAGAAGTGAACATCTGTTATTAGTTTATGTCTACGAGAAATGAAAGAAGAAAAGGGAAGGAAACACGAAAATATAAAAGTAAAGGCAAAACCTATTTTATTTTCTGCAATTCCCAACTGGGATTTTTATTGCTGTAGTTGCTAAACTAAGTTTGTGATAATAGGATGTGCGCAAATTTGCGTAAAAAAATATGCACGATTTGGTATCCTAGAAATATTAAATTTATGTTGTTGAAAGGACAGTAGTTCAACATCGGAGTATTATATATTAATTGTAGGAGCTGATGTTCCATTTCAGTAAGTGTCTTCTTTATCGAAATAAGTTGTGAGGAAACAAAATCGTAGGAAAACCATAATGAATTGTTCTGTAGATGGACAAACTCCATTTGTTACACAAAGAAATACCAACCGTCACCGCTTTTCCCGAAAAGTGAAACTTGTTAATTTATTCATTTTTATTGATCATTTATACTTTCTACGAGACACTAATAAAACTGATTTAAGTAGGTTTTTCATAAAAAAGTTATTCAATATGTAATTTACTGTTTTTTATTTGTTCAGAGACGTTTGATTCTGAGCTATAAGAAATTTAAAAAATATACAATATTTTTTTCAGTAAATTACTACAAAATAATATAATATATATAAAAGAAAAATAGCGAAAGTATTTATCGTATCCTAAGAATAAGCTTACCTGTTACTTGGGGATCACGGCGCTAACTGTGACTGCTAATCAAAAGTACCAGTGATTTATAACTGTGATTGGAATCACAGTTTAGGACCTGTTATTTCACTTCCGTGAATCCGTGCACCATTAACGACTAACGAACGAGTAAAGCTAAAGTAACTGATAGCAGAATCACTTAAAAGAACGGTGGGTTGGCTATACTACAGTGGATCCTGGGCTCTGTTTTTTACTTTTATACGTAAATCTGCGTTAACCCCGATATTTTGCGGTAGTTTTTATTGCTTTTTTGGTTGGGTTATGCGTAATTCGTTTATGCGACTTATAGGTTAAATTTTGAATTCAGATTATCAAAAATACAGTTCTTTTATACCTATCATGGTGCCACAACTTTGAAAAAAATGAGACAGCATTTATTTTTCAGCCTTGAAATGGATGAAGCAACAAAAAAATGACCAACTAATATTCACACACAGTTCACTATTTTCTCCAAATTCAAAAAAAAAAATTTAAACAAGCAAAAGTAGGATTTACTACCTAGTATTTCAAAAAATGGGATGTAAGGTCAGGTGATGCGTAACATCACAGCCTCTCCTTCTCGTGGTGCATCCTGTTCCCACTAAAGGGGCTCTGACGACCGCCAATAGCGGTATAACTATACCATCGGGATTAGAGGAAATGCTATCCGACACTCACCAACCCGCTTGGCCAGCGTGGTGAGTTATAGCCAAACCCCTCCAAAATGATTCCACAACTTAAATCTTGGCCCTCAGTCTCCGGCAGCTGGAATGTACCTGGCCAAGACAGCGGCCAGTGCGACATGAAGGCAGAGGGTGCTAAGAATCCCCGGAGGACCGGACTAGGCTGCCATCTGATGCTGACCTTGGCTACGTATAATGGACGCTCCCTATCTTCTGATTCAAGGTTTCTTGAATTGGAAGAGGAACTACAAAGGATCAAGTGGGACATCGTGGGGCTAAGTGAGGTAAGGAGAAAAGGAGAAGATCTCATCGAACTGAAAAGTGGACATCTCTTCTACTATCGTGGGACAGATACTGGCAGAACTAGTGGTGTTGGATTTATAATAAACAAGAAACTGAAGGATAAAGTTGTAGAAGTTGAAAGTTCCTCTGACAGAGCTGCACGACTTGTTATCCAACTCTCGAAAAGATACCAGGCTCAGATTATTCAAACTTATGCACCCACCACAAGTCATCCTGAAGAAGAAATTGAAGAATTTTATGAGGAAATTTGTCATCTAAATAATAAAGGTAAGCAGCACTTGAAAATAATTATGGGAGATTTCAATGCAAAAATAGGGCAACGGCAACAGAATGAAACTTCAGTAGGTAAATTCGGTCACGGCAACAGAAACCAGCGTGGAAATACTCTCGTTGAGTTTGCAGAGGCAGAAGGGTTTTTCATCTTGAACTCCTACTTCAAGAAAAAGCCACACAGGAAATGGACATGAAGACATCCAAATGGGACGACAAGTGAAATTGATTTTATTATGTGTAACAAAAAATTCGTCATAGAAGATTGCAGTGTGCTAAACAAGTTCAACACAGGTAGTGACCATAGATTGGTGAGATGTAAGATGCACCTCAACACTAAACTTGAACGTGGTAAGCTCATAAGACAAACAAAATCTATTGACATAACCAACCTTAAAAAACACCATAATACCTTCAAGTTCGAACTGAAGAACAGGTTCTCTGCTTTAGAAGGCCTAACATCGGAAGAAGTGGACATCTCTGAAGTTAACAGAAAAGTAACCAAAGCTCTTATGGAAACAGCAACAAAATTAGCTGGGTCTAAGAACAAGTTGCATGTAAACAAATTATCAGGAAAAACGAAAATGTTGATGCAAAAAAGAAGAGAAATGAGGACAACTAAAGAAGATGTGACTTCCAAAGTGGAATATATAGAGCTATGCAAGACAGTAAGAAAAAGTATCACTGAAGACGTAAGAAAATTCAACTGTGAACTAGTGAGGAAAGCAATTGTAAACAACCAAAGCCTAAAGATAGCAAAGGGACATCTCAGTAAGGGAAGAAAACAGATTATGGCACTGAGAAAAGAAGATGGTTCTGTAACAAGAAATAGAGGCGAAATTTTGACAAGAGTGAAAGATTTCTACTCCAAATTATATGAAAGGGATGATACATGCACTCCAAACATCATGAAAGATACCAGTACCAGAGTTCCACCAGTCCTTCCAGCAGAAAATGTACATGCAATCAAGAACATGAAGCGGGGAAAAGCTCCAGGAGAAGATGGAATTACTGTAGACATCATACAAGAAGCAAGTGGAGAAATCGAAACAGTACTCGCCCAAATTTTCACTCGATGCCTTAATGAAGGAAAGATTCCTGAGGATTGGAACAACGCTACAATGATCCTGCTACATAAGAAAGGTGACATTGAGGATCTCGGAAACTACAGACCTATCAGCCTCCTATCAGTAGTTTATAAAATCTTCACTAAAGTTCTTTCACACCGCTTGAAGGTAACACTGGACATGGCTCAACCAAGAGAACAAGCTGGATTCAGGAGTGGCTACAGCACAATAGATCATATTCACGTACTGAGAGAACTAATTGAAAGAGCGAGGGAATATGAACTTCCATTGTGCATGGCTTTTATCGATTATGAAAAAGCCTTTGATTCGGTGAAACCATCAGCAGTTACAATGGCTCTGAAAACCTCCGGTATTGAAGATGCATACATTAATATTATTAATAACATCTATGAAAATGCAAGTGCAAAGATTCGGCTGTTTGAAAATACAACACACATAAAAATTGGAAAAGGAGTGAGACAAGGTGACACCATATCTCCGAAGCTCTTTAATGCCACATTGGAGGGTGTTTTTCAGTCGTAGAGCTGGGAAAACAAAGGGATAAAGATTAATGGAGATTATCTAACCCACCTTCGTTTTGCTGATGACGTAGTCATTTTTGCAACTACCCCATCAGAGCTGCAGAGTATGATCCAGGAACTTGCTGACAAGAGTAAAGAAGTGGGATTAAAAGTGAACTTTCAGAAGACAAAAGTGATGTTCAATGCTTTTACAAGAAATAAGGATTTATCGATTGACGGAGAAAAGCTGGAGATAACAGACACGTACGTTTATCTTGGACAGCAGATATCAAGTGAGGGTCACATTGATGAAGAAATTAATCGGCGTACAAAACTTGCCTGGAGAGCTTTTGGAAGAAACAGCATAATTTTCAAGAGCAATATGCCATTATGTCTTAAAAGAAACGTGTTTGATCAATGCATCCTTCCAGTGCTTACGTATGGTGCAGAGACGTGGACCTTAACTAAAAGAGCCATACAAAGGCTGCAGACAACTCAAAGTAGCATGGAGAGGTGCATACTTGGTGTAACCAGGAGAGATAAGAAGAGGAACTCGTGGATCCGAAAAATGACAAGAGTGGAAGACATCATGATCAGAGTTAAATCCCTGAAATGGCAATGGGCTGGACATATTGCCAGAAGGACAGACCATCGATGGACCGCCGAAATTTTAGATTGGATTCCAAGGGACAGGAAAAGACCCAGAAGAAGACCACATGGGAGATGGGTGGATGAAATTCGAAAGTATGCAGGGGTGACATGGAGGAGACTGGCACAAGACAGACCGTTGTGGAGGAAACTTGGGGAGACCTTCGTCCAGCAGTGGATTGATAATGGTTGACAATGATGATGATGATGATGATTTCAAAGGTAAGAGTTCTTTCATATATTGAAAATATGAAATCATGCAGATTTTCTTACCTTGTTTTATAATGAAATAAAAATACTAAAGGTCAAAATAGACAGGTAGTGAACAAAGTATCATTAGTATAATCTAAAATTGCAAACCCTCTTTCTCTTTTTTTTTTTCTTTTTGGAAGCATTTAAAATTTCGCAATAGTATTTAATACTTTGAAATTTCAGTCATATGTTTTTTAAGCCATTCCATAGTAAAATGTATAACTGAGATACTACTGTCTCCCACAGATTACAAAATTATGAACTTTATAATTTTCCGAAAGAAGATATGGACACAGACCACGTAATGTTGTCTGACAGAAATTTTAGTCGGTAGTCATTGCCATAATATCCTTTGTAATAAGTCATAATATCAGATTTTGTAAAGTGGTTAATACCTGATGATTTTTGTAGGTAATGGAGGGGGGGGGGATTCATATAAATTGTGGACAAATATAAGACTAAATTTGAGCAACTCATTACTTCCCTGTTGGGGAAATTTATCTAAAGGTATATCTATAGCTTGCATGTGTGTGTATTATTTGGAGGGAATTGCCACACTGGCACAAAACTAAATACGCAGTAAATAATTAACATCAGAATTGTGTTACCGAATTGTGGACTAGACCTCCATACAGAACAATGCAGTCTAGAGGAAATAAAGTAACTAGCATTCTAATAGTACATACTTGAGCCTTACAGCAGAGTTAATGTCAAAAAGCCACCCCAGGGGCGCAGTGGTCTTAGCGATGGCCTCTGATCATTCGTCCGAAAGGGGTCCGGGTTCGAATCTCGTGAGATTCGAACCAGGACCCCTTTCGGACGAATGAACCTAAATTAGGGACGGGCGGCTGCTTACAGCTCATTGAGTTGCTCACAGTGTTCGTTAAACTTCCAATAAAAAAAACTACGCTTCCTCAAAGACTACACTATAGTAGATGTTGCCATTCGTGAGCTAAATTCCAGCATAAGATTGGACACCTACTCACCTAAGCGAGATTTAGCTCCCGAATGACAACACCTACTATAGTGTAGTCTTGAGGAAGGGTAGGGATGCTACCTGGAAATTCGACTGTAAGTAATATCCTTTTATTCTCAAGTAAATATTAATAATTTAGTGAAATTTATAATACATCAAGTCTAGAAATAGCCATGATATCAAGTTATTACCTGTTCATCAAGTTCAGAGGGAACCCTGAGCTAAACTACATTTTTGTAATTTTCGAACACAGAAAAAGAAACAAAATAAGAAACTGGGAGTACTGATATTATGATTGTAAACATCACAATAGAGTATTACAATAATTAAGCACGAAAAAGACTGTTGTTTTGGGGACTGACTTTGAGATCAACGCGCATCTACAAAAAAATTATGAAAACACAATTTACTGTAAAAACTATAATACTTATGAGTTTATTGATATAATTAAAAGTGTAAACCAAGATCTACAGGATTATGGCAAATATGGATGTCAAGGCCCTTTTTCCAAGTGCCCCTGTGCCGGAAGCAATTGAAATCATCATTAAAAATTAAAACAGGACAAAAATTTTAATAATACACAATTTCAAGAATTAAAAGCAGTTTTATTATACACTTATGAGAACAATATTTTCAAATTTGAAAAGAACATTACAAACAAAATTATGGAAGCCCAATGGGCTCCCCTCTGTCAAATCTATTTGCACAAGTGATTATGAGCAATATTGAGGAACAAATAATCTGTACAATAGAAGAAACTCCTTTAGTTTACTGTAGATATGTGAATGATATTTTTATTTTGCCACGAATGAGTATTTATGAACTTGAATCATTAACTCAGCAATTTGGTAATATCTATGCAACTATTAAGTTCACAATAGAACATGAGGAGGAGAATACTTTGCTTTTCCTTGATGTTAAATTTATCAAGCAAAGAGACCATCTACAATACAGAGTACATAGAAAACAGTTATTTAATCCTGTTCTGATTCCATATAATTCAACACATCCATACACACAGAAATGCAATAGTATTAAAACTTTAATCAAAAGAGCAATTACACACTCCTCAAAAGAAGAATTCTTTACAGCCATTATATGAAAAAGTGGACAAACAGGGAAAAAATTAAATTCTATCATATTATTATTCATGATACATCAAATTGAAGGTATGAGTACTACATAGAATTTGAATTCACAACAAAAAATGCTATATAAATAATTGTCTCCTTGGGTTTCAGTCTTAAACATATAGAACAAAAGGTGCAATTTAGATTCAGTAATTAGACAATTCTAATACCAGTTCTGGAAATATTTTGACAACTGTTTTTCACTTGCAGTTGTATTTGTTAGATGTAGCAAAGTCTAAACCACTTTGTAACAGAATATTTTACACTTAAAAAAAATTGAAAATCCAAAAACATTTTTTATAGTCTGCTGACTGTCACACCCGTTGCTGAAATGGCCATAAAGATAATTTATACTAACATACCCTTTGTGTAGAAATTTAAAACTTTGTGAAAGTTTGACTGTCAGCAGTCTGAACAAGTGTAGAAAAAATTAATTCTTGGACCTCAACTGACGTGTGTGACATTAATGAAAGTCTCACTTAGGTGTCACACTTTGGTACTGAGGTGTTGCCAGACATTACCACAACTTTGTTTAATGAAAAAGAAAAGACTTCACACTGTATATCAGATAGCACAAAGAAAAAAAAATAAGATTTTTATGCCATAATGATATATTGTAAGTAGACAGGTACCAGGAAATATGTGAAATCAATAAAGGACTCACTATCAGGGAGGCACAATTTAATACAAAAAAGACACGTGCTTATGACTAAAAGTGATGCTTTCACACAGTTCAAAAATGAAAATTTGAACATTTTAATTCAAAAAACCAAGTTTCACGACATATTTTTTCCAAACACCACGGAATTATGTGCTTGCAAATTTACATTTCTTAATACAATCCTTGGCCAGCAAAATTCCATTTCCCCAAAGTTTCCTTCAAACGAAATAGAACTTTTGAGTGTTTTGTGCTGCAGTTTTCAAAATGAGAACTGCATGATTTGATTTTGCACAGACTGTAAAAGTGATGTTTGCATGTGTGTTGAAGAGATACATATAGACACATTTGTAACATGGAAAGACATAGATGGTTTCCAAAAAGTGGTTGAGATTGATTGTTCTGTTTGAAGAACTGTGCTTCAGAATCAGTTACTTTATTATAAAATCCATTCTTTTGTAAGAACAGTTCAGTCACCAAATGAAGGTCTGCTCCAAATTGATTTTTTTGAAAATTACAGTACTATCCCCCAAGATGAAATCCAGAGTGGACACTGGAGGCACCAGCAAATAACTACTGTATATTTACCAGTTGTGCATGAAATATTAAGCATACTGTAGCTGTAATAAGTGATGAGCTCAACCATTACAAAAATGCTGTGTGGGCCTTCTTAAAAATATCTATAGCTACATTAAAGGCCAAATTTCCAGAAATAGAAAAGTTAATAATTTTTTCTGATGGAAGTGCAGCTCAATTTAAAAACCAATTCACTCTGTAAAATCTTTATTTGAAGCAGGACTTTGATGTCGCTGGACAGTGAAATCTAAGGTGATGATTGTCAATTCTGCAGTATATTTTCTCATGTGTAAATAAACACGTTATATGAGTTTATTCTTTTCAAAAAAAAAAAAAAAAAAAAACTAACCGTCGATTCCGACGGGTTTCGTCTAGTCTCTTTTTCTAACCATTTCTTCATTATCAAGCAATGACGATAAATTAAGTATACGATTGGACGAAAATTTCTAGTTTCATCTGACTTATTTCCGCAAAGAGCTCCTTGCCTGGCCAATATTCTGGCAACATCAAATAAAATATTTAAAACTTTAGTATTAAGTTTTTATCATGTTCTTCTTGAAAATTACACTAGCCTTTTATTTTTGTCTAAAAGAATATTGACGTGTTTATCTTTTTATGAAAAATGGCAACAATCCACTAGTGCAGCTTTGTGAGCTTTAAAAGAGAAGTGCTGGGATATTTTTCCTAATTTATATTTACCCACACTCTTCATTTTGTGTCAATGCCTTACACCTGTTTCATTCCAATTACAATCTAATTTCTCCCTGTCTGGACCTTCAGGGAAAAGAAAACAAACTCAAAGCAATAAGCAGTATCTTTAACAATGCTTTAGGCTATATCAGGATATTGTTTATACCATGAAGGAGAAAAGCGTCTCAAATTATATCTGAGGGCATCTGCTGCCTCAGGAAACCTGTTGGGGTTAAGGAGGATAACAAAATTATAAAATATAAAGAATTTCTCGTCCTATCGGGAGATTTTTTGCATTTACAAGCTACAACTACACACATTATCTGAGGGCATGTGGCTTCTCAGCAAACCTTTGGGGAGGAGGTTGGTTAATACCAAAAGTGTAAAATATGAAGAATTCCTCCTCTGATTGGGAGATTTTCAGCATTTACCAGCTACAACTCAACAAACTATCTGAGGTGTACCTACTCAGAAAACCTGTCAGGGGTGGGTGGGGGGGGGATGATATAAAAAGTGTATAATATGGTACATGCGCTCAGATAATGTGTCGAGTTGTAGCTGGTAAATACTGAAAATATCCCGATCAGACCATAAATCCTTCATATTTTACACTTTTGGAATTACCCCCCGACAGGTTTCAGAGTCGGCACATGCAATCAGAAAATTTGTTAAATTGTAGCTGGTAAATGGGGAAAATCTCCCGATTGCGCGAGAAATTTTTCATATTTTACACTTTTGGTATTAACCATATTCATATTTTACACTTTGGTATTAACCCCCGACTGGTTTGCTGAGTAGGCACATGCCCTCAGATAATGTGTATAGTTGTATCTCGTAGATGCTGAATATCTCCCGATCGGACGAGAAAAATTCTTGATATTTTACACTTTTGGTATCCCCCCCCCCCCCGACAATTTTCCAGAGTAGGCACATGCGCTCAGATAATGTGTCAAGTTGTAGCTTGTAAATGCTGAAATCTCCCGATCGGACGAAAAAATGTTGATATTTTACACTTTTGTATTACCCCCCCCCCCCCACACACACACACACACACAGGTTTCCAGAGTAGGCACATGCGCTCAGATACTGTTTCGAGTTGTAGC
Source organism: Macrothele yani (assembly GCA_039090855.1). NCBI lineage: Eukaryota > Metazoa > Arthropoda > Arachnida > Araneae > Macrothelidae > Macrothele > Macrothele yani. The sequence continues at coordinate 79,920,562 of CM077031.1, read as the reverse complement.
TTGTAAATGCTAAAAATCTCCCGATCGCACGAGAATTTGTTTACATTTTACAATTTTGGCATTAACCCCCAACCCCACCCACCCCCGGCAGGTTTCCAGAGTATGCATATGCGTTTAGATAATGTGTGGAGTTGTAGCTTGTAAATGCTGACTACCTCCCGATCGGACGAGAATTTTTTTATATTTTACACCTTTGGTATTACCCCCCCCCCCCCGATAGTTTTGCTGAGTAGGCACATGCGCTCAGATAATTTCCAGACTTGTAGTTTGAAAACCCTGAAATCTTTTGTTGAGATGCAGATCAAACATTTATGATAAAGAATTACATTAATTATCGTAATTAAGAAAAGACGAAATTACGGAAACTTTATATTACTTAGATTACCAACATCTGGTGGGTTGCCGCGGGTGGCCTAGTGGGCAACGTTCGTGACTGCCGCGGGAAGGACCTCTGGTTCGATCCCAGCAGGTACGAACGCTCGACCCACAAAATATCCGCCGTGCGTCGGATGGGCACGTTAAGCCATCGGATGATAGGCACGTTAAGCCCCCGGGTACTGGCCCCCGGTAATAAATAAGGGCGTCTTCCTCCCCCTTTCTACTTTGCTTCCATGTCACTTTCCTATCGGGCACTCTAGCCCAGATCTCCTAGCTTCCTATTTCTAAGGGTTGTTTAAGACCTGGGGTCAGGCACTCCCTACTTAAAATCCTCTACATATGATCATGATCCTCTGGGGGGGGGGTCGTGTGCACGAAGCGGTCAAAAACGTAATTTTTATACGGCCCCTTAAAATGTTTGTGGCCAGTTCTCCTACACCCAACTTGAGTTGATACGGAATTGTTATGAATGTGACATCGATAGAACAAAAGCTGTTAAAAAGTCTAGGCCTCGGGCCTGTGAAATAACATTTAGTGCCAAAGTAAAAGCGCAATGCTACTAGCTTTATTTGAATCATAAACGTTGCGAATATGACATTGGTTGAGTAAAAACTATTTAAAAGGCCTAGGCCTAGCGTAATGAATGAATATTTCGTGCCTTAGTAAAAGCGGAATGTTATTAACTTCACTTGATAAGTAATAGTTGTGAATATGACATTAGTTGAATAAAAACTATTAAAAAGGCCACGACCTAGGCCCCGTGAGAAATTTTTTGGTGAAAAATTAAAGGCGGGATATTATTAACTTGAGTTGATACGTAATTGTTATGAATGTGACATCGATAGAAGAAAAACTGTTAAAAAGGCCTAGGCCCTGTGAAATAATATTTAGTGCTTAAGTAAAAGCGCAATATTATTACCTTGAGTTGATACGTGAACTTTATGAATATGACATCGGTAGAAAAAAGACTGTCAAAAGGTCTTACGAATGAGGCATAGTAATTTAGTGCCTAATTAAGTAAGAGAGAAATATTAATAACTTGAAATGTCATGTAAATATTTAGTACCTAAGTAAAAGTGAAGCGCTACAAAAAAATCCCTCCTTGTCGTCTTTTTCAGAACATAGTATGATTTCTGGTGTAATTGCTTTGTATCGTTGAAACCTAAGAAATGTGTTATGTAATCATGAATATGATGTAATCCATATTCATAATTATGTGCTATGCAATCCCGATCCAGGACGACGAAATTTTCAAGTTTTTGGATATTTTCCTTGTCATATTTACACCAAAAAACGGATTTTCATCTTCAAAATTTGTGCTTTGTAATTTTTTTTAATTCAATTGTCGTATGTCTACAGAGAACATTTTCTCCATTCAATTCCCCTCACAGCGCCAAGAAACTGCAATTTTTGTACCGCCCCTAAAGATTTGTGCCCAAATGTCCTAAACTTGTTTTAAACTTTTGTTACGTAATTCTTCGCTAATTCTGATATTCTGCTGTAGTTTTTACGGCTTTTTTAGTTGAATTATGCGTAATTCTTTTATACGTTTTTTTTTTTTTTTTTTTGCGGTTAGTAAAATTTTGAATTCAGATTATCAAAAATACACTGTTCTTTTATACCTAATATGGTATGTTACAACTTTGAAAGAAACGAGGCAGCATTTTTTTTTTTTTTTCACCCTTGAAATGGATGAAGCTACTGAAGATTTACTAAGTAACGTTCACAATTCACTATCTTCTCCGAATTCAAAAAAATCGAACCTCACTCACTGCGAGAACGATGAGCTCACAAACAACGCTGTGATAAAATCACGATAGCAGGCAGCTGCCAAATCGCGCAACAGCAGATAACGAGTAACAGCTACAGGAGCAGAATTCACTCGGTAACAGTTAAGACGGAGCTGTGAAAAATCACGAAGAGCATGATGGGTAGCAATGACAGAGTGAGGAACGCTTATTGGACGATCACTGTTACTCACGGTTTTCAGTAGCTGTGACTTTTCGGTAACCGTAACCAAATCACAGGTAGTAAAATAACGCTCATCTCTATTGTAGCCATCGGTTTTCTGGAGTTCGAGGAAAGCTGGGAAACTCCCCAGCGAAGCAAATATTTCCAAGAAGGGTGTAGCCATTCTACGTATCCGTGTCACATTGGGTAGCTGTGCTGGCCAAACAGATAACAAATTGGCATACTCAATTAAAATGAATTTAGAACGTTTGATGCGGAGGTGTCATAACGAAACACTGATAGGTAATTAATGGATATTAAGTCAAAATGTACGAAACTAGTGGCGTTTAAACTTTATTGTTTATCGTAGAATTACGTCTAATGTCACATTGAGTGGGGTGTCATTTTAGAGGTCAGAGCGTGACCAAATGCTGTTACATATGTTTGTGTTCAGTACACCGCAACCGTTCAACCGATTCACATCGGATGAAAAGTGTTTCACTGACTTCGGAACATAAAAATTATTCATTTGTTAAATTCCGTTAAATAGATTAAAATTTATGACCTTGAAAATATGAACATAGATTTTTATATTGTGTGAGCATTCAAAAGTGAAAATCCCGAAAATTGTTATCATACGATAAAAACTAAAATCTCTGCGGATAGACTACAGCAAAACACGAAAGTACCAAAAATGGCGTTTTTGTGGGTCAGCACGTACAAACTGCCGACGCAAATAGTCCCACATGTGCTCTATGGGATTGAGGGAAACGCAAGCATAGCTGTTTTATGGCAACGGAGAAAGAAAACATATCTGTCGTGTTCCTGTAACCAGTCAGGCACCCGTTTAACGACATCGTAGGGCGCATTTTCCTGTTGGTAGAACCCATCACCACCAGGATAAATGTCCAACATGAAGGGATGCATGTGGTCAGCGAGGATGGACATGTAACCATTGGCGTTCAGGGAAGCATTCAGTGGCATCAATACTACCAGCGGTCCGATGTCATACGGGGAAAACAACCCCCCCCATACATGCACACTGCCACCGCCGGCCTGTACGTGACCGTCAAGTGAGTCCGAGTGTTGGTGCTCATACGTCTGGCGCTCTATCCGAAACCGCCCGTCACTTCTGTAGAGTAGAAACCTCGATTCATCGTAGAAGGTAACCTTTTTCCACTCTTCTACTGTACAACGACAGTATTCCCATGTGTCGTTGCAGATGGACCTGGGTTAACATGGGCGCCTTGATGCAGAGTCAACTCCGGAGACCCATGCGTAACAGGGTTCGCTCTAGTGTTATGAGGGACACGCAACTTGGTGCCCCAGCGTTCATTTGCGTGGTCAATTGCTGCACTGTTGCGCGTCTTTTGCCTTTTACCAGTCGATGGAGGTGACATTCTCCTATGGGGGTCCATGGAATTTCGAGCTCAACACTTATGACATTAGGAAGTACTCTGTGTGCCCGTTGATGATCCCCAGTTATGTCCCGTGATCCCCAGTTATGTCCTGTTCGCATCACAGATCGTCGACATCCCAGGCACTCGAGTCTGCTTAATTTTTGCACCTGGTGACGTGTTAGCGTGATCTCCGGAAGACCGTCTCAACCAGTTAAGTGCCTCTTCGTCAGCACTTTTGGGAAAGTGCGCTGGTCCTTCAATTACGGGCAACACTTACGTTTGCCTTTTTGGTTGAAACTCAATTCGTCTAATAACAGTAGCTTACCTGCAATCATGAACAGGACAATAGGGTCTTCAACCTCATTGAATGCCCTCTTGCCATCCAATCAGAGCTCTCGACTCATCTCGGCAGAACTTCTTGAAAGGCAATCATTTTCTCCCCCAAAAAGGCAATATTTTTCTCCCCCTTGAAAGGCAATCATTTTTCTCCCCAAAATTCCACGAGATCAGCTAAGTCCCCCAATCGAGCCTTTCCTAGCGAGCAAGCCCTCCAAGACAGCCCCTTCTCTGCTATTTATTTTTTTGCCTGTTCTCTGATCGTAAGAGTCTGTCTTAACTCAGTTGTCATTTTAATTCCTTCCTAAAAGCTTTTACAACGATGCAGGATGACACGAGCACATCATTCTGCGTTCGGAATATTGCGGTCACTGATCCTTTTAGTGGCCAGACATAAAATCTGAGATAACACTAGTCTCATTGCTTTATTCTGTCGCGTGTCGCAATACAATCCTTAAACTTTTTGTGAACTTTCCTCGCGATAATCGTAACGTTTCCAAACATCTGGAAAAGATCTGTTCCTATGACTTGTTTGAAAGCAAGACCTCCCAAGTAGTGAGTGAATGAAACACGCGGGGTCATCAGCATTCACTCAGACAAACAACACAAGCTCACTTTTGAATTTTTTTTCTCTGGAAAGGGAAGATTCATTAACACTCAAATTTTTACCGAAACTAATTCGAGGGAGTTAGGTTCCCCAAAATTCCACGAGATCAGCTAAGTCCCCCAATCGAGCCTTTCCTAGCGAGCAAGCCCTCCAAGACAGCCCCTTCTCTGCTATTTATTTTTTTTGCCTGTTCTCTGATCGTAAGGGTCTGTCTTAACTCAGTTGTCATTTTAATTCCTTCCTAAAAGCTTTTACAACGATGCAGGATGACACGAGCACATCATTCTGCGTTCGGAATATTGCGGTCACTGATCCTTTTAGTGGCCAGACATAAAATCTGAGATAACACTAGTCTCATTGCTTTATTCTGTCGCGTGTCGCAATACAATCCTTAAAGTTTTTGTGAACTTTCCTCGCGATAATCGTAACGTTTCCAAACATCTGGAAAAGATCTGTTCCTATGACTTGTTTGAAAGCAAGACCTCCCAAGTAGTGAGTGAATGAAACACGCGGGGTCATCAGCATTCACTCAGACAAACAACACAAGCTCACTTTTGAATTTTTTCCTCTCTGGAAAGGGAAGATTCATTAACACTCAAATTTTTACCGAAACTAATTCGAGGGAGTTAGGTTCCCCAAAATTCCACGAGATCAGCTAAGTCCCCCAATCGAGCCTTTCCTAGCGAGCAAGCCCTCCAAGACAGCCCCTTCTCTGCTATTTATTTTTTTTGCCTGTTCTCTGATCGTAAGGGTCTGTCTTAACTCAGTTGTCATTTTAATTCCTTCCTAAAAGCTTTTACAACGATGCAGGATGACACGAGCACATCATTCTGCGTTCGGAATATTGCGGTCACTGATCCTTTTAGTGGCCAGACATAAAATCTGAGATAACACTAGTCTCATTGCTTTATTCTGTCGCGTGTCGCAATACAATCCTTAAAGTTTTTGTGAACTTTCCTCGCGATAATCGTAACGTTTCCAAACATCTGGAAAAGATCTGTTCCTATGACTTGTTTGAAAGCAAGACCTCCCAAGTAGTGAGTGAATGAAACACGCGGGGTCATCAGCATTCACTCAGACAAACAACACAAGCTCACTTTTGAATTTTTTCCTCTCTGGAAAGGGAAGATTCATTAACACTCAAATTTTTACCGAAACTAATTCGAGGGAGTTAGGTTCCCCAAAATTCCACGAGATCAGCTAAGTCCCCCAATCGAGCCTTTCCTAGCGAGCAAGCCCTCCAAGACAGCCCCTTCTCTGCTATTTATTTTTTTTTGCCTGTTCTCTGATCGTAAGGGTCTGTCTTAACTCAGTTGTCATTTTAATTCCTTCCTAAAAGCTTTTACAACGATGCAGGATGACACGAGCACATCATTCTGCGTTCGGAATATTGCGGTCACTGATCCTTTTAGTGGCCAGACATAAAATCTGAGATAACACTAGTCTCATTGCTTTATTCTGTCGCGTGTCGCAATACAATCCTTAAAGTTTTTGTGAACTTTCCTCGCGATAATCGTAACGTTTCCAAACATCTGGAAAAGATCTGTTCCTATGACTTGTTTGAAAGCAAGACCTCCCAAGTAGTGAGTGAATGAAACACGCGGGGTCATCAGCATTCACTCAGACAAACAACACAAGCTCACTTTTGAATTTTTTCCTCTCTGGAAAGGGAAGATTCATTAACACTCAAATTTTTACCGAAACTAATTCGAGGGAGTTAGGTTCCTTCAAAACCCCGTGATCCCCAAATACGCAACCATTGATCCTACGGAGAAAAGGGGTTTAGTTCCTGTGGGACATACACTTTTGCTTATTTATTATACCGTGCATTTTACAAATGTATTTTTACGCTGTTTTCTTTGTAACAGTGTAGCTTTTAAAAAAGCTTGCATTTGAAGTCACCTCTAACATTCACGCAGAAAAGCAGGTGGAACGATTCTTGAATGTTTTAAAGTCAGGCGCTTTAGCAAGAATTTGTGATGTGTACGTATCTTTCCTGTCCGTTTGTGGAAGAACACTGTTTCATTGGCATTAAACACTCGCTCAAGGAAGTAGCCTTTTTTTGCTACGAGCTTAAGCATGTGATCATTCCTTTTTGAACGTCTATCGAAACATTACCTCTGCCGATTGTGCTCACGTGACGCACTATGGCTCATCTGTCGTGGCCAGCCACTTATATCTCCGTGTGGTAGACCTTATCACGTGCACTCTGTGACGGGCCTTGGCGGCATACAATATACACACTAAGCAGAACCACGCCTCACTGTGGCTGGATGTCGTCCCACACGGGCGCCGATATCTCGGTACGACAAACCGCTGTCGCGATAAGCCATTTAAAAATACGACAAACCGCTGTAGCGATAAGCCATTTTTTTCTTCCTCTGTCGAACTCCGAAACGTGCTGGAATGACTGCCGTATTCTGCGACGAAGCATCAGGAAGCTTCCCACGCACAGGTCCGGCAGCACAACACACTTCCACTACTTACACCCCGCCTTCTGTGCACCCTTCTTATAGTGCTTTTCGGTGGCGTATGATTTGCATATGCCCTGCAATGCGAATCGTTTGCTTGTTTTCTCGCGGGCGACGCATGCTGCGAATTTCAGGCCAATCGGATGCTTCCTGCTTTGTGTTGCATTTTGGGTGGCCAGCAGTGTACTTACAATTCCTATCATAAAAAAATTCCCATTCATTTGATCACATGACCAGCACGTGTGAAAATAACAAATTATTTATAAAAACACAGTGTCTGGATTAAGCATATTAAGTAAACTTTACAAGACCACACTGAGTTAGACTTAGTCCTATGTGATTATGAATCACAATCACATGCAAACACTCTGGAATTGGGCTTAAGAGTCCACTGTCAATCAATGTTTAAACTGTACAGATTCTGATTTCTGGCCAATCGCGTTAAGGTTTTGCCATTTTGGAGCAAAGGAAATTTTTTTAAAGGAAAATTATTTTAGAAGAGGATGATACGTAATTTTCCTGCAGTTAATGTAACAAGTTAGTAAAATCATGCAATGCATTGATTATGATACGCTTTCCAACATACCAGAAATTATTACTCAAGTTGTGAGGATAATGGCTGTGGAATAAATCTCGCTCCTGTGTCCTGACCTTTGACCCCATTTCGATGATATTCAACAGAACCGGTTCACTATATCTCAGGAATAACATACTAAAGTTTTGTAGCAATAGAAGCATTTTAGGTAAGTAATGATGAACAAGGGCAATGGAATGGATCCCACTCCAGTGTCCTGACCTTTGACCCCATTTCGCCCACTTTCAATAGGGTTCGTTCCCAGTGGCTCCCTACCACATACTAAAATTTCATCGAAATCGAACCATTTTTACGCAAGCTATGACGCATGAGGGCAATGGAATAAATCCCGCTCTTATGCCCTGCGTGACCTTTGACCCCATTTCGCCCATTTTCAATAGGGTTCGTGCCCAGGTGGTTCCCTACCACATACTAAAATTTCATCGAAATCGAACCATATTTACGCATGTTATGACGCATAAAGGCAATGGAATGCATCCCGCTTTTATGTCCTGACCTTAGACCGCATTCCGCCCATTTTTAATAGGATTTGTTCCCAGGTGGCCCTACCACATACTAGAATTTCATCGAAATCGAACAACTTTTACGCAAGTTATGACGCATAAAGGCGGTGGAATGGATCCCGCTCTTATGTCCTGACCGTTGACCCTGTTTCGCCCATTTTCGATTGGGTTCGTCCCCAGGTGGTCCCCTTCCACATACTAAACTTTCGTCGAAATCGAACAATTTTCACGTGAGTTAGCGTGAGGACGGACGGCCAGTCGGAAGGACAAAGCTGGAGCATATACGCTTCTTCAACCTACGGTTGGAAAGCGTAAAAAAGCCATACAAGCCAAAAAAATTCTCTGACACCAACTAAACGGGGGGGGGTGTCAGATTACGGGAATTTGGGGTTACAAAAGTTAATGTGGCAACATAGTCTTGTGTAGCCCTGAATGTTTGGCAGATCTGAGATCCTTGCGCCTGCTTGCCCACTATCATGACTCTTTCAAAGTTGATTAAAACGCGAGTCTTGCCCAGATTGTTGCTGTCTGCACTTCGCACAAATCGGAATGCATCGCAGTGAGCTGTTTATAACGCCAACTGAACATCATAGTTGCATGCGTAAGTGAGGATGGTACCTGTTTGATTGTTTTACTCGGTGTTCCTAATAACTTTATACTTCAGTGTAAGTGCATTTGTCGCTGAGGAATCGGAGAATGAACGAAAGGCAGGATGTCGTTCAACAAAACCACACACAAAAAAAAAAAACTATGACGCATCTGAAGTACGATAAATGATATATTCAAACGGAAGACAGTGCAAATGATTCACTGATACAGAAAAAAATTTGGTTTGTATTTTAGAGACGAAAAGAAGTTCTGGGCAATCAAGAAGCCTCTCTTATATTGTTTCTCTGTCGTCTAGAAGCCCGTGTTCAAATTGTGTTTCATCCTTCTAAACGCTGAGATCCAAAAGAATGCTCACCACGTTTTTCATCGGCAAACTGTCCTTCCCCTCTTCCTCTACAGCTAGGTATACTCGAGTAAGCGCAATAAGAAAAAAGCAACTTATACGTTACAAGTACAAAATCGAGCGAAGTAAGGAAAAATGATAGGCATCAATGAATAAAGTGAACACCTTGTAAAAAGAGTGTTCGGGAAATTTTGCTTCAGCTGGACATAGTGCTGAGGAAACAAATGCACAAAGGAAGACAATGGCAAATTATCTAAATGTGAAGAATAAAAAATTAGTGTCCTAAAATGAAAAATAAATAGGTTAAAAGATACAAAATGTTACCATTCTCAGGGAAGTAATTTTATGTATAAGGGTCGCCCGAGTGAAAGTGAGACTCGTGTAATGGCGTCGTTGTATAATTACACAGAGCCGTGCATTTGCGCCGGTTGATGGCGTGTCATGTCAGGAAGCACGCTATTATCGGCGGCAGGTGTTAGTGTGCTGTTTGTATGTGCGGTGGCAAGTTGACTACGTAGAGCCATTGTATGGATTCGTCCAAAGAGGCCCAGCTTGCAGTTATGCAATTTTTGACGGCGAAAGGTGCTAGTGCAGCAGAAATTTATCGTCGTATGAAGGATGTGTATGGGAATGAGTATCAGTCACGGTGTACAGTGTTCCGCTGGTGTAGTGAATTTCTTAAAGGATGCGTGAGCACGGAGGACATGCCGAGACCTGGGCAAGCACGCGTGGCCATCACCATGGAATCGATTGCTGCCGTGGACAACCTTTTGAAGGAGAATCGTCGAATCACCACCCGCGAGCTAGCGACAGCATTGTCCATGAGTAAGGGAACTATTAACACCATTCTCCATTGCCGATTGGGATACAGCAAGGTTTGCGCACAATGGGTTCCCAATCATCTCCAGGAGGAGCAGAAGACTGGGCGAATGGGTGCTTGCCTAGAGCATCTGCATCGTTACAACGCAAAGGGGGGACAGTTTCTTTCCAAGTTTGTGGCCGCAGATGAAACTTGGTGCCACTACTTCGATCCGGCCACAAAACGGATGAATATGAAATGGCGGCATCCGAATTCTCTACGCCCAAAAAAGCTCAGTCCTCCTTAAGAGCTGGAAAAGTGATGCTCACTGTTTTCTTCGATGAGAATGGCCCATTGCTGTCGGATTGGATGGACTCAGGCTGTATGGTCAAGAAAACTACATACTCCGATACTTTACACAACCTCAAAACGGCTATTAAGCGTAAGCGTCCCAGTATGTTGTCAAATGGGGTAATTCCGATGCACGACAACGCACGACCGCATGTGACGACAGTGTGCCACGATTTGCTGCGGAACTTCCCCTGGGAGGTCCTCGACCCTCACCCCTATAGCCCCGACCTGTCGTCGTTCGACTATAACATCTTTAGACCACTGAAAAAGCTCTCAAGAGCCGCCGGTTCACTAACGACACTGAGGTTCGGGACGGCGTTGAAGACTGGTTTCACAGTCAACCACGGACGTTCTTCGCTCAAGGTATCCACATTCTCGTGCCGCGCTGGGACACTTGCTTAAACCGACAAGGCGACTATGTGTAGCAGGTATGTAGCCCATGCATCACTCTTACTTCCTGTATGTTCACATATTCCAACTTATAAACCCTTACGGCAAAAAACCGACAGTCTCAGTTTCATTTGGGTGACCCTTATAAGCAAAAACAAGGTTCGCGCACGCACACACACATCTTTTTTACATACATATATATTGGAAAAAACTTAGCGCTAACACAGCATTTAATTGGTTAACATAAAATAAGATAACATGAGAATTCTATTGATTTAAGTACACAGAGGAGGAGTGTCAAATGATCTTTGACTTTTTAAGTCAGCGCCACAGCTTTATGCCTTTTTGTAGTTCAACGAAATTGCACTGGCTTATATTGTCTGGCTTCTTACAGTTCTCAGGCAATACTGTTCTCTACGGGCTGACTGATTCAGAAGCTGTTATGAATAAGAAAATATAAAGTACTTACAGGGAATTGTTCCAATAAGATATATCCAGATAATCCATAATTGCACATACACCCACATTTGGTGCATTCAGGTCCATATTTGATGCATCAAATGAGGTGCCTCTTTAGCTCATTCACATGACAGCGTTTCCCTTTAACGCATGCGCTGGGAATGATGTAGAAGAAAGTCGGACCTCACCTCACTTGACAGACGCGCACACACACACACGATGCACGATTTTGAGACGCACTTTTAGGCAGGGAGCTAAACAATGTCAAGTACGCGCTAGCCTTATGACCGATGCCGTTGGGTTGATAGAAGAATCTGTCTGCTCGTCCGCGCTCCCCACAGGGAAGATGATGTACGAGTGATCCCCAGTTATGTCCTGTTCGCATCACAGATTGTCGACATCCCAGCCACTCGAGGCTGCTTAAAGTTTGCACCTGGTGACGTGATTGCGTGATCTCCGGAAGGCCGTCTCAACCAGTTAAGTGCCTTTTCGTCAATTACGGCCAACATTTACGTTTGCCTTTTTGGTTCAAACTCAATTCGTCTAATAACAGTAGCTTACCTACAATCATGGACCGGGCAAGAGGGTCTTAAACCTCATTGAATGCCCTGTTGCCGTCCAATCAGAGCTCTCGGCTCATCTCGGCAGAATTTCTTGAAAGGCAATCATTTTTCTCCCCCAAAATTCTAGGAGATCAGCCAAGTCCCCCAATCGAGCCTTTCCTAGTGAGCAAGCCCTCCAAGACAGCCCCGTCTCTGCTATTTATTTATTTGCCTGTTCTCTGATCGTAAGGGTCTGTCTTAACTCAGTTGTCATTTTAGTTGCCTCCTAAAAGCTTTTACAACGATGCAAGATGACACGAGCTCATCACTCTGCGTTCGGAATATTGCGGTCACTGATCCTTTTAGTGGCCAGACATAAAATCTGAGATAACACTAGTCTCATTGCTTTATTCTGTCGCGTGTCGCAATGCAATCCTTAAACTGTTTGTGAACTTTCCTCGCGATAATCGTAACGTTTCCAAACATCTGGAAAAGATCTGTTCCTATGACTTGTTTGAAAGCAAGACCTCCCAAGTAGTGAGTGAATGAAACACGCGGGGTCATCAGCATTCACTCAGACAAACAACACAAGCTCACTTTTGAATTTTTTCCTCTCTGGAAAGGGAAGATTCATTAACACTCAAATTTTTACCGAAACTGATTCGAGGGGTTAGGTTCCTTCAAAACCCCGTGATCCGCAAATACGCAAACATTGATGCTACGGAGAAAAGGGGTTTAGATTCCTGTGGGACATACACTTTTGCTACCGATCATCATAAACCATTCATTTTGTGTACCTCTCTTGTAAAATACAGCTTATTTATTATACCGTGCATTTTACAAATGTATTTTTTACGCTGTTTTCTTTGTAACAGTGTAGCTTTTAAAAAAGCTTGCATTTGAAGTCACCTCTAACATTCACGCAGAAAAGCAGGTGGAACGATTCTTGAATGTTTTAAAGTCAGGCGCTTTAGCAAGAATTTGTGATGTGTACGTATCTTTCCTGTCCGTTTGTGGAAGAACACTGTTTCATTGGCATTAAACACTCGCTCAAGGAAGTAGCCTTTTTTTACTATGAGCTTAAGCATGTATTTTTAAATATTCAGCAGTTTCCGCATCAGCTGAACCTGCCTCACCGGAAAGTTCAATGTTTTTGATACCGCATAATTTCTTAAACCGAGCTATCTGGCCAGTACTAACCGAGTCTTCGAGTTATTTTTTTCCCCTTCGTGACATGTTTGCAAATCTGTATGTTTTTAAGGCGGTTAATAGTGATTTTCAAAACACTTTTTTAGCACTCACCATTTCATTAATTCACAAACTTAAACAATTTTTTGCTTTTTTTTTATTGCCTCATCACAAACTACAGGTGCAATTTTTGCACTTTCTGGTGCCGATTCAAGGCGCAGATCTACATATATCTTCTTTCTTATGGCGGATCATCCGGGCGGCGGATTCATTCATACCAAATTCGTTGCCGACGAAAGCTACAGACATCCCAGAATGAAATTAATCTAACATAAGGACAATATCACTGAGACTCATCACAGCCTTCTTGCACTCAGGTACACTCAGTAACACACTTACACTACGCTTGGATGTCATTATTAATAACAAAAATAATCAAAAACGGGGTAAAACTGCTAAAATGTGGACGAAAAGATTCTCGACAAAGGCACGTGTAACCAAACAAAAGTCGCCGGAGAAAGGATGTAGCCTCTCTTTGCTGAATCCCATGTCGAACGCTGAGCAGTTGGCGTCTGGAAATCTTTTGCTTTCTGCGCATGGCATGGAATATCCGCAAGGTGCAAAAAAAATGTTGTTACACTTTATCTCGGGTGAATAAGCGAATTCGCAAACACGAAACAGGGAAGATAGGTTGCATATACTGAATATCATCATCATCATCATTGCCAACCATTATCAATCCACTGCTGGACGAAGGTCTCCCCAAGTTTCCTCCACAACGGTCTGTCTTGTGCCAGTCTCCTCCATGTCACCCCTGCATACTTTCGAATTTCATCCACCCATCTCCCATGTGGTCTTCTTCTGGGTCTTTTCCTGTCCCTTGGAATCCAATCTAAAATTTCAGCTGTCCATCGATGATCTGTCCTTCTGGCAGTATGTCCAGCCCATTGCCATTTCAGGGATTTAACTCTGATCATGATGTCTTCCACTCTTGTCATTTTTCGGATCCACGAGTTCCTCTTCTTATCTCTCCTGGTTACACCAAGCATGCACCTCTCCATGCTGCTTTGAGTTGTCTGCAGCCTTTGTATGTCTCTTTTAGTTAAGGTCCACGTCTCTGCACCATACGTAAGCACTGGAAGGATGCATTGATCAAACACTTTTCTTTTAAGACATAATGGCATATTGCTCTTGAAAATTATGCTGTTTCTTCCAAAAGCTCTCCAGGCAAGTTTTGTACGCCGATTAATTTCTTCATCAATGTGACCCTCACTTGATATCTGCTGTCCAAGATAAACGTACGTGTCTGTTATCTCCAGCTTTTCTCCATCAATCGATAAATCTTCATTTCGTGTAAAAGCATTGAACATCACTTTTGTCTTTTGGAAGTTCATTTTTAATCCCACTTCTTTACTCTTGTCAGCAAGTTCCTGGATCATACTCTGCAGCTCTGATGGGGTAGTTGCAAAAATGACTACGTCATCAGCAAAACGAAGGTGGGTTAGATAATCTCCATTAATCTTTATCCCTTTGTTTTCCCAGCTACTGAATATATGTACATATAATGATCCAAACTCTATCAGTACATGCATTATAGATTTTATACCAAAGCAAGAAGATGTATTTCCAGAAAGATATATAAAGAGTAAGAAACGCAGAAAAAAAAGGGCCTTTTGGTGAATAGTTTTCAGCGGAAGGTTTTTTTATGGTTAAAACTTTTCTGAAGGTAAAGAGTTGTTTTCAAACCCAAAACAATATTATTTCAGAAACGAATTAGCTTAAATTATTAAAGTCAGAGTATGATAAGTGAAACACATTTTTATGAACAAAAAATGATAAATGCTATTTCAATGACTAAAAGAGAAGGGGAGAAAGCAAGCCCATGAGTGAGGCAGAATCAGAAACAAATAGAATGTAAATTCAAAATAGGAATTAAAAAGAAGTAAATACATCAAAAAAATTATCTCAATGGGCATTTCTTGTATGACAAAGAAATTAAAAGCCAAAATAAAAGATTTATAATGCACCTAGAGGGTAAAGATATTGATGTTTCGCTAAGAACGAAACGTGATTTAAACCGGATTTTACTTTTAAGATTTCTATATTCGAAATTTGCAGAAATGGTACACCAATTCCATATGGCGGTATTTTATTTGGCTGCAATTAAGAAAGATTTAAGATAATAAATCTCCAAACGCGAACTTCACCGGAATGGAAGCGCATGCTGCTGCAATGGCGAATAAAACTCGACTCATTATACAGTATTTGTAGAGGCGTACGTAACCGCTCCCTCACAATATTATAGAAAAAATGACATAAAGAAAAAAGTCTGAGGAAACATCGTCACTATTTAGCAGGTGAATTGAGCAGTGAGCACAGAAAATCTATAAATATGTGCACTGTACAAACCCACGTATATATTCAACGGAAACCCTACGCAATACTTAACAGTTTAAAAATCTGAACCATTTTTTTTTTTTTCACAGAAACGGTTCTTTCCTCAGAAAATAATCTTGTATTACTAAATAAATCTATCTGCAGATCCAATAGCAATGTCAGCCACAGCACTGGCATAGCACGGCAAAGATTTGAAGAAAAAGAAAAGAAAAGCCTCCCTCTTCCCATTCAAAACAAAGAGAGAGGGGAGGGGGAGATAGAGAGAGAGAGAGAGAAAGAAAAGCTAATTACGGAGTGCACTTCACGTAACTGAATGTAGTATTATACCAAGCAATTGATCATAGTAAGCAAGCACAATTCCTGAAATCATTAATAACTTCAAGTACTATCCAAGCTAAAAAACAGCCCGTACTTCCAACCAGACTGGATAAATGATCATATAAAAGAAAAAAAGTAGTGGGCTCTATCGTTTGGTTTTCTACCTAAGTCAGACACAAAAATAGGAACCCAAACGACGGAACTCACTACTGTGCACTGAACAGGAAGTTTATCAAAATCATAAAGAGAAATGGAAGAAAAACCTGAGGTATCGTATTGAAGAAAAAGCAAAATGACTATTCGGAACATGTAGAAAAAGAGATAAAAATGAATATCTGGTAAACAGCTTAATCGCTAAAAAGTAAATTTATTGAAATTGCTAATCCTCTTTAAAAGCCAGATGGAGTTTTTGCTCTCTCAGATCAAGAGAGAGCAAAAAACTTTTTCCAAACCATTAGAACAGCGATTCACACTCAGTGATCTTTCCTGGAGATTAGATGCAGCCTTAAAAGAAGTACAAACAACTCTAAAAAAAACTACTATTTTAGAAAGAAGAGATGTTTTCCATCAGGAAAAAACACATGTTCGGATCGTCATATTTTAACAGAAGTACGAATTCTAAAGTACGTAGGTAGCTTATAATTTCATTACCGGAAGCCGTGTACTCCTAAAACTCTACAATTTCATCCTTTTTCTTTCTTTCCTTTTAACATCGGGGCACTTTGACCTGCATCTCAATATCTCGATGTTATCCTAAACAAAAGGCTCATTTAGTTGAAGAAAATGAGATCTAAACTCAACGCAGATTTATCGAAATCGAAATAAACAAAAGTATGAAATCAAATTTCACAGAAAAAAATAAAGGAAAAAACAGCACAAAAAATAATATTAGAAAAATTTTAATTTAACTTATTATAAGAATCCATTGCTCATAACGGCAGAGGGTGACCACTAGTATGCACTTTCTGCCTCAAATGATGCACATTTCTTTTGTCAGGGAGCGTAAATACTTATTTTTCATTTTTTTTCATTTATTCATTTTTCAGTTGCCACGCATTACAGTTCAAAATACAAACAATATAATCAAATACAAAAAATGTAGCAACCAGGAGGAGGAGGATATTAATTTAGAGACTTGTTCATAAGGTGGTGCTTGAATTTTTTTTTTTTAAATAGGTCAAAATTGTTAATAGATGTTATGTCACAAGGCAAAGAGTTCCAAAGTTTTGGGCCCGAATAATTAATATTCATTATAATTGTTTCTGTCCGAGGGAAATTAGGTATGAGTGTGGATCGATTCCTGGTTTCATAAGTATGAGTGCGAATATTTAATGATATTAAGTCATGGTATAAATCATTTTTAATTCTTTTGAACATTATTTTACCAAGATTATAGTCAAATAATTGTTTTCTTATAAGTATATTATATTTATTGGGATTTACTTATGACCTAAAGATAACATTAGGTATAGAATTATTAAGAGTTTTTAGGTCTATTAATCTTATGTATCTATTCTGTAGTATCTGTATTTTTTTAAAGTTATATTGAGTTGTTTGCCCCCGTGTCAGTATACAGTAATTTATATGCGTCTGTATTAGTGTGTAGTAGATCAATATCATTATTTTAGGGGACAAATTTATCATAATCTTACTAAATATCCCAATGTTCCTAAATAATATGTTAAGTCAATTTGTCAGTATGCGTATTCCATTTCAAATCACTTCGAATCAATACTCCCGAGTAAGAATGACTATTCACAAAATTAATTTTAGCAAGACCACCAAGTCACTCATAAATTTGTAGTTTAGAAAAGATCATAGCCTTGGTCTTGTATACATTAATAATCAATTCATTGTTATTTTACCAATTTGTCACCAACACAAGTTGTGCCTTTATTCTAGATGTAAGATCTAAAATATTATTACCCTAGAATAAGATTGTTGCATCATCAGCAAATAAAATTACATCATTATCTTTTACCACTGTAAAGAGATCATTAATATACAAATGAAATAATATAGGACCAAGAACCGAACCTTGCGGCACTCTAGAAGTTATATTTCCCATAGTGGATTGCGTCATATCAATCACAGTATATTGCTTCCTAGCTGATAAATTAATTTTAAATAAGCTATATGAAGAACCCCTAATTCCAATAGCTAATAATTTGGTTAGTAAAATATTATGGTTTAGCGTATCAAAAGCCTTAGATAAATCTAAAAAAATTGCAATTGTTGATGGATTTTTATAGTATTTTGTTGGATTAAGTTATGTGTAAATGAATTGCAAGCTCGGTTGATTTATTTGGCAAAACGTCAAATTGATTTTTTGTTTAATATGTTGTATTTTATGTAAAAAGGAAAGTATTCTAATGTAAATTAATTTTTCTAGCAATTTAGCAAATATAGTAAAATTTGCAATTGGCCGATTATTATTTGCTTTGTTTACCGAAACGTTCTTGTATTTGGGAGTGATTTTAATTTTTTTAGAGCATCTGGGAATATGCCTGTAGTAAATATAGAATTGTAGATCAACAAAAGTGGCTCCACAATAATATGTTTAATAACCAATGGTAAAATTTCATCATATCCAGGTCCATTATTGACATTATTTTGCAACAACAAGTGTAAAAGTTCAGGTCGTGTAATTTTAAGTAAGTGAAACGTGTTTGATTGGTGTGAATTCTGAAAATACTGAAGATATTGAAATTTGGAAGTAAAACTTGCTGTTTAAGAATTTGCGGAGCTAATATAAAATGATTATTGATTTCATTAACTATATCTTGTTTGGATGTAATTTTTTGGGTTAAATTAGTTAGGTATTGTGGTGTAATTGAACCAGAAGATTTACCCAGTAATATGTTTAAATGTTTCCAAGTTAATTTAGAATCTTTTGTGAAAAGATATTAGTATAATATTCTCATTTGAATTTCCTAATATCAGAATTTAATTTATTTCTATATGTTTTAAAAATTTGAAATACAGTTTGTAGTTTACTTTTTATAAATTTCGAGTATAATCGATTTTTTTATTAATTCTGTTTAAAAGCTGTCTGGTGAGCCATCCCAGCCGCTGCCGAACCGTCAATAAAATGTCCGAGCGGCCAACAGAAGGACCAGCAGTTCAAGCCAACAGCTGGCCAACAGTTGGCACCCCATCAGTTGTCCATCACAGGCAGTAGCAGCCACAAGTGGCCCTGAAAGCACGTGCCAGAAATGAGGGCTAGCGTAAAGTGGTCCGCTAGTGTGCCGTTTGTGGCAGCCGGCAACCACGTGACGTAACTGGGGGCTTGCCGAATCTTGTCCGCCAATTTCCCAGTAGTAGCCGTAATAATAAAAGAAAGCAAGGATAACCGCAGTTTCCCAAAGCTACAATGTTTTTTCTACTCTTACGAAGCTTGTGAATTAACGCACTGCGCTGGGGAAATTTTCTCAACAGATCGGAAAAACACCCGTTTGCATCTGAACCAGAGCCGTTGGCGTGGTAGCTGAGCTCTCTACCGACCGGACTAATTTGCCACGCTCGAGCATATGCTTAAAGCTGTCTGTTTGGTATGCAGTGTGTAATCGAATGCTTCCCTCTTTCATTTTACAATATTGCGAGAGGTATTTTTCATAAAAGTCAGTTTCATATCATTGATAAATTAATTTTTTCTACGTAACGATAGTTTTTTTTTTTTTTACCTTAAGGGAACTTCACTCATTTTCAAGGAGTGTACATACTTAGAGTCGCTTTCGAAAGTTTTGTACTGTCCTTGCCGTCTTGAAAAAGAGATTGATGAATAAATATATATTTGCCCGGGTTCATGTCACATTCTGTTACATTTTTAACGTTGTGTCTTTCCTTTCCGTTGTCTGAAGCTACATTTGTTTTAAAGAGTAAGGATATTTTATTTTACTTCTCGTTATTTTTAGAAGCGAATTCCTCCCAGTCTTATGTATTCAACCCATGGATGAGTACACCACATAGCGTTGCTATTTTTTTCTTTCAAATAATTAATAAATTTTGTACGCGTATAATTCTTTTTTTTTTCCAACGAACGTTGTTTTAATGGTTTTCCAGGATATTTGTTTCAAGCGGTTTCAAATTTTTTCTTGTTATTCATCCACTCCATTCCATGAATTGTTATTAATGGGAATGGAGTGGGTGCATTTCATGTCTGTAATCTAGTATTTCACGGCTTAATCTGATATCTTCGTCTACGTAAAATTTCATTAGGAAATTAATTCGCCTCTCCACATATGGATTTTTTTACATCCACTAAAATAACACGATGGCGATAGCGTCGTCTTCAACTAATTGGTACCATGAGAGACACAGCAAGTGTTGCTTCTGCGCATGCGCAGTCCCGTTGCTCCATCTGCTGTTGGGGTTACATTGGTTGCCAGCAACGGGCCACTAGTGGCACTTGCTTGGAGGCCCACAATTCACGGCGATGCTGCAGGGCCATCAATGGCTCGCCAACTGATAGCGCTGCCACCAACAGACTACTACCGGGCCGTGAGCGGCAGATTTCAGCCAGCGGTGGCCAATCACTGCCAGCTGGTGGCCATCAGTTTCCCAGCACTTATGTTTTTTGCTGGGATGGTTTACGCTGCTTTTTAGCTTTATTCTTGTTAAGTAAAATTGGAAAGGCTTGGATGTATAATTCATTTAGCACTGTTGCAAAGCTGTCATATAAAAGATTTTGGATTAGTCATCTGTAAAACATTTTTCCAATTTATATGTTGTAACAGATTATAAAATTTATTTAACGTATTATTGTTTATTAATCGAGTTACCTTATTAATTTTTTGTTTATTTACAGCATGTGTATGTTTATAAAATGAAAAAATTGGTAGTTGGTCACTAATATCATAAATTATAACTTCCGAAAGAGTCAACTCTAAAGGAGCATTCGTAAGAGATAAGTCAATGGTAGATTCAGTTTCTGGTGTTAATCTCGTTGGAGATGTAATTGTATCGCTAAACCCTACAGCATTTAGCATTTGAAAAAATTGTTGAGTTTGTAAATTATTTTGGGCAATATCAATATTTAGGTCTTCCAACAAGAAACCTCTTTTGCCTGTCAAGTTGACATAATTAAGAATTTCAAATAGTTTATTAATAGATAAGGATGAGTTAGAACTCGGAGGGCGGTAACAAACCATTATTATATAATATTCGTTTTCAATTGTCAAAATTTCAATATAAGGGTCAATAACAGTTAAGTCTGTTATCAAAGAATAATTTTGGTGAATAGTATTTACATAAATTGTCAGTCCACCAACCTTTGTTTTAATTCTGTTCTAGAAAAATATTTTATAACCAGGCATATCAATACTACAGTTTTGGGTTGGAAACCATGTCTCAGTTAAGCAGAGTATGTCAATCCCCGATCCGGTCGCCTATAGTTTATTTTCCATTATCTCTGCTTCTAAAAATTCGATTTGAAAAACCCTTTTACCATCGGATATTTTGCCCTGTGAGACGTATTTTGAGTATGTTTTCATGATTTTTCATAACGCTCAGTTTTCTAACTAGGAGGAGGATTTCTATTTGCAGCGGTATATACGCTTCGAGCAGTCCAAATGAAAACTTCTCTTCTTGATCAGATTCCACTTACTATAAAAGGCATTTTACGCATGAATTCTCTTTTAAAAAATGCACTCTTTTCTCGCTAGAAACATAAACTTATATTTCATTTCCTTCGCCATCTCCACTTCTAAAGCTCCACTTTATTTTTGTGTCGACAGTTATTCAGTGAGAAAACGATTTCATGCATTTTCCAATTTTTGATAATATGATACGGCGTCCACAGATTTCTGCCGTTTAGAGACGCAAGTGGATGCTATAGGGCAATACCGTGCAATAAGTGGGAGAGGATTTGGGGAAGGGAATGTCCCACAAAATAGGAATGAGGTCCCAAAGGTCAGTTGAAGAATAAAGAAGAGGGTACAGAATAAGATCATCTCCCCAGCATGAAGGCACCGGGCAGGAAAGATAAGAAAAGGAAGACAGAGAAACCGAAACTCCACCGTCCAGCACAACATACCCCAGAACCCCTTACTGTCGTTCAAGTCGTCGTTCGGGAAGAAGGAGCCCTGGGGTACTTGACTGGGAACCGAGTACTGTGATACAGCGTATACAGACGGACTGACATTGTGATAACATAAACACATACAGAACCTTTTTTCAAAAGACGTGCTAATAAGGGACATAGAATCGATTTTCAAAGCACAGTTTCAACATTGCTTATGTTTTTGTCCTTTCGTCAGCCATTTCTTTATTTATTTCTAAGCTTCAACATGCTTAAACATTAAAAGGCCAATTTCCTTACATGAGCACAGAATTAAAATATTGTGCAGAGGATGGTTGCTAGGCTCCGGACCATAAATGAAGGAAGACATTCATTCCGTAGCTCCTGCGCATTACCAAAAGTTAAAATTACAAGTTTTACGATGATGATCTTTCATGTATTATTCATAACTAGAAATATACAATTCCTTATTAAGCACTGTGCTTCGGTGTAAGCTTCCGATAATTATTTGTTGTACGTATGTAGAAGATCAAGAGAGATATTAAATAAGATTGCACTTTTTCTCCTATATTTTACGCAGTTATTTCTAATTAAAAGTATAATACATGATTCCTGGACACCAGGATTAAAGTAATAAGTTAAATGATGCAACCATAAAACATTTAAGATCATTGTAATATTCGGCCACCTTCCAAGAAGCCCTTCAGATACTGGGAAGCGAAACAGAAGTAAAAAGTGTTAACATGTGTCTCAGATTAATAGCCAAGAAGAAGACAATGAGTTTCTTTATAACTAAAATATCTATGAGCATTTACCTGTAGAAACTGCAGAGTTTAAGAGGTACATTGTTTTTACTATCTTGGAAAATATTTCCTCAGTGACAGTAATCAAACAAAACTAATCAGCACCAGAACTGGACATGCTAAAGCCAAGTTCTGTTACATAAAAAATTAAACTTTGTGAAAAGAAACTGTATATACAACATCGAACCAAAATTGCAAAGTGTTACATCTGATCTATTTTGCAGCTTGGATGGGGGACATAGACACTTGAACAGGATTCAGCGAAGTCAAAATATTGAAGCCATTGAGATGTGCTGTCTTCAAAGGATGCAAACAGTTAGTTGACTAATAAAACATCGAATGAAACTGTTCTGTAAACAGCTACAGTATATGTGATCGTCACCTTGAAATGGCAACATATCAATTACTCGTAATGTTGGCTTTGCCGCCCCGATGGCGCAGTGGCTTCTGATCTTTCGTCTGTGATGGGTACGGGTTCGACACCCCTGCAATCGGCGATATCTGCGGTCTTGATACACGTCGCGGCCACCGCCGGTAAATATCGTGTGGGAAACAACAACGCAACCAGTCGCATGCAAGATGCCACGCAGTTCGGAGCTCTCTGATTTCGAGAAAGGTGCAGTCATCGGGAATCACAGAAATGGCTGATCCATACGTGACATATCCAGCAAGTTGAAGTACCCAAAATCGACAGTGGCCTACGTGATTGGCAAGTGGAAGATGAGAGGTGACTGTCGGAATGTGCCCCGACCCGGCAGACCCACAAAACTGGGAGTTAGAGACCGACGGGTGCTGGCCAGAGAAATTTGGACGAACCGCACCAAATCGACGGGCCACATCCGCGAAGAGTTTCAACGGGCATCCGGGAGTGTTCTTTCGATGAATACCATCCGTAAGGAAGCCCATCTGCTCGGTTATCATGGACGTGCTGCCGCCCACAAACCTTTGATCACCAAGTCCAATAGCGCTGCTCGGCTAACGTGGGGCAAAGAACGTCGACAATGGACCGTTCAACAGTGGAAACAGATTCTCTGGAGCGACGAATCAAGGTTCACCCTCTACCGTTCTGATGACAGGGTCTGGGTTTGGCGTCTGACTGAAGAACGCCTCCTGCCGGAATGTATTGTGCCAACTGTGAAGTTCGGCGGCGGTGGAATTATGCTATGGGGGTGTTTCGCCTGGTATGGCACGGGACCCTTGGTCGCAATTCCTGGTAGACTCAACACCGAGACCTACTGCACCATTTTGGATGACCATGCGCTTCCTACGTTCTGGCAGTTTTACGGGGTGGAGCCATGTTACGTTCAGGATGACAATGCCACCTGTCATGTTGCGAGGTCCAACATGGCTTGGTATGGTGACAATGGGGTTAATGGAATGGACTGGCCTGCGCAGAGGCCGGACCTTAACCCTATCGAGCACCTCTGGGACGAGTTGGAGCGTCGACTTAAGGGGTGCCCCCACTGTCCGAAATCGGTGAAGGAACTGACCTGTCTTCTCCAAGCCGAGTGGAAGAAAATACCGCTAGCCGTCGTACAACGCCTGATTGAGAGTATGCCTCGGAGGGTCGCAGCTGTAATCGCCGCTCGTGGAGGCTCCATCAACTATTGAAGGTGAATAAACTTGGTTTTCCTTTGCTATCACAGGTGTCCAATTACTTGTTGGTAGATATATATATATATATATATATATATATATATATATATATTCGTCATAGAAGACGTCATATTCGTCATAGAAGACTGCAGTGTGCTAAACAAGTTCAACACAGGTAGTGACCATAGATTGGTGAGATGTAAGATGCACCTCAACACTAAACTTGAATGTGGCAAGCTCATAAGACAAACAAAATCTATTGACATAACCAACCTTAAAAACACCATAATACCTTCAAGTTGGAACTGAAGAACAGGTTCTCTGCTTTAGAAGGCCTAACATCGGAAGAAGTGGACATCTCTGAAGTTAACAGAAAAGTAACCAAAGCTCTTATGGAAACAGCAACAAAATTAGCTGGGTCTAAGAACAAGTTGCATGTAAATAACTTATCAGGAAAAACGAAAATGTTGATGCAAAAAAGAAGAGAGATGAGGACAACTAAAGAAGATGTGACTTCTAAAGTGGAATATATAGAGCTATGCAAGACAGTACGAAAAAGTATCACTGAAGACGTAACAAAATTCAACTGTGAACTAGTGAGGAAAGCAATTGAAAACAACCAAAGCCTAAAGATAGCAAAGGGACATCTCAGTAAGGGAAGAAAACAGATTATGGCACTGAGAAAAGAAGATGGTTCTGTAACAAGAAATAGAGGCGAAATTTTGACAAGAGTGAAAGATTTCTACTCCAAATTATATGAAAGGGATGATACATGCACTCCAGACATCATGAAAGATACCTGTACCAGAGTTCCTCCAGTTCTTCCAGCAGAAGTTACACATGCAATCAAGAACATGAAGCGGGGAAAAGCTCCAGGAGAAGATGGAATTACTGTAGACATCATACAAGAAGCAAGTGGAGAAATCGAAACAGTACACGCCCAAATTTTCACTCGATGCCTTAATGAAGGAAAGATTCCTGAGGATTGGAACACCGCTACAATGATCCTGCTACATAAGAAAGGTGACATTGAGGATCTCGGAAACTACAGACCTATCAGCCTCCTATCAGTAGTTTATAAAATCTTCACTAAAGTTCTTTCACACCGCTTGAAGGTAACACTGGACATGGCTCAACCGAGAGAACAAGCTGGATTCAGGAGTGGCTACAGCACAATAGATCATATCCATGTGCTGAGAGAACTAATTGAAAGAGCGAGGGAATATGAACTTCCATTGTGCATGGCTTTTATCGATTATGAAAAAGCCTTTGATTCGGTGAAACCATCAGCAGTTACAATGGCTCTGAAAACCTGCGGTATTGAAGATGCATACATTAATATTATTAATAACATCTATGAAAATGCAAGTGCAAAGATTAGGCTGTTTGAAAATACAACACACATAAAAATTGGAAAGGGAGTGAGACAAGGTGACACCATATCTCCGAAGCTCTTTAATGCCACATTGGAGGGTGTTTTTCAGTCACTGAGCTGGGAAAACAAGGGGATAAAGATTAATGGAGATTATCTAACCCATCTTCGTTTTGCTGATGACGTAGTCATTTTTGCAACTAGCCCATCAGAGCTGCAGAGTATGATCCAGGAACTTGCTGACAAGAGTAAAGAAGTGGGATTAAAAATGAACTTTCAGAAGACAAAAGTGATGTTCAATGCTTTTACACGAAATGAAGATTTATCGATTGATGGAGAAAAAGCTGGAGATAACAGACACGTACGTTTATCTTGGACAGCAGATATCAAGTGAGGGTCACATTGATGAAGAAATTAATCGGCGTACAAAACTTGCCTGGAGAGCTTTTGGAAGAAACAGCATAATTTTCAAGAGCAATATGCCATTATGTCTTAAAAGAAAAGTGTTTGATCAATGCATCCTTCCAGTGCTTACGTATGGTGCAGAGACGTGGACCTTAACTAAAAGAGACATACAAAGGCTGCAGACAACTCAAAGAAGCATGGAGAGGTACATACTTGGTGTAACCAGGAGAGATAAGAAGAGGAACTCGTGGATCCGAAAAATGACAAGAGTGGAAGACATCATGATCAGAGTTAAATCCCTGAAATGGCAATGGGCTGGACATACTGCCAGAAGGACAGATCATCGATGGACAGCCGAAATTTTAGATTGGATTCCAAGGGACAGGAAAAGACCCAGAAGAAGACCACATGGGAGATGGGTGGATGAAATTCGAAAGTATGCAGGGGTGACATGGAGGAGACTGGCACAAGACAGACCGTTGTGGAGGAAACTTGGGGAGACCTTCGTCCAGCAGTGGATTGATAATGGTTGACAATGATGATGATGATGATATATATAGATCATGAAGCGGGGAAAAGCTCCAGGAGAAGATGAAATTACTGTAGACATCTTACAAGAAGCAAGTGGAGAAATCGAAACAGTACTCGCCCAAATTTTCACTCGATGCCTTAATGAAGGAAAGATTCCTGAGGATTGGAACAACGCTATAATGATCCTGCTACATAAGAAAGGTGACATTGAGGATCTCGGAAACTACAGACCTATCAGCCTCCTATCAGTAGTTTATAAAATCTTCACTAAAGTTCTTTCACACCGCTTGAAGGTAACACTGGACATGGCTCAACCGAGAGAACAAGCTGGATTCAGGAGTGGCTACAGCACAATAGATCATATCCATGTGCTGAGAGAACTAATTGAAAGAGCGAGGGAATATGAACTTCCATTGTGCACGGCTTTTATCGATTATGAAAAAGCCTTTGATTCAGTGAAACCATCAGCAGTTACAATGGCCCTGAAAACCTGCGGTATTGAAGATGCATACATTAATATTATTAATAACATCTATGAAAAGTGCAAGTGCAAAGATTAGGCTGTTTAAAAATACAACACACATAAAAATTGGAAAGGGAGTGAGACAAGGTGACACCATATCTCCGAAGCTCTTTAATGCCACATTGGAGGGTGTTTTTCAGTCACTGAGCTGGGAAAACAAGGGGATAAAGATTAATGGAGATTATCTAA
Source organism: Macrothele yani (assembly GCA_039090855.1). Lineage (NCBI taxonomy): Eukaryota > Metazoa > Arthropoda > Arachnida > Araneae > Macrothelidae > Macrothele > Macrothele yani. The sequence continues at coordinate 79,893,488 of CM077031.1, read as the reverse complement.
CCCACCTTCGTTTTGCTGATGACGTAGTCATTTTTGCAACTACCCCATCAGACCTGCAGAGTATGATCCAGGAACTTGCTGACAAGAGTAAAGAAGTGGGATTAAAAATGAACTTTCAGAAGACAAAAGTGATGTTCAATGCTTTTACAAGAAATGAAGATTTATCGATTGATGGAGAAAAGCTGGAGATAACAGACACATACGTTTATCTTGGACAGCAGATATCAAGTGAGGGTCACATTGATGAAGAAATTAATCGGCGTACAAAACTTGCCTGGAGAGCTTTTGGAAGAAACAGCATAATTTTCAAGAGCAATATGCCATTATGTCTTAAAAGAAAAGTGTTTGATCAATGCATCCTTCCAGTGCTTACGTATGGTGCAGAGACGTGGACCTTAACTAAAAGAGACATACAAAGGCTGCAGACAACTCAAAGCAGCATGGAGAGGTGCATGCTTGGTGTAACCAGGAGAGATAAGAAGAGGAACTCGTGGATCCGAAAAATGACAAGAGTGGAAGACATCATGATCAGAGTTAAATCCCTGAAATTGCAATGGGCTGGACATACTGTCAGAAGGACAGATCATCGATGGACAGCCGAAATTTTAGATTGGATTCCAAGGGACAGGAAAAGACCCAGAAGAAGACCACATGGGAGATGGGTGGATGAAATTCGAAAGTATGCAGGGGTGACATGGAGGAGACTGGCACAAGACAGACCGTTGTGGAGGAAACTTGGGGAGACCTTCGTCCAGCAGTGGATTGATAATGGTTGACAATGATGAAGATGATGATATTGTCTTTGTTGTGGACACATCTTGATAGGTAAAAAATATGTAATACTACAACTAAATTTAGAAGCAAAATAAATAGTAAATAGTAATAGGCATAAGGTGAAAAAGGTGGAGAGATGGCTTGAAAAAATGCACTGGATTGACTACAGCGGAAATTATTCCCGAACTCATTGGTCCACAAATTAGTTGGACGCCAGCCTCTAATGCATAGATGGCATGTTTAGAAGAAGAAGAAAGAGCTTCCACTTGTATTTCAAATCTATCAGTTTTCTACAAAAACATTCTTTTGTCTCCACCGTAGCTTTGCGGGAAGAGGCGCGGGCTGCTGGGCAATCTCTCAATCTATGTTCGTGGTCGAGTCCACATGATGCGTAGGCTTGCACTTGTATTATAAAGCTGCTTCTTTCCCTTTCCTGGAACCAGATATCTTAAATTGTAAATTACAGATGAGAGAATATCACTTTGCATGACAAAGCAAACAAAACGGAACATTTGTTGTAAATGTACTGCGATAAATAGTCCAATGGTCGAGCGATTTTAATGACACCTTCGTAATTGAATACTTAGATATGCATGAGGTCTTGTTGATTCCTCAATTCTTGTTTTCTCCCATCAGTGAAGCTAGTAAGACTCTAATAAGAAATGCCGCGTCACCTTGACACTTGATATTTATAGGATACGTTTACCATTAAAATTTTTGAAAATTTCTTGTAAAATGCTTTGTCCATTCTATTATTAAGAAAACCAGTTCTCTTTAACTATGCACTATTTGATGCATAATTAGAAGGATAAAATTCAGGAAAAAGAGCTCCTCATCAAATAGTTTGGATTGATTTTTAGTCATAAGTATCAAGAGTTTAAAATTATATTAATAATAATGCAATATTTTCCTTTGCTAACTTTAGCGCTTGAATGTATTAAATCTATGAATACCTTTTAGTTGATTAATCGCTCTTATATTTTATAAATTCAAGAAATTTTACATAACTTGAAATTTTCAACATTTATCAGTCATTTAAAAATATTATGGCATAGCAAGATATTCTGGTCTTACGCCCATGCCTTCGTAAAGCGAAGTTTACATGTTCACTTAATACTCCTAATTTCATCGTAATGAAACATTTTTGCTTTTCTCATATTTTCATTAGCTGTCTTACTTTGCAGCGAAGTAGAGTGCTTGAGAACCTCCTTTAAATTCTTAAAGAGGAAATAATCCTGGGCATTCACTAATTCCGTAAAATTGTTAAATCTATTTTGTATTGAGTATATATAATTGCCGTTGTTGCTTGCACTACTTCGTTAGATCCCTACTCACAAGCTCACTCTTCTTATTCATCGAACACTTCAAACACTTGCTTCTCTACTTGTAAATGCGAGATGTTAACTCGCTATTCTTTTTTACTTTATTTGCGGGAGAATATTTCTTTAAAGTGGTTTAGTTCAGAAAGTAAGACAATTTTCTGGTGAATGCCGACTCTTCATAGAAAGTGTGTTCACAGACAACTTTGGTTCCACCCCAAAAACTGGAGCGCGGTCCAGAATAAATAACAGGTATAATAAAAAAAATATAAAAATAATAACGGGTATAATAAATAAGGGTATAAAATGTTGCACTGGATATCCAATAAGCTAGAGAACACGATTTTTTCTGCAGTATAGTAGCTATGCCTGTTCACGTTTAAGGAAGTAATAAATCAATACTTCCTGCTCTTCAGAAAATAATTTTAATGGTAAACAGGAATTCGAAAACCCATTGACGGCCGAGAATTCGCGATTTTTGCTCCTTGCGACAATTCCTGAATGGAGCATCATTTTTGAGGGCGGTTAACGACCACCACGAGCAACTCTTAGTGTTGCAGGCATTCGCCGGCGTACCTCATTCGCGGCCACTGCACTGGTTCCAGGAAGGAGAGTCAGAGTTGTGTGGAAGGCAAACCACCCATGCCTGCCTCATTCGAATAACCAGACGCCCGCGTATTAGACCACTCAACCACCGGGGTGGCAGGCATGGGTGCTTGTTCGCATTTCTTTCTTCCTTATTCTCTATCTCCTTTACCTGAAACCATTACTCATGGTTGTCATTTAGCTTTAAAATAACAAGTTAGTAAAATCATGCAATGCATTGATTATGATACGCTTCCCAACATACCAGAAATTATTACTCAAGTTATGTGGATAATGGTTGTGGAATAAATCTCACTCCTCTGTCCTGACCTTTGACCCCATTTCGATGATATTCAACAGAACCGGTTCACTATACCTCCGGAACAACATGATAAAGTTTTGTTGCAATAGAAACCAGTTTTACGCAAGTTATGAGAATAATAGTTGTGGAATAAATCTGGCTTTTGTGTAATGACCTTTGACCCCATTTCGTTGATATTCAACAGAACCGGTTCATTATACCTCCGGAACAACGTGATAAAGTTTTGTCGCAATCCAAGCATTTTAGGTAAGTTATGATGCACAAGGGCAATGGAATAGATCCCACTCCAGTATCCTGACCTTTGACTCTATTTCGCCCATTTTCAATAGGGTTTGTCCCCAACGGCTCCCCACCACATACTAAAACTTCATCGAAATCGAACCATTTTTTCGCAAGTTATGACGCATAAGGGCAATGGAATATATCCCGCTGTTATGCCCTGCCTGACCTTTGACCCCATTTCGCCTATTTTCAATAGAGTTCGTGCCCAGGTGGTTCCCTGCGACATACTAAAATTTCATCGAAATCGAACCATTTTTACGCAAGTTATGACGCATAAAGGCAATGGAATGGATCCAGCTTCTATGTCCTGACCTTTGACCCTATTTCACCCATTTTCAGTAGGGTTTGTCCCCAGTTGGTTCCCTATCACATACTAGAATTTCATCGAAATCGAACCATTTTTACGCAAGTCATGACGCATAAGGGCAATGGAATGGATCCAGCTTCTGTGTCCTGACCTTTCACCTTGCTTCGCACATTTTCAATAGGGTTAGTGCCCAGGTGATCCCCTACCACATACTAAAATTTCGTCAAAATCGAACCATTTTCACGTGAGTTATCGTGCGGACGGACAAAGCTGGAGCGTATACGCTTCTTCAACCTACGGTTGGAAAGGGTAAAAAAGGGAGAAATCCAAAGTCCAAAGATCCGAAAACTATTATTATTAGTGAAGACCAGAAAATTCAACGTTGTTAACGCGGAAGAATTCCAAAACTGCGAATATCAGATTTCTAACAGTTCCAAAGCAAGCAAAATTTATATTGAAATATTGCAGGTATCCGCCCATAAAGAAACGGTTAAAACAAACATTCATGCTTTCGACGCTTGTGTGATTAGTAATGTAAAACAAACAAGAAAGACACTGCATTCTCGGATGTAATAAGCACATCTTTTAAATCTTTTCTAAGGTAAAAAAAGAAAAGAAAAGAAATTCAAACAGATTTTTAGAAAAGGAGAAAATTGGCAAAATGAGGAAGTGCATTGCTAACCCTAGCGGAAAAACTGCGTTTTATAAAAAAATTCACATTTGTATGCAGCGTTGTTTATTGTGGATGGACCCAGTTACGAAGTGAAGTTTTTCAACCTGATTCATAGAATCGGTGAAACATTTGCAAATAGAAATGGCTAATTACGCCCACATGCGGAGAAACGTACGCTACGAATTACAAATTGCACGCAAAATGTTCCGCATAAAGTGAGATATCGAAAGCAAAAGGAATTTTTCAAATCCCAACAATTATACATACAGATATGAAATACAATCCAATACAACCAAGGAATTTTTCAATCCAACAATTAGACATACAGATATGGAATAAATGCAATTAAGCCTTTTAGTGGGAAAATTGTGCGTTATTTTAAAAAAGAAAATTGGCACGTGATGTTCTTCATATTCAAGGGTATCAGACAAAAAAGAAAATTTTTTCAAACGAATATCTAGAAGAGAAGATGTTCTAATAAATATAAACTGACATCACTATTGGTAGAACTGCGCTTTATGAAAAAAGTAGAAAATATACAAAAAATATTTTTCGTAGTTGCAAATGTGTGATGCAAAAGGAATTTTTTAATATTTACTGTGGCGCATGACATGCAATTCACAAAATTTTTTCGATGGGTCTTTTACTAGCAGAGATGATTTCAAACAATAATATACACTTACGCCACATTTCAACTCTGTTTCCATTGTAAATTGCATTCCTTCTACAAGGGATGCAATTTAATGGAGTTCAAGGGTATAAAAATCTCCAGCGTAACACTTGACATTTTTCGTTTCAGTACAAGCTTATCTTGAAAATATAATTTAATTTTATAATTTCCCGTCGTTTTGTACAATTTTTATAACCGTTTCACACAGGAAATATTTTTATTCTTCCTACCTTGATGTCCAAAAAGTATAACACATTTGAATTCTGATAGTCTAGAGATCTGTATGGGTCGGGCTTTTTTCTTTATTTTTTTTTTTAACACTTAAGTAAAACATTCCGGAATCGGGCCGGATCTTGCCTGTACTGGGAGATTTAGCACTTTGCTCCTGGATTAAAAATATCCTGTCGTCTCACAAAACGAAAACTGACTTGTTAAATAATCAGACGGAAAAATTCGCTGAGTGAAACGAAAGATTCCATCCACCACCGGAAGCACTGCTTAACTACAGCAGAATCAGAAAAGCTTGGGGGTGGGTCATTTAAAGAATTAAATCAAATTCAGTTTCCACTTCGCTGGCTTTAAATATTAAAACACGTGGCTCTTTTCTTTTTGGGGAAATGTTTGCATAAACAGAGCTTTCAACTCACGAAACTGAAACCAACTTCTGTCGTATTCGTTGTAACAGTAGAGATGAGGAAGTATTGAAGTACTTGTTTACATATTTGGGGATCGAGGACTACCTTCTTCGTACTGAAGTGTAGAGCAAGAAAAGTACAGAAGTGCTTATACTGAAATGTACAGCAGGAAAAGTACAGAAGTATGTAGTCAGGTCTAAAGCCCACGTGTGGATGAATTTATACGAGAAATGGCACTTTTCTCTTCTTGGCATTCCTCCTCTACTGCTAAGGGTACTTCTGTTTAGCACACAGCATTTATTTTTGTATAGTAGGGGATCTTCAGCCTTTTCTGAATCACCGATAACGTGGAATAGGACTCGCTGGCCACATGAAAAAGTAAAGTAAAAATGTATGCGTTTATTATGAATATCGATTATTTCAGAGTGGTTTTGAAACCTAAAACTTAACTTTGGAGAAAAGGAAAACTTAAAACTTCTGAATAGCGGACACCCTGGGTTTTCACCATTTGTCCGCTATTGGGAGGGGTCCACTATTTGGGGGTGTCCGCTATTCAGGAGGTCGATTTTTGAACACAACTAAGCTTACAATGCAAAATACTTCATATTAAATGCGTACGTACAATATTTAATTAAAATGATGTTTCTTGATTAAATGTTTTATTTTTTGATACTGTTTTACAATGAGGAACAATACAATGCCTGTGAATACATACAGTACATGTGGAGTATTTTCAATTTAAAATCCAGTATATACAATGTACGTGTTTCAACGCATGTTTGAACATACATATGTGACAATAAAATAAGTCACACCATGAATTTTAAAACGCGCGCACTTTCAGCTCATTATTCAATTAATTCAACTGCAAAATAATTTTGTGAAAGCTTTTGTTTTTTCAATTTGTACCATATTTTTCAAAACGTATATTTAAGTTATTTCACATTGGCAATCCTCCCCCCCCCCCCCCAATCTCTTTCGTTTACGAAAAGTATTTGTAACCCTTCACTACACTTTGCAAGCCTTTAAAAGAATTGCGCACCTCTTCTACAAATGCATGAGATACTTCCTAAATCAAATCATTTTCTTCGGATGTTTTCAAAGCAACGAACTTGTTCACTCCTCTTCAATACACAGATCTTCATCGAACATAGTGAAACCTTTTGCATTTCCTTCCGTTTTCAAACACGTAATTAGTTCGAAAAGTACATCAAAATTCTCTTCATCTGTCTAAATTGACAACGAATACCCCATTTTTGTTTGATAAAAGCTGTTTGGGGCACTTCTAAAAAAGTTTGCAATACTGAAATCAAGAATAGTTTTTTTGTGATGGAGATCTGGTGGACAAAAAGGTACCCTATTTCCGTACACAGAATCTTAACCAAATCTTTGAGGCAAAAACCACCATATTCCCCCCTTGAATGTTCATGTTTTTAACTACCTTGTGACGAAGATCACTGTTCATTATTCGAAGGGTCCGCTATCTGTAGGTAAATACAAAGAACCCTGTATACTTCGGGTTGGGGATCACAAAACTGACCACTAAATAGAATTGACCGCTATTTGGAAGTGTCCATTAAGGAAGTTTTACTGTATTACAGAGCTGTCCAAAGTAGGTAGTGATGTCCCTATATTTTTCAGTACCCTTTAAAAATTTCAATTATATGATTCATTGCAACGAAACTCATACCAGGTTTGGGAATTCAAAGTCCATGCGCCTCAAGGTATATGTGCCCTAGGTATTAATACTTAAATATTCATTTCTGCAATACGAAAGAATATATTTTTTCCATTTCAGAATTTTCTTTGTTGACAATGTCTCGTGGGCCATTAAAAAGTGTTCTGCGGGGTTTTAAAGACACCTGCTCTAAAGGAAGACTTGCGTTATTCCCAATAAGTCGCCGAGATCTCTCCATGAAAGTCTGAAACGGCTCGGGCCGGGCAGGGCTTTCCAAATTAAAGTCCAGACAGACCTCTAGTATTTATGAATATCCAATAACCGAGTGGGCATAAGCGCAGGATACTGCCTAATTGCCCTAGTTGAGCTCGGATTCAAGTATCGAATTAGGAGATCGGAGTGTTTGTAAATAAGGACTGTTTCTATAACCGTTCTCTGGAACCAGGAGAAATTAGAGATGGGCTGTTCCTTATAATTTTAAATGCTCCTAATGGATGGTCTTTAAGCCACGAAAACAAAATTGTGGAATATACAAATGACAAATGAAATGGAAAATGATCGTAATTATTTGTTTTTAAAAAGTGGCACCTTCCAGAAAAAAGAATTGTGAAATATGTTAGAGGTTCACCTTTCGTTTTTATTTCTACTACATCCGTAACAATGATATTTGTTAAAGTAAAAAAGAAAGCTTGACAAAGACATTGATTTATTCATGTACCAACTCTATTTGAAGAAGAGATAGTAAAGTATTTTGCTTGACTTCAGACAAAGTAATCACCGAAATAATTTTAATCTTTGCTTTCTTTGTCTGTATCAGAAACTGTGTCTGACAGATGCGTGATTTGTTCAGAACAGAGGTCACGCACACACACATTCCTGAACTTCGTTATTTTAAAAACACCAAATTTGTTCCGTTTGCTGTTGACGATCTTTAGTGATTTCGAGCATACTGTTATTCTTTTTTATAGGTGTTACCAGTATGCTTATTTGAGTCAAACATTGTGATATATGAATAGCCTGTATCTTTTAAAGTACTTTAAAGGAAGCTATTTAGATGTTTTTTGAAATAACTACTGATACGGAAAAGCTACGTGGAAAAAAATGACATTTTTTCAATAAAAGAGTAATCCGAATATTAAATCTGAATTTTTTTATTTTTCCGACTATTGGAGAGAGATTCATACATTTGTCCTCATTAGTGTTAATAACATTCCATATAAGTGCTTCAGTGTAAAATTAACAATGACCCATATCTCCAAACATCAACAAAAACGTCCTCTTTTGCGTATTTTGACTTATTTCAGTGATATATCAGGCTCGCGATTGACATAAAGCATTCAGCTCTATAACTGTTATATAATACGTTTTAACATTTCATCAGTTTGAGCACTTTTAGTAACGGCTTTAATCAGATGTTATCATTCTTTCTTTGGAAGCGTTACAGGAGTTCTACGTGGTGGAGTGTTTACACCATGTAAATGAACGTGGTCATTTTTGTAAATTTGATATCTCTGTAAGTGTTAGAAAAGATGAGTAATAAAGGTTTCTCTAGACTAAAATTAATGTAAAATCCCTAGCACTCATTTTAGGACCTCTTCAAACATAATCCCTAGAAATATAAACTAGAAATGTTTTACACATTCAGGCAGTATAAAATTACATCTTTTGAAATTCTTCGTTAATGATTCAAATGCGTTAACGTTAAGAAACTGATTTATTAAAAAAATCACCTATCCTCAACCTTAAAGCCTTTGCTAACAGCAACAGCTGAGATCTATTTACTTAGGCATCTGATTACAAACATCTAAAAGGCCCGCACGTTTCAGCTTACTGTGCATAACTCTGATTAAATATTCGACATACTTGGATCTCTCATAGAAGGCTCGACAGAGTATCGCAATATCATTACAGATGTTAACAAACATTCCCTTGTACCCCATACAAAACATTTAAGTACCAGGAATATTAAGAATGCATGTAGCTCACCAAAGTAAATGATGCCGGGCATTCAGCTCGACTTTCCAATCAGGTCTTTGCAGACGCTGCTGGACGATAGATTAGACACTGTAGAAACAGTGGTGTCTGTCGAAACACTTCGGCTCATTCCATTTGCGACTCTTCCGAACAAATCCCGGTAATTCTTGTCGTGTGTTTCCTTGCAGAATATATTTCTCTGTATAAGTTCACCATACAGAGCAAGCACAGTTCCGTTGCAAACAAAGGCGACAAATATATAGACTCCCTGCAGGGTGTTGAAAATTATAAAGACGTATTTGAGTATCTCGTGGACAATCTTTTCTTTCCGAATGTAAGCTGCTGCAAAGAACAGGGCCCATGTCAGACCCGTCACAAGAGCCATTCTTGCGTAGAGGGTGACGTCATTTTTACCCCTCCGACAATGCTTCTCCTCTGCTCTAAGGGACACCAAATGCTTGACTCGACGTATTCCAAGAATGGTTTGCACGTAGAAAAAGAAATTGGCCATTACGACAAGACCTAGTGGGGCCACAAAGAAAGTCACAGCTCCATATTCGCTAGTTATCCAACAAACATCAAACCACCCGTAATGCGGCGCGATTTTCAAGGTTGGTGCGAATGCATCGAACAGGTTGGTAACACCAATGATGACAGCCGGACTTCCATATGCGTACACAATGTATCTCGGAAGAAATTTTCTTTTGCTCCGTATGCTTCTGAGTCCCGTGGCATTTCCAAAAGTTTTGTATAAGTCAAAAGCCATGACATTCATCCACATGAGAGTGCTGAGAATGGAGTAATGCAAAATCTGGGAACTGACCACGCACCACGTCCCAGTGACCCTTTCCCTTTGTCCTAAGAGAAAGACAATCTGCATGGCTAACAGGGACAAAGCAAGATTCATCGTATTACATCCAGGTAAGTTCCTTAGTTGGGGAAAGAGGGTGTACGTAGCAAGGACAGCGCACAAACATGCGATTGAACTGCACAGGAGAATCAGGCTGACGTAAGCTTCCGTCTCGTCAAACTGAAACGTGTGGTTCAATTTTTCGTTTTCTTTTTGCATCGGAGTAGATGACAAACATACCAAGATGCTATTGTTTTCCGCTTCCTCGTAAACTTTGACATCTCGTACATACTCTCCAGCTTCGTTTAAAATCTCCAGGGTACCGTTGGCTAAGATTTTATATTCATGCTGCTCCAGCTTTATTCTCGGGCAAGAATCATTAAGCTTGTTTGGAAACTCGCACACGAATACAACACCACTGACATTCATCAGATTGCCGCTAAATTGGTAACCCTGAAATAAGATGTTTGCTACAAATTCTCCCTTGCCATACGTTCTTTGCGTTTTGTTAATGTATACAGCTCTCACCCAAGAATCAGTATCGGCGTCATCTTCACTCAGGAGAAGGTTGAAATCAGAATTCCAGTATTCTGTTTGTTCACTATTCTTTTCAGCATCACACCAGGAGCTCAAGGGATCAACGGTGTGGTGAAATTCAAATATCCTGCTGTTTATGTTCTCTATTGCCAACTTAAATCCCTTACCTGACACGGAGGTAGTTAGTATAAATACAATGGTATCAACAGTTCTTTCAGTGATACTAGTATTTTCATTTTCGTATAGGTCCAGTTCCGCAATGAAGTTGAATCTATGATTTTCATCCATATTTTCAATGAAATGACGAGTTTCGTTCTCGCTTTGGAAATTCCCTAAGGAAATATTTATTTTTACGTTCCTGATCCGCTGCGGACTGATTTCGAATTCAGTCGCTAATGAATCGCGAATAACATTTTCTAAATTTGTGGGTGGTTCTCCGTAAAATCTGAGTATATCGTAGAATCCAACTTCAAAAGTCAACGATATATGGACGTAATAATCGTTTTCGGTATTTCCTTTGCTTTCCTCTTCCGTCTTATTGATTTCGTTGCCCTTGGATTTTACGGACGCATCGATAATCAACCAAAATGAAATCTGTGCTGCAAAAGTTTGCGACACACTTTGCTGAAGGGATCCCAAATGTGACCCATGTCGCACAGTTGCTGTTGTCGTCGCATCTCTTCTTCTCCCTCGGAGGAAAACATCATTCTCTCTCGACCATCGAGCCCAAAGTTCAAGAGGATGGAAAATGGAGCTGGTAGATCTCCACTGGCAGCCTGTATAGCGTGAACTTCGCCGTAATCAGGAACGACATTTTCTGCGACGGAATGATACATGCTGAGAACTGACATGCCTTTATTAGGAGTCATCACCCACGAAGGACAAGACACTTTCCTCTGCTTAACTCCATTGCACAGAGCGCAGTAAACGTTCTTGAAAAGCGATTCGGTCTCTTGATCACCATCTTTCACATCTGCAACGATATGGCCGCTATATTTCGCGCACAGTGCAGCTACATTTTTGTTGTTCACGAACATATCAGTGGAACGGCACGTGTCAATAGCTGGGAAACACGCTCTCAACGGTATTTTCCCATCCAGATTTGTACTTCTGGTTTTCTGCTGGCGTTTTTCATTTAGAGGTAAACCAGCGATAAGGACACTCAGATCAATTGGCTTTAGTTTTGTCTCACCATTGCACAAGGCACAGGCAAGATTGCTATAAATAAGTCCGCTGATGCTCGCAACTAGAGTCGAGCCATTTGTCGCCATTTCGCAATCCGGTGTATCTGCTGCACATTTTTTCTGGTATTCTGTGACACACTTCTCGTAATCCTCCGCCACACTTCCCTCAGGGATAAATGACTCGTATTTTCGGTGAGTGCTGCTTGTGTAACTCCTATCCACGGTCTCAGAGAGCACAGCAGCCAAATCTCTCAATTCAGAGCGGTGTAAAAACCTTTCCTCACAATAGGCTTGCGCTTTGTCTTCGCATATTTGGGTATCTTCACGGCTACGACAACCATGCGTGCATTGCTGACGAATGCTTTTGTTTCTGAAACTGTAAGGACAATCGCTAATAACATATGTCGGCCATGGAATCGGGAACTGGCTTTTGCATTTCGGTGGCACTTTCACTGCGTCGAAAATGGACATGTTCACTTTGCAATGCTTCTCAAAATCGACGCAACAATCGGTGAAAATGGGGCACATCGAATCACAGTTGCAGGTGTAAGGCAACCCTCTGGGACGCTCTCCACAACGGTCTGTGCAAGAGTCCCAAGGAGAACACAAGGGAAGCGTTAATCCTTTTGACAGCAGAGACCGCTTGAAATTTTTGTGTACTCCTGGATTCTTCGCATTAACATTCCATTCCGGGTATAACTCTGAAGGGTAATGCAACATTTCGAACACGAAACGAAGAATTCTGCTACTTCTCGATTCAGCACGAGCGTATTTCGGGACATCTCTGTCTTCCTGGAGAGCTCCAACGGTCTTGTCCCACCACCTGCCGGTGAGATTTAACTGATTCAGCAGAATGAAACTTAAGACAAAATGTTTTGTAAAACTCATCGCGCTTTGCTTTCTTCGCTTTCTACTAAAGAGACGCACAAATAAAAAAGAAAAAGTATTCCTTCGAGAGCATCGCAGATGCGCACGTAAAAAAACGAAAAAGAAATTAATGTATTTTTTGAGAATCGCTTGAACAAAAGCAAGCATCACGCTTATCTTTCGAAAGCGACCTTTACACCGCAGTCAACACCTGTCGTTCCCACAGGGACTTGTTACCTCGGCCAGAGGTATCTGTCAGATTAATGGATGGATAAAAGGAAAAGAGAAAAAACAAAATTTGTTACACAAACACAGAAGCGTATCAAATAATGGCGTCACTTAACAGATAGCGCAAAAATAAACAGATAGCGCAGTAAACGCGTTGTTCGGAAAAATTTGAAAGTGCACTTAAGAAGCATAAGTAGCTTTAGTGTTAAACTTCATTTGCTCTTACTCACCTAAAAAAGATGAATAAACCAGAAATTCTTGTGACGAGAAAATCTGATATGTTCAAAATTAATCACGTGATGCATTTAATTAATAAAAATCAAAAGAGATTAGTAATCTTAAAACAAAGCATTAAGACCACTCATTGCCTCCCCGTGAAAAGTGCACGCTGTGACTAGTACACGATTTTTATATGAATTTCGTTTTCCACGCGACTGGAAAACCTTTCGAAGAACGTATGCAGAATGAGCGATGCATGTGGCTTACTTATGGCATGTTAATTCACAAAACTCTCTGTCTACATTAATGCTTTTTACCGTAAGTTTATGATGTTTCAAGTTGGTTAACTTTTAGTGTTTTACAACAAAAGCACTAAGAACGCGAACAATTAGAACATGTGGGTCGATCCTTGGAGACGCAACTCGCCATCGAACCGTTGAACCTGGCAACCACGACTAGGATGATAATGTTCCGGTGATTCTAACCCAACTATTATGATCATTTGAAGTTAAGTTAAATAATCGTGTTACCGTATGCACACGAGAGCCACTTCACTACAGATTTAATTCTGCCGTGAATCGCTCAGCACTCCAGTGGTCAAGAGATTATTTTCGCTCTCCGAGTGCCTACGTTTTGGGTTACATGAGACGTCGACCTTTCGTATCCACCTGCAATTATCTCTAAGTAAGAAAGATGTGAACTCCTCTTAACCAAAGACTGACGAAAGTCAGTAAACAGGATAAAATAGTATCTCTATACACTTACAATACTCAAGAAAGTAGCTACGATCCCGATTTTTTTTTCTATATTTTAGATTTAACGACCACTGAGAGCAATTCACAATTCAGTGGGCTATAAGCAGTCACCCGTCCCTAATGTAGTGCCACTGGTTACAGGGAAGGAAGTGAGCCAGTAACGTAAGACAAACACAACATGCATGCTTCACCAGGATTCGAACCCGGACCCTTCTCAGAAGAATGATCAGAAGCCAGCGCTTAGACCACTGCGCCACCGGGACGCCGTCCCGATTCGATACCTCAAAGTTATCAATTTATGGCTAATCGTCCAAATTGATACCGGGTTTGAGTCCCGGAGGAGACATGGTTGGGACATTTGCTGTACGATGTTGATTCCGTCCCTTTCCTGTGACCAATGGTCCTAAATTAAGCATAGGAGGTTCCTTGGAACCTTATATGCTCACGGAAGACGCCCCCCCCCCCCTCAAAAAAAAAAAAAAGACCATGATCAGACTACGATCCTACGGATCACCGCAAGATCACGTAGTGACTCCAATTTACACCAAAGATTGCTTACAAAGAATTCATCTAAACAATTCATGAATATAAGTCGCATTTTAAACAGATTCTTCTTATTTCCCGATTCCCGCTATATTAGAGGGTACGCGTCTTTGAAGAAGCTGAAGTAAATAACAGAACTAAAACGAGGAAGTTATTATCTTATATTCAGATGTATTGATTAGTGAGGTTTGGTAACGCTAACTAGGGAACTAACCCCAGGCAGAGTCTGGTAGACAATAACTAAATAAAACCTGAGGTGAGTAACAGAGGCAACTGGGTGAAGTGAGAGATACTTGGCAAGCTGTTTCGAGAGGACTCAACTCAGATCCATTGATCATTCGGGGTTTGTAACGAAAGGACCCAGTCGAGTCCTGTCTCGGAGGAAAGTGTGAATACGATCTGAAAATTCGCAACAGAGACGGTTGAGAGGAATGCAAACGTTGGTCCCAAACACAACCTACAGAGCTACCATTGCGGTGCCAAGTAGACAAAGTCTCAGGTTTCAGGCAAATCGTCCGAGCTAAGATCGAATTCGAGTTCCTGATGAGTCATGAGTTCTGTGTTTGTCCTACGGTTGTGGTTCAGTCCCTTCCCTGGAACTTGTGTACCTATAAATTAGGGACGCGCGACTGCTTCACAGCCTTAGATGCTCACAGGGTCATTAAAATCCCAAAGGAAATCAAGTAGAGGAGACCCAAATCAAAAACAGTAAACATGAACATCTCGCATTTTCCAATGAAGCCAAACATGCTACACCTTTACTCTTTGCGCAGTCGTAACAAATAAGCTTGCTGAATTCCAACAACTGTTCAATCGCTTCTTAACCTCCAAAGAATGGCACAATACCATCCAAAACTATCAAAATCTTCTAATTGCATCATAATCGGACTCAAAATTCATTCAACATCATCCATACTTTCAAGTTCATTTTAACTTTCAATTTCAACAACTTTACATGGATAGCGAATAAAGGCAATTATAAAATTAAGCCAAGTTGAATAATAAATACGCAGGTGCCATGTGGTTTGTGAGTCTGGATAGTTTCGAGGCCGCTGTGGTGCAGTGGAAGCATATCCGGCGCGTAATTGGAAGACCCTGGGTTCGATTCCCGGTGGCGGCCGATAAGAAATTTTTCCGTGGCTCACTTATAAACGTGAAAAGAGCGATGACTTCTATTTGATCAAGTTGAATAGATTGATCAAATGCTCCAATGTAACGCTCAGTGATCGATTGTTTGCAAAATTAACCTGAAAAATCTCTCAGGGCAAATTATCTGATTGTACCTTATTATGATATGGATTTGAAAAAGAGAAGAATAAAATACATCGGAAAGAACTTCATAAAACAAAACCCTAGTGCAGCAACCAACTCATAACAGACCCGTTCTTTTTCTTTCCCTTTAGACAAATTTTTGTCACCTTCCTCTTCAGTCGGAGTTTCGAAAGCAATAGATATGAGAGATTTCGAAGTTTCTGGACTTGGCAAAATTTTCTGATGAAATCAAGCTTACAAGAGTAAAACATTTGTTTTGCTTTAGTCAAAGGGAAGCGCTCTATGAAGTGCTTTGTGTATCCCTCCGCGGTATTTGCCGAAATGTTGTTTAGGTTTAAAGAAAAGGAAGCCGACAATATAAATAATTTCGCAATAAAACTATTCATTTCAATCCTCCCATACAATCCAGTCCAAGGAAAAGCCGCCCATCCAACAAAATATGCTACTGTTTAGTGCCATGTCACTTCTAAACTAAGAAAGGTTTAGAAAATCAGTCCAACTATGGATTAAATATCGTCCAAGCAAACGAAGATCACTATTTGGCTTTATGGAAATCTTCTATTATTCTATTCTCAAACACACCTTTGTTTGTTTGCATTTTGTTCTGGAATTATTTGTATCACGTAGTGGCTCGCGGAAAAACAAGATGGGAAACGTAAACAAGCCTGCCAAAACGTAGAACTATGGAATTAGAGCCTTTCTATGACACAATTTTGAGATCGAAGAGTACCTCGTCGCATGAATTGTTTGTGGAACACAGAATTCCAATCGAAGGCGTCACATCAGATCATCCTGGCGGAATGCAAAGGAATGGCATCAAGTTCTCTCCTCACCGCCTATCGCCATTGACTGATGGAGTGATTGGTATTTCCCTGCGATGTCTTGGGGGGGGGGGGGAAACAGCTATCCCAAACAAAGTGTTACTACTTTGCGGTATCGCACAATTTCGCAACAAATTCCTCTTAATAAAAATAACACTGGTCTACATTTTTACAGAAAAAATTGTGTCGCGCTCTATTTACGAATTTTGCATGTATTTACATGTAGGAAGATCAAATATTACCATGAAAATATTTACTTGCCTCAAGTCTATGAAATAGAAATTATATAATAAAATCACAAATACATGTTTATTAAGGAGTAGAAAATGAAATATTCTGTGAAATTTCCAGTTTAATTTTACTATTCATTAAGAGTTATTTCTCCTTTGTTTGTTATCAAATTTATATAATACAAAATAAATACTTTTGGCTTAGATTAGGCTGTTTCAAATTTATGATAAGCGCTTTCGTTTTCCTTTCCGTTTGTAGGCTACCTCAGGAGACAATCCCATAGCAATCTTATAACATGGAAGGACTCCACTTCACCTTTTATCGTTTCTGGATTGATGAAATGCCTAAGCGGAAGGGCATTCCAGTCTCATCCCTCATATCACAGTTTTCTGGAAAGAAATCAACATGACGGTGCAGAAAATGAATATTCAGTAACATGTTCCAGCTAAATGTTTTGTAAATTGAAAGCAAGGCATCCGTATGCTTTCTATCGTTTTCTGCCGCTCTCGTTTCCCAATACATTTACATAAATGTCCTTGAAAAATCGACCTTCTGCTTTCTCGTTACCTTGAAATATTTCAACGTAATGACGATTTATAAAACAGGCCCGAATCTGTCCACCAACAAACGTACCTTGTATGACTTATGCATCACTCTGTACAGAGAACTTTGCTCTAAAGTGCGTGAAGGTCTTTGTTCGTGACTTAAACAAAATTCTTCATCAAGCTTAGCTTTCTGTGAGCAGGCAGAATTAGAATCTCCTATGAATAAACCTTTCGGTTGTTCTGGACTCCCTTTAAGCATTTCTCTAGAGTTTCTAGTTCAATTTTTTTAGAGTAATGACCAGCAACGTGCCCTACTGTTCCATTCAGTAATAAAGCAACAAACTTTGTATACACTGGCGGAAAGTTAAAAAAGAACACCAAGAAGGAGACTTCTTATACCAACGAAATTTATACAGCATAATAACGGAATACAGAGGATAACGTGATCAAAACATTACGGCAAAATACAGCTGTATTTGCTGGTAAACTGAAAAATAACATTTCCGTGTAAGATGGTTAGTACGAGGTTGAACCGCCATGAACTGGGTCACACTGTGCAATTCTGGCATGGAGTCTGTCGTAACAGATGTTGGATGTAAGTTTGGGGTATTGAGTTCCAAGCATCCTCAACCTGGACGCGTAAATCGGGGATGGTCGTGGAGACCGGATAAGTCATTGTCCCATAAAATCCCACACGTGCTCAATGGGGGACAAATCCGGTGAACGTGCAGGCCATGGAAGTTGTCTCACACCCTGAAGTGCATGTTGCGTTGCACGTGCCGTGTGCGGGCGTGCGTTATCTTGCTGGAAAACACCACGATGGACCGACCTTACAAATGGCACAAAAACGGGCTGAATGATGTTTTTTTTTTTTTGATTGGAGGTTTGACGACCCCCGTGAGCAACTCAATGGGCTATAAGCAGTCGCCCGTCCCTAATTTAGGGTCACTGGTTCCAGGGAAGGGAGAGAGCCAGTGCCGTAAGACAAACACAACATCCATGCCTCACCGGGATTCGAACCCGGACCCCGTTCGGACCAATGATCAGAGGCCATCGCTTAGACCACTGCGCCACCGTTGCGGCCTGAATGATGTTGTAGATGTAGGAGGTGGTGTTTCAACGTGCCCGGTACAAACACTAGTTGTGTACGGGAGTGATAGCTGATCGCTCCCCACACCAGGAGACCAGGTGTAGGCCCTGTGTGTCGCTGGCGGATGCAATAAGGGTGGAGACGCTCCCCTGTGCGTCTGCGAACACGCATACGACCATCGGAGGCTCCCAAGCAGAATCTGCTTTCATCGCTGAACACGACAGATCGTCATTGCGTTCTCCAGTGCAGACGTTGGCGACACCACTGCAGTCGTTCCTGACCGTGGGCTGGAGTCAGAGGTACACATGACAGAGGCACACGTGAACATAGTCCTACATCCATTAGACGGTTGCGGATTGTTCGCACAGTCACCTCAGGTGCAACTGCAGCTCGGATTTGCGTCGCAGTGGATGTTCTGCTGGACAACGCCGCTCTTCTTATGCGTCGATCGGTCCGCTCATCAGTCCGTCTGTAATTCCCGGTTCCACGTCTTCTCGTGGGGGAAATGTTCCTCGGACCATCTACGCCACCATCGTACCACCATTGATACGTCCATTCCAATTCGCTCCGCAATACGACGATACGACCACCCGGCCTCGCGGAGTCCGACTAGACGACCTCACTGAAAGTTCGATAACTGCTGAAATCGTACACGTCTTCCATGTCCAGGCATTGCAGCTTCTTCAGGGTCTTCGCACGTGTCCGTACGCCGACGACTGATTACATTCACTTCGCCGTACTCCTTAAATACCACCGACGATAAATTGCATATTATGCCGTGCTGCGGCGTAAGCGCTCACCGGTTGGTCCCGAAATTAACATCACGCCTACGTAAACTCGACCCATTAACATATGTAAATTTCATGATCGTCCGCCAACTCCTTCTTGGTGTTCTTTTTTCACTTTCCGCCAGTGTATTACTCTAGTTGCATGCCTACTAATACCTTAAAGTTCCAACAAGCCTTCCACCGGAAGTCTTTGAGAAGATTTTCATATTTCAGTAAGACTCCTTCATGTGAACTGCATGGCCAATAGGAACTGAGGAAAAGTATTTTACAATGTGTAATGTAACCACTTTTAACTCAGCTTTGAGAAGAATCAACAGGAAGACTCCTCTCTTGAGGTTTGTGGTCTATGTTCAGAGCCTTCAGTAGGCCATTTGCGCTGTTGTATGCAGCAAGAGTGTGTTTCACAGTGAAGAAAGGGTTTTAATCGCTACCTACTCCTGTGCATGGATAATTTTACTTGGTTTTCCACAAGATTCCGCTACTGCAATATAAGGCCAAAACGCCTGCTTTGCTTTTAGATACATCCAAATGCCTAAAAAGATCCCTCAGCTCATTTTGCGTTATTTTATATGTTTCATTAGTGGGGAAATCCTCATTAAACTTAGGGTCAATACACGTATTTGGCTCAGACAACTTACATTTGGCACCACCTTCATCCGCATCATCATCATCATCCTTATCATAATCAAACTCAAGATGATACTATTTTGGCGTTCAGGTACATGAAGGCCTTGTTCGTGGAGTACTGGACGTTTAGCTCATGGTGAGTTAAGGTAGGTTACTGTCCACTTTTTTTTTCTTCGAAAATTCTTGGTAAATAGGAAGAACTGAACAAGCGCAGCAGTCTGTTATATGTTCTGCGCGTTCTCTTCATATCATTGGCACAGCGTAAGGACATAAAACGTCTCTTACCTTTTATCCAATTACTGAGACTGCCATCACAGTTGTTAAAACATACATCTGGCGCCCATTTTTTATTTTGGTCACCAACTTTATTGACCAAAGTAATAATACACTGCTGGCCACCCAAAATGCAACACCAAAAGGGACACGAGATGTCGAAGCCAGATTTACTGGACACATAACAACAGATACAAAGATGAAACGATTGAGCTTAAAGGCCCTTGCGACTTGCGGAACACGCAGACATCAATAGTTCGTGTGGCCCCCATGGCTGGCAATAACGGCCGCTACACGCCGCGGCATCGAACGAAAGAGGCTTTGGATGTGGGCTTGGGTTATGTCGGTTCAGGCTGCTTCCACACGTTTCCACAGTTCATCAGGCGTAGCCGCTGGTGGTGCTTGCCCGGCCACTCGGTTGCCGATCAGCTACCAGACGTGTTCGATGATCGACATATCGGGAGAACAGGCGGACCACGGCAGCAGTGACACCTGGTGGGCAGTGAAGAATTGTTGAACGATGCGTGCCATGTGAGGGTGCGCATTGTCCTGTTAAAACGTAGCCGCTGCAGGTCCTGCAAGTAAGGGAGTACTACAGACTCCAAAACGTCGGAGATGTAGCGGTGACTGTTGAGTTTACCGGTAATGCGTATCAGAAGGGTGCAGGTGTCATATCCACTTGAGCCCCAAACCATAACGCCAGGCGATAGACCAGTATGGAGATGCATAATGGAGGCGTCTTACAGTCTCCTCGCGGTGCCGCCACACGCGGATCCGAACATCGTGGTGTTGCAGGCAGAAGCGGGATTCGCCGGAGAAGACAATGTCGTACCATTCCGTAGTCCAGGTGCGGCGTTCAACGGTCCACTGCCGCCGCACTCGCAGGTGGTGTAACGTCAATGGTAATCGGAGCAATGGGCGCCGTGTGAGAAGTCCCCGCTCCTGCAGACGATGTCGAACGGTACGTGCTGACACAGGTTATTGCGCAACACATCCTAATTCCTGCGCTAACGTTCGTGATGTGGCGGTGCGAGCCGTCAATGCCCGCCACACAACATGCCGGTTCTCACGTTTGGGGCTGTGTCGCGGCTGCAGCAATCGCGCACGTCGGCCCGTCCGTCCCTCCTGCAACCAACGAATCCACACTCGCCTCACTGTGGCTGGATGTCTCGGTACAATAAACCGCTGTCGCGATAAGCCACTATTCGTCCTCTGTCGAACTCCGAAACGTGCTGGAGTGACTGCCGTATTCTGCGACGAGGCATCAGGAAGCTTCCCACGCACAGGTCCGGCAGCACAACACACTTCCTCTACTTACACCCCGCCTTCTGTGCACCCTTCTTATAGTGCTTCTCGGTGGCGTGCCGGGCGCACATGATTTGCATATGCCCTGCAATGCTAATCGTTTGCATATCCTTTTGCGGGCGACGCATGCTGCGAATTTCAGGCCAATCGGATGCTTGCTTCTTAGTGTTGCATTTTGGGTGGCCAGCAGTGTAAATAGAAGAACGATATGATTGGAAATGAAAACCTCTAACTCGTGTGAAAACTCTTACAGCTGTACATTCCTACAACCTGGAGCTGCCATTCCGTGGTATAATATATTCCTTAGTTTCTGATCATTTTTCGTTTTGAATGTTAAACAGTGTAGCATGAAAACGAGAGCTAAGATTCAAATTTTATTGTTACGCTCGTGATCCGCACCAGAAAATTTGTTAGACTTAACTATTTAAAAATAGGATACATTTTTCTTGTTGACCAGTGTAATCATATTACTAACCTTAGGTGCTAGTAATACTTATGTTAAACCCTGGGTCTACTTCCGTACTCTGCCCCAAGTGGTTCCAAAGCGGACAATCGGTAGTAGTGAAAGCAGTTTTCTTCGGATATGATTACATAATGTCATTGAGCGGGCATTTGTATTGTAGAGTCCTTAGGTAAACTTTCATCTGTGTACAGCCGACAAGGGGAGACGACGCAGCTGAGGACATAAATCATCTCAAAGTTAACAAAACGTAACTTAAATCCTGAAAGTCACAATTTCAAACCTAAGAAATGCGTTTGCAACCAGCGCAGAAGCATACACTTCGCACTTGTGGTCGTATACGAACGTTTAACCAGGAAGAGTCATCTTCAGGATTTCAGTCGAGCAATTGTGAAATTCAGAATAATGGTCTGCATTTCAGAAATGTTACTGGTCAGCGGGTTTGTTTACATTTCTCTTCCTGATAATACGCGATATAAATAGTTTCCCAATGAAATGGAGAAGATCGCGTGCCAGCGTACGACTGAAATAATAACAGACTTT
Source organism: Macrothele yani (assembly GCA_039090855.1). Taxonomy (NCBI): domain Eukaryota; kingdom Metazoa; phylum Arthropoda; class Arachnida; order Araneae; family Macrothelidae; genus Macrothele; species Macrothele yani. The sequence continues at coordinate 79,871,131 of CM077031.1, read as the reverse complement.
CGAAAAATCAAATACTTTTTGTTTGCATGTTTTGGACACCTTTTAATACGCAGTTGCACTGACTTTCTAAAAATGCTGGCGTTTAGGGTACCGTAAACAGAAGTGCGTTAGCCATAAGCGTTCTTCGTTGGTTTGAATGTGGTTTACTACGAATTTTGATGAATTGGTAAATATAATTAAAACAACTGAATAGAAGAAATAAGTAGGTAATTATTATTTCAGATATTTTTAACGTTCGTTCCGTTGCATTTTGATTTATTTTGTATTTATGAATGTTTCTTTACTTTTTAAAATAAACGTTTTACTAACGTTCTCTTGTTATGTTCTCAGCTGTGTACCCCCTGCTCAAGATGGAGGGCAACTCAACTGGGGATATCTCATCTCAAAAGAAACAATCATGTCGGCAATTGCAGTGGGAGAATTAGTGTGGTAGTCTTCATAAGGCGTAATGGTACCGGCAAAGGCATAGGCGTCGAGTGACCCAAAATTTGGGGGGATGGAACAAATAAGGGTAAACTAATCTTTTTCTTGGGTGTGGGGATTCTCGGAAATAGTTTCTTGGAAAATGCTGCTGTTCAATTGCCATAATTTAGGATTCTTACATGCCGAATATATCCAAAACTGTGAGTTGTGCAAGGCTTCCGTTGATTCACCCTGATCAGGATGAAAAAAATATGCCTTTAAAAGCACCTCGTGCAGTTATTTGATGATGAAAACCATCATCAGATGACTGCGTGCTATTGTGCTTATAACAATATCGCTATTGCGCAGCGTTGTTTCCTTGTCTGTATGTCACACTTCATAATATTTAAAAGGGGCACGACTAGTTATTATTTTTTGGACTTTTTTAAGTTTGGGGGAGCATGTGCCTCCCTGTGCCCCCTAACCCGACGCTACATCTATGCAAAAGGCACAATCTCAAACATAAACAAAGGCGTCGGCGAAAACCGCGTAGGGATACCTGTAGCACTTCAGAAGTACTTCCGAATATGTAATAGTAAGGATGAATCGTTGCTCACGACATGCATTTATGATCAGCAGTTTGGAATAACACTAATAATGTGATGCAAATGTTACTGCACTCCAGTCCTACACATAGATCAACTGGAGAGCGGTGGAAATAATATCAGTAATTTTCCTTGCAATGGTAAATGAGCTACGAGGAATATGAATAACTTAAAGTATAGGTTTGTCATTTCGACAGAGCCTTATAATGGGGAATTCTGTTAAATCATACAGTTATTTACATCCAGAATCCCTTTCTTTTTCGCTGATTTCCTTGAATGCCCTTTGTGTGAAGGGTTTTTATCGCCATCAAAGTTATAGGCGGAGGACGCTCCTTACAGAATGGAACAAACGTCTACATAGTTGTTGATAAAATCTAATATGGCGCCATTGATTTTCGTCTCGGAAAAATCGACACGCATTGATAAACCTTCAGACGACAAAGCCTGCCCTATATTTATCCCCACACTTCTCTCTTTAAAGCCCTTTCTGAAACCTTCTGTCACACAGGCTTTCCATTAAGAATCAAAATTATTCACTCATGTGAAAATGTTCGCAGTAGAAGAACACCCTTCGCATGGGTCACAAGAAAGTACGAATGAACATTGTTTTGTTCAGAGTGTGCCAGAAAAGATATTAAAAAAAAAGAGAAGAAAACGCGGTAGTGCACATTTATGAGGGGAAATAGTTGCTGCAAATTGTACAATGTATTTGTATCACAAAGCCAGTGCAGATTTGTCTTGAAACACATGTACAAGGAGTAGCAGAACGGCATTTTCCTCTCGTACCTGCTGCATGACTTTTCGCACAGAGTTACAGAGGATCCTTAAACCCTCGCTTACGGTGATTGATGCTCATCATCGGACACAAATGTCTCACTTCCCTTCATGAAAATGCATCTTATGAGATTGATTCTAAAAGTGGATCGCTTTTTTCCACTCAACAGACACCACAGCTCTCATCTACATAAGTTCAACCGTGGAAAACACCACATAAAGCACAGTATACTCACCAAATGTTTCAAACAACAACAGACAGAAACGTCAGGCTTCAAATGAAGTGTGCATGTTGTGGGTGTTCCTGTAAGCGGGGCTCTACTACACAGAAACATTCAACGAAAACAAACTGAAGCCAAATACCGAAAACAGAATAAGAAATACTGCTAGAAATGAACATTAGGCTTTTACAGCTGAAATTCCAAAAATCAGCGTACGCACCAGCGGCAGAACACTGGACTTACAGACCGTTGTCGTCACCAGGTTAAACCCTTGTCATACCAAAATTTACAGAGCAGGAGACTCAAAGGTTAATATTCCATAGAGACACATGGCAACAATTTAGTTGTGGAGATCTCAGTAGAACAGCGCAACAGTGGAAGGACATGGAACCACAGAGCAGGAGACTCGGAGGTTTATTTTCCATAGAGACACATGGCAACAATTTAGTTGCGGAGATCTCAGTAGAACAGCGCAACAGTGGAATGACATGGAACCACAGAGCAGGAGACTCGGAGGTTTATTTCCCATAGAGACACATGGCAAATATTTAGTCCCGGAGATCTCAGTAGAACAGCGCAACAGTGGAATGACATGGAACCACAGAGCAGGAGACTCGGAGGTTTATTTTCCATAGAGACACATGGCAACAATTTAGTTGCGGAGATCTCAGTAGAACAGCGCAACAGTGGAAGGACATGGAACCACAGAGCAGGAGACTCGGAGGTTTATTTCCCATAAAGACACATGGCAACAATTTAGTCCCGGAGATCTCAGTAGAACAGCGCAACAGTGGAATGACATGGAACCACAGAGCAGGAGACTTGGAGGTTTATTTTCCATAGAGACACATGGCAACAATTTAGTTGCGGAGATCTCAGTAGAACAGCGCAACAGTGGAAGGACATGGAACCACAGAGCAGGAGACTCGGAGGTTTATTTTCCATAGAGACACATGGCAACAATTTAGTCCCGGAGATCTCAGTAGAACAGCGCAACAGTGGAATGACATGGAACCACAGAGCAGGAGACTTGGAGGTTTATTTTCCATAGAGACACATGGCAACAATTTAGTTGCGGAGATCTCAGTAGAACAGCGCAACAGTGGAATGACATGGAACCACAGAGCAGGAGACTCGGAGGTTTATTTCCCATAGAGACACATGGCAACAATTTGGCCCCGAAAATCTCAATAGAACAGCGTGCCATTGGGCGGACATGGAACTAAAACGTAGAATCGTAACCGTCTGCCTGTTTTTTTTTTGTTTTTTTTTGTTTTTTTTTTCAAGAGTTTGTAACTCAGATAAGGATTTTAGGAAGGGATTGTTTGACCCCAAATCTTAATCAGCCCTTAGAAACAGGAAGCGATGAGATTTGCGCTAGAGTGCGCGACAGGGAAGTGACACGGAAGCGAGGTAGAGGAAAACGCCTGTCTTTATTACCGGCTGGGAGGCAGTACCCGGGCCTGACGACGTACGGCGGATATTTAGTGGTTCGAACCCGAAGTCTTCTGCATGTCAGTCAAGAAAGTTGATCGCTAGGACACCCGCGGCCCGAGTTTGCAACTCTCTCCACGGTGCTGCTTAATAGCCACTGGTACCGTAGTTTCATTTCTGACTACTAGACCTCTGTGCCAACATTTAGGTAGAACGAACAAAATAAATCGACTGAAGGTCAAACGCTTCTTGGAGGCAATAATTTCGCTGAAGAGATTCCCCAGCGTTTCTAGAACGGTCATAAACGTAACATGTGTACCAAACTTCCGGATTTTTACAAAACATATAAATGTACTTTAAGTTTGTTGGAATATAGTGCAAACAGAATGTCTCATTTTTTTAAACATTTTTGCTTAAGTGTTCAAAATTAAACGATCTTCAAATAAGGGAGAAATAGTCATATCATATTGCATAATATCAGTACGGAAAATTTACTTAAACTAATTTTATTAATGTATTGTAGAGCGTATTCATGTTCTCAAGAAAGACACGTAGATTAACAAATATCATTTTAGGGGTACGGCGGTGACTGTTGATATATCTCTTAATAAAAATTAAAATCTCTCCATCTACAGAACAACTCATACGGTGGTTGATAAATGCTAAGGGACAATGCCATTTTTGAAAGAAACGTCACTGGAGAACACTATAAATCTATAAATGTGAGGGAAAGCCAATAGATGGCGCTACATAGTGTGTCTAACCAACCTTTGGCGTAAACAAACTTGCCGGCTGGATATTTAAGGGCTAACACTCCTCCAAGTCACACCGTGGTAAAAGTCACGACGACAGCTTAGTGTTTTGCAAAAATAATTCGTTGGGTACGAACTGTCTGGTCGTTTTTGTTAAATGCTTATGACTGTGAAAGTGTCGTTGGATTGCTCGAGACGGCAAAAAAGTTACACCAGTTGTTCGAGACATGGGTGTAGGGGAAAAAGCGTCATATCTCTTTTTAAAAAATCTGTAGAAAGCAGAGGAATATGACCCCAGATGCATGGTGAAGTCCGTAGAAGTGCAACACTCGCACAAGGCGACCGATATGTGTTACTGATGGCCCGATGAAACAGAACGGCTACACCATCACAGCTCGCTGCAGACAAATGGAACATAGGTGTTGAGTCAAACACTCAGTCGACTATTGGACAAGATCGGGTAGTATGCCCGAAAGCCTGTGAAGTGTGTCAAGTTGTCATCCCACCATCGTGCTGCCCGGTTATGGGGGTGTAAAGCACATTGATAGCGTCAGTGGTTGTCCACGGAAACGTATGCCGATGAGAGTTGTTTCATTTTATCGAGTGACTCAAGACATCAGCTGCTGTCAACCTCATAACATCCGTGGACAGCTCAGTTCTGTTGGTCCTGGAGCCCTAGTGTGGGTCGGCATAATGAGGAATTAAAGAACTTTTCTGCAAGTGTTCAACGGAGGGAATGTCACAGGAGACAGATATCGCAGATTAGAAGACCATGTTCGCTTTTTCCTGGGCACAGTGATTCTAGCTTCATCTAGCTTCATCTTCACGGATGATAAAGCCAGACTTCAAAGGACGACCCAGGTATCTGAAGTATCGCAGAGCGAGGATATTTACCGAATGGACTGGCTGCTTACTCATCCGACCTGAATCCAATACAGGACGCTTTTGGGAAGGCGTATTCCTATGCGATCCCGGCCACCCAGAGTCTCCAGGATCTGAAAATCGTATTGAAGAGGAGTGAGACAAAATCCCAACAGAACTTTTAAATACTGTCATTCTAAGCATGCCCAACAGGTTTTAATATGTGTATTGCTCTCCGAGGAGGTCATGTGCCCTACTGACTATACGTTGTTGATAATAATCAATATTGTTTAAAGCTTTTGTTTTGGTCATCGAGTCAAACCATTCGAAAGCCCAATTTGTACATATCTTGCATTTGTTTAATTGTCTGTTTTCATAGTGAATAATAACTTCATGGCCTCTGTAATGTTTCTAATTTGATTTTGGACACAAGAGTTGCACCCACTTGTTGTTTTACTCAAAATTGCGGTTACTTTAGCAACTGTGAACTAGCGTATTTAGCCAACGATGTTCTATCCATTCAACCTATTTAGACAAACAACAATCCTGATGAAGTGGAGCTTCAGCTTCTTCAGTGTATATATACGACTGATGTTCAACTCCAGTCCGGGACTGCTAAATTTTAGCTTTTCTGGGCCACTAAAGCGTTTAAATTATTTTACGCGACTTTATGCACACGCTATCATCACAAACTCTGTTTATCCATTATTGCAATGAAAATCCCAACAAATCTAACAGGTAGGAGTAGCAGGAAAGAAAACTGATGTTTCCTCTACTTTCTGTCTTTCGGTTTCTATTCTTTTTCTTTTTCTTCTTTTTTCTCGTTGTGGGTAATCTAATTTCAGAAGTTCAATTCTACAAAGCACCACGCTTGCGTTAATTTGGTAACATCAATAATTTAAAGTTTATCAACAGATCCTTTTTTCTAAACATGATGTGTCTTACTAAGTTTTTAGCAGTGTAGCATGTGAATGTGCCACATGCTACACTGCTAAAAACACCCGTTTTTCTTATGATCATCCCCCGTTTCGTAAACATATTGTAAGTCACAATTTCAGTAAATTCTATAACGTCAACATGGATATGCAGAAAAGAGCAAACTAACACAGGCAGCAAAAAAATTGAAGCATTTCTGCAAATATCCTCCAATAATGATGTAAGACGGGTATTTTGCTTTTGTAAATAACTCCTGTGTTCCGAAACATTTTGTATTTTTATCGTCATTTTTTAAATTCTCACACGAAACAAAAGTATTATCAGAAATAATTCCATGTGGCAAACATTTAAATTCGAAGCCCAGTTGTGCCCTCTACAGGAAAAATACAAAGCATGTCCATCTAGATGCCCAATTTTTTGCTACACCTGCGCTCGTTCCATAAATGGCTCACTCCAAAACGTAAATTGGTACGTGAACGAGGTGTGCTGTACAAATATGGCAGATATACATTACGATTACCACTTAGATCCAGAATGAGGGACACAATTTGCATACCGAGTGATATAAGTGACTTTCAACGTGGTATGATAGTTGTTTACGGGTGTGACGGTTCGAGAATCTTCCGGAAGCCTGTCCTCTGAGGCTTTTCAGGTGGAGCCATAACAAAGATTTCCTGTTAATAGAGCAACAAGCAGAAAAAATCTTGCACAAGACGGCGAACACGTGGACGAAAATAGTTGGCGGTTACGGTCTCAGGAAACTGCGACGTGGTTCCATATATGGTGAGTAAAAAATTTTACTTGACACACATATGTTGAACTCTGAATGTCCGGACGAAGTGGGACCAATAAGTTTGCTTACAGCATTATTTCAAATAGAACTTGATGTGCATTAAGCCACCTAGTAGTCTCTCATGAGCAGCTTAAACATGTCTTGGAATGCGAACAGCATCAGGAATAAACTTATTGAGTTTGCATGTTTCCTCAAATTTCATGACATCAATTCTGGACTCACCTTTGAATCGGAACTCACACCTGCGGTCAAGTCAATCAATATTGCGAACTATCAAGTCTTTCACCTGGACAGAGATATACACAGAAATGAAACATTGGGTAATGACTTTATGTCAAGAACAGGTTGAATGCTAACAGGTCACTCATAAATGCCCCCAACGAAGTCGAGATATTGACACTTAAGCTAAAGAAGAACTCAAGTTTGAATAAGTTAGCTTTCTTTCATAAGAGTTCAGTGAGTGTTGTCCACACACTCTCGGAGTTGGAGGCCCACGTGAAAAGATTGCCGCAATAGTACTGTACAAAAGCGTCTAATATAATTATTTCTCCCTTTTTTAATGTGCGGGACTGATTCTAAAGCTACAGATTGGTCAAAATATTATTTCATATTAGCCAATAGCCAATTAACAACTGTACGGTTACTTACTTACTCTCGGAGCAGGAAGCCCACGACAGGAGATTTATTTTTTTGTTGATTGAAGGTTTTACGACCACCACGAGCAACTCAATGGGATATAAGCAGTCTCCTGTCCCTAATTTAGGAGCACTGTTTCCAGGGAAGGCACAGCCAGTGCCGTAAGACAAACACAACATCCATGCTTCACAGGGATTCGAATCTGGACCCTTCTCGTACGAATGGTCCGAGAAGGGTAAAATAAGCCAGTGCCTATACTACTGCGCCACCGTGTCGGCCGTCAGAAGATTGACACCATAATACAAACACATATAATATCAGTATTTCTCGTTTTTTTAATGTGCAAGACTGATTGTAATACCACAGAATGGTAAAAAAAGTTGCAATTGGCAATTAACATTACGGTTCATGAAAGAAATACGGGATTACGCCATATAATACAAATTTTGAAGATGACAATCCGTTTTTTGGCGCTCGTAAATGTGACAAGGATGGTAAGTCAGACAATATCCGAAAACTTGAAAATTTTCATCGTCCTGGAGTGGGACTCGAACCCGCGTCTCCCAGAAAACGCCCGGGTATGCTAACCACTACACCACCCAGAACGACCAAGTTTCAAGTTTCCGATCAATTTGAATTTAACCAACACAGGATTCGCTAGTCGAAGCAACCGGCATTCATGTTTAGCGAATCTGGAGGTTAAGAATCTTATCCCGTGTTTGCCCGGAGAAGCAGATAAATCATGAAAGAAATACGGGATTACGCCATATAATACAAATTTTGAAGATGACAATCCGTTTTTTGGCGTAAATGTGACAGGGATGGTAAGTCAGATAATATCCGAAAACTTGAAAATTTTCATCGTCCTGGAGCGGGACTCGAACCCGCGTCTCCCAGAAAACGCCCGGGTATGCTAACCACTACACCACCCAGAACGACCAAGTTTCAAGTTTCCGATCAATTTGAATTTAACCAACACAGGATTCGCTAGCCGAAGCAACCGGCATTCATGTTTAGCGAATCTGGAGGTTAAGAATCTTATCCCGTGTTTGCCCGGAGAAGCAGATAAATCATGAAAGAAATACGGGATTACGCCATATAATATATCAAGTTTTCGGATATTATCTGACTTACCATCCTTGTCACATTTACGCCAAAAAATCGGATTGTCATCTTCAAAATTTGTAACATTACGGTTGCTTACCCACTCTTAGAGCTGCAGCCCCACACAAGAACGAGGGCATTATACTGTACGTAATACAAAAACATAATACGTCACCATTTCTCTTTTTTTTTTTAGTGTCCAAGACTGATGTCAAAATCTTAGAGTCGTCAAATGAGTGTGTCATGTTAGCCAATTACCAATAAAAAATGTAGTAAAAAACCTGGTTAGCCCTAAAAACTGTAGAGTTGCTTACTTACTCACGGAGCTGGAGGCCCACATGAGAACATGGGGACTATACTAAAATAGTACATATTGTTCTCCCCCAAGATATTTCCATTGTCTTTTAAATCTCCTTTCCTGCGTTCTTATGGAAAGAAAATTTTCATTTATTAATTTTAAAGTATGCAATATAGCCCACTGAGTTGCTCACGGTTGTCGTTAAGCCTCCAATAAAAAAAACAGTACTCACATATTTTTTTCGTTCCATAATTTGGCATGAGAAAAATATATTTGTAATTAATTGGCGCTAATGAAACGATTAATTTAATGAAACACAACCCGGATGAATATTGGTTCTTAAGTTCTTAAAAAAAACGAAGGTCATTAAATAGCAGTTCGGATGAGAACTACTATTTACTGGGGTAGTTCTGTCATTTCTTCAGTAAATAGCAATGCTATTTACTGAAGAAATGACATCATCGTGGAAGCAATATATCCTAGGCTTCAACAAACACTTATATGTTAATCATCACTTAAAAGCAGAAAATTACATGTGTAGTGTTTTGAAATCTTTCGAGTTTCAAATTTTCAAAATTTGCCTACTTATTAGCCGTTTCTTTATTTTGTATTTTGAATTAATTAATGATTTTAAGAGCAACAAACTCAGCGAATGAAGTGAGCCTGCAGAAATTTGTGCTTTTAACTGCTGCTGGGCTTGGTCGTTCACAGGAAATCATATTTGCAAAATATCAGTTTAACTAATAGCGCGAAGGACACAAATATAGATGTGGTTTAAAGCACAAAATCCCAAATTACCTTCCTAGTGGCAGCATATGTACGCGCATCGCATGCGTGGTTTTTATAAGCGGTAAGAAAAGCGGACTCGTTTGTGTTTGTATAGAAACCTGTTTAATAAACAAAGTACTCCAGCTGATGTATGGTTTACAACACAAATCGGTACAAACACTGTAACATGTATCTCTTTATATGCCTGGAAGCATCATTCTCTCCCTAAAACTCGGAGACAACAAATTTACACGACACTCATCTCTTGTTGCAGTCCCTATCGTGTGTCCTGCTTTTGCATCATACACGTTAGCAACTCGCCTAGGCATCGATTTGACGCAGACACGAGATAAGTCTTGTGGAATGTTGGCCCGCTCTTCTTGAAGAACCGTTTTCAGCTGATATTTTGCTCGGGGCTTGACCTGTCGCACAGTTTTCTTGAAGCCACGCGGCAGTCCCCCTTTGGGATCAGATCGGGCGAATTTGGATTTAGTCCAGGATTTCGACCCCAATTTGGTGGAGCCAATCAGTGGTGGAGCATACAGTATGCGGCATGGGAAGATCTTGCTGGACGGTCGCATGTCCCTGCGGACGAAGGCAGGAAATGTTGCAGAATTGTCTGATTGCTTTGTTCATTGACAGTCCCTCCAAACGGAGCCAAATCATGAATGCCAGAATAGCCAAAACATCACCACGCTTGTACAATGCCTGGGACTTCGATTTCTAGCTTGCCACAGTCTTTGAGCGAGACCTTCATTCGGTTGGCAGATGACTCTCTCTCCGATATTTAAACATAGGACTGGGAAAAGGTTCAAACCGATTCGACCTCATTCGAGCTTTGAGCTTCCGTCCAGAACAGGTGGTTTCTGGCACATGCGAACTGCTTCTTTCGCTGAATTGGTGTCAACACGGTCTTTCGAGTCGTAGCAAATGCCACGTAGCGTGTTTCTAGCAGTTCATCTAAATACTGGTCGGTCTATATGTTACCTTAACAGTTCTCTACTTCCACGAACGTACTAGGTTGGTATTTCCCGTGAAGACTACTCAAAATTCGATCTTCCCTGGAAGTAGTCCTTGGCGGTCAACAAATGCCGCATCCAGGCGCGCGACGCAATCGGTTCCCTGTCAGTGTTTGATAAACTTTCTGACAGTAGATTTTTCAAGCTTTGAACAACGCAGATACTACATCAGATTTTATACTGTTCTTCGTTTGTGACATGACGATATATGGGCTGTCCCCAACTTTAAGTAGGGAGAAAAACTGATATCTTGAACAAATTGCAACGCTGATTCGAATTAATCATTCTTTATCATACAACTATATTCAGAAATCATTTACCTAGTAAATTTCTACAATGAATAAGACAGTTCTGGAATACACTGTACAAGGAGAGTGAATGTTCCGCAAATTTAGAAAGTTTATTGACTGTTCCTATATCTTAAAAAGTTTATGGAATAACCTTACCACCACGTTAGACGCTGGTCCTTCAAGGCGGTAGTTCACTCCAATATTTCATACTCTATTTAATTCAACGTGTAGTTGACTTCTTTCTCTAAATATCCATTGATCCAAAGTGTAGTTCACTTAGCTCACTGTAGTTCACTTAGCTCAGGGTAGTCGACTCATTTCACTCTGTTGTAATCTAATAATCTGACTGACTGACTGCAACAAGTTTTATGACTTACCAAACTGCACGAACTGACTTACCAAACTGCACGTCCGTGCTGATCCGCGTCGTTGGCTTTCCCCAATGCTCACCTCTCCTTGTTTACATCATACGTGACTTGATCTGTCTTAACTTACTTGACGACTCTGTGTCGCAGCGCCATCTTTTGGACAAATCAGATAGGTGACGTCACGCCGAAGACACAACAGTTTGCATGTTGTCCACTCCGAAAGACACGCACCAACAAAAAATTCCATGTCCAGCCAAGCAACGTCTGGAGAGTGTGCGTAAATTTTTTTGTCTCCGAGTTTGAGAGAATAATCCTTCCCGGAATATATCAAGATGTCTCTTACAGTGTTTGCACAGATTTTTGTTGTAAACTGTTCCTCAAGAGGAGTACATTGTGTATTAAACAGATTATCTTACCGTTTATAACAACCACACATTCGGTGCGTGTATATTTATTGTCATAGGGAAGGTTTTTCAGTTGTGTAGCGAATAATATTTGTAATACACTGAAAATTTATAAACATGTGCGGTAGACTAAGTTTTCTACATTTCAAAAATTGTTGTTTGTGACATACATTTTGCTTTACTAGAAATTTTAATTGTTTGCAGTAAAAAAAACATACCTTATATTAATATATACGTACGTATTAGGATAATCGTTTCCGAGCCGCCGATGGCTTAGTAATTAGTGTTTCAGACTATCGATGCTGGGTCCCCAGGTTCAAGCCTGGGCTGATCTTTCAGAGATGGTGTGATTTACTAACAATCGCTGAATATCGGACGAGCACGTTAAGTGACTGGACCCACTGGTAAAATGGGTATCCTTTCCTATGTCCCCCCTGAAATTCTCTCACCCATCTATGTGCAATATCGTACTTGTACGGTGGCGCCATCTACTGTACTCTAATCTCACTACAAACTGTTCTGTCAAAGTCGCTAGACTTGCTCTCATTCCTTCCGTTTCTGTGTCCTGCCCAAAAGGCGATCTCGCTGTAGGTGGCTGGGACCTAAACTCTACTCCCTGTGGACGGAAGTCCTACATGAAAATCACAAATTCTGCATCCTCACTGTGTCTGACTGTATATATAGCGGATAATCGTTTCCGTCGTTGAACTGGAAATACAAGAAAACAAAGGTTCATGAGGGTTGTCGAATTCGCCTTCAGAGTGAGATCGATGTACAAGAAAGGAAAGCTTTGCGATCGATACCTACATTTACTTTGGACAACAGATATCAAGCAAGAGGAACTTTGATGAGGAAATCAATCGGCGTTTGGAAGAAACAATACAATTTGAAGGGAAATATACCTTTATGTCTTAAAAGAAAAGTGTTTAATCAACGCACCTTTCCAGTTCTTATATATGGAGCAGAGACGTGGACCTTAACTAAAGGTGACGTACAAATGCTGCAGACAACTGAAAAAAGCATTAAGATATGCTGCTTGGGGTAACCAGGAAAGATATGAATACGAACTCGTGAATAAAGAAAATGACAGGGGTGGAAGACATCATGATTATAGTAAATTCCTTGAAAAGACAATGATCTGTGCATGTTGTCAAAAGATGAGCCCACCAAAGAAAACCCGAAATTTCTGACTTCATACCAAGGGACACAAAAAGACTCACAAGACGACCGCATGGGAGATGGACAGGTGAAATTTGAAAGCGTGCCCCAGTAACATGGAGGAAATAGGCTCAAGATGGACAGTTGTGTAAGAAACATGGGGAGACCTTCATCTAGCAGTGGATTGATAGTGGTTGAAAATGATGATATATCGGGATAATATAATATCATGGCAGTCCAGCAGCCGAGCAGTAGGCAGGTTTCGGCGTTTAAGTCCCACCTTTGATCGTTAACGACTGGACGTTAAAAATAAAGTTACACCATAGTGCGCTATCCTTTGGTTCTCCTAACCAAGAATGCCCATTTTACGTGACTTCTGATTCTAGCACGCTGTGTACAGAACCTTCTAGCCAAGGTTGTTGCAACTAAATCTCTCTTAGACGGGAATCGTACGAGAAACAGTTGCTTAGTTAACTGAAATAAACATAACTTAGGCGAAATACATTCTGGCGTAGTTCTGTATTAATTCAGGCAGAACATTATCTCAAATTCATGTTCAGTAATCTCAGACTTGTGAATGCCTTTGTTCACATATAAAATTTGAATGTGTCCGAATATCACGACCACAAAGGACAACAGAAAGATGTTCAAATCTCGTTTTTTCTGCATGCGCTTTAGTGGGGGGACATACACTGCCGGAAAGTGAAAAAGAACACCAAGAAGGAATTGGCGAACGATCATGAAACTTACATATGTTTATGGGGTCGAGTTTACGTAGGTGTGATGTTAATTTCGGGACCAACCGGTGAGCGCTTACGCCACAGCACGGCATAATAGGCAAATTATCGTCGGTGGTATTTAAGGAGTACGGCGAAGTGAATGTAATCAGTCGTCGGCGTACGGACACGTGCGAAGATCCTGAAGAAACTGCAATGCCTGGACATGGAAGACGTGTACGATTTCAGCAGTTATCGGACTTTGAGCGAGGTCGTCCAGTCGGACTCCGCGAGGCCGGGTGGTCGTACCGTCGTATTGCGGAGCGAATTGGAATGGAAGTATCGGTGGTGCTACGATGGTGGCGTAGATGGTACGAGGAACATTCCCACACGAGAAGACGTGGAACCAGGAATAACACACGGACTGATGAGCGGACCGATCGACGCATAAGAAGAGCGGCGTTGTCAAGCAGAACGTCCACTGCGACGCAAATCCGAGCTGCCGTTGCACCTGAGGTGACTGTGCGAACAATCCGCAACCGTCTACTGGATGCAGGACTACGTGCACGTGTGCCTCTGGCATGTGTACCTCTGACTCCAGCTCACCGTCAGGAACGTCTGCATTGGTGCCGCCAACGTCTGCACTGGAGAACGCAATGGCGATCTGTCGTATTCAGCGATGAAAGCAGATTCTGCTTGGGAGCCTCCGATGGCCGTATGCGTGTTCGCAGACGCACAGGGGGCGTCTCCACCCTTCTTGCATCCGACAGCGACACACAGGGCCTACACCTGGTCTCCTGGTGTGGGGACCGATCAGCTATCACTCCCGTATACAACAAGTGTTTGTACCGGGTACGTTAAACAGCACCTCCTACATCAACAACATCATTCATGCCGTGTTTGTACCATTTGTAAGGTCGGTCCATCGTGGTGTTTTCCAGCAAGATAACGCACGCCCAACACGGCAAGTGCAACGCAACATGCACTTCAGGGTGTGAGACAACTTCCATGGCCTGCACGTTCACCGGATTTGTCCCCCATTGAGCACGTGTGGGATTTTATGGGACAACGACTTATCCGGTCTCCACGGCCAGCCACGACCATCCCCGATTTACGCATCCAGGTTGCGGATGCTTGGAACTCAATACCCCAAACTTACATCCAACATCTGCACGACAGAATCCATACCAGAATTGCACAGTGTGACGCAGTTCATGGCGGTTCAACATCGTACTAACCACGTTACATTGAAATGTTATTTTTCAGTTTACCAGCAAATACAGCTGTATTTTGCCATAATGTTTTGATCACGTTATCCTCTGTATTTCGTTATTATGCTGTATAAATTTCGTTGGTATCAGACGTCTCCTTCTTGGTGAGTTTTTTTTTCACTTTCCGCCAGTGTATAACTAAGTTAGTGCCCCTCACGTGATACGGTTTCACTGGATATATAAGTAGCATCGCGGAGAAAGCTGTGAACTATTAACGAAGAAATAAAATAAAGTATACTTTCACGGCTACGGTGCTATATTTCCATATTCGTCCATTGATGCGCTCTTCGACTGATATTTTTGGGATAAACCTTAAGTCAAATTACTTCCATCAGTCTTAATGGAAGATTTAGTTACGGATCTCCTAGTCTGTGATCACATTTCCAATTCATTTCTTCATCCTTTTTCAAGGCAATCCAGGAATTTTAATTTTAATAAGGAATATAACCCTCATAAGCAAAATATTTAGAGTGAATTCTTGCACTTTTTATTTCAAAATTATCTTCTGCATTTCGGTAATTTGATGTTTTACAACTCAGTCTTAGCGAAAACTATTGTAAACCATTTCCGAACGTTTGGTCTTTCTACTTTACCTAAACAGCATGCTACTGCCTGTCAGGCGTAGTGAGTTTCAATGATACATGACAGAATATTATCGAAGAACGATCGCCATTGAAAAACTTGACAAGAAGACTAAAACTAGAAAATGAATATCCACTCTGTTAGCACTCTCCACGAATGTGAAAAAGTCTTTGGTTATTCAATGGCTCATAATAAAGGAATATGCATATTCCAGCATGATTCCTGATCGAAACAGTTTCTGTGCATCTTTCTAGTGTCACCTTAATGTCTTGCACAAAACGGAAATAAGACTATTGAAACTGCGCACACCTGGAGGAAACTACTGGATGGATTTCACAAGCGATCGTAGACGGCGCCCTAATGAAAGACGAAATTCTTTCTTAGAACTTTGTACTTGACGCAGGAGAAAAAGGGTATCGTGATAGTCGTAATCTAAAGCAAAACAAAAAAAAAAGAGCATCTGTTTTACCTGCTTGATTAATTCAGGTGAAGCACCCAAAACCTTTTTGGGAGGAGCTTGAAATGCCTAATCCAAATAAAAACCCTTGGACCCGCAGAAAAAGCTTGGTAATTATTATTTGTAATTAAATTCCCAAAAGTGTATACTGAAAATCAATAGTGCTTACATATACACGTATGAAACCCACAGCATAAATTAAACACTTTACTTTCACTGAACAAAAAGCAGAAAATTCGGCTATTCATGAAGTAAGAGGAGCTTATACTTCTCCTTACTCATTCGTGAAATAAGCATTTAGATTTATAGTTGAGGGGCATCTGTTCATAATAACATAATCCGTGGGAATTTGAATGATGAGAAGGTATGCCTACTTTGGACGCATTGATAATGAAGCATATAACCATGTATTATTAGGAGTTTGTTCGAATTTCTGGCAGGGACCATAGCTCAAGTGCGCTATGCAGAGCGACTGTGTGACGTCGTTAATTCAAGATGGCCGCCGTTAAGGATACCAATATCAGTTTTCAGAAGTAACTGCTTTTAGGGCGGTTCTATAAAAAATTTGGTGAGTAGGTTTCTTGTTATACATGATGAAAGGAAAACAGTAGAAAAGTTCATAAGGAATTTTTTTATATCTTTTTCCGTTTCCGAGGTATATAAACTCACAGCATAAATTAAATACTTTACTTTCACTGAACAAAAGGCAGTTTATCGCAAACTTCGACTATATTCTCACTAAATTAGAAATTTTGAAGTGATTTGCAACCTTCTCGTTTATAAAAAACAACAATATCTATTTGCATTGGAATAGAGAAGTAAAGGTTTTTCAGGTCATCATCAGGGTTCATTTTCATCATCTGCAAAATCTCCCAGTAGTCTGTGTCGCCACCACACTTACACAGTTTTGTGCACCTTAGTGACTGAGCTCATCTTGTGCCATGCACAACACACTGTCTTTTGTCGCATGCAAACCGCACCAGCTGTATGATTGATTGCGATGCACACGGAAGCGTACACATAGTGGAAGAATATTGATTATCTGCCTTCCTCCACCCAAATTCTGATGGCTCTGAGAGAATCTTGTGTTGATCATCAGTCGCCACTCCAACACCTGCAATGGATTCTATGGTATTAAAGGATCTTGGATCTTGTTGACGGCAGAATTTCAACTTGCATCTCTTTGGGGTTTTTTTACTGTCTCACATATCGACGTGACGCATAACCGGTGAAATTTCAAAAATTTTGGCGGTTCCTTTAACTTTCACATTCGTTAAATGGTTAGCTTTGTACAGATCTCTCTCATGTTACTTTACTAGCAATAGTTTTCTGTTTACAATAATTACTTACCTTCGATTCATTGATAAACATTTTATGACTAACTAATATTAAACTGACATAACGTAATAGATCAAAAATCGCTCTCTTTTCCTTCTGTCCGGCTATAACGAAGTTCGTATTCTGCTTTGATTCTCTCTTCAATTCGTTGTACACTGCTTCAACTCTATTAAAAAGCCAACACTTACAAAACCGATGGTACGACAGAAGCAGAATGCATTGAAAAATTTAGCAAAAGTCTCTTCCGTCTTATATCTTTAAGGCGCTTACTTTTTAAAAATGTTATGTAGAATACGAAATGAAACAGGTTTTTGAAAGAATTGCTCCCCTTTTGTTTTGTTTTGTTTTTTGTCCAAATCTCGTGTTTGAAAAATTCGTACCCCGTTTCCCGTATTAAGTAAAGTTTTTCTTACCAGGCGATTGGGTAGCAATTTCGTTAACTTATGAGCATTAAAATGACTGCAAAACTGTAATATAAATTATTTAGATTGACTTCATAACATAAGAAGTAAAAAACGTCTTTTACACTTCCTGTTCGAACACTCTATTAGACTCATTATTCACTTTTTCCTTAAAAAACATTTTTATTAATAATACAAATTTAAGAACTTATATCCAGCATAGCCGCGGATGGCTTAGTAATTAGCGATTCAGACTATTGATGCAAGGTCCTCAGGTTCGAACCTGGGCTGATCTTTCAGAGATAGTGTGATTTACTAACAATCGCTGAATATCGGACGAGCACGTTAAGTGGGTATCCTTTCCTATGCCCACCCTGAAATTCTCTCACCCCTCTATGTGCAACAACGTACTAGTACGGTGGCGCCATCTACTGTACTCTAATCTCACTACAAACTGTTCTGTCAAAGTCGCTAGACTTGCTCTCATTCCTTCCGTTTCTGTGTCCTGCCCAAAAAGCGATCTCGCTGTAGTTGGCTGGGACAGAAGTCTTACAAGAAAATAACTCATGCTTGCTTGTACTTATACCCAGCTTTATCTTTATCAGCATTCACCAGTTGCTGCTTAGATTCCAAATGGGACGGTTGCACGTGGTGTGGTCTCCCGCTAGTTATCTGTCTCGCAACTTTTTGCTTCTTCGGAAGGTTTTATTCGTCGCATCTTAGATAGTTTCTGGGTTTCCAGTCTATTGTAATCAGTCCGGTTAGGAGATCTTTTAGTAGCTAAGCTTTTTTTAAAGCTCTATTAAAAGTTTTCCGAATCCACTTCTCTTCGTATTGCTGTTAGCACACCGTTAAAAATTTCGTTGCGCAAAAGGATTGCCGACGCTGAGGATGCAGGAATAGGATCTGATGCTGAGCAAAAAGATAACCGTTTCGTCCCCCCTACAACTGGAATCTGTAGCACAACTGGGGTAGGAAATGATCTTAGAAGATCCAGGAGGATGAGGTGTTTACCTCCTGAGTTGAACAACAGTGTTCAAAAAAAGACCAGAAAAAGTAAGAAGGTAAGTATGAGGTCTTTGAAACCTCAGTTGTCGGGTGGAGATACCGACGGATTCCCCTCTGGGGATGGTTTTGTTGAAAAAAATAGATCAGATAATCCTGCGGGACCTGACTATTTGAATAGATCTGACAATGCTGCGGCATCAGGATATTCCTGTGAGGTTTTTCGCAAAAAGAGTGTGAATCTGCGTCAGTCTACGGAAAAAAAAGGCCCTTTTTAGGGCCGACTGAAAAAATTTTCAAAAATGAATTGGCCATTTGTACTTTGCAGGAGAAGGAAACGCAGTTAGGAAAGACTGGAACACAAATTCACACGAGTAAAGCTCAGCTCTACGATAAAAAAATTGAAACACAAAAATGTTTCAATAAAAGTGAGGAAAAAATACAAAAAAAAATGTTCAAAAGGAACAACCTCACGCACTGCAAGAAAGCAGTGACAGCTTCAAATTACAGGAAGCAATAAAAGACACAGAATTGTTAAAAACAGACTCAAACAAATATCTCCGTAATATTAATTTATTACACAGAAAAAAAAAGGTTGCAACTTACCAAATTCTGTGTTAGAGCAAAGGATACAAAAACATCTCTCGAATTATCAAAACACCAATTTGGTCGATAAAATGAATGCAGATGTGGAAAACTATTTAGGTCCAAAACACTACAACAGAGAGTTAAATAAGAAAACTATAGAGAAAAGAAAAGCAAATTACCACACTGGAAGGCTAAGTAAAGAATTAAAGGAATCGGAAAAAAAAAGCTTCTCCGAGTTACACGTACAGCACTGCAGTTAAAAAAGTTGTAAGTAACAACAGTGAAGAAATGCTTCGGTTAAATGCTGTTACTAATGCCCAAGATAGTATTACTGTTAGCAGCATAGCCGTAGAGAAAGACAGCTTAAAAAAAACAAGGAAGAGAAAAGGGGAAAGATGCCTCTTAAGTGCACCTTCCCCTCTGCAGCACCTTTTAATTATCCTCTTCCATTTTCTCTGAGGAAGAAAAAAACAAAAAAAAACCGGCACTTTTAAGAGCATTTCTGTTTCTGAGAATGAAATAAACTGCAAAAGAGAGGAAACCAATAAAACTATAAAGAACAGAAAAGTAAATTACTTCACTGGAAGGCTTAGCAAAGAATTAAAGGAAGCGGAAAAAAGTCTCTCCGAGTTACACGTACAACATTGCAGTTAAAAATGTTGTAAGTAACAACAACGAAGAAATGCTTCGGTTAAACGCTGTTACTAATGCCCAAGATAGTATTACTGTTAGCAGCATAGCCGAAGAGGAAGACAGTTT
The DNA here is from genome assembly GCA_039090855.1 of Macrothele yani. Lineage (NCBI taxonomy): Eukaryota > Metazoa > Arthropoda > Arachnida > Araneae > Macrothelidae > Macrothele > Macrothele yani. Next base: position 79,851,191 of record CM077031.1, on the reverse strand, counting down.
AAAAAAAGGCCCTTTTAAGGACACCTCCTCTTTTTTCTCTGAGGAAGGGGAAAAAATGCCCTTTTAGGGGCCTTTCTTTTTCTGAGGATGAAGTTTTAATAACTGAAACAAATGGCCTTAACATTCTAATTTGGAATGCGCAGGGTATCAAAAGAAAACACAGAGAATATTTAGACTACTTAAAGTATAAAAAAATTGACGTTGCGTTAATTATAAGTGATAAAATTAAATTCAAAATACCCAACTACAAGGTCTATAGAAAAGACAAAACCACTAAAAGCGGTGGAATTTTGATTGCGGTTATTGATAGATTAGAGCAAAGTGAAACACCTTGCAACACTGAAGACGGTCAAGAAGCTCACTCGGTTATAATTAAAACTAAAAATAACCCGATCAAGTTTACGGCCTTTTATAATCATACGTCACATATGGTTTCCAGTGAAGCTCTGGACAAACTTTTTGAAGAAGACATCCCCACCATAGTAGCGGGGGTTTTAATAGCAAACACCGCTATTGGAACTGTCCTAGAGCTAATAAAAGTGGGAACAATATTTTCAGATATCTCTTAAATAAAAATATTGATCTGGGGGCACCTTCCGATCCCACCAGAACAGCGTTAAGAGGATAGTTCCTCTAATGTGCTAGATTTTGCGCTATTCAAAAATTATTGATATTATGAAATCTATACTGCAGTAGCGCTCTCATCTAATCATAACCCCGTTCATCTGCAGCTTTTTACTGACAAAACTGTAATGGTAACACCCAAAATGGTCACGAACTTAAAGCAATTCAAAGAAAAAATTAAACTAGTATCACCTCCAGAAATCGGAGATTGCAATAGCAAAGAAGAAATTGACAATGCTATTGAAACCTTTAACCTTGCCATTAAAAAGGTTATGGAGGCTTGCCAAACTCCTGCCAACGAAAAAAGAAAGCCGTATTTCTTACCCAAAGAAATATTGGATTTTATTAAGGAGAAAAATAGGTACCGCAGTAAATGGCAAAGAACCAGAAATAAAAGATTTTATGACCTTTATTGCACCCTAAACAGGCAAATCAAAAGAGATATCAGAAAGTTTGAAAACGGTTCATGGGGTCAATTATTAGAGGAAACACATATTAACTACTCTGAAAATTCGAATAAAAAAAATAAAATTACCCTGTGGAACCTTACTTCAAGTTTGCAAAATAAAAATATCAGATTACTCCCACCTCTCCAGAAAGCAGATGGGACGGTAGTTAGAACCGATGAAGAAAGAGCGGAAATCTTTGCAAACTCACTCGAAAAACAGTTTAAAATAAATGATATCCCTGACACTTTTAATGGCTACATCAGTGTCAGGGATACTTATTTTAAACATGCGGAGGATATAGAAAATTTTAGAGTCATCACCCATAGTGCACAACTCTATGAAGAATTTACTAGTAAAAAATAACCTGTGTTAACATCCAAAATTAAAAGTAAACAGAGAGGTTCTTTTAAAAAAAATCGGAGGACAAGGAATCGAGCAACCATGAGTCATTTTCTTGTAGGACTTCCGTCCACAGTGAGTAGAGTTTAGGTCCCAGCCACCTACCGCGAGATCGCCTTTTGGGCAGGACACAGAAACGGAAGGAATGAGAGCAAGTCTAGCGACTTTGACAGAACAGTTTGTAGTGAGATTAGAGTACAGTAGATGGCGCCACCGTACTAGTACGTTGTTGCACATAGAGGGGTGAGAGAATTTCAGTGTCGGCATAGGAAAGGATACCCATTTAACCAGTGGGTCTAGCCTGGGGGCCGTCACTTAACGTGCTCGTCTGATATTCAGCGATTGTTAGTAAATCACACCATCTCTGAAAGATCAGCCCAAGTTCGAACCTGAGGACCTTGCATCGATAGTCTGAATCGCTAACCACTAAGCCATCCGCGGCTGAGGACAAGGCATAGGAAGCAGCAGCCAAAAGTAGTAAATGCTACGGTCTCTCTTACGTCCGATAGAAAGCAACCTGTAAGCAAAGTGGCTACGACCTCTTTCGGGTCCGGAAACCAAAAAATGCAAAAGTCGAACAGCAACTTCAAGTCAAAGGTGCTACGACCTCTCCCGGGTCCGGAACGCCAGAAACTGAAAAGATAAGAAAAAAACAAGAGACCTTTTGAGGGCAAAAAAAAATTTTGTTCCTCCAGACTTTGAAAAACCACTACCCATCAGTGAAAGGGAAGTCAGGTTTCACATTAATAATCTTAAAAATAAAAAGGCACCGGGCAAAGATGGCATAAATAATAAAATTATGAAAACACTACCGGAAGAGTATGTGTAAGGGGGACCTAAAGATAAATTCTATCTTATATCTGTAATGTAAATTCTTTTGTACACATTTTCTCGAAGACTATTACTTTGTAGTGTTTGAAATTTTGAGCACAAATAAAAACGACCCATAGCTAATATGTGATACGGTTATTATTCCAAAAAAATTGTTAGAATTTTTGTTAGAATTTTTTTTAAATTCAATTTATCGGACTCGAAAGTATTCGAATTTGGCGCTAGATGGCGCGATAAGTTAGCTTAGCAGTGTTTCTGTCTGAAAGAAACGACATCCCTCATTTCTGTTTGATTTTTCTAATTATCTGAGACAAATAGAAATCAATGAATAGATCCACAAATGAGATTGGAATCTTTTCTTCCATAAATCACCTTAAATTCTATTGTACATTCATGTTTTGAGGAGAAAGTGTGTACATTAGCAGAGAACCCCTGAATTTGAGCTATAGAAACTCCACCTAATTAGGAAGCTCCACCTACTTGCAAAGCCCCACCCCAAATAACCTCATTGGTTAAAACGTTACAGTGCGTATTTTGTCTTTTCGCTCTCGCAATGTTTCCTGACTTCATTCAGTTCGCTCAAAAAAATTTCAAAATCCTTGACCAGTTGTGGTTTAAGTAAGTTATTTTTTAAATGAAAAGTTCTGATCAGAACGCCGTGGTCAAATTATTAATACTTTCCCATCATGTCACAAAATAACAGAAGAAGAGCAAGGCATCCTGCTCACAGCAAGGCATCAAGAGCCCAGCGATTACGATGTTCTAGAGAGCAACAAAATGCCCTGGACATTAATCAGCAAGACGCTGTAAAGTAAGTATTTTATATATCAATATCCTTATGTGTATTTTCGAAGTATGTGTTGTTCTTTTTTGTGTAACCTATGTAACTGCAACATGTAGGATTATTACCAGCCCGAGTACGTAAGAGCAAGATAATCTTCCCCTTTCCCTACCAAAAGGTACGGGGAGGCTGCGAACTACTAATACTGTACGATACACTGTTGTAAAGGTTGTGAAGGGCCAGAAATGCGAGATTGACATTTTATCTGCCCCCCCCCCTCCTGTTTGTTATACGCCTATTGCCTGTTTTAGGATAGCTGCAATTACCTAGGCCAAATTGCAAGTGCCTATGAAAATTTGTTACTTTGGACCACATTGTTCGATCCGGTATTCCTACACGTAAATTTGAGAAAAAAAAATTGAAGAGGTTTTTTATCTTTTGTAATCACTCCAGGTACGTTTCATGTTGGGCTTTGGCATGATGTTACCTTCTTTTTCGTTTTTCTTTTTTTTTTTTTTTTTTTTTTTTTTTAATAAAACCTGTTTTGCGTATTTTCGTCATAGGGTCAAAGCGGTTCACTGTAAACCGCCACACAGGAAAACTGCCACACCGGAAGATTGCCACACCGAGGAACACTTTGAATGTGTGGCAGTTTTCCAAGTTTCCGAATTATGTGTGGCAGTTTCCCAAGGTGCCTAACGATGGGAAGGAGCTAGTTTGTTTTTCGGAATTTTCATGTCCGTTCATACTTAGGGCAACTGGTCACAGAAGTGGGGGCGGGGGTATAAAGATTGCCGTTTCTTGGCCTATATTGAGAATTGAATTGGGAATTCCAAACAAATTTCGAGAAAACGTTCTATGTAAGCCAAGCGAAAATTACTGTGTTCAGGAAAGGACCATAAGGTGGGATTTTTTAATAACGCTGCACTTTTACTTAGGCACTAAATATTTACATAACATGTCAAATTTGTAATATTTTTCTTTTAATTAATTAATTCATGGGCCCTACACCTCGGATTTTTTTAACAGCATTTAATCCGCCGACTTCATCATAACGCTTACGTATCAAATCAAGCCAATAGCATTGCGGTTTTACTTAGGCACTAAATATTAAAGTCATAAGCCACAGGCATAGGCCTTTTTAACAGTTTTTATTCTACCAGTGTCATATTCACAACGTTTACACATCAAATCATGTTAATAATATTGCGCTTTTATTTAGGAACGAAATATTTATTCACAGGCCGTAGGCCTAGGACTAGGCTTAGGCTCTTTTACCAGTTTTTATTCTACGAATGCCATATTCACAGCGTTTATACAGAATATCAAGTTAATAATATTGGGCGTTTTCTTAGGCACGAAATATTAATTCATAGGCCCTAGGCCTTTTTTGTAGTTTTTACTTTATCATTGTCCTATTCACAACGTTCACACAACATTATTTAGTTCACACAACAAATAAATTTAATAATATTGCGCTTTTACTTAGGCACAAAATATTAATTCATAGGCCCTAGGCCTTTTTAGTAGTTTTTACTTTATCATTGTCACATTCACAACGTTTGCACAACAAATAAATGTAATAATATTGCGCTTTTACTTAGGCAAGAAATATTAATTCATAGGCCCTAAGCCTAGGCCTTTTTGACAGTTTTTATTTTACCAATGCCATATTCACAAAGTTTACACAGCAAATCAAGTTAATAATATTGGGGTTTACTTAGGCACGAAATATTAATTCATGAGCCCTAGGCCTTTTTAGTAGTTTTTACTTTATCAGTGCCATATTGACAACGTTTACACAACAAATAAATTTAATATTGCGCTTTTACTTACGCACGAAATATTAATTCATTGACTCTAGGCCTAGGCCTTGTTAATAGTTTTTACTCTATCAATGCCATATTCACAACGTTTACACAAACACAAAAAAAAAAAATGTAATACTGCTCTTTTACTTAGGCACGAAATATTCGTTCATAGGCCCTAGGTCTGAGCCTATGAATTAATATTTCGTGCCCAAGTAAAAGCGTAATACTATTAAATTGATTTGCTGTGTAAACGTTGTGAATATGGCATTGATAGTCAAAACTATTAAAAAGACCTGGGGGCCTATGAATTATATTTCGTGCCTAAGTAAACGCGCCCAATATTTTTAACATGATTCGCTGTGTAAAAGTTGTGAATATGATATTGGTAGAATAAAAACTGGTAAAAGGGCGCTTTTATTTATGCACAAATATTTATTTTTTGAATAAATATTTTGTGCTTAAATAAAAGCGCAATATTATTAATTTAATTTGATGTGTAAACGTTGTGAATATGGCATTGGTAGAATAAAAACTGTCAAAAAGGCCTAGGCCTAGGGCTTATGAATTAATATTTCCTGCCTAAGTAAAACCGCAATATTATTACATTTATTTGTTGTGTAAACGTTGTGAATATAGCAGTGATAAAGTAAAAACTATAAAAAAGGTCTAGGGCCTATTAATTAATATTTCGTGCCTAAGCAAACGTCCAATATTATTAGCTTGATTTTCTGTGTAAACGTTGCGAATATGGCATTGGTAGAATAAAAACTGGTAAAAGGGCCGAAGCCTAGGCCTAGGGCCTGTGAATAAATATTTCGTGCTAAATAAAAGCGCAATATTATTAACTTGATCTGATGTGTAAACGTTGTGAATATGACACTTGTAGAATAAAAACTGTTAAAAAGGCCTTATGCCTGTGTCCTATGACTAATTTAGTGCCTAAGTAAAAGAGCAATTATATTGACTTGATTTGATACATAATCGTTATGAATATAAAGTCGGCGGATCAAAAGCTGTTAAAAAGGCCGAGGTGTAGGGCCTATGAATTAATTAAGTAAAAGAAAAATATTACAAATTTGACATGTTATGTAAATATTTAGTGCCTAAGTAAAAGTGCAGCGTTATTAAAAATCCCACCTTATCGTTATTTTTTGAACACAGCATGAGTCATGCTGTAATTCTCGCTTGGCTTACATAGAACGTTTTCTCGAAATTTGTTTGGAGTGCCCTATGAATTCTCATTATAGGCCAAGAAACGGCAATCTTTATAGTTAGACACCTTGGAAAACTGCCACACATTCGAAGTATTCCTCGAAGGAACAGCAATTTGTGCCCGGATGAAAAACATGTGGCAGTTTTCCTGTGTGGCAGTTTTCCAAGTTGCTGAAAGACGTGTGGCGGTTTTCAGTGAACTCAGACGGACAAGCAAATTTAAATAAATTACAGCTTCGGTCTCTCTCTCTTCGGGCCCTATGGAGTACGGTAAAATACAGACCATAGTTTTTATGTAAGTATATTGCGTGACTTTCGAGGGATACTTTTGCAAAATTTTAATCGGAGAATTTTGGGAAAGGGTGTAGTGTAATTGCCTTCCCTCAACGGGACACCCTTGAAGTCGCTTCCTGTGTTTCTAACAATAAAGAGCATTGCAAAAGTTTTTTGAAAATTCAAATTGCGGCTGACCCACTGTTCCAAGTAACCCACTCTTTCCCGTAATTTAGCAGTGCTACAGTGTCAAACGGGATGTAGGAGACTGCCAGGGTACTGTTCTTTGAGTACTGTATTGTACCAATATATGTCCATCCCCTCCCACGCCTGGTCTTCTTTTTTTCAGGACTGCACCACTTATATAATCTATTTAGAGGTGGCAGGTTTTAGTGGTAGTAAAAGTTAATAATTTGTTAACAGCCCACAAAAAACAAAAGGAAACTCAAAGTAAAATCGGAAACTAACATTTAGTAAGAAAACTGACGAATTCAAGATTTTATTTCCGACCCGTATTTCCCTGCCTCTTCGACTTGGGAACTGAAAGGAATACGAAAGGGTGGAAGACGAACTTGAAGCTGTTTACATTGCTCATTGCTAACCGATAAAAGTTTTCTGACAGTCCAAGAAAGGAACATCGCTTCGGGCAGGGAACATTTGGAGGACATTCACCAAAGATACCCCATCTCCCTTGACAATGAATACAATAGTAGGGGTGGGGGAAGCGCTGTTAATCCTTCCAGACCGACCTCAGTGAAGATGATGACCCTTGAGCACTCAGTTTTTCTTTGTCCAAATCCTTTGTTTAGTAAAATGGGGGCCACTGCTTCCAGGGAAGGGAGAGAACAAGTTTCGTAAGAGAATGTACAGCAACTGCATTTCGTTCGCAGATCATGCCAAAGTGTAGGATTTTTCCTAGTGGCACAAAACGAAAACAGTCTTTAGCTGTTAACAAAGCAATAGGCCACGCTCTATTCTGGAAGATTTGAACTATAAAAAAGCTAATACGACGGACTCAATGAAACAATATTGGGGCGTTCCTAAGGAACTTAGGCAGTTTTTCTTTTGGGAGGGGGATCCTATTGATAGCACCATTTACTGTTCATTACCCTACAATTCGAAACATTCAATTCAATATTTTTTCTGAACTCGGTACTTCCCAATAGTGAGGAGAATGTAACATTTCGAAGAAAAAGTCCCGGTGGTGTGATATAAATTTCAGCACTATTCCAGAAATTAGTAACAAATAAATAAAACAGTTATACATGACATGATTATGCGAAATTCTCAAGAATACTTGTATATGAATGCAAAGAAAGTTTAAACTTTTCATTTTTCAAATTTACAAATTGAAATATTGTAAATATTTGCAATGGAATAAAAACAAAACCTCTTGCTTTTAAATTATCATTGTCACTACATTTACGTCTGATATTACGATGAAGTTTGGACTATCCAGCACATTACGAATTTTATTCCATATTTCTAAAGATTCAATATCCGAGTTTTTCAAATTCAGATGTGGTTTTCAGTTGCCAGTATGCACCATGTTAAGAATTATTCCACAAATGTAGCATTTATTTATTTATTGCAGGTCAGACATGCTGAACTCTGGTGAAGATAATGATACACCGATTACCCCTGCTTTTCTACTGAAATGGCAGCTTACTGTTGTATCATCAGCTATACTGCCATCTCCAATAATCACACAAAAAGCTGTAATGCATCAATAAAGTGAAATATCAGTAGAAAGTGCTGCTATGTCAACTCCTGAAATAAGTGTAGTTTTCGAAGAAAATTATAAAGGGAATTCTTTGCCACCAAGCATTTTGTTATTCAGCAGGCTCGACTTCTGCAAATGCACAAATACAATTGTAACTTTGGAAGAAACTCAGTTTTACATAAAGTTACACAAATGGGTCTTGTGGTGGCTTTGCATTATGTGTGCAGTAAGATTTGTGGCACAGTGAGTAGACAGACTGAGAAAAAGGATGTGTCAGTCAACTGGCTGTGTTAGGTGCCCTTTCTGCCGGAAGTGGTTATGACCAAGAGTATGAAAAGATGAGCACTATGGATATTAAATACATAGCACGTCCCACTTTCTCTAAATGTGAAAGAACAACGGGTAAAATAATTGAAGCATGCATGCAAGAAATCATTGGATCTTCGAATGCAGAAGAGAAAAGGCTGGCAGAAAAGAGAAATGATAAAAATGATGAAGGATTGTGTAACGGCCATCGTTGTTCATGGAGGATGGTGCAAAAGAAGTTATGGCAGTGGCTATAATGCCTCCAGTGGTGTTGCTGCATAATTATAGGAATGGAGACCCAAAAAGTAATATTCATTGGAATTAGAAGCAAAGTTTGCCTAATATGTAGAGCCAATTCCTTCCAAAGATCATTTGCGTTGGAGGAATTGGAATGGACCTTCTACTGCCATGGAAACTGGAAACCTGCAGAGTGTTCACAAGATACGTTGCATTCGTTTGGTTGCAGACGGTGATGCTAACACAATGAGCCAAATTCAGGAAAGAATTTCGTACAGAGGAAAAGTAATAAAAAGTGAATGTGCAAATCATGCTGTTTGCAGATATGGTACAGATCTGGAACGTCTACAGAAAGCCAGTTCTAGGTTCTCAGGTGCGAAAGGCATGAAGAAGTTAAAGGAAAATAGGTCTCGTCTTGTAAAGGGAGCTCGAACTGCAATAAAAATCACTCTAAAGAAAATAACAGCCAAATTACCCAGACTGCCATTGACGAGTTAGCAAATGAGCTCAGAAATGGACCAAACCATGTTTTTGGAAATCATGACTGCTGCGGAAGTTTTTGCGAAAGAAATACCACCATTCCTGATGTACAAACATATAACATCATGAAATCCATTGCCATGTTTTCAGCCATACAAGAAGAAATTGGAAGAACATTAATATCATGCTGCAGCACATTGATATGGAATGCCACAAATAACCCAGCAGAGAATTTCATGTCTCAGTTCTGTAATGTTACCAGTAGAAAGTGAGTAGATCACTCCAAAGCAGGGAGAATAAACAGACGTGCAAACATTGCCGCAATGTCTTATTAGACACCCAACCAAGGCATATTGACCCAAGCAGTACAAGTGTAACAATTCCTATTAAAACACACACACATGCGAGCACGCACGCGCTCACATTTTTTATTTTTTTATTCGGAGGTTTTAGGAGAACTAGAATATATATATATATATATATATATATATATATATATATTCTCTGAAATGACAAGAGAGCAGAGTGGAAGCTCTCTCTCCATATGCAAGAGCCGAATATTGAAGATGTATTGAAGATGCATACATTAATATTATTAATAACATCTATGAAAATGCAAGTGCAAAGATTAGGCTGTTTGAAAATACAACACACATAAAAATTGGAAAGGGAGTGAGACAAGGTGACACCATATCTCCGAAGCTCTTTAATGCCACATTGGTGGGTGTTTTTCAGTCACTGAGCTGGGAAAACAAGGGGATAAAGATTAATGGAGATTATCTAACCCACCTTCGTTTTGCTGATGGCGTAGTCATTTTTGCAACTACTCCATCAGAGCTTCAGAGTATGATCCAGGAACTTGCTGACAAGAGTAAAGAAGTGGGATTAAAAATGAACTTTCAGAAGACAAAAGTGATGTTCAATGCTTTTACAAGAAATGAAGATTTATCGATTGATGGAGAAAAGCTGGAGATAACAGACACGTACGTTTATCTTGGACAGCAGATATCAAGTGAGGGTCACGTTGATGAAGAAATTAATCGGCGTACAAAACTTGCCTGGAGAGCTTTTGGAAGAAACAGCATAATTTTCAAGAGCAATATGCCATTATGTCTTAAAAGAAAAGTGTTTGATCAATGCATCCTTCCAGTGCTTACGTATGGTGCAGAGACGTGGACCTTAACTAAAAGAGACATACAAAGGCTGCAGACAACTCAAAGCAGCATGGAGAGGTGCATACTTGGTGTATCCAGGAGAGATAAGAAGAGGAACTCGTGGATCCGAAAAATGACAAGAGTGGAAGACATCATGATCAGAGTTAAATCCCTGAAATGGCAATGGGCTGGACATACTGCCAGAAGGACAGATCATCGATGGACAGCCGAAATTTTAGATTGGATTCCAAGGGACAGGAAAAGACCCAGAAGAAGACCACATGGGAGATGGGTGGATGAAATTCGAAAGTATGCAGGGGTGACATGGAGGAGACTGGCACAAGACAGACCGTTGTGGAGGAAACTTGGGGAGACCTTCGTCCAGCAGTGGATTGATAATGGTTGACAATGATGATGATGATGATATACATATATACACATAGTGTCATACAATTTTGGTCACTGACAATGAGCACTATTAATGGGTAACAGAGCACCATTAATCGGTAGCCTTCGAATCATTATTTATCTGCCCGATTCGTGAAGGCTGTCTTCCGATAATGGGGGTTTATACTGGGCGCCCTCAGCTAAAGATTATTTTATTTTTATTATTTTTGTTAGATTTGGAGTTGAGAACTTCGTGAAACTGTGGGTTGTTTTAAAACATACACTGAAGAGCAATTGAATTAGAGACAGACGGCGTTATGCAAATGTGGTGCTGTGGGCGGCCCTGTAAACGGAAACGACATGACGCATGCAGCGATCCGACAATATAAGGAGTCATGCGACGGGAATCAGTAAGAGTCGGAAGCAGTATGGGTAAGACGAAGGATCTAAGAGCGCATTTGATCGTGGGCAAATTGTTGGGGCCCGACGAATGGGTCACTCCATCTCGGAAGTCGTGCAGGCACCGGGATTTTCACGAGCCACTGTGTCACGGGTGCACCGTGAGTACATCAAATACGCTTCCGGTGTCTTGTCGAGTTCATGCCGAGACGAATCCCCGCCGTCATCAGGGCGAAAGGTAGTGCTACACGTTACTAGACAGGTATCTCTAATTCAATTGCTCTTCAGTGTAGAAACTAGTTTGTAGTTATTGCGAAATTTGTAATTTTTTCAACTTTTACGGAAGCAATCTTTTAGAAAATTAATCTTAACATCTTTTCCTTGAATGATATCAATGGCAAGGTCCACACCCATTCGTAAGGCTAGTTTACCAAGCGTTTTAGCACTTTATTTAAATAATGACGCCGCAGCTCTAAATAATGAACGAAAGAGCACTTCAAGTCCATAATTGTTTTTGCAGTGGTACTCCTTGATAGTAGACTATTCCTTTTCCTGTTTCCTGCTACTGTGGTATGGTTCGGACATGATTACTGATGCTTGAGATGTAAATGAAGTTTGATGATTGATCTCCCTTGTTCAGATGGCACTAACTGGCCTATGAGATTTCTTATAACAATTTCGATGATTTGGAAATATTTTCTTGCAAGAGGCAAATCATGGGGTCTGTCAAACAAGGCGCTGACCATATGTCTCACTCTTCACCGCTCGCACGCGAAGGACAGAGACATACATATCCCACAGGCTGCGGTTCCACAACATCGCTGTAAACATACAACAGGCATGCCATGCTACTTTCCGAGATGAGTCCGGGTATTTAAGAGGTACGGCGTACACTTCCGCCGGATTCTCGATTATGGCTTCGTTACGCAGATGATATCTTTTTCGTATGGAATCATGGACCTTAAAAAGTTTCTTAATGATCTGAACGCGGCCCATCATGACTTACGTTTCACAGCCGAATACGGAGTACACGGAACCCTCCCGTTCCTGGATGTACTAGTATCAAGAAGCCCCACTGCAGAACTGCACACTAAAGTTTTTTATAAACTTTCTCACGTGCAAAACCCTATCCTACCTGGATCAGTGGAACCTCTTGCCGATCAGTGGAACCTCTTGCCCTATCCTACCTGGATCAGTGGAATATTTGCCGGCTGTGATTTTTGAAGGGGGGGGAGGGGTGAGGGGGCGTGAGACTACCAACCTTTCAGACTAGCCCTGCATGATGTAGAAACACATCACGAGACTTATGAGGTTTGACTTCTTATCTCTGAAATTGTGAGTATAGGTCAAATAGAAAAGGTTAGCGTCCGCATATACGGATGCTAACCTTGTACGTATGTAGTCAGCATTGGGAGTCGGGAGTGTTCATCGATTAATTATTTTGTGTATCTTCATCATCATCATCATCATTGTCAACCATTATCAATCCACTGCTGGACGAAGGTCTTTCCAAGTTTCCTCCACAACGATCTGTCTTGTGCCAGTCTCCTCCATGTCACCCCTGCATACTTTCGAATTTCATCCACCCATCTCCCATGTGGTCTTCTTCTGGGTCTTTTCCTGTCCCTTGGAATCCAATCTAAAATTTCGGCTGTCCATCGATGATCTGTCCTTCTGGCAGTATGTCCAGCCCATTGCCATTTCAGGGATTTAACTCTGATCATGATGTCTTCCACTTTATTTTAATTTCTTTATTTTAATTTAATTTTTGTGTATCTTACTTTATTTTAATTTCCGTAAGAGGATTGTACGGATGTATTTTTAGAAATAAATATTTCGGTTTTTTTCTAAAATGAATGGTCTCAGATTTCTTTTGAGTCATTTTTTTGAGTTATTTCGTTCTGTATTGTTTCAATTTTCCTTTTTAAAAAAAGTTCAATACGTGAATAAATAAGATGAACGTTTTATACTTATAATGAAATGCATCTACTGCACCTATTGAGATGGAATTTAACACCCGGAAGTTCATCAAAAACTGATGGGCAGATTTAATTTTGGTTGGAATTGAGGAACCCGTACTGTACATTATCCATTTGCTTTCAATTATTTTATATCATTCAAAATCTATAAGCCCTATTGCCATGGAGTTAATATTGTGAACTTTATCGAAAAGAGATAGGCTGATTTGAATTTTGTTGAAATCTGGAAACCAGCGGTTGTCGTGTCAAATGGCATATGACCGTGCTGCCACTGAAAAGAAAAGACGTATGCATATACTAGTAAGCAGGACGAATTGGGTCTATCTTCCCCTGGTTATACTTCACCTGTCGAGCCTAATCCAGATGTCAGAGCAAGACGTATCCGGAAGTGATGAGCAGCTCGTAAGTACCGAATTTCGCACGAAGGTAGGTATCACTCAGTTCGGATCTTGACCAACTTTGAACACAGCTTCTAAAAGAAGAGACTGTCTAAAAACAGATTCACGCTCGAAAACCAAGAAATTTTATCACTCTCGACACTGATATTGCAATTTCGGAACTTATCGGCGACGATCATCGGATAACAATTTGCTAACTCTAACAGGAGATTGGAAGCTGTACAAGGGGTGTTGAAAAAACATAGCATTGTGTTATTCAATATTTTAGGATGCAATTCTTTGTTTATTCCTTCATAATATTTCGCAATTTGTATTCTTATGCAGCTTTCGAAAATGCGTTGGATGTACCTCTGCTTCCTGGAACGACTTCGGACACAAAGAAAATTAAAAAAAAAAAAACATCTTGTTTCTGACTTACTGACATACTGTATAATATTTTTGTAAGCACTTTGTTATCACGCAGGCATTTGGTTGTAATTTGGAATTAAAATTAAAGAGTTTTTAATAAGTGTTATATGTATTTTGATTTTGAAATTTTAAGATAAATGGAGCAACAAGTACTTCAGGATATTTTTTTTTACCCATGCTTTTTTTTTTTTTTTACCCATGTTTTTTTACCCATGATTCAGGGGGCCAGAAAGTTTAATATTCACCTCTTCCTTTTCAACAATTTTCTCATCTCACATTTTATATACACGAGATTCCTTTAAAAACATCAGAATTTAGCATTTTGAAGCTAGCGACGTATTGGTTCCAGGTTCGCATTTGCGAGTGCCTGTTGTCTTCATGCTGCAGAAACCGCTTTTGCTCTCCGTCCTGATCATCTCAATGTTCACCGTGCTGCCTGATATGTTATTTGTATATCTATCCATACTGACTGACCGGTTCACTGTAAATTACTATATATTGTAAATAGTGCCGCACATCCTTCAGTAACTTGGAAAACTGCCATACAAGTCTTGTACAAATTGCTTTCCCACCGAGTAAGACTTGAATGTGGGGCAGTTTTCAAAGTTTCCGAATTACTTGTGGTAATTTTCGAAGGTTCCCAAAGACGGGAAGGAGTTCTTTTGTTTGTCTGCATTTTCAGGCTGGTTTATACAAACCACCATGGCCTCAGGTCTTTATAATAAAATTTAGGTTATGATTTATTTGATGCATATGAAAAGCTAAATGAGAACTAATGAAGAGAATACAGTATTAGCCTTTCGGTAAGCAGGCGGCTACTTTGATAGATTTTATGTTGCGGTTTTAATATACGCTTACGAAGAGGGAAGGGGCTCGGTCGTACACGAACTCTTTCTAAGTACCTTGAACTCATCTTCCATGATCCACTAGGGAGTAGGGGCGGACCAGAGTCCACCGCAACGGGATGCGGACAACTGGTCACACGGAAACTAACTGGCCACAAATGCCTGAAAATTCAGACAAACAAAAGAACTTCTTCGCGTCGTTGGAAACCTCAGAAAACTGCCACACATTGAAGTGTTTCGCGGTGGAAAAGCAATTTGTGTACTGCTCCTCAGTAAAAAGCACAGGGCAGTTTTCCTATGTTGCTGAAGGATGTATGACACATCTTCATGCGGTATGATATACATCTGGAAAATCCTTGGTTCCGAATGGTGTCCACTGGAAAACTGACCAAAGGAGACTGGAAATATTGCAGTTTGTATCACTGGATAACTGACCACAGGAGACTGGAAATATTGCAGTTTGAGACCTATAAATTTATTCTCATGCATAGGTATAGTGTTGCTATATGAAAGAGCGATAACTAAGAAACAACAACTAGATTAGCAAAACAGTAATTAAATAACTAAGATTAATCACGTGAAGTTGTGGAATGTTGTGGAATCATTTTGGAGGGGTTTGGCCATAACTAACCACGCTGGCCAAGCGGGTTGGTGAGTGTGGGATAGCATTTCCTCTAATCCCGATGGTATAGTTATACCGCTATTGGCGGTCGTCAGAGCCCCTTTAGTGGGAACAGGATGCACCACGAGAAGGCGGGGTTGACATTTGTCAAGGAGAGGCTGTGATGTTACGCATCACCTGACCTTACATCCTTTTTTTTTTCACCTTCGTTTTGCTAATGACGTAGTCATTTTTGCAACTACCCCATCAGAGCTGCAGAGTATGATCCAGGAACTTGCTGACAAGAGTAAAGAAGTGGGATTAAAAATGAACTTTCAGAAGACAAAAGTGATGTTCAATGCTTTTACAAGAAATGACGATTTATCGATTGATGGAGAAAAGCTGGAGATAACAGGCACGTACGTTTATCTTGGACAGCAGATATCAAGTAAGGGTCACATTGATGAAGAAATTAATCTGTGTATAAAACTTGCCTGGAGAGCTTTTGGAAGAAACAGCATAATTTTCAAGAGCAATATGCCATTATGTCTTAAAAGAAAAGTGTTTGATCAATGCATCCTTCCAGTGCTTACGTATGGTGCAGAGACTTGGACCTTAACTAAAAGAGACATACAAAGGCTGCAGACAACTCAAAGTAGCATGGAGAGGTGCATGCTTGGTGTAACAAGGAGAGATAAGAAGATGAACTCGTGGATCCGAAAAATGACAAGAGTGGAAGACATCATGATCAGAGTTAAATCCCTGAAATGGCAATGGGCTGGACATACTGCCAGAAGGACAGATCATCGAAGGACAGCCGAAATTTTAGATTGGATTCCAAGGGACAGGAAAAGACCCAGAAGACCACATGGGAGATGGGTGGATGAAATTCGAAAGTATGCAGGAGTGACATGGAGGAGACTGGCACAAGACAAACCGTTGTGGAGGAAACTTGGGGAGACCTTCGTCCAGCAGTGGATTGATAATGGTTGACGATGATGATGATGATGAATCACGTGAAAAATCGGTAATAAGCATTAAATAATAACTAATGAAGTTCAGATTTAATACCGCGTGTACATTTACTGTTTTGCTCGGAATGTATTTTTTTGTACTGAGTTGCATTTGGACATAATAATGAAACTAAACGGAGGGGGGATGCGCAGTTAATAATTAAATAATAAAAATACAATGTGCAATTAAGAAATTTAATAATAATCTATAAAACTTGCGCACTTGGGAGTTAATAAGGTAGTGTTGGTCACTTAAATAAATCACTAATATTACTTTGGTGTAGGTTCTCTATGTAGTAATAGAAAATATCCCTTTGTGGACTACTTGTTTTATTCCGTCCGTTGGTCTTGAAGCAGCATCACAGCCTAAACTATATTGGACTCATTTGGAAGGATCAGCAGTTCTTTTACAGCGTTCTTTTTTTTTTTTTTTTTTTTTTTTTTTTTTTGCTGTCAACTGTTATTTTGTAAAGTTTACGGAAGTAGTCAATTTTATAACGTTGCATTTTTACCCAAGCTCTAATCATTAATTAAAAGGGCCCTTGCCTTGGACCCTACAATTATGTTTTCGTGCCTTTGAAAACGTGAGACAATTTTCATTGCTGGGTGTGTAAACCTTACGAATGTGAAAACAGTGGTATAAAAATTTCCAAAAAGAGCTAATCCTAAGGCCTTAGATTAGATTTATATTCTCTTTGTTAGTTATATGCACTTATGAACATAAAAAAAATGGGATACATTTTTCTAGTACAGCCCAAATGGCCAAGATTTGTGCATAGCCACAATGAGAAATAAAGACAAATAAATAAATAAATAAATAAATAAATAAGTAAATAAACAGAGACAGCGAAAAAGAAGACAGAGAAAAAAACTCGGTTGAGATTATTTGTGTTAAAAAAATGTCAATTTCAGCGAGTGACGATTGAATAAATGAATTTCAAAAATCCACAAGGCCTCGGAAATAAAATAAAAAAAAAAAAAAAAAAAAAAAAACGTGGCCTGGTGGGACAGCTGGATAATCACGACAATTTGTACCTCAAATGAAAGCGCAATTTTCCCCAAAAGTGGATACCACCAGTTTTCTACGGACACTTTTCCTAAACTCAGAAAATACACCTAACCATGCAACAGTGAAATGTAAAAAAATTGTACATTGTCATTAAATGATTGACAAAAACAGGGCCAAATCAAAATTCTCCCTTGAATCGAAAGACCGCCCCCTCTCCGAACACTACGATGACGCCGATGATTCGCTGATCTAAATTCAATAGGTGTGGCTATCGTGTCTTTGACAGTTACCCAAAGTGTAAAAGCAACACCTACAGAGTGATTTTTTGCGCCATCTATCGCAGCAGATGAAGCTTACAACCATGTTTAGGTCCCCCTTTGTGTAAGGGGGACCTAAAGATAAATTCTATCTTATATCTGTAATGTAAATTCTTTTGTACACATTTTCTCGAAGACTATTACTTTGTAGTGTTTGAAATTTTGAGCACAAATAAAAACGACCCATAGCTAATATGTGATACGGTTATTATTCCAAACAAATTGTTAGAATTTTTGTTAGAATTTTTTTTAAATTCAATTTATCGGACTCGAAAGTATTCGAATTTGGCGCTAGATGGCGCGATAAGTTAGCTTAGCAGTGTTTCTGTCTGAAAGAAACGACATCCCTCATTTCTGTTTGATTTTTCTAATTATCTGAGACAAATAGAAATCAATGAATAGATCCACAAATGAGATTGGAATCTTTTTCTTCCATAAATCACCTTAAATTCTATTGTACATTCATGTTTTGAGGAGAAAGTGTGTACATTAGCAGAGAACCCCTGAATTTGAGCTATAGAAACTCCACCTAATTAGGAAGCTCCACCTACTTGCAAAGCCCCACCCCAAATAACCTCATTGGTTAAAACGTTACAGTGCGTATTTTGTCTTTTCGCTCTCGCAATGTTTCCTGACTTCATTCAGTTCGCTCAAAAAAATTTAAAATTAAATTAATTCCCTGATGATTGGAAGACTGCAGAGGTAATATTATTACCCAAGCTAGGTAAAAACCCTACAATTCCTGAAAATCACAGACCGATTTCGTTGCTCCCAACCATGGGAAAAATCTTTGAAAAAATTGCACTTGTTAGGATGCAACAGTTCTGTGAAGAATACCCAGTTATTCCATTTAGTCAAGGAGGTTTTCGTGACAAACACTCCACAGTACACCAGCTCTCGAGAGTTACTGAAAAATGTGCAGAAGGAATAATGAATAAGAAACACACAGCGGCTATATTCCTGGATGTAGCTAAGGCTATTGATAAATGTCCACACCAGGCAATTATCTACAAACTAATAGCACATGACTTCTCCCTTTGGATTATTCATATAATCAAATCTTATCTTGAAAACAGAACATTTTGTGCAAAAATTAATGGGAAAAAAATCTTCAAAAAAAATAATTGAAGCCGGTGTTCCACAAGGCAGTGTACTTGCTCCTACGCTATACTCTATTTTTTCTTCAGATTTTCCAAATTTTAACAACAGGAATCTGACTACAGCACTTTATGCTGACGACACTGCACTGGCCTATACTTCCATGAATAAAAATCAAGCAACATTTATGTTGCAATACTATGTGGAAAAACTGGCGAATTACTTCTTAGACTGGAAAATTAAAATTAATACTGACAAGACACAAGCAATTCTGTTCTCCCGTAAAACATACAATTACAATCCTGACTTTGAAATTGAATTGTATGGTAAAAAAATACCTTGGGTAAAAGATGTCAAATATTTAGGCCTCATTATGGATCATAATTTGAGCTGGAACAAGCATATTAAGGAAACCTTGGCTAAATCACTTAAACTAAGAGGAAGTCTCCGACGCATAATTAAAAACAAAAGGCTTAGCAAAAAAATAAAACCTTGTTATGGAAAGCATGCTTTAGCCGGTGATTACCTATAGCTGTCCTATCTGGGGTAACTGCAGAAAGCAGCAAAAAAATATTACCTCGTTTCAAAATAAAACTCTTCGTATGATGTTAGGACTCGATGGAAAAACATCCAATAATGCTATCCGTAGTATGCTAAATATCAACTCTATACATTATACGGTCACGGCAACAAATTCGGTCACGGCAACAGAAACCAGCGTGGAAATACTCTCGTTGAGTTTGCAGAGGCAGAAGGGTTTTTCATCTTGAACTCCTTCTTCAAGAAAAAGCCACACAGGAAATGGACATGGAGACATCCAAATGGGACGACAAATGAAATTGATTTTATTATGTGTAACAAAAAATTCGTCATAGAAGACTGCAGTGTGCTAAACAAGTTCAACACAGGTAGTGACCATAGATTGGTGAGATGTAAGATGCACCTCAACACTAAACTTGAACGTGGCAAGCTCATAAGACAAACAAAATCTATTGACATAACCAACCTTAAAAAACACCATAATACCTTCAAGTTGGAACTGAAGAACAGGTTCTCTGCTTTAGAAGGCCTAACATCGGAAGAAGTGGACATCTCTGAAGTTAACAGAAAAGTAACCAAAGCTCTTATGGAATCAGCAACAAAATTAGCTGGGTCTAAGAACAAGTTGCATGTAAATAAATTATCAGGAAAAACGAAAATGTTGATGCAAAAAAGAAGAGAGATGAGGACAACTAAAGAAGATGCGACTTCCAAAGTGGAATATATAGAGCTATGCAAGACAGTACGAAAAAGTATCACTGAAGACGTAAGAAAATTCAACTGTGAACTAGTGAGGAAAGCAATTGAAAACAACCAAAGCCTAAAGATAGCAAAGGGACATCTCAGTAAGGGAAGAAAACAGATTATGGCACTGAGAAAAGAAGATGGTTCTGTAACAAGAAATAGAGGCGAAATTTTGACAAGAGTGAAAGATTTCTACTCCAAATTATATGAAAGGGATGATACATGCACTCCAGACATCATGAAAGATACCAGTACCAGAGTTCCTCCAGTCCTTCCAGCAGAAGTTGCACATGCAATCAAGAACATGAAGCGGGGAAAAGCTCCAGGAGAAGATGGAATTACTGTAGACATCATACAAGAAGCAAGTGGAGAAATCGAAACAGTACTCGCCCAAATTTTCACTCGATGCCTTAATGAAGGAAAGATTCCTGAGGATTGGAACACCGCTACAATGATCCTGCTACATAAGAAAGGTGACATTGAGGATCTCGGAAACTACAGACCTATCAGCCTCCTATCAGTAGTTTATAAAATCTTCACTAAAGTTCTTTCACACCGCTTGAAGGTAACACTGGACATGGCTCAACCGAGAGAACAAGCTGGATTCAGGAGTGGTTACAGCACAATAGATCATATCCATGTGCTGAGAGAACTAATTGAAAGAGCGAGGGAATATGAACTTCCATTGTGCATGGCTTTTATCGATTATGAAAAAGCCTTTGATTCGGTGAAACCATCAGCAGTTACAATGGCTCTGAAAACCTGCGGTATTGAAGATGCATACATTAATATTATTAATAACATCTATGAAAATGCAAGTGCAAAGATTAGGCTGTTTGAAAATACAACACACATAAAAATTGGAAAGGGAGTGAGACAAGGTGACACCATATCTCCGAAGCTCTTTAATGCCACATTGGAGGGTGTTTTCCAGTCACTGAGCTGGGAAAACAAGGGGATAAAGATTAATGGAGATTATCTAACCCACCTTCGTTTTGCTGATGACGTAGTCATTTTTTGCAACTAGCCCATCAGAGCTGCAGAGTATGATCCAGGAACTTGCTGACAAGAGTAAAGAAGTGGGATTAAAAATGAACTTTCGGAAGACAAAAGTGATGTTCAATGCTTTTACAAGAAATGAAGATTTATCGATTGATGGAGAAAAGCTGGAGATAACATACACGTACCTTTATCTTGGACAGCAGATATCAAGTGAGGGTCACATTGATGAAGAAATTAATCGGCGTACAAAACTTGCCTGGAGAGCTTTTGGAAGAAACAGCATAATTTTCAAGAGCAATATGCCATTATGTCTTAAAAGAAAAGTGTTTGATCAATGCATCCTTCCAGTGCTTACGTATGGTGCAGAGACGTGGACCTTAACTAAAAGAGACATACAAAGGCTGCAGACAACTCAAAGTAGCATGGAGAGGTGCATACTTGGTGTAACCAGGAGAGATAAGAAGAGGAACTCGTGGATCCGAAAAATGACAAGAGTGGAAGACATCATGATCAGAGTTAAATCCCTGAAATGGCAATGGGCTGGACATACTGCCAGAAGGACAGATCATCGATGGACAGCCGAAATTTTAGATTGGATTCCAAGGGACAGGAAAAGACCCAGAAGAAGACCACATGGGAGATGGGTGGATGAAATTCGAAAGTATGCAGGGGTGACATGGAGGAGACTGGCACAAGACAGACCGTTGTGGAGGAAACTTGGGGAGACCTTCGTCCAGCAGTGGATTGATAATGGTTGACAATGATGATGATGATGATGATGATACATTATACTATGTATGATCTAGCGCAAAGGTATTACGAGAAAGCCAAGAAACATCCCAATCCTCTTGTCAGAGAGGCCCTTAATTATGTTGTCAATGATACTGACAAATTTAAAAGACCGAAGGCTATTTTAAATTAAATTCCTGAAAAGAATCCAGTTCACAGTTATACTTCCAAAAAAATAACTGGGACTAAATTGAAGTTATTCTTCACACATGGGAAGAAAGCAAGAAGTGAATATCAGGAGTTGGGGGGGGAGGCCCTTTTAAGGGCCGAGCAAAATGTTGCATAAAAGATTTTTCTTTTTTGTACTGAAAATCTCTCCCCTTAACTAACAAGGTGTTGTTGGTCTTGTCTTTTATATTAATTTTTTTCTTACGCATTAGTTCTGCTAAGCCTTTTTGCTAAGCCTTTTGTTTTTAATTATGAGTTCTGACCAAAAAAAAAAGAAAATAATAAATAAATAAAACAGGACTTAATTTTTTCCGTTGTTGCACATAATTGTGCAACAAGTAGCGAAGAAAAAAGAAATGATTGGCCCTTATACTACTGGCTCCCTAAATAAGGAATAAAAACCCTGATTGTGGCTGTGGTTTTTTTTAGTCGCGGATGGCTTAGTGGTTAGTGTTTCAGACTATCGATGCTGGGTCCCCAGGTTCTAGCCTGGGCTGATCTTTCAGAGATGGTGTGATTTACTAACAATCGCTGAATATCCGCCGTGCATCGGACGAGCACGTAAAGTGACGGCCCCCAGGCTGGACCCACTGGTTAAATGGGTATCCTTTCCTATGTCCTCCTTGAAATTCTCTCACCCATCTATGTGCAATATCGTACTTGTACGGTGGCGCCATCTACTGTACTCTAATCTCACTACAAACTGTTCTGTCAAAAGTCGCTAGACTTGCTCTCATTCCTTCCGTTTCTGTGTCCTGCCCAGAAGGCGATCTCGCTGTAGGTGGCTGGGACCTAAACTCTACTACCTGTAAACGGAAGTCCTACATGAAAATGACAAATTCTCCTCCGGCGTTATAAGCGTTATATAAGTGGGTTTTTTTTTTCTGTTGTTTACTCAAAATGAGTAACTTAAACCTTGATCGGTGTAATCTTGTGATCACACCACCTCAGCTATCTTTACTCTGACATGTCAGGCAAGAATCAACAAAAGTAAACCTGAAAAAAAAATTTAAACCAATGGGGGAAAATCATTTCTCTCATTGGCTGGCGAGTAACGAAACAATAGCGGACCCGAGAGAAACACTGAGAAAATGGCCAGTTTTGTCTTATCCGGTGTTGAACGTCGATTTTCCTCTGGGAAACTTATTCTGTGTGTGATGTTTTTTTTTTTAATTTCAGGTTCCCCCTTTCCCTTGTCCTTCCCTTCTTTTCCCCCTGTACTCAACTGTGGCAGCGGTGTACCGGGCATTTTTCTGCGGAGAGAAATATCGCTCGGAACGGCTTGTTGTTGCAGGTAAGTATGTAGGGCAGTTTACAACTTCACTACTTAACGGGAAACCGTTTACTTCTTGTGCTCTAATATTTCCATACTTTTCTTTCGTGCTATCCTATCAGGGCAATCTGCTTCTAACTCTCTTAGATTCTCTTTCACCTGCCAAAAGGCACATAGCGCTGTGGGTTCGGGTATCTCAACCTAAATTAGGAACCCTTGTCTGTCTACTGATTTCCAGAATTGTTTATAAATGTCTTAGCGTCCGGAAATCTTTGGAATTCCAGTGTTCCAAGGACATCTCGAGCAGAGGGAGTCATGATAGGACTGACGCAGTCTACAGAATCATTTCTGTCTCGTACAGTGGTGAGGAGCAAGTGTGTGTTCAATTTAGTCTGGAATATGAGTCGTAAGACAGACATTACTGAGTGGGAACAATTAGCCGGTTGGTTGTCGGGTACAAAGTGAATGAAGTTGCCAAATTGTTGTGTGTCGAAACGTACTAGTAGCCCAATGTGTCTACTAACAATGGTATTTTACACGTACTAGTAGCCCAGAGGGTCTACTAACAATGGTGTTTCGCAGTCAACTGAAAATCGGCAACGTAACTGGGGCCCGAAAACGATTCTCATCAACAGGGATCACCACCACGTTTCACCTAGCAACTGCAAATCGGTTTCAAACCAGGCGACTATTGCCCCAACAATCCATGAAATTCCACTCCAACCAATTTCCGAAAGGTCACTGCCACGAGAACTGCATGCGATGGACATCTAGAGTAGAGCACCACGGAATAGGCCTCTTTTAACTGCAAGTCACAAAGTAATGAATGGACACGTTATCAATGTGCTCAGAGGCAACGAAACTTTACCGTGGAGGATTGGAAATGAGTAATTTCCTCTGATAAGTCTTGTTTTAGTTTGTACTCCAACGATGAGCGGTGGCAAGTGCATCGCAGGCCCAATGAAGCCTTTAATCCTGAATGTGTCGAAGGTGTTCGTACTGGAGAGCGTTCTGTGATGTTTTGGGGAGGTTTTTAATACCACGGAATGGGCAATCTCGTTGTAGTGACGATGGCATTTTGAACCAGTATTCGTACCTCCGCATTCTGAATGACGAAGTGTTGCCCTTTGCCTTACATCGCCAGGAGCAGCATCACATTCACACTCCTGTCTTCCAAGACGACGATTGCTGTGAGCACATGACTAAAACTGCCAGAGTTGCACGACGAACAATTACCAACACTGTCTCACCTCGTCTGGTTCGCCAAATCCCCAGATTTAAATCCTATTGAACAGCTATGGGATCATTTGGAACAGAAAGCGAGACGCCGGAATAGACACCCACTTACTCTGGCGGAACTTCGGGACTAATTGACGCACGTGTGGCTGCAAATCGATGTTCAATACATCTACAACCTCGTGGAGCCTCTACCGCAAAGGATTCATGCTGTTATCAAGGCGAGATGTGCGGTCACCTGTTACTAGGTACGTTCCGACAGGTTTGACTGATTTTTTGCCCGGTGTGCTTATCTTTGAACGAACCAGACCAGTTTCTTATTCGCAAGTAAACCTATCAAAGAATCACGTCGTCGAAAAATACTTATAATTAATGTTGGATATACACTATCTACCAACAAGTAATTGGACACCTGTGATAGCAAAGGAAAACGAAGTTTATTCACCTTCAATAGTTGGTAGAGCCTCCACGAGCGGCGATTACAGCTGCGACCCTCCAGGGCATACTCTCAACCAGGCGTTGTACAACGGCTAGCGGTATTTTCTTCCACTCGGCTTGGAGAAGACAGGTCAGTTCCTTCACCGATTTCGGACGGTGGGGGCACCCCTTACGTCGACGCTCCAACTCGTCCCAGAGGTGCTCGATAGGGTTAAGATTCGGGCTCTGTGCAGGCCAGTCCATTCGATTAACTCCATTGTCACCATACCAAGCCATGGTGGATCTCGCAACATGAGAGGTGGCATTGTCATCCTGAAAGTAACGTGGGTCCGCCCCGTAAAACTGCCACAACGTGGGAAACGCATGGTCATCCAAAATGGTGCAGTAGGTCTCGGCGTTGAGTTTACCAGGAATTGCGACCAAGGGTCCCGTGTCATACGAGGAGAAACACCCCCATAGCATGATTCCACCGCCGCCGAACTTCACAGTTGGCACAATACATTCCGGGAGGAGGCGTTCTCCAGGCAGACGCCAAACCCAGACCCTGCCATCTGAACAGTAGAGGGTGCACCTTGATTCGTCGCTCCAGAGAACCTGTTTCCACTGTTCAACGGTCGACTGTCGGCGTTCTTTGCACCACGTTAGCCGAGCAGCGCTATTGGACTTGGTGATCAAAGGCGTGTGGGCGGCAGCACATCCATGATAACCAAGCAGATGGGCTTCCTTACGGATGGTATTCATCGAAAGAACACTCCCGGATGCCTGTTGAAACTCCTCGCGCATGTGGCCCATCGATTTAGTGCGGTTCTTCCGAATTTCTCTGGCCAGCACCCGTCGGTCTCTAACTCCCAGTTTTGTGGGTCTGCCGGGTCGGGGCACATTTCAACAATCGCCTCTCATCTTCCACTTGCGAATCACGTAGGCCACTGTCGATTTTGCGTACTTCAACTCGCTGGATATGTCACGTATGGATAGGCCATTTCTGTGATACCCGACGATTACACCTTTCTCGAAATCAAAGAGCTCCGAACTGCGTGGCATCTTGCATGCGACTGGTTGCGCTGTTGTTTCCCACACGATATTTAACGGCGGCGGCCGTGACGTGTATCAGGACCGCAGATATCGTCAATTGCAGGGGTGTCTAATTACTTGTTGGTAGATAGTGTAGCTGGGGAATGGGTAAAAGCGCTTCGCAACACTGGGCTTTCACTATTACGCCAATCAAGGATTAAACAGTTGTGGAAAGTTTTCTTTTCAGAGAAGAATATATTCATTTCAAGTGATTCAATGTTAAGTTTTGATGTCTTTAATTTTACCGTTTGCTTATTTTAAGGTGTATACGTGTGACAGTGATATTTTTTCCATCGTTTGCGGAAGAAGTACTTCGCACCTCTTCTTTATAAGCAGTTTTCCTTACAAGAGTTCACAGTTCTGTGCCTCTGTCGGTGCTTATTCAGAGAGAATGCGAAATACTCCTGTAGTGTCACAAAACTGTGTTGGGTGTGAGATAATACTAGACTTCTGATACGGTTCTATATGTTCATGTAGTGTTTTTCAGTATACACAGTGCGTCAAAGAATTTTTAACACTGTCGCTAAATTTCAGCCAACTGGTGGCGCCAACGGTGGCGCCACCAGTGTAATCGCGAATGCGTTATAAACCGTGACCATCTGCTGGCTTTCTGCCAAAAGTACTGCGCAGTTGTTAAAGTAACTCATACGAAACGGCCGTTCATTAGAGAAGTAAATATTTTTTCATGTTGAATTATTAAGATGGAACAAAGGGCTGTTATTAAATTTAACACAAAACTTGGTAAAAGTGCCACGAAAACGTACCAAATGATGAAACAAGTTTACGGTGAGTTTTCTTTAGGTAGATCAAATGTTTCCCTTTGGCCCAACCTTTTTTTTTTTTTTTGGACGGAAGAGAGACGCTAGAAGATGATAAGCATACCGAAAGACCAAATTCATCTAGGACACCTGAGATTATTGAAAAAGTGCGTGATTTCGTAGCAAACATGTGCGTCACTAAGAATGATGGAATAATCTTTAAACATCAACAAAGAAACGATTCGAACCATCCTACATGAAGATTTGGGCAAAACAAAAGTCTGTGCTAAATTTGTTCCACACACGTTAACCAATGAACAAAAATCAAGGAGAAGTGCACATTGCAGAGACATGATTTCAGCCGCTGAAAATTATCCAAACTTCTAAAAATCGATTGTTACTGGTGATAAAACATGGTGTTTTCAATATGATCCTAAAACAAAGTGCGGAATGGAAGTCAGAAAACGTGCCACAAGCCAAAAAAACAGAAAAGTTCCATCGAAAATCAAAACAATGCTCATTACATTTTTCGATAGTAAGTATCCCCAAAGAATTTGTTCCAAGTGCATGCACACTTACTGGTGAGTTTTATTTAAATGTTTTGAGGCGTTTGATAGGCAGAATTCGTCGCATTCGTCCAGAATATCGGGATGAAAACAGTTGGTGTTTGTTGCACAATAATGCACCCAGTCACACCTCACTTCTTGTTCGTATATGTTTGGCGAAAAATAGCGTCTGTGTGTTGAATCATCCACTGTATTTTTAGCACCCTGCGACTTTTCTTTATTCTCAAATCTTAAAATGACGTTAAAAGGGTGTTATTTTGATGATATTTCGACCATACAAACAGCTTTGACGCATGCTTTGGGGGCAATTCCGCAAAGTGAACTGGAACAGGCATTCGAATCATTATTAAATCGCTGTAACAAGTGCATTGAAGCCGGAGGGACTTATTTTGAATAACAAACCAAAACAAATTATAATTTCTTGTTTCTATTTCATTTTACAGACCCAGTCTTAAAAATTCTTTGCCACACTGTGTAATCTGGCTCTCTTTAAACCACACACAGTAGTGGGAGGGGATTGTTCAAACCTTTTCCTAAGCTATACGTTAGGGTGGTCCTTATTAACACAGTAAAATGTCTTTTTTTTTTTTACTTTTTCATAGTCTTACCCCTAAGATTGTTGTGTCTGTGCCAAAAACGTTACATAAAAAATTTGGGGATGATTAGATATTTTTATGACGTCTCACACCGAATCCAAACTTCGTAAGTAGGTTGTATCGGCAGTTAACATAAGGACTTTAAGGATACAACAACGCTCGCGAAATTTAAGCGCACCTGGAAGACGAAAAAGAAGTCCACAGGAAACATCCATCTTTTCTGCTACATAACCTTGCAACTGCGACCTTCTCCTCCGTAGATTCGCTCATGCACCGTTGGAACGAAGTACGGGAATTCCAATTATGTGATTGCGCGCTCTGCAACAATTGAACGTGCTGGTCTCCAGTCACCAGTAAGTTAGTGTAACATAACAACAACAACAAAACAAGTGTGAACAATGAACATGGCTTTAGCTTCACGCGCTTCAGTTGTAACTCGCAAAAACTCCGAAGTCTGGCTGTTCGGGAAATCAATTGATATTATTCCGGATAAGAAGCTCCCGTCGAAAGGAGAGGTTCTGCGTCATTTGTTCTTCCTTATAAGAACGGAAAAAAACACAGTTAAGAATGCTTCAAGCATTAACACGCAAGAGCTTCTGTCAATTTGCGGGAAATCCCGAATACCTTCCATGGCTGACTACAACATCATCCCGAAGGTTCAAAAGGAGTACAGCCAATGGCGTACTCTTTGGAAGGGAAGTTCTCAGCGATCTGAACCGGAGACAGATAAGGAAAAACACTTCACCGAGGAATTGGCCAATCTTTTCGACATCGCCCATGCCAATGCCCTTGACAAGATTACCATTTGTGAAGGCAAAGAGTTTCTATTGGCCCAAAGAGAGAAGGGTAGGAAAGGATACATTTGTAGGGAAGACATAAAGTTAGCAAGGCAGGAAGCCCGAAAGAGAGAGAAAGAAGACAATTTCGAGCAACTGAAACGAGAACACGCGGAAGAAAGGGATCAGTTATTTGCGAAGGTTGAACTAGCCTCATCAAGTAGCAGCCGCGCTGAAGAGGAAGATCGCAAAGCAACCACAGCAACAGCAGGTTATCCAAAGAAAATGAACGAGCTAGGAAAAACGTTGTTTTGCCAGCGCGCCTCAGCACTTGATCTCACTAAGGTGAGCGACCGAAATGCAGTCTATGTGCTCTTAGCAACTGCTGCCACCCTGGGACAAAATGTTGAAGAATTTTCGATCAGCCGTAGCACCATACGTAGATCAAGACTTGACGCAAGGAATAGAATTGCAGACTTTCTGAAAGAAACCTTCGATGCCCAAATTCCCCTTACAGTCCACTGGGACAGGAAAATCCTTCCGGGGCTCACAGGGACAGCAGGAAAAGTGGACAGACTTCCAGTTTTTGTTTCTGAGACAGGAGTGTCAAAATTTCTTGGCGTTCCAAAACTTCATTCCGGAACAGACGAGGAAACTGCCAAAGCTGTGGTGGATTGCCTAGAAGAATAGGAGTTCAAGGATCGCATCCAAGCAATGTCATTCGACACAACGATTAGTAGCACCGGTCACATGGCAGGGGCTTGCGAACTTAGTGAATTCAATTAGGGAAGAGACCTGCTGAATCTCGCATGTCACCACATTATGGAGATTGTGTCTTAAAAGCTCTTTGCCGCATGCATCATCCACTCAACTGGTCCTGACATCCTGCTTTTTAAGCGCTTCCAACAGGATTGGCAATTTATCAACCAGAAGAATTTTGAAGTCATCGAAGAAGGGGTCACGGAACGGGTAAATATTATCAACTTCTGCGAGCAGCAGCTAACTGAACTGCTAGAAATGACTGTAATCTACCTAGGTGCCAGTCCTTCCCGAGGAATCCGGTTCATGCAGCCCGGAGCCCTCCACCGCGCTAGATGGATGGATCGCGACATTTACGCAATAAAAATATGCCTTTTTCGTTCTCAATTTAAAATGACTAAACGTGAGCAAGCCGCCATGAAGAGATCAGCATCTGCTGCTACAGCCAACGACCTTGCTTTCTTGAAACAACTGGCGACGTATAATGACAAATCGTGTCAAGGGCAGCTATTAAAGCCTTTTCCAGACATATGTGGTATCTGAACGAATTGTTGGTGACTCTGTCTTTCTTTTGACTCTGACGTATCCTTGACAGTGAAGAGGGACACGATCAATGTGTTAAATAAGGATGGCACAGATAACCCTGTAAAGAAAATCAATCTGATGGTGACCCAATGTATTCATGAAAAGACGGTGGCCGACTTTGTGACCAGCTTGTGCCGACGTTTTTTTTCAAATGCTGGATATAGACACCGAGTTTCTGTCTGTTGACCCCAGCAAGTGGGACAGATCATCCGATTGTAATTCCGCAGTGAATACTGTTAAAGCTCTGAATGTGGTAAACGACTCAGCCGAGCGAGGAGTGGCGCTGATGAAGGACTAAAATAGCATTTTCACAAATAGCGAAGACCAGAAACAGTACCTGCTGCATATTGTGGAGGAACACAGGAACAAATTTCCAAATGCATTAAAAATAACCGCGAGTGACAGTAAACAGCAAACTGAATAATAATTGGTGAGTGTTTAATGTTTATTTACGGACAATGGACAGTCCCATTCGTTTATTTACTTGTACAATAAAATAATTTAAGAGGCAGATTCTTATGTAACGCCTCGTGTTTCGCTGTTTCATTAAGTCAAAAAATATACCAAAGTTCGAACTCAGTGTGACACCTCTTAAAATTCCCTGATCAGCTGAAAATTCAAGGTTCATCACTTTCTCAACCCAGTGAACAGTATTAACAGGCAAGACATTAACATTTTTAATCTTGGTTTATAAGGACCACCCTACTATACGTACAATCTAGCCTATTATCAAAACTCACTCTGTTGATCAAGACTGTTAGTTTTGAAGGTAACATCAAGATCAGTATTTGTCATTTTCATGTAGGACTTCCGTCCACAGTGAGTAGAGTTTAGGTCCCAGCCACCTACAGCGATATCGCCTTTTGGGCAGGACACAGAAACGGAAGGAAAGAGAGCAAGTCTAGCGACTTTGACAAAACATTTTGTAGTGAGATTAGAGTACAGTAGATGGCGCCACCGTACAAGTACGATGTTGCACACAGAGGGATGAGAGAATTTCATGGGGTGTATAGGAAAGGATACCCATTGAACCAGTAGGTCCAGTCACTTAACGTGCTCGTCCGATATTCAGCGATTGTTAATAAATCACACCATCTCTGAAAGATCAGCCCAGGTTCGAACCTGAGGACCTTACAATGATAGTCTGAATCGCTAACCACTAAGCCATCCGCGGCTCTGACATCAAGATCAGTTATCTTCCCTTTTTTTTCTTGCTCTTTACGAACTATAAAGCGCAAGTTAATAATGTTTTATGTAACGTGCGAATTACATATTTTGAAAGAAAGGACATTATTTACACCAATAAACCGATTCAAATCTTCCAAATTTGTATTCTACAACAGGTGTTACTATACGGGAAGAGAGAAACATAACAATTAGAGGTGTCGAAGACATGGTTCACACTTCAAAATCATTCAATTTACAGAATGTCATGGTCAGACACACCCTTCCTAAAATCCTATCCAACATAATTCATTCAATCATCGGAGTGATTTGTCTGTTTGTATCCTGGTAGTTAGAGCAACCGGCTGTAAACTTGACGTTTCCGACTGCTTAGCCGATCACTTTCTTTAGCCATCTAACCATTCTACGGTTTCCTTATCCAGGTGCCCATACAAGACGCTTTCGTTCTTATACCAGGGACGAAAGTTACTGATTGAGAAAGTTCGGTCTAGGCCCAAGATTGGGAGGAATTTCTACATGAAAACGAGGCCTTTATGATCGAGGCGCCCTTATTGATTCTGTTACTCCTTTTCTTCTGACATGTAGTTGTCAAACCGTCAGGTATTACAGATATCTTCTCGTTTGTCTTTCTGATCTAGCAACCGTAACTATCACGGGAAATAAAGGAATGATCTAATTTCGTACAAATAGTTTAGTGAATAAAATGTAAATTATTTATTGAACATCAGCTCACAGTAAAAGTGAATCGTGCTTTTAATATTAAAGGACCATTTTCATGAGACGTACAGACGAACATTTTGTGAGAAAGGAAAGCCATGAAAATCGACATACTGTCGTCAGTAGTACAATGTGTTTCTGAACTGTACTTAATGTTATAGTCAGTGTTCATAAAAGATCAGTGTCAATTAGAGCGCAAAAGCAGGAATATTACTTCCATATCTTAATGGTGCATAATATTATGGTAGCCACAGCAAATGGTCTCGCTCCTCAGGCCGCGTATTGGTTTAAGTGCTAGCTTATGACGATTCGTCCGAAATGGGTCCGTGTTCGAATCCCGGTTGGGCAAGGATGTCGTATTTGTCTGGCTCTCTTTGTCCCCTGGAACCAATAACCCTAAATTTGGGAGGGGAGGTTGCTTATAACCCATTGAGTTGCTCATGGCTGTCGGCAAACTCCCAAATAAAATTTTATACAAAAAAGTCTTATTCTTTCTGACTAAAAGCAGTAGACAGTTATCATGTGTATGATACTGAAAAGAATTCGATTTCTAGTGTTAGTAAAGTTGCGCTACACCTGTATCGCCACTGCTACTCTCAGAAAGGCAAATTGCGATAAAAAAAACAAGATTTCGACAACGCTCTGGAAGTTATTGGGTCTGTCTGAAATAATTTTCGCACATTGCGGCAGATTAAGAGCTAGAGAACGAGTGTAGCCAGGGGAGTTTGCCAACGATATGGGTCGCACCGGGAAGTTAAAAAAAAAGCCGCACACATACACGCTCGGAGGAGGTAGATGAGGCTGTGAGGCAAACTAAATGTTGGACTCCCTTTTCCCCTCTGGAGGTGGTGTAGAGCTATAGATGGCAACCTTTGCTTATGGTAGTGGGTCCATTCGATAGGTGTATTAAAGTAAACAAACTCAATTTTGGCTTCCGTTTCCCCGTTAGAGGTCGTAAGCAGAAATGTTTGATAACAGTTACGTACGACCATCGGTGGAATTGATAGTTGTATTAATGTGAAGAAACAGAGTTTTATCTTCCCTTCGTTCTGTTGGAATCACTTCGCAAATATGGATAATAACTGTTGGGTATGATGTGTGGTGGATTTGATAGTTGTATTGATGGACCAAACTCAATTTTGGCTTCCGTTTCCCCGTTACAAGTCGTAAGCAGAAATGTTTGATAACAGTTACGTATGACCATCGGTGGAATTCATAGTTGTGTTAATGTGAAGAAACAGAGTTTTATCTTGCTTTCGTTCTGTTGAAATCGCTTCGCAAATATGGATAATAACTGTTGGGTATGATGTGTGGTGGATTTTATAGTTGTATTGATGGACCAAAGTCAATTTTGGCATCCGTTTCCCCGTTAGAGGTCGTACGCAGAAATGTTTGATAACAGTTACGTACGACCATCGGTGGAATTGATAGTTGTATTAATGTGAAGAAACTGAGTTTTATCTTCCCTTCGTTCTGTTGGAATCGCTTCGCAAATATGGATAATAACTGTTGGGTATGATGTGTGGTGGATTTGATAGTTGTATTGATGGACCAAAGTCAATTTTGGCATCCGTTTCCCCGTTAGAGGTCGTACGCAGAAATGTTTGATAACAGTTACGTACGACCATCGGTGGAATTCATAGTTGTATTAATGTGAAGAAACTGAGTTTTATCTTCCCTTCGTTCTGTTCGAATCGCTTCGCAAATATGGATAATATCTGTTGCGTATGATGTGTGGTGGATTTGATAGTTGTATTGATGGACCAAACTCAATTTTGGCTTCCGTTTCCCCGTTAGAGGTCGTACGCAGAAATGTTTGATAACAGTTACATAGGACCATCGGTGGAATTCATAGTTGTATTAATGTGAAGAAACTGAGTCTTATCTTCCCTTCGTTCTGTTGGAATCGCTTCGCAAATATGGATAATAACTATTGCGTATGATGTGTGGTGGATTTGATAGTTGTATTGATGGACCAAACTCAATTTTGGCATCCGTTTCCCCGTTAGAGGTCGTACGCAGAAATGTTTGATAACAGTTACGTACGACCATCGGTGGAATTCATAGTTGTATTAATAATGTGGAGAAACTGAGTTTTATCTTCCCTTCGTTCTGTTGGAATCGCTTCGCAAATATGGATAATAACTGTTGCGTATGATGTGTGGTGGATTTGATAGTTGTATTGATGGACCAAACTCAGTTTTGGCTTCCGTTTCCCTGTTAGAGGTCGTACGCAGGAATGTTTGATAACAATTGCGTATGACCATCGGTGGAATTCATAGTTGTATTAATGTGAAGAAACTGAGTTTTATCTTCCCTTCGTTCTGTTGAATCGCTTCGCAAATATGGATAATAACTGTTGCGTATGATGTGTGGTGGATTTGATAGTTGTATTGATGGACCAAACTAAATTTTGGCTTTCCTGTGAACTGCTATATATGGCCCTAACGAAGAGAAATGATGCAGCCGATTTCAGGGAGGGGAAATCTCCTGACTCTCTACTTCGAAGACTGGCTCAGTCCTTTGAAATAGGGAGCCAGAAAATGTGTGCTGTTCTGTATGATAAGGAAGACAAATGAAAAAAAGCTAGCTAAGGGTTTGTCCAGTGTGTCCACTAAAATGTCAGCGGTAAGGCAAAAAATGTAGCAACAAAGTAAGTTACAGTCTCCCCCTCATTCCCTCGTAGGGATTCTTTCAATGTAAAATTTATGAAAGCCTTCGTAAGTTTGAAGTTTATCACGTATATAAGAGGATGTGAATAAAGGGCACGTTAACGTGCCGTGATGATAAATTCGTGAGATAAGAGACCACAGCTAGTTCATTCATTAACTCGGTTGACCCACAGGATCCTAACAAGGGAAAGATAGTTGGAAGATATCTTTGAACAACAAGCAATTCAAGCGACCAAATTCATCCAAATCTTCGAAAACGTTGCATAGAGTGGAAATGCTTCTACAGTTTGACTTGTTTGTTTGTATTCCTTTCCTATCGAGACTTTCTGTTGCCACTGCGCGATATAGATAGTTCCACAAGGAAATGCAAAAGCACTCATGCGTGTTTCCAAATGAAATAATAACAAACTTCTTAAAGTCGAGGAGCCTTCTTGGTTTGTTACGATGATTTTTACTACGCAGTTGGACTGCCTTTCAAAACTTGATTGTATTTAGAAAAACACATGACGTTAGTCAATATCCTTTTTCGTTGGATTGGTTGACCGTTTCTTCGGATGGTTTTAAAGCGAAAGTATTCATATCGTTGGCTTCTTATCCTAAAACGTGTCACCACACGGAAAAAGAGGATGGGTGACAAAGCTGAGGATATAACTCGTCTCAAAAATTATAATCTGTGGTTTAAATCGCAAAAGCCAACATCTCAAACTAAACAAATGCTTTGGCAAACGCCATAGTGGGTTACACAAAGCACTTCAGAAGTTCTTCCGTCAGAGTAAAGAAACAGAAATATTTGACTTTGGAAAACTTGACTTCAGGGAAACATTCCGCTAACAGTGACAAAGCCACTGTTTAAGACAGGTGGATGGAGCTGTAATGGGACGGTGTGTCATCGTCTTTCTTGTAACAGTGACAAAATCACTGTTTACGACAAGCGGATGGAGTTGTAATGGGAAAGTGTGTCATCGTCTCTCTTGTAACAGTGACAAAATCACTGTTTACGACAAGCGGATGGAGTTGTAATGGGAAAGTGTGTCATCGTCTCTCTTGTAACAGTGACAAATTCACTGTTTAAGACAGGCGGATGGAGCTGTAATGGGACGGTGTGTTATCGTCTTTCTTGTAAGAGTGACAAAATCACTGTTTACGACAAGCGGATGGAGTTGTAATGGGAAAGTGTGTCCTCGTATCTCTTGTAACAATGACAAATTCACTGTTTGAGACAGGCGGATGGAGCTGTAATGGGACGGTGTGTTATCGTCTTTCTTGTAAGAGTGACAAAATCACTGTTTACGACAAGCGGATGGAGTTGTAATGGGAAAGTGTGTCATCGTATCTCTTGTAACAGTGACAAATTTACTGTTTGAGACAGGCGGATGAAGCTGTAATGGGACGCTGTGTTATCGTCTTTCTTGTAAGAGTGACAAAATCACTGTTTACGACAAGCGGATGGAGTTGTAATGGGAAAGTGTGTAATCGTATCTCTTGTAACAGTGACAAATTCACTGTTTAAGACAGGCGGATGGAGCTGTAATGGGAAAGTGTGTCATCGTATCTCCTGTAACAATGACAAATTCACTGTTTGAGACAGGCGGATGGAGCTGTAATGGGACGGTGTCTTATCCTCTTTCTTGTAAGAGTGACAAAATCACTGTTTACGACAAGCGGATGGAGTTGTAATGGGAAAGTGTGTCATCGTATCTCTTGTAACAGTGACAAATTCACTGTTTAAGACAGGCGGATGGAGCTGTAATGGGAAGCTGTGTTATCGTCTTTCTTGTAAGAGTGACAAAATTACTGTTTACGACAAGCGGATGGAGTTGTAATGGGAAAGTGTGTCATCGTATCTCCTGTAACAATGACAAATTCACTGTTTGAGACAGGCGGATGGAGCTGTAATGGGACGGTGTGTTATCGTCTTTCTTGTAAGAGTGACAAAATCACTGTTTACGACAAGCGGATGGAGTTGTAATGGGAAAGTGTGTCATCGTATCTCTTGTAACAGTGACAAATTCACTGTTTAAGACAGGCGGATGGAGCTGTAATGGGAAGCTGTGTTATCGTCTTTCTTGTAAGAGTGACAAAATTACTGTTTACGACAAGCGGATGGAGTTGTAATGGGAAAGTGTGTCATCGTATCTCTTGTAACAGTGACAAATTCACTGTTTAAGACAGGCGGATGGAGCTGTAATGGGAAGCTGTGTTATCGTCTTTCTTGTAAGAGTGACAAAATCACTGCTTACGACAAGCGGATGGAGTTGTAATGGGAAAGTGTGTCATCGTCTCTCTTGCAACAGTGACAAAGTCACTGTTTGAGACAGGCGGAAGGAATTGTAATGGGACGGTGTGTTATCGTCTTTCTTGTAAGAGTGAAAAAGTCATTGTTTACGACAAGCGGATGGAGTTGTAATGGGAAAGTGTATCATCGTCTCTCTTGTAACAGTGACAAATTCACTGTTTAAGACAGGCGGATGGAGCTGTAATGGGACGGTGTGTTATCGTCTTTCTTGTAAGATTGACAAAATCACTGTTTATGACAAGCGGATGGAGTTGTAATGGGAAAGTGTGTCATCGTATCTCTTGTAACAGTGACAAATTCACTGTTTAACACAGGCGGACGGAGCTGTAATGGGACGGTGTGTTATCGTCTTTCTTGTAAGATTGACAAAATCACTGTTTACGACAAGCGGATGGAGTTGTAATGGGAAAGTGTGTCATCGTATCTCTTGTAACAGTGACAAATTCACTGTTTAAGACAGGCGGATGGAGCTGTAATGGGACGGTGTGTTATCGTCTATTTTGTAACAGTGACAAAATCACTGTTTACGACAAGCGGATGGAGTTGTAATAGGAAAGTGTGTCATCGTCTCTCTTGTAAAAGTGACAAATTCACTGTTTAAGACAGGCGGATGGAGCTGTAATGGGACGGTGTGTTATCGTCTTTCTTGTAAGATTGACAAAATCACTGTTTACGACAAGCGGATGGAGTTGTAATGGGAAAGTGTGTCATCGTCTCTCTTGTAACAGTGACAAATTCACTGTTTAAGACAGGCGGATGGAGCTGTAATGGGACGGTGTGTTATCGTCTTTCTTGTAAGAGTGACAAAATCACTGTTTACGACAAGCGGATGGAGTTGTAATGGGAAAGTGTGTAATCGTATCTCTTGTAACAGTGACAAATTCACTGTTTAAGACAGGCGGATGGAGCTGTAATGGGAAAGTGTGTTATCGTCTTTCTTGTAAGAGTGACAAAATCACTGTTTACGACAAGCGGATGGAGTTGTAATGGGAAAGTGTGTCATCGTATCTCTTGTAACAGTGACAAATTCACTGTTTAAGACAGGCGGATGGAGCTGTAATGGGAAAGTGTGTTATCGTCTTTCTTGTAAGAGTGACAAAATCACTGTTTACGACAAGCGGATGGAGTTGTAATGGGAAAGTGTGTCATCGTATCTCTTGTAACAGTGACAAATTCACTGTTTAAGACAGGCGGATGGAGCTGTAATGGGACGGTGTGTTATCGTCTTTCTTGTAAGAGTGACAAAATCACTGTTTACGACAAGCGGATGGAGTTGTAATGGGAAAGTGTGTAATCGTATCTCTTGTAACAGTGACAAATTCACTGTTTAAGACAGGCGGATGGAGCTGTAATGGGAAAGTGTGTTATCGTCTTTCTTGTAAGAGTGACAAAATCACTGTTTACGACAAGCGGATGGAGTTGTAATGGGAAAGTGTGTCATCGTATCTCTTGTAACAGTGACAAATTCACTGTTTAAGACAGGCGGATGGAGCTGTAATGGGACGGTGTGTTATCGTCTATTTTGTAACAGTGACAAAATCACTGTTTACGACAAGCGGATGGAGTTGTAATAGGAAAGTGTGTCATCGTCTCTATTGTAAAAGTGACAAATTCACTGTTTAAGACAGGCGGATGGAGCTGTAATGGGACGGTGTGTTATCGTCTTTCTTGTAAGATTGACAAAATCACTGTTTACGACAAGCGGATGGAGTTGTAATGGGAAAGTGTGTCATCGTCTCTCTTGTAACAGTGACAAATTCACTGTTTAAGACAGGCGGATGGAGCTGTAATGGGACGGTGTGTTATCGTCTTTCTTGTAAGAGTGACAAAATCACTGTTTACGACAAGCGGATGGAGTTGTAATGGGAAAGTGTGTCATCGTATCTCTTGTAACAGTGACAAATTCACTGTTTGAGACAGGCGGATGGAGCTGTAATGGGACGGTGTGTTATCGTCTTTCTTGTAAGAGTGACAAAATCACTGTTTACGACAAGCGGATGGAGTTGTAATGGGAAAGTGTGTCATCGTATCTCTTGTAACAGTGACAAATTCACTGTTTAAGACAGGCGGATGGAGCTGTAATGGGAAAGTGTGTCATCGTATCTCTTGTAACAATGACAAATTCACTGTTTGAGACAGGCGGATGGAGCTGTAATGGGACGGTGTGTTATCGTCTTTCTTGTAAGAGTGACAAAATCACTGTTTACGACAAGCGGATGGAGTTGTAATGGGAAAGTGTGTCATCGTATCTCTTGTAACAGTGACAAATTCACTGTTTAAGACAGGCGGATGGAGCTGTAATGGGACGGTGTGTTATCGTCTTTCTTGTAAGAGTGACAAAATCACTGTTTACGACAAGCGGATGGAGTTGTAATGGGAAAGTGTGTCATCGTATCTCTTGTAACAGTGACAAATTCACTGTTTAAGACAGGCGGATGGAGCTGTAATGGGAAGCTGTGTTATCGTCTTTCTTGTAAGAGTGACAAAATCACTGCTTACGACAAGCGGATGGAGTTGTAATGGGAAAGTGTGTCATCGTCTCTCTTGCAACAGTGACAAAGTCACTGTTTGAGACAGGCGGAAGGAATTGTAATGGGACGGTGTGTTATCGTCTTTCTTGTAAGAGTGAAAAAGTCATTGTTTACGACAAGCGGATGGAGTTGTAATGGGAAAGTGTATCATCGTCTCTCTTGTAACAGTGACAAATTCACTGTTTAAGACAGGCGGATGGAGCTGTAATGGGACGGTGTGTTATCGTCTTTCTTGTAAGATTGACAAAATCACTGTTTACGACAAGCGGATGGAGTTGTAATGGGAAAGTGTGTCATCGTCTCTCTTGTAACAGTGACAAATTCACTGTTTAACACAGGCGGATGGAGCTGTAATGGGACGGGGTGTTATCGTCTTTCTTGTAAGATTGACAAAATCACTGTTTACGACAAGCATTGCGAGGAGTTGTAATGGGAAAGTGTGTCATCGTATTCTGTAACAGTGACAAATTCACTGTTTAAGACAGGCGGATGGAGCTGTAATGGGACGGTGTGTTATCGTCTTTCTTGTAAGATTGACAAAATCACTGTTTACGACAAGCGGATGGAGTTGTAATGGGAAAGTGTGTCATCGTATCTCTTGTAACAGTGACAAATTCACTGTTTAAGACAGGCGGATGGAGCTGTAATGGGACGGTGTGTTATCGTCTTTCTTGTAAGAGTGACAAAATCACTGTTTACGACAAGCGGATGGAGTTGTAATGGGAAAGTGTGTCATCGTATCTCTTGTAACAGTGACAAATTCACTGTTTAAGACAGGCGGATGGAGCTGTAATGGGACGGTGTGTTATCGTCTTTCTTGTAAGAGTGACAAAATCACTGTTTACGACAAGCGGATGGAGTTGTAATGGGAAAGTGTGTCATCGTATCTCTTGTAACAGTGACAAATTCACTGTTTAAGACAGGCGGATGGAGCTGTAATGGGACGGTGTGTTATCGTCTTTCTTGTAAGAGTGACAAAATCACTGTTTACGACAAGCGGATGGAGTTGTAATGGGAAAGTGTGTCATCGTATCTCTTGTAACAGTGACAAATTCACTGTTTAAGACAGGCGGATGGAGCTGTAATGGGACGGTGTGTTATCGTCTTTCTTGTAAGATTGACAAAATCACTGTTTACGACAAGCGGATGGAGTTGTAATGGGAAAGTGTGTCATCGTATCTCTTGTAACAGTGACAAATTCACTGTTTAAGACAGGCGGATGGAGCTGTAATGGGACGGTGTGTTATCGTCTTTCTTGTAAGATTGACAAAATCACTGTTTATGACA
Organism: Macrothele yani; assembly: GCA_039090855.1. Taxonomy (NCBI): domain Eukaryota; kingdom Metazoa; phylum Arthropoda; class Arachnida; order Araneae; family Macrothelidae; genus Macrothele; species Macrothele yani. Next base: position 79,810,468 of record CM077031.1, on the reverse strand, counting down.
AGCGGATGGAGTTGTAATGGGAAAGTGTGTCATCGTCTCTTGTAACAGTGACAAATTCACTGTTTAAGACAGGCGGATGGAGCTGTAATGGGACGGTGTGTTATCGTCTTTTTGTAAAGTGACAAAATCACTGTTTACGACAAGCGGATGGAGTTGTAATGGGAAAGTGTGTCATCGTCTCTTGTAACAGTGACAAATTCACTGTTTAAGACAGGCGGATGGAGCTGTAATGGGACGGTGTGTTATCGTCTTTCTTGTAAGATTGACAAAATCACTGTTTACGACAAGCGGATGGAGTTGTAATGGGAAAGTGTGTCATCGTCTCTTGTAACAGACAAATTCACTGTTTAAGACAGGCGGATGGAGCTGTAATGGGACGGTGTGTTATCGTCTTTCTTGTAAGAATGACAAAATCACTGTTTATGACAAGCGGATGGAGTTGTAATGGGAAAGTGTGTCATCGTCTCTCTTGTAACAGTGACAAATTCACTGTTTAAGACAGGCGGATGGAGCTGTAATGGGACGGTGTGTTATCGTCTTTCTTGTAAGAGTGACAAAATCACTGTTTACGACAAGCGGATGGAGTTGTAATGGGAAAGTGTGTCATCGTATCTCTTGTAACAGTGACAAATTCACTGTTTAAGACAGGCGGATGGAGCTGTAATGGGACGGTGTGTTATCGTCTTTCTTGTAAGATTGACAAAATCACTGTTTACGACAAGCGGATGGAGTTGTAATGGGAAAGTGTGTCATCGTATCTCTTGTAACAGTGACAAATTCACTGTTTAAGACAGGCGGATGGAGCTGTAATGGGACGGTGTGTTATCGTCTTTCTTGTAAGATTGACAAAATCACTGTTTACGACAAGCGGATGGAGTTGTAATGGGAAAGTGTGTCATCGTATCTCTTGTAACAGTGACAAATTCACTGTTTAAGACAGGCGGATGGAGCTGTAATGGGACGGTGTGTTATCGTCTTTCTTGTAAGATTGACAAAATCACTGTTTACGACAAGCGGATGGAGTTGTAATGGGAAAGTGTGTCATCGTATCTCTTGTAACAGTGACAAATTCACTGTTTAAGACAGGCGGATGGAGCTGTAAAATCGCGTAAGATTGACAGGCGGATGGAGTTGTAATGGGAAAGTGTGTCACTGTGTTATCAGGCGGATGGAGCTTGTCGGTGTGTTATCGTCTATAACAGTGACAAAATCACTGTTTACGACAAGCGGATGGAGTTGTAATGGGAAAGTGTGTCATCGTCTCTCTTGTAACAGTGACAAATTCACTGTTTAAGACAGGCGGATGGAGCTGTAATGGGACGGTGTGTTATCGTCTTTCTTGTAAGATTGACAAAATCACTGTTTACGACAAGCGGATGGAGTTGTAATGGGAAAGTGTGTCATCGTCTCTCTTGTAACAGTGACAAATTCACTGTTTAAGACAGGCGGATGGAGCTGTAATGGGACGGTGTGTTATCGTCTTTCTTGTAAGAGTGACAAAATCACTGTTTACGACAAGCGGATGGAGTTGTAATGGGAAAGTGTGTCATCGTATCTCTTGTAACAGTGACAAATTCACTGTTTAAGACAGGCGGATGGAGCTGTAATGGGACGGTGTGTTATCGTCTATTTTGTAACAGTGACAAAATCACTGTTTACGACAAGCGGATGGAGTTGTAATAGGAAAGTGTGTCATCGTCTCTATTGTAAAAGTGACAAATTCACTGTTTAAGACAGGCGGATGGAGCTGTAATGGGACGGTGTGTTATCGTCTTTCTTGTAAGATTGACAAAATCACTGTTTACGACAAGCGGATGGAGTTGTAATGGGAAAGTGTGTCATCGTATCTCTTGTAACAGTGACAAATTCACTGTTTAAGACAGGCGGATGGAGCTGTAATGGGACGGTGTGTTATCGTCTTTCTTGTAAGAGTGACAAAATCACTGTTTACGACAAGCGGATGGAGTTGTAATGGGAAAGTGTGTCATCGTCTCTCTTGTAACAGTGACAAATTCACTGTTTAAGACAGGCGGATGGAGCTGTAATGGGACGGTGTGTTATCGTCTTTCTTGTAAGAGTGACAAAATCACTGTTTACGACAAGCGGATGGAGTTGTAATGGGAAAGTGTGTCATCGTATCTCTTGTAACAGTGACAAATTCACTGTTTAAGACAGGCGGATGGAGCTGTAATGGGACGGTGTGTTATCGTCTTTCTTGTAAGAGTGACAAAATCACTGTTTACGACAAGCGGATGGAGTTGTAATGGGAAAGTGTGTCATCGTATCTCTTGTAACAGTGACAAATTCACTGTTTAAGACAGGCGGATGGAGCTGTAATGGGACGGTGTGTTATCGTCTTTCTTGTAAGAGTGACAAAATCACTGTTTACGACAAGCGGATGGAGTTGTAATAGGAAAGTGTGTCATCGTCTCTATTGTAACAGTGACAAATTCACTGTTTAAGACAGGCGGATGGAGCTGTAATGGGACGGTGTGTTATCGTCTTTCTTGTAAGATTGACAAAATCACTGTTTACGACAAGCGGATGGAGTTGTAATGGGAAAGTGTGTCATCGTCTCTCTTGTAACAGTGACAAATTCACTGTTTAAGACAGGCGGATGGAGCTGTAATGGGACGGTGTGTTATCGTCTTTCTTGTAAGATTGACAAAATCACTGTTTACGACAAGCGGATGGAGTTGTAATGGGAAAGTGTGTCATCGTATCTCTTGTAACAGTGACAAATTCACTGTTTAAGACAGGCGGATGGAGCTGTAATGGGACGGTGTGTTATCGTCTTTCTTGTAAGATTGACAAAATCACTGTTTACGACAAGCGGATGGAGTTGTAATGGGAAAGTGTGTCATCGTATCTCTTGTAACAGTGACAAATTCACTGTTTAAGACAGGCGGATGGAGCTGTAATGGGACGGTGTGTTATCGTCTTTCTTGTAAGATTGACAAAATCACTGTTTATGACAAGCGGATGGAGTTGTAATGGGAAAGTGTGTCATCGTATCTCTTGTAACAGTGACAAATTCACTGTTTAACACAGGCGGATGGAGCTGTAATGGGACGGGGTGTTATCGTCTTTCTTGTAAGATTGACAAAATCACTGTTTACGACAAGCGGATGGAGTTGTAATGGGAAAGTGTGTCATCGTCTCTCTTGTAACAGTGACAAATTCACTGTTTAAGACAGGCGGATGGAGCTGTAATGGGACGGTGTGTTATCGTCTTTCTTGTAAGATTGACAAAATCACTGTTTACGACAAGCGGATGGAGTTGTAATGGGAAAGTGTGTCATCGTCTCTCTTGTAACAGTGACAAATTCACTGTTTAAGACAGGCGGATGGAGCTGTAATGGGACGGTGTGTTATCGTCTTTCTTGTAAGAGTGACAAAATCACTGTTTACGACAAGCGGATGGAGTTGTAATGGGAAAGTGTGTCATCGTATCTCTTGTAACAGTGACAAATTCACTGTTTAAGACAGGCGGATGGAGCTGTAATGGGAAGCTGTGTTATCGTCTTTCTTGTAAGAGTGACAAAATCACTGTTTACGACAAGCGGATGGAGTTGTAATGGGAAAGTGTGTCATCGTCTCTCTTGTAACAGTGACAAATTCACTGTTTAAGACAGGCGGATGGAGCTGTAATGGGACGGTGTGTTATCGTCTTTCTTGTAAGATTGACAAAATCACTGTTTACGACAAGCGGATGGAGTTGTAATGGGAAAGTGTGTCATCGTCTCTCTTGTAACAGTGACAAATTCACTGTTTAAGACAGGCGGATGGAGCTGTAATGGGACGCTGTGTTATCGTCTTTCTTGTAAGAGTGACAAAATCACTGTTTACGACAAGCGGATGGAGTTGTAATGGGAAAGTGTGTCATCGTATCTCTTGTAACAGTGACAAATTCACTGTTTAAGACAGGCGGATGGAGCTGTAATGGGACGGTGTGTTATCGTCTTTCTTGTAAGATTGACAAAATCACTGTTTACGACAAGCGGATGGAGTTGTAATGGGAAAGTGTGTCATCGTCTCTCTTGTAACAGTGACAAATTCACTGTTTAAGACAGGCGGATGGAGCTGTAATGGGAAGCTGTGTTATCGTCTTTCTTGTAAGATTGACAAAATCACTGTTTACGACAAGCGGATGGAGTTGTAATGGGAAAGTGTGTCATCGTATCTCTTGTAACAGTGACAAATTCACTGTTTAAGACAGGCGGATGGAGCTGTAATGGGACGGTGTGTTATCGTCTATTTTGTAACAGTGACAAAATCACTGTTTACGACAAGCGGATGGAGTTGTAATAGGAAAGTGTGTCATCGTCTCTATTGTAAAAGTGACAAATTCACTGTTTAAGACAGGCGGATGGAGCTGTAATGGGACGGTGTGTTATCGTCTTTCTTGTAAGATTGACAAAATCACTGTTTACGACAAGCGGATGGAGTTGTAATGGGAAAGTGTGTCATCGTCTCTCTTGTAACAGTGACAAATTCACTGTTTAAGACAGGCGGATGGAGCTGTAATGGGACGGTGTGTTATCGTCTTTCTTGTAAGAGTGACAAAATCACTGTTTACGACAAGCGGATTGAGTAGTAATGGGAAAGTGTGTAATCGTATCTCTTGTAACAGTGACGAAATCACTGTTTACGGCAACACTGACGGAGTTGAAACCGAGCGACGAGTCGTCGTCTTGCTTGAAACATTGACAACGTCACAGGTTTTGACGGGTACGGTACGAAGCAGAAACATAGCGGAAAACCGTTGGGACACGCAATACTTTCATTTGCTGCAAATAGTTTTTGTCAGTCTAAAAAATATTAACTGAAACATTGTAAAAAACTATGTCTTTTTTTCTCTTTTTGGAAAAGTAAGTTCCTTTACAAATTTGCTCTAGTTTTGTTACTTTCACTATCGTCATGACTATATAAAAAGTTCTAACTTAGTAATCATCCTTAATGTCTTACTATTTGGTTCCAGATTACCTACTTTCTGAGAATGAAATATAAAAGTTTCATAAGCACATAATATGCAATCAAATTGCATGCCCAATGTAACTTTCAAAAGTTTAACATACCTGGTCGAAAAAAGATAGCTTTTTATCTTAGACACTCTAAATCGGCCCGCTTTGACTTCGTTGTTTACAAGCGGACGAATAGCGAAAGTAAAAGGAAAGTGTATTTTATGCTTGTGAAGAGGGGTAGGCCAAAATAAGGCTCATATAACTAGCAACACCTGTAATCTTTCATCAGAAAAGGAAACAAATTCTTTAGACATGGCAACAGAAACTGTGACATATTAACAGACATTTTTACCCCAAGAATTGCTCGACCGCAGAAACACGGTTACATTCTAATAACTGAATTTGGAAATCTTACTTTTGGTCGCCGGTCATAACGGTGACTGTGATTTTTCAGTAACGGTGACAAAGTAAGGGTATTCCAATTTCCGATACGTCTTTAGTCCGAAGGCTATGATCGTCATAAATACCAACATTTCGCCAATGGATTTCGACAGGCAGCACACCCTCCGCGGTAAGGCGAATAAATACCAATATTTCGTCCTCTCTGTAGACTTCAGTATCCATACTATTTAGCAAAACAACAAAGTAGAAACTGCGCGAGACGCAATACGTGATATCGATCGTTATACGCAGACAGACTGCGCATTTCAATAAAAAAAAACCTCCAAAGGACGACCGTCCACCATGTTTTATTTGACTGTACCAAGTATAAGTAAAGAGATGAAACATAATTAAAATCAAATATTAAATATCAAATTGCGAAAACTTCCTCATCCGGAGAAAGTAAAACTGGTGATTCCATTGTTTTATTTCTTGAATGTTAAATAAATCTTACATAAAATATAATGCAATATCAGGAATAAACTTTTGAATTTCAACGTTGCTTTAATTTTATATTTTCATATTTCGATAAATTGCTTGCGTGTCCAAATGTTTTAGTAACTTATTTTAAAAACTGTGCATAACATAAAATTAAAAACCTGACGGCTATGATAGTTTAAAAACAAAAACTTCACGTCTAGAAACGGAACTCGCTTTATTGGAGTTTCGAGAAAGTACGAAGGTAGCGTAAATGTGACGTTTGTCAAGCGGAGGGTGAGAATGGGTTTTCTCGCAAATATCTAACGTATAAGATTTCGAGTGGCCGTTAGTAAATGCCTAATATACACTGAAGAGCAATTGAATAAGAGACAGATGGCGTTATGCAAATAGGGCGCTGTGTGCGGCCCTGTAAACGGAAACGACATGACGTAGGCAGCGTTCCGACAATATAAGGAATGGTGCGACGGGAATCAGTAAGAGTCGGACGTAGCGTGGGTAAGACGAAGTATCTACGCGCATTTGATCGTGGGCAAATTGTCGGGGCCCGACGAATGAATCACTCCATCTCGGAAGTCGTGCAGGCACTGGGATTTTCACGAGCCACTGTGTTACGGATGCGCCGTGAGTACATCGAATCCGGTAAAACCATCCCTGCAAGGACCAACTGCCGTGGACAACAGCGTGTGGATGAGCGGGGTCATCGTCGGCTAGCTCGCATTGTAACAGCGGATAGACGGACCACAGTGCAAGAAATCATTCGGCAATTTAACGCTGGTGCCCAAAACGTGTAAGCAGTCACACCATCCAGAACCATCTCCTCGCTATGGGGTACAGAAGCCATTGGGCCACGAGGGTGCCGCTCCTGACCGCACGTCAGAGGGTGCAAAGATTAGCATGGGCGCGGGAACATCGCCACTGGACCCTTGACATGTGTAAAAATGTTGCCTGGACTGATGAGTCGAGATTCACGTTGATACATGTGGATGGCAGGATACGAGTACGGCGCAAACCACATGAAGCGATGGATCCTTCTTGCCAGCAGGGTACTCTTCAAGCTGGTGGGGTGGCATTCTCGTCTGGGGATTGTTTACGTGGACTGAAATGTACTAGTATTTGTGACATCGTCCCTTAGAAGTCAACGTTACCGGGATATCCTGGACGACCATTTGCTCCCATTTGTGCGTCTTCAACATCCCACTGGGGACCTCCTCCTGCAACAAGACAATGCACCGTGCCATCGCTACCGAATTGTATCCGAATAGTTGGATGAAAACTCCACCGACGTGACCTCGCTTCCTTGGCCAGCTAGCTCACCTGACCTCAATCCCATCGAGCACATCTGGCATGCCATCGAGAGAGATGTTCGAGGCTCAGACCCCCCCCCCCCTTCCATCAAATCTTCGTGAACTGTGGGAGCTTGTTCAGGAGTCGTGGATCCGTATAGCTTCCCAACGCTTTCGGTGTCTTTTCGAGTCCATGCCGAGACGAATCGCCGCCGTCATCAAGACGAAAGGTAGTACTACACGTTACTAGACAGGTATCTCTAATTCAATTGCTCTTCTGTGTATATTATAGGACTTCCGCATTGTAAGAGCTCTTACAATTTAGAAGCAACGTTCTATTCTGCTGCCTTTAACTTGTTTTCTGTGATGTACTGACATAAGTTGGAAATTTCTAGATTTCCTCTGGGTTTTAAGTGTTCAGAGTTTTCTAGAGATAAACACCTTAAACGTTCGGCTCCTGAAAACGGTGTAAATCAACCGATTTTAACTCCTGTTCAATGATAATACATGAACTGATAGACATTCGTAAATTACTCAGAGTTACCGACTTTCATTTTGGTTTTAAAAGACATATTTTCTGCAAATTGAAATAACTTCGGAAAGCACCTTGATCGTTAAGTACCTACACAATTTTAAGCAGCTTATGAGTTACTCAATCAGATCCATCACATAAGAAGTTATATCCGCAGAGCTAGCTAGTTCAGCTGAAACCATTTGGTTTTTAACGTCCTTTAACAATTCCAAAGGAGCTGCTATCTACACTTATTTCTTTGAAATCTGAGCTTTCAAACAACGCAGTTTTTTTCCGAAGTAGGTAATTTGTCAGTTATAGAGTACAGTGTTTGTCCACTAATTAGCTAAAACCCAAAGCACTACAACTAATTATGTCAATGATCCTGTTTTTTTTGAGTATAGGAGTTATTTTATGTATTGCAGAAGGTGTAGCAACTGTCCAGTAAAAAGTATGTTTAAAGATATTTGTAAATGAGAATACAACGGTTTACCGGGTACAATTTTAATTACTTTGAGACAAATGTCATCATTCTGAGGATCGAATTAATTCTAATGAATTATTTCGTGAAAACCAAGATGATATTATTAATCTGTATTTAAGCGTTTGAAAGTGTTGCGTGAAGAACTCGCGTCATTTGAAGTTTCTTTCATTTGAGTTTACTTCAAGTAATGTATTAACTTCGTCAAAGGTGTATATTTAAAGAAAACCTGACTACTGCTTTCAGCAGATTGTTCCTGAGAACACTAATCACGTGGCTCTGTGAAAATGAATGGTTACAAATTTTGAAGATGACAATCCGATTTTTGGCGTAAATGTGACAAGGATGGTAAATCAGATAATATCCGAAAACTTGAAAATTTTTCATCGTCCTGGAGCGGGACTCGATCCTGTGATGGTTAAATTCAAATTGATCGGAAACTTGAAACTTGGTCGTTCTGGGTGGTGTAGTGGTTAGCATACCTAGATGTTTCCTGGGAGACGCGGATTCGAGCCCCTCTCCAGGACGATGATATTATCTGACTTACCATCCTTGTCACATTTACGCCAAAAATCGGATTGTCATCTTCAAAATTTTTATTATATGGCGTAATCCCGTATTTCTTTCATGATGAATGGTTACTGATCACTGTTTTTGTGTTTCACATTTTAGACGTTCAGGCCGCATTTCCGAAGTGCTACTTCTCGACGAACGCGTTTACGTTTTCCATCGTGACTCTCTGTGAACAACTAAGCGATATACAAGATAGTACAACTGTACTAGTTATCCGAATTTATTGGCGTATATCATATATATGTCTACCTTCCTTGAGAAAGCCATCTGGTTGATGTGCGAAAGCTTGGAAACCTTGATTTTATATACGCCAATAAATTCGGATAACTAGTACAGTTGTACTATCTTATATATAGTTGGTGTACAGTTCCTTGTGTTATTACTTAAGCGATATACACTGAGTAATTACTGCAATTATGGTCACCTACCTAATACTTCGTAGATCCTCCTTTGGGCCATGTGGCATCGATTCAATAAGATGCCGGAAGCAGTTGGGAGCTATGCCCATCCAAGCTGTGTGTAATGAGGCCTTCAATGAATGAATGGAGATCATTGATGTATCCAGGCGCCTGATATGCAGTACCGTAATGTCCCATAAGTGTCCTGTGATTTGGATATCGTGGGAGTTCGGAAGCTAATCGATGCGCTGAAAGTGTGTTCTTCAAACCATTCTTGCGAACCATTAGACCTGTGCCTTGGCGCATTGTCAACTTTTAAGACATTGTCGCCATTATTGTTTTCACCTTAAGCAGACTTAAATTGTAACTTTATAACTAACTGGTACTTGTTTCAAAAGCAGGCGTAATAGGTGAACACTTAAGTATGCATAATCAAAACACATTTGTAATAAAATGCTGAAATAATTTTTCACATTCACTAGTCTTACAGCACGTCAGAACTTCTGGTAATTATCATCAAATTATACGCTGAAGAGATATCAATCTTTCGCTTCTCATAAATGTCGCTCCTTTTTTACACAAATCGCCTTAGCTCAGTCGAAGACTAGCTCATCTACAGAATAACGCAGTCGGAACAAGACAACGCACAGTTGAAAAAAATAATGCACGCAGTCAAAAACAAGAATGCATACTTAGTCCAAAACAAAGTGCCTGCTCAGCATTGAACACCCGAGCTCTTATGTTTCCAGACTCATTAGGTAATTCCACTTTTATCTGATTTCAGCTTGTTGCCGAAGTTAAATTCATCGAGAAGGAAAATATGTTGTTCGGACAGAAAAGGTTTAAACAGAATAAACCGAATTTGCAGAAGAATGAAGCGACACATGATGAAAGTTAAATCAGAATTGGCGTTACAGAGTCTAGAACTCACAGTGGTATCACACGTGAAATATTATGGACACAATCTCTCTGATGCCAGATTCCCCATCCACCTACCAAACGAAGTGTCGTTCTTGTACGAAATAGGTAGGACATGAAATAGGTAACTATCGGATAGAGAAAGCTTGTGACTGTTTAGAGGCGGAGAAAGATCTCAACGCCTTCCAATTCACGCAGTTTTCCGCGATTAATTCTGAAATTGTTACTTATCGCCTTATCCACTTGCAGCAACGCTCACATGCTGTTTATGGGCGCTAGAGAGCGTTGCCACAGAGCATCAGAACCAGCTGCAATTTATCTGCATAGTTCCCGTCCAAAGCCTTACGATCTGTCCCCGAGTTCCCAGTGCACAGGACCCTCACAATTCCATCAAATTCTCAGAATGACTTTCCTCCCGAGTTGCCCTCTTTGCACCACTGCCTGCTTCCTAGTGTGATTTCAGCAACTGGAAACCACTGGTAGAATAACAAAGGATAACTTAATTTTAATCATCTGTGACGATAAGACGTCAAAGACTGCCCCTCTTGTGGATTTAAATACAATTTGCAACATAGAGCGACACGTTGTTTTGCACGCTGACGAGTCAATTCATGCGGAAACATTTTATGGAACCTGGAAGAGGAACCAAACTCATTAAGTAAACGAACAGTGGTAGATAAGGACGACACTATCTCGGCTTGCAATCGCTGTCACAGATACGACCGTTTCTAAGTGGTGGTGGTCTTTAGACGTCCTTATCTCGGCTTGATTTCGAGATTTGTTTCATCGGCGTTGGAACGCCCGGACCGATTTCACGCAGTGCTTCTCTTCACAGCTTACTCGTCTTCAACTGCACAAATTTATCTTGGTGCTGCCACGTTTAACCCTTTTATTCAATAATAGCGTTGGAGCCACAGAGAAGAGAGGTACAGAGTGTGCACTCTAGAAGATCGTAAAGGAAATTCTCCACTTTGTCCGATGGCAACAGCATAATGTTAAACTCACATAGACGTTGGCGGCCCCACGGCCTGTTAATGAGAACTAAAAGTGACGTCACAACTACGCTCCTCCCACTTGTTTACAAATGTCTCTCTCGACTTTCTTTCCCTGCGAGAGCCGCCATTTTCCTTACTTCCCGAGTTGGTTATCACTGTAGCGTGATTGACCCAGGAATTTTGCGGTAGGTGTAACGGAATTAGGCGTATATTCTTAATCGTAAGAACAGCACTTTGCAGTCGGGAATTATACTGAGAAATAAAGTACTAACTCTGACTTAAAAGAAACTAATAAATCTGTAGCAGCTTTCGTTCTCAAAATGCAGACCTTCGTCAACGCAACATACTACTGCCGGAATTTGAAAATAAACAACGGAAAAATATCAAAGCAATGGCAAATAAAAAGTAACAAACTGACATAATTGTATCACGAATCAAACATCTGTAAACATCTGCCCGAAGGATCAAATGGAATTACAAAAAACAAAATACAGTAAGGGTTCTACTCTGATATAAATTTTACTTATATCGATTTTTAACAGTTAAAAAATAGACAAAGATTTCCTACATATAAAAGATGAAATAGTTATCCGCCGAAAATAACTTCTACGAAATAACGAAAAGCGTTGTTATAATCACAGAATCACACAGTGGTAACGGTAGTAATAACAAGCAAAGTAACCAATTTCGAATTATGAGCGTTACAGTAGGGACGTTACGTCAGAGAGCACGTGGGGTTTAGTTCCATAAAGCGCCGACGGTGCTCTGCTATCGTTCTTTTTCCCCGCCCACCAATTTCCATAACTCTGGCTTGTGCACGCTCTGTCTCTCCATTCTCTGTGGTTGGAGCACTCTAAATACACTTCCTCGATCACTCCGTCTTCTACTCACCTAAAAAGCACTACGGTTCATCCATTATCAGACGTGCTTGCTCAAGTCATACCGAGTCAACTCTGATCGCGAAGTCAGTACAAGAATGGACGTCGAACATTGTGTGCAGATACAAAATGAACAAATTTTATGACTGGTCGTAGCAACAGCTTTGTACAGCCAATTTCCTCCTGGTATTGAGAAAGACTCAGATTCCGGCTCCTTCTGCTACATTCAAGGCGCAGGGTAGATGTGACGTTGTGTAACCATGCTGTATCATTTCAACTAATTCACGCGATGTGTGCAAACATTTAAGTTTACCATCCCTCCCCCTTTCTGAGCCTATCCCATGGTAACATGTACTACTCCCTGGGAAAAAGAAAAGTCTTCAAATGTCCGGGGACAATCCAGATTCCTTGCGCAAATCTCAGTTTCAGTAACCAAAGAATTGTTCGTAAAGTGAAGGTCTTACAAAAAGACTGCCTCCACAGTGGCGCACTGGCTTCTGACCATTCGTCCGAGATGGGTCACGGATCGAATGCTGGTGAGGCAAGGATGTTATGTTTGTCTTCAGCACATGCCTTCTCCTTTCCCTGGAACTAGTAGCCCTAAATTAGGGACTTGTAGCCCACTGAATTCCTCACGGTTGTCAATGGTCATTGAACCCCCTACGAGCGGCGAGGAATGGAGTATTGAGGAATATACTTTAACAGCTACCTAAATGTGCTGTTCAATAAATTCTTAATATGCCGGGTGGTTAAAAATTAAGCATCCCTATTTTGGGGTGTATAAAAACCGAGAAATGGAAATATCGCGATGAAACTTCAGAGGTTATTTATTGACAGCTGGGAAAAACGGAACAAACATTAGCTACAAGTTTTGCCGTGAGAGGAACCACTGCACTTGATTTGCAAGAAAAGAACAGAGACGCGCATGCATTTACTATTTAAAGGGCAAGCGTTTGAGGACAAGAAATGCTGGTCATCAGAAAATACAATTTGCTGAAAACCAAGAACGGGAGGTGGCCCGGTTTCTTGCAGCATATGGCGGTTAATGATGGCCATTTCACATCTAATACTAGTTTTCAGATCTGAGGGGAAGCGTATGCCTCACCAATAACCTCTGTCTTTAAGGTATCGCCAAAGTTAGAAATCGCAAGGAGCAATACCCGATGAGCACACTCAGAACTCCGACACCCTCGAAAAGTTACGCATTCGCCCAATGGTCCAATGAATAACTTATTGACACGATATTGTCGTAGTGAACAATATGCATTACTCGGATTTCGATAACATACCTTTACCCATAGGTGGCTTTACTCCTTTGCGAGAGCCATGACTTCTTTGCGAGAGTCCCTGCCAGACTCACGAGGCCATTTTTACATACGAAGCAAATATGGCCTCCTGCGTCTGGCAGGGTAAAAGGAGACAATACTGAGGATATAACTCCCCTCAAAGGTAACAATGCGAGATCGAACTCCCAAAAGCCACGATCTCAAACAAACGCGTCGTTCAAAGCTGCGGAAGGATACACGTCGGACTTCGGAAGTGCTTGCAAGATAACATTTTTGCAAAGGATTCTGTAGTTTCACATAAAATATTTTTCTATTCCACTAAGCTTTCTTACGCCTAACTTCCATTGATAACTACCGGTTTCCTACTCATTAATCGTTCGGCTGGAAGATTTCAAGCTAAACGTCCACATTCGGCCCCCAAGCTATTTTCCAAAACGATGATAGATGGCGCAACGCTATCTAGCCTTCACTCCTCTGCTCTAATTTAAAGATCACTGCTCCTCTCTTCTCGCACTTTCACGTACAACCCCTTATAGCTCCGGATTTTGAGTGACGATCTGTGCTCCTGTGATCTCGTAAGTTATTTCTGCCTGTTGTCTGTGGAAGACTACGAAGCGGAAGTACAACTGCGGTTGTATCGCCATCTATTGCCGTTTTGCAGAACTAGTAGGGGGTGGCGAATGCGAAAGATTTAACGGCACTTTTACAACGTAACGAACAGCTAAACTATGCAGCGATAACGTAACGCCATCTACAGTCGCTTTACAAAACTAGCTTGCGTGCCGAATACGGAATGCTTACCTTCTTGTGACAACTGGAAGCCTTTCAGCACACTCAGCAATAGCGAGAAAGAACTTGTATCAAAAGGGCGACGGATTCCTTCGCTAACAATCTTGATCCAGTTTCGAAAAACGAGAGGTAAGGTAGTAAAACTGAGTTTTTTAGCCTTCAATTATACTTAAATAGGCGGACTCTGTGGGAGTAAGAAAATAAGCAAATGATATTGTTGGCCGTGTTTACTTAATGTACCAAAACATGTTTGGAACAACAGTCAAGAATATATTGACTTAAACAATTTAGGGAATGTTTTAAAAAATGTCATCAACAAACTAAAGAAGACATTTCTCTTAAAGTATTTGAAAAAGCACAAACAAGAAAGGGGTCCTATCTAAGCAAAGCCTATCAACAAATTTGCGAAAAGCACAATGCCATGATGAAGAACTGTTGAATACACGAAACCATGTTTATTATCACTTCAAGAACTACGTTTCTTTGGTTACAATGAAGCGGAAATCACTGCCGATAAAGAAAATTATAAAAAAATACGTGACATTGAACCACTACTTAGGGTCAAAAGGTCTTGGTGCGACTCTACCGCAAGTGTCAAGACGATTGAACTTAATTCTGACCATTACCGCTCCAAATGCCTTAGCAGAGAGGAGCTTCTCTGCATTGAATCCTAAGTAAGGTGCACTTTGATTTCTTTTTATTGTTATGTCGTTATTTATTTTAGTGGGGTTTTTTTCTATGCGTTTAGCTTTAGGATACACAATATTTATTTTTTAAGATTTTCATATATCCTTCTACGAGCTTCCTTCCCGCGCTCCGTCCCTTTAAATCCTACACGACATTAAAACCAGGAGTTACCCCTGTTTGCTCCTATTAAACACTTCATTGCATACCGATTTCTTTCCATCATGACATTGTGTTTTCTATATTTCCTTTACAGGTTTTACTTAAAAAGAACTATTTTCTTGTTTCAGATTTTTCAAATTCTTTGAGAGAAATTGCTGCGGCGATGTGTTCTTTAGATTGTTGAGGTCGTTTTTTTTAAACATACAAACATACATATCATTATGCTTATAATTTTCTTTATTGGCAGTCAGAAGTCAGCTCGTCAAAGAAAGATCACCTGCCAAGAAAACATTTAACTCATAGAACTACAATTTATTTACCGTTGGTGTATCAAATGTCTCCATTTACATCGATCTGTGCACACAGCTCGAGCTCCATCACACTATGGACACAAGACCTTTTGTACTTCATACTCATAATCTTTTTCTCAAGCAGACATTCGTGAATCTGGTCCTCTCATCATTTCTTTGACCTTTCCTCTACCTTTCTTTCCTACAACTTGGGCTTTAAAATTTCTTTTAGTTTCTTAAAATCTTCCCTAAATTGTTTAATTGGTTCGATTTCTTAAGACATTCCCTAAATTGTTTAGGTGAATGGCTACTTCACCGTTCCAAACGTTCTTTGGTACATAAAATAAACACGGCTAACAACATCATTTGTTTAGTTTCTTACTCACACAGGGACACCCTATTTGAGTATATTTGCAGGCTCAAAAACTACTTTACTAGTTTTTCTCCCGTCTTTCCAAGCTGGATCAAATTAGGTAGCAAAGGAGTAGGTCCTTCCTTTGATGTAAGTTCTTTCTCGCTGTGATTGACCTCGCTAAATGGCTTTTGGAAAGGTAATTAAAAACTTACATCGACCTGTATTTTGAACCATCGGAGAGGGAGTACTTGCCATTCTTTTGGTTCATGCACCAGACAACAACATTAAATGCGCAGAATATAAAATTAAACACACGTCAAAACTTCAAAAAATTTAGTGAATGCAAACACTTCATTGTCTTTACAGAGCTCTCTCACTTGAGATTTCAAAGTCAGTAGATTTGAGCTCCACGTTGGTCAGTAAGCGTCACGTGACAACAGCTTGTTGTCGTGCCTTCCAGGACAGGACCATTGATCAATGGAACGAGAGTAAGCGATATGTAGCAGCTAGCAGGATGACTCGAGACATTCTCAGTCCGCCGATTAGATCTGCGTACTTCTACTCTCTATACCCTCGGCCCAGCCACCTGTGCACTCAATGGACAGAGAGCTGATAAACGAGGACTGTTGTTAGAAATACTCACTCGCTCTTTCGTTGTACAATTCCCACATACGACCATGACGCACCGCTTTGTACGGCTCGGGGATCATACGGTGGGTGCACTTTAGACTTCGGCCCCTGTCGTTTGCTTCAACCAACGCGCGGGTGTAATCATGGGAAATGGCAAGTGTAGTGATAGGGGGCGCTGCCGCTGCTTGCTTGTACTCGGTGTTTGCTCCCGCGCTATGTGTATCAGTGCGTGAGCCGTGAGGTACTTGTACTTAGTTCTGTTCGTCCTGTTCTAAGCGTTAGGAATATAGGAGGGGAGAAGGACAAAGGAACGAGCGTGAGCCCCATGTTTCGCCCTGTTGTAAGAGATAGGTAGCTTGTGTTTTTTTCCACCGTGCGTTGTAGCTCTGTCAGTCGCGATGTAAAACTGGAGGCGCTTCTTCGACGAAGTTACAATACACAAAAAGTGTGCATAGAAGTCAGTGCAGTACGTCAGACAGGTAGGCTCAAGCACAAGTGCAGCCATAAGTTGACAGACCGACCGAACGACCGTATAGTGACAATACTACATTTTACAGTCAGCATCATGTACAAACAGCCCACCGACCAAACAGCCTTTTTTAGATTCCGACTTTTGTACAGGTGAATATTTTGGCCGCTAATAATGGTACATACACAAAACTTTATGGGGCGAGAGAGAACAATCTAAAGAGGACGCTGGCAAGGTATTGTGTAATTAAGTACATAATTTGCATAATTATTCACAAAACAAAAATTTATGCAAAACAGCAGGGAGAAGAGTAGGGAGCATGCCACTGAGGGATCGCTTATCTGATTTGCATCCAGTGGAACTTGGGAGATGTGTAAGAGTCTTATATAGGATCGCTCCTTTAAATTGTAGGGCAAAAAGCAACAGACAAAAGACGCAAAGAATACCCCGGAAAGAACAATGGGAATGAGTAATGGTGGACCATCAAAAACTAAGTAGAACAAACTACATAAGGGGTAAAGAGGGCAGCAAGTGTAATTCAGAAAACCGAAGAGTATGTTATGTGCAAGGGTGTTAGGCCATATACGTCGTCACACACAGAGAATCGTGGCCCCTGGGCCTCAACATACAATGTCAAGTATTTATCACAGCGGCAACAGGGCGAAGATCAAATAATCATATGTAGGGGATTTTAGGAAAGGGGTGTCTGACCCCAGGTCTTAAACAACTCTTAGAAATAAGAAGCTAGGAGATTTGGGCTAGAGTGCCACATAGGAAAGTGACACGGAAGCAAAGCAGAAAGAGGGAGAAAGACGCCCTTATTTACTACCGGAAGGGCCAGTACCTGGGGCCCGACGGCTTAACGTGCCCATCAGACGAACGGCGGATATTTAGTTGATCGAGTGTTCGTACCGGCCTATGATCGAAACTGAGGTCCTTCCCGTGGCAGTCATGAACGTTGCCCACTCGGCTACCCGAGGCCCGCGAAGATCCATGGATATATATCCAGTGTTTTAAGTCAAAGAGGGGTGATGACATCACTCCTAGACTGGTAGCACGGGAAAAGGTGAGTGTTGGTTTTGCCAGATTTTTCTCAATGAGGAGGAAACACTTCTTTTCCGTTGTATTAAATATTTAACACCTCAACTACTCACATTCCACGAAGGCCTTTTTCAGGGCCAGCCATATTACCAAATATACCCCTTCCTTTAAAAAATAAGACACGCCGCATATTTTTCGTCCTTAACACACTTTCTGCACAAGGTTCGATCCACTAAATATCCGCCGTGTGTCGGATGGGCAAGTTAAGCCGTCGGACCGCGGGAACTACCCTCCCCCGCTAATAAATAAGGGCGTCTTCCTCCCATTTCCTACTTCGCTTCCATGTCACTTTCCTTGTCGGGCACTCTAGCCCAAATCTCCTAGATTCCTATTTCTAAGGGTTGTTTAAGACCTGGGGTCAGACACTCCCTTCCTAAAATCCTCTACATATGATCTGATCTGATCTACAAGAGCATTGTGGGCACGTTAAGCCGTCGGACCCCGGGTACTGGCCCCCGGTAGTAAATAACGGCGTCTTCTACCTCGCTTCCGTGTCACTTTCCTATCGGGCACTCTAGCCCAAATCTCCTAGCTTCCTATTTCTATGGGGTTGTTTAAGACCTGGGGTCAGACACTCCCTTCCTAAAATCCTCTACATATGATCTGATCTGATCTACAAGAGCATTGTGGGCACGTTAAGCCATCGGACCCCGGGTACTGGCCCCCCGGTAGTAAATAAGGGCGTCTTCTACCTCGCTTCCGTGTCACTTTCCTATCGGGCACTCTAGCCCAAATCTCCTAGCTTCCTATTTCTATGGGGTTGTTTAAGACCTGGGGTCAGACACTCCCTTCCTAAAATCCTCTACATATGATCTGATCTGATCTACAAGAGCATTGTGGGCACGTTAAGCCGTCGGACCTCGGGTACTGCCCCCCCCCCCTCCGGTAGTAAATAAGGGCGTCTTCTACCTCGCTTCCGTGTCACTTTCCTATCGGGCACTCTAGCCCAAATCTCCTAGCTTCCTATTTCTAAGGGTTGTTTAAGACCTGGGGTCAGACACTCCCTTCCTAAAATCCTCTACATATGATCTGATCTGATCTACAAGAGCATTGTGGGCACGTTAAGCCCTCGGGCCACAGGTACTGGCCCCCCTCCGGTAGTAAATAAGGGCGTCTTCTACCTCGCTTCCGTGTCACTTTCCTATCGGGCACTCTAGCCCAAATCTCCTAGCTTCCTATTTCTAAGGGTTGTTTAAGACCTGGGGTCAGACACTCCCTTCCTAAAATCCTCTACATATGATCTGATCTGATCTACAAGAGCATTGTGGGCACGTTAAGCCGTCGGACCTCGGGTACTGGCCCCCCGGTAGTAAATAAGGGCGTCTTCTACCTCGCTTCCGTGTCACTTTCCTATCGGGCACTCTAGCCCAAATCTCCTAGCTTCCTATTTCTAAGGGTTGTTTAAGACCTGGGGTCAGACACTCCCTTCCTAAAATCCTCTACATATGATCTGATCTGATCTACAAGAGCATTGTGGGCACGTTAAGCCGTCGGACCCCGGTTACTGGCCCCCGGTAGTAAATAAGGGCGTCTTCTACCTCGCTTCCGTGTCACTTTCCTATCGGGCACTCTAGCCCAAATCTCCTAGCTTCCTATTTCTAAGGGTTGTTTAAGACCTGGGGTCAGACACTCCCTTCCTAAAATCCTCTACATATGATCTGATCTGATCTACAAGAGCATTGTGGGCACGTTAAGCCGTCGGACCCCGGGTACTGGCCCCCCGGTAGTAAATAAGGGCGTCTTCTACCTCGCTTCCGTGTCACTTTCCTATCGGGCACTGTAGCCCAAATCTCCTAGCTTCCTATTTCTAAGGGTTGTTTAAGACCTGGGGTCAGACACTCCCTTCCTAAAATCCTCTACATATGATCTGATCTGATCTACAAGAGCATTGTGGGCACGTTAAGCCGTCGGACCTCGGGTACTGGCCCCCCGGTAGTAAATAAGGGCGTCTTCTACCTCGCTTCCGTGTCACTTTCCTATCGGGCACTCTAGCCCAAATCTCCTAGCTTCCTATTTCTATGGGTTGTTTAAGACCTGGGGTCAGACACTCCCTTCCTAAAATCCTCTACATATGATCTGATCTGATCTACAAGAGCATTGTGGGCACGTTAAGCCGTCGGACCCCGGGTACTGGCCCCCGGTAGTAAATAAGGGCGTCTTCTACCTCGCTTCCGTGTCACTTTCCTATCGGGCACTCTAGCCCAAATCTCCTAGCTTCCTATTTCTAAGGGTTGTTTAAGACCTGGGGTCAGACACTCCCTTCCTAAAATCCTCTACATATGATCTGATCTGATCTACAAGAGCATTGTGGGCACGTTAAGCCGTCGGACCTCGGGTACTGGCCCCCGGTAGTAAATAAGGGCGTCTTCTACCTCGCTTCCGTGTCACTTTCCTATCGGGCACTCTAGCCCAAATCTCCTAGCTTCCTATTTCTATGGGGTTGTTTAAGACCTGGGGTCAGACACTCCCTTCCTAAAATCCTCTACATATGATCTGATCTGATCTACAAGAGCATTGTGGGCACGTTAAGCCGTCGGACCCCGGGTACTGGCCCCCGGTAGTAAATAAGGGCGTCTTCTACCTCGCTTCCGTGTCACTTTTCCTATCGGGCACTCCAGCCCAAATCTCCTAGCTTCCTGTTTCTAAGGGTTGTTTAAGACCTGGGGTCAGACACTCCCTTCCTAAAATCCTCTACATATGATCTGATCTGATCTACAAGAGCATTGAATGGACACGTTAAGCCGTCGGACCCCGGGTACTGGCCCCCCGGTAGTAAATAAGGGCGTCTTCTACCTCGCTTCCGTGTCACTTTCCTATCGGGCACTCTAGCCCAAATCTCCTAGCTTCCTATTTCTAAGGGTTGTTTAAGACCTGGGGTCAGACACCCACTTCCTAAAATCCTCTCCATATGATCTGATCTGATCTACAAGAGCATTGTGGGCACGTTAAGCCGTCGGACCCCGGCTACTGACCCCCCCCCCCCCCGGTAGTAAATAAGGGCGTCTTCTACCTCGCTTCCGTGTCACTTTTCTATCGGGCACTCTAGCCCAAATCTCCTAGCTTCCTATTTCTAAGGGTTGTTTAAGACCTGGGGTCAGACACTCCCTTCCTAAAATCCTCTACATATGATCTGATCTGATCTACAAGAGCATTGTGGGCACGTTAAGCCGTCGGACCCCGGGTACTGGCCCCCGGTAGTAAATAAGGGCGTCTTCTACCTCGCTTCCGTGTCACTTTCCTATCGGGCACTCTAGCCCAAATCTCCTAGCTTCCTATTTCTATGGGGTTGTTTAAGACCTGGGGTCAGACACTCCCTTCCTAAAATCCTCTACATATGATCTGATCTGATCTACAAGAGCATTGTTGGCACGTTAAGCCGTCGGACCTCGGGTACTGACCCCCCCCCCCCCGGTAGTAAATAAGGGCGTCTTCTACCTCGCTTCCGTGTCACTTTCCTATCGGGCACTCTAGCCCAAATCTCCTAGCTTCCTATTTCTAGGGTTGTTTAAGACCTGGGGTCAGACACTCCCTTCCTAAAATCCTCTACATATGATCTGATCTGATCTACAAGAGCATTGTGGGCACGTTAAGCCGTCGGACCTCGGGTACTGCCCCCCCTCCGGTAGTAAATAAGGGCGTCTTCTACCTCGCTTCCGTGTCACTTTCCTATCGGGCACTCTAGCCCAAATCTCCTAGCTTCCTATTTCTAAGGGTTGTTTAAGACCTGGGGTCAGACACTCCCTTCCTAAAATCCTCTACATATGATCTGATCTGATCTACAAGAGCATTGTGGGCACGTTAAGCCCTCGGACCCCGGGTACTGCCCCCCCTCCGGTAGTAAATAAGGGCGTCTTCTACCTCGCTTCCGTGTCACTTTCCTATCGGGCACTCTAGCCCAAATCTCCTAGCTTCCTATTTCTAAGGGTTGTTTAAGACCTGGGGTCAGACACTCCCTTCCTAAAATCCTCTACATATGATCTGATCTGATCTACAAGAGCATTGTGGGCACGTTAAGCCGTCGGACCTCGGGTACTGGCCCCCCGGTAGTAAATAAGGGCGTCTTCTACCTCGCTTCCGTGTCACTTTCCTATCGGGCACTCTAGCCCAAATCTCCTAGCTTCCTATTTCTATGGGGTTGTTTAAGACCTGGGGTCAGACACTCCCTTCCTAAAATCCTCTACATATGATCTGATCTGATCTACAAGAGCATTGTGGGCACGTTAAGCCGTCGGACCCCGGGTACTGCCCCCCCCCCTCCGGTAGTAAATAAGGGCGTCTTCTACCTCGCTTCCGTGTCACTTTCCTATCGGGCACTCTAGCCCAAATCTCCTAGCTTCCTATTTCTAAGGGTTGTTTAAGACCTGGAACCAGACACTCCCTTCCTAAAATCCTCTACATATGATCTGATCTGATCTACAAGAGCATTGTGGGCACGTTAAGCCCTCGGACCCCGGCTACTGCCCCCCCCCCTCCGGTAGTAAATAAGGGCGTCTTCCACCTCGCTTCCGTGTCACTTTCCTATCGGGCACTCTAGCACAAATCTCCTAGCTTCCTATTTCTAAGGGTTGTTTAAGACCTGGGGTCAGACACTCCCTTCCTAAAATCCTCTACATATGATCTGATCTGATCTACAAGAGCATTGTGGGCACGTTAAGCCGTCGGACCCCGGGTACTGGCCCCCGGTAGTAAATAAGGGCGTCTTCTACCTCGCTTCCGTGTCACTTTCCTATCGGGCACTCTAACCCAAATCTCCTAGCTTCCTATTTCTAAGGGTTGTTTAAGACCTGGGGTCAGACACTCCCTTCCTAAAATCCTCTACATATGATCTGATCTGATCTACAAGAGCATTGTGGGCACGTTAAGCCGTCGGACCCCGGCTACTGACCCCCCCCCGGTAGTAAATAAGGGCGTCTTCTACCTCGCTTCCGTGTCACTTTCCTATCGGGCACTCTAGCCCAAATCTCCTAGCTTCCTATTTTTAAGGGTTGTTTAAGACCTGGGGTCAGACACTCCCTTCCTAAAATCCTCTACATATGATCTGATCTGATCTACAAGAGCATTGTGGGCACGTTAAGCCGTCGGACCCCGGGTACTGCCCCCCCCTCCGGTAGTAAATAAGGGCGTCTTCTACCTCGCTTTCCGTGTCACTTTCCTATCGGGCACTCTAGCCCAAATCTCCTAGCTTCCTATTTCTAAGGGTTGTTTAAGACCTGGGGTCAGACACTCCCTTCCTAAAATCCTCTACATATGATCTGATCTGATCTACAAGAGCATTGTGGGCACGTTAAGCCGTCGGACCCCGGGTACTGGCCCCCCTGTAGTAAATAAGGGCGTCTTCTACCTCGCTTTCGTGTCACTTTCCTATCGGGCACTCTAGCCCAAATCTCCTAGCTTCCTATTTCTAAGGGTTGTTTAAGACCTGGGATCAGAAACTCCCGTCCTAAAATCCTCTACATATGATCTGATCTGATCTACAAGAGCATTGTGGGCACGTTAAGCCGTCGGACCCCGGCTACTGACCCCCCCCCCCCCGGTAGTAAATAAGGGCGTCTTCTACCTCGCTTCCGTGTCACTTTCCTATCGGGCACTCTAGCCCAAATCTCCTAGCTTCCTATTTTTAAGGGTTGTTTAAGACCTGGGGTCAGACACTCCCGTCCTAAAATCCTCTACATATGATCTGATCTGATCTACAAGAGCATTGTTGGCACGTTAAGCCGTCGGACCCCGGGTACTGGCCCCCGGTAGTAAATAAGGGCGTCTTCTACCTCGCTTCCGTGTCACTTTCCTATCGGGCACTCTAGCCCAAATCTCCTAGCTTCCTATTTTTAAGGGTTGTTTAAGACCTGGGGTCAGACACTCCCTTCCTAAAATCCTCTACATATGATCTGATCTGATCTACAAGAGCATTGTGGGCACGTTAAGCCGTCGGACCCCGGGTACTGCCCCCCCCTCCGGTAGTAAATAAGGGCGTCTTCTACCTCGCTTCCGTGTCACTTTCCTATCGGGCACTCTAGCCCAAATCTCCTAGCTTCCTATTTCTAAGGGTTGTTTAAGACCTGGGGTCAGACACTCTCTTCCTAAAATCCTCTACATATGATCTGATCTGATCTACAAGAGCATTGTTGGCACGTTAAGCCGTCGGACCCCGGGTACTGCCCCCCTCCGGTAGTAAATAAGGGCGTCTTCTACCTCGCTTCCGTGTCACTTTCCTATCGGGCACTCTAGCCCAAATCTCCTAGCTTCCTATTTTTAAGGGTTGTTTAAGACCTGGGGTCAGACACTCCCTTCCTAAAACCCTCTACACATGATCTGATCTGATCTACAAGACCATTGTGGGCACGTTAAGCCGTCGGACCCCGGCTACTGACCCCCCCCCCCCCCGGTAGTAAATAAGGGCGTCTTCTACCTCGCTTCCGTGTCACTTACCTATCGGGCACTCTAGCCCAAATCTCCTAGCTTCCTATTTCTATGGGTTGTTTAAGACCTGGGGTCAGACACTCCCTTCCTAAAATCCTCTACATATGATCTGATCTGATCTACAAGAGCATTGTAGGCACGTTAAGCCCTCGGGACACTGACCCCCCCCAGTAGTAAATAATGGCGTCTTCTACCTCGCTTCCGTGTCACTTTACCTATCGGGCACTCTAGCCCAAATCTCCTAGCTTCCTATTTCTATGGGTTGTTTAAGACCTGGGGTCAGACTCTCCCTTCCTAAAATCCTCTACATATGATCTGATCTGATCTACAAGAGCATTGTAGGCACGTTAAGCCGTCGGACCCCGGCTACTGCCCCCCCCCCGGTAGTAAATAAGGGCGTCTTCTACCTCGCTTCCGTGTCACTTTCCTATCGGGCACTCTAGCACAAATCTCCTAGCTTCCTATTTCTAAGGGTTGTTTAAGACCTGGGGTCAGACACTCCCTTCCTAAAATCCTCTACATATGATCTGATCTGATCTACAAGAGCATTGTCGGCACGTTAAGCCGTCGGACCCCGGCTACTGACCCCCCGGTAGTAAATAAGGGCGTCTTCTACCTCGCTTCCGTGTCACTTTCCTATCGGGCACTCTAGCACAAATCTCCTAGCTTCCTATTTCTAAGGGTTGTTTAAGACCTGGGGTCAGACACTCCCTTCCTAAAATCCTCTACATATGATCTGATCTGATCTACAAGACCATTGTGGGCACGTTAAGCCGTCGGACCCCGGCTACTGACCCCCCCCCGGTAGTAAATAAGGGCGTCTTCTACCTCGCTTCCGTGTCACTTTCCTATCGGGCACTCTAGCCCAAATCTCCTAGCTTCCTATTTTTAAGGGTTGTTTAAGACCTGGGGTCAGACACTCCCGTCCTAAAATCCTCTACATATGATCTGATCTGATCTACAAGAGCATTGTGGGCACGTTAAGCCGTCGGACCCCGGGTACTGGCCCCCCGGTAGTAAATAAGGGCGTCTTCTACCTCGCTTCCGTGTCACTTTCCTATGGGGCACCCTAGCCCAAATCTCCTAGCTTCCTCTTTCTAAGGGTTGTTTAAGACCTGGGGTCAGACACTCTCTTCCTAAAATCCTCTACATATGATCTGATCTGATCTACAAGAGCATTGTTGGCACGTTAAGCCGTCGGACCCCGGGTACTGCCCCCCCCTCCGGTAGTAAATAAGGGCGTCTTCTACCTCGCTTTCGTGTCACTTTCCTATCGGGCACTCTAGCCCAAATCTCCTAGCTTCCTATTTTTAAGGGTTGTTTAAGACCTGGGGTCAGACACTCCCTTCCTAAAATCTTCTACATATGATCTGATCTGATCTACAAGAGCATTGTGGGCACGTTAAGCCGTCGGACCCCGGGTACTGGCCCCCGGTAGTAAATAAGGGCGTCTTCTACCTCGCTTCCGTGTCACTTTCCTATCGGGCACTCTAGCCCAAATCTCCTAGCTTCCTATTTTTAAGGGTTGTTTAAGACCTGGGGTCAGACACTCCCTTCCTAAAATCCTCTACATATGATCTGATCTGATCTACAAGAGCATTGTGGGCACGTTAAGCCGTCGGACCCCGGGTACTGGCCCCCGGTAGTAAATAAGGGCGTCTTCTACCTCGCTTCCGTGTCACTTTCCTATCGGGCACTCTAGCCCAAATCTCCTAGCTTCCTATTTTTAAGGGTTGTTTAAGACCTGGGGTCAGACACTCCCTTCCTAAAATCCTCTACATATGATCTGATCTGATCTACAAGAGCATTGTGGGCACGTTAAGCCGTCGGACCCCGGGTACTGGCCCCCGGTAGTAAATAAGGGCGTCTTCTACCTCGCTTCCGTGTCACTTTCCTATCGGGCACTCTAGCCCAAATCTCCTAGCTTCTTATTTTTAAGGGTTGTTTAAGACCTGGGGTCAGACACTCCCGTCCTAAAATCCTCTACATATGATCTGATCTGATCTACAAGAGCATTGTGGGCACGTTAAGCCGTCGGACCCCGGGTACTGCCCCCCCTCCGGTAGTAAATAAGGGCGTCTTCTACCTCGCTTCCGTGTCACTTTCCTATCGGGCACTTTAGCCCAAATCTCCTAGCTTCCTATTTCTAAGGGTTGTTTAAGACCTGGGGTCAGACACTCCCTTCCTAAAATCCTCTACATATGATCTGATCTGATCTACAAGAGCATTGTTGGCACGTTAAGCCGTCGGACCCCGGGTACTGGCCCCCCGGTAGTAAATAAGGGCGTCTTCTACCTCGCTTCCGTGTCACTTTCCTATCGGGCACTCTAGCCCAAATCTCCTAGCTTCCTATTTTTAAGGGTTGTTTAAGACCTGGGGTCAGACACTCCCTTCCTAAAACCCTCTACACATGATCTGATCTGATCTACAAGACCATTGTGGACACGTTAAGCCGTCGGACCCCGGCTACTGACCCCCCCCCGGTAGTAAATAAGGGCGTCTTCTACCTCGCTTCCGTGTCACTTACCTATCGGGCACTCTAGCCCAAATCTCCTAGCTTCCTATTTCTATGGGTTGTTTAAGACCTGGGGTCAGACACTCCCTTCCTAAAATCCTCTACATATGATCTGATCTGATCTACAAGAGCATTGTGGGCACGTTAAGCCCTCGGGACACTGACCCCCCCCCAGTAGTAAATAATGGCGTCTTCTACCTCGCTTCCGTGTCACTTACCTATCGGGCACTCTAGCCCAAATCTCCTAGCTTCCTATTTTTAAGGGTTGTTTAAGACCTGGGGTCAGACACTCCCTTCCTAAAATCCTCTACATATGATCTGATCTGATCTACAAGAGCATTGTGGGCACGTTAAGCCGTCGGACCCCGGGTACTGACCCCCCCCCCCGGTAGTAAATAAGGGCGTCTTCTACCTCGCTTCCGTGTCACTTTCCTATCGGGCACTCTAGCCCAAATCTCCTAGCTTCCTATTTCTAAGGGTTGTTTAAGACCTGGGGTCAGACACTCCCTTCCTAAAATCCTCTACATATGATCTGATCTGATCTACAAGAGCATTGTTGGCACGTTAAGCCGTCGGACCCCGGGTACTGGCCCCCGGTAGTAAATAAGGGCGTCTTCTACCTCGCTTCCGTGTCACTTTCCTATCGGGCACTCTAGCCCAAATCTCCTAGCTTCCTATTTTTAAGGGTTGTTTAAGACCTGGGGTCAGACACTCCCTTCCTAAAACCCTCTACACATGATCTGATCTGATCTACAAGACCATTGTGGACACGTTAAGCCGTCGGACCCCGGCTACTGCCCCCCCCGGTAGTAAATAAGGGCGTCTTCTACCTCGCTTCCGTGTCACTTACCTATCGGGCACTCTAGCCCAAATCTCCTAGCTTCCTATTTCTATGGGTTGTTTAAGACCTGGGGTCAGACACTCCCTTCCTAAAATCCTCTACATATGATCTGATCTGATCTACAAGAGCATTGTAGGCACGTTAAGCCCTCGGGACACTGACCCCCCCCCAGTAGTAAATAATGGCGTCTTCTACCTCGCTTCCGTGTCACTTACCTATCGGGCACTCTAGCCCAAATCTCCTAGCTTCCTATTTTTAAGGGTTGTTTAAGACCTGGGGTCAGACACTCCCTTCCTAAAATCCTCTACATATGATCTGATCTGATCTACAAGAGCATTGTGGGCACGTTAAGCCGTCGGACCCCGGGTACTGCCCCCCCTCCGGTAGTAAATAAGGGCGTCTTCTACCTCGCTTTCGTGTCACTTTCCTATCGGGCACTCTAGCCCAAATCTCCTAGCTTCCTATTTTTAAGGGTTGTTTAAGACCTGGGGTCAGACACTCATTTCCTAAAATCCTCTACATATGATCTGATCTGATCTACAAGAGCATTGTGGGCACGTTAAGCCGTCGGACCCCGGGTACTGCCCCCCTCCGGTAGTAAATAAGGGCGTCTTCTACCTCGCTTTCGTGTCACTTTCCTATCGGGCACTCTAGCCCAAATCTCCTAGCTTCCTATTTTTAAGGGTTGTTTAAGACCTGGGGTCAGACACTCCCTTCCTAAAATCTTCTACATATGATCTGATCTGATCTACAAGAGCATTGTGGGCACGTTAAGCCGTCGGACCCCGGGTACTGCCCCCCCCCCTCCGGTAGTAAATAAGGGCGTCTTCTACCTCGCTTCCGTGTCACTTTCCTATCGGGCACTCTAGCCCAAATCTCCTAGCTTCCTATTTCTAAGGGTTGTTTAAGACCTGGGGTCAGACACTCCCTTCCTAAAATCCTCTACATATGATCTGATCTGATCTACAAGAGCATTGTTGGCACGTTAAGCCGTCGGACCCCGGGTACTGGCCCCCCTCCGGTAGTAAATAAGGGCGTCTTCTACCTCGCTTTCGTGTCACTTTCCTATCGGGCACTCTAGCCCAAATCTCCTAGCTTCCTATTTTTAAGGGTTGTTTAAGACCTGGGGTCAGACACTCCCTTCCTAAAATCTTCTACATATGATCTGATCTGATCTACAAGAGCATTGTGGGCACGTTAAGCCGTCGGACCCCGGCTACTGCCCCCCCTCCGGTAGTAAATAAGGGCGTCTTCTACCTCGCTTCCGTGTCACTTTCCTATCGGGCACTCTAGCCCAAATCTCCTAGCTTCCTATTTTTAAGGGTTGTTTAAGACCTGGGGTCAGACACTCCCGTCCTAAAATCCTCTACATATGATCTGATCTGATCTACAAGAGCATTGTGGGCACGTTAAGCCGTCGGACCCCGGGTACTGGCCCCCGGTAGTAAATAAGGGCGTCTTCTACCTCGCTTCCGTGTCACTTTCCTATCGGTCACTCTAGCCCAAATCTCCTAGCTTGCTATTTCTAAGGGTTGTTTAAGACCTGGGGTCAGATACTCCCTTCCTAAAATCCTCTAGATATGATCTGATCTGATCTACAAGAGCATTGTGGGCACGTTAAGCCGTCGGACCCCGGCTACTGCCCCCCCGTAGTAAATAAGGGCGTCTTCTACCTCGCTTCCGTGTCACTTTCCTATCGGGCACTCTAGCACAAATCTCCTAGCTTCCTATTTCTAAGGGTTGTTTAAGACCTGGGGTCAGACACTCCCTTCCTAAAATCCTCTACATATGATCTGATCTGATCTACAAGAGCATTGTGGGCACGTTAAGCCGTCGGACCCCGGCTACTGACCCCCCCCCGTAGTAAATAAGGGCGTCTTCTACCTCGCTTCCGTGTCACTTTCCTATCGGGCACTCTAGCCCAAATCTCCTAGCTTCCTATTTCTAAGGGTTGTTTAAGACCTGGGGTCAGACACTCCCTTCCTAAAATCCTCTACATATGATCTGATCTGATCTACAAGAGCATTGTGGGCACGTTAAGCCGTCGGACCCCGGCTACTGCCCCCCGTAGTAAATAAGGGCGTCTTCTACCTCGCTTCCGTGTCACTTTCCTATCGGGCACTCTAGCACAAATCTCCTAGCTTCCTATTTCTAAGGGTTGTTTAAGACCTGGGGTCAGACACTCCCTTCCTAAAATCCTCTACATATGATCTGATCTGATCTACAAGACCATTGTGGGCACGTTAAGCCGTCGGACCCCGGCTACTGGCCCCCCCCCCCCGGTAGTAAATAAGGGCGTCTTCTACCTCGCTTCCGTGTCACTTTCCTATCGGGCACTCTAGCCCAAATCTCCTAGCTTCCTATTTTTAAGGGTTGTTTAAGACCTGGGGTCAGACACTCCCGTCCTAAAATCCTCTACATATGATCTGATCTGATCTACAAGAGCATTGTGGGCACGTTAAGCCGTCGGACCCCGGGTACTGGCCCCCGGTAGTAAATAAGGGCGTCTTCTACCTCGCTTCCGTGTCACTTTCCTATGGGGCACGCTAGCCCAAATCTCCTAGCTTCCTCTTTCTAAGGGTTGTTTAAGACCTGGGGTCAGACACTCTCTTCCTAAAATCCTCTACATATGATCTGATCTGATCTACAAGAGCATTGTTGGCACGTTAAGCCGTCGGACCCCGGGTACTGGCCCCCCTGTAGTAAATAAGGGCGTCTTCTACCTCGCTTTCGTGTCACTTTCCTATCGGGCACTCTAGCCCAAATCTCCTAGCTTCCTATTTTTAAGGGTTGTTTAAGACCTGGGGTCAGACACTCCCTTCCTAAAATCTTCTACATATGATCTGATCTGATCTACAAGAGCATTGTGGGCACGTTAAGCCGTCGGACCCCGGGTACTGGCCCCCGGTAGTAAATAAGGGCGTCTTCTACCTCGCTTCCGTGTCACTTTCCTATCGGGCACTCTAGCCCAAATCTCCTAGCTTCCTATTTCTAAGGGTTGTTTAAGACCTGGGGTCAGACACTCCCGTCCTAAAATCCTCTACATATGATCTGATCTGATCTACAAGAGCATTGTGGGCACGTTAAGCCGTCGGACCCCGGGTACTGGCCCCCCGGTAGTAAATAAGGGCGTCTTCTACCTCGCTTTCGTGTCACTTTCCTATCGGGCACTCTAGCCCAAATCTCCTAGCTTCCTATTTTTAAGGGTTGTTTAAGACCTGGGGTCAGACACTCCCTTCCTAAAATCTTCTACATATGATCTGATCTGATCTACAAGAGCATTGTGGGCACGTTAAGCCGTCGGACCCCGGGTACTGGCCCCCGGTAGTAAATAAGGGCGTCTTCTACCTCGCTTCCGTGTCACTTTCCTATCGGGCACTCTAGCCCAAATCTCCTAGCTTCCTATTTTTAAGGGTTGTTTAAGACCTGGGGTCAGACACTCCCGTCCTAAAATCCTCTACATATGATCTGATCTGATCTACAAGAGCATTGTGGGCACGTTAAGCCGTCGGACCCCGGGTACTGGCCCCCGGTAGTAAACAAGGGCGTCTTCTACCTCGCTTCCGTGTCACTTTCCTATCGGGCACTCTAGCCCAAATCTCCTAGCTTCCTATTTCTAAGGGTTGTTTAAGACCTGGGTTCAGACACTCCCTTCCTAAAATCCTCTACATATGATCTGATCTGATCTACAAGAGCATTGTTGGCACGTTAAGCCGTCGGACCCCGGGTACTGGCCCCCCGGTAGTAAATAAGGGCGTCTTCTACCTCGCTTCCGTGTCACTTTCCTATCGGGCACTCTAGCCCAAATCTCCTAGCTTCCTATTTTTAAGGGTTGTTTAAGACCTGGGGTCAGACACTCCCTTCCTAAAACCCTCTACACATGATCTGATCTGATCTACAAGACCATTGTGGGCACGTTAAGCCGTCGGACCCCGGCTACTGACCCCCCCCCCCCCGGTAGTAAATAAGGGCGTCTTCTACCTCGCTTCCGTGTCACTTTCCTATCGGGCACTCTAGCCCAAATCTCCTAGCTTCCTATTTCTATGGGTTGTTTAAGACCTGGGGTCAGACACTCCCTTCCTAAAATCCTCTACATATGATCTGATCTGATCTACAAGAGCATTGTAGGCACGTTAAGCCCTCGGGACACTGACCCCCCCCCCCCAGTAGTAAATAATGGCGTCTTGTACCTCGCTTCCGTGTCACTTACCTATCGGGCACTCTAGCCCAAATCTCCTAGCTTCCTATTTCTATGGGTTGTTTAAGACCTGGGGTCAGACACTCCCTTCCTAAAATCCTCTACATATGATCCGATCTGATCTGCAAGAGCATTGTAGGCACGTTAAGCCCTCGGGACACTGGACCCCCCCCCCCAGTAGTAAATAATGGCGTCTTCTACCTCTCTTCCGTGTCACTTTCCTATCGGGCACTCTAGCCCAAATCTCCTAGCTTCCTATTTTTAAGGGTTGTTTAAGACCTGGGGTCAGACACTCCCTTCCTAAAATCTTCTACATATGATCTGATCTGATCTACAAGAGCATTGTGGGCACGTTAAGCCGTCGGACCCCGGGTACTGGCCCCCGGTAGTAAATAAGGGCGTCTTCTACCTCTCTTCCGTGTCACTTTCCTATCGGGCACTCTAGCCCAAATCTCCTAGCTTCCTATTTTTAAGGGTTGTTTAAGACCTGGGGTCAGACACTCCCTTCCTAAAATCTTCTACATATGATCTGATCTGATCTACAAGAGCATTGTGGGCACGTTAAGCCGTCGGACCCCGGGTACTGGCCCCCGGTAGTAAATAATGGCGTCTTCTACCTCGCTTCCGTGTCACTTTCCTATCGGGCACTCTAGCCCAAATCTCCTAGCTTCCTATTTCTAAGGGTTGTTTAAGACCTGGGGTCAGACACTCCCTTCCTGAAATCCTCTACATATGATCTGATCTGATCTACAAGAGCATTGTGGGCACGTTAAGCCCTCGGGCCACAGGTACTGGCCCCCGGTAGTAAATAAGGGCTTCTTCTCCATCGCTTCCGTGTCACTTTCCTATCGGGCACTCTAGCCCAAATTTCCTAGCTTCCTATTTCTAAGGGTTGTTTAAGACCTGGGGTCAGACACACCATTCCTAAAATCCTCTACATAAGATCTGATCTGATCTACATGAGCATTGTGGGCACGTTAAGCCCTCGGGCCACGGGTACTGCCCCTCCCCTCCGGTAGTAAATAAGGGCGTCTTCTACCTCGCTTCCGTGTCACTTTCCTATCGGGCACTCTAGCACAAATCTCCTAGCTTCCTATTTCTAAGGGTTGTTTAAGACCTGGGGTCAGACACTCCCTTCCTAAAATCCTCTACATATGATCTGATCTGATCTACAAGAGCATTGTGGGCACGTTAAGCCGTCGGACCCCGGCTACTGACCCCCCCCACCCCGGTAGTAAATAAGGGCGTCTTCTACCTCGCTTCCGTGTCACTTTCCTATCGGGCACCCTAGCCCAAATCTCCTAGCTTCCTATTTTTAAGGGTTGTTTAAGACCTGGGGTCAGACACTCCCGTCCTAAAATCCTCTACATATGATCTGATCTGATCTACAAGAGCATTGTGGGCACGTTAAGCCGTCGGACCCCGGGTACTGGCCCCCGGTAGTAAATAAGGGCGTCTTCTACCTCGCTTCCGTGTCACTTTCCTATGTGGCACGCTAGCCCAAATCTCCTAGCTTCCTCTTTCTAAGGGTTGTTTAAGACCTGGGGTCAGACACTCTCTTCCTAAAATCCTCTACATATGATCTGATCTGATCTACAAGAGCATTGTTGGCACGTTAAGCCGTCGGACCCCGGGTACTGGCCCCCTGTAGTAAATAAGGGCGTCTTCTACCTCGCTTTCGTGTCACTTTCCTATCGGGCACTCTAGCCCAAATCTCCTAGCTTCCTATTTTTAAGGGTTGTTTAAGACCTGGGGTCAGACACTCCCTTCCTAAAATCTTCTACATATGATCTGATCTGATCTACAAGAGCATTGTGGGCACGTTAAGCCGTCGGACCCCGGGTACTGGCCCCCGGTAGTAAATAAAGGCGTCTTCTACCTCGCTTCCGTGTCACTTTCCTATCGGGCACTCTAGCCCAAATCTCCTAGCTTCCTATTTTTAAGGGTTGTTTAAGACCTGGGGTCAGACACTCCCGTCCTAAAATCCTCTACATATGATCTGATCTGATCTACAAGAGCATTGTGGGCACGTTAAGCCGTCGGACCCCGGGTACTGGCCCCCCTGTAGTAAATAAGGGCGTCTTCTACCTCGCTTTCGTGTCACTTTCCTATCGGGCACTCTAGCCCAAATCTCCTAGCTTCCTATTTTTAAGGGTTGTTTAAGACCTGGGGTCAGACACTCCCTTCCTAAAATCTTCTACATATGATCTGATCTGATCTACAAGAGCATTGTGGGCACGTTAAGCCGTCGGACCCCGGGTACTGGCCCCCGGTAGTAAATAAGGGCGTCTTCTACCTCGCTTTCGTGTCACTTTCCTATCGGGCACTCTAGCCCAAATCTCCTAGCTTCCTATTTTTAAGGGTTGTTTAAGACCTGGGGTCAGACACTCCCTTCCTAAAATCTTCTACATATGATCTGATCTGATCTACAAGAGCATTGTGGGCACGTTAAGCCGTCGGACCCCGGGTACTGGCCCCCGGTAGTAAATAAGGGCGTCTTCTACCTCGCTTCCGTGTCACTTTCCTATCGGGCACGCTAGCCCAAATCTCCTAGCTTCCTCTTTCTAAGGGTTGTTTAAGACCTGGGGTCAGACACTCCCGTCCTAAAATCCTCTACATATGATCTGATCTGATCTACAAGAGCATAGTTGGCACGTTAAGCCGTCGGACCCCGGGTACTGCCCCCTGTAGTAAATAAGGGCGTCTTCTACCTCGCTTTCGTGTCACTTTCCTATCGGGCACTCTAGCCCAAATCTCCTAGCTTCCTATTTTTAAGGGTTGTTTAAGACCTGGGGTCAGACACTCCCTTCCTAAAATCTTCTACATATGATCTGATCTGATCTACAAGAGCATTGTGGGCACGTTAAGCCGTCGGACCCCGGGTACTGGCCCCCAGTAGTAAATAAGGGCGTCTTCTACCTCGCTTCCGTGTCACTTTCCTATGGGGCACGCTAGCCCAAATCTCCTAGCTTCCTCTTTCTAAGGGTTGTTTAAGACCTGGGGTCAGACACTCTCTTCCTAAAATCCTCTACATATGATCTGATCTGATCTACAAGAGCATTGTTGGCACGTTAAGCCGTCGGACCCCGGGTACTGGCCCCCTGTAGTAAATAAGGGCGTCTTCTACCTCGCTTTCGTGTCACTTTCCTATCGGGCACTCTAGCCCAAATCTCCTAGCTTCCTATTTTTCAGGGTTGTTTAAGACCTGGGGTCAGACACTCCCTTCCTAAAATCTTCTACATATGATCTGATCTGATCTACAAGAGCATTGTGGGCACGTTAAGCCGTCGGACCCCGGGTACTGGCCCCCGGTAGTAAATAAGGGCGTCTTCTACCTCGCTTCCGTGTCACTTTCCTATCGGGCACTCTAGCCCAAATCTCCTAGCTTCCTATTTCTAAGGGTTGTTTAAGACCTGGGTTCAGACACTCCCTTCCTAAAATCCTCTACATATGATCTGATCTGATCTACAAGAGCATTGTTGGCACGTTAAGCCGTCGGACCCCGGGTACTGGCCCCCGGTAGTAAATAAGGGCGTCTTCTACCTCGCTTCCGTGTCACTTTCCTATCGGGCACTCTAGCCCAAATCTCCTAGCTTCCTCTTTCTAAGGGTTGTTTAAGACCTGGGGTCAGACACTCTCTTCCTAAAATCCTCTACATATGATCTGATCTGATCTACAAGAGCATTGTTGGCACGTTAAGCCGTCGGACACCGGGTACTGGCCCCCCGGTAGTAAATAAGGGCGTCTTCTACCTCGCTTCCGTGTCACTTTCCTATCGGGCACTCTAGCCCAAATCTCCTAGCTTCCTATTTTTAAGGGTTGTTTAAGACCTGGGGTCAGACACTCCCTTCCTAAAACCCTCTACACATGATCTGATCTGATCTACAAGACCATTGTGGGCACGTTAAGCCGTCGGACCCCGGCTACTGACCCCCCCCCCCCGGTAGTAAATAAGGGCGTCTTCTACCTCGCTTCCGTGTCACTTTCCTATCGGGCACTCTAGCCCAAATCTCCTAGCTTCCTATTTCTAAGCGTGGTTTAAGACCTGGGTTCAGACACTCCCTTCCTAAAATCCTCTACATATGATCTGATCTGATCTACAAGAGCATTGTGGGCACGTTAAGCCGTCGGGCCCCGGGTACTGGCCCCCGGTAGTAAATAAGGGCGTCTTCTACCTCGCTTCCGTGTCACTTTCCTATGGGGCACGCTAGCCCAAATCTCCTAGCTTCCTCTTTCTAAGGGTTGTTTAAGGCCTGGGGTCAGACACTCTCTTCCTAAAATCCTCTACATATGATCTGATCTGATCTACAAGAGCATTGTTGGCACGTTAAGCCGTCGGACCCCGGGTACTGGCCCCCTGTAGTAAATAAGGGCGTCTTCTACCTCGCTTCCGTGTCACTTTCCTATCGGGCACTCTAGCCCAAATCTCCTAGCTTCCTATTTTTAAGGGTTGTTTAAGACCTGGGTTCAGACACTCCCTTCCTAAAATCTTCTACATATGATCTGATCTGATCTACAAGAGCATTGTGGGCACGTTAAG
Organism: Macrothele yani; assembly: GCA_039090855.1. Lineage (NCBI taxonomy): Eukaryota > Metazoa > Arthropoda > Arachnida > Araneae > Macrothelidae > Macrothele > Macrothele yani. Next base: position 79,774,308 of record CM077031.1, on the reverse strand, counting down.
CCGTCGGACCCCGGATACTGGCCCCCCGGTAGTAAATAAAGGCGTCTTCTACCTCGCTTCCGTGTCACTTTCCTATCGGGCACTCTAGCCCAAATCTCCTAGCTTCCTATTTCTAAGGGTTGTTTAAGACCTGGGTTCAGACACTCCCTTCCTAAAATCCTCTACATATGATCTGATCTGATCTACAAGAGCATTGTGGGCACGTTAAGCCGTCGGACCCCGGGTACTGGCCCCCGGTAGTAAATAAGGGCGTCTTCTACCTCGCTTCCGTGTCACTTTCCTATCGGGCACTCTAGCCCAAATCTCCTAGCTTCCTATTTCTAAGGGTTGTTTAAGACCTGGGGTCAGACACTCCCTTCCTAAAATCCTCTACATATGATCTGATCTGATCTACAAGAGCATTGTGGGCACGTTAAGCCGTCGGACCCCGGGTACTGGCCCCCGGTAGTAAATAAGGGCGTCTTCTACCTCGCTTCAGTGTCACTTTCCTATCGGGCACTCTAGCCCAAATCTCCTAGCTTCCTATTTTTAAGGGTTGTTTAAGACCTGGGGTCAGACACTCCCGTCCTAAAATCCTCTACATATGATCTGATCTGATCTACAAGAGCATTGTGGGCACGTTAAGCCGTCGGACCCCGGGTACTGGCCCCCGGTAGTAAATAAGGGCGTCTTCTACCTCGCTTCCGTGTCACTTTCCTATGGGGCACGCTAGCCCAAATCTCCTAGCTTCCTCTTTCTAAGGGTTGTTTAAGACCTGGGGTCAGACACTCTCTTCCTAAAATCCTCTACATATGATCTGATCTGATCTACAAGAGCATTGTTGGCACGTTAAGCCGTCGGACCCCGGGTACTGGCCCCCCTGTAGTAAATAAGGGCGTCTTCTACCTCGCTTCCGTGTCACTTTCCTATCGGGCACTCTAGCCCAAATCTCCTAGCTTCCTATTTTTAAGGGTTGTTTAAGACCTGGGGTCAGACACTCCCTTCCTAAAATCTTCTACATATGATCTGATCTGATCTACAAGAGCATTGTGGGCACGTTAAGCCGTCGGACCCCGGGTACTGGCCCCCGGTAGTAAATAAGGGCGTCTTCTACCTCGCTTCCGTGTCACTTTTCTATCGGGCACTCTAGCCCAAATCTCCTAGCTTCCTATTTCTAAGGGTTGTTTAAGACCTGGGGTCAGACACTCCCTTCCTAAAATCCTCTACATATGATCTGATCTGATCTACAAGAGCATTGTTGGCACGTTAAGCCGTCGGACCCCGGGTACTGACCCCCGGTAGTAAATAAGGGCGTCTTCTACCTCGCTTCCGTGTCACTTTCCTATCGGGCACTCTAGCCCAAATCTCCTAGCTTCCTATTTTTAAGGGTTGTTTAAGACCTGGGGTCAGACACTCCCTTCCTAAAATCCTCTACATATGATCTGATCTGATCTACAAGAGCATTGTGGGCACGTTAAGCCGTCGGACCCCGGGTACTGGCCCCCGGTAGTAAATAAGGGCGTCTTCTACCTCGCTTCCGTGTCACTTTCCTATCGGGCACTCTAGCCCAAATCTCCTAGCTTCCTATTTTTAAGGGTTGTTTAAGACCTGGGGTCAGACACTCCCTTCCTAAAATCCTCTACATATGATCTGATCTGATCTACAAGAGCATTGTGGGCACGTTAAGCCGTCGGACCCCGGGTACTGGCCCCCCGGTAGTAAATAAGGGCGTCTTCTACCTCGCTTCCGTGTCACTTTCCTATCGGGCACTCTAGCCCAAATCTCCTAGCTTCCTATTTTTAAGGGTTGTTTAAGACCTGGGTTCAGACACTCCCTTCCTAAAATCCTCTACATATGATCTGATCTGATCTACAAGAGCATTGTGGGCACGTTAAGCCGTCGGACCCCGGGTACTGGCCCCCGGGTAGTAAATAAGGGCGTCTTCTACCTCGCTTCCGTGTCACTTTCCTATCGGGCACTCTAGCCCAAATCTCCTAGCTTCCTATTTCTAAGGGTTGTTTAAGACCTGGGTTCAGACACTCCCTTCCTAAAATCCTCTACATATGATCTGATCTGATCTACAAGAGCATTGTGGGCACGTTAAGCCGTCGGACCCCGGGTACTGGCCCCCGGTAGTAAAAAAGGGCGTCTTCTACCTCGCTTCCGTGTCACTTTCCTATCGGGCACTCTAGCCCAAATCTCCTAGCTTCCTATTTCTAAGGGTTGTTTAAGACCTGGGTTCAGACACTCCCTTCCTAAAATCCTCTACATATGATCTGATCTGATCTACAAGAGCATTGTGGGCACGTTAAGCCCTCGGGCCTCAGGTACTGGACCCCCGGTAGTAAATAAGGGCGTCTTCTACCTCGCTTCCGTGTCACTTTCCTATCGGGCACTCTAGCCCAAATCTCCTAGCTTCCTATTTCTAAGGGTTGTTTAAGACCTGGGGTCAGACACTCCGTTTCTAAAATCCTCTACATATGATCTGATCTGATCTACAAGAGCATTGTGGGCACGTTAAGCCGTCGGACCCCGGGTACTGGCCCCCGGTAGTAAATAAGGGCGTCTTCTACCTCGCTTCCGTGTCACTTTCCTATCGGGCACTCTAGCCCAAATCTCCTAGCTTCCTATTTCTAAGGGTTGTTTAAGACCTGGGGTCAGACACTCCCTTCCTAAAATCCTCTACATATGATCTGATCTGATCTACAAGAGCATTGTGGGCACGATAAGCCCTCGGACCACAGGTACTGGACCCCCGGTAGTAAATAAGGGCGTCTTCTACCTCGCTTCCGTGTCACTTTCCTATCGGGCACTCTAGCCCAAATCTCCTAGCTTCCTATTTCTAAGGGTTGTTTAAGACCTGGGTTCAGACACTCCCTTCCTAAAATCCTCTACATATGATCTGATCTGATCTACAAGAGCATTGTGGGCACGTTAAGCCGTCGGACCCCGGGTACTGGCTTCCCGGTAGTAAATAAGGGCGTCTTCTACCTCGCTTCCGTGTCACTTTCCTATCGGGCACTCTAGCCCAAATCTCCTAGCTTCCTATTTCTAAGGGTTGTTTAAGACCTGGGTTCAGACACTCCCTTCCTAAAATCTTCTACATATGATCTGATCTGATCTACAAGAGCATTGTGGGCACGTTAAGCCGTCGGACCCCGGGTACTGGCCCCCGGTAATAAATAAGGGCGTCTTCTACCTCGCTTCCGTGTCACTTTCCTATCGGGCACTCTAGCCCAAATCTCCTAGCTTCCTATTTCTAAGGGTTGTTTAAGACCTGGGGTCAGACACTCCCTTCCTAAAATCCTCTACATATGATCTGATCTGATCTACAAGAGCATTGTGGGCACGTTAAGCCGTCGGACCCCGGGTACTGGGCCCCCGGTAGTAAATAAGGGCGTCTTCTACCTCGCTTCCGTGTCACTTTCCTATCGGGCACTCTAGCCCAAATCTCCTAGCTTCCTATTTTTAAGGGTTGTTTAAGACCTGGGGTCAGACACTCCCTTCCTAAAATCCTCTACATATGATCTGATCTGATCTACAAGAGCATTGTGGGCACGTTAAGCCGTCGGACCCCGGGTACTGGGCCCCCGGTAGTAAATAAGGGCGTCTTCTACCTCGCTTCCGTGTCACTTTCCTATCGGGCACTCTAGCCCAAATCTCCTAGCTTCCTATTTCTAAGGGTTGTTTAAGACCTGGGTTCAGACACTCCCTTCCTAAAATCCTCTACATATGATCTGATCTGATCTACAAGAGCATTGTGGGCACGTTAAGCCGTCGGACCCCGGGTACTGGCCCCCGGTAGTAAATAAGGGCGTCTTCTACCTCGCTTCCGTGTCACTTTCCTATCGGGCACTCTAGCCCAAATCTCCTAGCTTCCTATTTCTAAGGGTTGTTTAAGACCTGGGTTCAGACACTCCCTTCCTAAAATCCTCTACATATGATCTGATCTGATCTACAAGAGCATTGTGGGCACGTTAAGCCGTCGGACCCCGGGTACTGGCCCCCCGGTAGTAAATAAGGGCGTCTTCTACCTCGCTTCCGTGTCACTTTCCTATCGGGCACTCTAGCCCAAATCTCCTAGCTTCCTATTTCTAAGGGTTGTTTAAGACCTGGGTTCAGACACTCCCTTCCTAAAATCCTCTACATATGATCTGATCTGATCTACAAGAGCATTGTGGGCACGTTAAGCCGTCGGACCCCGGGTACTGGCCCCCCGGTAGTAAATAAGGGCGTCTTCTACCTCGCTTCCGTGTCACTTTCCTATCGGGCACTCTAGCCCAAATCTCCTAGCTTCCTATTTCTAAGGGTTGTTTAAGACCTGGGTTCAGACACTCCCTTCCTAAAATCCTCTACATATGATCTGATCTGATCTACAAGAGCATTGTGGGCACGTTAAGCCCTCGGACCCACGGGTACTGGACCCCCGGTAGTAAATAAGGGCGTCTTCTACCTCGCTTCCGTGTCACTTTCCTATCGGGCACTCTAGCCCAAATCTCCTAGCTTCCTATTTCTAAGGGTTGTTTAAGACCTGGGGTCAGACACTCCGTTTCCTAAAATCCTCTACATATGATCTGATCTGATCTACAAGAGCATTGTGGGCACGTTAAGCCCTCGGGCCACAGGTACTGGACCCCCGGTAGTAAATAAGGGCGTCTTCTACCTCGCTTCCGTGTCACTTTCCTATCGGGCACTCTAGCCCAAATCTCCTAGCTTCCTATTTCTAAGGGTTGTTTAAGACCTGGGGTCAGACACTCCCTTCCTAAAATCCTCTACATATGATCTGATCTGATCTACAAGAGCATTGTGGGCACGTTAAGCCCTCGGACCCCGGGTACTGGACCCCCGGTAGTAAATAAGGGCGTCTTCTACCTCGCTTCCGTGTCACTTTCCTATCGGGCACTCTAGCCCAAATCTCCTAGCTTCCTATTTCTAAGGGTTGTTTAAGACCTGGGGTCAGACACTCCCTTCCTAAAATCCTCTACATATGATCTGATCTGATCTACAAGAGCATTGTGGGCACGTTAAGCCGTCGGACCCCGGGTACTGGCCCCCGGTAGTAAATAAGGGCGTCTTCTACCTCGCTTCCGTGTCACTTTCCTATCGGGCACTCTAGCCCAAATCTCCTAGCTTCCTATTTCTAAGGGTTGTTTAAGACCTGGGGTCAGACACTCCGTTCCTAAAATCCTCTACATATGATCTGATCTGATCTACAAGAGCATTGTGGGCACGTTAAGCCGTCGGACCCCGGGTACTGGCCCCCGGTAGTAAATAAGGGCGTCTTCTACCTCGCTTCCGTGTCACTTTCCTATCGGGCACTCTAGCCCAAATCTCCTAGCTTCCTATTTCTAAGGGTTGTTTAAGACCTGGGGTCAGACACTCCGTTCCTAAAATCCTCTACATATGATCTGATCTGATCTACAAGAGCATTGTGGGCACGTTAAGCCGTCGGACCCCGGGTACTGGCCCCCGGTAATAAATAAGGGCGTCTTCTACCTCGCTTCCGTGTCACTTTCCTATCGGGCACTCTAGCCCAAATCTCCTAGCTTCCTATTTCTAAGGGTTGTTTAAGACCTGGGGTCAGACACTCCGTTCCTAAAATCCTCTACATATGATCTGATCTGATCTACAAGAGCATTGTGGGCACGTTAAGCCGTCGGACCCCGGGTACTGGCCCCCCGGTAATAAATAAGGGCGTCTTCTACCTCGCTTCCGTGTCACTTTCCTATCGGGCACTCTAGCCCAAATCTCCTAGCTTCCTATTTCTAAGGGTTGTTTAAGACCTGGGGTCAGACACTCCGTTCCTAAAATCCTCTACATATGATCTGATCTGATCTACAAGAGCATTGTGGGCACGTTAAGCCGTCGGACCCCGGGTACTGCCCGGTAATAAATAAGGGCGTCTTCTACCTCGCTTCCGTGTCACTTTCCTATCGGGCACTCTAGCCCAAATCTCCTAGCTTCCTATTTCTAAGGGTTGTTTAAGACCTGGGGTCAGACACTCCGTTCCTAAAATCCTCTACATATGATCTGATCTGATCTACAAGAGCATTGTGGGCACGTTAAGCCGTCGGACCCCGGGTACTGGCCCCCCGGTAATAAATAAGGGCGTCTTCTACCTCGCTTCCGTGTCACTTTCCTATCGGGCACTCTAGCCCAAATCTCCTAGCTTCCTATTTCTAAGGGTTGTTTAAGACCTGGGTTCAGACACTCCCTTCCTAAAATCCTCTACATATGATCATGATCATCTTGAGAAACGAAAATACTCTTGGCAAACTAAGAGTCGTACAAAAGCCTCCTTGCAGTCTGGTTAGAACACCTGAATAAGGGGCAAAATTTTTAGCCCGTGACGTCGAGCTATTCTTTGGAGTACTTGTGACTGCCTCTTAACAGTTTCCCAAATTTTCTGTTTATTCAACCCTTGAGATGCGACCATTGGATCGGTGATGTTGCTCTTAGCACTTCTTTAAAGCGTCGCCTTGTGTTTAAATCCATTCTAACCTTTTTTATATTCTCATTACATTTTTAATCATTATATTTTATATATGTTTTCCATGTCTCGACAAGAACAATTTTCCTTACTTGCTTTGACAACTATATAGTCAAATCGATAGTCAAATCGGAAGAAAGTTGGAATTTAATGCATTTCAAGGAAAAGTGATATAAACAACTGCTGTTCATGGTATCAGCGGAATGAAAACCATTTGGATATTATATAATAACTCTGGAATGTTTCAATGAGATGATGTAAATACTTTCAGGCAAAAACGTCTCAAATTTTTTATGTCGAATCGTTTTTCATCAATAGTTACATTTTTAATGAACTCATTTCCCAAAGTATTGGTTAAATATGCATCTAAAACGCATTATATCTATACTTTTCTGGACATTATTTTATTTAACAGTTTGGGCGCACTAAATCATTTGAAAAGTAAATGTATATTATAAAAATAAATAAATTTAATGTTGTATCAGATTGAAATGCACGACACATCATAAAAGAACGCGCGCGTTCTAGAAATGAATTAAAGAATCGAAAGTATTCATTCTATAAATTTTTTAGTTTGGGATTTACCGGTAGATTGCGTGATATGCTCGTAGGCGTCGTTTGCGTTTGACAGATTGAGATATTCATTCGAATTATTTCTAGTCGTGTTATACGTTCCGAGCTTTCTATCGCTGGTCGGAATGACATCTAAATATTTCCGGATAGCATAACCTAGTTCAAGAACTTAGAAGGAACCCGAAAGAAACACCCTGGAAGAGTTAATGCAGTCACGCGAAAAGCGAGTACTTCCGAACCTCTGGAGATGCTTTCGGGTAGACGAGCGATTTTGTTCGGAACCTATGTTCTCGAAAAGATACGAGCGATTTCGCCTTTCGAAAGCACTCGTTCGAACGAGAGAGCGTAGGAGCAATCGAGAGATTTTTTTCATTCGAATGAATTTGGCGTAATCGAATGTTTCGAGAGATTTTCATAATCGATTATTTCTACTCGATTATGCCCATCACTACATGGCAATACAAAGTACTCAGGTGTTATTAGTCATTAAGTGTTTCCTCTTGGCGCAATAGAGTTCTGCAGAATTTAGGCGTGTTTCAGTTTTCGGACTGGCAAGAAGCGTTTTGCCTCTTAGAAATGAAATGTTTCGTGATGTTATCTGATTGAGAAAAATCGTGAACTTTGCAAATGTTTTTGCAATGGCATGTGCATCACAGTGGATCAGTATATTTTGGCTACATATACAGATATTTATCGTCCTGGATTTTTGTACAGCGTTAGAAATGCATTCGAATTATTATTATTACAGTTTTTTTCTTTAAATATCGGTTCAGAATGTTAAAATGAATGTAATATTCAGAATAGTAATCGGCTCAGAATGCTAAAAATGAATGCTAATTACTATTTTGTCTTTGTAGAGAACTGTGCTCAGCCCCCATATCTGCACACATTTGTTCAAAACATCTTGACTTAAGTGGTCGAGTTTTAATGAAGTTTACTACTTCGATTACTGACTGTAGAACTTCGTGTAAAACAGAGCTCATGTTCTCAGAAACAAGAACCTCCTTGAGAATGATGCAAGGTGTCCACATGGCGTGAGGAGCTTTTTTCTTAATGAGTCCTTTTAGTCTCCCATAACTACTTGCCATAGAACGGGCTCCGTCTGTGCACATGCCTACACAATTTTCCCAGTTTACAGTATTTTCTGTCATAAAAGAACCTACACTGGCGTGCAAAAATTAAGGACGAGACGGTTTTTGGAATGTAACGTCGTGCAGAAGTGCTCCACATCGACTCAAATCATACCATAAGATCCCCAAGATATAGGAATAAGGGACAAGTGAGCAAAACCGTCCAAACAAGGAATCCAAAGGACACAAAGGCACTTTATTGAAAAGGTAGCTTCGAGCACAACTGGACAGAAGACAGAAACGACCATATGACAGGCGGCAGCCAAGAAAACTCCAGTCTTTAGTAGGGGATATGATCACCCCTGGCTGCGTTGCAGGATTTACAACGTCTGTTCATGCTGAGGACGAGGATGTCAAGGAGCTGTTGAGGCATCGCGGCCCATTCCTCTTGTAGCGCCAATCGCAGCTGCCCAATCCTTGCTGGCGGCTGGTGACGTGCTGCCAAGCGTCTCCCGAGAAGGTCCCACAAGTGTTTGATTGGATTCAGGTGCGGGGACCTTGAGAGCAAATCCATGCGTTCAATATCTTCACTCTCCAACAGCTCTGCGACAGCCACTTTACGATGAGGTGTAGCGTTGTCGTCCATGAAGAGGAACTCAGGACCCACAGCACCTCTAAAGAGACGCATGTGAGGCATGAGAACCTCGGTACAATAGCGGACACCAGTGACTGAACCTCCTTGGAAGATGTGGAGGTCAGTACGGCTACCAAGCATGACATCGCCCCAAACGAGAACTCCGCCACCTCAAAACCGGTCCCTTTCTATTATGTTGGAGGTGTGATTGCGTGTTCTCTGCTCTCTCCAGATGTGTATACGTCCAGAAAAGCTCGTCAGACTAAATCGACTCGCATCCGTAAAAGGAACTCGACCCCACTGCTGATGTGTATAGTTCTTGTATTCCTGGCACCACAGAAACCGCCGTCTCCGATGATCAGGTGCTAATGGCGCACACCGTACTGGTCGTCGTGCAAATAGACCACCTTTGTGCAGCCTCCTGGCCACGGTAAAACGCGATAACGGACGTCCAGTTGTCTGTTGCATGTGCCTTGCGCTTTCTCCTGCCGTCTGTCTCTTCTCGCCTGTAGGGCAATATACCGGTCGTCCGCCGCCGTGGTTGCTCGTGGACGACCACTGCTAGACTCTCGGACAGCTGTTCCTGTCGTTTGAAATGCTCTCCAAGCTCGTGAAACGGTGCTGTGAGCGATCCCGTACTTCTCGGCCACACTAGTCACACTTCGACCTTCAACCAACTTCCCAATGACGCGACCTCGGGTAAAGTCATCCAGATGTCGGCTACTGGATTGCCTGTTGGCCATAACACAAGGTGGCAGCAACTCGACGTCGTTCAAACCGATGTACACCGTGCAATAGCTTTCACCGAATTGTTGAGCGTACACCGCCCGTGTGCCTTATATCCTTCCAACCCCCCCCCCCCCCGTCATGCAGCACATATGCGCATTCCCTACCGTACCGGACGCTAGACTATATCTTGAGTGGTCTTTTGGTCCGTTCTGCATGCTCGGCCCGCTGTTATGCTAATTTCTCCTCTTCGTCCTTAATTTTTGCACACCAGTGTATTATCTGAAACAAACCTACTGCCTTTGTATGAGATGTTATACTTCTGTAGAAAAGAAGATCTTCGTGAAATGTATCATCATCATCTATCAATATCACATAACAAATCAAATACGCATCGTTATGGTGGTCAGTGGCTTCATCCAATTGAATGGGAAAATTCTTGCCCTTTAGTTTTTCAGTTAACTGGTCATTAATATCGTCAGCCATACCGAGAATTCAACGACTAATAGTATTATCTGATAATGGCATACTTAGCAATTGCTTGGCAGCGGATTCTCCTACCATGATGGAAACCATGTCCATAGCAGCTGGTAAAATGAGGCTTTCAGCAATAGTGTGTGGTTTTTTGCTCTTTGCTTCTCAATAAACAACCTTGTAGGATGAAAGGAGAGTATTTGCCGGGATTGTATCTTGTTTAGTGAAAGTTGCCTTTTGCTCAGTGATTCCTTTCAACTCAGAAGGAATATGCTCACGTGGTTTGTTTTTCAAACTTCCGTGAATTGTTTCCAAATGACGTTTCGTTTTATTGGTAAGCATGCTTTCAGCGGCTAGTTCTTCATTGTCTTCTAAAACCAACACTTGGAGAACCAAGACTTGGCATCCGAGAGAGGGGGACGCCATTGTGCGTGAGCACGGCGACCCCTCTCCCGGCACGAAATTTTGTTTGCCCAGCAACACCAACACACTCGCTTCGCAGAACCACATACAAATGTGAATTCGGTTCCACCGGTGTTTCACTCACACCAACCACGATTCCACTGTCATCACATCCAGACCCCCGAATCACACTGGCCTGCCGAAGAACTCGAACAGGCCCCAGTTCACTATTGCAGACAGGGACACACCGAAACACTCCAGTAGGAGAAGGTTCTCCTTCACGGGGTCCCTGTGATGATTCCACAACAGTACACGTGAACCCAAAATCTAGGTAGCTTTCGTCATATTTCTGGTATTTTAAACTTTGTTATTTCCGAAACGTCACGGTTTTTACTAGCATTTAAAAACTTATCCATTTTGCCTGTTCTTAAAACGTAAAGGACATAACTACGGAAAGCTCACAAACCAATAAACATCGGTTATCACAAACAGCAAGCACAAGAATGAAGTTCAGCAACAAAAGGGTGCTTTCTCTGCAAAGCTAACTGAATCATCAGAAATCAATCAAATCACTTTTGCCCATATTGTTTGGATCCTTGAAAGAGGCCATGTGAGACCTGGGGGAAAAGGGAACCCATCTCCAGGAATGTTTTCTTTTTTATTTGAAGGGGGGGGGTTGATCCTTGGCTGCCACTAAACCCTCATTTCCGGCCTTTTCAGAAAATTCCAACGACGCGACGGATACTCCGCTGACCAAAACCTGCGACGCCCCAACGAGCCGCCACCCAAAGTTTGAAAAGCTCTGCTCTAAGCTAAAGGGAAGAGTCAACAAATGACACACACGAGATGAATTTATCGCGTTACAAACCAACGCACCACAAATACGAAAAATACTACAAATAGTGAAACCATAAGATTGGTTTTATTAAATTTTACAGTTATTTCTCATTTAAAGTATGTGGAATTATTTTTGCAGGTCATACACAATCAAAAAATTTCAACACTCGATATTTGATAAATTATTTAGCAGTGGGCGAGTTACTTCTTAACACTTTAATTTTGAATTTTAACATGACTTCTAATTTTATTTGTTGTTTCCATTGGATTCCTTGCTGTATTCATGGTTTTGGAAATACTTTATGGCTTTGAATTTGTTTTGTTCTATCTGGTCGGTCAATTTATAAGTACACCCTTCTAACTACTTAAATTACAGTCCTTCAATGTTGCATAATTTGCGGTTTTAGTGTTGAATGTATTAATCACAGAACACTTAATCAGTAACCCTATAAGAACAAAGAACAATGAAAAGTTTGTAGGGAAGTATGTACTTCCGAAATCTTACATGTATACCTCCGCGAAGTTTTACAGTGACTTTGTTTTGGTTTGAGATCATGGATTTTGCTATATCAATCACGGACTGTTAGTTTTAGGATTAGCTATTTCCTCAGCTTTCATCATGCAACACCTTTCAATGTGAATGATATAGCTGAGGCAATAACTAGGGAGTCAAAAATATAAATACTTGCCCAATAAAACCGTCCAATTTGATTCCAAAATGGAAATTCGTAGCGCCTACGTCAAAATAGCAGTCTTTATTTCACGTCCGACGACCTCTAACGGAAAGAATAGCGCTACGTCAAAAAAGCATTCTTTATGTCACGTCCGACGACCTCTAACGGAAAGAATAGCGCTACGTCAAAATAGCATTCTTTATTTCACGTCCGACGTCCTCTAACGGAAAGAATAGCGCTACGTCAAAATAGCATTCTTTATCTCACGTCCGACGACCCCTAATGGAAAGAATTTAAATATCCTCAAAATAAGGGATTACACAGTACTTAGTAATACATCTATTACAGAAAACCATTAATACTTTTTCGAAAATAATATTTCGCATTAATTTTCCAAAAGGAAAGGAAGATTGTATCACCTTCATCGATATGCAATTTATTACATTCCACTTTCCGGTACTAATTGGAAAACCTTGTGACGTGCCTGCACCGCAGGACGCACGTAAGAAAAGGCAGATAGCAGCGCGAGCATACGTCCGCGTAGCTCAGTTGGTAGAGCGACTTATTCCGGAATGAAGGAGACCCGGATTGGATGCCCGGCGTTGACAAAAATTACGGAGAAATTTACTTCGTTATAACCTATCTAAAGGTTTACATAATAAACCATTTCAAAGTTTTTTCACCAGCGCCCGTTTCGTTATTTTCCGCTAAATGGCCCTTGATTGAAAGTAGGATGTAAAAGTTCCAAATTATGATAATTTCACGGTATTTGAGGTTTGCGTATGCTGTAAAACTCCATAAATACTATTTACTATTTAATGTATTGCATTACCTTCTAAAAAGGACGTTTCTAGCAGCAAATTTGAATTACAAATCGCCATTTTCCGCTAAACGGACCTTGATTGAAAGTAGGATGTAAAAGTTCCAAATTATGAGAATTTCACGGTATTTGAGGTTTGCATGTGCCATAAAACTTCATAAATACTATTTACTATTTCATGTATTGCATTACCTTCTAAAAATGACAGTTTCTAGCAGCAAATTTGAATTACGAATCGCCATTTTCCGCTAAACGGCCCTTGATTGAAAGTAGGATGTAAAAGTTCCAAATTATGATAATTTCACAGTATTTGAGGTTTGCGTATGCTATAAAACTCCGTAAATACTATTTACTATTTAATGTATTGCATTACCTTCTAAAAAGGACGTTTCTAGCAGCAAATTTGAATTACGAATCGCCATTTTCCGCTAAACGGACCTTGATTGAAAGTAGGATGTAAAAGTTCCAAATTATGAGAATTTCACAGTATTTGAGGTTTGCATGTGCTATAAAACTTCATAAATACTATTTACTATTTAATGTATTGCATTACCTTCTAAAAATGACAGTTTCTAGCAGCAAATCTGAATTACCAATCGCCATTTTCCGCTAAACGGACCTTGATTGAAAGTAGGATGTAAAAGTTCCAAATTATGAGAATTTCACGGTATTTGAGGTTTGCATGTGCCATAAAACTTCATAAATACTATTTACTATTTAATGTATTGCATTACCTTCTAAAAATGACAGTTTCTAGCAGCAAATTTGAATTACGAATCGCCATTTTCCGCTAAACGGACCTTGATTGAAAGTAGGATGTAAAAGTTCCAAATTATGATAATTTCACGGTATTTGAGGTTTGCGTATGCTATAAAACTCCGTAAATACTATTTACTATTTAATGTATTGCATTACCTTCTAAAAAGGACGTTTCTAGCAGCAAATTTGAATTACAAATCGCCATTTTCCGCTAAACGGACCTTGATTGAAAGTAGGATGTAAAAGTTCCAAATTATGAGAATTTCACAGTATTTGAGGTTTGCATGTGCCATAAAACTTCATAAATACTATTTACTATTTAATGTATTGCATTACCTTCTAAAAATGACAGTTTCTAGCAGCAAATCTGAATTACCAATCGCCATTTTCCGCTAAACGGACCTTGATTGAAAGTAGGATCTAAAAGTTCCAAATTATGAGAATTTCACGGTATTTGAGGTTTGCATGTGCTATGAAACACCATAAATACTATTTACCATTTAATGAATTGCATTATCTTCTAAAAAGGATAATGCCTTTCTATGTTCTACAGTTTCCTGTAGAACATAGAAAGGCATATTCGTACCTTCTGTTTCGAAGCAGGGAATCATGTGCGAAAGAACGAAACATTTCTCAACATCTGGTATTAAAAACAATGGCAAAACATGAACGAAATATATTCTCTACCATATGAGTACATGATGCTTCGCTTCCTTGGAAAGAAGGTACGCGGCTTCACTTGTAGTCTTCCGCGGGTGAATTACACACAGCCGCACCGAATCTTCCTTTCAACAGAGCAAAGCTTGCTGTCGTCGCGGTAGTAATGCGTTAGGCCTACAGCAGGGTCCCTTTCATGGAGGTAGGAATAAGGGAGAAAATATGACGTCACAAATTTGAAGCTTTCTTAGCAGACGACGCTGACGGTGTGGCGGCCATATTAAGTCTCTGATGCTGGTTTTGAGTCATTGGGTTACGTACGTGAGAAGTTTGATTTTCGAAATTTAAAGTTATCGTGCTTACGGATGTCACAACAATTCCGGGTGACAACCTCCTGCAGTTACTTTTCACAGGTGAAACATTTAATATGAAATCTTTTAATTTCAAGGGAGAAACATTTAATATGAAATCTTTTAATTTCCGAAGAGCATTTAGTAGTAAAGCGCGTATATGAAGTCAATTTAGATATGACCAACTTCATTTCCCATTTTGATTGAGAGAATGGAACTGAACAGTATGACATTTTGTTGTGCTAACAGAGGAAAAAATTCCAATAGAAACTCGGAAAAGTAATCTTCCGGAGCATATGCTTATGCACACAGGTAAAAAGCCTTACCAACGTAATGTATATTCCAAGCAATTTACTCCAAAAAGTGATCTTTCAGAGCATTTACTCATACACACGGGGGAAAAACCTCGCCAATGGGATGTATGCTCCAAATAATTTGCGCTGCCCCGTTGGCGCAGTGGTCTAAGCGACGGCCCCTGATCACTCGTCCTAAAGGGGTCCAAGTTCGAATCCCGGTGAGGCATGGATGTTGTGTTTGTCTTACGGCACTGGCTCTCTCCCTTCCCTGGAACCAGTGACCATAAATTAGGGAAGAGCGACTGCCTTTTGCCCATTGAGTTGCTCACGTGGGTGGTTAAACCTTCAATCAAAAAAAAAAAAATAATAATAATTTGCTCGATAAGTGATCTTTAGAAGCATTTACTCATTCAGACGGGGTGGAAACCTCACCAATGTGCTGTATGCCCCAAACGATTTCTCGAAAAAGTGTTCTTTTGAAGTATTTACTCATTCACAAGGGGAAAGCCTCACGCATGTGATGTATGTTCCAAGCAATTTGCTCGAAAATGTGTTCTGTTTCTTTGATTTATACCTCATGTTCGAAACTTACAAAAGTCCGGCGCATGAGGGACTGTTAAAGAACTGTTTTAGGAAACTATTAATCGTTTACCTTATTTTAGCATTTATTCGCACATTTATGCATAATTTTAGTAAAGAATAAAATTTTGTGTATAATTATTTTTTTCTAAATTTTGAAATATGAAATATTAACTAACATTTCCTCATACTCCCATCCAGAGCAGACAACCAATTGAGGAGGTGGAAGCCTGCGCAAGAGTGACCGCTTGCAACAGGAAGTATACAATTTATGTAGGAATCCCCTTGAAGAACACTCTACAAAACATATGAGGTTCCTGTAAAGGCATTTCAGGAAAAAAAAATGACAAAAAGTAGAATAAGCAAAATAATTGTTTAAAACAATAAATGACAGGAAAGTGACGTAACACTTTCACAAGAAAGCACAAGAAATATGAAAGATGAGATTGAAAAAACATCAATAGATCCTTTACATTACTATAATTGGTGACAGTGATTTTTATTCTTTATCTATAATACTCCCGTATGTGGAATGAATTACTCTGTATATTTTACTACTAGTCAGTACATTGTTGGAAAATAGGGGATATAGTCAAAATTGAATTAAATATTATATTTTAATGTTTTAAGCAAAATACTGACACTATATCAGAAGCCAAAATAATGTGTTTTTAAGAGAATGGAATATATCTTTAAGTTTTATATCGTCTAATATCTTAGCTACAAATATTTAAAATTAAAATAAGTTGTTCTATAATTTTATTAAGAATTTTCGATCCTTGGCGTCAGTAAATAAATAAATACATCGCTCTTTCCACATTCCAGAAACACATAGCAACCGAAAAATTGTTTTCAGCCGCCGCCGTGGAATTGAATCACGATCTCTCGATATCTAGTCGAGCGCGTTAGCTTTACACCACGATGGCCAACAATTTTTAATTTTATTTTTTATTTTTTTTTAACTCAGCTTCTGACATTATAAATTCGTAAGATGGGCTCAGCTGGTTACTGAGACGTCTCCATCTGGTGGGCATTAACGGCACTGGCTATATATATATTATAGCAATTAAATCCAAAGGGCGAGATCCAAGGTGAAAATCCTCCAAATACGTGGCGTCAGTAAATAAATAAATACATCCCTCTTTCCACGTTCCAGAAACACTTAGCCAAAGAATATCTAACGAGAAGAAGTTAAAGTTCCGTGAGACGTAACTAGCGCAGCCGTATCTTCAGGGAAAACATGCAGTGCACAGAAGCCAACATAACAGGCTGATGCCGGAGCAGACTGAGTTGGACTGAGCATGCGCGTTTGTGTTGGGGTTATTTGTTCACTTTCTTCAATTCTCTCTTCTAGCTCTGCGTTTACTGCTACAGTCGTTTCAATGTTCTGTGAATTGTACAAGTGGACTTACAATTTTATTTTGGTAGTCTGTATCAAGCAAGGCATGTCTTTGATGGAAGAAAATGATATATCTACTAGGTGAGTAATAACGGGGTTTTTTTTTCATTCCTTTTTAAGTGTTATTAAAGGAAACATTTTGAGCCTTACATTGTTCCATTGTATGCATGTTGATATGGAGGTTAATCATTCTTCTCGCCTTTACCTAGAATCATTCTCAATTATATGTTTCCTTAGGATTCACAGCCATTAAGTAAAGAATATAACTAAGGTTACAAGCTACATGTAAATTTTAAAGATTCTCCTACCTAACGTGTACGTTTTGTGGGAACCCATTCATGTGCTTTTGAGAATTCCACGATAACAATTTTAATACTTCGGGGTAACACGAACCCCATTGATATTCAAAAATGGCCTCAGCATATTTGACATTTAAGGTAAATTGTAAATATAAAATTCATGGCAAGCAATCGGGTATTACTATAAAGTAGTTATCTGTAGGTATTTCTGTGCAAAGTGCACATGTGTGTGATTACCCCTGATCATGTGGCCATGCTGATGCACCTGCAATGCAATATGCAAAATAATATTTATAATGGTTCCATATAAACCAAACACCCCTAAAATAGGGTTGAATAAAAATTAGGCATAGAATATTTTTTAAATGGGAAATCTGTGTCAGCTGTTTAATTGAAGTAGAACTTCCTCTTCATAACTCCCAACCCAAATCAAGCAGGGCACTTTTTTACTTTAAGGTACTTTTCTACAATCGCCATGCGGGTGTTGTGTTGGAAACTAAGCAAAGTGTAAGAGTGTATATTTAATGTGTACACAACTTATTAAATTTTTTCTTCTTTGTGGTTTTGTTTGTTGCTGCACACACTTGCACCTGGTAGTACTTCAAAGTATTTGTGTTACATGTGTAACTTATGTGATACACAATATTTATTTTACCTGTATATTAGTTCTGTGGCCAGTATAGATCAACAGCAGGACAAAATGGTTATACAATATGTATTTTCCTAGGTTCCCAAATCCTTAGACCAAAGCCACAGTCAGAGCTGTGACATGCTGGGTTCAGAAATTATGAGTGCCAAATCAATTTTTCATTAGGTTTATTTATTTGCAAACGCAACATTCAGGGCGGGCAGTTGAAAAAAATGAAAAAAAAAAACAAATACAAGTTAATAACTTTGGTTTGATTACTTTTTGGCCTTCCTGACTCAGTACACCAACTGGATACAACCTATGCATAACAGAGTAACACAATTTAGAAAAATTCAATTTCTGGACTTAACATTAGTTGACATAATTTCATACCCATTCAGTAATAATAATATTTCATATGTAACTTTTTGTTATTCTCACCCCAGAGTCAGAGGTGCAACACTATTCCACACAACTGTTTCTTTTAAGACTCCCTCTCGCAATATTTCAGCTGTTAGGAGGGAGTCACCTGAGCGTATGAGTCAGAGGGGCAACACTATCCCACACAACGGCCTCTGATCATTCGTCCAAAAGGGGTCCGGGTTTGAATCCCGGTGAGGCATGGATGTTGTATTTGTCTTACGGCACTATCTCTCTCCCTTCCCTGTAACCAGTGACCCTAAATTAGGGACAGACGACTGCTTGCTCGCGGTGGTCGTTACACCTGGAATCAAAGAAAGAAAAATATCCCACACAACTATTCTTTTAGACTCCCGCAGTATTCCAACTGAACTCGGAGTCATCTGAGCATATTAGAGAGTACTACAGACATGCTATTTTTATAATTATAGCTTGAAAGATGAGACAGAGATTTTCCTTGTCAGTTTACAAAAAAAAATTCATAAACAGCCTTATGACAGCAAAAAAGGAAAAAAACTACGTAAGTAAGCTAAAATTGCCAGGAAATCGTAACCTTGCCATAGAGATTTGTATCCATGGTTTCCCATACGACTTATGTTGAATACATACTATGTACAGTAAGCACATGAAAAAAAAAATTTCTCCAGTACCCACCTTCAGACAAAATTACTACTTAGCCTTAAGGGCTGCATGTTACAATTTAAGCATTTTATTTCCCTTTTAAGGGTTTCTAGAATTTTCTAAAATACATTTGAATACCTAGCCACTTAAACAAAAAATGTCCTCTTTAAACAAGGGCTCCTTTGCTATATCACTCAAATGGCAAGCATATAACTCCTCCTCTGATCTTACATAACTGACTCAGTGGCTCAACTGTAATGAAACTATTTCAAGTTATTACACTGTTCCAATATCCTCCGACTCACTGGTCAGAAAACATATATATATTTTTATGACGCTTAGCCACTATGAGGTATTAATCTTTAGGTAATTTTATGTGCAAAATTCACATTCGCATGATTACCACTGGTAATGTGGTTGGTACACCTTCTGTGGCTTTATTAATCTGGTGCGTCACAATTCCGAGAATGCTAATCACTGAACCACAACTACCACTACTATGGAATGGAGAGGTGACTTACGATTCCAGTTGCAAGTAACTGTATCCACAATTGTTGTTGTTTTTTTGTATAGACGTGAACGTGGGATTTGGTGTGGCTTGTCCCTAAGCAAAGTTTGTTCACAATCATGTGTAATAAGGTAGCAGTGCTTACACTACTACATGTGTGCAGCCTGCTAAGTGCAAATCCTACATTACAGCTTATGCCTACATGTAGAAATTACAATTTTCATTTAATTATTTAAGAAAAATTGAAAATATTTTACGCCTGTCCTTAATATTTTACGCCGGTCCTATAAACCTCCAACTAAACGAAATCCGTCGGAATCGACAGTTAGTTTTTCTTTTCTTTTTTTTTTTTTTTCTGGTAGAGAATAAACTCATATGAAACAACAAATGTGAACTTTATTTGATTGACAAATTCATTCAACCAGTTCAGTAAAGACAATAGCACAAGTTCGTTTTTTTTTTTTTTTTTTTTTTTTTTTGACTGAAGGTTTAACGACCACAGTGAGCAACTCAATGGGCTATAAGCAGTCGCCCGTAATATTTTCACTAACAATAGTCAACAGAATGTTTATTTATATAATGGGAAACGTCTTACCTACGTGAATAAACTGGATTGAGTGAATATTAACTTGCATATATACATCACACAGTCCAACGGCATAGCGCAATCAGGTCTTCGAGAGTGTTTGCTGTTCCGATGAGAAGACCTTTGATACAAAAGCCTACTAGCGTTGTTTTGGGCAAACGGTTTGCTCAGAAAAGACTTTGGACTATCTCAGTCCCTCCATGTGTCCGCCTTCAACAGCACACGAGTCTACAGCAGGCGATCGAATGTCAAATGCATCCTTCTCCCATAGACTTTACATGGGAACTTTACATCCCCACAACCCGAACGGTTGCCCCCAATCTCATTTTTTTCTCTTCGACTGGCACATCTACATGGTAGGACCTTTATTTTGATACCTCAACCATATCTTTACGTTCAGCCGTTCTCTCAAAATAGGACTCACAGTAAAAAAAAAACTAATAGAATTAATACATAGATTTTTTTTTATTGTTCCTGTATTTGTTGGTTTTATTTTACCCTTTTTCTTCAAGTGCGTGGTCTTTGCTGTAGTGTAGCATTTCCTGAGATTTTTTTATTTTTGGCCAAACCATCATGACATTAGGTCTGGGTTCATGAAATCTACTTAGGATACCCCCCCAACAGAATTGGGTTCAGTTTGGCAATTTATAAAGCTATTTAGGGGTGTGAAAGAAAGACATTTTCCTTGTCCCTGATGTGTTACATTATTTGCGTATTCGTGGAATGGGTTCTTCAACTGATGATCACCCTTATGCTTCATGTATGCTTTCTGTTGTACTGTATAAGTCAAGTATTGTTACAATTTTTATTTTAGAAAAAATGTATTGTTGTCGTTTTTCACATAATTGAAAATGTGAGGTTTTAATCCCTTGTGTTCTTTTAGCTAATACTTCAGTTCTGGCAGGGGTCCTGAGCTTACCAAGTATGAGAGAGGCCATGATGAAAAAGTTACAACATGAAACAGAGAATGCCGACATTTTTGAAGATTTGCCAGCCTCTGTTGATGCAGTGAGCAGGAGCCCAGATCCAGCAGTCCCTACGGCCAAACACTATTGATTTTGTGCGTAGGCAGTTATTTTCTCAGCGTCGAATGAAAACGCCTAAAACGGCAAAATTTAAATCTTTATCTGCTAAGCTTTATTATCTTAAGAGAAAATACGCAAAGAAAAACATTAAGTGCAGAATTAAAAGTGTTCTGGAAATCATTCAGCCTTTAGTGTCTCAAAATATATTCAAATTCATCAAATGTCAAATCTCTGCTGGTAGTGTTTCCCGCCATGGGCGTAGGTGGTCGCTAGGTGACAAATTTTATATTTTCAGCTCTACCTTGCAAGTCCTAAAGCATATTGCACACTCAAGACAACATTTTTTTACATTTACCAAGTAAACAAACTCTCCTGAAATGTGTATCAGGTATTGCAATGGAGCCAGGATTTTTCAGCTCTACCTTGCAAGTCCTAAAGCATATTGCACACTCAAGACAACATTTTTTTACATTTACCAAGTAAACAAACTCTCCTGAAATGTGTATCAGGTATTGCAATGGAGCCAGGATTTTTCAGCTCTACCTTGCAAGTCCTAAAGCATATTGCACACTCAAGACAACATTTTTTTACATTTACCAAGTAAACAAACTCTCCTGAAATGTGTATCAGGTATTGCAACGGAGCCAGGATTTTTCAGCTCTACCTTGCAAGTCCTAAAGCATATTGCACACTCAAGACAACATTTTTTTACATTTACCAAGTAAACAAACTCTCCTGAAATGTGTATCAGGTATTGCAACGGAGCCAGGATTTTTCAGCTCTACCTTGCAAGTCCTAAAGCATATTGCACACTCAAGACAACATTTTTTTTACATTTACCAAGTAAACAAACTCTCCTGAAATGTGTATCAGGTATTGCAATGGAGCCAGGATTTTTCAGCTCTACCTTGCAAGTCCTAAAGCATATTGCACACTCAAGACAACATTTTTTTACATTTACCAAGTAAACAAACTCTCCTGAAATGTGTATCAGGTATTGCAACGGAGCCAGGATTTTTCAGCTCTACCTTGCAAGTCCTAAAGCATATTGCACACTCAAGACAACATTTTTTTTACATTTACCAAGTAAACAAACTCTCCTGAAATGTGTATCAGGTATTGCAATGGAGCCAGGATTTTTCAGCTCTACCTTGCAAGTCCTAAAGCATATTGCACACTCAAGACAACATTTTTTTACATTTACCAAGTAAACAAACTCTCCTGAAATGTGTATCAGGTATTGCAATGGAGCCAGGATTTTTCAGCTCTACCTTGCAAGTCCTAAAGCATATTGCACACTCAAGACAACATTTTTTTACATTTACCAAGTAAACAAACTCTCCTGAAATGTGTATCAGGTATTGCAACGGA
The DNA here is from genome assembly GCA_039090855.1 of Macrothele yani. NCBI lineage: Eukaryota > Metazoa > Arthropoda > Arachnida > Araneae > Macrothelidae > Macrothele > Macrothele yani. The sequence goes on along the minus strand of CM077031.1, from coordinate 79,752,131 downwards.
GCCAGGATTTTTCAGCTCTACCTTGCAAGTCCTAAAGCATATTGCACACTCAAGACAACATTTTTTTTACATTTACCAAGTAAACAAACTCTCCTGAAATGTGTATCAGGTATTGCAATGGAGCCAGGATTTTTCAGCTCTACCTTGCAAGTCCTAAAGCATATTGCACACTCAAGACAACATTTTTTTTACATTTACCAAGTAAACAAACTCTCCTGAAATGTGTATCAGGTATTGCAATGGAGCCAGGATTTTTCAGCTCTACCTTGCAAGTCCTAAAGCATATTGCACACTCAAGACAACATTTTTTTACATTTACCAAGTAAACAAACTCTCCTGAAATGTGTATCAGGTATTGCAATGGAGCCAGGATTTTTCAGCTCTACCTTGCAAGTCCTAAAGCATATTGCACACTCAAGACAACATTTTTTTACATTTACCAAGTAAACAAACTCTCCTGAAATGTGTATCAGGTATTGCAACGGAGCCAGGATTTTTCAGCTCTACCTTGCAAGTCCTAAAGCATATTGCACACTCAAGACAACATTTTTTTACATTTACCAAGTAAACAAACTCTCCTGAAATGTGTATCAGGTATTGCAACGGAGCCAGGATTTTTCAGCTCTACCTTGCAAGTCCTAAAGCATATTGCACACTCAAGACGACATTTTTTTTACATTTACCAAGTAAACAAACTCTCCTGAAATGTGTATCAGGTATTGCAATGGAGCCAGGATTTTTCAGCTGCTGTGCTGGATTCCATCCGTTTAGTAGCCAGCAAGTTGAAACCACATGACAAAAAAATGTTTTATATCATTAGATGAAATGAAGCTAAAAAAGGTTTAGTGTACAATAGGAAAAAAGATTCTGTAGATGGTTTTGAGGATTATGGTTCCCACATTATTGATACTCCTCGTATTGCAACGCACGTGCTTTGCTATTGTAGTTTGTGGGCTTTGCAAAAAGTGGAAACAGGTTGTCGGGTACTTTTTCTCAGCCGATACCACACCAGCAGCAACTAAAGGAGAAGAAATATTTTTTTATTCTAATTGATTGTACACCACCTCTGTCTCATATTGATGAGCTATCTTTTGTTGTACGATATGCACAGACTCAAGTTTAAGAATCGTATAACAAATTTTGACATTTATTCATATCCAATATATTTAGCTAAAACAATTTTTTTTCCCCCGTGGTTTTTTTCCTGTTCTTCTAATGGAAATTACAAAAATTCTTGATGATGGAGATACTCCTCCAGTATATCTCTCTCCATCCGTGAGATAATTTTTGAGTGACATGTCACTATGCTCTCTGTGATGCATTAATATCACAATTCACCTGAAGGAAAGTTTCATATGAAAATATTGTAGACAAATTTTCTTTTATAATAAACTGTGAAACAAATGAAGCTTCTTGTAGAGGAGCATTATAATGATTTAGATGATTTTGCTGAAAGATATCAGCAATTTTTGCTCATTAAACAGAAACCTCAAAATATTATAGACAGTTAGCGAAATTTACGTAAACTAAATACGAGAACATTTCCAAATGTTGAGGCAACTTTGAAAATATTTCTAACTTTGCCAATTAGCAACTGTACAAGTGAATGTTGTTTTTCTTTTTTGAAAAGACTGAAATCTTTAAGAACAACGCTATGTCTGAAGAAACTTTCTGCATTGGCAATACATTCTTTTGAAAATGACAAATTCTATTTCACATTTTAATGATGTAATTTGTGAATTTCAAGCTCAAAAGATAAGAAAGAAGTCATTTTAAAGATAACACAGGTGACAGGTTAACAAAAACAAAATCTCCTGTCACAGATGCTTAAACCATTTTAGGGTATTTCTAGGGTTATGGATACATACTTTGTAAGTTTTTTATAATAGGGTGTTTTACAGATCCTTAGTGTTTAGATTCCATCATATTTATATTTCATGAAGTCCACGGTTGAATATGAAATCATATTTTGACAAAGTCAATTTCATTTTGAATTCACCTTGGAGAAAAATAGATTGAACTGTAATATTTACTGCACACAGCCTTGACCAGGAGAATATCAAATTTACTTTGGTCATTGACTGTTCCTTCTCATAAGGGTTAGGTGGTGGTGTTTCACGTAAATATCTTCTTCAGTGTCTTTGTCCAGAATACTGGATTTGAATCCCATAGATATCTGTGTGCATGGAAATCTGTATTGGAAAATGAAGAATGCGTAAAAATGTTATTAGGTGTGCAACTCAATTCTTGAAAATGTTATTAGGTGTGCAACTCAATTCTTGAAAATGTTATTAGGTGTGCAACTCAATTCTTGAAAATGTTATTAGGTGTGCAACTCAATTCTTGAAAATGTTATTAGGTGTGCAACTCAATTCTTGGTCCCTAACCGTAAGCGATCGTAGAACGTAGGCAAATACAAATAGCTGTGTGCGATAATGGCTGATTGCAGCGCCATCCAACAGCTTTCCAGGCAACCGTAAACTCTCAAAACTGTAGTGGCAGAAGGGACGAAAGTTGACGGTGAAGGCAATGTCGTTCGAGAAGCGACATTTGAGGCGCTACCTCCTGTTCACGTTTCAGCTGGGAAAAAAGTGACTCGGAAGCCCAGCAAATGATCTGTACTGCTTTTGGTGAGGCTGCTGTGTCCTACAGTATGTGTAAGAAGTCGTTTAAGCTGGGAAATTTCGATCTCCGTGATGTAGAACGTCCGGGACAGCCACAGAAAGTTGACGATGAGGAACTGGAACAACTGTTGGACGCAGATCCCTGTCGCACACAATCAGAGCGTGCCTAGGAACTCTGAGTAACATGGCAAGCCATTGCAAAGTGCCTGCACAAGCTTGGATGGATTCACAAGGAGGGCCGTTGGGTAGCCCACCAACTCACAGCTGCGAATAAGTCTAGGCGCTAAGATGTTGCTGTGTCCTTGCTCTCCAGATTCAAGAAGAAGGATTTCCTCCACAAGATTTTGGCCTGTGATGAGAAGTGAATCCTCGACGATAATCCTAAGCTGCGCAAATCGTGTGTTCATCCAGGTCAGCCTACCACCAGTACCGGCAAACCGAAAATCCATGCCAGGAAGTTGTTGTTGTGCGTATGGTGGAATCAGCACGGTGTCGTACACTATGAGTTGCTCAAACCTGGTAAAACGGTCCCTGCTGAACAATATTGTCAGCAACTCATTCATGTGAGTGACGCAATAGAGACGAAAAGGCCATACTCCAGCAAGGGCAGAAGGTCGGTCCTGTTGCTTCAGCATAACGCGCGTCCTCACATCGTGAAAACGACTTTAAACATGATCACCGACCTGGGACGGGAGATTATTCCACCCGGCGTATTCTCCAGACTTCGCCCCGTCGGATAATCACCTCTTCCGCTCCCTGCAACATCACCTGAGCGAAACGAACTTCACTTCTGTCGAGAAGGTCCACACAGGTATTGATGAATTTATCAACTCGAAACAGCCCTCTTTTTTCCACAGTGGCATTCGGCAGCTCCCTGATCAATGCAAGGGTGCTTATTCTGTGAAATCGAATTTCCTGAAACCAAACCCAAATTTCCTGAAATGAACGTAGATCAATACTTACAAAAAAAAATCAGAATATATGTGTTACATTCGAAATTTATTTCCCAAGTTCTGATATTTTTTTTAAAGAACAGTGGCCTTTATAAAATTTTACTAAGTGCAAATTTCCAGTGTTGAGAGCATTTGTCATTTTCATGTAGGACTTCCGTCCACAGGGAGTAGAGTTTAGGTCCCAGCCACCTACAGCGAGATCGCCTTTTGGGCAGGACACAGAAACGGAAGGAATGAGAGCAAGTCTAGCGACTTTTGACAGAACAGTTTGTAGTGAGATTAGAGTACAGTAGATGGCGCCACCGTACAAGTACGATATTGCACATAGATGGGTGAGAGAATTTCAAAAATTACTTACTCTGAGAGCATTGTCATTTTCATGTAGCACTTCCGTCCACAGGGAGAAGAGTTTAGGTCCCAGCCACCTACAGCGAGATCGCCTTTTGGGCAGGACACAGAAACGGAAGGAATGAGAGCAAGTCTAGCGACTTTTGACAGAACAGTTTGTAGTGAGATTAGAGTACAGTAGATGGCGCCACCGTACAAGTACGATATTGCACATAGATGGGTGAGAGAATTTCAAAAATTACTTACTCTGAGAGCATTGTCATTTTCATGTAGCACTTCCGTCCACAGGGAGAAGAGTTTAGGTCCCAGCCACCTACAGCGAGATCGCCTTTTGGGCAGGACACAGAAACGGAAGGAATGAGAGCAAGTCTAGCGACTTTTGACAGAACAGTTTGTAGTGAGATTAGAGTACAGTAGATGGCGCCACCGTACAAGTACGATATTGCACATAGATGGGTGAGAGAATTTCAGGGAGGACATAGGAAAGGATACCCATTTAACCAGTGGGTCCAGCCTGGGGGCCGTCACTTTACGTGCTCGTCCGATGCACGGCGGATATTCAGCGATTGTTAGTAAATCACACCATCTCTGAAAGATCAGCCCAGGCTTGAACCTGGGGACCCAGCATCGATTTCCCAGTGTTTGGTCCCTCAAAGCTATAAATAATGCTTATAAAACGTAAAATACTAAGAGAAAAAAATAAAAAAGGCAACTTACATAATTGGTGCATTGCCTGCCTGTGTCAATGGTGTATTTTCTTGTGCAGAAAAGACTGTAATGTATATGACAAAGTTTGTTCAGTTCAGTTTATACTTTAAATGATTTGTATATTCACCTAATAAGTCATTTTTGGTGTAAGTAAAACTATTGAATAAACTAGTAGTTGCAGTTGAATATAATGTTTTAATGAATGCAGAACTGCATTCATCTCTGTTCTGCATTCATCTATATTGAACATATCAATGCTACTGATGGAGGCAAAACTTCATACTTCATAATGCTTTAGAAAAAATGTGGTTATTTTGTTTATATTTTGCTGCAAATCCTTTGTGTGAGATTTACGTTTACTGCACCCAGATTCCTGCTTTGGTGTTGACAGATTTTGTGTTGGAATTTTAGGGCTCACCGCAATCTTTGTACTTACAGAGCTAGCTGCTGATGATTTATTTATTCCAGAAAAATGATCTCCAATTACTTCATGCCTTATATCATACTTTTCCTTAGTTGATTTGTGATGAATTTTTCAGCTTTGCAATGTGTTCTGTAACAAAGTTTTGTCAACTGCAGTGGCGATCGGATTTTCAACACCAAACATCTCAAAGGTTGAACATTTCTTTGTTAAGAGGTTATATTTGAGGGTATGATAACTGTCCAAGCTTTTTGCATCTAAACTAGTTCTGTGCTGTGTGATGATATTATCCATGAAATTAAATGAGCTTTCCACAATTGGCCCATGAAAGCATGAGATGACGGCTTTTACAAGTTTACCCAATGTGGAGTACTTTTGTATTCCATCATGTGAGCACATTTTTGACACTGCAGCCCAGTATTCATCAATGCCTTTGGGAATTTTATTTTTTTCACATTTCTCATTGGCTGAGTAATTAAAGATATCACTAATTGCTGTATCGATTTGATATGATCTGATTTCTTCATCGATCACAAGCATTTCGTTAGCAGATAGCACTGAACTACATGCATCAGTCAATTTTGAAAGAGCTATATGACGGTACTCGCCCAAATTTTCACTCGATGCCTTAATGAAGGGAAGATTAATGAGGATTGGAACAACGCTACAATGATCCTGCTACATAAAAAAGGTGACATTGAGGATCTCCGGAACTACAGACCTATCAGCCTCCTATCAGTGGTTTATAAAATCTTCACTAAAGTTCTTTCACACCGCTTGAAGGTAACACTGGACATGGTTCAACCGAGAGAACAAGCTGGATTCAGAAGTGACTATAGCACAATAGATCATATCCACGTACTGAGAGAACTAATTGAAAGAGTGAAGGAATATATACTTCCATTGAGCATGGCTTTTATTGATTATGAAAAAGCCTTTGATTCGGTGAAACCATCAGCAGTTACAATGGCTCTGAAATCCTGCGGTATTGAAGATGCGTACATTAATACTATTAATAACATCTATGAAAATGCAAGTGCAAAGATTCGGCTGTTTGAAAATACAACACACATAAAAATTGGAAAGGGAATGAGACAAGGTGACACCATATCTCCCAAGCTCTTTAATGCCCCATTGGAAAATGTTTTTCAATCACTGAACTGGGAAAACAAAGAGATAAAGATTAATGGAGATTATCTAACCCACCTTCGTTTTGCTGATGGCGTAGTCATTTCTGCAGATACCCCATCCGAGCTTCAGAATATGATCCGGGAACTTGCTGACAAGAGTAAAGAAGTGGGAATAAAAATGAACTTTCAGAAGACAAAAGTGATGTTCAATACTTTTTCAAGAAATGAAGATTTATCGATTGATGGAGAAAAGGTGGAGATAACAGATGCGTACGTTTAAATTGGACAGCAGATATCAAGTGAGGATCACATTGATGAAGAAATTAATCAGCGTACAAAACTTGCCTGGAGAGCTTTTGGAAGAAACAGCATAATTTTCAAGAGCAATATGACATTATGTCTTAAAAGAAAAGTGTTTGATCAATGCATCCTTCCAGTGCTTACGTATGGTGCAGAGACGTGGACCTTAACTAAAAGAGACATACAAAGGCTGCAGACAACTCAAAGCAGCATGGAGAGGTGCATGCTTGGTGTAACCAGGAGAGATAAGAAGAGGAACTCGTGGATCTGAAAAATGACAAGAGTGGAAGACATCATGATCAGAGTTAAATCCCTGAAATGGCAATGGGCTGGACATGATGCCAGAAGGACAGACCGTCGATGGACAGCCGAAATTTTAGATTGGATTCCAAGGGACAGGAAAAGACCCAGAAGAAGACCACATGGGAGATGGGTTGGATGAAATTCGAAAGTATGCGGAAGTAACATGGAGGAGACTGGCACAAGACAGACCGTTGTGGAAGAAACTTGGGGAGACCTTCATCCAGCGGTGGATTGATGATGATGATGATAATGATATAGGTAGCAGTTTGGCCCCTAAGGAAGGGGTCTAACCTTGAAAAACTAATCACAGTAGAAGTTCCCACAGGAAGTTTTTGGATCATGTATAAGGAGCATGCCAGATAACATTTCTTTAGCTCTTTCTTAAATGAAGATACCATATAATCATTTGATGTACTTGCAGCAATAAGTTTTTTGGCTTCTCCTCCAACATAAATAAATTTGCCTGGCAGGTGATTATCGCCACTCTTCAAATCTATTTTCAAAAGATCCTTGTGAGTTTTGCACTTTGAGATTATTTCATGTTTAATGAAAAATGATAAAATTTTCTTTATCAACACAAAAAGTTCAACATGCAATCTATGCAGCATAGGCTTTTTGGTCTGAAACAGCTCTATGTATTCATTGAATATAGGCAGAACAGTTTTGTACAGATGGATTTCAAGTAATGTTTTCTTTTGCACCACAAAAAGGCTTTCGATAATTTTATTCTTCCTTTCTTTTCCCATTCCTGTTAAACTTTTTGATTTCAAAGAATCTTGAATTTTCACAAGTTTGGACACACAAGAATTACTAATTTTTCTTTCCTCGTACACTTTATCCAAATCAGACTTATACAAATTTCTGTCTGAATCTTTAATCCAAGAATAATAGAAGATTAGTAACGCATCCCACGACAAAATCATGCGTTCAACTGCTGGGAGCACACACAGCCATCTAAGTAGAGGAAAAGGGGGCATTCTGTTGCAGGGACAGCCCTCCATAGACTTAACATTGGCTGTCCCCGGCTGTCCCCGGCTGTCCCAAGGCTTCCCCAGCGGTTCCCTTTTCAGAATTTTTGTCACGTGATCGTCCCCAAGATGTGCTGCCCCCTAGCGGTGCTTCTCGGAACTTTCAATGGATCTTTGTTTTTGAGGGATGGCAACGACCGAGTTTGAAAGGGGGTGGATATAGGGGGATGTAAACTCGATGTGCTGCCCCCTAGCGGTGCTTCTTGGAACTTTCAATGGATCTTTGATTTTGAGGGATGGCAACGACCGAGTGGGAAAGGGGCTGTCAACTCGATGTGGTGCTCCCTAGCGGTGCTTCTTGGAACTTTGTTTTTCTCGGGAGATTTATTGGACTTTGTCAAATTTTTGGAGGAAGTTTTTTTTTTTTTGTCCTTTCCAATATTTTTTGTTTCCTCGAATTTGTTTTATTAAACTTATATTTTTAGAGCTTTCGTGGGGTGTTAGGATTTTTTATAAACGTTGCATTATTTTTTATTTATTTTTTTTAATTTCAGAGTACATAAAAATGCTCTAATGGTCTCGGTGAGATTCGAACTCACATCTCGTCATTCAGAAAGCGTACATTCTTCCCCTAGACCATCAGACCATTGGGAAAATATGTTTGAGATAGGAAGATGTTTCTTCACGGTGTTAAAATGGTTTTGGGGACTTTTCTTGGAATTTCATTTAAAAATGGAGTGTGAGGGGGAGTGGACGTTATTTGAGTTGTGAACGAGTTGGTGTGAACATGAATTTTTCTGTTACGGTGGAACATCTCTCGTTGAATTGTTATAATGGAGGATGTAATGAAACAGACTTGTCTCACAGCCGTAAAAAAGGAAGCTTCGGTGGTGTGAATGCTTTATTCCATGCTGTCAAGAAAGAAGGAATCAAGAAAAAGACGTCGAGAAATGGCTGAAGTGGGAGAAAACGTACACCCTCCACAAACCGATGAGACATCATTTTCCGAGAAACAGAGTGTTGGTGAATAAAATAGATCAACAGTTTCAAGCAGACTTGGTTGACCTTCCCAGTTTGAGTCAACATAATAATGGATTTCGTTACTTGTTGACGTGTATTGATATATTTTCCAAATATGCGTGGGTAATTCCCTTAAAACAAAAGTCGGGGTCACATATCGTTCAAGCGTTTTCCAAGATTTTCGAACAGAGAATACCATTAAAACTGCAAACTGATAAAGGAACTGAATTTAAGAACAAAGAATTCCAAAAGTTTTTAAAACAGCACGAGTTGCATTTCTTTACGACGAACAACGAGACGAAAGCAAGTGTTGTGGAAAGATTCAATCGCACGTTGAAAACTAGAATGTGGTGATTCTTTTCAAGTCAAAATACGTTCAGATTCATCGACGTACTCAACGATTTAGTCCACAGTTACAATAATTCTACCCATCGAAGTATAAAAATGAAGCCTGTAGAAGTGAACGAAAAGAATGAAAAGCAAGTGTTTGACAATCTGTATGGTGACCTCAAGAGGGAAAAACCCACCTATAAATTTCAAGTCGGTATTCACGTGAGGATTTCTAAAACCAAATTAAAGTTTGAAAAGGGATACGAATCAAATTGGACGGAAGAAGTGTTTGTGGTGAGTGACCTTGTTCCAAGATCCCCTCCCGTTTACAAAGTAAAAGACTTATTGAATGAAGAGCTGGAAGGAACATTTTACGCTGAAGAGCTTCAAAAAGTGACTCTCTCAGAGTCCTTTCCTGTGGAACGTGTTCTGAAGAAACGCAAAAGGAAAGGAAAAATGGAATACTTTGTTAAATTTAAAGGGTATCTTGATAAATTTAATGCTTGGATCCCCACTGAAGACTTGACCTCTCTATAAAACCGACCTTTTTTTTAGAAGAAACATCATTCGTCAACATGAGTTTCTATCTGACGTTACCTAGCGACAGCTCTCTCCGCTACTTTGCAGACAATAAAATTTCTCATTTCATCAAGCGTCTTCCCTCACCGATCGAACTCAATGGTGACTGGGAAGTGGGACTCGTCGAACTCATCTACCCTCATTCCTGGTTTAATGTGAATGTAAATTCAAATTCCTTTGCTTACGGTGTCGGCCCAAGTCTACTGAAAGCAGCAAAAATCCCTGCTGGATATTATGATTCTGTGGGAGATGTGGTAAAAGCCATGTCCCAGCACTGGTCGGAAAAAATCACGATGTTTTTTAATAAAAACACGAGACGTGTCAAAGCAACTTTAACTCATGGTTCTCAACTGCAGCTATTTCCTGGAGTAGCTGAAATTCCAGGTTTTCAACCTGGAGTGTATTCAGCATCAGAAGGGAGTGATGTCACAATTCATGGAAATTTCGTAGCCGATCTGAACACGTCGCTTTCCCTATTGTACGTGTACAGCGATATTGTGGATCCTCAGCCTGTGGGAGACATGGTTGCTCCTCTCCTTCGCATCGTGAAAGTGAGAGGAGAAAACGGAGATGTGGTGAGGCCCTTATACGACCGCCCTCATTATTTGCCTATCGCAAGAAAACATTTCCAAACCGTAGAAATCGTTATAAGGAATCACTCGGGACAATTAGTACCATTTGAACGTGGGAGAGCGATCGTGAAACTTCATTTTCGTCTCAAGGCTCTGTAGTCATGTATGAACCATACCGCTGTTGTACAAAATCCTTCGAGGAATATTACGTCAATCAAACTGGAAACGGTTTAGTCTACTATCAAGGAGCACCCCTTCAAAAAGTTTATGGACTTGGGGGACTTTTTCGCTCGTTATTTAGAGCGGCGGTACCATTATTCAAACAAGGTGCAAAAACGCTTGGAAAACAAGTCTTGCGAACGGGGGTCGACCTTGCAAATGATTTAATGCAAGGAAAGGATGCAAAAACAGCAGCCAAACAACGAGCTAAAGAAGCAGGACAAATTCTCACTGACAAAGCAGCTAATAAAGTGAAGAAAATGTTGGGAGGAAGCGTTAAAAGGAAGAGAAATACGAAGAAACGCATCATTCGTTCAAAGAAAGTCAAGAGGAGAGCACACGATATTTTTGATCCATAAACCATGGCTTTGATTCACAGTCATTCTTCGGTATGTTTCAAGTCAGAGCTTGATTTATTTGCTTTACCGCCCACCCAAACGAGCATAGAAAAAGGACAATAGATCGAATATCACCCCTTGGCCAACATTCGAGATGGAGGACCTATGGAATTTAATATTTCTTAGAGTGGAGAAGAATACATGGATTTGTCTGCCAGTCAACTCTACGTAAAAATTAAAATTGTGAAAGCTGATAATTCTGTCATAGCTGACAGAGAGCCCGTGGGGCCCATTAACTGTTTTCTTCATTCTCTGTTTTCCCAAGTTGGTGTTAGTTTAAACGAAAGAGTGATTTCGTCCTCGAGCAACACGTATCTTCACAGAGCATATATTGAAACTCTATTAAATTATGGAGAAGACGCAAAGAAATCCTATTTAGCATGTGAAGGGTTTTACAAGGATACAGCCGGACATCTGAACGAAATTAATCCCACGAATGCAGCAACAAACAAAGGATTGCATCAACGCTATGAGCTCGTGAAAGACAGCAAAACGTTGGACATGATTGGAACCTTGCACTGTGATTTATTTTTTCAAAACAGACTGCTTCTCAATTTAGTGGACGTGAAAATTAAACTGGTTCGAAGTAAATCTGATTTCTGCCTCGTTTCCTCCTCGGAGGCCCCCAATTACAGAGTTCTCATCGAACACGCCTCCATTTTTGTGAGAAAAGTGAAAGTCAATCCGGGAGTTGCCATCGGCCATGCAAAAGCTTTAGAAAAATCTCCAGCCAAGTATCCTATTGACCGTGTTTTATGCAAAGTGTATTCCGTCTCTCAAGGAAGTATGTCATTCGTGCAAGACAACGTATTCCTAGGACAAATGCCCAAAAGACTGATTATTGGATGTGTAGATAACATTGCTTTTAATGGTACATATAAATCCAACCCCTTTGAATTTAAGCATTATGATGTCAACTTTATAGCCGTGTACGTTGACGGACAGCCAGTTCCTCATAAACCTCTAGAACCTAATTTTGAAAAGGGAAACACAATTTGTTCTTTCCATAGTCTATTTCAAGGAACCGAGAAACTTGGCCAAGATTGTGGAATATATATCGATCGAGAGAAATTTTCCAAGGGATACCCTCTTTATGCATTCAATCTCAGTCCCGACATGTGTGATGGAGGGCATATGAACCTGATCCAACAAGGAAATTTAAGAGTGGAAATCAAATTTGGAAAAGCTTTAGCAAAAACCATTTCTGTGCTAATCTACGCAGAGTTCCAAAACATTATTGAAATTTCAAAGTCCAGAAACATTCTTTGTGATTTCTCCAATTGAAGAAATGAACAGTGTTCAAATTGCAAAGACCCTAAAGCAAGATCACGTAACAAGACGATCATTCATAGGAGTGTTTGCCTGTGACAGACTTCCCAAGAGAAGTTCCCAGCATGCCTTGTTGTGAATACGGACCGACATGGAAATCCTGGAAAACACTGGTTGGCTATGTATATGTCAAACCCCAAAACAATGGAATTTTTTGATTCTTTCGGACATTCTTCAGAATATTTTCAAGGACCTATTGCTCAATTTGTCGCCAAGTTTGATACTGTAAATTTTAATGATGTACCTCTTCAAAGTTCGTTTACAGCCGTATGTGGACAATATTGTATTTTCGTCTTGTATTCTAGATGTCGCGGAAAAAGCTTGTACTCCATTGTAAGAAATTTTCGATGGAAATCTGAAACAAACGACGTGCGTGCCTATCATTTCGTTCGAAATAAATTTCGAATTGTAACAAAATTTAGAATTTAAAAAAAAAATTGATTGAAATCTATTTTATGTGTCTATAAATTATTTTGTATCTTTTTTAATGACTTCAGTTGATAACATGGAAGTGCCCCGACTACAACATCATTTCACTGCTCTGATAGCGGGTCCTACTGGTAGTGGGAAGACTCAGTTTGTAAAACGCTTACTTCAACATCAAGAGGAAGTCATATCTCCCCCTCCCGAACATGTGGTGTGGTTCTACGGGGTTCACCAAACATTGTACGATGAAATAGAAAACGTGACATTTGTGGAAGGCCTTCCCTCTAATTTCCGTGACTATGTGAAAGGAAGAATGCTGTTTGTTATTGACGATCTCGTGACTGAATGCGGAAGCGATAAAAAATTAACTCACTTGTTCACTAGAGGGAGTCATCATTTCAATGTATCTGTGATGTTCATTACTCAAAATATTTTTCATAAAGGCAAAGAAATGCGAGAAATTTCCCTGAATGCCCATTACTTGTTTCTGTTTAAATCACGAAGAGATGTGAATCAAATCACTCATTTAGGGAGGCAGTTGTACCCTAGCAAACTTAAATTTTTTCAAGAAGTGTATTTGGATGCCACAAAATTCCCTTACAGCTATTTATTGATTGATCTAAAACCAGAGAAAAAGGAAAAATTAAGATTACGCTCTCAGATTCTTCCAGGAGACATTCAAGTAATATATCAACCTCGGTGAAATGAAATAAGTCTCAGTTTTCATCATGACGTTGTCAAAGCAGCAGGTTCAACTTTTATGCATAATTCAACACTGTCCAAGAAAAGTATTAAAAGACCTAATATTGAAATGTAGAAAAAATGGAATTAAAGCACTATGCGAAGTTTGTATGAATACGTTAAAAGGAAATGTTCCGCGTACTGAAACAAGGTGTGCTTATGCCGTTGCCTTGAAATATTCACTGCAACGGCATAAGCACACCTTGCGAGCACTCTCTCGAAAAAAGACGCCTCTATATAAAAAGAGGAAACTCCTTATTCAAAAAGGGGGATTTTTAGGTGTGTTGATTCCTGCTGCTCTCAGTGTATTAACGACTCTGCTTACGAAATAATGGAATTTGCCAAGAAAATGGTTCTGATTCCCGAAGAACGGATTTCACGTCATATGCCAACAGAGGAAACGTTAACGGACTTAGACAAAGAAATGAAAAAAATTCTACTAAGCAAAGAGTCTGACGAAGTGAAAGTGAAATTATATAATCAAGTCTTGAATAAACGTATTCAGGTATCGAGTTTCAATCCCCCAGTTTCACCTCAGGAAACACCATCGAGAACTGAAGAACCAGTGAAAGAAGAACATATCAAAGACGAGAAAGTAAAAGATGTTGTGGAAGACCTTATCATTCAGTCCGTTCCTACTAACATGAAGCGAAATGCAAAAAATGTGCTGGACGTCTTTAAAACGAACTCTGATATTATTGGCTGGAGCCCTAAGGCCGAATTGCAGGTCCGAGGACTTATTGTGAAAAACACGAATATTATTGACCTCATAGACTCTATGTTTCGAAGCAAAGTATCTAAGCTGCACATACCTCCTGAATTTGTAAAAGCATTAAAAGACATTAATTTACCCAAAAAGTTAATTAAAAATAAACAAATGTTGCATGTTCCTGTACAAGAAGGAAATTTGGTTGTAACTTCTAAACGGAAGAAGACAAATTTATGTAAAAATGTTCGTTGGATTCCTTATTAAAAATTTAGTTGAAAAAAAGTATCATTCTTTTTTAGTTTCTTTTTTCCTCTTTTTTTTTTAAATGCATTCCTAAGTTCATATTGAGAAGGGTTTAAATTTTGATTGCAAAGATCGTTTTAGGAAAAGTTGAAAACAGATAAGGTTCGTTTCGGAAATGTTGAAAACAGATAATGTTCGTTTCGGAAAAGTACATTCTCTTATAGGGTTAAAAATGGAACACTTCATATTTTCATAGGGTCGGTTTTGATGAAACACGTTTCAGTTCAAGGAAAATATTTTAAAAGGTATATTTTCGATTCAGTTGAAAACGATTCAGGTAGAAAACAGAATGCAGTAGAAACAGTCACAGCAAGTTCCTGAAAGTTGAAAATAGATGAGGTTGAAATTTGGAAAAATGTCTAAGGAAAGAAATTGTTATAAAACACAGACTGTTTTAGTTTTCCCAGGCTAGCGGGGTCTTCAGTGAGAGCGCTTCTTCTTTTTCAACCCAAAGAATAAAGCGAGTCAGTTTGAAACATTTCAAACTCCCCGAAAATAAGCCGTGTACTCTGGTTTCGACTCAATACAGTAAAGCATTGCTCTCAGACCAGTCGGAAATCCCCCCCCCCCCCCCCCCGGATTGGCCGCCTAATGGAAAACATCAGGCCCAGTTCCCTTAATAAATACCCAAATTTACATAAGAAAAGTCATCCGAAAAAGCACTAGTTCACCATTAAAACAATTGCATTGATTCTGTTACTGTTTTAAACATTTCTAAAAAAAAAAAAAATTTTACTTTTAAAATTCTTGAAAGCTTAATATTTTGACTCATTTCCATAAACAAATAATTTCACTTAGTTTATGTCACTATAAAAAATAATTTCACAAAAATTTATGTTTAGAATTAAAAAAAAATAATAATTACACTTTAAATTTAGGGTCTAGAATTAGGAATGACTTAAAACATTTTTAAAAAATGCATTTTTTAAAACTTAATTATCCACTTTTTTTTTAGTAATTTCCCTACCTCCCTCCCCCTTCCCTTACCCAAATTTTTAAGAGTCCTAAAAAGGACTTTTTAACTAGCAGGATTTGCTGTTACGAAGACTCTTCACCGTCTCTAACAAAGATGCTGCATTGATATTGTTCACAAATGCTTCTGTGATGAGCAAGCTACCAACTTCTTTCAAAAAGATTCCGCAACACTTTGGGTTCTAGTAAAGAAAGTGCTTTATTAAAACCCATATTCCATTTTTCATCGTTGGTAAACTGAGCACACTCATGTCCTAACTGGTTGTTGGGTTGTTCTTCAAGAGGCAAACGACGCGTAGCACAATCAAACACTGTCCATGTATTTTGCTCAATGGCGGACTTGACTACATCAGCCAGAATAAAATGCAGTTTCTCATCGCTCGCTGGGGAATTTTCAGCACTTTGGTTTATTAAGATAAAGTTCTTAAA
Organism: Macrothele yani; assembly: GCA_039090855.1. NCBI lineage: Eukaryota > Metazoa > Arthropoda > Arachnida > Araneae > Macrothelidae > Macrothele > Macrothele yani. The sequence continues at coordinate 79,736,349 of CM077031.1, read as the reverse complement.
AACAGTTCCAAATAAAACTTGGCAAACACTCTCCCAGATTTTAGGACATTCTTCAACGAGCTCACTGATTTGTGACCTAGTGAGAGATATTGCAGTAGGCGATAGTTGAAGGGTGCCATTGCCCCCTATATTCAGTGATTGAAACTGGTAAACGGTCCCCGAACTTGAAGGAGTTGCACAAAGAAGCAGTTTCTTTCCCACTACTTTAATATCGTTCATGTTCCAAAACGTGAATCTAGACTCCATGAAAACGCAGAATGTGTATGCCGACATCGTAACACCGAATTTAGTGGGGTGTAAGAGCTCGCCATCGAACTCATAGCTCCTGACATGAACTCTTACAGTTCCTGTAAAATCAGTCACTTTCGCGATCTTGTTTCGTCCGAGAGAGAAGTGGTGAGGAGGCAGATTATTAGTGAAATTCCCGACGAAGCAGACTTGTTTGCAGAAGGCATTGTTGATGTAGACCCAGTACTAGCATGTACAGTTGAGACAGGTGTGTCGGAACGCAACAAGTCATCACCACGATGAAATTTCTTTACAGCATCCGATTTGGTTTGGTTGGCAGTCCGCTTCATGCTGATGGCCGGCAAAGTGTTTGTAGGGGCAGGCAACTGAACGTGTTCAGAGTTCGAAGGTAGAGAACCGAATGAGTGAGTTGCTGTGCGTTCAAACAAAACTGATAACAGATTACGGCTGAGGCAAGCATCCTGTTTACAGCTTGAAAGCGTGAATGAGTCACGAGACAATGGTGTCTGTGTTATCATCTTTCTAAAGGTCAAATTTATTCGAACATCTGGGGCATTTCCTCAACGTCCATGAATCATTTGTTGGGGGTAGCATCTGGAGAAGCGAACCACTTTCTAATCTTAAGACAACTGGTTGAAAACATTCTCTTTTAAAAACAAAGTCCCTTGTTTGACCTAGAGAAACTGAAGCAATGCAAGAATTTTTCACGATTTCACTTTCATCGTCCATGTGGAATCCGATGCATTGATTTCCATTTTGATACCTATTAATCAATGCAAAGTTAAAGGTGTCACAACACGCGTTCTCTACCTCACGTTTGATTTCTCGAAGTACAGGAATCCACGGTTTTGCTTTTATGGCCAATCCGCTGAAAGAGTACTGGAGGTCAGCATCACCGAAGGCAACATGCTGTCGCGGAATGGAATACGATTTCCCATATACTTTAGTCTTTGAGAATTCACCACTAAGATATTTCACTTCTGTCTCCAAACACCGAAGAAAATAATCAGCCTCTGATTTAGAAAACAACTTGGAATACGAAAAATGGAGACCATCCTTGTAATATGATGAATGCATTTCATCAGACGAGTAGGCGCAATTGAAGTAGGCTCCCAACGATCAACGAAGTGAGTATGAGGAAGACAAAAGATAGATTAGCTACGAGATAAGACAGATGACGTCAGCAGATGAATAATCGACTTTTTTTCCGGTTTAGTCCTTGTAACGTACCAGGAGATGTGACGTACCTGCCAGAAGGACGCACACGACATAAAGGCAGATAGCAATTAGAATCGACGTCCGCGTAGCTTAATTGGTAGAGCAACTTATTCCGAAATGAGTGGACCCGGGTTCGAACCCCGGCGCGGATAAAAATGACGGAGAAATTCACTTCGTTATAATGGCGCCCGAACTATCCGGATGACCCGACCGTTCAAAATCTCGCATTGGTGTGATGTTATTTCCACACCGCGAGATAGGGAAAATATGAGCAGCACTTCGAAAGAAAAAAAAAGAAAATAAGGGGGAGATGATGTAACGTACCAGGAGATGTGACGTACCTGCCAGAAGGACGCACACGACATAAAGGCAGATAGCAATTAGAATCGACGTCCGCGTAGCTTAATTGGTAGAGCAACTTATTCCGGAATGAGTGGACCCGGGCTCGAACCCCGGCGCGGATAAAAATGACGGAGAAATTCACTTCGTTATATCCTGACGACTGTTTTTTTCTTCTATTTTCATTCTTTTAGGAGGAGGTTCTAATGAATTGAATGAGTAATGCCCATAGGGAAGGGTATGAATAAAATCTTCCATAATGATGCGTTTATTGTCATGAGGGCTTAGAGATTTCTTGTCTGTTTTAATACTGAAGACTGCATGTTTCATACTACGAAACGAGTGACAAACATTTCTCATCTCCTGTTTATTGAATAAGGAATATCGGTAATTTTGAAGTTGGAGTTGATTTAGAACAACTAGCTTACTCACTCCTTTAGCTTTTTTTATTTCTACATCATCGGAAGAAAAAGCATACATTTTTGTCCTCAGCCCAACGAATTCTCTTATTATTTTCCCATTCATTTCATCTTTAAATTTTCCGATAACTTTTTTATTAGCTGAACTGTAGAGAGGATGGTCTATTGAATAGTCGCTCGTATCTAGTAAAGGCAGGATTTTCGCCATGTCATTATAAAGATCTTCTGTCTTCGTTTCATAAAAGAAACTGTCTGTGTCCATGTACAGAACCTTCACTCTTTCTCCGTACATGGGTTTTATGACGTCATAATGGAACGAGTACATTAAGGTTTTAGACGTATCCAGAACGGCGATTCCTATATATATGGGTTTATTGAAAACTAGTTTGGTGACATCTAGATGGCATAAAATCATAAACTCCTCATCGGACTCATTCTTCAGAATTTTTCGGTCTTTGAAGTTGTGTTTAGCCAACACTTTTTCCAAACGTTTCTCATCATGAACCAGTTCTATGGATGTTCTTTTCCTGATGTCTTCCATAGTCTTCCCAAAGACGCTGTTATTCATGAGCTTGAAGAATTTTTTTTCGAATTCATTTTTTGCCAATTTTCGTTTCGATTTATATATACCTGCAGCCACTTAGATTGGGAAAATGATATGCCTCGATGAATTTTTTTAATTACAAGACCAGCTGCAACTGCTTGTTTAAGTAAGCGGTGGTGGGCTATATATCTGCTCTTGGGGTTTAGTGTTGTCAGAAGTTTGGTTTGTGGGGTACCAGGAACAACCCCAACCTCAGGACAGAAGGGAAGATCGGCGTGAAAATCATGCAAAGAGTCCGGGTACTCGATGTCGACTTCCAAAAAGCATCCAAAGGGACCATCATCAGGAATAGAGCCAATATTCAGCTTCTCCAACTCATCAGAATGCATCCAATTAAAGTGAGCATATGGAATCGATTCGCTTAAAGAAAATCCATACATATTATTGCAATCGAGATAAAAAATATAGTTGCTTTCCTTTGCTGGATTAAAATTTTTCATGTACTTGTTGTTCGCCAGGGCATGTCGCTGGATGCATTGGCATAGTCCCCCTCGTTTTGCCGCCTCGACAAATAATAGCATTTCATAATCTATAAGTAATTCTAAAGACATTTTCGTGCTCTTAAGCATGGCAGCGAATGCTAAGGAAGGAGCACTGAAGAACCACACAGGATCCAGTGAATATGTTTCCTGACAGATATCCCGAAAATTTTCAAAGATATCGGCCAGGATGAGAACATCAGTCTTTAAATACAGATCTGAGTATTCTCCTAAATCTCTGATATTCATTTTTTCCCATACTTGTTGAGCATGATTATAATCTTCGTTACTTATGTGTGACTCGGAAATCCTACTATAAAAACTTGATTTTGGTGGGAGGCATGAATCTTCTAATTTGCTGTATGATGTTACATATTCATACGGAAAAACACCCTTCTTTTTCAACAAATGAAACTCGTGATCTTGGGGGTAGTGCTTTCGGGTGATCTTAAATTGGTTTGCTGGAAGATTATTTGCAAGGCTTGACAACCCAGTAGGCATGAATCTTAAGCTGTCTAAAAATCGAATTTCCATCCCACCAATAAGTTTTGAGAAGGAAATGAATTTTTCGGTGGATTCTGGAATGACTTTAATGTTTCCTTCTGAAAAACCAAGCTCTTGAATGATAAAGTGGGAATCATAACCAGATAAGTTGTGGAAGAAGACTCGCACAAATTTTGGGTTTCGGAAATTGATATTACATGACGCATGTGATGGACCCCGGAATGCGCCTGTTCGGTGGTCATGGTCAGCGCTTTTGAGTTTGCCTTTTGATTTGGCGAATGCTTTTTCACAGAGATAACAGATTGATGCAGATTGAAAAGATGCTTTTTCTTCAGTACTTAATGGACACATGGGTACATTTTTTTTATACTCCTCCTGGATTTTCAATACATCCTCTTTCAAGGAGTGAAGGAAATGACGAATGACACCGTCTTCAGATCTATGACTCCGAAATACGGAAAATTCATCTAATTCATCTTTTATGAAGTACGCATACGACATGAGCTCGTGGGTTTGGGTTGTCATGGTGTATGAAATTTCGGGATTTTGAGGGGGCCCTTGAATGGGTTTGAGAACGCACTCAAAGTCAGCGTAGATGACAAAGGGAACCCTCAAGGCATGCTGAAAATCTTTGAATTGAAGGATATTATTCTCTGGCATCTGAATGGCAACTGGTTTGTTTTTCATGCAGAGGAGTTTGTGATTTTTTAATTTGTTTTCTTTGTCCATCATAACGGGCATCATAGGTTGTAAAACATTTTTTGCATATGACGGCTTTTCCATGATGCTTGGTGATTTGTTTGGAAATCAACCGCTCGAAGTTAGTGATGAATGCGTAGTGGGAGCGACATCCATCTTCTAAATAGAGGAGATCTCGATGGTCTTGTAATTCCTCATCGCACACCTTAATGGGAAATATTTTTTCTGCCTCGTCGATACCGAAGACATTGATGGATATGTTACCTGCCTTCTCGAACTTTTTAATATCAGAAATTTTTACCGGGTACTCAACACAGTCCCAGATATATCCTGTGGGGAATTGAGGGTCCGTGAGGAAATTGTTGACTCTCTCCCTATTGTACCATTCAAGACGAGGGGTCCAGACTGCGTATTTAAAGCAGTAGATGTCATTATTCACAACATTCACTACTGCCTTCTTCCTTTGAATATTGGTTGGAAGGGCGATAAATGACTCACCCTCAAGGGTCTGAAACGGTTGATTCTAAGTTCGAACCAGGAGACATGGGAAAATACCCAGCCGGACCCTTTCAATTCTGCCTCCTACTTTTCGTTCTCGATTTCAGCAGCCATTGAATCACAAAATTCACTAACATCACTAGCTCTGAAGAGAGGTTTGTTGGGGGTTTTCAGGTTGTGGTCACAAAACTCGTACTCGTCTGGAACATCTTTTTTCTGTTTTTTAAAAACTGCCTCCATGAAAACGCTGACTTTGATCGATGGGTGAGCAGCTAATGAATGTTGCAGGATTCTTAGACATGGAGCTTTACTGGATTCTAAAAAGGAGCGGAGACATGATGCTGACCCCTCATCGGGTACGGTCTTATATGTGGTGAGTCGCTGTCTCGCGGCAGACTCGACTTCAATGAATCCCCCAATATTTTCAAGAGAGGCCTGGATAGGCACAGCTATCGGTGCATTCATAACGACCGGAGCTTGGTTTGGTGCAGCTATCGGAACATCAAAGTTTGGGGGAGCATGACTAGGCCCTGCAACTGTGGGATCCGAACCACCGCCTTGTCGATGAACTCGTTGCTCGTGACGCTTGAGATGAGGTTTGTGGCTGAATTTTGCTGGGCATTGGGTACACGCGAATGGTTTTTCACCTGTATGACTCCTCATATGATTTTTCAGGTTGAATTTTTTGACAAAGGTCTTGCAGCAGACCGAGCATGTGTTGGAAGGAATATTGACTGGGATGTCGGGTGTAAAATCAGAGGTTAGGTCTTGGTTCAAGGGAATTTCCTCCAAAGCATCGAACACATCGGAATTCTGCAAAAATAATTGTTCTTCCTCTAACCACCACTGCGTCTGTGAAAGAATTAAAAAAAAATTAACCCCTCTCCTCTAACAACGCATTTTTATGAAATAAACATTGAGAATAAACTTCTTAAATTTTTATTGGAAAGGAGAGCTATCGTAAAAGTATGAAAAATGAAATGTTTTAAAAGAATAAACGATGCTATTGACATGAATTTTTCTTCTTTAAAATCTAACTTTAATCGTATGCAAAAGAACTCAAATGCTGTTCCTAATACGCAAACATCTTTTAAACCCCGATCAACGCATTTTCATGGAATAAACATTAAAACGGGAAATTCCTAGGTTGAGAATAAACTTCTTAAATTTTTATTGGGAAGGGGAGCTATCGTAAAGGAATGTATTTCTAAAAGCTTTCTAAAAAAAGAATCATGTTTTTCCGTCAAGAGAATAAACGATTCCACTAACATGAAATTCTAACAACATCCTAATTCAAACAACTTGGGGCACCTAACAATAAATAAAATAATTGCATGCGAGGAAATGCGAACTTACCTCTTCCATTGCAGAAACTGGTGAAAATCCGGCAGACATTTTCCAAAATAATAATCCAGAGAGCAAGAGAGGTACAACAGCACACGTGTCGACAACTGAACCAGAAAAAACAAGTGATTGGGTAGAAATGGCAAACGTTTTAAAGGAAGCAGAATGCACTTTGACCCCAAACATTTTCGGAAACGTCACGAGGGCATTTCAAACGGGCATCTCAACTACTAAAATTACGGAATTCACACATGACAAACGTGAGCGAATCGAGCTGTTATCGCAAGGAGGAGGAAATTGAACTACATTCCTATGCGTTTTTTAAGCATTTTGAAGGTTCTAAGTTTAATCAGTTTCTGAAATTCTGCTGTTCACAAAGAAACAACACACGATCCTTATCACCACAACGTGTCTCATGGAGACTACTTCCTTATCTGGTCATCTAGCAACGGACACGATGCTGGTGAATCATCATGCGTCAGTACTTGGGACGTTTCAAAACACTGGGGACTGTTTCCTTATCTGTTCATCTCTCAACGAACATGCTATCGACTCTAATCAGACAAAGCTTATTTTCAGGTAAATTCTTAGAGAAAAACGAAAGGACTTCATTATAATTAATTTTCATATCCAGAGAGAATAAAACTAAAATGTATTCGGTAAGAAATTCTTCATGGTTGAATTTTCCACAAAAGGAATACGGAAAGCGAAAGAATTTAATCAGACACCTTGAAAGAATTCATCTCAGAATTAAAACCGCTTTTGAAAAAAAAACGAGTGAACTATAGAATACTTTGTTCTTCACATAAAGAAAACACAGCGCACGGTTTCAATAATTCCTTTTTGAAAAAACTGGGTGGTCCTGAAAAGGACCGTTAAGAACTTTTTTTTTTTACCAATAATAAAATTCGTCTAAATCTCGCAAAATTTCTCCAACGTAATGACTTAGGTCAACTGAGTCCAGAAAGGCTTCGTCTACTTTAGTAATTCGCTTCCGCTGGAGTTCTTTCAGATACTGTTCAGCTATTTTCTCAAAATTCAGTTGTAAAATAATTTTGGTCATGTTTATTTGATTGTCGTTGTCGTAGGAGAATTCCATTCCGTTCATATCCGCTGTGTCATACATTGTGTCCACAAGAGTTTCTTCAAGCAGAAAAGAACCATTTTCATACTGCCGAAATCCTTCTTTTGAGGACTGTAATGCTTCCAAAGTCAAATTATTTTTTTCCAATGCTTTCTTAATTAAAGCTGAAAACGAAATGGAATGAAGAAACGTCTGTTGTATGACTCTTAACATAGTAGATTTCTTATCAGTCACTTTAGTCCAATGTTCTCCGCACAGAAAAATTTCAGTTTTCAAAATTTCACCATCCTGACCCACTTTTTCCTGAGTGAAATCCAATACGTGGTGAAAATCTCGACTTGTGCATTCCACAGAGTGGGGATTCATTCTCATAAAAGGAGTCAACGGTTCTAAACGATGAGCCACTGTAATATTTCCACTGAAAACGTAATCATATTTCGCTGGCTCGCGACTTTTAACAACATCACGCAGAAAGACAAAGCTGTCTAGAAGTTCAAACCATTCAACACCCTTCAAAGCGATTCCCATAGCTGTAGGAACGTATAAGTCACCGATGCAAATATATTTTCGGACATGAATCTGTAATTCTCCATCAAAACAAAATATCCGAATGAATCGATCGTCTCCTAAAGGAAAGCAATTTTCAGGCATTTCATTCTTCCTAAAGATGATGCGATTTTCATCATATAATGCTATGGACGATTCCATTATAAATTTTTCAAGAAACACAAAAGGCGACCACTCTCCTCGACCGATCGAACTCAACTCAGAGGATCTTAAATCTCTACGTCAATCAACCATCTTGTTAGGAATGGACCATAACGATCATGTGACCAGGGAAGAGAACCAATCCTTTGACGAGAACTATTCCTGAAGCGGAACATGAATCAATAGGAACGAAATCTTTTCCATCGAGGCATTTCGTCGTCTAAATTAAAATACAAAAAAAGTGCAACGTCTACAAAAAATTCTAACACCCCACGAAAGCTCTAAAAATATAAGTTTAATAAAACGAATTCGAGGAAACAAAAAATATTGGAAAGGACAAAAAAAAAAACTTCCTCCAAAAATTTGACGAAGTCCAATAAATCTCCCGAGAAAAGCATAAAGTTCCAAGAAGCACCGCTAGGGAGCAGCACATCGGGTGGACATCCCCCTATATCCACCCCTTCCCCACTCGGTCGTTGCCATCCCTCAAAATCAAAGATCCATTGAAAGTTCCAAGAAGCACCGCTAGGGGACAGCACTTCATGGGGACGATCACGTGACAAAAATTCTGACAAGGGGACCGCTGGGGCAGCCTTGGGACAGCCGGGAACAGCCACGGGGACAGCCTCGTGGACAGCCAATGTTAAGTCTATGTAGGGCTGTCCCTGCAATAGAATGCCCCTTTTTCCTCTACTCATCTATGATTTAGTCGGGAAAGCGGGGAGAGTTTTTGAATTCCCAAAATCATACAGATTTTGAAAAATAGTTCTCTTTTGTCAACACTTAGCAAGTCAAAGTGAATGTTGTCACACAATGTTTCAATGTGCATTTTAAAAGGAGCAGGAAATCTTTTTACACTGTTGTTAACTGTATGGCAGCTATCACCATCAATATGAAGTAGATGTGGAGTTTGTTGTTACGAACTAATGTTTCTACACCATTTTTCTTACCCCTCATAGTGTTGCACGAGTCCATCAGGAGGCTAATTAGATTACTCCAATTAATACCATTTCCTTCTATTAAATTTGCTAATTTTGAGTAAATATTGGCTGCAGTACAAACCTGAAGTTCAATCGATGATAAATGTTGTATTACGACTTCTTGTTGCTCAGGGCCAAAAAATATTGTGCAAGAATAGTTAAGACACTACAATTCGCCCGACTTGTACTCTCATCAATATTTAATGAGAAGGGAGTCTGTCTGAGGGTATCGGCAATTTGTTTTTTTATTGTACGAGCAAGGCCATCTCTCATTTTGTATGTAACAGTTGGCCTATTCATACTTAACGCCTGTAATGCCTTTGGGTCCTTTGACAATATCTGGATCTTTTTTATATGTTGAGGCCCAAGGGTATAGGGAAGAGAGTGTTCCGCTATGAATGTACATAAAATTGCCTCTGATCTAACTGTACGGGTACTTAGATCTAGTGGCTTTTCATCACCAGTAGTATATTCTGTAGACGTATAAGAATACAAGTTCATTGAACTCTCCACAGGTTCGAACTTTGGCTGATCTTTCAGAGATGGTAATAAACCAGGGTTTACACACCAGACAAACTCCCGAGCCATACAGATCCTCCGAAGAACTCGAAAGGACCTGCACACAAAGAGCCGGCGATGTCCCCTAGAACGGCGGGCGCAGCCCGAAGGTACACCCAGAACGTCCATGTAGGCGGACAAAAGTCCCCTTCAGAGGTGACCAAGTGACAGCGACCCGGACGGGAGACTGTCAGCGAGGACACCGGGCCGACGGGTGCACCAAGGCACTGACATGACCCATGGCAGGTGCCTCCCCGGCCTACTTCCACGCGGAACCGGCACACCACAAACATCAAATACACAACACCCTCCCTTCAGGTACCATCCATTCATACCACATCATAAGAGAAAGAGCAAAGACAGAACCAAAACACTCACTCCCCCGTCTCACACAGGCTCCTGCCGTCTCGGTCAGCGGCCAGCACCGCCGACCTCGAACAGAGAGAAGACAGATTAAACCGCTGATGAAAGCGTCGGAGGCTAACCTCCACACCCTTCATCAAACACAAGTCACAAAAACATAACACTAGAAAAAGCCCAACACTCCCCGAGAGATCCCTCGGGCTTCAAGGGCCAAAACTAAGGGGGTAAGTTACCCCAATGAAAGGTGTAGTTGTTCTTGGTCCCGGTAACAATCCGAGGCCAAGTCCCCCACCGATACCTAAAGGCCCGGTCGGTCAAAGTGCGGGCGTCCACTCTCGCCCTGTCTCGGATCTCACACTTGACTTGAAGGATAACCGTTGTCGGAGAGAAGCCCGAGTTCGCCGTCCGGGAATGCAGAACCCTGTTCCTCTCCCTCCACATCTTATAACAGACCTCGGTGATAATCCTCCTCCAGAACTCCCTGCCCGCCGCCGGGGCAGGATGTAAATAAAACACAATAGCCGGGTGAAACCTGGAGGGCGTCAAGCCTTTTGTGCCAAGCCCAAGTCCAGATTCCCTGCCAAACCTTGTGCGCCATGGGGCAGGCCCAAAAGAGATGGAACCTGTCCTCAATGCCCGCACACGAAAGGCATCTATCGGAAGAGATGCCACCCCACCGAAACTGCCTACTCCTGGTTGGAAGGACATTGTGGGCCAACCGCCACCTAAAGTCCCTCTTCTTGCAGTCCACACCCGTCGAGTGAATGCTCATCCAAGCCTCTCTCATACAGAAGTTCCTAGGAACGTGGAAATCTTTGACGACGTGTTCCCTAGGCCTAGGGAGCAGGTCAATGTACATCTGCTGCGTTTTCTTCCCGGCGCGGTCAGCTTTCGCAAAGTCCTGCAGGCGACCTCCAAGTTGGTAAGACCTATAAATTCTGTCGCGCCGGGGGCCAACTAATCTGTGGCCGGGAACGTATTTGGACGAGTCCCACCCCGTGAAATAGGAGGCCAAACGTCCACACGGGTGCTCGGCGACTAGGGCTCCCTTCACACCCTTAAACTGGAGTGCACTGGGCCATGTCGGAAGGTGCTTGACTTCTAAATCCCGCTGTGAATTATTGCCGAGAACCTATAGCATTATTGAGTTCCAGCGTCCAATAAAACTGTTCGTTTAATTATCTTCGTTGAATCTGAACAAAATACATTTTTAATATATAATAAATATTTCAAAGATAGTACTCAAAGTTCTCCAGACAATTCAAATTTACATTGGATTTAAAAGAAATATTTCTTCACGTTAGGGACACAACAGTATTAATTCATCACAGAGACTTAACTAAGCATTTAAAATTAAAAAATAGTGAACTGTTTGAAACATATATAAAGTGTCCTTCCGAAAAAGGACCATTCATTTACGGGTGGGTAGCACATCTATTCCCAAGTTTGCACGTTTTAACCTGTGACAATTTCAAATCCACTAGACGTCTCTCTCCATCCTATTTGAGGTTGCTCTCCTGGACAACCTATTCAGTACTATACACTTTTCTAATAAAACGTTAAATGTACCTAACTTCAAGTAGTAGTTTTTCTACCCGTTAATTTGGAAATATATAACAGTATCAAACCATAAGTCAATCACATTTATATATATAATAGCAGAAAATCTTTAAACCAATCAGATTTATGCGATGAACTGAGTATTTTCTGAAATTGATGCATTACAGCTGTGCAATATTGGAGAAATAATGAGACTGGCTCAGTAAGTAAAAGAGACAGCAAGTTACTTTACATGCACCAATATGATTGGCTGATAATCAATTTAAGCAAAAATTGATTATAAGGCGAAAAATTTCTGTACGTATGGTGGTAATGGAATATCAATCATTCACAACTGATGATACAATTTGAAATAGGAAGCGTAATACCAGGTCCAATCAAAAAGTTTCCAGACTAGGCAGATATACAACAAATTACTTACCTTACTTAAGTCCGGCTATGACCTCCCACAAACTAGTCTCCTTGGACAGCGTTTTACCGTTGCCAGCGTTTTTGCCACTGTTGAAACGATCACTAGAACTCCTGTTCTCGAATCGTGTCAAGCACCGTCTGCGATTCGCTCTGGATCTCGTCCACGATTACAAAACGCCGACCCTTCACCTTCGGGGACAAAAATAAGTCCTACAGGAACAAATCCGGCTAAAAAGGCGGGTGAGGAAGGGTAGTCATGCTGTTGGGGGTGCAAAACTGGCGTGTTGCTAACGCTCTGTGAGCTGATGCGTTGTCCTGATGGAGCAGGAAATTGCTCCTGCGCTATATTTCAGGTCGTTTTGCGGCGAATGACCTCCCTAAGACGCCGTGGAACACCGCAGTAAAAAAGGGCGTGACGGTCTGGCCCTGGGGGAGGAATTCACGTTGCGCAACCCCACGAATGTCGAAGAACACGATGAGCATGCTTTTGGTTGCGCTCCGGACTTGTCGGGCCTTCTTCGGCCGTGGAGCTACCGGTATCTCCCACTGCGAGGAATGTTGTTGGTCTCCGGGTCGTAACCGTAGATCCAAGTCTCGTCCCCAGTGATGACCCGCGACAGGAACCTTTCATGCGTCTCCGTTCCCGATTTCCCGAGTTTGACGCAGAATTTGATGTTCCCTCGCTGCTCCAGTTTGCAGTCCATACCGAAATCACAGCTGTGTTCTGCACGTGGTCACCAAATGTCGTGTAGCACAGCTCCCGATGTTTACAGAACTACGCCATTCGGCACAATGGCTCATGAAGGTCACTACCCTCGACCACGGCCCGGCTCGATGAAGCGTGACGGGACACTCTACGGCAATGCGATGAGAAGAAAATAATGCTTCAGCCAGGAATCATGGCGTTTTGAGTAGTTCCGTTTTTTTACGTCTGATGGCGCTGTTAGCCCATTATTGCAAAGCCTATCTTTATTATGAGCGGGTGATGTGATTCTATCTCGGATTAATTTTTTTGTTTTTGGGTTTAGCCATGGCTTAGCTTGAGCCAGATGTTATTGGTCCTCGTTGTTGTTGCGGGCGGAAAGAGCGACCTCCGCTAAGAAAAAGAGTCCCTAATGTTACAAGAGCTAAAAGACACACAAGGGCTGTTCAGAATCCGTTTTTCTTTGGTCAACAGTTTTTTGGGCAAAATTGCTATGTAAAATAAGTTTTTAAAACGACAGAGCATTTTCAGAAATAAATTTTGTATGAGAAGTTACTCAGTCAAGAGCCTCGCTTTTTCGTCTGATGCTGTCCAGCTTGGAGAGGAAGGAAGTGGTGGAAAACTTATCCCAACACAGCAACAAAAAATTGGCAATCGGATGAACTCAAGGTAGATGTCTTGCTTAAGCAGGCAGAAGGGGATATAGTTCGGGCACTCTATTTACACTCCCATCCACAATGCTTCTCTTGAAGTGATTCCCTATCTTTAGTTTGTTGCAGGGAAGCCGACTTCACCAATTTCTTTTAAGGGGGGGGCGTGAAGTGATCATACCTGGGAAGGACACGTCTCTTCCATTGAAAGTTAGAAATTTTTAAAAAGGGTGTGGCGCAAAAAGGTAGACTACGAGATATGACGTCTATTTCAAAGCGCAAATGTAATTGCTCATCAGCAAATGAACAAGGAAACTGAAGTGATCATATGCTGTGGATTTTAGGAAGGGAGTGTCTGCCCTTAGAAATAGGAAACTGGAGATTTGCTCTTGAGCGCCCGATACGAAAGTGACACGGAAGCGAAGTGGTAAGGGGGAGGATATTTAGTGGAACGAACCTGATGCCCTTTCCCTGGCCGTCACGAAAGTTGCCCACTAGGCCACCCGCGGCCCAGCAAACTGAAGTTTTCTTTTGTTGAATATTAATATTTCTTTTTAAATAAAATTCAGACTGTGTTTTTTAAAAGTATCCAGTGACTTTATTTCCAAACGTTTACAAAAAAAACGAGAAATTAATTGGATTACTTAAAGAAAGAACAAGAAGCTCAAAAACGAAATATATAAAGGCGCCAGGAATCATACGGTTCTGTCACTGGTTAAATGGGTATCCTTTCCTATACCCCACCTGAAATTCTCTCACCCCTCTATGTGCAATATCGTATTTGTACGGGGGCGCCATCTACTGTACTCTAATCTCACTACAAACTGTTCTGTCAAAGTCGCTAGACTTGCTCTCATTCCTTCCGTTTCTGTGTCCTGCCCAAAAGGCGATCTCGCTGTAGGTGGCTGGGACCTAAACTCTACTACCTGTGGACGGAAGTCCTACAAGAAAATGACGCTGACCCCCCCCCCCCTACGGTTCTGTCTTTTTATTTAGTTTATGTTTGATAATTGTTTTAAACATTTACCACATGTTACGAGAACATGCCAAACACAATCCAGTTTCGGATGAAATGTGCAAAGTTCAGTATGTGGAAAATATTTCCTATTTTGTTATATATTTAAGTTTTTGGAAATAAATCGGTTTGGCTTGTAATGCGATTAATTATTTCAACAGGTTGAAATATTCGGATTGGCATCCCCCCCCCCCAGTAAAACTATTGGTGTGGCAAGATTTACCTCCCCCCCCCGCGCCTATGCAGTGCTGTTTTAACACCTTTCAAGGCCCTGAGTCGTCACATTTTTCTGGACCCTATATCTTTTTGTGTGTATTCATGCGCACTGAAGTGACACAGGTGTTATTATATACACCAACATCACCATGTTATGGCTATGAGAAAAGTGAGTGTCCAGAATTTTTTTAAATACCGATTGAATGAAAAACAGTGCATCGCAAAAAATGTAACATGAAGGAGAAGTTCCCCGCCTTTTAAAGTTAGGGACCCTGCACCAATTGCCTTTTACACAAAATCTTGAATGAGTGTGTAGGGGGGGGGGATTTCCGCCGTCACCATTTTCAGTTTCACGTCGTTTAAAACCAGAAATAGCACGAATAGGTGAGGAAAATTTCCCATGTCGGCATTTCAATTTTTTGACCACAACTTTCATATGTAATTTGACTTTAGTACTCCAAACTTCGAAATAAAAAATAATAGACATAAATAAACAAACTTTGCAACCAATTTGGGTCCCCAGTTTGGATGGGGGTATATTGGTGACCTACCTGTTATGAGGCCACTGCCGAAGACCGAAAATATCTGGAACATCGATGTTTCCACCGATTTTATACAAACATCGGTAAATGTGTACTTTAGCGTCCTAATTCATTTTGTCGGAAAAATGTAAGTGTGTGGGAAAAGTGCGACGTACAATTTTTAAAGCATAAAAAATAATGAGGAAAGGTGCAAAAATATAGTATTTTTAGAAAAAAGGAAATAATTTCTCTGAAGTATTAACCTGCGAATACGATGGTTTGCAGCAGTCGGTGCGGGAGGCTAAAGTGATACTTACGGCCACGACGTGAAGGGTCCATGCATCGGAAGGGAGTACCGGATAGTTGTGAATGCGCGGAAGAATACAACAGAAGTGAAGTGTATATGTCGGACGAGTGTGATGCGTCGTGTAATTGCGTGAAAGAAGAAGTACTTCAAAAATGTTTCATTAATTATTAATAAAGAAATGTTCTAAATGTTTTTTTTATTGTAAAAATGTCTGGGAATGTAAATAAATGAAGGAATGTAAATGATATAAATGAAGGAATGTAAATGCGGCAGAAGTTTTGAGTAAGACTTTTTTGGTTCCGGTTGAACCCGAAGTTTTCGTTATGGTTTCGGAGATGTTAAGGGGTCGGTGATTTCTTCAAGCACCTCATTTGTAGTTCTGCTGTTATTCCGACCGTCGTTCTTTTCTTTTTTTTTTTTTTCCTCGTGACACGGATATTGTGAAAATAAACGATTTTCTTATAATCAGATATTGTACTATGGCAGGGAGGCGCAGAGCTTCGTGTCGAATTATGGGGGATGATGAAATTTTAAGCCTTTTTGGCAATTTCTTACTTACGATTTCGCAAAATACCCTTGAAAAAATGATATTACAATGCAGTATAAAACCGACCTCTTTCCTTCAGCGTATTCCTACAACCTGCTTCGATGACTACGTACTGCTGAACCGCTTCCTTGTGTATTCTTCCGCGCGTAAATTGCCGTTTTCAACGACTGTTCTAATCACCGGATTCCACCTTCACACCGTCGCCGCTCCGTCAGTTTAGGCCTACCGCACGCACTCTTCCGAACCTTCGCACTCCAAGGTAAGTGTGAAAAAAAATTTCCTTTCATGTAAAATACTATATTTTTTCACCTTTCCCCATAATTTTGCATGCTTAAAAAATTGTACATAGTACCTTTCCCACAAAGTTAAATTTTCCGACGAAATAATTTAGAACACTAAACTACACATTTACCCAAACGTCGATGCTTCCACCGATTTACAAATTCTTAAAATAAACCACTGCAGAATTGCAAATAATGAAAAGTAAAAAAAGGAGGCCTTTCTATTGCTGAAAGGTTGTACGTCAGAGTTTCTTGAAAATTTTCGTCACTTAATTTTGCACCATAAAAATCTTCGCGCTAACCTGTCATCAAATCTTCCGTTTGTTGTTCCTAACTTACTGCCTATTTCTTTTATATTAATTCATGTAGTGTTCAGTAAAAATGTTCTAATGAGCCTGTTTTGGGTGTTATTGACCAAAAGCCCTGGTTATTGACGAGATTTGTTAAAATTCTGGGCTAAACTTTCGTATTCGAACCTTAGCTAGTTTCGAAAGCAATAACAGATGGCGCCATTCTTCTCTTCTCGAATTTTCAGGTGAAATGCGTTATAGCTACTTACGTCACTTAGTTCTCCGTCTCTGCTCCTTTGTTATGTAAGTTCTTTTTTCTATCTCTGCTCCTGTGATATGTGGAATTGGAAAAGGTTCTTTAATGAAGTTGGGAAGGATGAGGAAGCCTGTATTTCATGGTGTCAGATTCCGATTGATAGAGTGATGATTCTGACGTATTGTTTCGCCAAAGGATTGTTTTAAGATGAGGCGATTGAAGAAACCTCACATGGCGATGTTACCACATCCACTGAGACAGTTAGCGACTGGTATTCGTATTGCAGACAACTAGTCTCAGAGTTCATGGTAGCCTCGCCATGTGAGGAAGGAAGGCTTGGTGGTGATGGAATCATCGTCGAAGTGGACGACGCCAAAGTGGGCAAACGGAAGTACAACTGCGGTCGTCTTGTAGAGTGCACCTGGTTTCTTGGTATCTTTAAACGAGATACTAAGTGTTCCAGGGTCGAAATCTGCCTTCAAAACAACAGATACATTGCTGCCCCCTCATCATCAAACACGTAAAGCCACGAACAACGATTATGACGGACCAGTGGACTGCATATCGGAATCTGCCAAGCTCTGGCTACACTCATTTCACTTTCAACCACTCCCTCAACTTCATTGATCCCATCACAGGCGCCCATACACAAGGAGTAGAGAGCAATGGGCGTCCCCTGAAACATACCTTAACACAGGGCAGCCACAAAATGTACTTGGCAGACCATATTCTGGAATATTTATTCCGACGGAATTACCGTCTTTCCTCTGAACATTGTTTTGAAGTCCTGATTCGTGCGATCAGACAGTTCTTCCCTGGGAGATAAAAATGTACTTGCTTCTTTTCTGCTAGCTAGACAGTTTCCTATTCATGAGGGAAAACTATTCTTCCGTCTTAATAAATATCTCTCACATATGCCAAACTGTACATTCAAAAAGGTCCTTTTAAGGGCCACCTTTAATCAATATTATTCACTTCGTTTGCCACTTTCACAACGTAACGCTTTACGATGAAGCGATAACGTGTCGCCATCTATCGTCGCTTCATCAAACCATTTTTGGTCCGAACTAGGAAGGTTTACCATTCTGAAAATCAAAATTTAATTATAAACGGCTGTAAGAAGTAAGGATCTCGGTAAGAAGTATTATTCTATTACTCGAGATGAACTACAGACCGATGATAAGTGGCGCCATCTCTCGTACTTTTCTGTCAACTGAGCGGCAACTCTTTCCCGTAGGAGAACCGCAATTGCACACGTCATATCCTATTTACTTCCACATATTGCTAGCATTGGTGCCTTAGTCGCAGGAAAAGATTAGGGCTGTGAAACCAATTACATGATGTATAGTACCTATTCCGGCGTGTGGTTAAAGCGAGGTTCCTCACCAAGTAGACTACTATTTGAATGATCTTCGGCATGCTTTCCCGACACCCACCGGTGTTGTTGAACTGCTGTCATAACCCTGAAAGCAGACTGGGGTACACATTTAAGGCTCTTGCACAGGCACCAGCTTTCAGTGGTTACATCGCTCGCCACCGTACTACTTCGGATACACGTGTTTGCGACATAAGGATAATGGGGGAGGCCATCGAAACGATTCCTACACGCGTGGTAAACGTGGTATTAAGTACCCGTTGGTATTAAGAATGTAACCCAATTTACATATTGGATGGCATTTTGCTCAGTGATATACAAATTTCGCTGCTAGTATTTGTTTGTCTTGCTGTCTGCAAATGTCCCGTGAACAGCGCACCATTCCATTGAGCGCTTTGGATTACTGCCCGCTATTGCCTTGTTGTCTTTAATTTTGGACACCAGTATACGTTTTGTTAAAGCACATGAGGATTTCGAACTGTATGATTCAGTAATTTCATAGAATTTTTTTTTGTATTAAATCTCTTCCCAATAAAGCACATATTTACAAATAAAAGTTACCTGTCGGCCCGGTGTCCTCTCTGACAGTCTCCTGTCCAGCTATTTGTGTGGCTCGGGGGTTTGTGTAAACATCAGTGAACCATGTTCAGGTGTTTATTTTGGGCGTGGTGAAGATGTGTTGCAACAAAGTTCGTGTATGGGGTTAGGGGACGTCGTGCAAAAGCATATTAGGGCGCTCCCCTCTCCCAGCCCCCATAATTTGGGGGTCCTAAATAACTTCGTCTGAAAAATATCACTGTGTCGAGAAAGGTGCAGAAATTCTGTAATTTAAAAGATCGGGAATGAATTTTCCCGAAGTATTTACCTGCGAGTACGATGCTGTGAAGCTGTTGGTTCGGGAGGCTTAAGCGATGCTGACGACACGAAGCTTAGGTGTTGGTAGTGATTGAGCGGAAGAATACAATAGGAGTGTGGTGTATTCTTCGGAAGAGTGTTATGCGTGCTGTAATCCTGCGCAAGTGAATGTAGTTCCGCAGTCTTTCTTCAATTTTTGGAAAGAAATGTGCAAAATGTCGTTATTATTAGTTTCACAATGTCTAAGAATGGAAAGAAATGAAGGAATGTAAATGTTTTCATGTACGACAGAAGTGTTGAGTTAGAAGATTTGGTTCCGGTTGAACCCCAAGTTTTGGTTATGCTTTCGAAGATGTACAGCGGTAGTTGATTTCTTCAAGAACTTCATTAGTAGCCGTGCTGTTATTTCGTACAGCGTAGCACACATTTTTTTTGTCATGAAACGGATGTTTTTTACGCTTTCCAACCGTAGGTTGAAGAAGCGTATAAGCTCCAACTTTTTTCGTCCGTCTGTCGGCACGATAACTCACGTAAAAATGGTTAATTTCGATGAAATTTTAGTATGTGGTAGGGGACCGCCAGGGGACGAACCCTATTGAAAATGGGTGAAGTGGGGTCAAAGGTCAGGACATAAGAGCGGGATGTATTCCATTGTCCTTATGCGTCATAAGGTGCGTAAAAATGGTTCGATTTCGATGAAATTTTAGTATGTGGTAGGGGACCACCTGGAGAGTTACCCTATTGAAAATGGGACAAATGGAGTCAAAGGTCAGGACATAGGATCGGGATCCATTCCATCGCCCTTATCCCACACTATTAAGGTGGACGTCAAGTAATTTTGCTTCCTATATTTCCAATGGAAAACCTTTTTAACACATTTCCTTCACAATTAGTGTGTTCCCAAGGATGGAAATTTGAACATCGATTAAAATAACTTCATACTATAACTTGGAATACTTAACATTTTGTAAAACATAAGCATAATTATATTAAAAAACAATAACCTTTCCTTTGGTGGTATTGAAACCAGAAAAAAGATGGCGTGACCTGTGCTTTGATGACGTCAGTGGACAAATAAATGTTGGATTGCATAATTACGGTTATGGTTTAGAAAATATTAAGTATTCCAAGTTATGAAATGAAGCTATTTTAATGGATGTTCAAATGTTCATCCTTGGGAACGCATTATTTGTGAAGAAAATGTGCACAGAATTTTTTCCATTGGAAGTATAGGAAGCAAAATTACTTGACGTCCACCTTAAAGTAGCAATTCTTGTATTAGGTGGCGGTTGGCCCACAATGTCCTTCCAACTAGGAGTAGGCAGTTTCGGTGGGGTGGCATCTCTTCTGATAGATGCCTTTCGTGTGCGGGCATTGAGGACAGGTTCCATCTTTTTGGGCCTGCCCCATGGCGCGCAAGGTTTGGCAGGGAATCTGGACTTGGGCTTGGCACAAAAGGCTTGACGCCCTCCAGTTCCACCCGGCTAATGTGTTTTATCTACATCCTGCCCCGGCGGCGGGAAGGGAGGTCTGGAGGAGGATTATCACCGAGGTCTGTTATAAGATGTGGAGGGAGAGGAACAGGGTTCTTCATTCCCGGACGGCTAACTCAGGCTTCTCTCCGACAACGGTTATCCTTCAAGTCAAGTGTGAGATCCGAGACAGAGCGAGAGTGGACGCCCGCACTTTGACCGACCGAGCCTTTAGGTATCGGTGGGGGATTTGGCCTCGGATTGTTACCGGGACCAAGAACAACTACACCTTTCATTGGGGTAACTTACCCCCAGTGGCGGCTCGTGGTGTAAAATGCTGGTGAGGCGAACGGTCTTGATGTAAACGTAAAACAGTAAAACATATGTTATTGAAAAATATATAAATTGGTATAACGTTATACGAATATATATATATCAGTGGCGTAGCCGGGGGGCTCGTGGTTTGCACCCCCTTAGTAGGCGAGACAGTTAGCTTTTTCTAAGTACGTTTTATAGATAATTTCCATATTTAAATTCATTGATTTTTACATAACTCGGAAAGCAATGTAATTTCTTGATAATAGAAGAGAAAGTAAAGCAAAGCGGCCAAAGAAGTTGCTTTATTAAAAAATTTTTAAAACAACTATAATTTATTGGATTTTCTTCATTTTATTAAATTAGCTTCGTTTTGTATTAATGTTCAAGATGTGCGTACGTACCAATAGAAAAATATTTGTCGAAGCGCGCCCCCCAAAAATAATTGTTATATGTACTTATACACAGTTATACAGCAGAAGTGCAGACCCTCCCTCCCCCTTCAAAAAGTTTCATGTCAAAGGCAGTATCACCCATTGATATCTTTAAAGTCCTGAGTTCGAGTCGGCTGAATCATTAAAATCTACTGAGATTCGGAAGTCTCGTTAAGCCATTGGTCTCGGTTAGGCGCCTTGTTATAAACAGCTGTAAACCCCATCCCTTAGGGCTTCAGCCCATGCCATTTAGCCCTTATTTTCAAATATTATTCAACAGTAATGGAATAAAATTATAAAAATATATGAAACACGGCGTGGGGAGTCTTTCTTCACGAAAAAATCCAAAAACTTTAGTGGAAAAATGTACATATACCTATATATATATATATATATATACTTAAGAACAAATCTGAAGACTAAAGAAAAAATTTTAGAATTTAAAACGAAGGGTGCAAAATAACCTGAAAATCAAAACGCGCAACGCAGCAGTTTTGAAAATTCAGAATTCACATTCTATAAAGAAGATACCTAAGCAAAAAAAACACATATATAATTTTGACTCACACCTAATACAACATAGAAAAGGTTATGTATCTACCTGTGTGAGTAAAAGGAGAAAAGATTTTTTATTTTATTTTTTTATCTTTTCTCCTTTTACTCACACAGGTAGATACATAACCTTTTCTATGTTGTATTAGGTGTGAGTCAAAATTATATATGTGTTTTTTGCTTAGGTATCTTCTTTATAGAATATATATATATATATATGTGTGTTCTATAAAGAAGATACCTAAGCAAAAAAATACATATATAATTTTGACTCACACCTAGTACAACATAGAAAAGTGTGTGTGTGTGCAATATACGTTACTTTTGCAACAATATTTTTATGAAAACAATTATTTGATAATTTTACAACAATATTTTAATTAGAAAAGCCTTTCAGCACGATAAGATTTATTTATTTATACAGTCTGTACTAAAAAATAGACATTTTTAAGGCACAACAACTTACAAGATCTTTCAAAGCACTACTTACCATCTTTGGTGAATTACCAGCATTGTGCGGGGCTCCAAGAAGTAACCTGCCACATTGGCTTGGCAGTTAGCGTGTGTGAGTCCGGAGGAATTCGAGGCCACTGTGGTGTAGCGGAAGCATATCCGGCGCGTAACTGGAAGACCCTGGGTTCGACTCCCGGTGGCGGCCAATGAGAATTTTTCCGTGACTCACTTATAAACGTGGATAGAGGGAAGATCTTTGTTTGATGTTACTGATCCACGCTAAATGTCTGTATTAATTATTCATTCGCCTTCTAATTATTTCTTCAGTTGCTGCTTACCATCTTTGGTGAATCTCCAGCATTGTGCGGGGCTCCAAGAAGAAACCTGCCACATTGGCTTGGCAGTTAGCGTGTGTGAGTCCGGAGGAATTCGAGGCCGCTGTGGTGTAGCGGAAGCATATCCGGCGCGTAACTGGAAGACCCTGAGTTCGACTCCCGGTGGCGGCCAATGAGAATTTTTCCGTGACTCACTTATAAATGTGGATAGAGCGAAGATCTTTGTTTGATGTTACTGGTCCACGTTAAATGTCTGTATTAAACTCCTCCAAAACCAATGCTAGCAGATTATACAGTGCCACAGCAGTCCTGTTAGTGCTGATATCGTAAAAACCAAGGAAGCGCTCAACTACTTCACAATTTGAGTCCAATATGTATCTGACAATTATTGAACACTGTGATTTTTGAGTAATATCAGTTGTATCATCAACTTGCACTGAAAAAAATTCTGACTCATTAATTTCGCTTTTAACACATTCGTTTATATATTCATGAATACACTCCATTAAATCATTCTGTATCGTTTTAGATTGTCCAGAAAATAAGCTTCGTATTTCTTCAAAATGTGCTTTTAATTCTGGGGTGCTCCTACGAAGTAACAAATGGAACATCTCCTTGAAATTACCTTTATTTAGTGAGGAAATGGATTCATCATGTCCTCGAAAAGGCAGTTCTTGCTTGCTTAGAACGACAACTAAATCGATAATATGTTCCATAAAAAGCCTATTTAGTCTCACCTTTTCATTAAACTTGACTTTATGAAGAGCAGCATTTTCTTTGAGCATATCAGAAATAGTGTTTATGTTTTTTTCCATTCGTTTTAGACCTACGTGGTTAGTTATATACTCTTTAGAGCTTTCGTGCAATTTTGCACTACGAGAAAAGTTTTTCAGATCAAAATAACCCGTTGTATTCCACACATTTTTCTTATTGCTCAAAAGTAAACATGGCCAGCAAAAGAGAGTTTGCTTGTAATAGCTAACAGAAAGCCAGGGGAAAATCTCGTACCATGATTTATTGAAAGACCTAAAAAACGATTTGTCGCACTTCTTGTCTTTAGATATTGAACTTATTATAGGTGTCGGTATTCCAGATATGAGAACATCCCTTTTATCATAATCTTTCCAGTGTTTAAAAGGAATTTCTTCCAGAACACAAATCACGTCGTTTGTTGGGCCATTCATATTTTCCAACCAAAATCAAAATATGCTGTTTAGTAACAATAACAAAATAAAAAATAAAAAAAAAACTCAACATTACTATGAACTAGCCAACACCCACAGAAGAGAGGATTGCAAACACACTACTAAAAGTTAGACTCAAATACACTCTGACGAATAGTTAAAGCTACGTAGAAATCATCGTACTCCAAAGCGTCTAGAGGCGAACGGTGTCATCGCCTGTAAAACCAGTTTTTACCAAGGTCATCTGCTCATTTTCCCGCGCCCATTGGATACACAATCCTTGGGTTCTCTAATAACAGCAGAGATGCGATTCGAGTTTAAGCGAAGTGGGGGGGTCGCCTCAGAAATTCCCTTTCTCTTACTGGAAGTCCGGCACCTCCTTGGGTAGACCTCGGACCGTGGGGGGGGGGGGTCACTCTGTATTGCTCTTTTCTGATCCCCAGTTCCCAAAACCGGCTTCTCATCAAGACGATTCAGCCGGTCGCCTCTAAGCGCTTAAAACATGCAGCTGCTTTGCAAAAATAATGATTCATTCCTCTTCTTGAAAGCCTGTTTTTAACCTAATTCATGAATTACAATGTGAATTTCAGTGTTTTATTTATCCTGCAAAGTTTTTATATCTTTGTTACTGATAGAAGTTTTTTTTTTCACTTCTCATTCTGCGGAATTTCAGGTGAGGCGGCGCCTCACTTGCCTCATCTGACGGGCCGCCACTGCTTACCCCCTTAGTTTTGGCCCTTGAAGCCCGAGGGATCTCTCGGGGAGTGTTGGGCATTTTCTAGTGTTATGTTTTTGTTACTTGTGTTTGATGAAGGGTGTGAAGGTTAGCCTCCGACCCTTTCATCGGTGGTTTAATCTGTCTTCTCTACGGTCGAGGTCGGCGGTGCTGGCCGCTGACCGAGACGGCAGGAGCCTGTGTGAGTCGGGGGGATTGAGTGGTTTGGTTCTGTCTCTGCTCTTTCTCTTATGATGTGATATGAATGGATGGTATCTGAAGGGAGGGTGTTGTGTATTTGCTGCTTGTGGTGTGCCGGTTCCGTGTGGAAGTAGGCCGGGGAGGCACCTGCCATGGGTCATGTGAGTGCCTTGGTGCATCCGTCGGCCCGGTGTCCTATTCTGACAGTGTCCCGTCCGGGTCTCTGTCACTTGGTCACCTCTGAAAGGGACTTTTGTCCGCCTACATGGACGTTCCGGGTGTACCTTCGGGCTGCACCCGCCGTTCTAGGTGACTTCGCCGGCTCTTTGTGTGCGGGTCCTTTCGAGTTCTTCGGAGGATCTGTATGACTCGGTGGTTTGTCTGGTGCTGCTTGTTGGGCAGTGGTGGGAGTGTGTGTGTAAACGGCAATGAATCATGTCCAGGTGTTTATTTAGGGCGTGGTGAACAGTGTGAAGATGTGTTGCAACAAAGTTCGTGTATGGGGCAGGGGACGTCGTGCGAGAGCACATTAGGGCGCTCCCTTCTCTCATCCCCCATGATTTGGGGGTCTTATACGAAGACAAGTTTTCTGGTACTAGAAATCGATTTAGCTTGATCTCGACTTTAGGAGAATTCGTTTAGTGGGTTAAATACCCACCCCGAATTAAAACGTTTTTATTGGCATGGCGTCGTTCCATTAATGTTACCAATGCTTAGAAATCTTATGACATCCCAATCTTACGCTTGAGAATGTTGACGCGCGGTCACGCCATGTGTCTCATTACGTCACGCGTTTTGTGTGGATCCTATTAAAGTTTTATGACGTCACACTCTTGCGGCGAGCAGATGGTCGCCATTCCCATCTGCCTCATTACGCACGCGTTGTGTGCGTATGTCCGTCTGCACGATAACCCGCGTAAAAATCGTTCGATTTCGATGAAATTTTAGTATCTCGTAGGGGATCACCTGGGAAGGAATCCTGTTTAAAGTGAACGAAATGGGGTCAAAGGTCAGTACATAGGAGCGGTATCCAATCCATTGCTGTTATGCGCCATAACTACCGTAAAAAAGGTTCGATTTCGATGAAATTTTAGTATGTGGTAAGGGACCACCTGGCGAAAGTCCCTATTGAAAATGGGCGAAATGGGGCCAAAGGTTAGGACACAGGAGCGGGATCTATTCCATAGCCCTTATGCATCATTACTAACGTAAAAATGTTTCGATTGCGAGAAAACTTTATCATGTTATTTCGGAGGTATACTGAACCGGTTCTGTTGAATATCATCGAAATGGGATCACAGGTCAGGGCACAGGACCGAGATTTATTCCACAGCCATTATTCTCATAACTTGAGTGATAACTTGAGTAACGATTTCTGGTATGTTGGAAAGCGTATCATAATCAATGCATTGCATGATTTTACTAACTTGTTTTAAAATAAAGGAGTTTCTTCAATTCATAAATCCTTGTATGACATGGAATCCAAAAGCTTCTTATCGTATTGTGCCGGATAAAGAAATTTTAAGCCCTGAATTAATCCAAAATGAAGTATGGAGACTCACAACTTTGGAAAAAGCAAATAACACTGTCAAAAAAGCTAAACACTACTTACAAAGCTGCGTAAAACCGACCTCTTTCCTGTAGCACATTCCAACAAGACGCTTCCATGACTACGTACTGCCCAACCGTTTGCTGTTGTATTCTTCCGCCCGTTACTTGCATTTCTCAACGAAGCTTCCAAACACTGGACTTCACTTTAAGACCGTCGCAGCTCCGTCGTCCCAGGCCTACGGCACGTACTCTTCCAAACCATCGTATTTCCAGG
Organism: Macrothele yani; assembly: GCA_039090855.1. Lineage (NCBI taxonomy): Eukaryota > Metazoa > Arthropoda > Arachnida > Araneae > Macrothelidae > Macrothele > Macrothele yani. Next base: position 79,709,830 of record CM077031.1, on the reverse strand, counting down.
TAAATACTTCAGTAAAATTATTTCGTGTTCTCTTAAATTACTGTATTTTTGCACCTTTCCCCATTATTTTGCATGCGTAAAAAATTGTACGTCGCACTTTTCCCACACGGTTAAATTTTCCGACGAAATAATTTAGGACGCTAAACTACAAATTTACTACAGATTTACCGATGTGGTAAATGTGTACTTTAGCGTCCTAAATTAATTCGTCGTAAAAATTTAACTCTGTGAGAAAAGTACGACCTACAATTTTTTACGCATGCAAAATAATGGGGAAAGATGAAGAAATATAGGATTTGTAGATAAAAGGAAATTTTTTTTCGAAGTATTAACATACGAGTACGATGGCTTGGAAGAGTGCGTGCGGTAGGCCTAGGACGACGGGACGGCGTGAATAAAAGCTTCGTTGAAAAGGGCAAGTAACGGGCGGAAGAATACAGAAAGAAGCGGTTGAGCAGTACGTTGTCATCGAAGCGTCTTGTAGGAATACGCGGAAGGAAAGAGGTCGGTTTTACGCAGCATTGTAATTTTTTTTTTTAAGGAATTTTAAGAAAGCGTAAGTACAAAACCCTTAGTCTCCACACTTCATTTCGGATTTCGTTACGGCTTACAATTTCGTTATCCGCAACAATACAAGAAGCTGTAGGCCTCCCTGCAATAGTACGATATCGGGATTGAAGAAAATCGTTTATTTTGGAAAATATCCGTTTCACGAGGGGGAAATGTGAGCTACGATGTACGGAATAACAGAAGAAGTATAAATGAAATGCTTGAAGAAATCACCTACCCCTGCACATCTTCCAAACCATAACCAAAACTTTGGCTTCAACCAGAAACAAAACTTCTGTTGTACATAAATTCATATACATTTCTTTTTTTTTTTTCCATTCAGTGACATTGTCAAACTAATAACGACATTCCGCACATGTCTTTATCAATAAAATAAAACACGTTTGAACTACTTGCACTTGCGTACGATTTCACGACGCATCACACTCTTCCGAAAAATACACCCCACTCCTGTTGTATTCTTCCGCGCATTTACTACCAACTCGTACTCCGTTCCGACGCACGGAACCTTCACGTGGTGGCCGTTAGCATCGCTTCAACCTCCTGCACCATCTGCTGCAAACCATCGTACTCGCAGGTTAATACTTCGGAAAATTAATTCCTTTTATCTACACGCTGTGAGTAAGTACTTCCTACTACATGCCCACAAAGATTTTTCGTCAAGTGTACAGTGTATTTTATGTTTGTATATTGACATTTTGGAACGTATATTTTCTATAGTAGCTATTTAAGTGAGAAATGCGCTGAAATTTTCCATTTTGTTATTACTAATAACTTTAGATTTTAGTGTTAGAACAACTACAGCTTATGGTATTAATATACAGTAGTTTAGCGGACTCTTTCCAGCATACCAGAATTCATTACTTAAGCTATGAGGATAATGGCTGTGGAATAAATCTTGCTCCTGTGCCCTGACGTTTGACCTCATTTTGATTCTATTCAATAGAACCAGTTCAGTATACCAACGGAACAACATGCTAAAGTTTTGTCGCAATAGAAGTATTTTTACTCGAGTTATGAGGATAATGGCTCTGGAACAAATCTCGCTCCTGTGCTATGACTTTTGACCTCATTTCGATTATATTAAACAGAATTGGTTCAGTATACCTCCGAAACAACATACTTTGTCGCAATAGAAGCATTTTTTTAATGAAGAAAATCGCTGTGGAATAAATTTCACTCCTGTGTCCTGACCTTTGACCACATTTCGATTATATTCAACAGAACCGGTTCAGTATACCAACGGAGCAACATACTAAAGTTTTGTCGCAATGGAAGCATTTTTAGTCAAGTTATGAGGATAATGGCTGTGGAACAAATCTCGCTCCTGTGCTTTGACTTTTGACCCCATTTCGATGATATTAAACAGAATTGGTTCAGTATACCTTCGAAACAACATACTAAAGCTTTGTCGCAATAGAAGCATTTTTTTAACGAGGAAAATGGCTGTGCAATAAATCTCACTCCCTATTTCGATGACCCTATTTCGATGATATTAAACAGAACTGGTTCAGTAAACCAACGGAACAACATACTAAAGTTTTGTCGCAATAGAAGCATTTTTACTCGAGTTATGAGGATAATGGCTGTGGAACAATCCTCTCTCCTGCGCATTGACTTTTGACCCCATTTCGATGATATTAAACAGAATTGGTCCAGCATACCTCTGAAACAACATACTAAAGCTTTGTGCAATAGAAGCATTTTTTAATGAAGAAAATCGCCGTGGAATAAATCTCACTCATGTGCCCTAACCTTTGACCCCACTTCGATTATATTCAACTGAACTGGTTCAGTATACCAACGGAACAACATACTAAAGTTTTGTCGCAATAGAAGCATTTTTAGTCAAGTTATGAGGATAATGGCTGCGGAACAAATATTGCTCCTGTGCTTTGACTTTTGACCCCATTTCGATGATATTAAACAGAATTGGTTCAGTATACCTTCGAAACAACATACTAAAGCTTTGTCGCAATAGAAGCATTTTTTTAACGAGGAAAATGGCAGTGCAATAAATCTCACTCCTGTGCCCTGACCTTTGACCTGACTTCGATGATATTCAACAGAACCGGTTCAGTATACCAACGGAGTAACATACTAAAGTTTTGTCTCAGTAGAAGCACTTTTACTCGAGTTATAAGGATAATGGCTGTGGAACAAATCTCGCTCCTGTGCATTGACTTTTGACCCGATTTCGAATATATTAAACAGAATTGGTTCAGTATACCTCCGAAACAACATACTAAAGCTTTGTCGCAATAGAAGCATTTTTTTAATGAAGAAAATCGCTGTGGAATAAATTTCACTCCTGTGTCCTGACCTTTGACCCCACTTCGATTATATTCAACTGAACTGGTTCAGTATACCAACGGAACAACATACTAAAGTTTTGTCGCAATAGAAGCATTTTTAGTGAAGTTATGAGGATAATGGCTGCGGAACAAATCTTGCTCCTGTGCTTTGACTTTTGACCCCATTTCGATGATATTAAACAGAATTGGTTCAGTATACCTTCGAAACAACATACTAAAGCTTTGTTGCAATAGAAGCATTTTTTTAACGAGGAAAATGGCAGTGCAATAAATCTAACTCCTGTGCCCTGAACTTTGACCCCACTTCGATTATATTCAACAGAACCGGTTCAGTATACCAACGGAGCAACATACTAAAGTTTTGTCGCAATGGAAGCCTTTTTAGTCAAGTTATGAGGACAATGGCTGTGGAATAATTCTCGTTCCTGTGCCCTGACCTTTGACCCCATTTCGATTATATTAAACAGAACCGGTGCAGTACATCTCCGGAACAACATGATGAATTTTTGCCGCAATCGAAACATTTTTACGCAAGTTATGACACATAAAGGTGATGGAATGGATCCCACTCCTATGTCCTGACCTTTGACCCCATTTCGTCCACTTTCAATAGGGTTAATTCCTAGGTTGTCCCCTACCACATACTAAAATTTCATCGAAATGGAACCATTTTAACGTGAGTTATAGTGCAGACGGGCAGACAGACGTACGGACAAAGCTAGAGCATATACGCATCTTCAACCTACGGTTGGAAAGCGTAAAAAATGACCTCATATTTGTAACAGACGTAAGAAAACATCAGTGAACAGCTGATGTGATTTCCTATTTTCAAGATGTGGACATTTTTTCTGTGGGTGTTTCTTCTGTGGGGATTTTTCGCACCACTGGTTCGGGGAAAAGAACAGAGGTAGCAGCACCATCAGACAAGAACAGCATTCTTGTCTTGTCCAGGACTTGATCCCAAGCCCAACTCCAACTAATGGCCAGAAGCCAGTGTTTAAGACAACTTGGTCACTGAAATGCCAAAGTAGGATCTGTATGCTGCTTCATTCACAGATCTATGCATACATACACTATCATACAAAAAAATACTTGGACATCTGTTGATAGGCAAAGGACACTCCGATCAAAGCACATGATTCAGACTGGTATACAAGGAGAGCCAGGTGCACCACAGACAGGGGCACATTGGCCCACTGGGATATTTTTCGGTGAACCACTCGAGAAATGTCCCACTATTTCTCGTATCCTTTTTGTCTAGAATTTTTGGAAAGATTGAATAATTCTTTTGGTGCTCATGAATAAGAATCATTAACTTTATTTGAGATTTGAATTATCTGTCTAAAACACTATTTTCTTAAAAACAATTGGTGCTTCATTCTATCTATATACCCTACATTGACAAAAGTCACCGGGCACCTAGAAGAGAAACACAACACAGCATTTATTGATGTACATTAGTAAGGTGTCAGTCAACCTTTGGCCTGAATGCATGCACAGACCCTTCGAGACATGCTTTCGACAAGGTTTTAGAACACAGCGATAGGTATGTGCTTCCATTCAGTATATAATGCTGCCGCTAACTGTTGCTTAGTAGTAGGCCTTGGTTCCAAACTTCTTAAAAGGTGCTCTAATTCATCCCATAGGTGCTCTATGGGATTAAGATCAGGGCTCTGTGCTGGCCAGTCCACACACGATACGGAATTATCGTCAAACCATGCCGTAACAGCCTTTGCTTTATGGCTCGGTGCATTATCCTTCTGGTGCCCACAAGGCTTGGTTCCATAGTATGGCCACAAAGTTGGTAGGGCATAATTATCTAGAATATCGGAGTAAATGTGCTTGTTAACAGGTTTGTGCACAATAACCAATGGGCCGGGACCATACCACGAAAAACACCCCGATACGAGTACACTGCCAGCTCCAAACTTGATTGTAGGAACAGTACACTGTGATAAATAGCATTCCCCCGGTTGCCGCCATACCCACACATGCCCATCAGACTGAAGGATCGTTTTCTGAATTCATCAGTCCACAGGACCCGTTTCCATCGATCTGCGTTCCACGGTAAATGTTCTTTACACCATGCTAAATGACGAATAGCTTTCCGAGTGGAAATGAAAGGCTTATGAGCAGCCGTACGATCACTGTAACCCGTGTAATGAAGTTCTCTGCGAATGGTACGTGTACATACCGAGGTTCCAGCATTTTTACTGACCTGTAAAGTGAGGTCTTGTGCAGTACTCCATCATTTAGATGTAACGACTCTCCTGAGGCTTCGACGTCTTCTATCATTGATTTTCTTTGGTCTGCCAGTACGTTTTGATGCTTCAGGTACGCCATGTTGCTTCCACTTATTCAGTACATTCTTGGGTATGTTTAAACGCCTCTCAATTTCTCTTATGGACAACCCACTAATATAACACCCAACGATCTTTCCTTTCTCAAAGTCAGTTATCTGCTGCCGCGATATTTTCACTCAACCTCAAAGTGCGATATGATCGCGGTCAGCTGCAGATTTGATTTTATTCCATTTGCAGATGTACCGAGCGTCTTAACAATGCAGTGGATCTGTTCGTTTGCTTCTGAAGGGGTGTCCGATGACTTTTGTCAATATAGCTATATACACTGGGTGTTTGCTCTAAAAATGACAAAGCAAAATTTTTTCTACTTCAGTGAAAAATTTGCCATCAGACTAAGCATGCTGTACTAAATACATTAAGCTAACTATAATTAAGAGTAAGTCATTTGATTTGGAGTCAAAGGGACATTGGTAGGCCCTACCCACCTTTTGTAATCTTGAAGGAGGGACTAGTAACAAATTTGTGAGTCCGTCATCCCCACACCCTTATCCATGTACAGACATAGAGCACAAAGCAATTCTTCAGCACAGATGTTCCCAAATCCGTATCCCACTCACATTTATCTTTATCTTAAAAGAAACAAGTAACCATTTATCTGTACAGAATCATGAATCAAAATAATGAGTAGTCTTAATAATGGCATCTATTCAAGGAAGTGGTACGAGTGCTGTTGCGCAGGAGACGATCACCCACAAAATAAATATAATTATCTGATACAACCAGAGACGGATTTAGGGCTTTGCCACCCCTGCTCCCTTTAAGGCTGTCTTTGAATGAGTCTTTGAATGAGTATAAAAGAAATTCTATCCTATATCTGCAACGTAAATTTTTTTTGTACACTTTTTCTCGAAGACTATTACTTTGTAGCGTTTGAAACTTTGAGCACAAATAAAAGCCACCCATAGCTAATACACTATCTACCAACAAGTAATTGGAGACCCCTGCAATCGACGATATCTGCGGTCCTGACACACGTCACGGCCGCCGCCGTTAAATATCGTGTGGGAAACAACAACGCAACCAGTCGCATGCAACATGCCACGCAGTTCGGAGATTTCTGATTTCGAGAAAGGTATAATCGTCGGGTATCACAGAAATGGCCGATCCATACGTGACATATCCAGCGAGTTGAAGTACCCAAAATCTAAGGTGGCCTAAGTGATTGGCAAGTGGAATATGAGAGGTGACTGTCGGAATGTGCCCCGACCCGGCAGACCCACAAAACTGGGAGTTAGAGACCGACGGGTGCTGGCCAGAGAAATTTGGACGAACCGCACCAAATCGATGGGCCACATGCGCGAGGAGTTTCAACAGGCATCCGAGAGTGTTCTTTCGATGAATACCATCCGTAAGGAAGCCCATCTGCTCGGTTATCATGGACGTGCTACCGCCCACAAGCCTTTGATCACCAAGTCCAATAGCGCTACTCGGCTAACGTGGTGCAAAGAACGTCGACAGTGGACCGTTGAACAGTGCAAACAGGTTCCCTGGAGCGACGAATCAAGGTTCACCCTCTACCGTTCGGATGGCAGGGTCTGGGTTTGGCGTCTGCCTGGAGAACGCCTCCTGCCGGAATGTATTGTGCCAACTGTGAAGTTCGGCGGCGGTGGAATTATGCTATGGGGGTGTTTCTCCTGGTATGGCACGGGACATTTGGTCGCAATTCCTGGTAGACTCAACGCCGAGACCTACTGCTCCATTTTGGATGACCATGCGCTTCCTACGTTGTGGCAGTTTTACGGGGTGGAACCATGTTACTTTCAGGATGACAATGCCACCTGTCATGTTGCGAGGTCCACCATGGCTTGGTATGATGACAATGGGGTTAATCGAATGGACTGGCCTGCGCAGAGCCCGGACCTTAAATCGAGCACCTCTGGGACGAGTTGGAGCGTCGACTTAAGGGATGCCCCCACCGTCCGAAATTGGTGAAGGAACTGACCTGTCTTCTCCAAGCCGAGTGGAAGAAAATACCGCTAGCCGTCGTACAACGCCTGTTTGAGAGTATGCCCCGGAGGGTCACAGCTGTAATCGCCGCTCGTGGAGGCTCCACCAACTGTTGAAGGTGAATAAACTTCGTTTTCCTTTGCTATCACAGGTGTCCAATTACTTGTTGGTAGATAGTTTATATGCCAGTTATTCCGATCCGAAAAATGTGTTGGAATTTTTTTTTAATTCAATTTATCTGACCCAAAAGTATTTTAATTTTGTGCTATATGGCTCAATAAGTTAGCTTGGCAGTGTTTCTCTCTGGAAGAAATGAAATCTCTCATTTCTGTCTGATTGTTTTACATATTATCTATAAATCATTGAACGGGGCCAAAAGTGAGATTGGAATTTTGTCTTCTATAAATCATCTTAAATCCTACTGTACATTTATTTTTGAATAGAAAATGTGTACATCATTAGAGAACCCCTGAATATGAGCTATAGAAACTCCACCTTCTTACTGAGCTCTAACTACTTACTGAGCTCCACCCCCAAATAACGTCATTGGTTAAAACTTAATAGCGCATATTTTGTGTTTTTGTTGTGGAGCCAATTCCATTCTGAATATATGAGAGACCACTTCCATTCTGAATATAGTGAGGTGTGCAGTGATTCGTTGAGGTCAACTTCTCGGACAGTTCCTGAAGGAGTGATTTTTTGCGCCACCTATTGCAGAAGATGAACCCATTCAAAGACAGCCTTGATTAGATCCAGGAGCGAAACAAAATGTTATTGGAGTAGGGGAGGAATGTAGCCTGTCTAAAGCTAAATACAAATACAAATAATAATTTGAAGTTCAAATGTGGCAAAACTATAAACAAGAGTTTTTCTTATAACAATTAATAACAAAATGTCTATCGCTGACTAAAATTCCTTACTTTTGACTTTTGCCATCAATATCTAAATTGATTAAATATTTGCAATTAATCAGTTGCTTTGATAGAAGTTTCTTTTCTTTCTTCCCATTTTTGTTTTTAAACATTTTCAATGCTTTGAAAATGCCTAATTCAGCCCTTTCCCTTTCCCCTACCATTCTGAAGGGAGATGAAATAGCTTTGTGTGAACATTCTGCAAACGTTCCTCCCTAAAGCCCAAAGGGATTTTCCTTTATCTAAGAGAGAAGACTTTTATCGGGCTCCAAAGAGTAACATTAACAATTCATTCGTTACCCCCACCATCATACGTTCGAATTCAGTTCAGTTCTTTTTTTTTTCTTTTCTTTTTTTTTTTTTTTTTTTGATTGAAGGTTTAACGACCACCATGAGCAACTGAATGAGCTATTAGCAGTCACCCGTCCCTAATTTAGGGTCACTGGTTCCAGTGAAGGGAGGGAGCCAGTGCCATAAGACGAACACAACATCCATTCTTCACAGGAATTCGACCCTGAATCTTTCTTAGACAAAAGGTAGCCCTGGTAGGCAGCCCTGGTAATGCAGTGGTCTAAGCCGGCGCTTAGACCACTGCACTACCAGGGCTGCCAATTCAGTTCTAAAGCATAGTCAAAGAGATATCCTTTTCTATGGTTTCTCAAGTTAAGGGGAATTACAGGAATTTGGAAACAAAATCTTGTATACAGCAGTTTTCGGACATTTTCCCATTTTTATTTTTATTTAAAAAATTTCTTTTAAATAATTTTTTTATGGATTTAAAAAAAATATTAATTTTTACTACCACTAAAATTTGCCATCCCTAAAATTTCACACCCTAGGCCCGGGCCTACTCATCCTATTGGGAAATGAATCTCTGGGTACAACACCCCATTCTAAGCTTGGTTTGATATGCTACATCCAATCAAATGGATGTAACCTATCAAACCATGCCTAAAACGCGTTGCTGTACCTGATAATTCTATTACCACCCTTAAACTGCTGTTAAAATTTGTTCATGACTTAATTAGTTTTACATTGCATATTTCAACAGTTCTCTTTCATTCAGGAGTTAACAGAATTTTTTCATGAGGGAATTTCCTCTGGCGGTTTGTGGGTTTATGTAGTGGACCACAAGCCTAAAATTCTCAGCCTGGTTTCATCGACCCAATCCACCCCTGGCCACAGAAGTTTGTTTCATCAAAATTGTAGTTCCCAAGTTTTGCAGTTGATTTCAAAGATAATTAAATATTCTTCTTCCAAGGGTGTTATTGAATTGTATTTTAGGCCACTGCAATGGATATGCAGTGTCCAGGCCTCGGGCCCAGAGCCCATTTAAAAAGACCGGGGCCCAGGGGCTGGGCAGTATTTTGGGGTCCAATATTAGTGGCACATCTAGTATTTCACTATGGGTGGACGAATAAAAATACCCAGGAGAAAGCATTCCCGAAATATGATGAAGCCATAAAAATATCCCCGTCACATTGAAATGTGTCAGCACACTGATTTGTCCCATCATGCACGGAAGAATCAGTGTTTGCAAGTAAATGTAAGAAATGCGTCTTTGAAAAATGGACACCAGTACAGTTTGGCTTTAACCCAGTCATCCGATTCAGCTTGTTGGAATTATATCAAAGTAGTAAACAAAATAATATGATCCAAATATCATATGTGATTCAAACGAATTCTTAATGAATGAAAATTTCCCCCGATTACAGATGTGTACAAAACATCTGCAATGTTTTTGAAAAATTTGAGAATGGTCTAGGGGAAACTATATTTGTGGTGTACTCCTTCTAAATCAGGGGAAAGAAATGGAACATTTTTTTTCACAAGGCAGTTCTTATAGTTTTTACTGTACTATCTGAAAAAAAAAATGTAGCACTCTGTCAAGTCTTCAAGCATTCTACGTAATTCTGGAACCCTTTGAAAATGTGGGGCCCGGGGCTGCAGCCCCCTAGCCCCCACCTTAAATGGGCTCTGCTCAGGCCCCAGTTGAATAGGGGTCTCCTTTTTTTAAATGGTTTTAAAAAGGAAGGCTCCTGTCCACATGGGACCCCATATCATATATAACCATTATTGAACATCTTTTAAATTGTAATGATTATATCATCATCATTGTCAACCATTATCAATCCACTGCTGGATGAAGGTCTCCCCAAGTTTCTTCCACAACGGTCTATCTTTTCCAGTCTCCTTCATGTCACTCCCACAAGCTTTTGAATTCCATCCACCCATCTCCCATGTGGTCTTCTTCTGGGTCTTTTCCTCTCCCTTGGAATCCAGCCTAGAATTTCGGTTGCCCATTGGTGGTCTGTTTGTCTGGCAACATGTCCAGCCCATTGCCATTTCAGGGATTTTACTCTTATTAGGATATCTTACACTCTTCTCATTTCCCTTATCCACGAGTTTCTCTCTTTATCTCTCCTGCTTACACCAGGCATACATCTCTCCATGCCTCTTTCAGTTGACAGCAGTCTGTGTATGTCTTTTTTAATTACGATCTACGCCTCTGCTCCGCACGTAAGCAGAGGATGGATGCATTGATCAAACACTTTTCTTTTAAGACATAAAGGCATATTGCTCTTAAAAATTGTAATGTTTCTTCCAAAAGCTCTCCAACCTAGTTTTATATGTCAATTAATTTCTTCATCAATGTGACCTTTGCTTGATATCTGCTGTCCAAGGTAAATGTAGGTATTGGTTACCTCAAGATTTTCCCCATCAATCGATAAATCTTCATTTCTTGTAAAAGCATTGTACATCACTTTAGTTTTCTAAAAGTTTATTTTTAATCCCACTTCTTTACTGTTGTCATCAAGTTCCTGGATCAAACTGTGCAGTCCTGAAGGGGCAGTTGCAAAAATGACTACATCATCAGCAAAACGAATGTGAGTTAAATAATCTCCATTAATGTGTATCCCTTTGTTTTCCCAGTTCAATGATTGAAAGACATTTTGCATTGTGGCACTGAAGAGTTTGGGAGATATGGTGTCACTTTATCTCATTCCCTTATGGTTATATATATATATATATAAGGTCAGGTGATGCGTAACATCACAGCCTCTCCTTGACAAACGTCAACCCCACCTTCTCGTGGTACATCCTGTTCCCACTAAAGGGTCTCTGCCGACTGCCAGTAGCGGTATAACTATACCATCAAGATTAGAGGAAATGCTATTCCACTCTCACCAACCCGCTTGGCCAGCGTGGTGAGTTATGGCCAAACCCCTCCAAAATGACTCCACAACTTAAATCTTGGCCCTCAGTCTCCGGCAGCTGGAATGTACCTGGCCAAGGCAGCGGCCAGTGCGACATGAAGGCAGAGGGTGTTAAGAATCCCCGGAGGACCGGACTAGGCTGCCATCTGATGCTGACCTTGGCTATGTATAATGGACGCTCCCTATCTTCTGATTCAAGGCTTCTTGAATTGGAAGAGGAACTACAAAGGATCAAGTGGGACATCGTCGAGCTAAGTGAGGTAAGGAGAAAAAGAGATCTCATTGAACTGAAAAGTGGAAATCTCTTCTACTATCGTGGGACTGATACTGGCAGAACTAGTGGTGTTGGATTTATAATAAACAAGAAACTGAAGGATAAAGTTGTAGAAGATGAAAGTTCCTCTGACAGAGCTGCACGACTCGTTATCCAACTCTCGAGAAGATACCAGGCTCAGATTATTCAAACTTATGCACCCACCACAAGTCATCCTGAAAAAGAAATTGAAGAATTTTATGAGGAAATTCGTCATCTAAATAATAAAGGTAAGCAGCACTTAAAGATAATTATGGGAGATTTCAATGCAAAAATAGGGCAACGGCAACAGAATGAAACTTCAGTAGGTAAATGCAAATTCGGTCACGGTAACAGAAACCAGTGTGGAAATACTCTCGTTGAGTTTGCAGAGGCAGAAAGGTTTTTCATCTTGAACTCCTTTTTCAAGAAAAAGCCACACAGGAAATGGACATGGAGACATCCAAATGGGACGACAAGTGAAATTGATTTTATTACGTGTAACAAAATATTCGTCATAGAAGACTGCAGTGTGCTAAACAAGTTCAACACAGGTAGTGACCATAGATTAGTGAGATGAAAGATGCACCTCAACACTAAACTCGAATGTAGCAAGCTCATAAGACAAACAAAATGTATTGACATAACCAACCTTAAAAAACACCATAATACCTTCAAGTTGGAACTGAAGAACAGATTTTCTGCTTTAGAAGGCCTGACATCGGAAGAAGTGGATATTTTTGAAGTTAACAGAAAAGTAACCAAAGCTCTTATGGAAGCAGCAACAAAATTAGCTGGGTCTAAGAACAAGTTGCATGTGAACAAATTATCAGGAAAAACCAAAATGTTGATGCAAAAAAGAAGAGAGATGAGGACAACTAAAGAAGATGTGACTTCCAAAGTGGAATATATAGAGCTATGCAAGACAGTACGAAAAAGTATCACTGAAGACGTAAGGAAATTCAACTGTGAACTAGTAAGGAAAGCAATTGAAAACAACCAAAGCCTAAAGATAGCAAAGGGATAACTCAGTAAGGGAAGAAAACAGATTATGGCACTGAGAAAAGAAGATGGTTCTGTAACAAGAAGTAGAGGCGAAATTTTGACAAGAGTGAAAGATTTCTACTCCAAATTATATGAAAGGGATGATACATGTACTCCAGACATCATGAAAGGTACCAGTACCAGAGTCCTTCCAGTCCTTCCAGCAGAAGTTGCACATGCAATCAAGAACATGAAGCGGGGAAAAGCTCCAGGAGAAGATGGAATTACTGTAGACATCATACAAGAAGCAAGTGGAGAAATCGAAACAGTACTCGCCCAAATTTTTACTCGATGCCTTAATGATGGGAAGATTTCTGAAGATTGGAACAACGCTACAATGATCTTGCTACATAAAAAAGGTGACATTGAGGATCTCAGGAACTACAGACCTATCAGCTTTCTTATCAGTGGTTTATAAAATCTTCACTAAAGTTCTTTCACACCGCTTGAAGGTGACACTGGACATGGCTCAACCGAGAGAACAAGCTGGATTCAGGAGTGGCTACAGCACAATAGATCATATCCACGTACTGAGAAAACTAATTCAAAGGGCGAGGGAATATGAACTTCCATTGAGCGTGGCTTTTATTGATTATGAAAAAGCCTTTGATTCTGTGAAACCATCAGCAGTTACAATGGCTCTGAAATCCTGCGGTATTGAAGATGCGTACATTAATACTATTAATAACATCTATGAAAATGCAAGTGCAAAGATTCGGCTGTTTGAAAATACAACACACATAAAAATTGGAAAAGGAGTGAGACAAGGTGACACCATATCTCCGAAGCTCTTTAATGCCACATTGGAAAATGTCTTTCAATCACTGAACTGGGAAAACAAAGGGATAAAGATTAATGGAGATTATCTAACCCACCTTGACATAGTCATTTTTGCTGATGACATAGTCATTTTTGCAACTACCCCATTAGAGCTGCAGAGTATGATTCAGGAGCTTGCTGACAGGAATAAGGAAGTGGGATTAAAAATGAACTTTCAGAAAACAAAAGTGATGTTCAATGCTTTTACAAGAAATGAAGATTTATCGATTGATGGAGAAAAGCTGGAGATAACAGACACGTACATTTATCTTGGACAGCAGATATCAAGTGAGGGTCACATTGGTGAAGAAATTAATCGGCGTACAAAACTTGCCTGGAGAGCTTTTGGAAGAAACAGCATAATTTTCAAGAGCAATATGCCATTATGTCTTAAAAGAAAAGTATTTGATCAATGCATCCTTCCAATGTTTACGTATGGTGTAGAGATGTGGACCTTAACTAAAAGAGACATACAAAGGCTGCAGACAACTCAAAGCAGCATGGAGAGGTGCATGCTTGGTGTAACCAGGAGAGATACGAAGAGGAACTCGTGGATCCGAAAAATGACAAGAGTGGAAGACATCATGATCAGAGTTAAATCCCTGAAATGGCATTGGGCTGGACATACTGCCAGAAGAACAGATCATCGATGGACAGCCAAAATTTTAGATTGGATTCCAAGGGACAGGAAAAGACCCAGAAGAAGACCACATGTGAGATGGGTGGATGAAATTCGAAAGTATGCGGGAGGGACATGGAGGAGACTGGCACAAGACAGACCGTTGTAGAGGAAACTTGGGAGACCTTCGTCCAGCAGTGGATTGATAATGGTTGACAATGATGATGATGATGATATTATTGTATATATAACCATTGTTGAATATTTTGTTATTATTTTAAAACTTTTTAACAATAGGAATTGATGTTATATGTAAACTTGATTTTGAGAATGCTATTACCAGTCATATAGCCAAGAAATTGAGAAAGAGACCTATCAATGTAATATTTGCATACCTGTGCCCAGTTGCATATTTAAAGGGAGGCCAGGGAGCCTTGATGCCCCAAATTATTTCATTTTTTTAAGTTTTTGTTAAAATGTGACTTATGTCAGAAAAAAGCGACTTGATTTAATAAAAATGCATCAACTTACATTAGAAAAAAATGCCTTAATTTAATAAAAATGCATGAATTTACATTAGAAAAAAATGCCTTAATTTAGTAAATAAAATGCATCAACTTACTTTAGAAAAAGTTCCTTAGTTTAATAAAATGCATCAGCTTACATTAGAAAAATGCCTTAATTTAATAAAAATGCATCAACTTACATTAAAAAAATGCCTTAATTTAGTAAAATGCATCAACTTACATTAGAAAAAGTGCCCTAATTTAATAAAATGCATCAACTTACATTAGAAAAAATATCTTAATTTAATAAAAATGCATCAACTTACATTAGAAAAAATGCTTTAATTTTTCATTTTTTTTTTTTTTATTGTAGGTTTAACGACCACTGTGAGCAACTCAATGGGCTGTAAGCAGTTTTCCATCCCTAACTTAGGGCCACTGGTTCCAGGGAAGGGAGAAAGCCAATGTCGTAAGACAAACACAACATCCATGCCTCACCGGGATTCAAACCTGGACTCCTTTCAGATGAATGATCAGAAGCCATCATGTAGACCACTGCACCACCAGGGTGGCCATCTATTTTTCATCAACTTCAATTTTGTTCTGGTAGATTTCAGAAATTTCCATTTTTTGTCATCCCTGTCCCCAAAAGATTCTATGTATGCTCCTGCATGTACCCTAATGAAGATTCAGGTTGTCTAGCTTGCTGCCAATTCCTCCCCCCCCCCAAAAAAAATATGTTTTTTGGGTGTTTTTTTAACCCTAAAAAAAACAATGAAGTGGCTCTTTTTCTTCATTCAAATGTTAGGTACATATCTATTTAGTTTGTTCTTTTTTACTATCTTCATAACACTAGGTCAACCCACTCAATTTCCAGTGCCTTCATTAAAGGAGCAGTTTCGGTTTTCAAAAGACCGTTTCTTACTCTTTGAAATTACGACTCATTTAACAATTTATTACAAAGCATAAGATTATTAACCCTTTCGCGACCACAATACTATAATATTTTGTCACTCAGAATACCACAGCACCCGAAAGTCAAGTTAACAAAAGAAGGATTAGTGCTGTGTCACCACTCGAAACTTCTGATCTCTAGTCTTGCTATGCGTTGACCTTCGGACGTTTCCCTGCGTCAAACTGTGCATTCTTCTACTGAGACCCTAAAACAGATGGGAGTGGTAACAGCTGGAAAATCTTCGTCACTTTCCCCTTTTCTCTAGTTCTTTCTTGTAAAAAATATAATCTCAATCTGTTTATTTCAATTGAGTAAATATGAAAGAATTTTTACTGCAAATCTTCTCTCATAAACTCTGCTTTTATGACAAAGGAAAATACTGCAGCTTATTTGAAATATAATATTAGTATTTTATGCTGTCTTTGAGGCTGAAAATCATTATTTTTCTGCTAAATGAGTTTTTTTCTTGTAATACAAAAATATTTTATGATGGCCGAATTATTATTTTTTTCTTTTTTTGCTGTAATATCTACAAAACATATGGGAGCATTTTTGCCTGTAGTTGGTTAGAATCAGGCCCTCCATGCAATTTAACATAGGCCCAACACTGTGCCATTGGCTTCTATTACTAAAAGACAGTGGCTCAGTGTTGGGCCTTTGTTAATTTCAAGGTTGTGTGCTACCAGGGCCATATTTCCTTCTAAGAACTTAGGTGTCCAGAAAAATGTAATTTGTAAATTTATTTGTTCCACAAACCCGTAGGTGTCCAGAAAAATGTAATTTGTGAATTTATTTGTTCCATGGACCCTTAGGTGTCCAGAAAAATGTAATTTGTAAATTTATTTGTTCCAACAACCCTTAGGTGTCCAGAAAAAGGTAATTTGTAAATTTATTTGTTAAACAAACTCTTAGGTGTCCAGAAAAATGTTTCAAATAATTTTTCCAGTTCATGCAGTCCTACAATGTTTTTATATGAACTATTTTTACTAAGCACATGTAATAGTTCTACTGAGCAATGTCAGAAGACTGAATGATATTGCCCCGGGACAAACAAACTCCTGGTTCACTTCTTTGTGTAGCGACAACAAAGATGACTGAGGGTGCCTTCAACTAATCTGCCAGACGCCATGCAAATTCAAAAGATCACGGGGAGTACGAAATCCTAGTTGCGTTATTGGGCGACCTGGGCACTTGTCGTACTCTGAATAGCCAGGCATCCCAGGCGTTGTGGAAGCGAAAAGGTTAAAACTACTATTGCAAATCTGTAGATTATTAATCAAATTCGATGATTTTACAAGTATTACACAATCAGATTTGCTACTTATGATGAAATTTAGATATCATCATCATTGTCATTATCAATCCACTGCTGGATGAAGGTCTTCCCAAGTTTCTTCCACAATGGTATATCTTGCACCAGTCTCCTCCATGTCACCCCTGCATGCTTTCGAATTTCATACGCCCATCTCCCATGCGGTCTTCTTCTGGGTCTTTAACTGTCCTTTGAAATCCAGTACAATAGAATTTTGGTTGTCTATTGGTAGTCTGTTCTTCTGGCAACATGAAACATAGATATATGTCCTTTCATGTGTATCACATGACATCACCAGAACTATACATTGGTTAAAGATATTATTTCTGCAGGGGCTTTGCCATTTTCCTGGCCCTGAACTTCTTGAGTGTCTTAGTGCCCTGGTAAAATGTGGAATCCTTTTTTTTTTTTTTAATGGCAATTTAGCATTTACTTTTCACACCACCTCCCACTTCATATACTAAGCAATTATTAGGGTATAGTTGTTGTTGTTTTTTGTTTTTTTTCTGGGTTCTTTCCCTGAGTAGAGTTACTCTATTGAATAAAGGAAATTTGTATCTTTTTTTCTTTCAATAGGACTTGGGCATACTGCCTTTCCAAATTTAAATATTGCTATTTAAAATATTTTTGTAAATATTTTATTTGCAATAATTAACATTTTATTGGAAATAGAAAAAATGGTTGCTTTTCCTGCTATGACAAAAATGCAATTTCTCATTTTAAACAGCAGCAGGCTGCTTAACCTGCTACCGCAAAAAGCATGGTTCTCAGCCCTTCCTTTGATTGCATTCAGAACAAATTTAGAAAATAGGTACACTGCCCTTAAAAAGTAATATTCCCCACTCTTTTCAGTTGCAGATCACCAGGTAAAATTAATAAGGTTTTCCACCCTTTCAACAGCTTATTGAAATGCTGAATAAAAAGATTTTTGAATAGATACTCTGTCTTCTCTTTTTATTGAAATAAAAGTCATTTTTAGTACTCTGCTGTTTTTAATAAACAGACAGTAAAAAATTTAGTTTACTTTTACAGCCAAATAAGCATTACCTTCAGATACTCTGCCATCCTGGTCAATTATTTACAAGGGGAAAATAAAACTTTTAAAATAATCCAAAATTACAAAATTTACCCTAAAAAGTGAATTTTTGATATAAAGTTGGGAAAAATTGTGCTTTAAAAAAAGTGGAAATAGCAAAAATGCTGAGCAGTGTACACACAAATAAAATAAAATTGAAAAAAACACCAATCATAAAAAATTAATATTACACTGAGAAATTTTTTAAGTTTTTTTGTGGGTCAACAAACTTAAGGCCTGCAGAGTTACACATAAAAAAAAAAAAAAACCCAAATCATGTCCTGTAATGTGCAAACAGCTTTCATAAACATCAACTGCAGTTAGCTTCCTGGGAGATTCACCCACAGAAACACACATTTAAAGTGGTCAAAAACCTCCAATCATCATATTCTGGAATAGAAATAGTATTAATGAACAACAAGTGCAGCTTCCTGGATGATGCAGCCACTGTGCCACACATTTAACATTTCTAAAAATCATGTATGGAATGCAAATATCATTTACAAACAATAGATGCACACCCACAACTTCACATTTAAAATAGCTAAAAATTCTCTAAAACCATACTATGGAATGGCAATAGCATTTGTAAACAACAAACGCTTACCCACAGGGCCACACATTAAACATGGTCAAAAAATGTTCAAGAATCACACCCTGGAATGCAAATAGCATTTGCAAAAGACAAATGCAATTTCCTGGGTGTTAGACCTGCCGAGCCACATGTTCAAAATGGCTCAAAATTCTTTAAAATTCATGTGCCGGAATGCAAATGGTGTTCATATACAACTATTTCACAACTACAGGGCCACACATTTAAAATAGCCAAAAATTCTCCAAGAATCATACCCTGGAATGAAAATAGCATTTGTGAAAGGCAAATGAAATTTCTGATTGGCACACTTGCAGAATCACAAGTTCAAAATGGCCCAAAATTCTTTCAAATTGATGTCCTGTAATGCAAATGGCATTCACAAATAACAAATGCACATTCTCAGAGCCACACATTTAAAATGGCCAAAAAATCTCCAAGAATCGTACCCTGGAATGCAAATAGCATTTGCAGAAGACAAATGTGATTTCCAAGGTGACACACCTACAGAGCAACATATTTAAAATGGCTAAAAAATCTTTAAAACTCATGTACCAGAATGCAAATGTCATTCATAAACAACTATTACATATCCCCAGAGCCACACATTTAAAATGGCCATATAATCTTTAAAACTTATACTCTGGAATGTAAATAGGATTTGTAAAGAACAAATGCAGTTTCCTATATGAAGAACTTGAAGAGCTACATGTGCTTAAAATGGCTAAAGCATGTTTAAAACTCATGTTCTGGAATACAAATCGCATTTGCAAACAACAAATATATACCCCCAGAGCCCCACATTTAAAATGGCCAAGAAAAATCTAAAAATCACACACTGGAATGCAAGTAACATTTGTGAACAACAAATGCGCACACGCTGAGCTACACATTTAAAATGGTCAAAAAATCTCCAAGTATCATGCACCAGATTGCAAATAGTATTCATAAACAATGGCAGACATGCACACCAGCAGAACCACATAATTAGAATGGCCAAAAAACCCTCTAAAACCCATACTTTAGAATGCACATAGCATTCATAAGCAACAAATACAGTTTTGTGGACAAACATTTGCAGACCCACACATTTAAAATAGCCAGAAAATCTCTAAAAATCATACCCTGAAGTGAAAATAGCTTTCGTAAACAACTAATGCACAAAGGCAGAGCCACATATTTAAAATGTCCAAAAAAATCTCTGAAAATCATATCCTGGAATGCAAATGGCATTTGTAAAGAGCAAATCAAATGCACACCCACTGAGCCATGCATTTATATTGGTCAAAAAACCTCCAAGAATCATGCACTGCAATGCAAATAGCATTTATAAACAACAGCAGACGTGCACACCCACAGACCCACAGAATTAAAATTTCCAAAAAACCTCAAAAACAATGCTTTAAAATGCATGGCATTCATAAGTTTCGTGGACAAACACCTGGAGACCCACATATTTAAAATGGCCAAAAAATCTCTCAAAATCATATCCTGAAATGATTTTTTAAAAAAAACAATGAATCAACAAGAATGCACAACCACAGAGCTACATTTTAAAATGGCCAAAAAATCTCTAAAAACCACTGGAATGTAAATAGCTTTCATAAACAGCAAATGCACATCCACTGAACCACGCATTTAAAATGGTCAAAAAACATCCAAGAATCATGCATTGCAATGCAAACAGCATTCATAAACAACTGCAGACTTGTACACCAGCAGACCCACATAATTAAAATGGCCAAAAAAACTTTAAAACTCATGGAGTGCAAATAGCATTCATAAGCAACAAATTCAGTTTCGTTGACAAACATTTACCAACCCACATATTTGAAGTGGCCAGAAAATCTCTAAAAACCATACCCTGAAATGTAAACAGCTTTTGTAAACAAAAAATGCACAACTACAGAGCCACATATTTAAAATGGCCCAAAAATCATATCCTGGAAAATAAATAGTGTTCATAAACAACAAATGCAGTTTCCAGCAAGAAACACCTGCAGAGCCAAGCATTTTTAAATTGTCAAAAAAGCCCTCAAAAAATTATGTCATGGAATGCAAATAGCATTCATAAACAACAAATGCAGCTTCCTGCATTAAAGATCTTTTAGCTATGTTTAAATTCTGGCTCTCCAGGTATATCATGCAACAACTTCATTTCTTCTTCACGAATGCTATTTGTGCTGCAGAGTATGGTTCTTGAAGTTTGATTGACCATTGTAAATGCCTTGCTCTGGCAGTGTGCATTTGTTGTTTGCAAATGATATTTGCATTCCACGACATAATTCTTATAAAAAAGTTTTAGCAATTTTGAAAGTAAAAATATGTAAACATCACATTCTGGAATGCATAAAACACTTGTAAATAGCAAATGCACAAAGAGCCGTGAATTTAAATTGGTCAAAATAAATCCAAGAATCATACCATGGAATGCAAGTAGCATTCATGAACAACTGGTACAGTTTCATGTGTGACACACGTGCAGAGCCACACATTTAAATTGGCTACAAATTTTTTTTAAATCGTTTCCTGCAATGCAAATAGCATTCATAAACAACAAATCCATACCTACGAAGCAACACTTTTGAAATTGTCAAAAAATCTTCAAACGTCATACCCTGAAATGCAAACAGCATTCGTAAACAATAAAGGCGGTTTTCTGGACAACAAAACCACGAAGCCGCACATTTAAAATGGCCAAAAATTTTTGAAAAATTACATTCAGGAATGCAAATGGTATTTCTAAACAACAAATGTACACCTGCATAACCACACCATTGAAATGGTAAAAAAATATCCAAAAATCATAACCTGGAATACAAATATCATTTGTAACCAAAAAATGCATGCCCAAAGAGGCACACATTAAAAATCGCTTAAAAATCTTTAATAATCTTATCATAGAATGTAATATTCATAAACAACAAATGCAGTTTCCTGGATGACACAATTGTAAAGTCACACATTTAGAATGGCCAAAAAATTTCTAAAAGTCATGTCCTGGAATGAAAGGGCATTCACAAGAAACAAATGCAGACACTCGGTGTTGCACATTTAAAATGGCCATAAAATTTCTAAAAATCATATCATGGAATGCAATTTGTAAAACAACAACAATAGCATTTGTAAACAACAACAATAGCATTTGTAAACAACAACAGTAGATTCCTGGGTGACACACCTACAGATCCTCTCATGGAAAATGGCCAAAAAATCTACAATCATCATATCCTGGAATGCTATTAATATTCATAAACACCATATGCAGTTTGCCAGATGATATAATCTCAGTGCCACACATTTAAAATGGCCAAATAAATCTCCAAAACTCATGCACTGGAATGTAAATCATATGATAATAATGAACAACAAATGCACACCCATCAACCTATATGTTTATAATGGGGGGGGGCTATAAATATTATACCCTGGATTGCAAATAGCATTCTCAAACAGCAAATGTACTTTTTCTGGGTGACACACTAATAGAGATATGCATTAAAAATGACAAAAATTTTCAATAATCATATCCTGGAATGCAAGTAGAATTCATAAACAACAAATGCAGTTCACTGAATGATACAACCTTATGGCCACACATTTAAAATGGCCAAATAAATCTCTAAAAACCATGTGCTGGAATGCAAATCAAATTCATAAACAACAAATGCACACCCACCAACACACATGTTTATAATGGCCAGAAAAAAATACTTACTAAAAATTATACCCTAGAATGCAAGTAGCATTCTTAGACAATAAATGCATTTTTTTCTGGGTGTCACACTCACAGAGTTACACATTTAAAATGGATCTCTAAAAACCATGTCCTGGAATGCCAATGGCATTTAAACAACAAATGCAGTTTTCTGTATGACATACCTGTGGACTACATATTTGAATGGCCATAGTAATATCTAAAAATCATATCCTGAAATTAAAATAACATTTGTAAACAGAAAATGAACAATGCAGAGCCAAATATTTAAAATGGCCACAAAATCTCTAAAAATCATATCCTGGAAAACAGCATTTGTAAACAACAAATGCAGTTTCCAGCATGATATATCCATAGAGCCTCATAAAATGTATTTAAAATTGTCAAAAACAAAACAAAAAAAAGCATCTAGAAATCATAACCTGGAATGCAAATAGCATTCATAAACAACAAATGCAGCTCCCTGTGTTAAAGATCTTTTTAGCCATTTTAAATGTGTGGCCCTGAATGTGTGTCACAGAAGAACTGTATTTCATGTTTTACAATGCTATTTACATTGCAGGGTATATTTCCTGGAATCTTTTTGACCATTTTAAATGTGTAGCTCTTGGGGTGTGCATTTTTTTTTTTTTGGAAGTGGCACTTGCATTTCATGACATGATTTTCAAAGGGTTTTTTTTTTTAGCCATTTTGAAAGTAGAACATGCAAAATTCATATCTTGTAATGCAAAAAGCACTCATAAATGCACACTCATAAACAAGGGATAAGTAACTGCACTCATTCTCATAAGCTGATGCACATCATTACCCTCTCCCCCTCTCCCCCAAAAAATTATTAGGAACACACTACCACTTCTTGAATTCGATGACTCAAGAAAGTATGCTTTCTTTTTTTAATTCGGTTGACATTAAATGTCTGTAAATACTGTTTCACACGTTATGCAAGTTCAGCTATCGGGAGATTGCAAAAGGATGTTAACATAGTATTGGCAATTGAAGTCAAGTATAATAATAATAAGTATCTGTACTTACATATTGGCAATTGAAGTCAAGTATAATAATAATAAGTATCTGTACTTACATATTGGCAATTGAAGTCAAGTATAATAATAATAAGTATCTGTACTTACATTATTGGCAATTGAAGTCAAGTATAATAATAATAAGTATCTGCACTTACAAGTAATTCTGATAAGAATTAAAGGAAGTAATTCTGATAAGAATTAAAATATCGTAGCCGCGTAAAAAGTATGTTCATCGCAACTTAGCAAAAATTGAACAACGATATATGATATAAAAGCATGCTTTCATTCTGAAAATCTGAGTGTGTAACAAATGTTCTTTGTGAAATGCACAAAGATTTTCACAATACTATTTATATGTATAATTACTTTAATAGAGTTGTGTCTGCATGTGTATGTGTGCATTTAATACTTTTGGATGACAGAGAAAGAAGGCCATAAATTTACTGTAGGAAGTAATTCTGATAATTTCTAACACAGGCTAGGCTGGTGGTCACATACATATATACAATATAAAGAAGTCTGAAAGGCAAAGAACTAAAACATTTTCATACACAGCAGCTGTGGAAAAATTATCTGAGAAGTTATGAATAATTTTTCTCCATTTCAGCGGCTATGAATTTTTTTTAAGAGCTTAATTAAATTTCTAATATGGGTTTTTTTCTTCTGGGAAATATTTTATTTTAATCACAAATTTTCGGAGAAAACTCTTCTCTTTCTTCAGGTTGTCTTTTGTTGTCACTCTTTCTCTGTCATTATCGCGGTTATGGTTATGGTTATTTTTCATCAAATCCTACCAGATGTTAGGCAGGGACAAACCTCTGCAGTCATTGATGATGGAATTCTGATTTTTCTGAGTTTTTATTCCTTCCTTCAGTTTTCTTTTTTGAAAGTTGCTTTAGAAACTGGTGACTTTAAGATATTTTAAAAATGCAAGAAATTGTGTATGAAGTAAAATGTAGTTGTGGACTTTCTTACAGAGGTGAGACAGGTCACAGACTAGAAACTCAAGTAGCAGAACATAAAGCAGCTGTAAAAAATTGCTCCAACATGACAGGTTTAGATAGGCATGTTAGAGTAACTGGTCACAACATGGACTGGAATTCTTTTTTTTTTTTTTTTTTTTTTTTTGGTTGGAGGTTTGATGAGCACTATGAGCAACTGAATGGACTAGAGGCAGTTGTCCATCCCTAGTTTGGGACCACTGGTTCCAGGGAAGGAAGACAGCCAGTGCTGTAAATCAAACACAACATCCATGCCTCACCAGGATTCAAACCTGGACCCATCTTCTCGGGCGAATAGTCAGAAGCCTGTGCTTAGACCACTGGTTCCAGGGAAGGGAGACAGCCAGTGCTATAAATCAAACACAACATCTATGCCTCACCAGGATTCAAACCTGGACCCATCTTCTCGGGCGAATAGTCAGAAGCCAGTGCTTAGACCACTGGTTCCAGGGAAGGAGACAGCCAGTGCTATAAATCAAACACAACATCTATGCCTCACCAGGATTCAAACCTGGACCCATCTTGGACGAATAGTCAGAAGCCAGTGCTTAGACCACTGGTTCCAGGGGAGGGAGACAGCCAGTGCTATAAATCAAACACAACATCTATGCCTCACCAGGATTCAAACCTGGACCCATCTTGGACGAATAGTCAGAAGCCAGTGCTTAGACCACTGCATCAAGAGGGTGGCGCAGTGGTCTATGGTCAAAATATTTTTTAGGTATTTTTGACTTTGATATGAGTTGTAAACAATTATTACAAATCCCTGGTTTGATTGATCCCTGGGGGTTTCTGGAGCAAGGTACAGAAAGGTGCAAAATTAAAGAACTCTATGCTTCAAATTTTTATACAGCTTGACTAAAAAATGAGCTGAAGGTGGTTTATTCCCTTGATGAATACAAAAACAAATCAGTATGAGACATTATTTGTTACATAAAGTCAAATAAATTGGACATAGTGTTTAATGAGCTGTACAAATTAGCAGACCTAATATTAAAGTTTCCATCAACAATTGCAGCTGCCGAAAAAAGTTTTTCTGCATTAAAAAGAATCAAGATATATCTTAGAGCCACATAAGGACATGTACATTTGAGCAACTTGGCTGATTTGTCAATAGAGAAAAACATTTTTAAATATGAAAAACTACTCGGAAGAAACTTTTTATGAAAACATAACACTCAAGTTCGCACAGAAGGAAAGAAGAATGGAGATCATGTACAAATAAGTGTTCAAATCCTAATCCTCATAATTATTTGGAATGAAATAACATGTGCCTAAAATAATAAGTTACTTCTATTACTTAACAATTAAAAATTAAACTTTGCAATTAAAAAAAAACAGTACTGGGGGGAAGGGGTGAGATAGCCTAGGTCTCAGACCCAAGATATGCCACTGATGGCACTGGTGTAAGATACAAGTGTTAGTACAATGTCACCTTCAAATTTGTGCTCGCTCTAAATTCATTGTCTTAAATTGTGTTTCAAAATTTTGCATTTTTGCTTACAAAAATGGTACTGTACTTGAACAATTTGTTTAAGGAAAAATGTAGTTTTTATTTATCAAGATCAAATTTTAACGTTGTGCCGCATATTCACAATACCTCCCCCTCTTTAACTCCCTTCCTTCAAGTCAGCATTTTTGCCTTGCACTCCTCTCCTACAACGCAGTCATCAGCCACTTTCTGTACTTTCACTGTCCCAAGGCAGTATTAAGACCACTAGTGTGGCTTTAGACTCTACTTTCCATGTTAAAATCTCCTGCTTTAAAAAGAAAACAAACAGCAGAGCAATTAGTAGTGACCCTCTCAGCAAATTCCCATCCACCCTCCTCATTAGCCCCCTGGCCATACAAACATGAAGAAGAGGCTGAAACTAAGGAATAGCAAGAGTGGTGAACAATTGAATTTTCATGGCCCATCGGATTCTATTTTAATAACCTTTCTATGGAGACATAAACAACGCACTTCCTAGGGGTAAAATACGCAGGACTACATGAAATAAAACACAAGACTTATTACTTGGAAAAGTCCAGATTATATTAAAAGTTAAATATACTGAAAAATGTCGCATTTTGAACTGGGTGGGTGGCAGGGTGGACAAGACAAATTTCAGGGTGGGCTCAAGCCCATTCTCGCACCTTCTGGGCAACGTCCGTGCATGCACGACAGGCAACAGCATTTAGTGACAGCAGCAGCAGATTTGCTGTGTACAAGAGGGCAATTTCTACAAGTGATTTATTTTAGTTTTTGCCAAAGCAATTGCACATCTTGTTAAATCTATCACTTAAAACATTAAAACTTCAAGGTTCAAGGTACCACCATTACTTTTCCAGATACTCTCCCTGACTTCCTGACACCCCTTCCCCTCCTCACACACACACCACGAAAAAACACATCCTCCCTGGTGTTTAAAATCCTGGGAAAGTTACTGCACTTAGGGGTGCTGAAGTAAATCTTGCTGGGGTGGGGGGTGGCACATGTTGTGCTAATTATGCCATTGCTGAGCACATAAGATACTAAACAGTGTTGGTAACAAGTTCTAGGGATGTTGCACCTAAGAGACTAAATATGACCCGATCAGTACTGTATACCTACTTTTGCCCCACTCTGTATAAAATAAATGCTGTAGAAAAGTAACTACATGAAAAATTGTTAAAATTTATAATTATGAATTTGGCCAGTTTCTTAATTTACAAATGTATTTAAAACTACAGTATGTGCAAAAGTTGAATGAGGAAATTTTTAATTAGATTTTTATCACATACTTTTTACAAATTCGCTGCATATTTTAAAATGCCAGTTTCTGTTCTGTGTACGTAAGTAAGATCTGAGACTCCCAAAAAACAAACTTATTGACATTTTTTTTGTATAGTGATGAATCTGTATAAAATAAGTGCTGTAGAGATATCCTAGTAACTACATGAAAAATTGTTAAAATTTATAATTATAAATTTGGCGAGTTTCTCAATTTACCAATGTATTTAAAACTACAATATGAGCAAAAAGTTGAATGAGGAAAATTTTAATTATTGTAGATTTTTATCACATACTTTTTGCAAATTCTCTGCATATTTTAAAATGCCAGTTTCTGTTCTGTGTGTGTAAGCAAGATCTGAGGTTCCCAAAATGAAAAATTATTGACAATTTTTTGCATAGTGATAAATCTTTCTCTAATTTCTGTTATACCCATAGATACCCACAGGGGAGGGTCAAATGGGGCATTTGCCCTCCGCTGAAAAACAGACTACACCATTTCTGTTCTTGGAAAGCATCATAAAGATTTTTGTGATAACTGTAATTCTGATTGCTCATTTCTTGTTGAACTCTAGTCACGCATGCAGAAAAAATAGGGGAAACGTTGGGAATTTAGAGTTAAAAAAGCGGAAAGCAATATTGAAATTTCACATTGAATGTTGGAGATTGGACATTCGCACAATGCAGAAAAGTCTGGTGTATAATGAAAAATTGTATCATCCTCTACAGCTGCAACTAACTTTTGCACAATGACCTCCCAAAGTTTTTGAGGGTATTTTCTTTCCTTCTTGATTACCGATTGACTTATCACTGGAGATTAATGGCCTTCGGACTCAAATGGCCAAAAGCAGCAAGGTTTGTCAAAACATCAACAAAGAAATTCCCTTAGTGCCCCAACCAGGGCCCAATTATCTCAGGGCAGTGGGGCACTTGCCCAGGGCCCCCAAATTTCAGGGCCCCCAAAATTTTCTATTTTTGTGTTACATACATGCTACATTGGCAGCACTTCCCAACCTATCTCTAAACGCATCCTTGAATACTGAAAGCAGCGTTAAATTCAGAGAATTTTTTTACGGTGGGGCAATTGCAAATTTTGAGGGCTCAAACTTGCTATTATTTGTTATTTATATATCATCATCATCATCATTGTCAACCATTATCAGTCCACTGCTGGACGAAGGTCTCCCCAAGTTTCCTCCCCAACGGTCTGTCTTGTGCCAGTCTCCTCCATGTCACTTACGCATACTTTCGACTTTCATCCACCCATCTCCCATGTGGTCTTCTTCTGGGTCTTTTCCTGTCCCTTGGAATCCAATCAAAAATTTCGGCTGTCCATCGACGGTCTGTCCTTCTGGCATCATGTCCAGCCCATTGCCATTTCAGGGATTTAACTCTGATCATGATGTCTTCCACTCTTGTCATTTTTCAGATCCACGAGTTCCTCTTCTTATCTCTCCTGGTTACACCAAGCATGCACCTCTCCATGCTGCTTTGAGTTGTCTGCAGCCTTTGTATGTCTCTTTTAGTTAAAGTCCACGTCTCTGCACCATACGTAAGCACTGGAAGGATGCATTGATCAAACACTTTTCTTTTAAGACATAATGGCATATTGCTCTTGAAAATTATGCTGTCTCTTCCAAAGCTCTAAAGGCAAGTTTTGTACGCCGATTAATTTCTTCATCAATGTGACCCTCACTTGATATCTGCTGTCCAACATAAACGTACGTGTCTGTTATCTCCAGCTTTTCTCCATCACTCGATGAAACTTCATTTCTTGTAAAAGTATTGAACATCCCTTTTGTCTTCTAAAAGTTCATTTTAATCCCACTTCTTTACATTTGTCAGCAAGTTCCTGGATCATACTCTGCAGCTCTGATGGGGTAGTTGCAAAAATGACTACGTCATCAGCAAACCGAAGGTGGGTTAGATAATCTCCATTAATCTTTATCCCTTTGTTTTCCCAGTTCAGTGATTGAAAGACATTTTCCAATGTAGCATTAAAGAGAGATATGGTGTCACCTTGTCTCACTCCCTTTCCAATTTTTATGTGTATTGTATTTTCAAACAGCCGAATCTTTGCACTTGCATTTACATAGATGTTATTAATGATATTAATGTATGCATCTTCAATACTGCAGGATTTCAGAGCCATTGTAACTGCTGATGGTTTCACCGAATCAAAGGCTTTTTCATAATCGATAAAAGCCATGCACAATGGAAGTTCATATTCCCTCTCTCTTTCAATTAGTTCTCTCAGTACGTGGATATGATCTATTGTGCTGTAGCCACTACCTGAATCCAGCTTGTTCTCTTGGTTGAGCCATGTCCAGTGTTACCTTCAAGCGGTGTGAAAGAACTTTAGTGAAGATTTTATAAACCACTGATAGGAGGCTGATAGGTCTGTAGTTCCTGAGATCCTCAATGTCACCTTTTTTATGTAGCAGGATAATTGTAGCATTGTTCCAATCCTCAGGAATCTTCCCTTCATTAAGGCATGGAGTGAAAATTTGGGCGAATACTGTTTCGATTTCTCCACTTGCTTCTTGTATGATGTCTACAGTAATTCCATCTTCTCCTGGAGCTTTCCCCCGCTGCATGTTCTTGATTGCATGTGCAACTTCTGCTGGGAGGACTGGAAGAACTCTGGTACTGGTACCTTTCATGATGTCTGGAGTACATGTATCATCCCTTTCATATAATTTGGAGTAGAAATCTTTCACTCTTGTCAAAATTTCGCCTCTATTTCTTGTTACAGAACTATCTTCTTTTCTCAGTGCCATAATCTGTTTTCTTCCCTTACTGAGATGTCCCTTTGCTATCTTTAGGCTTTTGCAGGTTTCAATTGCTTTCCTCACTAGTTCACAGTTGAATTTCCTTATGTCTTCAGTGATACTTTTTCGTACTGTCTTGCATAGTTCTATATATTCCACTTTGGAAGTCACATCTTCTTTAGTTGTCCTCATCTCTCTTCTTTTTTGCATCAACGTTTTGGTTTTTCCTGATAATTTGTTCACATGCAACTTGTTCTTAGACCCAGCTAATTTTGTTGCTGTTTCCATAAGAGCTTTGGTTACTATTCTGTTAACTTCAGAAATATCCACTTCTTCCGATGTTAGGCCTTATAAAGCAGAGAATCTGTTCTTCAGTTCCAACTTGAAGGTATTATGGGTTTTTTAAGGTTGGTTATGTCAATACATTTCTTATGAGCTTGCCACGTTCGAGTTTAGTGTTGAGGTGCATCTTACATCTCACCAATCTATGGTCACTACCTGTGTTGAACTTGTTTAGCACACTGCAGTCTTCTATGACGAATTTTTTGTTACACATAATAAAATCAATTTCACTTGTCATCCCATTTGGATGTCTCCATGTCCATTTCCTGTGTGGCTTTTTCTTGAAAAAGGAGTTCAAGATGAAAAACCTTTCTGCCTCTGCAAACTCAACGAGAGTATTTCCACGCTGGTTTCTGTTACCGTGACCGAATTTACATTTACCTACTGAAGTTTCATTCTGTTGCCGTTGCCCCATTTTTGCATTGAAATCTCCCATAATTATCTTTAAGTGCTGCTTACCTTTATTATTTAGATG
Organism: Macrothele yani; assembly: GCA_039090855.1. Classification (NCBI taxonomy): domain Eukaryota; kingdom Metazoa; phylum Arthropoda; class Arachnida; order Araneae; family Macrothelidae; genus Macrothele; species Macrothele yani. The sequence continues at coordinate 79,679,208 of CM077031.1, read as the reverse complement.
ACGAATTTCCTCATAAAATTCTTCAATTTCTTCTTCAGGATGACTTGTGGTGGGTGCATAAGTTTGAATAATCTGAGCCTTGTATCTTCTCGAGAGTTGGATAACGAGTCGTGCAGCTCTGTCAGAGGAACTTTCAACTTCTACAACTTTATCCTTCAGTTTCTTATTTATTATAAATCCAACACCACTAGTTCTGCCAGTATCTGTCCCATGATGGTATAAAAGAAGTCCACTTTTCAGTTCAATGAGAACTTTCCCTTTTCTCCTTACCTCACTTAGCCCGACGATATCCCACTTGATCCTTTGTAGTTCCTCTTCCAATTCAAGAAGCCTTGAATCAGAAGATAGGGAGCGTCCATTATACATAGCCAAGGTTAGCATCAGATGGCAGCCTAGTCCGGTCGTCCGGGGATTCTTAGCACCCTCTGCCTTCATGTCGCACTGGCCACTGCCTTGGCCAAGTACATTCCAGCTGTCGGAGACTGAGGGCCAAGATTTAAGTTCTAGAGTCATTTTGGAGGGGTTTGGCCATAACTCACCACGCTGGCCAAGCAGGTTGGTGAGTGAGGGATAGCATTTCCTCTAATCTCGATGGTATAGTTATACCGCTATTGGCGGTCGTCAGAGACCCTTTAGTAGGAACAAGATGTACCACGAGAAGGCGGGGTTGACATTTGTCTAGGAGAGGCTGTGATGTTATGCATCACCTGACCTTACATCCTATTTATATATGCATTAATGCATAATATGTTATTTATATGTACATTAATACATATTATGTTATTTATATATACATTAATACATATAACAAATTTTCTTATGCTCATATATCGCAAATGAAAATTCCAAGAAATCTACCCATACAAGTGATTAAAAATGTAAAAATTCTTTGCCTTTATTTTGATTCAGTAATGCACCATGGATTTCAACCTGCTGTGGTGGTGTAAAATATTAAGGATGCTAGTAAGATAACGCTGTGCTGGAGAAAATCCCCCCCCCCAGCAACATTAGGAGTGGCATAATTATTTTAGTCTTACAACAAGCGTATTTCTGATTATTAAGGAATCATTACAGTGTTACCTGGAAACGTATGATGCAAAAAATACCCCTGCCTCTTGGTTTTAGTCCCTTTAGATTATTTAGATTACACATATAGTAGTAAAAAAAATAATAAAAAAACAACAACTAATTAATCGTTTGAAATTCCTGGATTTTCTTTTTGTGACAGAGTGTAAACCACATACCGCCAGGGAAAGAAAAAGTTATGGGAATCATTTTTAATAATTATCTATCGTTAAAAAATAGGTAGTGCAAATATTTTGTTGTATTGGAAGCCCGTATGTCACATTAGCTACTTAACCATACGTCATGTTAGCTACTTAACCATATGTTATGTTAGGCTTACTTACCCATATACATGGAAAGTTGTCATCCAGAAGACTGAACACTTGTGTGAAGTCATTTATGGCTCTAATTAACAAAATGATCTTCACAGAGAAGAATTAAAAGAAATATTGGCAGAAAACAATTACCCCTTCTCTTATGTTAAGAAATTATTCAGACAAGTGCCAAAAAAGAAGCAGGAAATAAACAACTTCAAATTCACCAGCAAAATTACGTACCACAAGGGACTTTTCAAAAAACTGAAGAGGATCGGAGCAAAAATTAATATCAGGCTTGCTCCAGATCTAAGAAACAAATTAAAGAAATTCCTGCCAGCTTTAAAGCAGAAAGAAGTGGACATCCAATTACAAGAAGGAGTAATATATTGCATCGACTGTAACTATGGACTCAGCTATAAAGGAAAAACAGGGAGAAGTATTAAAGTCCGAATGAAAGAACACCAAGCAGCTATTATGAACATTAGTAACAAAAAGGGTTAGACAGACATATACAAGCAAGTGGACACTCTATAAATTGGGACTCAGTAAGAATAATCACCCACCAGTCAAACTTAGTGAAGAGGAAACTAGAAGAAAGGATCAAAATAGCAAGAAGAAGAAGTACCACAATTAACGATAATTACGGTTGGACTCTTCCAACTGAGTGGCAGCAACTACTCCAGTGACATAGTACTGATGACGAACTAGGCTTTAGTTCGAAAATTTGACCACCAACTTTTTTGAATAATAACCTCTATCAGACCAGTGAAAAAGTTAATTCTACAGTACAATATGAATAGAGGTGCCATAAATTCATTTACAACATGGAAATTCTGCTTTTTTTTTTTTACTTTAACTACTTTGATTTCAGAGCTACATTTAAAAAAAGGGTTATTTAAAGTGCTAACACTTTGTGTAAAGCTATTTATGGCTCTAATTAACAACAGAAATTCCAGGGTTTGGGGGGGGGGCAGGTTGTCTAGGTACTGTATGCATTATTGGCTGCATTGACTTGTCGGATTTAGAAAACGTAAATATACATGCCGATGGCAATTTTAGTTTTAGTGTATAAAACAAAGAAATTAATTTAATACTTAAAATAATCTTAATGCTACTGAGATATGAAGTCCATGTGAATACATTTTTTTATTATAATAATTTAATATTTTCCCTCATTTTCTTAAGTTTTTAAAATTAATTTCTCCAAATTTTCATCTATAAACAAAAATAATTAGTCTAAATATAAGAGGTGATTGATCACCCAAAAACCTACGGTGGGGGAGGGCGTCCATGAATTTTCAGTGGGCTAAGCATCCCCGAAAAGATGCCTGTATACATCACTGATTGAAAGGCAGTTAACCAAACACTTAATAGCGATGGAACATCACCACAGTCATCATTAACACACTATCTGAAAAACCATGCTACTGCTACTCCAATGTGGAACCAAACCATTCATTTGAGATGTCCACCCTTTTCTAATAGAAAAGAATTATACTCTTTAGAAAGCCTTGAAATTCTCTCTTATAAAATGACACAACTTCTAATTTACATTTATGAACTTACCGTTATGTTGGTGAAGTTCAATTAACACTTACCACACGTGGATCTCGGCTTTTCTTCGTATTTCATTTTTTCATTTTCATTTCATTAATTGCATTTTAGTTGTTACAGACATGGTATTACACAATTATAAATATATAGCACACATTATATTTTTGTATCCACTTCTTCCGATGTTAGGCCTTCTAAAGCATGGATATTTCTGAAGTTAACAGAAAAGTAACCAAAGCTCTTATGGAAAAAGCAACAAAATTAGCTGGGTCTAAGAACAAATTGCATGTGAACAAATTATCAGGAAAAACCAAAATGTTGATGCAAAAAAGAAGAGTGATGAGGACAACTAAAGAAGATGTAACTTCCAAAGTGGAATACATAGAGCTATGCAAGACAGTACGAAAAAGTATCACTGAAGACGTAAGGAAATTCAACTGTGAACTAGTAAGGAAAGCAATTGAAAACAACCAAAGCCTAAAGATAGCAAAGGGATAACTCAGTAAGGGAAGAAAACAGAATTATGGCACTGAGAAAAGAAGATGGTTCTGTAACAAGAAATAGAGGCGAAATTTTGACAAGAGTGAAAGATTTCTACTCCAAATTATATGAAAGGGATGATACATGTACTTCAGACATCATGAAAGGTACCAGTACCAGAGTTCCTCCAGTCCTTCCAGCAGAAGTTGCACATGCAATCAAGAACATGAAGCGGGGAAAAGCTCCAGGAGAAGATGGAATTACTGTAGACATCATACAAGAAGCAAGTGGAGAAATCGAAACAGTACTCGCCCAAATTTTCACTCCATGCCTTAATGAAGGGAAAATTCCTGAGGATGGGAACAATGCTACAATGATCTTGCTACATAAAAAAGGTGACATTGAGGATCTCAGGAACTACATACCTATCAGCCTCCTATCAGTGGTTTATAAAATCTTCACTAAAGTTCTTTCACACCGCTTGAAGGTGACACTGGACATGGCTCAACCGAGAGAACAAGCTGGATTCAGGAGTGGCTACAGCACAATAGATCATATCCACATACTGAGAGAACTAATTGAAAGAGCGAGGGAATATGAACTTCCATTGTGCATGGCTTTTATTGATTATGAAAAAGCCTTTGATTCGGTGAAACCATCAGCAGTTACAATGGCTCTGAAATCCTGCGGTATTGAAGATGCATACATTAATATTATTAATTACATCTATGAAAATGCAAGTGCAAAGATTCGGCTGTTTGAAAATACAACACACATAAAAATTGGAAAAGGAGTGAGACAAGGTGACACCATATCTTCGAAGCTCTTTAATGCCACATTGGAAAATGTCTTTCAATCACTGAACTGGGAAAACAAAGGGATAAAGATTAATGGAGATTATCTAACCCACCTTCGTTTTGCTGATGACGTAGTCATTTTTGCAACTACCCCATCAGAGCTACAGAGTATGATACAGGAACTTGCTGACAAGAGTAAAGAAGTGGGATTAAAAATGAACTTTCAGAAGACAAAAGTGATGTACAATGCTTTTACAAGAAATGAAGATTTATCGATTGATGGAGAAAAGCTGGAGATAACAGACATGTACGTTTATCTTGGACAGCAGATATCAAGTGAGGGTCACATTGGTGAATAAATTAATCGGCGTACAAAACTTGCCTTTAGAGCTTTGGAAGAGACAGCATAATTTTCAAGAGCAATATGCCATTATGTCTTAAAAGAAAAGTGTTTGATCAATGCATCCTTCCAGTGCTTACGTATGGTGCAGAGACGTGGACCTTAGCTAAAAGAGACATACAAAGGCTGCAGACAACTCAAAGTAGCATGGAGAGGTGCATGCTTGGTGTAACCAAGAGAGATAAGAAGAGGAACTCGTGGATCCAAAAAATGACAAGAGTGTAAGACATCATGATCAGAGTTAAATCCCTGAAATGGCAATGGGCTGGACATACTGCCAGAAGAACAGACCATCGATGGACAGCCGAAATTTTAGATTGGATTCCGAGGGACAGGAAAAGACCCAGAAGAAGACCACATGGAAGATCGGTGGATGAAATTCGAAAGTATGCGGGTGTGACATGGAGGAGACTGGCACAAGACAGACCGTTGTGGAGGAAACTTGGGGAGACCTTTGTCCAGCAGTGGATTGATAATGGTTGACAATGATGATGATGATGATGATGATATTTTTGTAACAACAGGGAATGAGGAGGGAAAAGGCCTGATAGGCCTGATGTGCCCTCGTCTCACAAAGCATCATAATTTTCATGAAAATAAAAAAAACAAAAAAAAACATAAACAAGTCAAGTCCACACAATATCAAACACAACTAGGGCGGTACTATAAATTAATAAAGGTGATAATACATTATGAGCTTTTGGTCAGTAAGAAATACCTGAGTTTTCGTTTAAATATATTAATATCATTAAGTCATACAATATCAGTAGGAAATGTATTCCATAATGCCGGACCAGTATAATTAACAAATGATCTAAATCGTTCTGTTAGTGGAAACATGGGGATTAGTGTTGTTTTTTGTCTCGTGGAATAATCCTGACCACGAGTACTTATTGAAATTAAATCTTGGTAGTAACCATTTTTTATTCTCAAAAACATCTATAACGAAGTGAATTTCTCCGTCATTTTTATCCGCGCCAGGATTCGAACCCGGGTCCATTCATTCCGGAATAAGTTGCTCTACCAATTGAGCTACGCGGACATTTTATTCTGATTCCTATCTGCCTTTATGTCGTGTGCGTCCTTCTGGCAGGTACGTCACATCTCCTGGTACGTTACATCATCTTCCCCTTATTTTATTTTATTTTATTTTATTTTTTTGTCGAAGTGCTGGAGAAAGGATTCTCTTATTTTTCCTATCTCGCGGTGTGGAAATAACATCACACCAATGCGAGATTTTGAACGGTCGGGTCATCCGGATAGTTCGGGCGCCATTATAACGAAGTGAATTTCTTCGTCATTTTTGGTCTACGTCGGGATTCGAACCCGGGTCCACTCATTCCGGAATAAGTTGCTCTACCAATTGAGCTACGTGGACATTTTATTCTGATTCCTATCTGCCTTTATGTCGTGTGCGTCCTTCTGGCAGGTACGTCACATCTCCTGGTACGTTACACATCAGTTTGCCTATACTATAGATATGCAATTATTGAATAGTTAGTATATTAAAATCATTTGGACTGAGTCTAGCCTGAAAGACTGTATTTGAAAATTGAGTATATTGTAATTTAATTTGTAATAGTCTCATGAATCTATTTTGTAACGACTGAAGTTTTTTCATATTATATAAGGTAGTCGATCCCCATACAGATATACAATAGATCAGATGAGACTGAATTAAAGTATAGTATAATAAAATCATTAGTTTTGGTTTTAAATTGGCCACTTCACTACTAATAACCCCTATATTTCTTGACATCTTATTAGATAAGTAGTCAACATGTAAATTCGATTTTAAATCATGCTGAATAATGATACCAAGATAATTATGATTTTGAACCACTTCTACAGATGATCCGAGTAAATTAATATTCTGAATTAAGGAAATAGGGGTTGACATACTTGAAAAAATCATTACTTTTGTTTTCTTAATATTAATAGCCAGATCATTTTTAGTTAACCAATTAGTGATAGATACAAAACGGCCTTGTAGTTGTCGCACCAGTGTCTCAACATCATTTCCATGTATTAATATGGTTGCATCATCTGCATATAAAATATCTGAATTGTGTAAACAGGTAGAGAAGTCATTAATATAAATATTAAATAATAATGGAGCAAGTACCGAGCCCTGAGGGACTCCTAAAATGACTGATTGTAAGTTAGATTTGGTATGTTCAATTTTTGTATATTGCTGGCGACCAGTGAGAGAGTTTCTAAAGAGATTATGTAATGTACCCCGAATACCAATTGCATACAATTTTGGTAATAATAAGTTGTGATTTAAAGTATCAAATGCTTTTGATAAATCAATGAAAAGTCCCAGTGTAAATTTATTATTAATAGAATTAGATTGAATTTTATCTTTTAAATGTAAAAGGGCGATTTCTGTTGAGGAATTTGGTAAAAAGCCAAATTGATTTTTGTGCAAAATTTTGTATTTTTCAATATAAGCAAATAATCTAACAAATAGTAATTTTTCAAAATTTTTAGCAAATATGGATAATTTAGCTATAGGTCAATAGTTATTAATATTTGTCAAAGAACCCTTTTTAAAGACAGGAGTAATTTTTGCAACTTTTAACAAATCTGGGAAAATACCTGTAGCTAGAATGGAATTAGAAATGTATAATAGGGGAGTAATAATGAAAAAAGTTGTAGTTTTTAAAATTTTGGGAAGAATATCATCTGGACCAGGTCCTGTATTTATATTAATATTTTGCAGTTGGTAGATTAATTCGGTTCTAGTAATTTCAAAAGTATGCATTGAATTTAAGGTACATGAGTTGGAGTAATGAGGTAATTGTTGATCGTTCAGCTTAGGAAGTGTAACGTATACTCTATATTCAAATATTAACCATTACTCTATATTCACTTTCCTTTTGATTTTACTATCTCTGGTTATTTTATTTTACTATGTAAATTATCTTCTTACTGAACGAAATATTATTTCACCCGATGAATGAGATCTGGCAATGAGTGTAAGTCATGACGTGGTGGTAGCCAGTATATATAGGCGCGTTCATCGATAGCGAGAGAGAGATTTTGTTGTGATAAGGAGAGCTTTTGTTGTTATAGGGAGATCGTTTGTTGTTATACTAGAAGAGCGTTGTTGTTGTGAAGGAGAGAGTTTCGTTCTATGTGATTAGTTTGATTCTTCCTTATTGTGAAACAAGTTGTGTGTGTGTGCTTTGGATGACCAAGAGTTGCATAATAAAAGAGCTGGTAGTAAGTACGTCTTTCTCAATTCATAGTTTTTGTCAGACCTCTGTCTGGCTGTTAGGATTATATCATTAGTTTATTACCATTAACAACCAGCATTAAGACTTTATTCATTCTAATTACTGCTGCAACATTACTACCAGTTATAAGTTTGTTCAATACTATTACTACACTACTAGCAGGAGACTTTATTCATGTTCTTAATTAACTAGTAATAACAACCATTTGAATTCACTATTTGAAGCTTAGCACAAGCATATCATTCAGTAACAGAAGCATTATACTTAGCTCAGTAGGAGAACTTCATTATTATCATTAGCTAGCTGGTAGAAAGAGCTTATTCATTATAATTAGCTTAGCGGAAAGCAAATAAAGCTTATTCATTATAGAAGTTGTTGTATTATACATTGTGGTGATACAATAAAATGATCATTAAATTGATTAGCAATTTCAGTTTGATCGGTGATTTTGATGTTACCCCGAGTGAGATAAATCGAAGTCTAATATGTTTAAGTGCTTCCAGGTTACTTTTGGATTATTTTTAGAAAAAATATGAAAATAATAATAACTTTTTAATTTTCTAATGTAGGAGTTAAGATTATTTCTAAATTTTTAAAAAATATTATAATCAATTTGTGACCTTGATTTTAAGAACTTTGTGAACAGTTTATTTTTTTTACTTATCTGATTAAGACAGTGCCTTGTTAGCCAAGGTTTCCGCTCTTTCTCGAATTTAGACGTGGTTCTTTTAAACGGAAAAGCCTTATTGTACAATCTCTTCAAAGTTATTTAAAATAAATTATAAGCCACATCAGGATTAGAAATTTGCATTATTTCATCCCAGTTCATATCTTGTACTAGGTTTATGAATAGATTCGTATTATTCTCATTAATAATTCGAGAGAAAGTATTTGTTGGTCTAGATGCGTGTATATCACTATATGTGTAAATTAAGAAAATTGGCAGATGATCACTAAAATGAAAATTAAGAATACCTGATAAAATAGAGTCCGATGGTATATTTGTTATACATAGATCCAAAATTGAGGCCGTATATTGAGTTATTCTTGTAGCTGAAAAAATAGTGTTATAGAATCCTGCAGTGGCAATTGCAGAATTAAATTCTCCTGAGTATGAAAGATTCTGTGACAGATCAATATTAAAGTCTCCCAGTAACAGTCCTTTTTTCCTTGTAAAATTTATATAATTAAGTATATCAGTAAATTTTTCAATAAATAAAGAAGGGTTCGCTGTTGGTGGACGATCCCAGGCTGAAATTATATTATATTGATCTTCAATTGTAATAATTTCAATATCAGAATTAATAAATGTCAATTTTTCAATTTGGGTGTAGTCCAAATTATTTGTTTTAACAAAAATTGCAATTCCTCCTCCTCTAGACTCAGTCCTATTTTTATTAAAAGTCTGATAGAATGGGAGATGTAGACAATAGTCTTCAGAAGGAAACCATGTTTCCAAAACGCAAATGATATCTATTTGATAATTTAATAGTTTAACTAATGCCTCCAGATCAGATATCTTATTGACTAATGATCCGGCATTAAGATGAATAACATTTAGAGAATTATTAGGGTTATTAGATATTGTATCATTAAGATGCTGTACTGAATAATAATTAATAGTCATATATCAATGTACCCCAAGGAGTTTTGTAAGATTAAGTCCCCTCCTCTAAGCACTATTTGAGAATCCCACAAAATGGTGGCCACCCCCTGCACCAATTAATAATTAATTGACCTTATCTCCTAATATATATTTTTCCCTTTTTTTGTTTTGCCAAAGGAATTAAAAAAATAAAAAATTCTAACAGTTAGTTATTTTTGCATAACATAATATCTTTAAAGTACCATGTAAACATCAAGACATTCTCCAATAGTTTTAATCAGTGACATATAAGAATTCAATAAAAAGTTATAAACATATTAATAACCTCAGTACACATACAAATTCTATATTTCCCTCAATAATCAACAATTCTGTGTTATAATCAATTAATAAACCAAACAATGAAGGGAATGTAATAAAAAAGGTTAGTAATAGTAAGGGACCATGTACAATTCATTTTTTCAGTTACCATGTCATAATTCCAGTAGCTAAACATATTCAGTGACTGGATAGAAGAATGTCAATGAGCAACTCTCATGACATAGAGAAATTAAATAAAGATTGTGTTTATTTGAATAGTCCCTATATGTAATACAAATTCCCCACTTCCTCCCAATGATCAACATATCTGTAAATTAACGAACGGAATATACTAATAAAAAATAATAGTAAAAACCAAATACAATTCAAGTTTTTCAGTTCCCATACCAAAATTCCAACAGATATGCTCACATAACAGGAGAGGAATATGTCCCCAGGAACTCCAATGACAGTCAAAACTATATGTATCAGTAACCTCCATACACAGTACAAATTCTCTGATACCTCCCAGTTATCCCCAGCCACTATACAGCAGTCAAGTATAAAAACTAAGAATGGTAGGTAATCAAAAATATAGTACAAAAGTAGCTAACCAAATATAGTTCAAATTTCCAATTACCATACTAAAATTTCAATAATTATAAAAATTTGACAAGTAGGTAAACCCATGAGTTCCCATGCCCAAATACCAGTGATTAAACAAGAGCTAATGACTGTGATGGAATTTGCCATCAATCAACTCCAATAATATGCAAATATAAGATAGAAGTTAGGTTCATGGAAATAACCTCTATACACCTTATAATTTCTTCTTTTCTTCCAAATAAAAACAATAATTAATTAAGTATGGTGGTATAATATAATAAACCAAAAAATAATAAGGAAATGATACTATAAACTAATAGCATCCAAACAAATATAAGTCCGATATCTTTGCCCTCAGATCAAAAATCAAAAATCCAGCAAACATACACAAATAATGGCTAAGTGAAAATAGGACATCAACATTTCCAATGACCTGCATAAGTTACTGAAATATGGAGTTCTGTACAATAGTCCAGTGCAGCAAATCAAGAAATGAAAGGAATAAAATAAAATAAAGTAGAATAATAATAACAAACCATATACAGTTTACATTTGTCAGTTCTCATACCAAAGTCATACACCAGTAGAATCAGTGGAAGTAGATGGTAAACCAAACTCAGTCAGATCATTCATGGAAATTATATTTTTCTTGGTGATGAGTCATTTTTCCTGACATAGATATGTCCATTATTAACCCAAACGGATCTCACTAATCCCTGATGTAGCAGCCTTTCAGCATGCCAGAATAATTCCTTATAGGGTGGAATAAGATTTTCATTTATAAATACATGAGTTTTGGGCAAAATACTATTAAAATCACAATTGTATATAGTGGATCTCTTCCTATCAAGCCAGCTATCCCTTGAAGTTCTGGACAAAAACTGAACAAGCACATTAGCATTAGGTTTATTGAAAGAATCTGGTTTTAAGATATGTATAATGTCAATATCCTGTAAATTGAAATCATGTACATCAAAAGCTTCTGCCAATGTACTCATAAAAGTTCTAAGTTTTTTTTCATCTTGTATATGAGTCAAATCAAGACCATGAAATTCCAGATTTTTTACGTAAATATTGCACCAATTCATTAAAGTCATATTGTAATTTATTCAATTCAAGTTGTTTGAACTCCATCTGCTGCAAGAGATTATCTTGTGTAATCCTCAAACCTTCATTTTCTTTCCTAAATGACTCCAATTGTTCCAAAACTTAATCATAATTTGTCAACATATGTTCTATAGATGCCTTACATTCCTTCAGTTCTTTTTTCAATTCCAAAATAGGTTCCAATTTTTTTGTTTATGTCATCCAAGGCCTGTCTTAGATCATTTCTAACTTTTAAGTTTGTGGAGTCAATTTTTTCATTGATATCTTGTAGTGATTTTCAAAATTAGTTCCATGTCAACTGGATTAGAATGATTCAAACATGGACTACCCCCCAATTTATTCGATATATTTTGTTTGCTTCTTGTGGTCATATTGTCACATCCGAAAAAAATAATTATATATATATATATATCAGTCAATTATCAACTTGTGGATGTCACACCAGAGGGCAGCACATTGGCACCTTATTCAAGAATTTAGTATTCTACTATTTCTTCAGGTTCAGTCAAAATAAATTAAGTCAGTATGAACATGTAGCCAAAAAATTATTTCACGTACCACATTCCAAGGCAACAAATAATCCAGCACGAGTAAGAGTACCCGTCTTCTAGACAGAATCGGCAAAAGGACTCCAAAGACTGAAGATTCCACCCATGTGAAGCACCATTACAATACAACCGTAGTTTTGAGGTTTAATTCAACCTTTCAATGATGTTTTCAACTCAATCTACAAATCAATTTGCTATAAGATATCCATCACCACATATTAGTAATATCACTTAGGTCGTATATCCTTTTAATGATATATAATATGGAGCCGGGGGAAGCTCAACCCTTACTGTGCAACATACTTGACTTGACCTTCCGTTATGTAGATGCGGCATGGGGAGTTTTCATTCAGTTTCCGGTCCTCTTCAGTTTTTTTTTTTTTTTTTTTTCTGTTGGTTTTAATTGGCCTCGTTACTAAATGAGATTTTTCCTTTGCTGCTTCCACATATACTTCAATACGTTTTCTATCCGAGTACTATCGGTAACATCCCGTTACCGTTATCTAGGGGACGTTTGCTCCGACCAGCACGGGCCGTGTCAGTAGGGCACGGTCGTTGTGGCGCCCAAGAGGATCTCATTTTTCGAAATTTTCCATTTTTTTGCTCAATTTTAATTAAATTCCTCCAACTGTTTCTTAAAATATTAGGGTCATTATGTTTGCAAACTGTTGCTCTATTTTTTTCTATCATTACCGACTCAGCTACTCTGATGTGTTTTTCGGATTTACATCTTTTTATGATTTTTATATTTTCGAATTTAGGATATTTTTGGTTAGCCAGACAATATTGAATAAGTGCTGTTTTTTCTTCTTTTTTCTGCCAATTTTTTACATGTTCTTTTAACCTGTGTTTAAGCTTATTTTTGTTACTTCCTATATATGCCATTGGAGGATTTTCTGTAATAGGAATGAAGTAAATACCTGCTTTTTCTAACATTTTTATTTTTGGTTAAGGTTCCATCTTCGGCCTGCTCGATAGATGGCGCCACAGAATGGATCTTTTATTTTAACATAACACTGCAATAAATATAGATATTTTTCATTATATCAAAGGTATCTCAGACTTAGATTGTAATGGAATCAGGTAAAAGATATGATATGCTTGTGAAAGTTGCCACAAACATTCTAGGCAGCAGGGTTTAGATGAACATCGTAGAATAAAAGGTCATTATGTAAGTAGACTTACCAATCCCGCCCCAGGTACATCTTCTTTTCAATGCATAGTTTGTGACAAATCATTTACCCTTAAGTCATCATATCTGAGGCATTGCAAAACATTTTCTCATTTTTCTTGCAGTGTTACGTTAAAATAAAAGATCCACTAACGGACATACCGTAGCGCCATCTATCGAGCAGGCCAAAGATGGAACCTTAGCCTTATTTTTTTTCATTATTTTTTATTACCAACCATAATGACCCTAATATTTTAAGAAACAGTTGGAGGAATTTAATTAAAATTGAGCAAAAAAATGTAAAATTTCAAAAAATGAGATCAGTGACCAACAAGAGATGGTGCCACAACGCCCAAGAGGAAGCAATAGCCGATAACAGATGCAGACTGCGAGAACCACCGAAATGCCCTACTGACACGGTTCGTGCTGGTCGGAGCAAATGTCCCTTAGATGATGGTAACGGGATGTTACCGAAAGTACTCGGGTAGAAAACGTATTGAAGTATATGTGGAAGCAGCAAAGGAAAAAACTCATTTGGTAACAAGGCCAATTAAAACTAACGAAAAAGAAAACAAAACTGAAGAGGATCCGAAACTGAATGAAAAACCCCCATGCCGCATCTACATAACGGAAATACGAAGAAAAGCCAAGATTCACGTGCGAAAAGTGCTAATCGAACTTCACCAACATAACGGTAAGTTCAAAAATGCAATTGCAAAAAAATTAACCTCCAATATCGGAAGTAATTGAAAAAAAGGAGAAAAATATATTCAACTCTCATATGTACTGCATATTTTTAGAAATAGCCAGGTAAACTAACCTTAACCATTTTAATTTCCATTTCAGCCTTAACCAGGTGAATTTCAGCCAGATTGTTATTAATTTTTATTTCTGCACTTGAAAAATATTTGAATGCTGTTTATAAACCAACTAAATCTAAAAGAAAATGCATATATCATCATCATTGTCAACCATTATCAATCCACTGCTGGACGAAGGTCTCCCCAAGTTTCCTCCACAACGGTCTGTCTTGTGCCAGTCTCCTCCATGTCACTCCCACATATTTACGAATTTCATCCACCCATCTCCCATGTGGTCTTTTTCTGGGTCTTTTCCTGTCCCTTGGAATCCAATCTAAAATTTCGGCTGTCCATCTATGGTCTGTCCTTCTGGCAGTATGTCCAGCCCATTGCCATTTCAGGGATTTAACTCTGATCATGATGTCTTCCACTCTCGTCATTTTTCGGATCCACGAGTTCCTCTTCTTATCTCTCCTGGTTATACCAAGCATGCACCTCTCCATGCTTCTTTGAGTTGTCTGCAGCCTTTGTATGTCTCTTTTAGTTAAGGTCCACGTCTCTGCACCATACGTAAGCACTGGAAGGATGCATTGATCAAACACTTTTCTTTTAAGACATAATGGCATATTGCTCTTGAAAATTATGCTGTTTCTTCCAAAAGCTCTCCAGGCAAGTTTTGTACGCCGATTAATTTCTTCATCAATGTGACCCTCACTTGATATCTGCTGTCCAAGATAAACATACGTATCTGTTATCTCCAGTTTTTCTCCATCAATCGATAAATCTTCATTTTTTGTAAAAGCATTGAACATCACTTTTGTCTTCTGAAAGTTCATTTTTAATCCCACTTCTTTACTCTTGTCAGCAAGTTCCTGGATCATACTCTGCAGCTCTGATGGGGTAGTTGCAAAAATGACTACGTCATCAGCAAAACGAAGGTGGGTTAGATAATCTCCATTAATCTTTATCCCTTTGTTTTCCCAGTTCAGTGATTGAAAGACATTTTCCAATGTGGCATTAAAGAGCTTCGGAGATATGGTGTCACCTTGTCTCACTCCCTTTCCAATTTTTATGTGTGTTGCATTTTCAAACAGCCGAATCTTTGCACTTGCATTTTCATAGATGTTATTAATAATATTAATGTATGCATCTTCAATACCGCAGGATTTCAGAGCCGTGGTAACTGCTGATGGTTTCACCGAATCAAAGGCTTTTTCATAATCGATAAAAGCCATGCACAATGGAAGTTCATATTCCCTCGCTCTTTCAATTAGTTCTCTCAGTACGTGGATATGATCTATTGTGCTGTAGCCACTCCTGAATCCAGCTTGTTCTCTCGGTTGAGCCATGTCCAGTGTTACCTTCAAGCGGTGTGAAAGAACTTTAGTGAAGATTTTATAAACCACTGATAGGAGGCTGATAGGTCTGTAGTTCCTGAGATCCTCAATGTCACCTTTTTTTATGTAGCAGGATCATTGTAGCATTGTTCCAATCCTCAGGAATCTTCCCTTCATTAAGGCATCGAGTGAAAATTTGGGCGAGTACTGTTTCAATTTCTCCACTTGCTTCTTGTATGATGTCTATAGTAATTCCATCTTCTCCTGGAGCTTTCCCCCGCTTCATGTTCTTGATTGCATGAGCAACTTCTGCTGGGAGGACTGGAACAACTCTGGTACCTTTCATGATGTCTGGAGTACGTGTATCATCCCTTTCATATAATTTGGAGTAGAAATCTTTCACTCTTGTCAAAATTTCGCCTCTATTTCTTGTTATAGAACCATCTTCTTTTCTCAGAGCCATAATCTGTTTTCTTCCCTTACTGAGATGTCCCTTTGCTATCTTCAGGCTTTGGTTGTTTTCAATTGCTTTCCTCACTAGCTCACAGTTGAATTTCCTTACGTCTTCAGTGATACTTTTTCGTGTTGTCTTGCATAGCTCCATATATTCCACTTTGGAAGTCACATCTTCTTTAGTTGTCCTCATCTCTCTTCTTTTTTTGCATCAACATTTTGGTTTTTCCTGATAATTTGTTCACATGCAACTTGTTCTTAGACCCAGCTAATTTTGTTGCTGTTTCCATTAGAGCTTTGGTTACTTTTCTGTTAACTTCAGAAATATCGACTTCTTCCGATGTTAGGCCTTCTAAAGCAGAGAATCTGTTCTTCAGTTCCAACTTGAAAGTATTATGGTGTTTTTTAAGGTTGGTTATGTCAATACATTTTGTTTGTCTTATGAGCTTGCCACGTTCCAGTTTAGTGTTGAGGTGCATCTTACATCTCACCAATCTATGGTCACTACCTGTGTTGAACTTGTTCAGCACACTGCAGTCTTCGATGACGAATTTTTTGTTACACATAATAAAATCAATTTCACTTGTCGTCCCAATTGGATGTCTCCATGTCCATTTCCTGTGTGGCTTTTTCTTGAAAAAGGAGTTCAAGATGAAAAATCCTTCTGCCTCTGCAAACTCAACGAGAGTATTTCCACGCTGGTTTCTATTGCCGTGACCGAATTTACCTACTGAAGTTTCATTCTGTTGCCGTTGCCCTATTTTTGCATTGAAATCTCTTATAATTATCTTCAAGTGCTGCTTACCTTTATTATTTAGATGACGAATTTCCTCATAAAATTCTTCAATTTCTTCTTCAGGATGACTTGTGGTGGGTGCATAAGTTTGAATATATATATATTTAAATTAAGGAAATCCAAAGTACTTTCATCAGTCAGTGTTTTAAAATACACAGTGCATATTTAATATTTGTTTCCTTTTATATTATCATAACCTTAATGAAGTAAAAGCCATTTTGACGGTTGTGTGTGGAATTATTTTTGCTATCTACCGGTGGCATATATTTGAAGCTAGCTGAGGGATTTTTTTTTGGATTGGAGGTTTAACAAGCACCATGAACAACTCAGTGGGCTATAAGCAGTCGCCCGTCCCTAATTTAGGGCCACTGGCTCTAGGGAAGGGAGAGAGACAGCGTCATAAGGCAAACACAACATCCATGTCTCACCGGGATTCGAACCCGGACCCATCTCGGACAAATTGTCAGAAGCCATCGCTTAGACTACTGAGCCACTGGGGCGGCACCTGAGGGAATGCACAAATAAAAGTCAATTATCATTGGTATTGAGATATGTCAGCGCTTTCACTGTGAAACAGAATCAGTCTGGAGAGTGAAAACCAACAGGGCTTCTAGCAGAGGGATGGTATCATCGTGACGCAACCAGCTCTACAAGTCTTCACTGTGTGATTCGAAGACTTTCGATACAATCACCAGCTAGGGTTTCCATGACAACCTGAAGAGCAGGCGATGGGTGAATGACCCATTGCTTTGGGCTACGTTTCGCTCAGAAAAGAGAAGACTTAGGACTACATTAGGCACTCTTATGCTCCCGCCCGTAATAGCATGTTTTTGCGATAGTTGTTTCAGCTTGTGTGAAGTGTGAATGGATTAAAATCACTGATATTATATCTTAAATTCGTGGCTTTGTTGGATTTGAACTTTTTGATAGATTTTATGAAAGCTTTCCTGAACATTTACTGTCAGAACTTAAAGAACTCTATGCCTCAAATTTTGATGCAGTTTGACTACGAAATGAACTGAAAGTGTTTTATTCCTTTGATGAATGCAAAAAGAAATCAGTAAGAGACATTACTTGTTACATGAAATTGAATAAATTGGACATTGTGTTTAGTGAGGTGTTCTAATATTAAAGTTTCGTTCAACAACTGCAACTGCCAAAAGAAGTTTTTCTGCATTAAAAAGAATCAAGACATCTTAAAGCATAGGTGGAGGCAAGACCAGCTTTCATAGATATGACCTGCCCATTTCACATAGCTCCATGACCGCCCTTGCAAATAAATTTGCCCCTAGATGCGCTGCCTTTTGGCGGTTCTAAGTAGCTCTCACGTGCGTTTAAAGCATTGGTTTAATGTTAGTTTCTTTCCTCTGTTAGCAGGTTAACACAACAAAATGTCGTACTGTTCAGTGCCATTATGTAAATCAGATACAAAAAAGGAGTGTGAAGGATATGCACATTTCTTTTCACGAGTTCCCCGACAATGTAGATGTCCCTGAAAGATGGATAAAGGCTATTTCAAGGAAAGGTGACCTGGAACTTATGTATTTTTTTTTCAAGGAAAGGTGACCTGGAACTTATGTATTTTTTTCAAGGAAAGGTGACTGGAACTTATGTATTTTTTCAAGGAAAAGTGACTGGAACTTATGGGGTTTTTTTTTCAAGGAAAGGTGACTGGAACTTATTACAGGTTCAATCCAATGACAGACCTGAAATTAATGAAGTACACAGTTCGCAGTGTAACTTCTCCACACAACAAATTGAATAAACCTATAAATAATACAACATATGATATATTTATTGCAAATATGTATAGCAAAAATTTCTGTTCAGTGTAAAGGTCAAAACAGCATAGTAAACACATATTTTTGACAGTTCAGGAGTTGAAATTTACAAATATTTTGGAACCCATGTTCTAAAGATATTATTCAATTATTTATCACAAGTTGGGAGATAATAAAAGTTTTTTTTTTTTTTAATGTAAAGAACTCTGTTTCCTGTTTCAACACAAATGATCTCATTCGTCACATACTGCCAGGAGGGTGGAGCACTGATGGGCTCTCCGCTCTCTGCAACCCTGGCTGAGCTTGTAATGCAGAACCTAAAAGACAGTATTCTTGCTAATTACCCGTTTAAACCTGCCCTGTATATGAGATACATTGACGATATTTTAATGTTTTGGACTCAATCCAAAGAACATTTAACACAATTCATAGATATCATGTCAATGCCCATCCATCCAATTATCTATGGAAATCAGGACTGCAAACTGCCATTCTTGGATATGCTGTTTCAACGAAACCCCTCAACACAAGAAATTAGCTTCTCTGTATATCGAAAACCAACGTATTCCCTCACTATTATTCCAATGCGATCCGCACAATCGATGAAACATAAATTGGCAGCCTTTCAGCACATGATTCGTCGGGCATATTCACACTCCTCCATGGTACGATTATGACAGTTGGAGTTCAAAACAATATTAAACATCGCAACGATGCATGGGTACACCGCAGAGTGTGTTTATAAAGTCATTAAAAATGTGAGACGCTCGGAATCCACAACACTGGAACGTGAGAGATGAACCATCAAATATGTCGACACTATGAACTATCTACCCACCGTTACACCAGTTATAAGGAATGCTTGCAGAAAATATTACTTGGATTTCGGCGAAAACACTCCAAATCTGTTTTCAATTATTAAAAAGGATCGGGACTCGATTGACAATATCAATAAATCTGGTATATATTGTATACCGTTGGAAAGCTACGACCCAGCCGATAATCCCCAAGTCTACATTGGATCAACTTTACGTACTTTAGGCGTAAGAATAAATGAACATAAATACAAGGTTAGAAAGTATTCAACAACTTCATCCCTCTCTCGACTTACAAGAGAAGGCTCATATACGCCAATATGGAATGAAGCTTCAATATTGAGTAGTCAAAAAACCAAGGTCTCAACCCTTTTTTCCGAGAGTTTGTACATCTCTGCCTTTGGTGATAAATGTTGTAATGAGGATTCACCTTATTTAGTGCCACAACTGGGGAAATCCCTCATTGAGGGAACAATAGAAGACACCATACTTGATGACAAGGATATCCCAACATTGCCATAGAAAGCGGAGTTGCCTACCTCAGTTCTTTAAGACTCTTAACTCTTTGAGCATGCGCAGTGATGGCTATTTTACGTCACCAACCAACAGCCAACTGTATGTATGTCCCTGCTGTCTGTATCGTACTTCGCATATAACCTGAAGATGGGCACGTTTGACGGCCCGAAAGATCTCGTAGATTTTACTTGTAAATAATATATTTTAATGTAATAGACCTTAAATGTGATCTTGTTTTATTTTTAATCGTGCAATGACAGTGTCGACTATTTTTGGATCTCATACTGGCCATTTACAAACAGTGGCACAGAATAGACTTTAAATAATCACACAGATATATGTATTTTCCCACAGGAAAACTAGGGAATATGTGGGTCAGCAACAAAATAAACTATTGATGGAAAAAAAAATAAAAAGATGGCAAGTGCAGTGCACAGAAAAAAATAGAACAACGTCAAAATCCAATAATAGGAATTGTTTACTGTTCTGCACTTCTTGATTTGTAAACTCCAGTATCCCATATATATATAACCTGAATTGAAATATAATCTCAGAAATGCTGACAGTGTCAAAAGATTAGTAAAATACAGTTTAACAGAATATTGGAAAAGTCAATTACATTCCATCTCCATCAGTTTTACTGAAGATTACATACAAGTATTGTCAAAAATGTATCATAGTGTACTCGTTCATTTCTAGATACAGTGTATTAAAAAAAGTATTGCTTTTTATTGCTTTTATCAAATATTTTTAATATTTCTTTGCAGGATATGTGGCATGTTGATTAAAGCAATATGCCACATATCCTGCAAAGAAATATTAAAAATCACCCATTGAAAAAGAAAAAAACAACCTTACAACAGATTATAGTTCTAAGACACTCGGATATCCAAATAGGTTATGTACATACAGAGAGGTATAACTTGCACATACTTCATTAGTCAAAAGCTGACTTTTGCCCTTCACAGAAAAAATTTCCTGTGGCTTTTGCCACAGTTCATCTAACGGTATCTGCCAAGTCAAACTCTGCCGGATTTTTGGAGAAAAAAATTTATACGATCTTAATTGTTTTAGTAAGGGATGAAGATTACCATTTGCCTTATCCAGGTAAACCTTTTAGTTTTTTCATGATTCTTTTTCGATGGGACTACTTTCTATTCTGCTGCAAGTTGTTTTAATTTTTGTGGATGGTTACGGGGTTGTAGTTAGCGCCGTGTGACAAACATGTGTGGTAGCCTTAAATAATAATCTCAGTGTCCTAAAACTTAAAAAATCAATTTCACTGACAGTGCTTATTAAAAAGTATCTTAATCAACACCGTCAGTGAAATAGTTCTTAAAGAAAGATTACTGAGTGAAAAGCCGAGAAACTGAGAAAAGCTAAGTTGAGGACCCAGTGTGTTCTAACTTTATGTGAAAACTCAGAAGTGATAAGAGGATTTTAATAGGTGAAGGAGATAACACACTACATTTTTGCTGCAAGAAAAGTCTCAACACCCCAACAAAAAAAGCCCTGAAGGGGGATGTAGGAGGGGAAAGCCCAAAAGATCAGCTCTGCCAACTGGGCATCCTTGAGTAGGAACAAAGAATTGCTCCAATAATGTCTCAAAAATACCTAAAAATACTTGCATGAAATGTGAAGCTTATTCCCATAGACAGCAACCAGCAAATATGTTGCACACCCACAGACATTAATAATTTCAGTACATTACAAAGAAGCAAAATATCTCATTTGTGCATGCTACATTTTTGGTGTACATTTCTTGAAATGCAGTTAATCTTTTAATCAGTGGTGCAATCAAGGCCTGGTCGCCCTGGCACCAACAGACCATTTTTGTATCCAATGATTAGAGGTGCCAGATTACTTTTGATCTGAATGAATATATATATATATATATATATATATATATATATATATATATATATATATATATATATATATATATATATATATTTTTTCTGTTGATGTCCATCTAAAGCAGGTTTAATTTTTCCTGGTTGACTTTTCAGTTACCAAAAGTCAGAAACCTAGAACCTAATTAATTCTTTAGCTGGGGGATTTCATTGGTGCTAGGCAGCATGCATGCTTTGGTTTTGAAAGTACAGAGTTCACTCATTGCCCTAACTTTGTTTTTTAACTTCTGCCTCCCGATTCGTCTCCATTTGGGATTTGCCTGGGTTTAGGAGACCACCAGGCAACTTTACTTTTGACTGCACCACTAATTTTTCAATTATGACTATATAATGATATAGTGATATTCACTAAAGAAAAAAAAATTCCCTATCTTTTTAGATCCATCATCTAATGGTTTGTGGATGCCATCAGACAGATCTGTAGCGTGCAGCATACACTTTGCTCCAGAGTGTTTTAGGATTACACCAAAAAGGAAATACCTTATTCCTGGAAGTTTACCATCTGTTTTTCCTAACTACCCTGCTTACATGACTGTCCTTCCTCCAAAAAAAAAAAAACGCCAATGCACTAACAGAGCTACTAGTAGTGCTGCTATCTCTTCAAAGAATGCTGAGCTGAACCACAGTTAGATACAGAACCAGCACAGATGTATTCCAATTTGATGCTACTATCTGACCTGGCATCATGTGCTGAGCCAGTGAATGAAAACAACCCTTCAGCTATAGGAGACAACTTTGACAGCCAGAGAGCACACACTATAGAGTGAGCTTCTCTCAAAGAAAATATCAGTCAGTAAAGAAGAAAGTGCGACGGTTGCAACATACGATTAAAACACTAAAATAAGCAAATGTTAAGCTGAAAAATGAAAATTAGTGTTACAAAATTTGTCTATGCCAACGGCTGGGGGGGGGGGTCGAACCCCTGTCCCTATGGCCGCCCTTGGTGCTATGTAATCATGATTTTTTTTTTTTGATTGGAGGTTTAACAACCTCCGTGAGCAACTCAATGGGCTATAAGCAGTTGTCCGTCCCTAATTTAGGGCCACTATAGTTCCAGGGAAGGGAGAGAGCCAGTGCCGTAAGACAAGCACAACATCCGTGCCTCACCGAGATTCGAACCCGGACCCCTTACGGATGAATGATCATAGGCCATCGCTTAGACCACTGCGCCACCAGGGTGGCAATCATGAATATGATGTAATCCATATTCATGATTATGAGCTATGTAATCCCGATCCAGTAAGACGAAATTGTCAAGTTTTCGGATATTATTCTTGTCATATTTATACCAAAAAAAAAAAAAAAAAACGCTTGTCATCTTGAAAATTTGTGCATTGTAATTTTTTTTAAATTCAATTGTAATTATAATAATTACAAGGTTGCTTACCTTTTTCCCATTTCACTGCATGTTTTATTCTTTTTGTTGTCATGCTTGGTTTGAGCCTCTGGTGCGGTGTAATGTTGTTTAAACAATTGTAATTGTCGTTTATCTTACTGGGAACGTTTTCTCCATTCAATTCCCCTCATGGCGCCAAGAAACGACAAATTTTGTACGGTCCCTAAAGATTTGTGCCAAAATGTCCGGGTGCCCAAAAGTCCTAAACTAGGATTACATTGATGAGTGTGACATCTTCAGTCTACAAAAAGGCATTGACGCTAATGAGCGGAAAGCTATGTTTCTAAAAGAGCAGCTATTAACATACAATTAAAAAAAGAAAAATGAGATGGTCGGACAACTCAATCCGAAATGCAGTACTCCTTCATCATAAATCACCAGCAGCCTACAGGTTTCTTCGAGTGGTGGATGTGTTGACCTTACCATCACCTTCTATGCTTAAGCGTTACATTGGCTGCTGGGATTCTGAAACCATTTCATCTTTAATAAGGCAATGGTGGCATAATAAAGTCAGCAGGATCAGTGAGAAAGAAATCTTTGTCTCACTGATAATTGATGAGATGAAAATTAAGCCGCGTGCTAGTTACATAAAATTTGCTGAACCTTTAAAAACCAAAGAGTCTCATCTACCAAGGAATTATCATGGGAATATCGCGACATGTGTTGAGAATCGTCAATGAATCCACAAGTAAGAAAAAATGACACACCAACAATGTGAATTATTTCACTGAGGATTAGAGGTACGTAATAGTACTTAATCTGTTAGTGTATATATATATATAATTGTTACTACGAATCGATATGCTGTCCAGCAGTTCCGCGATGACGTTTGTTCCTCAGTTTACCTGAGCCCCACAATCCTTTCGTTTTAGTGTCACTTTCTGGGTCAGCAAATGATACTCCTGCCTTTTCTGGCTTCTCAGTCTTATATGATCTCCATGAATGCGGAATATATTGTTGAATTTCTTTTGGCCGCCCCGGTGGCGCAGTGGTCTAAGCGATGGCCTCTGATCATTCGTCCGAAAGGGGCCCGGGTTCGAATCCCGGTGAGGCATGGATGTTGTGTTTGTCTTACGGCACTGGCTCTCTCCCGTCCCTGGAACCAGTGACCCTAAATTAGGGACGGGCGACTGCTTATAGACCATTGAGTTGCTCACGGTGGTCGTTAAACCTCCAATCATAAAAAAAAAATCTTCTGGTTTTTTTTTTCTTTAAGGTTTTTGTACTTCTGTCTGACACTTTCACTAACATCGGGTCATTAGTAGAACGGCAAATTCCTCCGAATATCCCTTATTCCGGTAAAACACGACATGTACTAGACTTTCTCTTCGAAAATAAGGTTAAGTCCATTTCAACTATTCGTCCTTAGCCGCCGATTTTTTTGTTAGGCTGACTTTCCAGAACAGCTACATATATTTCTCGCAAATACTTATTCCAATCAACAGCTGTGTGACTGACCATAAACAATTTAAGAGAACTCAATCCCGCACTTCAACTGTAAATAAACCGAACATCAGTTACAAAAGGAATCCTACAATTCCGAAACCTAATTCATCCGCATAAGCGTACTTTATATATGCATGCTCTACTGTTGCACTGCCACTGAATTCTTTCACGTCCATAGTATATCTTCATATGCTGTACCGATTAACATATCTTTTCCATCGCAAGAATTCCTGTATCTTGAAGAAATGAAACAGCATTTCTTTCATTTGCAGGTAATTCCCAGATTTTCGTATTGTATAACAGCCCCAAAACAGATAACCAACTGAAAGCCGTAAAAAGTTGACGCTAATGATAATAATGTGACGTTACGAGACGTTATCTTCGGTACTCATGTGCTGCCGTGTACTTTTTTTATTATTGTAATGCAAAAATATTTATTAGCCAGTGTGTGTGATCGTCATTTAGAGCCATGGAGGCTCTAGATTTTAGAGCACTATTTTAGTTTTTCTCTACAATTGTGACATTTGTATTGGCCACGTTGATGCATTAGTGTCATTTTCTCTCCTATTTTTCATTAACTTTTAATTTGTCCTGATCGATTTCAAGAACTTCCATTTTCGGTAGCCCCCACCCCTTGATCCCCCGTAAAGAGAAATTGTATTTATGCACCTAGAGCATGCAGGCATGTTTCAACCGGTGGCGAGTATTTCAGTGGTAAGGATTTGGGGTTAACGTGTAGATTATGGTGCAAAATTCAGGGACGAAAAATTTCAAAAAACTGTGACGTACATCTCCTTTGAAATCAAAAACGATGTAAAATTAAAAAAAAAAGTTCATTGATAGACTTATTTTTGAAAAAGTTTTACGTAAAATTTACCTCTCTATTCGGTACGCCGAAATCCGGTCAGCGGCGATGATGACGCTGTGACTGCCGCTAAAGCATCTGCCATGGCTGCCCGTGGTCTCTGGCGGAAGCATCCCGGCAAAACAGGTTAGGCCTAGCCGTGCAGCACGACCTCCAGCTTGGCTAACTGGTGAGCGCGGAAGGATACTCAGACACATGCAGCAGTACAGTGTGGCTCCGCTTTCACAAGCCGTAATTCACCAGCAGGTCCAGCTGAGCTTCGCGGCCTGAATTGATAGGGAGGACGGCGTGTCACGGAAGGAACGACCGTCCATTCTCGTAGCCTTAAGGGGATCGTACACAAATTGCGAATGTAAAAATATCATTTAAGAAACGAAGATAGGTTCTCTTAAGGGACCATCAACAAAATGAAATGTGATTGATTACGGCAACACGAAAAACCATGTTTCTTAACAAGTAAGAAACCGATTTCCAAGCAAATGGTATCTTTCTACTCAGAAACGAATTACTCAAGAGATACGATACAGAATGACGTTCCTTCCGTCCGCCGTCTGTCCGTCCGTCCACAAATGACTTATTACGGCCACAGGTAAAATCATGTTTCTTAACAAGTAACCGATTTGAAAGTAAATGGTCTCCTTCCACTCAGGAACGAATAACCCATGAGATACGATACAAAATTACGTTCCATCCGTCCGCTGTCTGTCCGTCCGTCCAGAAGAATAAGAAATATATCTCCGACACGAAACAACCAATTTGCACGGAAATTATTTCTTTCGACTCAGGGACGCCTCACAACAATAAGATACAATACAAAAATACGTTCCATCCGTACCAAGTCTGTCTTTCCGTCCGTCCCTCCGTCCGTCCGGAAGCATAAAAACACATAACTCAAACGAGAAACAACCGATTTGCACGGAAATGGTCTCTTTCTACTCAGGAACGAATTACCCATGAGATACGATACAGAATTACATTCCATCCGTCCGCTGTCTGTCTGTCTGTCCAGAAGAATAAAAAAAATATCTCCGTCGAGAAACAACCAATTTGCACGGAAATTATTTCTTTCGACTTAGGAAGCCTCGCACCTATCAGATACAATACAAAATTACGTTCCATTCGAGCCAAGTCTTTCTTTCCGTCCGGCCGTCCGGAAGCATAAAAACACATAATTCGACCGAGAAACAACCGATTTGCAGGGAAATTAATTCGTTCTACTCAGGTACGCCTCACACCAATCAGATATGTTAAAAAATAACGTTCCATCCGTCCGCCGTCTGTCTGTCCATTTGTCCCGAAGTATAAAAGCGCATAACTTTACGGAGAAACAACTGATTTGTACGGAAATTATATCTTTCTACTGGGGGACACATCCCACTGTCAGGTACGTTACAAAAATACGTTCCGTCCGTCGGCCGCCTGTCTGTCCGTCCGTCCGGAAGTATAAATGCACTAAACCCTAAAGAGAAATAACCGATTTACACGGAAATGATTCCTTTCTACTCAAGGAAGCCTCACACCTATCAGATATGATAGAAAATTTCATTCTATCCGACCGTCGTCTGTTTGTCCGTCCGTCCGTCCGTCCGGAAGTATAAAAGCACGTAATCCCACCGAGAAACAACCGTTTAGCACGGAAATTACGCCTTTCTACTCACGGAGGCTTCACACCTATCAGATATGATAGAAATTATGTTCCATTCGTCCGAAGTCTGTCTGTCTGTCCTTTCTGAAGTATTAAATAACGTTACTCCGCCAAAAAACAACCTATTTGCACGGCAATGAATTCATTCTACTCAGGGACGCCTCACACCTATTACGTACGAGAGAAAATTAAGTTTCAACTGTCCGCCGTCTGTCTCTCTGTGTATTCATCCAGGAGTATAAAAGCACGTAACCTCAACTAGAAACAACCGATTTGAACGGAAATTATTTCTTTCTACTCAGGGACGTCTATCATCACCTATCAGGTACGATGCAAAATTACGTTCCGTCCGTCGTCAGCTTGTCTGTCCGTCTGTCCCAACAAACAAAAAGCCGCAACCCCACCGAGAAACAACCGATTTGCACGGAAATGAATTCATGCTACTAAGGGACCCTCACATAGAGGTGGAGAATTCGATAGTTATGATTATCGACAGTTTTCGACAGTCAAAAAATAACAATCAATAATTATCGATTCTGTGTTGGCACAGTTTCTAGGGAGAAAATTTTTTTTCCGGAATAAAAAATTATTTCTGACAAGAATATGAGAAATTACGTAAAATATATTTAGCATTAAACGAAAGACATCCAACAAAATTAGAATATACACTGCAATCCAATATGGTACATAGTATTTGGACACTTCAATCAAAAAGAAAATTAAGCACTCATATTAGAGATCTACTTTTTAAAATTTCGCACAATATTATCCCGACAAAAAAATGGTTGTATAGAATTAAACTAATACCTAATCCTAACTGTAACTACTGTGGTTCAGAGGACACTCTGCAACATTTATTTGTAGATTGCAATTTTGCAATGTATATCTGGGATTGGTTACAACAATACTTAAATAATAGACGTAAATTTACTGCAGACCAAATTTTGTACCATGTACCTCTAGACTGCTCTGAATCTAATAATCTAACAATTGATTATTTAATAACAATAATAAAATATAATGTATGGAAAAATTAAAATGCCGTGTCTTACCAACAAAAATAAAAAAATACGGAGAAGATTAAAATAGCTATTAAATTTGATCTTAGAAGAATACCGGAGTTTGAAACTAGAACGTTTGGAGCTCAAAAAACTTTTTTAAAAAATGGAAAGTATTAGCACCAGTAATATATAAAAAAAGGAACACAAATACTAAACAAAATAATAGAATGAAGCATTTAAAATTGAAATATTATTAGCAAAAATGGTAAATATAATAAAACTGAATAGTACAAATTAAAATCTTAAACACACATAATTTTGTTCGCGATATTCTGTCAGTAATTTATTAGAAAAAGAAAAATATAATTATATAATCAGTTTTGACTATATCACTAGTATTTTAATAATTTAGTAGTCACTTCTACTAAATTGGATTCCAAGGGACAGCAACGGACCCAGAAGAAGACCACATGGAAGATGGGTGGATGAAATTCATAAATATGCGGGAGTGACATGGAGGAGACTGGCACAAGACAGACCGTTGTGGAGGAAACCTTCGTCCAGCAGTGCATTGATAATGGTTGACAATGATGATGATGACTATGATATATATTCAGTCAAATATCTAACTATTATGGCAAATCATACAGAAAAATAATTAATTTGTAATAATTTAATTAAAGAAAAACTGGATTAAAAGAAATGTTATTTGTTTACTCCAATTTCTTGCCATTTTTTTTATCTGAAATGCCTTTAACAAAAACCTCTTACTAAGTACATGTGGAGTGTTCAAAAACGTGATTCCTAAATATATTGTATACTTACTGCAACAAGCGGAAATTCTTGTGCAGGCGCCCAAGAATCAGCTGGTTGCCTGCTCTGTCTGGAAGTAAGAGAAAATGACAATTATTAAAGGATCCTCTAATAATAATTATAATGATAAAAGTATCCACTAAATGTCTTAATTTACTAAAAGGATGTATGAATGTGTGTTTAAATGGAAAAATTAGGTAAGAGATTAATAGATTCCTAAACAATTCTTTAACAGCCTTTCATGCGTCGCCCTTTAGTAAGAGCCGGACATGAGGTATAAATTAAAGAAACAATTTTTCTTACTTTTCCATATTGTCAAAAAGCTAAGCTCTGATAAGCTTTGAAACTAAACATTTCTCTTTCTTTTCTTCTCCCCCCCCCTTTTTTTTGCTTGGAGTTTAACCACCACCGTGAACAATTCGATGGGCATTTGTTCGTTCCTGATTTAGTTCCACTGGTTTCAGAGAAGGGGTAAAGAAGCAAGTGCTGTAAGACAAATACAACCACAATATCTATTACTCACAGGATTCGAATCCGGACCCTTCTCGAACGAATGGTCGGAAATCAGGCCTTAGACCTTTGCACAACATGGGCGGGAATCTACGTCTTGACGATATCCTCCCAAAGTGAGTTAGCAGAAGTCACGAAACAAATATTGTGCCTGAAGAACGAGCTAATACGTGGCTCCTTAATTGTTATTTTCTGTTTGTATTGCATTATTTTTTTATGCTTTGCTTCACAAAAGCTTAAGAAGAAAATTCTGCAGTTTTGTTTGCAAAAACATTTTTTTCTATAATATGAAAATGCAAAAATTGTTTGCAAAAACAGTTTTTTCTATAATGTATTATTAAATTTTTGGACAGAGCAGGAAAGAGGAAGATGATATAAGGTTTGGTGAGTCGAAAATGTATCTTTATAATTTAAATATTGTTGTAACCAATTCCAGATATGTGTTGAAAGGTTATAATCAAGTATGGGTAAGACGATGGATCTAAGCGCATTTGATCGTGGTCAAATTGTTGTGGCCCGATGAATGGGTCACTCCATCTCGGAAGTCGTGCTGGCACTGAGATTTTCACGAGCCACTGTGTCACGAGTGCACCTTGAGTACATTGAATCCGGTAAACCCATCCCTGCAAGGGCCAACTACCGTGGACAACAGCGTGTGGATGAGCGGAGTCATCGTCTGCAAGCTCGCATTGTAACAGGGAATAGACGGGCTGCAGTGCAAAAAAATCACTCGGCAATTTAACGCTGGTGCTCAAAAACGTGTAAGCAGTTACACCATCAAGAACCATCTTCTCGGTATGGTTAATAGAAGCCATCGTCTAACCAGGGTACCGCTGCTGACCGCACATCACAGGGTGCAAAGATTAGCATGGACACGGGAACATCGCCACTGGACCCTAGACATGTGGGAAAATGTTGCCTGGACTGATGAATGGAGATTCACGTTGGTACATGCGGTTGGCAGGATACGAGTACGCCGCAAACGACATGAAGCAGTGGATCCTTCTTGCCAGCAGGGTACTCTTCATGCTGGTGGGAGTGGCATTCTCGTCTGGGGACTGTTTACGTGGACTGAAATCGGACCCCTGGTACGAGTGACATCGTCCCTAACAGGTCAACGTTACCATGATATCCTGGACGACCATTTGTTCCCGTTTGTGCGTCTTCAACATCCCACTGGGGATTTCATTCTGCAACAAGACAACGCACCGTGCCATCGCTCCCGAATTGTATCCGAATGGTTGGATAAACACTCCACCGACGTGACCTCACTTCCTTGGCCAGCTAGGTCACCTGACTTCAATCTCATCGAGCACTTCTGGGATGCCATCGAGAGAGATGTTCGAGGCTCTGACCCCCTCCATCAAATCTTCGTGAACTCTGGGAGTTTGTTCAAGGATCGTGGATCCCTATTTCTTTCCAACGCTTCCGGGGTCTTGTCGAGTCCACGCCGAGACGAATCGCCGCCGTCATAAGGACGAAAGATGGTGCTACACGTTACTAGACAGGCATCTCTAATTCAATTGCTCTTCAGTGTATATCTGTACGTCTTATGTTGGGCCGGTTCTCGGGTTGTTGTTTTTTTCTTCAAAGAATTTTTGAAGTTGGAACTTCATCCTCTTCCGATCCTACTTCTACGAATGGATGGCGGCTTGGTACTACACTATGCGCTGTCTTTTTTGTTTACTGTTTTCAGTTTTCTCTCTCTGCTAAACCTACGTATACGCATTTCACATGGACTATCGTTGTATTGAGCGATACCCCCGCTATTCCTGTTTTGTTTTCAAACAAGGATTATTGATACCAGAAGAGAAGTTCTTCTATCCAGCGTGTTGCTTTCCCAAGCGTTTTACAAAACTCCCCTTCATAAACATACGGACTATGTCGATGCAACCACTTGTTGGTACGTAGGCTACGTGATGAGAACGTTAGTTCGAAATCATATGGTAGTGGGGTTAATTCCATTTCAAGTGATCCAACAGAGCTTAATTAACGACATCATAAGTTGCACAATCCCATTTAAGGCGATCAGGGACAGACTCAAAGTAGATGCTCAAAGTGGCAGCCACGGGTGCCGTTGCACAATTCACACCGGCGAATGAAAGACTGGCGCACCCTCTAGAAGACTCCTGGTGTCGTGTTTATCCTGTCCGCTGCAACAACGATTATCGTGACGAGATCTTTCACGGAGTCCACAGGCGTCTCGTTTACAAATGATTTCATGTGCCCCCAGAAGAAGTCCAGTGGGTTTAAGTCCGGTGAGCGTGGAGGCCATGCCACAGGTCCGCCAAGTCCAATCCATCGTACGGGATATGTGGCATTCGGGAAGTGTTTACTGCACCTTGATAAGCCAATCACCTACAACTGTCGATGCTCTGTCTTTTCTCTGGCACTTGAAGAATATTCGTGCAATTTGATACTTTGGGAATAAACGAGGAGCAAGGCATCGTTGCACGATATATGAAGACAAATCGTCAGAGATGAATAATTTAAAAACATTTATTTACAGTTAAAATAAATGAAATAAAATGACCACATGAGGTCTTTCGACTACCACTTTGGCGTCATCATCAGATCTTTGACAAAGGGTGGAACGGAGACCGGCATTAAATAAAGTAAATACGTAACACGTGACCAGTACTATTGCGTAGAGTGATTTACATAAACAGTCATATATTTATAACATCCCGAATCGAGTTTTGTCCATGAGGGATCCGTGACCTCCTAGTTTGTGATATATAACTAGACAAATTATCATTACAGCAAAAGGTAGTGTTAGCTATAATATGTAAGCTTTCGCACAACAGTAAGGAATTATTATTAGTTGCTTTTTGCAGTATAGCTGCGTCGTTCCATTGTGGATAATGTTGTCTTTCCTGAACACAAGGGGCTAAAGCCGTAGTTAACTCACCATTTTTGAGATCATACTTGTGTTCATTCATTCTAGTCTTTAATGTCCTCCTGGTAGAAACGATATATAACTTTTTTGTTTGCGATGTGTCATGGGGAAATAGAGGAATGGGAAAAATTCCGTGCATGTTTTCCACACTCACCTTGTCACGATCACTCCTGATTAGATGCAAGAGATTAAGAGTCTTTGAGCGAAAGTCAATGTCATGATGTCTGCACAGGTTCTTTAACACCGGAGTTAAACTTGGGTGGTAGGTGAGTGAAGCTACGTACCTCCAGGGGCGGTTCGTCATTAGGGGCCAGAGGGGTCTGGCCCCACCTAAAAATTTCTATTTTTAGAAATATATATATATATATATATTTTGCCCTGATTCTTATTCTCTCTCGTAAATACATGGTGATAAACATTTCCCTTCAAAAACCATTACCTAAGGGAAAAGTTTCCTTCAAAAACGAAAAACTATTTTCTGAGGAAAGAGATCACGTTTAGAGTGTGAGGTTATTGGGGCCAGCTCCAACAGGCCCCAGTAACAGCACTACGCAAGCGAAGAGGAGACGATTTCCTCCCAGTCTCTTTCAGTATTACGACCTACATACAACACTGCCTTAACGAGTGTGCAAAAAAAGCTGTGGGGCAAAATCTATCTAACCCCGCGGTAATTTGATTGGCCAGGAGAGTATCCATTTCCTTAACGCCGTGGGTTGACAGAGAAGCTTGCCCCGACCAAGCTCAAAGTTCAGTTAGTTGTTTTTTCTGTGTGTCTCTCTCGGTGATGTGTTGTTCCTTTGTGTCGTGACTATTTTGCTTGTCGAGTACAATGAATGGAGTGAATATTTTGTTAAAAACCTCCGTTCTTTGCTTTAAATCTCGAAGAAAAGCTTCACTTAAAAAACTCAGTGCTTATCACCCCAAGAATTTTTACTTTGAGCTTCACTTAAAAAACGCAGTGCTCATCAGCCCAAGAATTTGAGTCGAAAAGCTTCACTTAAAAAAACTCGGTGCTTATCAGCCCAAGAATTTGAGTTTCCAAGAGTATGAAGTTTACAAAGCACTTTGCAAAACTAATTTCAGTTTTAACAGAGGATTTTCTATGTTAAAAATAAACAAATAAATGAGAAAACCTGTAAGTATTATTTGCACATGAGTACATATATGCTTTTAGGTTTCACAAGTTCTTTAAAAAAAAGGTTAAACCTTTCAAATAATGCAAAATGTAGTATTGTACTCATTCTATATGGGACGAAATTCATGAAACATTCCCTCCCTGCATATATTTGGAGTTATTATTTTTTCACTACATTTTTTTATCCTGTGAATCCTGTGATTATTCCTCAGTTGAGAAATCTGAAGAAACACAAAGCGCAACTAACATAAATTAATGCTCATATGTTGTAAGGTAAAAATTTTATTTAAGGAGTATTAACATTTTTCTGTCAATAATTATGTATTCTATTCCGAGGAAATTTTTTTCGTGTGCAATACAATAGTTGACACATTCCTGCTTGATTTGGGCATTATTGTGAGTCAAGGGGGTAAACAGAGGCAGAGTAAAGGAATCTTGGGGGTAGGGTGGGGGTCTGAATAGTTTGCCTAATAATGACAGTTTTTTTTATTTCATTGTTTGACTTCGGCTACTGGCCCCTCCTGTTTCAGTTGCCACGAGCCACCACTGCGTACCTCCTTTTTGGGATATCACGAATTAAGGAGCATTCCCGTGAGAACAGGTTTTTATTGTAGAGTCTGGCTACAGTAGTACTATTGAAACCAAAAAAGGAGGTCAGTTGTTTGATCTTTAAAAGTTCAGAACATCTGAGAGCGTCATTCGAGTAATGAGTTATTGCCCGTCTAACCATAAACGAAATTGAGGCTGACTCATAGTTACTCGGGTGAAAAGAGTCCTTAGTCATCATCGTAGGCCAAGAGGTTGGTTTACGATAAACTGTAAAGCTGAGTTCATGGGTAACAGGATTGCTTATTAAGCTAAAATCCAGATATGGCAAATTGTAGTTTTCTTCACACTCCACTGTAAAGGATATGGTAGGATATTTTAGTGACATATGATCTTGGACGTTTTGTTAGCGTTGGAACGTTTTGTCAGCGGCTACCATGATCCCGGAAAACAATTAGCTCATCCTAAGAGTGAGGCCAAATAATTAAAACGTCACCAACGTACCTTAAATACAGAAGTGGCTTGTATCTGCAAGTCTCCAAGGCGGAATTTTCGAGATGCTGGAGAAAAATCTCGGCTAGACATGCTGACAGGGGGTAGCATTTGGCGGCCCCCTGTGTTTGTCTATATATCACATCCTGGAAACGAAAGTAAGTACGTTGATGAACAAGTTTTAATGCGGAGATAACAAAATCGGATAAGTCCGGAGCCAAGCCAGAGTTTATAACTTTTTGACGGATAAGCATGTGAGTCTCAGCAATAGGTACGTTATGATACAACGAAACCACATCCAAAAAGACTAAATAGAAAGGAGTATTACCCAAATTTGTGGCCTTTATCCGGTCAAGAGCTTGCGTCGAGTTCTGTACAGAGTAAGGGGCAAGAAATTTGGACAGAGCTCTTTCAAGGGGTCTCGTGGGACTAGCGTATCCCGAGACCAAGGGGCGAATCGAGTTGCCAGGTTTGTGGCTCTTCACCTTCCCCAAAAGTTCAGGAACACGGATGCCAAATGTAGGCTGCAAACACAATAAAATTTCAGGGGGAAAGGCTGAGTGATTTTTAAGTCTGCTAATAGCGGATAGTGTAGCGGGTGTCGCATCTGAATTAACAACCCGAGTGCGGAGCTTACCAATGGCCTCACGCCCCTTGGAAATATAATCAGCCTTTTCCAAAATAACAAGTTGGGACGTTTTGTCAGCGGCTACTATTGCTAATGAAGGGTTAGCTTTAAGATTTTTAAGTTGCTGATGCTTTTCCGTCCATTCGTAATGGCGAGAAAAGTGATCCTATTTTTTAACCTTTTCAGGTATTTGGTCTCACTCCTACGATAAGCTAATTGTTTTTCTGGATCATATGTCACTAAAATATCCTAC
This sequence comes from Macrothele yani, assembly GCA_039090855.1. NCBI lineage: Eukaryota > Metazoa > Arthropoda > Arachnida > Araneae > Macrothelidae > Macrothele > Macrothele yani. Next base: position 79,643,975 of record CM077031.1, on the reverse strand, counting down.
CATATCCTTTACAGTAAAGTGTGAAGAAAACTACACCTCGCCATATCTGGATTTTTAGCTTCATACGCAATCCTGTTACCCATCAACTCAGCTTTACAGTTTATCGTTAACCAACCTCTTCGCCTACGATGATACCTAAGGACTCTTTTCACCCGATTAACTATGAGTCAGCCTCAATTTCGTTTATGGTTAGACGGGCAATAACTCATTGCTCGAATGATACTCTCAGATGTTCTGAACCTTTAAAGATCAAACAACTGACCTCCTTTTTTGGTTTCAATAGTACTACTGTAGCCAGACTCTACAATAAAAACCTGTTCTCACGGGAATTCTCCTTAATTCCTGATACCCCAAAAAGGAGGTACGTAGGTTCACTCGACTACCACCCAAGTTTAACTCCGGTGTTAAAGAACCTGTGCAGACGTCATGACATTGACTTTGGCTCAAAGGCTCTTAATCTCTTGCATCTAATCAGGAGTGATCGTGACAAGGTGAGTGTGGAAAACATGCACGGAATTTTTCCCATTCCTCTATTTCCCCATGACACATCGCAAACTAAAAAGTTATATATCGTTTCTACCAGGAGGACATTAAAGACTAGAATGAATGAACACAAGTATGATCTCAAAAATGGTGAGTTAACTACGGCTTTAGCCCCTTGTGTTCAGGAAAGACAACATTATCCACAATGGAACGACGCAGCTATACTGCAAAAAGCAACTAATAATAATTCCTTACTGTTGTGCGAAAGCTTACATATTATAGCTAACACTGCCGTTTGCTGTAATGATAATTTGTCTAGTTATATATCACAAACTAGGAGGTCACGGATCCCTCATGGACAAAACTCGATTCGGGATGTTATGAATATATGACTGTTTATGTAAATCACTCTACGCAATTGTACTGGTCACGTGTTACGTATTTACTTTATTTAATGCCGGTCTCCGTTCCACCCTTTGTCAAAGATCTGATGATGACGCCAAAGTGGTAGTCGAAAGACCTCATGTGGTCATTTTATTTCATTTATTTTAACTGTAAATAAATGTTTTTAAATTATTCATCTCTGACGATTTGTCTTCATATATCGTGCAACGATGCCTTGCTCCTCGTTTATTCCCAAAGTATCAAATTGCACGAATATTCTTCAAGTGCCAGAGAAAAGACAGAGCATCGACAGTTGTAGGTGATTGGCTTATCAAGGTGCAGTAAACACTTCCCGAATGCCACATATCCCGTACGATGGATTGGACTTGGCGGACCTGTGGCATGGCCTCCACGCTCACCGGACTTAAACCCACTGGACTTCTTCTGGGGGCACATGAAATCATTTGTAAACGAGACGCCTGTGGACTCCGTGAAAGATCTCGTCACGATAATCGTTGTTGCAGCGGACAGGATAAACACGACACCAGGAGTCTTCTAGAGGGTGCGCCAGTCTTTCATTCGCCGGTGTGAATTGTGCAACGGCACCCGTGGCTGCCACTTTGAGCATCTACTTTGAGTCTGTCCCTGATCGCCTTAAATGGGATTGTGCAACTTATGATGTCGTTAATTAAGCTCTGTTGGATCACTTGAAATGGAATTAACCCCACTACCATATGATTTCGAACTAACGTTCTCATCACGTAGCCTACGTACCAACAAGTGGTTGCATCGACATAGTCCGTATGTTTATGAAGGGGAGTTTTGTAAAACGCTTGGGAAAGCAACACGCTGGATAGAAGAACTTCTCTTCTGGTATCAATAATCCTTGTTTGAAAACAAAACAGGAATAGCGGGGGTATCGCTCAATACAACGATAGTCCATGTGAAATGCGTATACGTAGGTTTAGCAGAGAGAGAAAACTGAAAACAGTAAACAAAAAAGACAGCGCATAGTGTAGTACCAAGCCGCCATCCATTCGTAGAAGTAGGATCGGAAGAGGATGAAGTTCCAACTTCAAAAAATCTTTGAAGAAAAAAACAACAACCCGAGAACCGGCCCAACATAAGACGTACAGATATACACTGAAGAGCAATTGAATTAGAGATGCCTGTCTAGTAACGTGTAGCACCATCTTTCGTCCTGATGACGGCGGCGATTCGTCTCGGCGTGAACTCGACAAGACACCAGAAGCGTTGGAAAGAAATAGGGATCCACGACCCCTGAACAAACTCCCACAGTTTAGGAAGATTTGATGGAGGGCTCAGAGCCTCGAACATCTCTCTCGATGGCATCCCAGATGTGATCGATGAGATTGAGGTCAGGTGACCTAGCTGGCCAAGGAAGCGAGGTCACGTCGGTGGAGTGTTCATCCAACCATTCGGATACAATTCGGGAGCGATGGCACGGTGCGTTGTCTTGTTGCAGGATGAGGTCCCCAGTGGGATGTTGAAGACGCACAAACGGGAACAAATGGTCGTCCAGGATATCATGGTAACGTTGACCTGTGAGGGACGATGTCACTCGTACCATTTTCCCACATGTCTAGGGTCCAGTTGCGATGTCCCCTTGTCCATGCTAATCTTTGCACCCTGTAATGTGCGGTCAGCAGCGGTACCCTGGTGGGACGATGGCTTCTATTACCCATAGCGAGAAGATGGTACTTGATGGTGTAACTGCTTACACGTTTTCGTGCACCAGCGTTAAATTGCGGAGTGGTTTTTTGCACTGCAGCCCGTCTATCCCCTGTTACAATGCGAGCTTGCAGACGATGACTCCGCTCATCCACACGCTGTTGTCCACGGTAGTTGGCCCTTGCAGGGATGGGTTTACCGGATTCAATGTACTCAAGGTGCACTCGTGACACAGTGGCTCGTGAAAATCTCAGTGCCAGCACGACTTCCGAGATGGAGTGACCCATTCATCGGGCCACAACAATTTGACCACGATCAAATGTGCTTAGATCCATCGTCTTACCCATACTTGATTGTAACTTTTCAAAACATATCTGGAATTGGTTACAACAATATTTAAATTATAAAGATACATTTTGCACTCACCAAACATTATATCATCTTCCTCTTTCCTGCTCTGTTCAAAAATTTAATAATACATTATAGAAAAAAACTGTTTTCGCAAAAAATTTTTGCATTTTTGCATTATAGAAAAAATGTTTTTGCAAACATAACTACAGAATTTTCTTCTTTAGCTTTTGTGAAGCGAAGCATAAAAAAATGATGTAATACAAACAGAAAATAAGAATTAAGGAGCCACGTATTAGCTCGTTCTTCAGGCACAATATTTGTTTCGTGACTTCTGCTAACTCACTTTGGGAGGATATCGTCAAGACGTAGATTCCCGCCCATGTTGTGCAAAGGTCTAAGGCCTGATTTCCGACCATTCGTTCGAGATGGGTCCGGATTCGAATCCTGTGAGTAATAGATATTGTGGTTGTATTTGTCTTACAGCACTTGCTTCTTTACCCCTTCCCTGAAACCAGTGGAACTAAATCAGGGACGAACAAATGCCCATCGAATTGTTCACGGTGGTGGTTAAACTGCAAGCAAAAAAAGGGGGGGGAGAAGAAAAGAAAGAGAAATGTTTAGTTTCAAAGCTTATCAGAGCTTAGCTTTTTGACAATATGGAAAAGTAAGAAAAATTGTTTCTTTAATTTATACCTCATGTCCGGCTCTTACTAAAGGGCGACGCATGAAAGGCTGTTAAAGAATTGTTTAGGAATCTATTAATCTCTTACCTAATTTTTCCATTTAAACACACATTCATACATCCTTTTAGTAAATTAAGACATTTAGTGGATACTTTTATCATTATAATTATTATAATTATTATTAGAGGATCCTTTAATAATTGTCATTTTCTCTTACTTCCAGACAGAGCAGGCAACCAGCTGATTCTTGGGCGCCTGCACAAGAATTTCCGCTTGTTGCAGTAAGTATACAATATATTTAGGAATCACGTTTTTGAACACTCCACATGTACTTAGTAAGAGGTTTTTGTTAAAGGCATTTCAGATAAAAAAATGGCAAGAAATTGGAGTAAACAAATAACATTTCTTTTAATCCAGTTTTTCTTTAATTAAATTATTACAAATTAATTATTTTTCTGTATGATTTGCGATAATAGTTTGATATTTGACTGAATATATATCATAGTCATCATCATCATTGTCAACCATTATCAATGCACTCCTGGACGAAGGTTTCCTCCACAACGGTCTGTCTTGTGCCAGTCTCCTCCATGTCACTCCCACATATTTACGAATTTCATCCACCCATCTTCCATGTGGTCTTCTTCTGGGGCTGTTGCTGTCCCTTGGAATCCAATTTAGTAGCAGTGACCACTAAATTATTAAAATACTAGTAATATGGTCAAAACTGATTATATTATTATATTTTTCTTTTTCTAATAAAATACTGACAGAATATCGCGAACAAAATTATATGTGTTTAAGATTTTAATTTGTACTATTCAGTTTTATTATATTTACCATTTTTGCTAATAATATTTCAATTTTAAATGCTTCATTCTATTATTTTGTTTAGTATTTGTGTTCCTTTTTTTATATATTACTGGTGCTAATACTTTCCATTTTTTAAAAAGTTTTTTGAGCTCCAAACGTTCTAGTTTCAAACTCCGGTATTCTTCTAAGATAAAATTTAATAGCTATTTTAATCTGCTCCGTATTTCTTTATTTTTGTTGGTAAGACACGGCATTTTAATTTTTCCATACATTATATTTTATTATTGTTATTAAATAATCAATTGTTAGATTATTAGATTCAGAGCAGTCTAGAGGTACATGGTACAAAATTTGGTCTGCAGTAAATTTACGTCTAATATTTAAGTATTGTTGTAACCAATCCCAGATATACATTGCCAATCTACAAATAAATGTTGCAGAGTGTCCTCTGAACCACAGTAGTTACAGTTAGGATTAGGTATTAGTTTAATTCTATACAACCATTTTTTTGTCGGGATAATATTGTGCGAAATTTTAAAAAGTAGATCTCTAATATGAGTGCTTAATTTTCTTTTTGATTGAAGTGTCCAAATACTATGTACCATATTGGATTGCAGTGTATATTCTAATTTTGTTGGATGTCTTTCGTTTAATGCTAAATATATTTTACGTAATTTCTCATATTCTTGTCAGAAATAATTTTTTATTCCGGAAAAAAAATTTTCTCCCTAGAAACTGTGCCAACACAGAATCGATAATTATTGATTGTTATTTTTTGACTGTCGAAAACTGTCGATAATCATAACTATCGAGTTCTCCACCTCTATGTGAGGGTCCCTTAGTAGCATGAATTCATTTCCGTGCAAATCGGTTGTTTCTCGGTGGGGTTGCGGCTTTTTGTTTGTTGGGACAGACGGACAGACACGCTGACGACGGACGGAACGTAATTTTGCATCGTACCTGATAGGTGATGATAGACGTCCCTGAGTAGAAAGAAATAATTTCCGTTCAAATCGGTTGTTTCTCGTTGAGGTTACGTGCTTTTATACTCCCGGATGAATACACAGAGAGACAGACGGCGGACAGTTGAAACTTAATTTTCTCTCGTACGTAATAGGTGTGAGGCGTCCCTGAGTAGAATGAATTCATTGCCGTGCAAATAGGTTGTTTTTTGGCGGAGTTACGTTATTTTATACTTCAGAAAGGACGGACAGACAGACTTCGGACGAATGGAACATAATTTCTATCATATCTGATAGGTGTGAAGCCTCCGTGAGTAGAAAGGCGTAATTTCCGTGCTAAACGGTTGTTTCTCGGTGGGATTACGTGCTTTTATACTTCCGGACGGACGGACGGACGGACAAACAGACGACGGTCGGATAGAATGAAATTTTCTATCAGATCTGATAGGTGTGAGGCGTCCTTGAGTAGAAAGGAATCATTTTCGTGCAAATCGGTTATTTCTCTTTAGGGTTTAGTGCATTTATACTTCCAGACGGACGGACAGACAGGCGGCCGACGGACGGAACGTATTTTTGTAACGTACCTGACAGTGGGATGTGTCCCCCAGTAGAAAGATATAATTTCCGTACAAATCAGTTGTTTCTCGCTAAAGTTACGCGCTTTTATACTTCGGGACAAATGGACAGACAGACGGCGGACGGATGGAACGTTATTTTTTAACACAACTGATTGGTGTGAGGCGTACCTGAGTAGAACGAATTAATTTCTCTGCAAATCGGTTGTTTCTCGGTCGAATTATGTGTTTTTATGCTTCCGGACGGATGGACGGACGGACGGAAAGAAAGACTTGGGACAGATGGAACGTAATTTTGTATTTTATCTGATAGGTGTGAGGCGTCCCTGAGTCGAAAGAAATAATTTCCGTGCAAATCTGTTGTTTCTCGGCGGAGGTATTTTTTTTTTATTCTTCTGGACAGACAGACAGACAGCGGACGGATGGAACGTAATTCTGTATCGTATCTCATGGGTATCTCGTTCCTCAGTAGAAAGAGACCATTTCCGTGAAAATCGGTTGTTTCTCGTTTGAGTTATGTGTTTTTATGTTTCCGGACGGACGGAGGGACGGACGGAAAGACAGACTTGGTACGGATGGAACGTATTTTTGTATTGTATCTTATTGTTGTGAGGCGTCCCTGAGTCGAAAGAAATAATTTCCGTGCAAATTGGTTGTTTCGTGTCGGAGATATTTTTCTTAATCTTCTGGACGGACGGACAGACGGCGGACGGATGGAACGTAATTTTGTATCGTATCTCATGGGTTATTCGTTCCTGAGTGGAAGGAGACCATTTACTTTCAAATCGGTTACTTGTTACCTGTGGCCGTAATAAGTCATTTGTGGACGGACGGACAGACGGCGGACGGAAGGAACGTCATTCTGTATCGTATCTCATGAGTAATTTGTTTCTGAGTTGAAAGATACCATTTGCTTGAAAATCGGTTTCTTACTTGTTTAGAAACATGGTTTTTCGTGTTGCCGTAATCAGTCACATTTCATTTTGTTGATGGTCCCTTAAGAGAACCTATCTTCGTTTCTTAAATGATATATTTACATTCGCAATTTGTGTACGATCCCCTTAAGGCTACGAGAATGGACGGTCGTTCCTTCCGTGACACGCCGTCCTCCCTATCAATTCAGGCCGCGAAGCTCAGCTGGACCTGCCGGTGAATTACGGCTTGTGAAAGCGGAGCCACACTGTACTGCTGCATGTGTCTGGGTATCCTTCCGCGCTCACCAGTTAGCCAAGCTGGAGGTCGTGCTGCACGGCTAGGCCTAACCTGTTTTGCCGGGATGCTTCCGCATGAGACCACGGGCAGCCGTGGCAGATGCTTTAGCGGCAGTCACAGCGTCATCGTCGCAGCTGACTGGATTTCGGCGTACCGCATAGAGAGGTAAATTTTACGTAAAACTTTTTCAAAAATAAGTCTATCAATGAACTTTTTTTTTAATTTTACATCGTTTTTGATTTCAAATGAGATGTACGTCACAGTTTTTTGAAATTTTCCGTCCCTGAATTTTGCACCATAATCTACACGTTTTGATGATTCACTTTATTATCTGTCCGAATCCTTACCAAAATCTGCAAAGCATATTTTGGCTTTGTTAGCTTTAGGTACGTCTTTTCGTCGACGCGTGGTCTTTCATTAACTGTCGTTTGGAATTTGATGGCAAGTTAAACTGGGATCTAGAAATCTCTCGTCGTTAGCACAAGAGCCAACAATGCTGGCAGGCATATCCGGTAATGCACAATACACAAAAAACAGCGCTGGATAACATACCATAATAAAAATATTTTTTAAACTACCATTAAAAAACTGGGAAAACATATCTGAAACTGGGAACAAATTGCCGAAAGCACCAATAACATTAGATGAGATTTCCCTCGCAACTTTGGTGCATTACTAAGTGCGTTTGCCCCTTTGGCGTCACGAAACTGATCCACCTATGGTTTAAGAACTGCTAGCTTCGAAACCACTTTATATAATCTATTTACCTTGGTAAATACTAAGTGCTTAAATGATACTTCGTTTAATGGGCGCTTTATTTTGTTTTCTGGTATGTCAATTCGACATTTTTAATGAATAAGTAGATTTTTTTCGGCATTGCAATTAACAGGACTTATCTATTGAACAATAAAAATGTAAAATGTTTCTATAAATCTTGATAAATCCAGTGTTTTCTTTCAGAAATTCTGAATTTCTTGGTGAATTCACAAAGAGTTTTTTAACCCATTCACAGCCATTTAAATCGGAGTAAACAAGTCGTCACTCTGTAAAAAGAACGAAAGCTTTTTGAGCTTACATCGACAAACTTGGGACTATGCAATTAATTTAACTATTTTATTGAAAGGGAAATTTTGGTACGAGGTACATATGATTCAAATACAAACCACGAAACCTTTTATAATAAACACGAAAATCCTTGTTAGGAATTCAATGGTTTCTGGAGACGACCAGATAGTCCGTTTTATGAAAATCTGCTTTTGGGATTGATATGATATAAAAATCCAGATGATTTCAGTAATATATTGTAAAAAATAATTATATATATATAAAAATTAAAAATTTGGGTACTTGTAAATTCATCTACTCTGGAATGATGGTTGTTCCTAACAGGTTGAACGACCGCAATCTTTTTAACATTAGAAAATGTTCTCAATCCATAGGAAAATTTTTTCGTCGTTATTTACGAAAAGATTTAAACAATGAGACGTTCAAGTACAGTGCCTGGAAGAAAAACTTGATGCCCGAAATCATGAAAGCGATAGATGGCGCTGACATCGGATGTCACGTCGCTTTTCAGGGACGAAAACGCACATCTTTCTATGACACACGCCTCGCTCGTCAGTGTAATGTGTACCTCTTGAACGATATTTTAAAAGCAGATAATTTAAGTGTATACAAAATAATCGACACACCTTTTTCCCCTCAAAAAAAGAAACAACGAACGGGGTGGAGTGCTCAAGATACAATTAATAAGCTTGGCGTAGGTTAAGTTAAGCTTTGCACTGTGCTAACGTCAACATTAATGTTAGATATATCGGAAGTTTTAGTCATACATGGGTTACATTATGAAAAAACACTGGAGACCAATATGCAGTTTACAATCACTGAAACATCAACTTACAGTATAAAATAAATATTGAAAAAAAAAAGAAAATGTTTTATCCCTAGAAACCTTAACAGAAAAAAAAGGGGGAATATTTTCTCAATGAGACATCGGCTTTATAATTTGCCTTCCAATAATCCAATTACGTCTTGAAATTCAGTAACCTAAAAACTTTATAAATTATTTAATAATGTACTTCATTTTTCAGCAATGAGTGACAAAATTTCTTGGTGAGAACATGGGATCAAGATAAATATTAAAACTTAGTGCTTTCCATTTAGTTGCAGAGTGTGGCTTTGAAAAGAAGCTTTTTAATGAATTGAAAAAAAGTACAACACAACTTTCGTCAAGTTTCTTATCAGCTCTGGGAATCGCCTTATTCCATGTGCTCAACATATCAGGAATTTTGGGGACAGCAAAGAGTGATATATTTTTTTGCAGGATTTATAGCCAGTATTACATCCTGGCACATAACATCTGCTTTGACTTTTCCGTTTTCTATGTTTTTTTATTATTTGCTAATGCCGAATTTCCCAGTCCTTTCATAGCTGACATTATTTCCCTGTGATCTTATAACTGTTGCAGTCGATTTCAGAACTGCACTTAAGTTTAACCATACAGTAGGTTTAACGCTTGACAGCCAATACATGATCAACTTCAACATCTTCACGAATAAAAAGTTACTAATTTCGGAAATACATTTCGTTATAAACAATCCACAGTTGAATAAAACTAGCATACTTACACCCGAATAAGCCTATTGCATTTTAGCAATCAACTGTTGAATTGCAGTTACTTTTCACAGGTAAGCAAAGGAGAAACATTGAATATGAAATCTTTTAATTTTCGAAGACCATTTAGTAGTAAAGCGCGTATATGAAGTCAATTTAGATAAGACCAACTTAATTTCCCAGTTTGATTGACAGAATCGAACTGAACAGTATGACATTTTGTTGTGAAAAAATTCTAATAGAAACTCGGAAAAGTCATATTTCGGAGCATATGCTTATGCACACAGGTAAAAAGCCTTACCAACGTGTTGTATGTTCCGAGCAATTTACTCGAAAAAGTGATCTTTCAGAGCATTTACTCATATACACGGGGAAAGTCTCACCAATGTGATTTATGCTTCAAACGATTTGCTCGAAAAAATTATCTTTCGAAGCATTAACTCATTTAGACGGATGAAAAGTTTCATTAATGCGATGTGTGCTCTAAACAATTTATTCGAAAAAGTGAACATTCGAAGCATTTGATCAATCACACTGGGGGAAAAACCTCGCCAATGTGATGTATGATCCAAAAAAATTGCGCCGCCCGGTGGCGCAGTTTATTTAGGCATGGATGTTGTGTTTGTCTTACGGCACTGGGTCTCACTCTTCCCTGGAACCAGTGACCCTAAATTAGGGACGGGAGACTGCTTATTGCCCATTGAGTTGCTCACAAGGGTCGTTAAACGTTCAATGAAAAAAAAAATTACTCGAAAAAGTGTTCTTTAGAAGCATTTACCCATTCAGACGGGGGAAAACCTCACCAATGTGCTGTATGCTGCAAACGATTTGCTCGAAAAACTGCTCTTTCGAAGTATTTACTCATTCACACGGGGAAAGCTTCACACATGTGATGTATGTTCCAAGCAATTTGGTCGAAAAAGTGTTCTGTTTCTTTGATTTATACCTCATGTCCGAAACTTACAAAAGTCCGGCGCATGAGGGACTGTTAAAGAACCGCTTTAGGAAACTATTAATCTTTTATCTTATTTTAGCATTTATTTGAACATTCATGCATAATTTTAGTAAAGAATAAGATATTGTGTTTAATTATTTTTTTCTCAATTTTGAAATATGAAATATTCATAAGAGTGGAACCTGTAATAACTAACATTTCCTCATACTTCCATCCAAAGCAGACAGCCAACTGAGGAGGTGGGAGCCTGCGCAAGAGTGACCGCTTGCAACAGGAAGTATACAATTTATCTAGGAATCCCCTTGAAGAACACTCTACAAAATATGAGGTTCCTGTCTAAGGCATTTCAGGAAAAAAAAAACTGACTAAAAGTAGAATAAGCAAAATAATTGTTTAAAACAAGAAATGACAGGAAAGTGATGAAAGATGATATTGAAAAAGCACCAATAGATCATTTACATTACTGTTATTAGTGACAGTTATTTTTATTCTTTGTCTTCTAAAACCAACATTTGGAGAACCAAGACTTGGCATCCGAGAGAGGGGGACGCCATTGTGCGCGAGCACGGCGACCCCTCTCCCGGCACGAAATTTTGTTGACCAGCAACACCAACACACTCGCTTTGCCGAACCACATATAAAATGTGAGTTCGGTTACACCGGTGTTTCACTCACACCCAGATGCACCAACCACGGTTCCACAGTCAGCACATCCAGACCCCTGAATCACACTGGCCTGCCGAAGAACTCGAACAGGCCCTAATTCACTTTGCAGACAGGGGCACCAAGAATGACGAGGCAGGCCCTAGGCCACCCCGAAACACTCCAGTAGGAGAAGTCTCTCCTTCACGTGTGCCCTGTGATGGCGTCCCAACCGAGACACCACCCGAAGGGTCGCCGAGCCGTCCGCGTGGCACAAAGACCAGCTTTCGACCCACAAATGGCTCCCAAACCTGCACACAACCACGCAGAACCGACACACCACAAACAGCAATCACACACCACCCACCCAAAAAGCACACACACGCAAGCAAATCACACCCGGAATAGCAAAGTGAGGAAAGATCACAGCGAAACACAAAGAACCCCCGATTCACACACAAAGTCGACCATCCGCCCCCAAAGACAGCGCCGCTGGAGGAGACTGGTATGGTACGCAAACAGGCGCCCGGCATGGAGGAAGAAGGGTAATCTCCTCACTCCATCCCGGAATCTAGAAAAGAAACATCCCAAAGATTAAAACACAAGACAAAGTTCAACAAAAACTCAAAAAACCAAGGGTGCAAAAATACAGGATTACAAGCCGAAAAGATGGGGAGACTAAGTTCCCCAATGGAAAAAATATTTTTCCTTCGTTCCAGTAACAATTTTTGGCCAGAAGACCCACCGGAACTTAAAGGCACGGTCCGAAAGAGTGCGGGCATCCAACTCAACTCTATTCCTTAGCTGGCACTTGACGTGCCAGGCCACTTTGAAAGGGTTGAATCCCGCATTTCCGTAATTACTATGAACAACTCTGTTCCTCTCTCTCCAGATTTTGTACGTGGTCTCAGTGATGATCAACCTCCAGACATCCCGCCCAGTCTTGGGGCCGGGGTACTGGTAAAAGACCTCCTGAGCCTTGAGTCGCTGCGGGCAACCTGCCCAGGTCCAAACAAGCTTAAACACCTGCACGGCCATAGGACAACTCCAGAACAAGTGGTACCGGTCTTCAATGGGATTGCAAGAGGCACACTTGTCGGTGATGGCAGTACCCCACCTGTACTGCCTCTTCCCAGTCGGAAGGACATCGTGAGCCAGACGGAATTTAAAATCCCGCTTCTTACATTCAACTCCAGTCGCCAACAAGCTCATCCACACCTCCTTCCTGTTGCAGTTGACGGCACTAAACTCAGTAACCTGCTCCCTAGGCCTAGTGAGAATGTGCAGATACATTTGTTTCAAATTCAGCATATTCCGGTTAGCCTCCGCGAGACCCTGAATGTGCCCCCCAAGCTTATAGTGCTTGTGAGTGGTCTCTCTACGTGGCCCCATAAATCGGAAGCAAGGTAAGAACTTCTCCGCAGACAATCCTGTCAAATACGCAACAAAGTTCCTACACGGGTGCGAGGAGTTCAGAGCTTCCTTCACACTCCTAAACTGCAGTGCACTGAACCAGGAGGAGAGGTGTTTAACATCCAAACCACCCTCCTCCTTCGGGCAGCACAGGACCGCTCTGGCAACCGCCTCAACTTGCTTACCGGCCCAAATAAATTGAAAAACTTGCCTTTCCAGAAGCCTCATGAGACTCCGAGGGGGAGAACCAAGTTCTCCGACAAAGGCACATTTTGAGACCAGGAGAGCGTTAGCTAACATAGCCCGGTTAATCATCGAAATGTCAACACTCTGCCACCTTTCCTTCTTCTCTTTAATAGCGAAGAAGATGTCCCTCCATGTCTTCAAATGGACACCGTCTCTATCAAAAAGGATACCGAGTATCCTGACGGGTCCATCCGTCACCGCCAGCCCACGGACCGCAGCGCGATCCCACCTGCCCCAAAGAAGCAGGTTCGACTTATCCTCATTAAGCATGGACCCGGTGGCGCCGCAGCATCCCGCGAAGACTTCCCGGATCTGCTTTAGACTAACTTCCGAGTCAACAAAGAAAGTGACGTCGTCAGCATATGCAAGACACTTTAGGGACTCCGCGCAACCAGGGATGGGGGCTCTCTGAATGATAGGATGAACCTGAACCTTCCTTAAAATGGTCTCAATGACCAAGACAAACAACAACGGGGAGAGTGGGCAGCCTTGTCTCACACCTCTTCTAACCTCAAAAAGGTGAGAAAGACGGCCAGAAATAATGAGTCTTCCGTTGAGGTCCCTGTATAAAGAGTCCACCGTTCTTCGAAAAAATTCTCCGAAGCCGTGGGCTTCCAGCATCTTTCTAATAAACTCGTGAGAAACACGGTCAAAGGCCTTACTCTGATCTGCGGAAAACATTCCCAACTTCACATCCCTGTCTCCGATATAAGTAATCATGTCCCTCACACACCGAATATTATGGTACACTCGCCTACCACGGATGCTACATGTCTGCCCAACGACCACTAACTTCTCCGCCACCCGCGAAAGCCTCGCATTGACGATCGCCGCCATGATCTTATAATCAATGTTAGACAGAGACACCGGTCTCCATCCAGCAAGATCACGAGCAGGATCGTCGGGGGTTTTGGAAAGAAGAGTCACAACACTACTCCTCATAGACTTAGTCATAATACCTTTGTCAGCAATGTTGTTATAAATCCTGCATAACCAGGGGACCAAAATATTAAGAAATTTCTTGTAAAATTCGGCCGGAAGCCCGTCAATACCCGGCGACTTTCTGGGCTTGAGGTTCAGGATCGCCCACCTGACTTCAGTTTCGGTGAATTTCCCTTCTAACAGCTCCCTATCTTCATCCGAAATTCTAGGAGTACCTTCCAGCCAAGCTTCCATGACCTCAGGCTGCACTTCCCCTTTGTCAAATAACCTGCCATAAAATTCCGCGGCAGCCTGCAGGATATCGGGAAGATCCCGGACCTCCCTACCGTCAATGTCGAGGCATTGAAGTTTCTCCCTAACCCTCTTCTTCTCGACTTTCCGGTAGATGAAGTTAATATCACTCTCCTGCCGGAGCACTTCCAAGGCCCCAGTGAACTTGACCGCCGATCCTTCCTCCCGATAGAAGTGACTAATTTCGCTCCTTATATTAGTAATCAGAGAGGAATTACACCCATATTTATCACCTCGAATCGCCGCATTAAGAATGTTCATCAAAATCATGTGGCGCTTCCTCTTCGACGTGGCCAACTGTCTACCCTTCTGAGAAAGGAAATCCTTCGCCTCCTCCTTGGTCCGTTCCCACACACCGCACTCATCGTCAGTGATCATGTCTGCTCCCGCGTTCAGGATTGAGCGAAGGTGCACTAGCGTATCTTCATCTTCTAACATGGAGATGTTCAAACGCCACGGGGTAGCCCTTCTCTCTCTCGGAACCGGCACACACACGTCCATCAGGACGGCAGATTGGTCCGAAACATACAACAGTGGAGTGTTCAGAACAAAGATCTCAATCCTGTCAATCCAGTCAATCTTCGACACAAGAAACATATCCAGGCGGGAGGCGCTGCCCTCTCTAAACCAGGTATAACCCGGAATACTGGGGTTAAGTCTCCTCCAGGCATCGCACAGCCCCTGGTTATCCAGGAGGACCTTAAGCACGTTCCCATAAGCTCTCGACCAGCTACTGGTCCCGGCTCTGTCGAGGTCGCTGTCCGCGATCAAATTAAAATCCCCGCCAACAATCAACACATCTTCCGAGCTTCTAATGAAATGCGGAAGTTCATTATAGAACGACCTCTGGAAGTTACCCTTATTAGGAGCGTAAATGCACACAAGTTTCATAGAGATATTCCCACTGTGGACGGTAAGAGAGATCACCCGACCTTCCCCGTCCGATTCAAAGTGAGTGATATCTCTTTCAAACTTCTCTTTGTAAATTATAGCAACTCCCGTGTAACCAGTACTCCCAAACGAGTACTTAAATCTGAGACCGGACCTTCTTCGAAAAGCAAATATCTGTTCCCTGTCCTTATGGTGGGTTTCCTGAATCATGAGGAAGTCCAGATTATTCTGGCGAAAGAACACTTCGAGCCAACACTGCTTCGCCTCCGAATTGAGGCCCTGAACGTTCAAGGAACCAACCCTAATGTGTGTGCCGGCAAAATTAACTCTACCAGAGTTCATACTTACCTGGTCCTGTAAAAAGAAAGAGTTACAACAACAAACACAGAGAAAAAATGCAAAACCCATACTCCAACCTAGGAGAGAGAGGAACCGCAATCAAGTTACTTTTCGGTACTATCCTTCTTACCCACACTTCTTGTCGACCTTTCTTCTCGAAGAACTTGGCCATTCGCTGTCGGAATCACATGTCCCGTGCCATGCAACATAACAGAGGCAGCTGCAGCAAGATCGTTAACCGCTTTAAAATTGGCCGCAGTAAACTCTTTCCCAGTTTTTTTCTTGTTCTGATACTGACGCTGCAGGCAGCACAAAGGGACTCAGTATTCTCATTATCCACTTCGGTATCAATACAAGCCCAAAACTTACCTTTCACAACAGCAGTATCCGAGCATTGATTCTCCTCATCACTCCCGACGCCGACGTTCAGCGGTCCTGCTGGAGGACACCAGAACGTCCCGGAGGCCTCCGGCGTCGCATCTGAGCCAGCAACAACGTGGCCGCCGCCCGCAGTAGTGGGAACAGTAAGCGTAGGTGAGCCTCCGGGACCCCGAATGGGCTGCTTCTGCCCGCCTGAGGGTGTAGTAGGGCACGCGGCTTCTCTTTCGGGAGGCCGCCCGTCCAGGCTGTCCATGGCCGCGGAGGTGTACCGCTGCCCCTTGGTTTTGGCCAAAAGGGTGGATGCAGTCATTTCCGTTTCTTTCCAATGACTAGGGTCATTGGGGAGATCTGGAAACATGCTATGCACAGGGTCCTCACTGGAAACCAAAGTTCCGCCGATTTCACTAAAACACTGGGCTTAACTTTCTCCTTCTCTTTGACACTTTTCAACACACTCATTCTGCACTTCACCCTCAATAAGAACATCATTATGACCAAATTTGGGGAATATGTCACCATCACAACTATAACTACTTCCGCTTTCACTGAGAACACCCTCCAGCGTAGAACTGGTGTCAGAGAATTCAGACTCACCTTACTTGTTCTCTGAGACATCAACGCTTTCCACACTAGAATTATCTTCTCCATCGCTGGAAAAGTCCCTACTAACTCCAGGCTCTTTTCCTGCACTACTGGGAGCCTGTTCGACCTCTTCGCTGGAAATAACCCCCGCGCTAAATTCCACCGGAATAGTAGCACCGGAGCCATTAACACGAACCTCCATATTTTCTTCATAACGCCCCTCCACGACGCTTATGCTTCCAGGCCTGGATTTGAGACCTTCAAGGTCTTTGACAGAAAACGCGTGATTTCTTCGTAACTATAGTGTACCCATCGTCATCAGAATTTGAAGGGGAGAGACCCCTCTTCCCATCTTCACCGATAAGAAAGGTTTCTTTCTCTTTCGCTGGAACAGAAACATGCTCTTTATTCTCATTGTTTATCACACTTTTCTTACCTGAACTATTATCCTTACCTTCCTCGGGAATCCTGTGAGGTTTTAAGGCGTGCTCCGAGCTGGTAATTTGGTGGGCCCCATCTGTTTTACTCGAGGCCGCAGCCTCGGCAACACTTTGTGAGCCCTCCGCCTCACCAGCGTGGCACTTTTTCATCTCTTCTGGTATTGTCAGGACCTCTGGTCATTTGTGCAAAGGACCTCTGTGTACAAACCTTCCTTTGATGGTGTGGTGATCTGCAGTTTCCACACGGCTCTTTGCACTCCTCCCCAGTGTGACCCAAAATGTAGCAATTGCTGCAGGTAAACTTCCCGCAGACCGCAGCTATGTGACCTGCATGGTTGCAGCGCCTGTACACATTCATACAACGCTGTCCTTTGACCTCCATGAAATTGGGGACAGCTTGTTTCATGTCAATTGTAACAACACGTGTCCCGGAAAGGGCTCCCCTCATGTGAGCAGCCATTTCTTTTCTAATCTCGAACTTCACAGTTAATACTTTACCATATGGTCCAAATGCGGTTGCGACTTCTGCATTTGAAATTCCACATTGCAAAAATTTGCAAAAAATTATTTTGACATTTCTCTGAGCATTTGTGCATTTTAACACAGTATTATTGCACTCAATATTGCTATCAAGCAACTTGAAGTAGTGATCTCTACTGTTTAGTACTACTTCAAGCTTGTTCTTATTCACCTCTTGAATTAAGGCAAATACTGGGGTGGGGTGTGAACCCACGTGTTTGTACAAGGCAAGACAAATGTCCGAAGCAGAAATACCCTTATGTGTAACAACGACGGCATTAGCCCTATTGGGCTCAGTCCTAACAGACATCCTAACTCTTCAAAGAGGACAAAAGTCCGACCCCTTCCAAAAGCTAGCAATAGTCAGAAAACAAACAGTCCTAACCAAAGAAAATGTGAAAAAGTACTCACAAAATTACCGGCTTGAAATCGAATCCAGTAACAGTGGCACAAACACAATACACTCAGCACAATATATGAAGACCACGTGCAGCACAAAATATGAAGACCACGTGCACCTTAAAACAAAAGCGATATAGGCAATCTGCCAAAATATCGCAAACGGAGTCTCCGGATTGGCGGCGGAGCAAAATTCTTCAATAGAAATAAAAGAAAATTGCTAAAAATCCCACGCAAATCCACTAGGGAGTTCTCTTGAAATTTATTAATACACGAGCGGCCATCTTTGAATTGTTATTGTAACCGAAGCCTACTCCAAGCCGAAAACCCTCACGGCCGGCACGAGCGCCCCCTGGGCCGCCAGCCACCGCACAAAGCGCCTGCACACGCACCCAATTAGGCGGCCGGTCACGAGTTCCTCCTCACGAACGGAATTTCGAAAAACGACCTGCAAAAGGAAAAACTAAAGTTGACCGAAGAAGCAAACAATATGCCTTTCCAACATCGACGAAAAAACTACACTTCACGGTGATCCATGGCACTTTAG
Organism: Macrothele yani; assembly: GCA_039090855.1. Taxonomy (NCBI): domain Eukaryota; kingdom Metazoa; phylum Arthropoda; class Arachnida; order Araneae; family Macrothelidae; genus Macrothele; species Macrothele yani. The sequence continues at coordinate 79,625,620 of CM077031.1, read as the reverse complement.
TAAAAGGCGAAAGACTATCACGTCTTTGTCTTCGTATAAGACCCCCAAATCATGGGGGCTGGGAGAAGGCAGCGCCCTAATGTGCTCTCGCACGACGTCCCCTCCCCCATACGCGAACTTTGTTGCAACACATCTTCACATTGTTCACCACGCCCAAAATAAACACCTAGACATGGTTCACTGATGTTCACACACACTCCCACCACGGCCCAACAAGCAGCACCAGACAAACCCCCGAATCATACAGATCCTCCGAAGAACTCGAAAGGACCCGCACACAAAGAGCCGGCGAGGTCACCTAGAACGGCGGGTGCAGGCCGAAGGTACACCCGGAACGTCCATGTAGGCGGACAAATGCCCCTTTCAGAGGTGACCAAGTGACAGCGACCCAGACGGGAGACTGTCAGAGAGGACACCGGGCCGACTGGTGCACCAAGGCACTCACACGATCCATGGCAGGTGCCTCCCCGGCCTACTTCCACACGGAACTGGCACACCACAAACATCAAATACACAACATCCTCCCTTCAGATACCATCCATTCATACTGCATCATAAGAGAAATAGCAGAGACAGAACCAAAACACTCACTCCCCCCGACTCACATAGGCTCCTGTCGTCTCGGTCAGCGGCCAGAACCGCCGACCTCGAACGGAGAGAAGACAGATTAAACCGCCGATGAAAGGGTCGGAGGCTAACCTCCACACCCTTCATCAAACACAAGTCACAAAAACATAACACTAGAAAAAGCCCAACACTCCCCGAGAGATCCCTCGGGCTTCAAGGGCCAAAACTTAGGGGGTACGTTACCCCAAAGAAAGGTGTAGTTGTTCTTGGTCCCGGTAACAATCCGAGGCCAAGTCCCCCACCGATACCTAAAGGCTCGTTCGGTCAAAGTGCGGGCGTCCACTCTCGCCCTGTCTCGGAGCTCACACTTGACTTAAAGGATAACCGTTGTCGGAGAGAAGCCCGAGTTAGCCGTCCGGGAATGCAGAACCCTGTTCCTCTCCCTGCACATCTTATAACAGACCTCGGTGATAATCCTCCTCCAGACCTCCCTGCTCGCTACCGGGGCAGGATGTAGATAAAACACATTAGCCGGGTGAAACTGGATGGTGTCAAGCCTTTTGTGCCAAGCCCAAGTCCAGATTCCCTGCCAAACCTTGTGCGCCATGGGGCAGGCCCAAATGAGATGGAACCTGTCCTCAATGCCCGCACACGAAAGGCATCTATCGGAAGAGATGCCACCCCACCAAAACTGCCTAATCCTGGTTGGAAGGACATTGTGGGCCAACCGCCACCTAAAGTCCCTCTTCTTGCAGTCCACACCCGTCGAGTGAATGCTCATCCAAGCCTCTCTCATACAGAAGTTCCTAGGAACGTGGAAATCTTTGACGACGTGTTCCCTAGGCCTAGGGAGCAGGTCAATGTACATCTGCTGCGTGTTCTTCCCGGCGCGGTCAGCTTTCGCAAAGTCCTGCAGGCGACCTCCAAGCTGGTAAGACCTATGCATCCTCTCGCGCGGGCGGCCAACAAATCTGTGGCCAGGAACGTATTTGGACGAGTCCCACCCCGTGAAATAGGAGGCCAAAAGTCCACACGGGTGTTCGGCGACCAAGGCTCCCTTCACACTCTTAAACTGGAGTGCACTGAGCCATGTCGGAAGGTGCTTGACTTGCAAACCCCCTCCGACCTGGGACAGTATAGGACCGCCCGAGCCACCTCTTCGGTCTTCTTCCCGGCCCAAATGAAGCCAAAGACCGCTCTCTCCATCTGCTTCATGAGACTTCCGGGTGGGGACTCAATTTCCACGGCAACAGTGCATTTCGAAACCAGTAGCGCATTAGCTAACTTGGCCCGATTCACTCTAGAAATGCCCACCTCCTGCCACCGTTCTTTCTCCTTCTTCATCTCCGCCAGAACTTTACCCCAGGTGCTCACGTGGACCCCTTCCTTAGAAAACTGGATACCGAGTATCCGAACGGGCCCATCGGTCACAGCTAAACCTGTAACCGCTGAACTCTCCCATTTGCCCCAGAGCACAATACTCGACTTCTCTTCATTGAGACGGGCACCGGTCGCAATGCAATACTCAGCGAAAGCATCACGCATCCCGTTCAAGCTCCTTTCTGAGTCGACGAAGAAGGAGACATCATCTGCGTACGCAAGGTACTTCAACGACTCCCTCCTCCCCGGGACCGGAAAACCCCTAACACTCTCCTTCCCAGCAACTCTTCTTAAAAGGGTCTCCAAGACCAAAACAAGCAAAAGGGGAGAGAGAGGACATCCCTGCCTCACTCCTCTTTGAACCTCAAAGAGGGGGAGAGACGACCGGCAATAATGTCTCTCCCGGAGAGATCCCTGTACAACGCCCCAATCGCATTTCGGACAAATACTCCGAAGCCGTGGGCTTCTAACAATCTTCCGACAAACTCGTGCGATACCCTATCGAAAGCCTTGCTCTGGTCTGCCAAGAAGAGCCTTATATTAATGCAATTCTCGCCCAGGTAAGTGATAGCGTCTCGAATGCACCTAGTATTCCACTGCATGCGGCGCCCCCCGATACCACACGTCTGGTTAGCGCCAATGAGCTAAACGGCCACCTTAGCAAGCCTGCTATTGATGACCCTCGCAAGGATCTTATAGTCCACTGTGGAGAGAGACATCGGTCTCCAACCACTTAACTCCCTCGACGGGACGTCGGGGGTCTTGCGCAGCAAAGTGACTATGCTCCTCCGCATGGTCCCCGGCATACGACCTACCAGCACAATCTCGTTGTACACCCTGGTAAGCCAGGGCGCTAACACATTAACAAACTTCTTGTAAAACTCCGACGGGAGACCATCACAACCCGGAGACTTACCTGGCGAAAGGGCCTGAATCGCCACCCTAACCTCGGACACCGAGAACTCCTCTTCGAGGTTACCTAAGTCCTCGTCAGGGATCCTCGGCGTACCCTCCAACCACATATGAATGACGGCAGGATCGATTTCCTCGCTAGAAAAGAGATCGCCGTAATACCTAGCAGCTTCATGCAGGATATGCTTATTGTCCCTCATCTCGGTACCATCAATATCAAGAACTTCCAGGTTCTCCCTCTTCCGCTCCGCCTCGAGCTTCCGGTAAATGTGATTAATATCCCGCTCTTGCTCAAAACTCCTAACAGCACCTTGAAGTTGAACTTCAGAGCCGATGCCTCTATAAAAATCGGAAATCTCTTGCCTGATCTGGGTAATGATCCCTAGGTTACACCCGTCTTCATTACCCTTCAGAGCCGCGTTCAAGAAGTTCATCAGAAAAACTTGAGTCCCCCGCTTAGCTCTCGCCAACTCCTTACCCCGAGCAACCAAGGTGCTCCGGACCTCGTCCTTCACCCTGTTCCAACCGCCGATCTTGTCATCGGTGGCCGTTTCTGCACCGGCCTCCAAAATCGAACGGACACGCGACAGCGCTTCAACGTCGTCTAACATTGACACGTTTAGGCGCCACGGTGTCACTTTCCTCTCCCTCGGTGCCGGCACACAGACGTCCATCACGACAACGCTGTGATCAGAAACAAACAACGGCTGTGCGTTTGGGTTAAAAATCTCGGCTCCCATAACCCAGTCCATCTTTGAGACCAACAGCATGTCGATCCTAGAAGCCAAATGATTCCTGTGCCAGGTGAACCCCGGCTCCTGCGGGAACAGCTTCCTCCACACTTCCTTAAGTTGCTGGTTCTTAATCAGATCCGTAAGACCCCTTCTGTTCGGCTCTGACCACCTGCACTTGTGAGTACTCAACCGATCGATATGGTTATCCACAACCGAGTTAAAATCCCCACCGACGACCAGAAAATCTTCGCTTTCCCTAAGGAAGAACGGCAGCTGGTCATAAAAACCGCTCCGGAGAGGACCCTCCACCGGAACATAAACACACACCATCTTAATGGACATCAATCCGCTATTAACCGAAATAGCCACCATGCGACTGTCCCCATCAGTCTGCATCTGCGTGATGCTACCCTCGTACTGCGGCCTGTAGACAATGGCCACCCCAGTGAAACCATTCGCTCCAAGAGAATACCTACAATTCAGCCCGGTGTTCTTACGGAACGCAAAAACCTGCTCGGGCTTCTTATGGCGAGTTTCCTGCAGCAGCAAAAAATCAACACCCGACTCCTTGAAGTAGCCCGCGAGCCACTTCCGCTTTTCGACGGTGCGGAGACCGTAAACGTTCAACGTGCCAATACGCAGATCGGTGCCTTGGTAATTATGCGCCATACTTACCACAATCTGAAAAAAGAAGTAGTATGTTAGCAAAAAACACCACATAAAACCAACACCCATGTTCAAAAACAGAGAGAGAGAGGAACCCAACCAAACAAGCAACTCACCTTCAAGATCTCGATCTGTTGCGTCCCTCTGTCTCCTTCGTCGGCTTTTATGACCGGTAACCGTCGGAATGACGTGCTCCATTCCGTCGAATCCCGACTTTGGCAAGATCCTTCGCCGCATCAACGTTGGCCTGGGTCAGCCGTCTTCCCTGACGCTTGAACTTGGCCCTCAGATCTTCGGCCATCTGCCCAGCCAACTGTTCTTCCTCAGAATCCGCAGAAAGCTCGGATTCCCTGCAAAAAAATGTATTCCCCTAGAATCGGAGTGCTGCTTGGCCTCCGAACTCCCGTCGCCGGCAGGCGCGCTCTCTTCGACAGAGTGCCAGAGTGCCCCGGCGGCCTCCCGCGGCACTTTCGCCTCGTTACCACGGTGGCCGCCGTTCGCAGAAGACTCGGTCAAAAGCACCGCTTCACTGCGGGGACCCTCCTCGGACTCCGTTGGCGTCCGCAGGAGGGGTGGAGAAGCCGTCCCAGATTCCCCCTCGGGAGTCCAGGGCCGCTGCTGAACCTCCAGAGCTCTGCTATGGGATGCAAGCTTCCTGCCTACTTGCAGGAGAGCCCGTGCACTCATTCCCGGCTCAATCCAACCACCGGCGTCGTCGGATTGCCCCGGGAACATATCCTGCACTGGATCCGTCGCTGGCTCGGCTTCATCAAAACTCGGGATTTCATCAATTTCAGTAGTGTCGACTGCACCAAAACTCTCAACTTCGTCATTTTTTGAGATGGGAGTGCAGATTTCCTTGACAATACAAACATAATCATCACTAACATTACATACACTAGTGACATCAACTTTCACCTTTTTAAAACCATTATCAACTTCAAGTTGGAAACCATTACCCTCGAAAAATTCCACATTCTCATCCACACAAATTTTTCCTTCCTTTTCACCTGACCAAACTTCCATTTCCTCACTATCTTTGCCCACATTTTTCACATCCTCGTCAATAATACTGACTCCATTTAATTGATTTACCATTTGCTTAATAGACTCGTTAGAGAATTTTCGTGACTTTTTGGTAACCGTAGTGTAGCCGTCTCCAGCCTCTGGTGAACGAACCCCTTGTCCACCGTGAGTTGACCTGTAGAAAAAGAATTATCTTTATCATTATTTGGAGAAATATTCTCCGCCTCACCATTTCTTTCACTTACCTGCTCCACATTGGAAATACCTTCAGCTTCCTCCTGGGCACTCCCCGAGCCACGAAGTTGGTGGGTTTCTACTACCTCGCCACTCGAGGAATTTCCCCCAACTTCAAGAGTTTCCCGCACCTTCTCCGTGGCGTCAAGCGCCTCTAAAATATCATCTTGGTTTACCTGGGATTGTCCGGCTCCGGCCATCTGGGCAAAAGTACGGACACCACATTCTGGTCTCTTGTGTTGTGGAGACTTGCACTTCCCGCAAGGATGTTTACAGTCCTTGATATTGTGACCGAGAGCTCTGCAATTCTCGCAAGAGTATTTAGCACAGTCAACAGCGATGTGCCCCCCGTGTCCACATCGCCGGCACACACGGACCTGCCCATTGTTCACATTCATACATCTAAAATGGGAAACATACATGAAATTAGGAACGGCTTTGTCCATGTCGAGGGTGACAATTCTCGTTCCCGAGAAGGCTCCTTTCAAGTATATTTCGGTCTCCTTTCTAACCTCATACTTAACATTAAGCACCTTTCCAAAATCATTGAAAACACGGCTTTAACCGCTTCATTAGTTACCTGGCATGGGAGGTACTTACAGAAGACAACTTTAATGTTTGTGTCCCCTTTAGAACACTGAATCTTGGACGACTCGTGGTAGAGAGTTTTGCCCACGAGCTGCAAATAATAGTCCGTAAGCTTCGAAACGATCTGAAATTTTCGCGGATTCACTACCCGCACAAAATGAAAAAGCGGTTCAGCAGGCGAAACCAAGTGTTCCCAGATCGCTCTACCGACTTGGGAAGCAGTAAGCCCTTGCTTAGGACCAAATTTTGTCCTTTAACAAGAGTAACCAACATTGAATTTAAAATTATATTTAAATGTTTTGAACAAAATACTAATTCTATATCGGGAGCCCAAATAATATGTTTTTAAGAAAATTGCATATCTTTAAGTTTTATATCGTTTAACATCTCAGCTACAAATATTTAAAATAAAAATAAGTTACTCAATAATTTTATTAAGAACTTTTGATCCTTCCATTTATTAAAAGTTTTTTGAGCACCTTTATTTCTGGTTTTAAAATTCCAAATATCTTCTAAGGTCGCATTTTATGGCAATTTTGATCTGCTCAGTATTTTTAGATTTTTGTTCAAAAGATCTAAAAATACAGATGATATAAATGATATATTTTGCAATTGCAATTATTTGCATGATGTATTATTAAATTTTTAGATTCAGAGCGGGAAAGAGGAAGATGATGTAAGATTTGGTGAGTCGAAAATTTATCTTTATAATTTAAATATTGATGTAACCAATTCCAGATATATTTTGAAAAGTTAAAATCAACGAATAAATGTTCTAGAGTTTCCTCTGAACCACAATAGGTTCACGAAGCATTTACTCATTCACATCAAGGAAAAGCCTCACCAATGTGTTCTATACTCCAAACAATTAACAACCCATCTTCCTTCACACAGGTGAAAAGTCTCATCAATGTGATGTGTGCTCTAAGCAATTTGCTCAGAAAAATCATCTTTCAAGGCTCTTGCTTGTTCATTCAGATGGGAAGCCTTACCAATGTGATGTATATTCGAAGCAATTTCCTCGGAAAAGTAATCTTTCAAGGCATGTGCGTGTTCACAGGTGAAAAGGCAAAATCATAATATCTCTATGATAAAGTAATATTGGGGTATTACAGCTTAACATTAATTTGCGTACACTATAATATTCTTTTCATTTTAACAGAGCAGGTATCTGTAAAACGTTACTAAAAATTAGGTTAAACCCCGTCACTAAACTTAGATTAGCATACACACAATTTTAAAAACTATGAAATTACACGGCGGTTTTACCTACAAAATGAGAAAAAACACTGGTACTTAGCTCATCCCCCACAAGTCAGCCAAAATGTTTCCTAAATTCTAAAAATGTGGAAGTAGCCGTAACGCCCTAAACACTGATAAATCCACTCACAAATAATATCGTTGGGAACAGTATATCAACGATTAATATAATAAAGAAGGGCAAATTTATTAATATTAAAAGAAAATTCTCAACTTCATGCCTCGCACAGCACTAACAGCTATTGCATAGTCTGCTCGTGTCAGGCTTAAGATGGCTGCAGTGACATTTGCTGGCTTCAATTGGATTGCATTGTGCCAACGGAGAGTGCTTTCTCCCCTTATTCCTACCTCCATGAAAGATACTGACAAAAATATTTCCCTCCACTAACCTTTATTTTTTGAAAATTTTGAAGTTTCGTAAGGCGGCAAAAACTTGGCAAAAAAACTTCCCACCACTGAATAGCATGAAGCCCATGAAGCATCCTAACGTAACTTCGGATGCCAACGCCTTCTGTCATTTCATGATGATTGGTCACAAAACCGTGAGGGACTTCTTAGGGAGCACATCACACACTGTAGTTCAAGTACATAAAATGCGTAAGGGTCTTAAGTCGACAAATTAGGCTTTTTGAAGTCCATTGTGTTTTTCCTACGTATTGGCCCCATTTGTCATAGCGCTGGCCAAGCATTCATGAACGCTGAAATCTTCAAGATTTAAAAAAAAAATTAGAAAATTGTATCCCCCAAAGAATAAGGATAAGGGGAAAGACGTGTATTCTGCCGAGGCGCCTGCTTGCTGATTGTTTGCTTTCGACCTCGTGACTCTCCGTGTGCCACTACGAGTTATAAATAGTTCCACAATGAAATCCAATACAACGGGATTGGTTCTAGCCGATACATCCAGCGTTTTAACAAATGCTGTTGCTTACTCAATGGTAAATGGTGATCAATGGTAAATGGTGAGTAATGGCAGTTATCGGTTTCGTATATTCGAGGATAGCTGCGAAACCCGAGAACGCACAACTAAAAGTAGATATACACAAATAAAAGTTAATTACCAACGGCATTAAGTTATACGATGCTTTCGCTGCGAAAAAAAAAAAAAAAAAAAAAACACGTGCGGATTCCAAGCCCCGATTTTTACAGAATCGGGCCCTATAGACACAACACAAGATGAGTCCTTTCCACATTCTTGAGACAGTAAGTACATTTGTTGCCATTAAATGTTATCAATTAATTTAAAATTTGGTTTATTGAATGGGACACTGTGCGGGTACAATAGAAGATAATACATCTACTTTTATTAAGTCTCAATACTAGCAAAGAAATGCGGTAAATGTGTAATTTAGCGTCCTAAATTACTTCGTCGGAAAAATATAACTGTGTGGGAAAAGTGCGACGTACAATTTTTTAGGCATACAAAATAAGGGAGAAAGGTGCAAAAATATAGTATTTTTAGATAAAATAAAATAATTTTTTCGAAGTATTAACATGCGAGTACGATGGTTTGCAGCAGTTGGTGCGGGAGGCTGAAGCGATGCTAACGGCCACCATGTGAAGGTTCCGTGCGTCGGAACGGAGTACGAGTTGGTAGTGAATGCGCGGAAGAATACAACAGGAGTGGAGTGTATTTTTCGTAAGAGCGTGATGCGTCGTGTAATCGTGAGCAAGTAGAAGTAGTTCAAACCTGTTTTGTTAATTTTTGAGCAAGATATGCGCGGAATGTCGTTATTAATAGTTTAACAATGTCTCCGAATGGAAAAAAAAGTTAAGGAATGTAAATGAATTTATGTACAATAGAAGTTTTGAAGAAGAAGGTTTGGTTCTAGTTGAACCCAAAGTTTTGTTTATGGTTTGGAGGATGTGGAGAGGTAGGTGATTTCTTCAAGCACTTCATTTGTAGTTCTGCTGTTTTTCCCTGCATCGTAGCTGAAATGTTTTACTCGTGAAACGGATATTTTCCAAAATAAACGATTTTCTTCAATCCCGATATCGTACTATTGCAGGGAGGCCTACAGCTTCTTGTATTGTTGCTGATAACGAAATTGTAAGCCGTGACGAAATCCGAAATGAAGTGTGGAGACTAAAGATTTTATACTTACGCTTTCTTAAAATTACCTTTTAAAAAAAAAAGCTTACAATGCTACGTAAAACCGACCTCTTTCCTTCCGCGTATTACTACAAGACGCTTCCATGACCACATACTGCTCAACCGCTTCCTTCTGTATTCTCCCGCCCTTCTCAACGAAGCTTCAATTCACGCCGACCCGTCGTCCTAGGCCTACCGCACGTACTCTTCCAAATCATCCCACTCCCAGGTAAATACTTCGGAAATATTATTTCCTTTTTCTAAAAATACTATATTTTTTACTTTTCTCCATTATTTTGCATGCTTAAAAAACTGTACGTCGCACTTTTCTCACACAGTTAATTTTTTCCCACGAAATAATTTAGGACACTAAAGTACACATTTACCAGAAATTCGTGCTTAAAAATATAGATGGGTAAGTAAAACTCTATTTAGTAGTTTAGTATTCCTATTGTTGCATTTAATTATGTATTAATTCAAATATCCACAGATGTTAAGTTATTCATCCCCTTTAATTTTATTTTAAACCGATGAACATTATTTAGACTTGGTACAGACGGATTTTTGGGGGCTAAGGTGAACTTCCATTTAGCTGAATTAATCCCCTGTGATGTGTTCAATGTTATAATAGATTAATTATATTAACAGAGGAATGATATTTAGAAGATTTGACCAAAGATGCCTAACTGGATAATTCTCACACTCATAAAAGCTCATTATTCAAATCATTAATTTACTTAATTTATAGACCCAAGCAATTTCAAAATCTGGTTCCTTACAATATGAAATACTCAAAGCTTCTACAAATAATCTTAACAATGCGAAACCTCTCTCAAGAGGTGTACAGTGTATATAGAAATATAAACACATTTATATTTCATCTCCAAGTTTCAGATGAAAAGCACTGCAATTTCCTTGCATTATCTATTAGTCACATTTAAAATTAATTTGTCCCCATACATTAGCCCACCCACGGGGGCTTAAGCCCCCTCCAAGGAGATTAAGGGCGATGTACGTCACAAATTAAACATTCAAAAATATTATTTTACAATGTTCAAAACATTACATAGTGTCTTTCATTAAATGGTGTCTTCTTCCAAAAGCGCCAAAGGGATCAAGAGCTACATAAGTCATAAATTAAACATTCAAAAATATAATTTTACATGTTGAAAATTGCATAGTGTCTAGCATAAAGTTTTCTATTACACGGTGTCTTCTTCCCAAAGCCCTAAAGGGATTAGAGCGACGAACGTCACAAATTAAACATTCAAAAATATTATTTTACAATGCTCAAAACATTACATAGTGTCTTTCATTAAATGGTGTCTTCTTCCAAAAGCGCCAAAGGGATCAAGAGCTACATACGTCATAAATTAAACATTCAAAAATATAATTTTACATGTTGAAAATTGCATAGTGTCTAGCATAAAGTTTCCTATTACACGGTGTCTTCTTCCCAAAGCCCTAAAGGGATTAGAGCGACGAACGTCACAAATTAAACATTCAAAAATATTATTTTACAATGCTCAAAACATTACATAGTGTCTTTCATTAAATGGTGTCTTCTTCCAAAAGCGCCAAAGGGATCAAGAGCTACATACGTCATAAATTAAACATTCAAAAATATAATTTTACATGTTGAAAATTGCATAGTGTCTAGCATAAAGTTTCCTATTACATGGTGTCTTCTTCCCAAAGTCCTAAAGGGATTAGAGCGACGAACGTCACAAATTAAACATTCAAAAATATTATTTTACAATGTTCAAAACATTACATAGTGTCTTCTTCCAAAAGCCCCAAAGAGATTAAGAGCGAGGTACGTCACAACAGTATATGAAGTCATAGGCATACGTTGTAAACTACATATATATATACACTGAAGTGCCAGAAAAACTGGTACAGACGAGCTTATGCAAAATACATAGCAACATCGCCTATGCGCATACTGGGTTGCGTCCGCCAGTGCCTATATAAAGCGATAGACATCCTTGCCAGCTGTCAGAGGGCCGAGGGTGGTCGAGTGTGCAACGTTCGTGACTGCCACGGAAGGGGCCTCATGTTCGATATCAGACAGGTACGAACATTCGAACCACTAAATACCCGCCGTGCGTCGGATGGGCACGTTAAGCCGTTGGACCCCGGGTACTGCCCCCCGGTAATAAATAAGGGCGTCTTCCTCCCCTTTCTACTTCGCTTCCGTGTCACTTTCCTATCGGGCGCTCTAGCCCAAATCTCCTAGTTTCTTATTTCTAAGGGTTGTTTAAGATCTGGGGTCAGACACTCCCTTCCTAAAATCCACTACATCATGACCATGCCAGCTGTCAGAGCTGTTTTCAGCATGAGAATGACAAGTAATAGCGATTTTCAACGCGGTGTCATAGTTAGCGCTCGTGAGATGGGCCATAGTATTTCGGAGGTAGAAACGAAGTTCGGATTTTCACGGACGACCATTGCAAGGGTGTACCGTAACTACAAGAATTCCGGCAAAACCTCGGACCTACGATATCAGTGTGGCCGTAAAAAGACATTGGGTGAACGTGACCATCGTCGGCTGTCAATAATCGTTTCACGCGTAGGCGTGCAACACTCTCGCAGGTATCGTCAGAATTCAATGCTGGAGCCTGAACAAGCATCAGCGTCCGGACTGTGCAAAGTACCCTGCACGATATGGGCTTTTGGAGCCGACGCCCAACTCGAGTCCCCTTGATGGGTGCACGACACAGAGCTATGCGCCTCGCTTGGGCACGGCAATACCGCCACTGGACATTTGATGACTAGAAACAAGAAGCTATGTCTGACGAGTCGCGTTTCCAACTGTATCGGGCAGATGGAAGGATTTGTGTGTGGCGCAAACCCCATGAAGCCATGCAGTGGCACACCCAGGAATTCCTGTCGGAGGGGGCTATATATATATAGCGCATCCAGGAATTCCTGTCGGAGGGGGCTATATATATATATATATATATATATATATATATATGTGGGATGTAAGGTCAGGTGATGCGTAACATCACAGCCTCTCCTTGACAAATGTCAACCCCGCCTTCTCGTGGTGCATCCTGTTCCCACTAAAGGGGCTCTGACGACCGCCAATAGCGGTATAACTATACCATCGGGATTAGAGGAAATTCTATCCCACACTCACCAACCCGCTTGGCCAGCGTGGTGAGTTATGGCCAAACCCCTCCAAAATGATTCCACAACTTAAATCTTGGCCCTCAGTCTCCGGCAGCTGGAATGTACCTGGCCAAGGCAGCGGCCAGTGCGACATGAAGGCAGAGGGTGCTAAGAATCCCCGGAGGACCGGACTAGGCTGCCATCTGATGCTGACCTTGGCTACGTACAATGGACGCTCCCTATCTTCTGATTCAAGGCTTCTTGAATTGGAAGAGGAACTACAAAGGATCAAGTGGGACATCGTGGGGCTAAGTGAGGTAAGGAGAAAAGGAGAAGATCTCATTGAACTGAAAGAGTGGACATCTCTTCTACTATCGTGGGACAGATACTGGCAGAACTAGTGGTGTTGGATTTATAATAAACAAGAAACTGAAGGATAAAGTTGTAGAAGTTGAAAGTTCCTCTGACAGAGCTGCACGACTTGTTATCCAACTCTCGAAAAGATACCAGGCTCAGATTATTCAAACTTATGCACCCACCACAAGTCATCCTGAAGAAGAAATTGAAGAATTTTATGAGGAAATTTGTCATCTAAATAATAAAGGTAAGCAGCACTTGAAAATAATTATGGGAGATTTCAATGCAAAAATAGGGCAACGGCAACAGAATGAAACTTCAGTAGGTAAATTCGGTCACGGCAACAGAAACCAGCGTGGAAATACTCTCGTTGAGTTTTGCAGAGGCAGAAGGGTTTTTCATCTTGAACTCCTTCTTCAAGAAAAAGCCACACAGGAAATGGACATGGAGACATCCAAATGGGACAACAAGTGAAATTGATTTTATTATGTGTAACAAAAAATTCGTCATAGAAGACTGCAGTGTACTAAACAAGTTCAACACAGGTAGTGACCATAGATTGGTGAGATGTAAGATGCACCTCAACACTAAACTTGAACGTGGCAAGCTCATAAGACAAACAAAATCTATTGACATAACCAACCTTAAAAAACACCATAATACCTTCAAGTTGGAACTGAAGAACAGGTTCTCTGCTTTAGAAGGCCTAACATCGGAAGAAGTGGACATCTCTGAAGTTAACAGAAAAGTAACCAAAGCTCTTATGGAAACAGCAACAAAATTAGCTGGGTCTAAGAACAAGTTGCATGTAAATAAATTATCAGGAAAAACGAAAATGTTGATGCAAAAAGAAGAGAGATGAGGACAACTAAAGAAGATGTGACTTCCAAAGTGGAATATATAGAGCTATGCAAGACAGTACGAAAAAGTATCACTGAAGACGTAAGAAAATTCAACTGTGAACTAGTGAGGAAAGCAATTGAAAACAACCAAAGCCTAAAGATAGCAAAGGGACATCTCAGTAAGGGAAGAAAACAGATTATGGCACTGAGAAAAGAAGATGGTTCTGTAACAAGAAATAGAGGCGAAATTTTGACAAGAGTGAAAGATTTCTACTCCAAATTATATGAAAGGGATGATACATGCACTCCAGACATCATGAAGATACCAGTACCAGAGTTCCTCCAGTCCTTCCAGCAGAAGTTGCACATGCAATCAAGAACATGAAGCGGGGAAAAGCTCCAGGAGAAGATGGAATTACTGTAGACATCATACAAGAAGCAAGTGGAGAAATCGAAACAGTACTCGCCCAAATTTTCACTCGATGCCTTAATGAAGGAAAGATTCCTGAGGATTGGAACACCGCTACAATGATCCTGCTACATAAGAAAGGTGACATTGAGGATCTCGGAAACTACAGACCTATCAGCCTCTATCAGTAGTTTATAAAATCTTCACTAAAGTTCTTTCACACCGCTTGAAGGTAACACTGGACATGGCTCAACCGAGAGAACAAGCTGGATTCAGGAGTGGCTACAGCACAATAGATCATATCCACGTACTGAGAGAACTAATTGAAAGAGCGAGGGAATATGAACTTCCATTGTGCATGGCTTTTATCGATTATGAAAAAGCCTTTGATTCGGTGAAACCATCAGCAGTTACAATGGCTCTGAAAACCTGCGGTATTGAAGATGCATACATTAATATCATTAATAACATCTATGAAAATGCAAGTGCAAAGATTAGGCTGTTTGAAAATACAACACACGTAAAAATTGGAAAGGGAGTGAGACAAGGTGACACCATATCTCCGAAGCTCTTTAATGCCACATTGGAGGGTGTTTTTCAGTCGCTGAGCTGGGAAAACAAGGGGATAAAGATTAATGGAGATTATCTAACCCACCTTCGTTTTGCTGATGACGTAGTCATTTTTGCAACTACCCCATCAGAGCTGCAGAGTATGATCCAGGAACTTGCTGACAAGAGTAAAGAAGTGGGATTAAAAATGAACTTTCAGAAGACAAAAGTGATGTTCAATGCTTTTACAAGAAATGAAGATTTATCGATTGATGGAGAAAAGCTGGAGATAACAGACACGTACGTTTATCTTGGACAGCAGATATCTAGTGAGGGTCACATTGATGAAGAAATTAATCGGCGTACAAAACTTGCCTGGAGAGCTTTTGGAAGAAACAGCATAATTTTCAAGAGCAATATGCCATTATGTCTTAAAAGAAAAGTGTTTGATCAATGCATCCTTCAGTGCTTACGTATGGTGCAGAGACGTGGACCTTAACTAAAAGAGACATACAAAGGCTGCAGACAACTCAAAGTAGCATGGAGAGGTGCATACTTGGTGTAACCAGGAGAGATAAGAAGAGGAACTCGTGGATCCGAAAAATGACAAGAGTGGAAGACATCATGATCAAAGTTAAATCCCTGAAATGGCAATGGGCTGGACATACTGCCAGAAGGACAGATCATCGATGGACAGCCGAAATTTTAGATTGGATTCCAAGGGACAGGAAAAGACCCAGAAGAAGACCACATGGGAGATGCGTGGATGAAATTCGAAAGTATGCAGGGGTGACATGGAGGAGACTGGCACAAGACAGACTGTTGTGGAGGAAACTTGGGGAGACCTTCGTCCAGCAGTGGATTGATAATGGTTGACAATGATGATGATGATGATGATATATATGTGTGTGTGTGTGTGTGCAAAAATTAAGGACGGAGAGGAGAAATTAGCATAACAGCAGAACGAGCAGGCAGAACGGACCGAAAGACCACTCAGGACAAAAACTAGGGTCCGGTACGGTAGGGCCTGTGCATATATGCATAATGACGTAGGTGGGGGTGGGGGGTGTCGAAATGGTATAAAGCACACGGGCGGTGAACGCTCAGCAATTCGGTGAAAGCTATTGCACGGTGTACATCGGTTTGAACGAAGTCGAGTTGCTGCCACCGTGTGATATAGCCAACAGGCAATCCAGTAGACGACATCTGGATGACTTTACCCGAGGTTGCGTCATTGGGAAGTTGGAAGAAGGTCACAGTGTGACTGGTGTGGCCGAAGAGTTTGAGATCGCTCACAACATCGTTTCACGAGCTTGAAGAGCATTTCAAACGAAAGGAACAGCTGTCCGGGAGCTAAGCAAGGGTCGTCAGCGCACAAGCACGGCGGCGAACGACCGGTATATTGTCCTACAGGCGAGAAGAGACAGACGGCAGACAGCGGGAGAAATCAAAAGGCACATGCAAGGGACAATTGGACGTCCGTTATCGCGTTTTACCGTGGCCAGGAGGCTGCACAAAGGTGGTCTATTTGCACGACGACCGGTATGGTGTGTGTCATGAACGCCTGCTCATCGGAGACGGCGGTTTCTGTGGTCCCAGGAACACAAGAACTGGACACATCAGCAATGGGGTCGAGTTCTCTTTACGGGTGAGAGCCTATTTAGTCTGACGAGCAATTCCGGAAATATACACATCTGGAGAAAGCAGGGAACACGCAATCACAATTCCAACATCATCGAAAGGGACCGTTTTGGAGGTGGTGGAGTTCTCGTTTGGGGCGGTATCATGCTTGGTAGCCGTACTGACCTCCACATCTTTTAAGAAGGTTCAGTCACCGGGGTCCGCTATTGTACCGAGGTTCTCCTGCCTCACGTGCGTCTGTTTAGAGGTGCTGTGGGTCCTGAGTTCCTCTTCATGGACAACAACGCTACATCTCATCTTACAGTGGCTGTCGCAGAGCTGTTGGAGAGTGAAGATATTCAACGCATGAATTGGCCCGCAAGTTCCCCGGACATAAATCCAATCGAACACGTGTGGGACCTTCTCGGGAGACGCTTGGCAGCACGTCACCAGCCGTCAGCAACGATTCAGCAGCTGCGGTTGGCGCTACAAGAGCAATGGGCCGCGATGCCTCAATAGCTCCTTGACAACCTCGTCCTCAGCATGGACAGACGTTGTAAATCCTGCAACGCAGTCATGGATGATCATATCCCCTACTAAAGACTGGTACTTTCTTGGCAGCCGCCTCTCACATGGACGTTTCTGTCTTCTGTCCAGTTGTGCTCGAAACTGTACCCTTTCAATAAAGTGTCTTTGTATCCTTTGTATTCCTTCTTTGGACGGTTTTGCTCACTTGTCCCATATTCTTACATTTTGGGGATCGTATGATATGATTTGAGTCGATGTGGAGCATTTCCGCACGACGTTACATTCGAAAAACCGTCTCGTCCTAAATGTTTGCACGCCAGTGTATATATATAGACAGTACACACCTATAGTTTATATTCGGTTGTGACGTACGTCGCTCTTAATCTCTTTGAGGCTTTGGGAAGAAGACACCATGCAATAGAAGACACTATGTCATGTTTTGAACATGTAGAACAATATTTTTGAATTTTTAATTTGTGACGTTCGTCTCTTTGGGGATTTGGTAAGAAGACACAGTGTGATAGAAGACACTATGTCAGACACTATGTACTTTTTTGAACATGTAAAATAATATTTTTGAATGTTTAATTTGTGACGTACGTCGCTCTTAATCTCCTTGGATGGAGCTGAAGCCCCCCAAAACCCCTATGTGGGTGCGCCAATGAAGCCATGGATCCCGCCTGTCAACAGGCGGGATCCATGCACCGACTGGTGGGGAGTTCGTAATGGTATGGGGTGTAGTTAGCTGTACTTCCCTGGGACCCCTGGTACGTCTACAAACGTCTGTGACCGTCCAACGTTATGTGCGCGTCCTTTCTGCTTTCTGACGAAGTACACCCGTTCATGTCCTGCATTCATGCTGATGCCTTGGGCCTGTTCCAACGGGACAATGCACATCCACACAAGTGTCGGGACGCCAGATTATGGTTAGAGGAGCATTCATCTGAGTTTGGGATGTTGCCATCCCCACCCAAGTCCCCAGATCTGAACGTGATAAAACACATTTGGGTTACCATGCAACGCGCTATCGAACACAGGAATCCGAGATTTCGGAATACACCCGAATTGTGGAACGCTCTGCAGGAAGTATAGTTTGCATTACCTACAGCATATTTCTAGAAGCTAGTAGAGTCCATGCCCCGTCGTATTTCTGTAGTCCTGCGCTCCCGTGGGGGATCTGCCAAGTATTAGACTGGTGTACCAGTTTTTCTGGCACTTCAGTGTATATGTACACACATTGTTCACGTATACTAAACTGTACTATACTATACATCATCATCATCATCATTGTCAACCATTATGAATCCACTCCTGGACGAACGTCTCCCCAAGTTTCTTCCACAACTGTCTGTCTTGTGCCAGAGTCTATTCCATGTTACTCCCGAATAATTTCGAATTTCATCCGGCCATCTCCCATGCTGTCTTCTTCTGGGTCTTTTCCTGTCCCTTGCAATCCAGTCTAAAATTTCAGCTGTCCATCGATGGTCTGTCCTTCTGGCAATATGTCCAGCCCATTGCCATTTCAGGGATTTTACTCTGGTCATGATGTCTTCCACTCTTCTCATTTTTCTGATCCACGAGTTCCTCTTCTTATCTCTCCTGGTTACACCAAGCATGCACCTCTCCATGCCTTTTTGAGTTGTCTGCAGTCTTTGTATTATCTTTTAGTTATGGTCCACGTCTCTGTACCATACGTAAGCACTGGAACGATGCACTGATCAAACACTTTCCTTTTAAGACATAATGGCATATTGCTCTTGAAAATTATACTGTTTCTTCCAAACGCTCTCTAGGCAAGTTTTATACGCCGATTAATTTCTTCATCAATGTGACCCTCACTTGATATCTGCTGTCCAAGATAAACGCACGTGTCTGTTATCTCCAGTTTTTCTCCATCAATAGATAAATCTTCATTTCTTGTAAAAGCATTGTACATCACTTTTGCCCTCTGAAAGTTAATTTTTAATCCCACTTCTTTACTCTTGTCAGAAAGTTCCTGGATCATACTCTGGAGCTCTGATGGTGTAGTTGTAAAACGACTACATCATCAGCAAAACGAAAGTGAGTTAGATAATCTCCGTTAATCTTTATCCCTTTGTTTTCCCAGTTCAGTGATTGAAAGACATTTTCCAATGTGACATTAAAGAGTTTGGGAGATATAGTGTCAACTTGATTCACTTCCTTTCCAATCTTTATAGGTGCTGTATTCTCAAAAAGCCGAATCTTTGCACTTGCATTTTCAAAGATGTTATTAATAATATTAGTGTATACACGTTCAATAACGCAGTTCATCAAAGCCATTGTAACTGCTGATGGATTCACCAAATCAAAGGCCTTTTTATAATCGATAAAAGCCATACATTATGGAAGTTCATATTCCCTCTCAGTACGTGGATATGATCTATAGTGCTGTAGCCACTCCTGAATCCAATTTGTTCTTTTGGTTGACCCATGTCCAGTGTCACCGTCAAGCGGTGTGAAAGAACTTTAGTGAAGATTTTATAAACCACTGATAGGAGGCTGATAAGTCTGTAGTTCCTGAGATCCTCAGTGTCACCTTTTTTATGTAGCAGGATCATTGTAGCATTGTTCCAATCCTCAGGAACCTTCCCTTCAGGCATCGAGTGAAAACTTGGGTGAGTACTGTTTCAATTTCTCCACTTGCTTCTTGTCTTCTCCTGGAGCTTTTCCTCGTTTCATGTTCTTGATTGCATGCACAACTTGTGCTGGGAGAACTGGAAGAACTCAGGTAGTTTTCGTAATGTCTGAAGTACATGTATCATCCCTTTCATATACACTGACGGAAAAAAAATCCCAACACCACGAAAAAAATAGTTGTAGGGGAATGAAATGGCGGCAATACATTTGTATAGGTAACATATTTAATCGATTAAGGTTTCAAGATCATAGCTTAATGTAAGCACGAGAAGAGCCATTTTAAATGTGAAATGCTGGTACATTAATAACCGGTGTAACCGCCATAATATTGAATGCAAGCACGCAAACGTTCATGCATTGTGTCGTACAGGTGCTGGATGTCAGTTTGTGGGATGGAGTTCCATGCCTGTTGCACTTGGTCGGTTAATACAGGGACGGTTAATGCTGGTTGGGGGTGACGCTGGAGTTGTCGTCCAATGATGTCCCATACGTGCTCGATTCGTGAAAGATCTGCTGATCTAGCAGGCCACGGCAACATGTCGACACTCTGTAGAGCATGGTGGGTTACAACAGCGGTATGCGGGCGAGCGTTATCCTGTTGGAAAACACCCCTGGAATGCTGTTCACGAATGGCAGCACAACAGGTTGAATCACCAGACCGACGTACAACTGTGCCGTCAGGGTGCGTGGGATAACCACGAGAGTGCTCCTGCTGTCATAGAAAATTGCTCCCCAGACCATAACACCAGGTGTAGGTGCAGTGTGTCTCGGCCGCAGACAGGTTGGTTGCAGGCGCTCACCTGGCCTCCTTCTAACCAACACACGGCCATCACTGGCACCCAGGCAGAACCGACTTTCATCAGAAAACACAACAGATCTCCACTCCGTCCTCTAATGAGCTCTAGCTTGACACCACTGACATCGAAAACGGCAGTGGTTTGGAGTAAGTGGAATGCACGCTACAGGGCGTCTGGCTCGAAGCTGTCCTTCAAATAACCGATTTGTAACAGTTCGTTGTGTCACTGTGGTGGCAACTGCAGCTTGAACTGCTGCCGCAGACGCGGTACGATGCGCCACAGCCATACGCCGTACACGGTGGTCTTCCCTCTCAGTAGTGCCACGTGGCCGGCCGGAACCCGGTGTTCTTGAGGCAGTACCTTCTTTTGACCACCGCTACCAACAATCATGCACAGTGGCTACATTCCTTCCAAGTCGTTCTGCAATATTGCGGAAAGAAAATGCAACTTCTCGTAGCCCTATTACACGACCTCGTTCAAACTCCGTGAGCTGTTGATAATGGCTTCTTCGTCTTCTTAAAGGCATTCCTGACTAACATCGACACCCTACGTCGAATCTCAACGATAACTAACGCTCACGAACGTTACAGCGCGTATTTACAGCAAACCTGCTTTGCATGTTCCGAGGGCGCTACGAGCGCCACACGTATGCGCCGAGCGCGAAATTTGCATAGACGTCATCTTACAGACGTACTCTCACCGCCTACCAACTGTCGTTTATCTAACACAACCCCTTCTTGGTGTTGGGATTTTTTTCCGTCAGTGTAATTTTGAGTAGAAATCTTTCACTCTAGTCAAAATTTCACCTCTATTTCTGGTTACAGAACCATCTTCTTTTCTTAGAGCCATAATCTGTTTTCTTTACTTATTCAGATGTCCCTTTGCTCTCTTCAGGCTTTGGTTGTTTTCAATTGCTTTCCCCACTAGTTCACAGTTGAATTTCCTTACGTCTTCAATGATACTTTTTCTTACCGTCTTGCATAGCTCTATATATTCCACTTTGGAAGTCACATCCCATTTGGTTATCCTCATCTCTCTTCTTTTTTGCATCATAATTTTTTTCTTGATAATGTTTTCGTATGCAACTTGTTCTTGGTACCAGTTATTTTTGTTGCTGTTTATTAAAAGAGCCTTGATTAGTTTTCTGCTAACTTCAAAGATGTCCACTTATTCCGACATTAGACCTCCGAGAGCAGAGAATCTGTTCCTCAGTTCCAATTTGAACGTATTATGATGTTTTTTAAGGTTGGTCATGTCAATACACTTTGTTTGTTTTATGAGCTTGCCACGCTCGAGTTTTGCATTGAGGTGCATGTTATATCTTACCATTCTATGGTCACTACTTGTGCTGAATTTGTTTAGCACACTGCAGTCTTCTATGACAAATTTCTTGTTACCCATAATAAAATCAATTTCACTTGTCAATCCATTGGGGTGCCTCCATGTCCATTTCCTTTGCGGCTTTTCCTTGAAAAAGGAGTTCATGATGAAAAACCCTTCTGCCTCTGAAATTCTACGAGAGTATTTCCACGCTGATTTCTGTTGCCGTGACCGAATTTACTTATACTGAAGTTCCATTCTGTTGCTGTTGCCTTATTTTCGCATTGAAATCTCCCATGATGATCTTCAAGTGCTACTTACCTATATTATTTAGGTGACGAATTTTCTCATAAAATTCTTCAATCACTTCTTCAGGATGACTTGTAGTGGGTGCATAAGTTTGAATAATCTGAGCCTGGTATCTTCACGAGAGTTGGATTACAAGTCATGCATCTCTGTCAGAGGAACTTTCAACTTCTACCACTTTATCCTTCAGTTTCTTGTTTATTATAAATCCAACACCATTAGTTCTGCCAGTATCTGTCCCATGATAATAGAACAGATGTCCACTTTTTAGTTCAATGAGATGTTCTCCTACCTCACTTAGCCCGACGATGTCCCACTTGATCCTTTGTAGTTCATCTTCCAATTCAAGGAGCCTTGAATAAGAATATAGGGAGCCGCCCCGGTGGCGCAGTGGTCTAAGGCGTTGGCCTCTGATCATTCGTCCGTGAGGGGTCCGGGTTCGAATCCCGGTCAGGCATGGATGTTGTGTTTGTCTTACGGCACTGGCTCTCTCCCTTCCCTGGAACCAGTGACCCTAAATTAGGGACGGGCGACTGCTTATAGCCCATTGAGTTGCTCACGGTGGTCGTTAAACCTCAAAAAAAAAAAAAAAAAAAAAAAAATAAGAATATAGGGAACGTCCGTTATACGTAGCGAATGTCAGCATCAGATGGCAGCCTAGTCCGGTCCTCCAGGGATTCTTAGCACCCTCTGCCTTCATGTCGCATTGGCCGCTGCCTTGGCCTGGTTCATTCCAGCTGCCACAGACTGAGGGCCAAGATTTAAGTTGTGGAGTCATTTTGGAGGGGTTTGGCCATAACTCACCACGCTGGCCAAGCGGATTGGTGAGTGTGGAATAGCATTTCCTCTGATCCCGATGGTATAGTTATACCGCTATTTGGCGGTCGTCAGAGCCTCTTTAGTGGGAACAGGATGCACCACGAGAAGGCGGGGTTGACATTTGTCAACGAGAGGCTGTAGTATGTTACGCATCACCTGACCTTATATATATACACTGGCGGAAAGTGAAAAAGAACACCAAAAAGAATTGGCGGACGATCATGAAATTTACATATGTTAATGGGGTCGAGTTTACGTAGGTGTGATGTTAATTTCGGGACCAACCGGTGAGCGCTTACGCCACAGCACGGCATAATATGCAAATTATCGTCGGTGGTATTTAAGGAGTACGGCGAAGTGAATGTAATCAGTCGTCGGCGTACGGACACGTGCGAAGACCCTGAAGAAGCTGCAATGCCGGGATATGGAAGACGTGTACGATTTCAGCAGTTATCGGACTTTGAGCGAGGTCGTCTAGTCGGACTCCGCGAGGCCGGGTGGTCGTATCGTCGTATTGCGTAGCGAATTCGACGGGAAGTATCGGTGGTGGTACGATGGTGGCTTAGATGGTCCGAGGAACATTCCCACACGAGAAGACGTGGAACCGGGAGTCACAGAGGGACTGATGAGCGGACCGATCGACGCATAAAAAGAGCGGCGTTGTCAAGCAGAACATCCACTGCGACGCAAATCCGAGCTGCCGTTGCACCTGAGGTGACTATGCGAACAATCCGCAACCGTCTACTGGATGCAGGACTACGTGCACGTGTGCCTCTGGCATTTGTACCTCTGACTCCAGCCCACCGTCAGGAACGGCTGCAGTGGTGTCGCCAACGTCTGCACTGGAGAACGCAATGGCGATCTGTCGTATTCAGCGATGAAAGCAGATTCTGTTTGGAAGTGGAAGCCTCCGATGGCCGTATGCGTGTTCGCAGACGCACAGGGGAGCGTCTCCACCCTTCTTGCATCCGCCAGAGACACACAGGGCCTACACCTGGTCTCCTGTTGTGGGGAGCGATCAGCTATCACTCCCTTACACAACTAGTGTTTGTACCGGGTACGTTAAACAGCACCTCCTACATCAACAACGTCATTCAGCCCGTTGTTGTGCCATTTGTAAGGTCGGTCCATCGTGGTGTTTTCCAGCAAGATAACGCACGCTCACACACCGCACGTGCAACGCAACTTGCACTTCAGGGTGTGAGACAACTTCCATGGCCTGCACGTTCACCGGATTCGTCCCTCATTGAGCACGTGTGGGATTTTATGGGACAACGACTTATCCGATCTCCACGGCCAGCCACGACCATCCCCGATTTACGCGTCTAGGTTGAGGTTGCTTGGAACTTAATACCCCAAACTTACATCCAACATCTGTACGACAGACTCCATGCCAGAATTGCACAGTGTGACGCAGTTCATGGCGGTTCAACCTCGTACTAACCATGTTACATTGAAATGTTACTTTTCAGTTTACCAGCAAATACAGCTGTATTTTGCCATAATGTTTTGATCACGTTATCCTCCGTATTTCGTTATTATGCTGTATAAATTTCGTTGGTATCAGACGTCTCCTTCTTGGTGTACTTTTTTCACTTTCCGCCAAATATATATATATATATATATATAAGGTATAAAAAAGGTTACACGTAATTTTTCAATACAGCTTTTGAAATTCCTAACCGCCTGAGACTTTCTTCCACCTTTAGGTTTAATGCTTGTAAATAGTTACGTTTATTTAGTGTAACAGTGATTTTCCTACGCACTCTAGCATTTTATACTTCTTGGACTAAGTATATTGGGTTCTATTTGTGTGAGGTCGGGCTTCGACCATACAGTCTGCTAAAGGGATACTTTTTTTTTTTTTAGTGCTTTATTTTTTTCCAATTTTTTTTTTTTTTCGGGGGAGTTTTGGGGTCTCGGGAGGGGTGTAGGTTATCTGTGGGGTGGATTAATTTTATTGTAGTATTTTATTTGTCTGTTTTCTGATTATTATTTTGCTGTTTTTGTAGTAGACTGGATGTTGCAGAAACCCACACGTGTTGGCTTTTATAGAGGTATGTGAGGTGATATCTGTGCCTAGCCCTTTATGAAGCCATAGATAGCAGCTTGCCATAGTTCTATATTCCTCTTTCTTTTCTTCCGGTTCGTGGTTAGATTTCTTCTTGATATATTTTTCCGGATCGGGTCTGGGCGGGGTTCCCGGGACTCACCTGTCCTCTCTTTACGGGCTTGGCCATTGTTTTTGTGACGTCACGCTAACCGACGGAGTTGTGCACAGAGAAGGTTACATTGCAACGTTTCTGGGCATTCAATCGCACTTAACACTTGAAGGAACAGCTTAATAAAGTCCATATTTTAGTTTTCTGCAAATTATTGTGTGACACAGCAGTTCTACCGAAATTAAAAAAAAAAAAAAAAAGAAAATAAACAAAGAAAATTGCTTTTGTTTTACGTTTCTCATGAATTACACTTTCTCGCTGTTTCTGTTCTGTAAGAGTATAAACGGCTATACCAAAAAATTGTGTTAATGCAGTTTTAAACAGACGCAGAAAATAACTGAAACGCTATCTGTTAGTACGTCGACGTACTGTTTCACTGCAATTTGCGTCTATCAGTGGCGTAGGAACGTTTTTGATTTAGGGGGTACAAGCTCATGAACCTTACATATCAAGGATTTAACCATCTATGGATACCCCCTCCGAATTTATTTTTTTGAGGGGGTAGTGTATTAGAGTTTTTTATAAAATACGTATACTGATCAGGAATTCATCCGAATGAACATTGTTATCATCATATTATTATTAATTATTACCACTATTATTTTTATTGCTGACAAAAAGTTCACATTATTGGTTTTCACAATATAAGCTGTGACTTGGCTTAGATTGTGACAGCTGAGGACCAAGACCAGCTTGCCATAGCAACCATTGTCGACGGGACAGTGTCACGCCACCATTTTGCATCTGTTAAAGGTCAATGAAGATGTCACGTCCTCTAAAGCACGGACAAGTCAATATTAGGATGAATTTCTGTCAGCAGGGTTTGGAAAAGAGGGATTTCTCATGAAATGTTATATAACTCTTTACAAGAACGAATTAAATTTCTTATCATTTTTGTTTACGTTAATAAAGTAAAACCGCAGTAAGATAAAAACTGCTCTGCCCGCCAAGATAGTACCATTGAAGCATTATGAAGTCTATATTAAAACCTTTGAACGACACATATGCTGACAATTGATGTAAAAAGAACATTGGTCTGGTGCAAAGCTAAATGATGGTGGAGATATCGAGGAATTGGAGTTCTATGAGTGGTATGTGAAATCCGTAATGCACTTGTTGTATTGCTACAGATCTTAAGACAGAAAACAATTTTAGTGCCGGGGCTGCAGGCGCTGAAATGTCCACTTGTACATTAAATTTTTTTTTAAAGTGCAGAAAGGACGACCTGATCAAGATGCGTGGAATTTTAAGAGAAAAGAAACACTGATCACAAGTATGTTATCAAGCCATAGCCCTACCATATGCTGTTTGAAGTTATTAACAAAAGCCTCCCACTCGTCGTTTCCCTGCAGAACTAATTTGCTGAAGTTTCCCAGATGGTTGGCCAGTTTTTGGTGGATGAAAAGCCTCCCACTACAAGCTTCGGATATAAAAAAAAAACCAGATGACCTGTTATATTTCTTTGAAAAAAAGGAGAATAAAAAAATAAGTAGCATATAAATTTTACAGTTCACTCTTCATGAATGATTGGTTTGTGTTTGCTCATATCTGGGGGTACAGTAGATATTAATGAACCCCTCTCCAAAATTTGAGGGGTACATTGTACCCCTATACCCCCCCCCCCGTTCCTATGCCACTGGCGTCTACAAAAGAAAAACTGGCGAAAAATTAATAAAACAGCATCCAAAATTGCGTTTTTGGGACCCTAACTTTTTCTGATCAAATAACATTGCTTTCATCCAAATAAATAATAAATTTGAAGAGGCAAACTGTTCCAAAAATTAATATTCTGCGAATATGAAAAGGTAATTCACAAAGAAGAAAAATTATGATAATGATGCACCGGGTCAATGTTGCAGTACATACAGATATTAATAAAAATTGGAGAAGGTCAACTATATACTAAATTATTACTGAGAACGTATTTGGGAAAGAAAGTCACAAAAAAAAAAAAAAAAAAAAAAAAAAATGCTAATAATGCTACTCCAGTCTACATTTTTGTGTGGTTTTAACAACATAGACTCTCCCCCTCCCTAGTCTATTTTGAAATTGAAGGAATTAGAGATGTAATCTTACTATTTATCTGCAAAATGTTGCAGGGCATACAGATATAAATAAAAACGTTTTGAGGCTGCCAAGTAGACTAAATTGATACCGAGAATGTGTAACTCTCAGCAGAATGTATACACAGAAATAAATAAATGAAAAATAAACTTATCTTGTATACTGATTTCGCCCCCGTCATGGTTACGAACATGTGTTACAACAACCGTACTTGTAATTTTTTCCGCACATGAAATGAAGATTGAAAGTATATAAGTATATAAAAACGAAAAGTGAAATATATTTATTTGCATGGGGTTTAGGGTAGTTAAACTGGGGTTAGGATTTAGTTCCCCTGTAATGATGATTATCAAATGTCTTTGCCAGAATTTCGAGATCTATATTCCCATTGTTGGTGAGGCACACAGGAAGAACAGATTCATTAAGTAGCTACTACAAACATAACATTTTTTATTTTCTCTGATTTGTTATATAAGCAGTGATTTTTCAACTTAGTGAGTAGTTATCTAAAAATATCATTAGAAATACAGAAGCGCACTTTAACCCCAGTTCAAATTTGGTTTGATTACATTTTAAACAATTTCCGTTGGCCACATTAAAAGAACTTATTTGCCGCAAATTTTTTTAACACAAATTTTACATTTTATACATGGAGTAACTGTTCACAATCATTAGTCAAAAGGAATTTAAATAATTTGAAGCAAATGATCAATCTTTTCACAAAATCTTCAGTTTTCTATAGACGGTGCCCGTCGCTTAGCGTGACGTCACAAGCAATTGCTTAATCCGGTGGCCATGCCCGTAAACATAGAGAGGAGTCCCGGGGCCCCGGTCTGGGCCAGTTACACATTCGGTCCAAAATATTTGACCCGTTTCCAAATCTGGTCATATCACATGGAGAAATAAGCGACACTTCGATCACGTGCGTCCTTAAAATTCTTAAGGTCGAACGACAGCTAAGACCAAGGGACATTTGATATTATCACCATTGAGGCACTTTCACGTATGCGCGAATTTGCATACTTCTGGCTCTCTCTCTTCCCTGGAACTCGTGGCCGTAAATTAAGGGCGGACTACCGCTTTTAGACCACTGATTTGCTCACAGTAGACGTTAAACACACACACACAATTCTCGTGTGACTAGACTGCAAACTCGTGCTTTGCACCTGCGTTCACGGGTTGTTAAGCTTCTGACATGTCAGAAAACGAGATATACCGAAATTGTCGCAGTCCTTACATTTATAGATAATTTCCCTAACCGCGATTAACTATCTAAGCCAAAGAAAGATGACAGAGAGATTGGATCAAGGACGCTCTCTCAAACTTCAGCTTAAGTACCGCAGTAAATATAAACTACCACTTTCTTTACATCAACTTTCAAGCAATTATATGGTATCAACGAGTTTGAAAAGATGCATATTTTTTCCAAGAATATTGCAATCGATAGTTCAGCAAACTAGATTCGACATTAAAACTTAATACGAAACCCCTTTTCAGTGAAACAATGTCTGTGGTAGCCTCTATCAATTTTTACATTGCAAACGAAGTTATAAATCAAGTCCTATATAAAGAAACCCTGTGTTCTGGTGAAAAAAAAAAAAATTTGAATTTACTTTGATTTGATTATATTGTTTTGATTGTTATTTATTAAAGGCGTTATATTTATGCTGGTATTGAAATTCATATGGAAATTATAGAAAAATTAAATTTGGGAGATGGGTGGATGCATTTCGAAACAAAAATATTTTCTAAGTACTAGAAAAGGCCATGAACATCCTAAACAAAAATGCATCTGAAAATTTACATTCCACAAGAAGTTATTGGAAAGTTTGCGTTGTTTGTGTTCAAGCAGAGTTGAGTCACCTGAAAGTGCGAAAATAAGTGGATATTGTTGCATGTGTATGAAAATGTGTCACTATAAGTCATACGATAAAATGTACTCGTTCAATAACAACTTGTGGAGGCGGTGAAAGTCAATTTAAAAAGGTTAGGACAAAAATTGCAGTTATGAAAAACCTTATAATACCAGGATTCGGATCGATAGCCTTAGTCAAGCTAAGGTGGGGTACATGGGACCAAGTCATGGAAGACAACAGCACACAAAAATTTTTCACACTGCACTCATTTTGAACTTTTTTGAAAGGCTACTGCCTGTATTTATTATTTTTCTTTAAAAACTTAATAAGTTAATTTAGTGGACAAACAGATGGTATTTCCTTTTTTCTTGTTTGCTTAAACACAGCAGTATAAAAACAGAATCTCAATTTTCTTTCTATTTCTATTTGGCCACTGGCCTTATGAACAGCACAACTTTACATATTTCAACACAGTTGGTTTGAACACTAGGCATGCATCCAAAATTATACCATGATTCACATAGCTTACAAAAAAAAAAAATACTGGATTATTTTTAATTCTACAAGGTGGACAAATTCTGTTCTTTTGAAACGTACTCTCTTCTCTCTCACCCAGTTAGCTCAATGACCAATTTACAATTTTACACTTATTGATTTAAATTCAAACAATCTTAGCAAACTCCGCAATCTCCCAGACCAGATTCAAAGACTTCAATTAAATTTACAGTTATTTTAAGAGCCACAAATTATACTTTAACAAATCTACTATCAGCAAGTAAACAAACCAAGTAAATTATCCTCAAAACAGAATTTACACTGAGCACAAGCATTAATTAACATTACATAACCCATAGAACTATCCTGAATGAACCTACTTCACTTATAAAGAAACCTCACTAACTAATCTTAAAAATTATCACTATTCATAACATCAACATAATTCAGAAATTCAAACAATCTTCTTGCACTAGCTTGCTCATAAAAATCACCTCACTCTGCACTTCACATAATAGCTCAGGATACTTAATAACTCTATACTGTAAACAAAAGCTCAAAATACCAATTAACTAAATTTCCAAACTAAATATCAAGTTCACTAACACCAACAACCAGAATTTAGAATTTACATCCCTAGCACTACAGCAAATCATAAACAAATAAATTTAGATACTTTAAATCACCAAACAAACTTGAATTTAACACCTGCAGTGAATTACTGAGGTAGCGGTGAGGCAAATACTCTCAGTTCAGACACTACCCTGGGTTTTGAGAACCAACACAGGAAGAAAATACCAAGTCAGGCTGAAGGCGTGAAATTGGGTCGTGAATCCACTTTCAGCCTATGCAAAGGGAAAGGAAAAAAATCCTCAAGTGTGACACATCATCATCAGGCACAGAATTTCCTCTAACATGATCTCACCACATTTCTTGAAGCAACGCTCGACCGACCCTCGCTGGCAGTACATATCTCCGTGAGCAGCGAAACTACTGGGGGGTTTGAAGACAAGTTTTCCCCCAAAAACCACGTCTTCAAGGATCTCCCCTTTTCGAACCAATGCATGATCCCACCTTGATCAACCACGCCTGCAAGAGCCTGTCGTACTTCAACCCTAAATACTCCAGGCACATCTGGCCCAGAACCAACACAACTATATCCCAGGAAAAATTCACTTATCTCTGTATATATCCCAAGAAATTCTAAATCACAATATCCACATATATCCCAGGAAAATTCACTTATCTCTCTATATCCCAAGAAATCCTAAATCACAGTATCCACATATATCCCAGGAAAATTCACTTATCTCTCTCTATCCCAAGAAATCCTAAATCACAGTATCCACATATATCCCAGGAAAATTCACTTTATCTCTCTATATCCCAAGAAATCCTAAATCACTATATCCACATACATCCCAGGAAAATTCACTTTATCTCTCTATATCCCAAGAAATCCTAAATCACAGTATCCACATATATCCCAGGAAAATTCACCCATCTCTCTCCACATACATCCCAGGAAAAATCACTAGCAAGGAAATTCTTCTGCACCATGGCAATGCGCAGGTCCACTTCAGACAATAACACTGACCGTTTACATAACCCACTAAATATTTTCACCTTATTGAAAATTAAAATTACATTTAGACTTTTAACCTTATAGTAAAAACAAGAAAATTTAGGCCAAAGAAAAGAACAATCAATACTGGAACTGGTGAGCAAAAGTGTGTCTTCTCAACCCATGATGTTCATTCTTTTTGTGAAATACTAAACTTGAGAACAAAAAAATACTTTAACTTCTATTCTGCACATATCGCATCCTGGTGAAAATTCCCTACTCAGAGCCCTCTGCCCTAGGACAAGTTCCCTGCTTGCCCTAAGATCACCCCTTTCCAATGGGAGATTAACACTCATCTGGAGCATGTAAAATACTGGTCCTCAATTAACACTCCTACCATCTCAATTTCGACACTCAACACTCCAAGAATGTAAACAGCACTTTAGGTTTCCAATTTCATCACACTATAATATGTTCCCAAAATTCCAATATAAATCATCCCATAATTTATCTTCACTCAAAAAAAAAATAACTCAACGCTGTAAAAAGGCTAGAGAAAAAATGTTTACAATTATTTTATCACCCACGACATCACAATAACACTGCTTTTCAATTATCACATGCCCAACTAAACTATTATCGATGCACCAAAATTCACTGTGCCCAACTATTAAACTAAATTTTTCCGATACATCAAAATTTACTGGCCTGGGAAGTTGCTAAAATACCAGTCATGACAGCACAAAAAAAAAAACATAAATGAAAGCATTTTCAACTCCCCTCTCTTTTTTTCTTTCTTTTTCCTGAATTCATACCTGAGTAACTAATACATTTTAATTTTGAAAGCTGAACGACAACACAGCCATAATCAGAGGCAAAAAAAAAAAACTTGCTCTTTTTCTTTTTGTTTCTTATGCTCAGCTCGAAGTTTAGGTAGCCTGCGTGGGATGTTATATATCAATACAAAAAGATATGAACTAAAACATTACCTTCGAGCTGGCGTTCTTTTTTTTTCCTTTCTGTTTTCACCACAGTTTACAGTCCTGGCACAACCACATTCTCGTTAGAATTTCTTTTCTTCCTCCCAGTTCCCTTCCTTAAACGGTTAATAGCCGAGGTAACCATTTTCGAAACCTCGGGATGAGATGGAACCTTTATTTATCTTCGGCCTTTGAGGCAGGCCTCCTTTTCGGAGTATCATCCGAGGGTGAAGCTGTAGAGGCTGGGCCCACTCTTTCCGGAATTTCCATAAGGGAGAAGGCATGTCCCCCTTCAGCCAAGAACTTTTCCTTAACGACATTGTCCCAGCCTGCCGCCATTTTGTTCCTCAGGGCGAGGTTCCCGGCCGGCGGAATGCCGCTTTAACTGCGTTCTACATCGTCAAAATTTTCAATAGGCAGCCCAGATCCAGAGTGTCCCCTTGTGGTGGACTGGTGGTCAGCAAAAAAAAAAAAAATCAAGAAGAAACCACTTTTTTTTCCTGTGGTTCTCTCCCGCCAAAAGGCGAGGAGAAAAAAACTCCGCCGTCCTCTCTTTCTCTGACTGCCAGCCAGAAGTACTAGAACAAAAGTGACTCTCAACGGATAAAAACTCTGGGGTGCTTGAAACCGCTGACCCCTCTCATTGGTCGAAACTTCAGCCTAGCAACTCACGGCCTCCCAACGGAATCTTCACTCCCACGCCTCGAGTGACCTCTGACCTTCACACGTGTAGACCAAGCTCTTCTTTTTTTTTTTTTTTTTTTTTTTTTTGACCCTGAGATCTAAAAATAGATTCTGTTGCTGAATTCCTTACCCCAAAAGACGAAAAGATGTTACACTTTCGGGCGACTTCTCGTTAGAAAACAGGAACGCAAAAAATGGCGAATTCTTGCTTTGCAGAAAATCACTAGTTTTAATTTTCTTTTTCTCTCGTTCCGTGATGTTAAACTAAAATTAATTTTGATTCTCTGAGCTGCACACCTACTCGCCTTTTCCTATCGCGATAAAAGAACCGATAAATTAATTATTTTCAAAACCCCAAAGTCAGTTAAATCAAATATTATTCTTTTTTTCTTCTTTTCACCAACATGAAATTTTGTTTTCCTGGTAGTGATTAAGACAAGCGAATTTTGCGCATGAATTCCCCTGCCTTTCAACCAGGAATTTTCTTCTAACGTATGTCATGGAAGAAAATTTTTGCATTAATTAATCTCTGATAAACCAACAGAAAGATTGATCAGGTCTCTCTGAAATTCACCAGAGGTTAAAATTTTCGCCATGACACCCTGTAAAAATATTAATAGTTTACTTAAGTATGTCAGAAATAATTAAAGTTACTGTATTCCGAAACGGGAAATAACTCTCACTTCAAAAATGGAAAAATGAAAAACAAGTTAGAAATGTGTTTCGTAGAGTTACGCTTAGGGATGGGCGATATTTTTAATATTTCTGAAACCGATATATTGAATCGAAAATATTGCTATTGAAAGATCAACATATCGGATCGATATTCCGGTTTATTCACAGCCTCAGGGTTATCACTGAATGCTATTTGATTTTGTACTCCTGATCTCAACATGACCGATATTCCGGTTTATTCATTGCCTCAGGGTCATCACTGAATCCGATCCGATGTTGTGCCTTGTGGCTTGTGCTAAGTGCGAACTGTTGTTGGGAACTTGGGATTTACTCAGGTCAAGTATACCCTTTTCCTTTCCCTGTCTCTTCTCTGCTGTTGGTTGGTTGCCTTTCGGCGCAAATTTTGGTTACGAACACGAAGACTGGTTTTGTGATTGTGCCGTAGCGCCATTTGCAAACACGTTCTGTTCTGAATCTGATTTGGTCAGCCGGATGCCGCAGCGTGTATAGAGACTCGTATAATAAATAAATGCCTCCTGACAGAATTTTCTGAACAGAATAGTTGTTTCACATTGTTTTATAAACATTTCAAACAATTGTATTAGGTCGCAAGGAATTTTTATTATACTTTTTTTCTTTTTACAAGGCAAAATTTATACTGCAGTTCAGTGGTTCTTAAAAGAATACTGTAGCCTGAAAAAATATACAAAAGTATATCTGCAGCCTAATAGACATAACTATTCCTTTACCGTAAAATTAGTGCTGAAAATTTTGCAGTCTACAGTATGATTAGAAGTTTTCAAAGCACATTGTACATCAATAATTGCATTTCTTATTTTAAATTACTATTAAATATGGATACCACATATTTAAGGAGCGCTAATGTTTATACCAGTGCAGAGAATTTCAAGGATGAGCTTGGCAAACAACTTTAAAAATTGACGGCGGTAAAATAAATATTTCCACGCCCGTTTTGATATTTAGACTTAACATTCACGATTTCAGTACTTTTCAATTGTGTAAAATTTATGTTATTGTTTTAGCATACATTTCATATGGAGTTCATTGTAAGTCAGTACAAAATAAAAACATTCTTTTTCATAGCTGCTGACTTTGTGGGTTTTAGATACTTTTGACCCCCAATGATTTGATTGTGTGTTCCTCGAACCCCTAATATTTTTGTGCGTATTTCGTGGAGGAAATACACGTACGCACATATGCATAAATTTTGTTTTTTTGTTATCAATTTTTCAAGTTTTTTATTATTCATTTCCCGTTTACTACGTATATATATATATATATATATATATATATATATATAAAGTGTGTATAGAAATTTACCCCTCAGACTGTTTATTGTGCTTCAAAAAGAATCTGTTTGTTCGTGTTCATCAAATTTGATGCAATAGACAATACCTCAAGTACCATTGTTTAAGAGCATTTAAAACTGTCTCCTTTATAAAAGAAGGCGAAGCCAAATCTGATCATCCGGTTTCTTTCGCCCTCCGGGTGGAGAGGGTTTAGTGACATGACATTACTTCTTGAAGACCTGTGCTGGTGCACAGGTTGACAGCGGCCGTCTCTTACTCTCTGCAGCAGTCCCTGAAGGTCAACAAGGCTCCCACAGCTTTAGCAAGGCTGTGATTTGCTAGTGCGCAATATGCACTTACGGAGCACAATTTTGTTTGATTTTTTTAGAAAATACTAAACAATATTTCTGCAATTTTTTTGTAAATTTTTAGCTATGTCCATGTATATTTCAGTCTACACATGTACCTGTACAACCCCTTCAAAGTTGACTTCCCCATAGAGAAGTACAGAAGCAGCCTAAGTGGGGCATACTGGGCATACACAGCTGATACAAGTGGAGCTCACAGAAAACACTGGGTGTGTGGCTGATGCCATGTCCTCTACCTTCTAACCTCCTATTTTAACTCAGAAATCATTTGAAGAAAATTTTTTTTGGCATTTTTAAAATTGGTAAAAATACCTACAAATAAATTTTACATGTTTTTGTTACTTTTATAAAGACAATTGAGTTGGAAATTCACACAGTATCTGTGTATTACATGTAATAACGTTGCGCACACAAAAGCAAAATAAATGGAATAAATAATTATCTAGAAAAAATACTTTTCTGTAATTAACTATAATTTGCTTCATTTTATCATTTCAGGCATCATATTGTGCCAGATAATCTGACTGAATGAAATTTAGACTTAAATTCTTTGAAAAATGCATGGGTAATTCGATTAAAAATTTCTGGAACCCCCAATAATTTTTTGAGTTGGCGCTTATGTTCTTTTCATTTTCATAAAAGTTGGTAAATTTGGGGGGGGGAGAAAATCATTGTCATAACATTTCATTATGATGCAATAAAACTGGAATGAGAAATTTCTTTGAAAATATAATTTTCAAATTAATGAAATAACTAAACCACAGTCATTTATTTATTTGTAGGTAAAATCTTGCTTGCCGCTGGCGACACGGTGGTCTAAGTGCTGGCTTATGACCATTTGTCCGGAAGGGCAGAGGCGTAACTAGGTAACGAAGGGGCGTACTGCAGCTGCTAGTTATAGTTTTGTGGAAAAAAATCGAACACACACAATAATTAACCCAAAGACTCATATTTTGCTCTTTAACATAGATTTGCCTAAATGAATGCATAGTTTCACTTTTAAAACACAATGTCCCATAGATTGAATGTGTTTGGCTCTTTGACTTTGGGTTGTAATACAATTGCTCTGCAAAAGGTTAAAACAATATGATCACTCTCCAATCGCCCTTTCTCTGCGCTGCTGAGGAAAAGTGCAAGGCCACAGTGGGATTCCCCGTGGAGGATGTGGGAAAACAATCAGTTACCTAGGATTAAGTGCACGACAGGCGTCAACATTTATTCACAGCAGTCGCAGATGTGCAATGTGTAAGTGGACGATTTCTTAAAATTATTTATTTTAGTTTTGGACAAAGCAATTACATGTATTGTCAAATCTATTACTTAAAAATTTCAAATTACAGGGCTCTAGGTACCATCATTACTTTTGCAGACACTCTCCCTGACTCCCCCCTTGCCAAGCACCATACACACTCACACCACGAAAAATGCACCCACCCTCGTGTTCGAAATACTGGGAAAATTACTGTAATTAGGGGTGCTGAAGTAAATTTTGCAAGGGGGTGCATGTTTTGCTAGTTTTTTATGCCTCTGCAGAAGGGGTCCAGATTTCGTATCCCAGTGGGGCATGGATGTTGTGTTTGTCTTACGGCAAGGCTCTCTCTCCCTTCCCTGGAACCAGTGTGCCTCAATTAGGGACAGGCAACTGCTTATAGCCCACTGAATTGCTCACGGTGATCTTTAAATCCCAATAAAAAACAAAAAAGAAATTTATTTTTTTATTTATTTTCGGCAGATCAAAGCATTTTTAGCAGTAAAAAATTTGTATTTTGCTATGGTTAGGCAAGCGGTGCTTTCAATGCTTACATGGACCAACGGCTCCTGTTAAATTTACTATACCCTAATTTTAACCCACATGAATACCCTTGTATTTTATTCATCAGATGAAGGAAACAAGTGATTTTTTAAAATACCTAATTCCGACTACAGCAAAACTATGTAATAAATTATTTTTACATCTCTTATGGTCTCTTAAAAAATATCAAATTTATCTTAGTTATTCAAAAGAATAAGTTTTCCTTTTTAACCTGTGTGTAGATCAGTGTTGATTTGTACCAACATTCAGAAATGTTTTTATTTAGCTGTAGTTGTGAATTAAGGTATATATAGAAAGAGCTCTGTATAATGTGATGCACCATTTTTGTTCTGTGCAACATATTTCTTGTTGGAACCCCTCCTCTCCCAAAGAATATCTGTGTGTGCCACTGTGCACGA
The DNA here is from genome assembly GCA_039090855.1 of Macrothele yani. Lineage (NCBI taxonomy): Eukaryota > Metazoa > Arthropoda > Arachnida > Araneae > Macrothelidae > Macrothele > Macrothele yani. The sequence goes on along the minus strand of CM077031.1, from coordinate 79,588,413 downwards.
AGAATTGTAATAAGTTATTGTGCATAACAGCTAAACATACACAAATTAATTAAATGATGGTGAAAAACTATGACTCATGATGACACAAACATTATTCAGAATAATGAGAGAAAAAAGGAAGCAACAATATCGTCTACTTTTTAGAGATGCATTTTCGTGCTCTAATTTTGTGGAATTTCATTTACTTCATCATAAAAACTTGTGTGTCACCATATTGTGTTTGTGTGCATCGGTAATATCCAGAATTAGGACCATATGCAGGGTTGGCCTTTAGTGTAGGTGAGTAAGGTGACTGACTACCTAGGGCTGTCACTTCTAGTGATCATGCATTTTAAGTATATGTTGATTTTTTACATTTATCCAAATTTTAATGTATATTATCTTTAAAAAAAAAGCAGAAAATCATTAAGTAGATAAGCAGTTTATATGTTCAATGACTTATATATATATATATATATATATATATTTTCTGTTTTAGTCTCTGTTAAGACAAAAATATATTATTCAAATTGGATTGAAAATTGATATTTTAATGATTCGAAACAATACATGTTTTACAGTCAAAATAAATGTAGTTGTGAATTAATAGCTGCCAAGTCAATCTTTGCATAGGTCAACCAAAGTACTGAGGCTGGTGCTAACTACATTAACTAGTTAACAATCTTCTCAAGCAAGAGGTAGATTTTAACATGTTTAAATATTTCAGTAGTGCAATTCTCTACATTTAGTGAGGTACTTCTTGAAATTATTATGCTATGTTTTGTAGACAGAAAAAGATTTCTGGTGTGCTCCAAAATTTATTTTATCTAGCTTGTTTGATTTAATTTTGGAATTCACAAAAATATCCATGTTACCAAAATACCACAGGGTTGAATTGAAATGTTATTGAGGGGGGGGGGGGTAATGGCCACTGTGAGCAACTCAATGGGCTATAAGCAGTCACCTGACCTTAATTTAGGGTCACTGGCTCTAGGGAAGGGAGACAGCCAGTGCCACAAGACAAACACAGCATCTATGCCTCACTGGGATTTGAACCCAGAGCCATCTTGGATGAATAGTTGAAGCCAGTACTTAAGACCACTGTGCATCCCAAAATGGTTGAAGAAGCATGATTAACAAGTTTACTTTGTTCACAAACTATACTGTAAAGCAATTGGTTCAGAAAAACTTGGTCATCACTGACAAAAATCGAAGAACATATCTTGATAAAAACACTTATCTCCCATTTCTAGCACACACGGACAAACTGCTCAGCATAACAAGTCAATACGGAATTGTTTTGAGCTCATTAACACTAAACAGAGGAAGACAAAGATGGCTTTATTGTAATATTAAAATATACTGTAGTAATGTGTGAATGAAACAGCTTCTTGAAAGTCAAATTTATTAGTTACTTAAAAATTCCATTTTCCCACCTCTTATACCAACTAAGCAGTTTTGGGTACTGGAAATCAAATATGTAGGTATGTTAGCATTTGCTAAGGTAATGGCCCACAGACATATTCTACACAGAAAAGAGCAATAGTGCCAGTTATCAGTAAGGTAGTTCTAGACTAGTATGGTAGTTGTTAGATTAGTAAGGGAACATTTGACCTCAGAATTACAACTTCTCAGTGGAATCCTGGTCATATTGGCCCATATCCAGACAGAGAAGTTAGGTGGGGTGACTGATGATTGAGGTCAGGCAAAGGAGGTCGGACAAAATATTATAAAAGAAATCTAGTACTGTACTGTAAGTCGCTAGGATTAGGAAAAGGAAATGCAGGTTTGGCACCGCCCGGCCTGTTTCCTCTCTTGGCTATACCCCTGATGTGCATCAACAGGTTTTGAGTTTAGATTCCTTGATTTTTGGAAATAATGAAGTGCTTGCTTACTATGGTTTACAGTGGACCGCTTCAAATACCCCTAACATGGGTGATGTATGCACTCTGATCATTCCATTCTGTTTGGAGGGGAGAGATATTTATTGATCTGGTGTACCATAAGATTATCAATACCAGGAGCGGATGAGATGGGCAAACCAGGCCAGGAATTTTAGTTTTGCGGTCCACCATGAAAACACACATACCTAGAGAGGAGCACCTCATAAATTCCCATATGAAAAAAGTTCTGTTAGATCCTGGATAAAAGAAAATTGTTGAAATATGCATTATAAAACAAATTCAGTTTTGACCCAATTTTAACGATAATGTAATGATGAAAGAATTTTAAACATCCACTCATGGTTGAATGTAGCATCAAAACACACTAAAACGAGGTATTGTACCAGATAATTATTTTCTTTGGGAATAATTGGTCTGGACAAAGAAAGAAAAACAACAACAACAATAAAAAACACTAGTCTCTTGCTGACCCCATTTTCAACTAAATCACCATGCAGATCATTTTAGAAGTTGAAATTTATCCATTTAAAAAACATAGCCATTTTTCTATACAATTGATGTTTACATTTATTTGGTCATTGATCACCTAATGCACTATGATATTCATATGTTCTCCTTAAGTACACCTTGTATGAATCTACCCATTATCTTGATCCATGGACAACCATTTTGACTCAAGAACCAGTACTGATAAATTGTTTCTTTTAAGATAAAGTAAATGTGGGTGGGACACAATTTTTTTTTTAAATATCTGCAGGAGAATTGTTTTGTGCTCTGTGTCAGTCTGTGAATAAGGGAGTTAGGATGATGGGCCATCACACTAGGTACTACTGTCTCCTTCAAAATTACAAAAGATGGGTGGGACCTACCAATGAACAACATCTAGTGTAGTGATGGCCCATCATCCTTTAGCTTTTTGCTTTTGCTAATTCATTTAGAAATAGCATGCTTCATCCTGCAACACTTTTCTCACATAAGTACAGATCATTTTGGTATATTATTTTAGAGCAAATGCCCAACATATAAGTAGAAGGAAACACTTTTTTTCTTAAGGAAGTAATATTTTAGATAGAGGTGAAGCTCAAATATAGTTAACGATTATTATTTATAAGTACCACAATTATTTTTTGTTTGTTCTAAAACTCCATACCTATGAAAATGTGGGAAATTTCTCAAGTGGTTTCCAGTGGACTAATCACCCCTGATCAATATCTGCAAGAATAGAAGAAAAAGTGAATCAAAAGAAAATACCAATATTCATGCCAGAAAAAGATCTGATGCAAATAAGTAAAATAAAATGCATAACAAAAGTGTAATTTCATCTGCAGAAATACCAAAACAGTTTAAACTCATCATAATGAGAACTGTATCTTTTCCATATAACCCAAAGGGTCATTTCCCTATTTCTTGTGTGGGAAAAGTATTCAGCATGTACATATGCATGCTGAATAGTATTCCCATACTAGCTTCTAGTATCACAGTTTTGGTTATTTTTGTGAAACTTCTGTTTTTGTACTTAGCTACACCATGTATCTGAGAAAAGTATGCGACTCTTATCCCATATTCTATTTATTACCCATCCTGGCGGTAGTTTTGAAATTTTCTTGCAAAGTAATCTCCATTATTTGTTTGTGCTGTTCTTAGCTTTTTCCTAAAATTCATTCTGTTCTGAAGTAATATATTTTACCTATGTTACATCTTTACTTTTTAGTAAGAAACAAAATGCACATCTAAAAAGTCACCTATATAAAAGTGATGAAATATGTAGAAACCTCTTGGACTAGCTGTACTCATGAAATTCCAAAATCTGTATGTATTAACAATATAATATAGCTTTTTCTCTTTAACTACATGTTTGGAGAATGTCTTTTGTGTAAGTTTGTGCTTATACAGAACTCTGTTCTTTTCTTGCAATTGGAAAACATTGGTTTCTACAGCTATTTCATTTTTCTATTATTTTTTTTATGATTTTCATGCCCCTGGGCTCACTTTCCTGTGCCATAAACAATTTTTACTGTCACAATTTGTTGCCAAACATGTTTTCTGCTATGTTACTTGTAGCTTATAAAAACGATCTGTGTCCATCAGGTCCATAGCTTCAATGATTTTTCCATATTTAATGATGAATTATTTATCCTTGAACAAAGATCAATTTCCCATTCCTGCAAAAAAAATTTACTGACAAACTAGTATCAGGCTTTGGAAATAAACATCCAAACAACAATGAAAAAATTATATAACTTTTTTTCCTTTTAATGGATTAAAACAGAGTGAATGAACTTGGTTCCAAACAATTAGAAATCATCTTACAAAAAATGGTGTGTGTGTGTATATATATATGCATATATTGTACAAGGCTTCTCATAGGTAGAGAAATCATCTTACAAAAAGTATTCAAATTTTTTAATCTTTAATCTGGGCAATGCATTTTTTGCTACCATAATAGTACACCATTCCAGGGGACTTTAATAGGTATAGGAATCATCTTAAAACATGAATACATAGTTATAGAAATCTTACAAAAAAAGTAAATTTCATAAGTACATAAATCTTACAAAATGTGAATTTATAGGTACAGAAATCTTATACAATATGGATTCATATGTTTAAATATCTCACATAAAATGGATTCATAGGTAATAAATATCTTAAATAAAATGAATTCATAGGTACAAAAATAATCTTATGAAAAGCAGATTCATAAGTAGAAATCATTTTACAAAAATGAATTCATAGGTACAGAAATAATCTTATGAAAAGCAAATTCATAAGTATAGAAATCATCTTACAAAAATCAATTCATAGTTATATTGGGTTGTCGGAAAAGTCATGACATATTTCAGCCATGTTTTGCAAAGGTCAATTATTGATAGAAAGAACAAATATCAATCAATGATATAATGCCCGTTTTGTTCGATAACCTTTTGCTATCTTTCAGGGAACTGCAGAATGCCTCGTTCATAGAAAGACCTGTCTTTCGTGGCGAAAAACTGTACCAGGTACTGATTTACAGCCTCATCTGAATTGAACGTTATACCACACAAGGACTGTTGAAGAGAGCGAAACAAGTGGAAGTCTGATGGCCCAAGGTCAGGCGAGTATGCTGGATGTGGCAACACATCCCACCCAAGCTCCAATAATTTTTGACGGGTGATCAAACTTGTGTGTGGTCTCACGTTGTCGTGATGGAACACTACACCTTTACGATGCGATGAACGAGCTCTGAACGTTTCTGGGTGATGGATTCGTTCAAACTGTCCAATTGCCGGCAGTACACATTCGAATTGATTGTTTGGTTCCGTTGTAGGAGCTCGAAAAACATGACACCTTTAAAAATCCCACCACACTCGGACCAGAACCTTCTGCTGATGAATGTCTGCTTTGGATGTTGTTTGAGGCAAAGCAGCACGTCAAGACCAAGACCGTTTGCGTAGCACATTGTTGTACACAATGCACTTTTCGTCATCAGTTAACAGTCACTTCAAAAAAGGATTGTTTTCCTCGCGTTTAATGAGCATATTGCAGATGTTTATACGCGCAGTCAATTGAGCTTGTTTGAGTTCATGAGAAACCCACACATTGAGCTTGCTTACATTTCCCAGCTTCTTCAGGTGGTCGTGAATGCTTGAATGATGGATGTGCGATGTGTTTACATTCTCTCGTGTCGTGTAATGTGGGTTTGACTTGTCAATGCTTTGATTTGGTCGTCGTCAACCTCAGTGGGCCTCCCGGACCGAAGGGCATCGTTGAGGTCAAAATCACCAGCACGGAATTTTGCGAACCACCTCTGGCACTGATGTTCTTGTAGAGCATTATCACCGTACACTTTACGCAACTTTTCATAAGCATGATGCGCGTTCTTCTTTTTACGGAAGTAAAAGAGTAAAATATGGCAAAAATGCACAGTTTGGTCTTCCATCTTCAACTTGATGTCAAATCTCCTCAAATCAGCCAAATCGCTCACTATTCCTTTTAGACTGCAGCTAGAACTGGTACCTGTGAAATGCCATAGCGATAACAGAGCTGCGCAGGCCTCTAGTACCTCCAAAACTGCCATCGAGTGCCAAACTACGTCATGACTTTTCCTACAATCCAATAGATATCTTACAAAAAGCAGATTCATGGGTATAGATGCCTTACAAAAAGTGGATTCATAGGTATATCTGACATAAAATGAATTCATAGGTACAGAAATAATCTTGCAAAAAGTGTGTTCATAAATATCGAAGTCATCTTACAAAAATGGATTCATAGATACAGAAAGCATCTTATAAAAAGTGGATTCATAGTTATAGAAATGTTGCAAAAAGTGAATTCATAGGTGCAAAAATTGGACCTTTCCTGTTATCTGCCCGCGACTATTTGCTTTTGTTCATTGTTACATAAAATTACATTAATTGACTTCCAAATAAGAATGCTTTCAAGCAGTTCCCGATTTTGAGGGTATCGTTCTGCTTTGTTTACATGAAACCTGATCACACCCAACATTAGAGAAAGTAGTTCACGATAAATGGTATGGGGATGTATTGGTATATAAAATGACATTATAAAATAGCAAAAACCTACTTACTCACTTTTTAATAAATTTTAAACTGTTTAAGAAATTTATAAAAGAAAAAATTATACGTGTAAGAAAACAAATTAGGTACCGATATCACTTTGGTGGGGCCAATACACTACAATATCTTTCATAATTTCTAAAAATGGAACGTCATTAGTTTTCAATCTTTTTCGCCACATAAATTCACATAGGTAAGAATCCAACATGCTCCTATGAGTGCCCCAACGAGTTTTATTTTTAAATTTCGCCTTTCCCCACATAGGTTCCACTGATTAAGTATGGGCACTTGTGTTGGAATTTACAAAGTTCAGTGAATGATTTACCTGCAAGTGTAAATAATCTTTTTCAGATAGATGGTTAATAAATGCGTCGGATATTATTAACCATCTATCTGAAGAAGATTATTTTTTATGCGTCAGATCCTAACTGAAGAGATTATTTACCATGTGTAAATAATCTTCTTCAGTTAGGACTAGGATAACATCTGACACCATTCGTCAGATATCCTAGTCTCAAGACGTATATATTGATTAATAATTGGTATTAAAATATGGCTACTTTACTCTGGAACAGCTATAAGGAAGCACTCATGAGTTTCTCCACAAATTCCTTCAAAAACCCATTGCTTTGGCAACACACGACCAATGTTGTTTTTTGTTGTAGAAAATAAACTTTCATCTATTTCTACTGTGAGTCCTGGTCCTCCTATCAATGAAGGTTTCCTTAACAAACTTGCCGCACAAACTTCTTTCATATAATTAATCCAGTCCACACAATCCAAAGCGCAGACAAACGGTCAAAAGAACGTGATCACTGCGCATAGAGAAGCACGTGATAACTGCGCATGCCGCCCGGTGGCGCAGTGGTCTAAGCAATGGCCTCTGATCATTCATCCGAACGGGGTTCGAATCCCGGTGAGGCATGGATGTTGTGTTTGTCTTGCGGCACTGGCTCTCTCCCTTCCCTGGAACCAGTGACCCTAAATTAGGGACGGGCGACTGCTTATAGCCCATTGAGTTGCTCACGGTGGTCGTTAAACCTCCAATAAATAAAAAAAAAAAACAAAAAAAAACTGTGCATCTGCTGCCGAGGGCTCTGTGTTCTACTTTTGAAATTGGGAACTACTTGAAAGCGTTCTTATTCAGAGGTAAAATAGTGGTGAGCAGATAACAGGAAAGGTCCCAGAAATCTTTAAAAAAAAAGTGGATTGATAGGTATAGTTTATCTTACAACAAATGGTTTCCATATGATGAAATCTTGTTTTCACAACCCATGAATGATTGGCTCATTAGCATTTTCAACTACACCAAACTTTTGACAGCACGTTTAATAAGAAACAATTAAGATCATTCCATAGTAATTCACCTTAAAAGGAAAAGTTGGTTGCATGACTGACTTAGATTTTCTTTAAACTTTGTACACATGTTGCTGCTATAGAGATATGAAAAATTCAAATGGTTTGGCTCATTTACATGTGTAGCTGCATAACCTTGCCAAAATGTCATAAAACTAGTAATGTTTATACTATCTTTTCTTTTTAGGCATATTGGAGCAACACTGGAATGTTTGTTATCTGCAGGAAAATATATTTCCACAAATTCAAAATAAAAATACATCAATGCAAGAAGATGGAAGTCAAAAAAAAAAAAAAAAAGTACTGTGCTTCTGCAATTTAGGATCAAAAATGGTTTGTGTGTGTGCTGAAAATGAGGTACTGTTTTCAAAGGAAATGGTAGAAAATCCAAAGGCACATTATTTTTGTTATGAAAGTGAGGTCAACTATAAGTTTCTGTGCAATAATTTTCATTGGTCTCATTCTGCTTCTAAAAAATATGTGAGCCTCAAATGGTCCTGTTGGCAAAAAGGGCTGATTTAAAAAATTTTCTCATAAACACACCAACTTCAAAATTGTATGTTTTGTTTATTAACAGTTCAATGGAAAAGAGTTTACTTTTGGTGATTTCCTATATTATAATAGCTCTCTGACTCACATGATATTTTTATAAATAACCTCATGCACTTATTTTGTATTTCATGATACCAAAGGAAATGGAAATCAAAGTATTTATTAATGGCTTGTACTTCATCCGTAATTTTTGTGTTAGAAAGTTTTATGCCTGATTTACCCCTCAAAAAGTAATCATTTTTAAAACTATGCAATGTAAGTACTAAAAACAACAACAAATCTTCAAGCATCAAATTACTAACATTTAACAAAGATATGTGTAGCACTGATTTGCAACTGAGGATGCTGAAAGAAACAATGGATTACACAGCTTCAAACCATTTTATAGCAACTTCAGTGGTCTAATTTTACCGGTTTAACCAGGAAACTTTAGGTGAGTCATGAAATCATGTTTTGGCTAAATGTGTATCGAAAAGTAAGTAATTTTTTCGTAAGGATTAAAAAAAAAAGACTTCTAAATACAACACTGTTGGATGCGGTACAACATAGCAATAAGAATTTTGTTTGGTTTTCGTCTTTGTGTCGGATTTATCAGGCAATAAAAATTAGTGTATGGCAGTATTGTCAGTATATAGAAATAATATAAACAGAGATATATATTAATGTAAGGAATTGCTAAAGTATGACAAATAAAATTTTAAAAGTTTTTTGAAGTCGCTGTGATCTTCCCTTTATAAGAGAAACGACTGCCAATATAATATGGCTTAGACTAGGCCAAAGGGAACATTTTTAGGTAATTGCAATATTTCTCAGAAGAGATAAGAAAACAAAGAAAATTACTGCACAGAAACTTATAGTTGACCTCACTTCCATAATAGAAAATTAATGTGCTTTTGGATTTTCAACCCTTTCCTTCCACAGCACTTTATTTTCAGTACAAAACACAGACACTAACTTTTTTGATCCTACATTATAGAAGCACAGTACTTTTTCAGCTTTACCTATTTGCACTGCTCTAGTTTTATTTGGAATATGTGGAAAACATACTTTCTGTAGACAACAAAAATTCTAGTGTTTTTCCAATATGCCTGATAGTTTGGCAAGGCCAATTAGTTTCAATGCTCAAGTAAATGATGCAGGGTGCTTAAAATTTGGAATTTTTCATATCTATATAGCAGCAATACATTTATTAATTTTAAAGAAACCAGTTGGTCATGTTATCAATTTTTCCCTTTTTAAGTGAATTAGCCTAATTGTTTCTTTACTAATAAGTTGTCAAAAGTTTGGTGTGTAATTGAAAATGTAAATCAGCCAATCATTCATGGGTTATGAAAACAAGATTTTATTATATGGAAACACTTAAATTTTATGTACCTTACAGCTCATCACGAAGCCAATGGGCATCAGAAAGTGAATTGAGGAATATCAACTTTGAGAGGCGCTTTTTTGATAACCTGCTCCTTGTTTGTGTCATTGTATCTCCTGCTTTTGAAAACAATCTTTCTGCAGGCACCGATGAAGCTACGATTCCCAAATGCTTCACAGCCAAAGTGTACAAATTTGGGTACACTGCTCTGTAAGAATTCCAGGCAAGAAGTGCATCTTCATGAAGACCTATAACTGGCTGATTTAAGTACTGGCGAAGTTCAACAGGAATACCGCCAGGCATATCCCTATCATTGGAATTTCTCGCAGCTATCCTTCTATGGTAGCCCCACAAGTCATCATCATTGGATTCATCCAAATTAATTTCCTGCCTTGACTCAGTCTGGGACTCTACTGCTCTTACCCTTAAAAGACTGGCCAGGTTCTGAACTGCAGTAGAGCATGCTAAAGGATGCTGAAAATGAATTTTTTTGAATCTTGGGTCAAGAAAAGTGGCAAAAGCATACAGCTTAACATCTTCCACCCTGCTGAAGCGAGATGCAAATTCTTGTTTGAGCTTACCCAATAAAAGTATACCAACCTCAGTGTCTGGTTTTAAATTTCCTAATTTTTCTTCCACACTGTGGACAAGGGGTATAACTTTGGAACAGGTTATATAGTCTTGTCCAGACAATTCCTTAATAACCATGGTAAAAGGCTTCAATACTTTCACTGCATCTAATATAATTTCAAGTTCAGCTGCATTGATCATTGGAGGTGCCAAAGGGAATTTCAAAACAATTACACTAATTATGTACCTTAATTCCAGGAACCTTTCCAACATATAATATGTTGAATTCCACCGTGTTGGCACTTCCTGCACTAGTTTTTTAAGCTCGCCTTCGGTCTTGCCATCAGCAATTTGTGACTGTCGTAGTTCATCGGCAGCTCTGACACTTTGTTTAAAAAATGTGACAATGTCTTTCACTTTACTGATTACTTGCAACAAATCTTTAACCAGATTAATCGCCTTTACAGGCACTAAATTTACGGTATGGGCAAAGCCAGACAAGTGCTTTGCTTGGCCATACTTCTCCACCACTGCTTTTTTAATGTTTGCAGCGTTATCAGTAATTACAGCAGTAACTCTGCTGGATTCCACACCCCAATCATTTTCCAGCTTAACCATTGTTTGAACTAAGTACTGGAAAGAGTGGCTCTCAGATAATGGGTACATCCCCAATGTCCCACATATAACTTTACCATTTTCAATAAAGTGAATTGTCACACCTAAGTAGCCTTTTACTGTATTATCCGTCCAGATATCCATAGTTAATGTGAAAAATGGTGCTGCCTGAATTTGATCTTTGTACAGTAATGACATAGCATCATATTTTTCATCAATTAGTCTTGTTATAGTTCTCCTACTAGGCAAACTATACCTTGGGGCAGCTGCTTTCATCAGTTGTCTGAAACCCTTCTGCTCTACGATTGACAATGGTTTATTGTCTTTCACAACCATATATAACATGGCATTAGTTAGCCTGGCAGCTTTGATTCCACCATCTGGAAAATAAAATAACCTTATAAGTGTAAATGATTAACATTCAAACATTGCAACTACATTTTTACATTATAATATTAAATTTACTCTTGATAGCCACAGTAGCTTTTGTATAAATATTCTGATCCCAATCAGCATGCTGTTGCTGTAGATTTCTTAATTTGACAGTATCCCTACAAGTTTTCACATGCACAGATATATCTTTGTTTTAGCTAAATCTTCTGTAAGGTTATTAAGCTGTTTCATAAGATTCAGGATTCGGAAGTTACCGTTTCAAAGAAAGATCATCCGCTAAATTAACATTTCTGGTATAAAAATTTATTTACTGTTGTCTTAACCTTCTTGACCTATTTAAGGCAATCTTGCTCACAACTTTAGCTTCACACATGTCATCACATATCTCACCCATGAACTTCTGTATTTTACACTAAATATCCTTTTGAGGGGGGAAGGGGGTATGAATCTGGTTTTTGCCATAATTTTTTTCACCCTCCTATATTTTCTCCTGCAATTTGGGCAGAAAAAATTTCTCAGCACCTTATTGCTCATTCTCTCAACATTGCAAAACTATGTCAATATACTTATCTCCACTGTATTAACATTTTGCTTCACATTACACATCTGTAAGACATCTTAAACAAGACATATATGATGTCTTGTTTAAAAGGTCTTACAGATGTCACACTCTCCATGGTTAGCACCTCTCTTTAGCACACGGGCAATTCCAGTCTTTCCCACAGTATCCAGGTTTAAGTGAGAACTTCACTCACAGAAGTATTTATTCCTTATAATTTAATCATGTTTCTCTGATTCTCTTCCTCACATACAGTTTTACTTCCCTTGTTTTTTTCTACACCTTATATATTTCCAAGAATGCATTCTTGCCTTCCCCAGAATGTTAGTTCTTTCCTGTCCACCTTGTAATTTCAATTTTGTTTGTTTGTTGTTGTTTTAAGTCTTTCAACTTGTATTTACATTACAGCTAAAGTTCTGTTTCTCCTTTATCCTACATTGAGCTTTACTTGTAATATTAAAAGATACTGATCAAACCCAACATCTGCACCCTTTATATCATGAATGTCAACTAAATGTTTCAGGTGCTGATCATAAAAACACCAAAAGCTATTACACTTCTTTTTCCCAGAGTATAGTATTCCCATGTATTAGTGCAGATGTATTTGTGGTTGAAAAATGTATTACATACATGGTACGTACATGTCCTGGAATTCCATTTTGTTCTAGAATTTTATCCATTCCTGCCTTTTTTGTCCTTGCACGATGTTTTGTAGTTGAGGATTTTTCTTCTAACATACCTTATGTCAAACAAATTTCCCACCCTACCTCCTGCAAAATGCACTGGGGGCTGTTGGTGGAAAACAACTCCCATTATTCGCAACACAGAGACGATAAATTGACAATCAGGGAAATGTGAGAGGAATGTACTTAAGCTGCTGCAGGAAAACATTTCCTTGAAATATGAATGTAGATGGGGATGGGGTGGGGGGCAATGCAGGAATAAAGCCTAACAGTAAGAGAGTACAACACAGTTGGAGAGTAACACTGATTGATACCACTCTTGGGTTCTACTGGCTATGACCAGACTATTCTACCTTTCACAATGGTACTCTCTTAAGTCAACTTGGGATCAACTTTCACATTTAATAACTATAATATGATAGTAACAGGATGATCCCAAACATGCTCATTTTTTGGCAAAAAAGTTCCTAATATCCTAAAAAAATACAATAAAAAGAATTACATAAGCTAATACATTAAAGTGACTTAATTGTACATCTCACCTTCATAAGCCATCACATTTGAGAAAGCCCTTAAAATGGTTATTTGGCTTGATACTCCTTGAATAATGGAAGCATCTCTTTGGTTGGTTGCTTGATCAACAACATGCTGACTTGTACTGGGTCCCAACAGTGACAATATGCGCTGTGCATTGCTGTAGAAAAAAGAAAATATCAGAATTGTCTGTTAAGATAAATAAGTCAAACACTAATACACTTATTGAAAGATTAGGGATTTTGTAACTGTTATGTAAATACATGGTATATTGAGACAATTCAATATGGTCTGTACTTTAATATCATTAGTGCCACTAAGGTGCTCCAGCCAAGACTGAAAATTGAGTGTGACTCACAGTGAGGAGTTTGGCCTCGTTAGTCAATGTAGCAAGGAATTTATATATAGTTACCTCCCCCCAAACACAGCTGTATAGTCTAAATACTGATAATTAGGGAACTCACCTTGCTGACACACATACACACCAGCAGATAATAAATCTGTCATTAAAAATAATTGCTAAATAAGAAAATAGATACCAGTCATATATAATACATTTAAATTGATGTATTCTAATGGTTACTTAAACACTGAGGCCGCCTCGGCAATGCAGCGGTTTAAACAATGTCCTGTGATCATTTGTCCGAAAGGGGTCCTGGTTTGAATCCCGGTGAAGCATGGATGTTGTGTTTGTCTTACGGCATCGGCTCTCTCCGTTCCCTGGAACCAGTGACCCTAAATTAGGGATGGGCGACTGCTTATAGCCCATTGAGTTGCTCACGGTGGTTGTTAAAACCCAATAAAAAATAAACACTAATTCATTGAAAGTTACTAAGAATTGAAACCTTCATTAGATATTAGGAGGGGGGGGTTAAACGGAATTGCATATAATTTGCAAAAATATTAAAAACGTAACTATTTGTAAATAATTTCTCGAAGATGAAACTTTTTCCTATTGATCTTGATTTCTCTAGAAATATGACCGTATTTTCTAATAAATTTTCTTAATGAATGAACATTTTTCTTATCGCTGCTTGAAAACCATCACAGGAGAAAGCATTTTCTTTTTCTGAGGGAACAATTCAAGTTGAAACTCGTAATTTCGCCTGCGCGTGCTAGAAATGCGCCATTTCCGTAACCCCCATACAAGTTGTTTTCACGGCAGAATGGAAAGCGGCATTTTGCGTTTTAAACTTTAATTTAGCTTAAAATGAATGTTTTACCATTTATAAGTTACTGTTTGCTATATCAAGGTGTGAGCGTTGTTGGTCGCCGTCAATCACGGCGCGTAAAAAGTCTTCTTTTTGCACAATGAGTAGGAAGTGGCGTTTTTGAATTATAATTTCATTAAGCAAATGATTGGGGGGGGGGGGATTCCTTGATATAGCGAGAGAGAGGTGACTAAGGAATGGCAAAACATGCATTTTAAGTGAAATTAATTCCAAAAATCGTCACCGCCGTGAAAACAGTTCTACGGGTCACAGAAATGGCGTTCATTTTCCACCACGAACAGATTAAGTACAGACTTTGAAATTTAATTTTATTTTAAAATAATTGGGGAGGGGAGGTAATAATGCCAACTCCCTTGATTGATATTGAAGGAGAGTGTCGAAAAAGGTAGACACGCACTTCATTAAAAAAAATTCTGAAAAAAAAATACCGTCTCTCTTTTGCGCCATTACGAAAAAATAAGATTTAAAACCATTAGAAGCACTCGGCCAAAACTTCTGTGCCGCCCCGGTGGCGCAGTGGTCTAAGGCGCTGGCCTCTGATCATTCGTCCGTAAGGGGTCCGGGTTCGAATCCCGGTGAGACATGGATGTTGCGTCTGTCTTACGGCACTGGCTATCTCCCTTCCCTGGAACCAGTGACCCTAAATTAGGGACGGGCGACTGCTTATAGCCCATTGAGTTGCTCACGGTGGTCGTTAAACCTCCAATCAAAAAAAAAACAACTGAAAATAACGTGCTGTATTCACAAATCAACAACTATAAAAATATCAGATACTTGCGAAATAGTCTCTGTATTTCTATTATGTATTTCTGATTTCTTTGAGAATACGTCGATACCCCCGCCCCAGTAGGACTCAGTTTCAGTATATAAGGATATTCCACATTTTGCTTAGAAATCTTATACTTTAATCTAAATAATACAAATTAGTTTAGCTTAAAATTATAATATTGCCAGTTATTATTCAGACACTTGCATTTACCTTATTAGAATTGTTTGTGGGAGTTAGCATATAACTACTACCCCCCCCTAATACTACTATTTAGGATACTTATTTTCTCTTTTAAAATATCTAATTAATAGTATTGCGGGAGGGGGGATGGTTAGTAGTTACTTACTTGTATTAACACCAGTGGCGGCTCGTGGTGTAAAATGCTGGTGAGGCAAACGGTCTTGATGTAAATGTAAAACAGTAACACATATGTTATTGAAAAATATATAAATTCGTATAACGTTATAGGAACATATATATATATCAGTGGCGTAGCCGGGGGGTCGTGGTTTGCACCCCTAAGTAGGCGAGACAGTTAGCTTTTTCTAAGCACGTTTTATAGATAATTTCCCTATTTAAATTCATTGATTTTTACATAACTTACAATGTAATACAAATAAATTACATTGATACATAATATCAATGCAATTTCTTGATAATAGAACAGAAAGTAAAGCAAAGCAGCCAAAGAAGTTGCTTTATTAACTTTTTATTAAAACAACTATAATTTATTGCATTTTCTTCATTTTATTAAATTAGCTTCGTTTTGTATTAATGTCCAAGATGTGCGTACGTACTCAATAGAAAAATATTTCTCAAGCGCCCCCGAAATTGTTACATGTACTTATACACAGTTATACAGCATAAATGCAGAAACCCCTCCCCCCCCACCTCAAAAGTTTCATGTCAAAGGCAGTATCACCCATCGGATATCTTTGAAGTCCTGGGTTCGAGTCGGCTGAATCATTAAAATCCACTGAGATTCGGAAGTCTCGTTAAGCCATTGGTCTCGGTTAGGCGCCTTGTTATAAACAGCTGTAAACCCCATCACTTAGGGCTCCATCCCATGCCATTTAGCCCTTATATACAAATATTATTCAACAGTAATGGAATAAAATTATAGAAATATATGAAACACGGCGTGGGAGTCTTTCTTCACGAAAAAAATCCAAAAATTTTAGAGGAAAAATGTGCATATACCACTATATATATATATGTGTGTGTGTGTGTGTGTGTGTGTGTAATATACGCTACTTTTGCAACAATATTTTTATGAAAACAATTATTCAATAATTTTACAACAAAGAAAGAAATATTTCACCTGTATTCTTTTATGTAATACACTTGAGCGAAAATACGCAATTTGTGCGGTTTCTTTAGCTAGTCAATGCGTCACTCACATCCCAACGCCAGTCGGAGATCCACTTCTTAAAAAATTCAAAGTAAATCATTTGAATAGAAATTGTTTTCTTACGAAATGTTTCTTGAGCTTGAATAAAAGTCACAGTTCGATTGGCATATTAGTGAAGGTGCATTTAGCACGGGTCATAAACTGAAGTCCAGGCTCGTGATAATTATTAGCTTCGTTTGTATTAATGTCCAGGAGAAGTCAAGGAAGCACATTTCTATATAAAAAAGTATTAGGTAATTTAAACCTGGGAATTAAAAACAGAGGAATGCGATATTAATTTGCTTTGGTCTCGAAACAGAATGCTTTCAGTTTATGTTTTATAAATAAGTTCAATTCTGCGATCCTTTTTGGCTGCAAATTTGTCTATGATCAGATCATAAAATGGTTGAGTGGACATTAGATGGTTCAGCAATTCTTTCTCGATTGAAATTTTAGCGAGTGAAGACAAACGATCTTGTGCCGTTGTATTACGGAGGTAAGTCTTAATTCTCTTCAAACAAGAAAAACTCCTTTCAGCAGAAGAACTTGTTGATGCCAGTGTCAATACAAGAGAAAATAATTTGTAGGCTTCTGGTAACACATCTTTCAGCTCGTTTTCTTTCATTGTTTTCAAGGTTTTCTGAACACCGAGTTCCCTGAAGTTGTGATCATTATATAAAAAATCTAATTCGTTTTTTAGTCGTTGTGTGTCTGTAAAAATGTTTGGATAAATATTTTTGAGAGTGTTAAGGGCACTGGATGGAAATGACTCTGAATAACTATGGTATTTTGAGCTGTCAACTAGCTGCAGAAACTCGAGCTTTCCCATATCTTCAAATCTGGTATTTATTTGGATTATTATGCTGTCAACGATTTCAGAAACAAAATTTTGTAATAGTTTTCCACTTCTTCTTCAGTCAAATGTTTCTTTTGGCGACATTTAGGACCTCCACTCAAACTAATTGCTTCACTGAAATGTTTCAAGTAAATGGTTACATTCCTTTTCTTATTTATTCGTTCGCAACATTGTTTAATTTGTCTTTGGCAATAACTGATATCTAAAGTCTTTTTTGTAAAACATCAAATAATACATCCGTAATTCCAAAAATGTCATCAAAAATCAGTGATAAAAAAGCAAATTCAAAATTAGTGAAATTTTTCAAATATCCTATGGCTCCGTTGATTGATTCTGCCGTTGATTCCGGGTCATTCATTATGTTTTCAAACACATTCTTTAGTTTGCCCCATTCGCTTACAATTAAACGCAAAATGTGTGAAAGTGATGCCCAACGTGTTTCCGCTATTTGAGGAATCCGTTTCCCAACAACTGAATCTGCTACGTGGTTCTCTTGGCAGATTTATGAAAAAATGAGGGCATGCTGGATACAGTTGCGAAATATATGCGACAATTTACAATACTTTTGCACCCCTGTTGTAGGACAAGGTTAAGGCGGTGGGCGAAACAGTGGGTAAACAAATCTTGCGGGGCTTCTAGCTTGACTCTTTTCTGCAGACCGCTCAACTCTCCAGCCATAACGCTTGCACCATCATAACACTGGCCTACTAACTTTGATTTAAAATCAAACTCCTCCAAAACCGATGCTAGCAGATCATACAGTGCCACAGCAGTCCTGTCAGTGCTGATATCATAAAAACCAAGGAAGCGCTCAACTACTTCACAATTTGAGTCCAATATGTATCTGACAATTATTGAACACTGTGATTTTTGAGTAATATCAGTTGTATCATCAACTTGCACTGAAAAAAATTTTGACTCATTAATTTCGCTTTTAACACATTCGTTTATATATTCATGAATACACTCCAGTAAATCATTCTGTATCGTTTTAGATTGTCCAGAAAATAAGCTTCTGTATTTCTTCAAAATGTGCTTTTAATTCTGGGGTGCTCCTACGAAGTAACAAATGGAACATCTCCTTGAAATTACCTTTATTTAATGAGGAAATAGATTCATCATGTCCTCGAAAAGGCAGTTCTTGCTTGCTTAGAACGACAACTAAATCGATTATATGTTCCATAAAAAGCCTATTTAGTCTGACCTTTTCATTAAACTTAGCTTTATGAAGCATATCAGAAATAGTGTTTATATTTTTTTCCATCCGTTTCAGACCTACGTGATTAGTTATATGCTCTTTAGAGCTTTCGTGCAATTTTGCACTACGAGAAAAGTTTTTCAGATCAAAATAACCCGTTGTATTCCACACATTTTTCTTATTGCTCAAAAGTAAACATGGCCAGCAAAAGAGAGTTTGCTTGTAATAGCTACCAGAAAGCCAGGGGAAAATCTCGTACCATGATTTATTGAAAGACCTAAGAAACGATTTGCCGCACTTATCTTTAGATATTGAACTTATTACAGGTGTCTGTCTTCCAGATATGAGAACATCCCTTTTATTATAATCTTTCCAATGTTTAAAAGGAATTTCTTCCAGAACACAAATCACGTCGTTTATTGGGCCATTCATATTTTCCAACCCAAATCAAAATATGCTGTTTAGTAACAATAACAAAATAAAAAAAGAAGAAAACTCAACATTACTATGAACTAGCCAACAATCGCAAAAGAGAGGATTGAAAACACACTACAAAAAGTTAGACTCAAATATACTCTGACGAATAGTTAAAGCTACGTAGAAATCATCCTACTTCAAAGCATATAGAGGCGAACGGCGTCATCGCCTGTAAAACCACTTTTTACCAAGGTCATCTGCTCATTTTCCCGCGCCCATTGGATACACAATCCTTGGGTTCTCCAATAACAGCAGAGATGCGATTCCAGTTTAAGCGAAATGGAGGGTCGCCTCAGAAATTTCCTTTCTCTTACTGGAAGTCCGGCACCTCCTTAGGTAGACCTCGGACCGTGGGGGTGGGGGGTTCACTCTGTAGGGCTCTTCTCTGATCCCCAGTTCCCAAAACCGGCTTCTCATCGAGACGATTCAGCCGGTCGCCTCTAAGCGCTTAAAACATGCAGCTGCTTTGCAAAAATAATGATTCATTCCTCTTCTTGAAAGCCTTTTTTTAACCTAATTCATGAATCACAATGTAAATTTCAGTGTTTCATTTATCCTGCAAAGTTCTTATATCTTCGTTACTGACCGGTTTTTTTTTTTTTTTTTCACTTCTCATTCTGCGAATTTCAGGTGAGGCGGCGCCTCACTTGCCTCATCTGACGGGCCGCCACTGATTAACACACGTGGTTATATGCTAAACTTCCTCAAGCAATTCTAATAAGGTAAATACACGCGTCTGAGTATTAACTGGATGGAAAGATTATAATTTTAAACTAAACTAATTTCGTGTTATTTAGATTAAAGAATAAAAGATTTCTAAGCAAAATGTGGAAGAATATCCTTATATACTGAAACTATGAATCCTACTGGGAGGGGAAGTATCGACGTATCCTCAAAGAAACCAACCATGTGCGAAAGTAATGTATAATAGAAATACAGAGACTATTCCGTAACCATTTGTATCAGAAAAATTCAAAACGCGAAATATTTTCATTCCCGCTAAAACGGGCTTTTCCGCCGATTTGAAAAAATTCAGCCGGCGGGCGGACATCCAGAAACGTAGCGAAATCTGGTAATACGCTTTTTCCGACCGAAGACAACAGCAAAATCGGAAAAACTTCGCGGATGCAATTGCATCGAATTTTAAAAAACATTTTGAGCACTTTTAGAACATTTGGGGCAACTCAACAATTTCAGTGATCACAGAAATACGATTTTTCATGATTTTCGAAGGGAATAGAAAAGTAAAAGGGGAAACAGTTTTAAATAATCTGACAATCACGACAGGTTTCCAAAATTTTCAAAAGACGTAAATCCCTCTCCATTATAAAAGAATGGCAGCCATGCAATATTAATCAAAATGACATGATACTAGCATAGAAATATATCATATAAGCTGCAATTCGAAGCAAGAAATACAGGCGAAATACGTTTATCAATATACCTGCTGGAAGTGGAACCATTGCAAGTTGCACCTGGTGGGCCATCATCATCTGGCTGTTGATTTTGTTGCAGATTTCTATACACTTCCCTGTGATATCTTACAAGATGAGACCTCGTGTTTGAGGTATTACCACTTGATTTTACCATTTTAGAACATATACTGCATTTTGCAGTACTCTTATCAATCACGATAAAAAATCTGTAAATTTTACTTCTAGGGGCCATACTTTAAGGAGAAGGAAAATTACTAATGTTAAGAAAGAAATTTATTTCACACTAGCGGAGCAATTCCTCAAATGACTTTCTTTCCATGAAAGAAAACAAAAGAACTAAAGAAGTCAAGTTAGACCGTTAGGCAGAGGACACTCGGACAGTCACAAGACTCCCAGACCAATCTCAAGTAAATCCCAACTACCAATTCCCAAAGGTTACTCAAAAGTCAAAGGGAGCCTGAAATCACGGTTCTAGGAAATCCACGGCTATGAGCTGATAAATATATCGAACCCCGATATATTGATTTTTCGATATATCGAACCCTCGATATATTGATTTTCTGATATATCGAAACTTCGATATGAATATTAAATATCAAAATATCGGGGCAAATTATCGATATTTCGATATATTGATAAATATCGCCCATCCTAGTTACGCTTACCTGGCACTGGAAGGCCCCTTATAATGCAAAATAAGATCCACACCTTGGTGCATAATATCGAGTTTTTAACCCATCGTTACCTCACTATTCGGTATTGATTTGTTCTTAAATAAAGAACTTTCAGGATATATGTATAAAGAGTACCAGTTTATTTTACCTACTCTTTTTCTCTATCGCTTCGGAGATGTTACCACTCTGTAAGTAATGGTAAATGTGTACTTTAGCGTCCGATATTATTTAGTCGGAAAAATTGAAGAGTGCGGGAAAAGGTTCAAAAATTTATATTTGTAGAGAAGATGAAAGAATACTTTCGAAGTATTTATATGGGAGCACGATGGTTTGTTGTAAGAGTTCATGCAGCAGGCCTATAACAACGGAACGGCGACGATGCGAAAGTGTAGTTCGATGAATGGAAGCTTCGTTGAGAAAGGCAAGTAACAGGCGGAAGAATACAACAGGAAGCGGTTGAGCAATACGTAGTCATCGAAGCGTATTGTAGAAATACGCTGGAGGAAAGAGGTCAGCTTTACGCTGTATTGTAAATAGTGTTACTAGCTATTTCAATAGTGCTAGTGGCTCTTTCCAAAGTCGTGAGTCTCCACACTTCATTTCGGGTTTCGTCAGGGCTTAAAATTTCTTTATCCGGCACAATATGACAAGAAGCTATTGGCCTCCCTGTCATACTATGATACTACGATTTCTGAATTGAAGAAACTCCTTTATTTTCAAAAATATCCGTTTCAGGACGAAAATATGTGCGCTAGCTACGATGTACGGAATAACAGCAAATGAAGTGCTTGAAGAAATCTCCTACCCCTGCACATGTTCGAAACCATAACCAAAACTTGGGGTTTAAACGGAAACAAAACGTCTTACTCAACACTTCTGTCGTACATGAAAACATTTAC
The DNA here is from genome assembly GCA_039090855.1 of Macrothele yani. Lineage (NCBI taxonomy): Eukaryota > Metazoa > Arthropoda > Arachnida > Araneae > Macrothelidae > Macrothele > Macrothele yani. The sequence goes on along the minus strand of CM077031.1, from coordinate 79,566,412 downwards.
ATTCCCTCATTTCTTACCATTCAGAGACATTGAGACTCTAATAATGACATTCCGCACATTTCTTTCTCAAAAATTAAGAAAAGATTTGTGAATTACTTCCACTTGCGTAGGATTTCAGCACGCATCACACTCTTCCGCAGAATACACCCCACTCCTATTGTATTCTTCCGCGCATTCACTACGAACTCCTGCTCACTTCCGAAGCACGAAAGCTTCACGTAGTCGCCGTTAACATAGCTTAATCCTCCCGCATCAAACTACTGCATACCATCGTACTCGTAGATAAATACTTCGGTAAAATTATTTCACGTTCTCTTAAATTACTGTGTTTCTGTACCTTTCCTCATGATTTCGGATGCTTAAAAAATTGAACGTAGCACTTTTTCCGCACAGTTACATTTTTCCGACTAAATAATTTATGACGCAAAAATACACATATATCTACGTGTAGAAACCATCAGCAGTTACAATGGCTTTGAAAGCCTGCGGTATTGAAGATGCAAACATTAATATTATTAATAACATCCATGAAAATGCAAAGATTCTGCTATTTGAGAATACAACACCCATTAAAATTGGAAAGGGAGTGAGACAAGGCGACACTATATCTCCCAAACTCTTTAATGCCACTTTGGAAAATGTCTTTCAATAACTGAACTGGGAAAACAAAGGGATAAAGATTAATAAAGATTATCTAACTTACCTGCGTTTTGCTGATGACGTAGTCAGTGCTGCAACTACCCCATCAGAAGACAAAAGTGATGTGCAATTCTTTTACAACAAACGAAAATTTTTCGATTGTTGGGAAAAACCTGGAGATAAACAATACCTACATTTTTCTTGGGCAGCAGATTTCAAGTGAAGGTAACATTGATGAAGAAATTAATCGGCGTATTGAACTTACCTGGAGAGCTTCTGGAAGAAACAGTATAATTTTCAAGAGCATAATGTCTTAAAAGAACAGTGTTAGATCAATGCATCCTTCCAGTGCTTACATCTGGTGCAAAGACGTGGACCTTAACTAAAAGAGACACAAAAAAGCATGGAGAGATAAGAAGAGGAATTCGTGGATCAGAAAAATGACAAGAGTGGAAGATATCATGATCAGAGTAAAATACCTGAAATGGCAATGGGCTAGACATATTGGCAGAAGGACAGACCATCGATGGACAGCCGAAATTTTAGACTGGATTCCAAGGGACAGGAGAAGACCACATGGGAGATAAGTGGATGAAATTCGAAAGTATGCGGGAGTAACATAGAGGAGACTGGCACAAGAAAGACCGTTGTGGAAGAAACTTGGGAACACGTTCGTCCAGCAGTGGATTGACAATGATATCTACTTGAAGTAGTTTTCAGTTAGTTTCTGAATTGAAATCTCGTAGATTAAAGAATTTCTATGTTTGGTAGCAATAGTCGTTATTAAAGGAAATTATAATCATACAGTAAATGTAATAACATTTCATATTTTAAAAGCATCCAATAACCCTCAGTCAACAATTGCACTCTTCGCAGTGCTGTCGATGTTATCTGCGATGGTTTGCAGCAGTTGGTGCGGGAGGATAAAGCGATGCTAACAGCCACGACGTGAAGATTTTTGTGCGTCGGAACTCGGAAGGGAGTAAGAGATAGTCATCATCATCATTGTCAATCATTATCAATCCACTGCTGGACGAAGGTCTCCCCAAGTTTCCTGCACAACGGTCTGTCTTGTGCCAGTCTCTTCCATGTCACTCCCGCATACTTTCGAATTTCATCCACCCATCTTCCACGTGGTCTTCTTCTGGGTCTTTTCCTGTCCCTTGGAATCCAATCTAAAATTTCGGCTGTCCATCGATGGTCTGTTCTTCTGGCAGTATGTCCAGCCCATTGCCATTTCAGGGATTTAACTCTGATCATGATGTCCTCCACTCTTGTCATTTTTCGGATCCACGTGTTCCTCTTCTTATCTCTCCTGGTTACACCAAGCATGCACCTCTCCATACTGCTTTGAGTTGTCTGCAGCCTTTGTATGTCTCTTTTAGCTAAGGTCCACGTCTCTGCACCATACGTAAGCACTGGAAGGATGCATTGATCAAACACTTTTCTTTTAAGACATAATGGCATATTGCTCTTGAAAATTTTGCTGTTTCTTCCAAAAGCTCGCCAGGCAAGTTTTGTACGCCGATTAATTTCTTCACCAATGTGACCCTCACTTGATATCTGCTGTCCAAGATAAACGTACGTGTCTGTTATCTCCAGCTTTTCTCCATCAATCGATAAATCTTCATTTCTTGTAAAAGCATTGTACATCACTTTTGTCTTCTGAAAGTTCATTTTTAATCCCACTTCTTTACTCTTGTCAGCAAGTTCCTGGATCGTACTCTGTAGCTCTGATGGGGTAGTTGCAAAAATGACTATGTCATCAGCAAAACGAAGGTGGGTTAGATAATCTCCATTAATCTTTATCCCTTTGTTTTCCCAGTTCAGTGATTGAAAGACATTTTCCAATGTGGCATTAAAGAGCTTCGGAGATATGGTGTCACCTTGTCTCACTCCTTTTCCAATTTTTATGTGTGTTGTATTTTCAAACAACCGAATCTTTGCACTTGCATTTTCATAGATGTTATTAATAATATTAATGTATGCATCTTCAATACCGCAGGATTTCAGAGCCATTGCAACTGCTGATGGTTTCACCGAATCAAAGGCTTTTTCATAATCGATAAAAGCCATGCACAATGGAAGTTCATATTCCCTCGCTCTTTCAATTAGTTCTCTCAATACGTGGATATGATCTATAGTGCTGTAGCCACTCCTGAATCCAGCTTGTTCTCTCGGTTGAGCCATGTCCAGTGTCACCTTCAAGCGGTGTGAAAGAACTTTAGTGAAGATTTTATAAACCACTGATAGGAGGCTGATAGGTCTGTAGTTCCTGAGATCCTCAATGTCACCTTTTTTATGTAGCAAGATCATTGTAGCGTTGTTCCAATCCTCAGGAATTTTCCCTTCATTAAGGCATCGAGTGAAAATTTGGGCGATTACTGTTTCTATTTCTCCACTTGCTTCTTATATGATGTCTACAGTAATTCCATCTTCTCCTGGAGCTTTTCCTCGCTTCATGTTCTTGATTGCATGTGCAACTTCTGCTGGAAGGACTGGAAGAACTCTGGTACTGGTACCTTTCATGATGTCTGGAGTACATGTATCATCCCTTTCAGAAAATTTGGAGTAGAAATATTTCACTCTTGTCAAAATTTCGCCTCTATTTCTTGTTACAGAACCATCTTCTTTTCTCAGTGCCATAATCTGTTTTTTCCCCTTACTGAGATGTCCCTTTGCTATCTTTAGGCTTTGGTTGTTTTCAATTGCTTTCCTTACTAGTTCACAGTTGAATTTCCTTACGTCTTCAGTGATACTTTTTCGTACTGTCTTGCATAGCTCTATATATTCCACTTTGGAAGTCACATCTTCTTTAGTTGTCCTCATCACTCTTCTTTTTTGCATCAACATTTTGGTTTTTCCTGATAATTTGTTCACATGCAATTTGTTCTTAGACCCAGCTAATTTTGTTGCTGTTTCCATAAGAGCTTTGGTTACTTTTCTGTTAACTTCAGAAATATCCACTTCTTCCGATGTTAGGCCTTCTAAAGCAGAGAATCTGTTCTTCAGTTCCAATTTCAAGGTATTATGGTGTTTTTTAAGGTTGGTTATGTCAATACATTTTGTTTGTCTTATGAGCTTGCTACGTTCGAGTTTAGTGTTGAGGTGCATCTTACATCTCACCCATCTATGGTCACTGCCTGTGTTGAACTTGTTTAGCACACTGCAGTCTTCTATGACGAATTTTTTGTTACACATAATAAAATCAATTTCACTTGTCGTCCCATTTGGATGTCTCCATGTCCATTTCCTGTGTGGCTTTTTCTTGAAAAAGGAGTTCAAGATGAAAATCCCTTTCTGCCTCTGCAAACTCTACGAGAGTATTTCCACACTGGTTTCTGTTGCCGTGACCGAATTTACCTACTGAAGTTTCATTCTGTTGCCGGTGCCCTATTTTTGCATTGAAATCTCCCATAATTATCTTCAAGTGCTGCTTACCTTTATTATTTAGATGACGAATTTCCTCATAAAATTCTTCAATTTCTTCTTCAGCATGACTTGTGGTGGGTGCATAAGTTTGAATGATCTGAGCCTGGTATCTTCTCGAGAGTTGGATAACGAGTCGTGCAGCTCTGTCAGAGGAACTTTCAACTTCTACAACTTTATCCTTCAGTTTCTTGTTTATTATAAATCCAACACCACTAGTTCTGCCAGTATCTGTCCCACGATAGTAGAAGAGATGTCCATTTTTCAGTTCAATGAGATCTTCTCCTTTTCTCCTTACCTCACTTAGCCCGACGATGTCCCACTTGATCCTTTGTAGTTCCTCTTCCAATTCAAGAAGCCTTGAATCAGAAGATAGGGAGCGTCCGTTATACGTAGCCAAGGTCAGCATCAGATGGCAGCCTAGTCCGGTCCTCCGGGGATTCTTAGCACCCTCTGCCTTCATGTCGCACTGGCCGCTGCCTTGGCCAGGTACATTCCAGCTGCCGGAGACTGAGGGCCAAGATTTAAGTTGTGGAGTCATTTTGGAGGGGTTTGGCCATAACTAACCACGCTGGCCAAGCGGGTTGTGTCCATCCAACTGTCGCGGTCCACCTGACCAACATTGCATCTGTCTCGGACTCAGCGAGGTCCCAACCCTCAACCAACATTATAGAGGAACATAGGGGGAGGAGAGTGACAGTTCGTCCCCACCCTCATCCAAAATTACAGAGGAACATAGGGGGGAGGAGAGTGACAGTTCGTCCCCACCCTCAACCAACATTACAGAGGAACGTAGGGGGGAGGAGAGTGACAGTTCGTCCCCCTCCTGGTGACTCATCCTATGTGTAGTTGTGTTCGATTTCGGGATGTGTTTTATCATTTTCATTCCTCAGTTTTACTTAATTGGCTTGTTTCTCACCATTGTACCATGTTTTTCATACTGTTTGTTTTCATTGTCTTTTTTGGCCCTTCCTTCGTACTCATGGTTCGGTTTTACTTGGTCAGCCAGATTTGGGGATTTATGCCATGTTTTTTAATTCTGTCTGTTTGTCTTGTGTCTGGCACTCTTTGGCCAACCATGGCCCTTGAGCCAATAAAATCTACTAACCAACCAACCAACCAAGCGGGTTGGTGAGTGTGGGATAGCATTTCCTCTAATCCCGATGGTATAGTTATACCGCTATTGGCGGTCGTCAGAGCCCCTTTAGTGGGAACAGGATGTACCACGAGAAGGCAGGGTTGACATTTGTCAAGGAGAGGCTGTGATGTTACGCATCACCTGACCTACGCGGTAGAATACAACAAGAGTGGGGTGTAGTTTTCGGGGGAGTGTGATGCGTCGTGTAATCGTGTGCAAGTAGAAGTAGTTCAGAGATGTTTTATTAATTTTTGAGAAAGAAATGTGCGGAATGTCATTATTAGTAGTTTCACAATGTCTCCGAATGGAAAGAAATGAAAGAATGTAATTGTTTTCATGTAAGACAGAAGTGTTGAGTGAGACGTTTTGGTTCCGGTTGAATAGCAAGGTTTGATAATGATTTCGAAGATGTACAGGGGTAGTAGATTTCTTCAACCAATGCATTTGTAGTTGTGCTGTTATTCCGTACATCGTAGCTCAGAGTTTTTCATCCTGAAACGGATATTTTTGAAAATGGAATTTCTTCAATTCAAAAATCGTACTGTGGTAGGGAGCCCAAACCCTGTCGAAATCCGAAATGAACTATAGAGAATCACGACTGCGGAAACAGCCACTAGTGCTGTTGAAAAAACTACTAACACCACTTACAATGCTGCGTAAAGCGAACCTCTTTCTTTCAGCGTATTCCTACAAGACGCTTCCATGACTACGTCCTGCTCAACCACTTCCTGTTGTATTCTTCAGCCCGTAATTTGCCCTTCTGAACGAAGTCTCCATTCACAGGACTACACGTTGACGCCGTTGCCGCTCTGTCATCCTAGGCCTACCACACATAATCTTCCAAACCATCGTACTCCCAGGTAAATACTTCGGTAAAATTATTTCATTTTATCTAAAAACACTATATTTTTGCAACTTTCCCCATTATTTTGCATGATTAAAAAATTTTATGTCGCACCTTTCCCACACAGTTTAATTTTTCCGACGAAATAATTTAGGACGCTAAAGTACACATTTATGAAAAAATGTTCTGAAATTTTGTAAAACTTAACTCAGCCAGAAAATCAGTCCGATAAACTGCTGAGGAAACACAAATGAATTCTGAGCAATGATTCTTCTGCTTTCCGCTGAAAAAAGTTGGGACTATTTTTCTTAGCGGAGATAGCTGTTTTATAACTTAAATAGTGGTACACTTTTAGGTTGCCTCGGAGTATAGCTACCCTTCGTAGAAAGTATTTGCAGCAGTAGTTAGATCGATTGAGAAAGAGCTCTGGAATAACCCTGCAAAAATTTATGGGCTCAACTTGTTGAAGTAAATTTGCTGTTAATATTATTTCGTTTACCTTTTGCTTGTAGTAGGCAGCACAGAAACTACGGTTCAACATGTTCGTTTGTAATTGCCATGCATGTGATATTAATATGGAAAAAATGAAAAAACGTAATGCAACTAAGAGGAAATATTTCTAAAACGTCTTTTGAAGAACAGGACGTGCTTATATTATCAATATGTTCGTATATCAGTCCGTCAGACCCTTTGGACGTTATACTTCTGCACCCGTGGGTCCGATTTAAAAACACCTTTTTAGCAATCGGAAGCCTGAAATGTGCGAACGATAAATATGTATTTGCATCAATATCTGTGTTTTTGTAGCTAGTAGAAAAAACCCCACAGATTTCTCTGTTTTTGAAATCTTCATTGAAAAAAAAAATTCTGTCAGGTACTATTCACTAAGGAAAGCATTTTACTCATATTGTATGCTCGAAACAAAGCACAGGTTTTCCGTCAAGAGGCGCATAAGTCATATTTTCTATATCCCTGCTTCAAACATTCCGATTTGTAAAATTCTTGCTATGTCGGACAAACTTCTGATAAGAAATGTTGACTGGACATGCGAATCAGAACGCTTTCAAGTAGTTCCCGATTTGGAGTGTAACGTTCCGCTTTGTTTACATAGAACCGCCAATCCTTCAGTTTAACTCGGACCTAAGTTTTGTAGCCTTTTTCCACACTACGTAGAATAGTAGGCCTTACAGAACCTGAAATTGAAATCCATATGTGGGACTAAGGCATATTTTTGTTTAATAATTTTTACAAATTTCGCTGGGCCTACACGTGCGGCGTTGTTTGCGATTTTGTCTAATATACAGATGTCTTTGTTTATTAAGATATATAGATTTAAATTAATATAAACATTTTCAAAGAAATATAAAATTTCTTATATACAATATAAAAAAGTTCTGGAACGTTGAAAAAGTTCCAGAACTTTTTACATTAAAAAAGAACGAGTACATATAATACCTGTTTATGAGGTGTTTCCTTCGAAGTAGTTACCCTGTGCAACTATGCATTTTTGTCAGCGCTCATACAAAGATTTAAATACAGATTGCGAGCCTTCTTTTGCCACATCCTTCAGTGCCTCATTCGCAGCTCGTTGCACTTCTTCGGAACTTGAGAAGGGTCGCCCCTTAAGCAAATTCTTCATACGGGGAAAAAGTCAAACGCGGAGAAATCAGGGAAATAAGCTGGTTGTGGAAGAACGGGAATGTGATGTTTGGACAGGTAATCGGACACCAGGAGGGATCTGTGAGCCGGCGCATTATCGTGATGGAGCACCCACGAATTGGTCTTCCAAAGATCGGGTCGCTTGCGTCTCACTGATTCTCGGAGACGTTTCAGTACGTTGACGTACTCTTCTTTAGTCACTGTACGACCATGTTGAAGGAATTCCTTGTGTACGACCCTCTTGCAATCGAAGAAAACTGTTAACAAGACCTTTCTTTTGGAGCGGTCAACCTTGAACTTTTTTCGGTCGTGGTGACGACGGTGATTTCCACACTTTTGATTGTCGTTTAGATAGGATGCACCAAGTCTCATCGCCAGTGATCAATCAATTCAAGAGATCGGGATCTGAATCAACTGCATCGATGTTATCCCCGCAAACTTGCATGCGCTCATCCATTTTTTCTTGTGTCACGTTTTTAGGAACAATTTCTTGGCACACGGGATGCATGCCCAGTTTCTCTGTTAAATGGCATTCCAACTTCCAACTGAGATGCCGGCAACTTCTGCAACAGCTTTTCGACGGTCATTTCTCACAATTTCTTTGACAATGGCGATTTGTTCATCCGTTGTGGATGTTGAAGGTCGTCCTGATCTCTCATCATCCTCGGTACTCTGTCGCCTGTTTTCGAATCATCTATGCCACTTATAAACTCTAGTTCGATTCATTGCACTCTCACCGTACGCTGACTTAATCATTTTAAAAGCCTCAGCGAAAGATTTTCCGATCAGGAGACAATATTTTACACTTGAACCCTGTTCAAAATTCGACATCGTTGTCCTCGTGACGGAGAGCCTCGAATGCCTGTAAACACGAACTACGCACATATGCTGTACGTGTTGGATCTGGATCAAACCAGTCCAGTCTGATCGGTCACATGATGCTCTTCACTTGCTCAGCTGGGAATGACGTAATTCCCTGATATTTGGCAAATATTCAAAAAGTTCCGGAACTTTTTGAACGTACTAGTATGCACTGAGTGGCCACTTCATTATGACCACCTGACAGTTTTAAGCAAATGAGCTATGGCTGCACGCTGTTGCCGCCAGAGGGCGTGGCTAGTATAAAAAGGAAAAAGCTTAGTGCTTGCGACAGTAGTAGAAGTGATTTTGGAGTGACAGATGGGTAAAAAATGCGATTTGACGGACTTTCAACGTGGGATCAACTAGTGCATCCTGTCATGTGGGATGATTGTAGGCGCTCGGAGCCTTGGAGCGAGTATCACCGAAACCGCCGCATTCGGGAAATGTTCCAGAGCAGCTGTTGTTAAAGTGTTTAAAGACTGGACTGTCAGCCAAAAATCTGGGTCTCTTCGTGCAACGTCTGGTCGTCATCGACTAGTGACTGTTCGGACGGAACGGAGAGTGTCCAGACTGGTTACAGACAACAGAAGGGCAACAGTGCAGCAAATTACAGACCATATTAATCAAGGATCTCCTCAAATGACCTCTGCACGCACTGTTCGCCGCAAACTGCATCGGATGGAATATGGCAGCCGAAGGCCTGTTCGAACACCTTTGCTGTCTGCAGTTAACAAGAGAAAACGTCTCCAGTTCGCACAGGAGCACAAGGATTGGACAGTCGATAATTGGAAAAGTATGTGGTCCGATGAATCACGTTTTCAGTTGCACCATGCCAATGGCCGAGTGAGAATTTGGCGGAAACAGCAGGGAAGCATGGACCCCATACCCTTCAAGCTGGTGGAGGCAACGTTATGGTTTGGGGAATGTTTTGATGGCATGCTTTGGGCCTTTAATTCGTGTTGATCAACGTCTGACTGGCACATCATATCTAAACATCGTTGCGGACCAAGTGCATCCTGTCATGTGGATGGTTTATCCCAATGGCGATGGCTACTTTCAACAAGATGATGCCTCCTGCCATAGTGCTCGTATTGTACATGATTGGTTTCAGGAACATGCTGGTGAGTTTACTTTGCTTAGGTGGCCCCCACAATCTCCAGATCTCAACCCCATTGAGAATTTGTGGGATGAAGTTGAACAAGCCATCAGACAGCTAGATCCACGACCCTGCAATCTCACACTCCTGGATAGTGCTATTCATCAAGCATGGTCTCAGATTCCACAAACCACCTATCAACATCTCGTGCAGTCCATGCCACGAAGAATCGACGCATTATAAAAGGCAAAAGGTGACTCACCGAAATACTGAGGAAGTGGTCATAAAGTGGCCACTCAGTGTATATACATATGTCGTTCTGCAATGAGTTACGAGTTCCCTAGCGAATAGAGGGAGTTTAAACCACCGCTACCGTGTACCAGAAGTGGTGAATCCGTTCCTTTTCATCCTGGAACGTACGCTTGAACTGGAACTCGGCTAAGTAGCCTGGATAATGGGGCTTCCGACTTCCGTAACAAGGAACACCACCACTGTACTTCTCGCCAAACTCGCTCAATGGTATTGGTGTGAACGCGAGTCTGAGAATCGAAGAAATGGAATGCCTAACAGGGAAGTGTTACAAATCTATGTCGTTTGAGGTGTAAATGTGTAGTTTAGCGTCCTAAATTATTTCGGCGCAAATATTGAAAGAATTCGAAAAAGTGAGACGTGCAAATTTTAAAGTATGCAAGTTCATGGCAAATGGAGAAAAAATGTCATTTTTGTAGTGCATTTTAAAGATTTTTACCATTATATTTAGGTGAAAGTACAACGCTGCGAACAGAAGCTCCGATGACGACGTCAAGCTTTGCTCCGCTGAAGGGATGGTTTCATTCGGTGGTCATTTTGCTGGCGGAAGAGTGTAACAGAAAGTGGGAACGTTCTTTCCAGGAAAGCGTTCCATTTTGCACTGTTACGCCACAGAAAATAGCTCCTCATTTCTCTCTTAGTTTTCAACATCAGAGTCTGACAACTTCTTGACTTTTTCGCGTACGATTCTTTGATGCGCAATGTATAAGGTGTCTTCTTCATCAACTGTTCTTTTTTTTTTTTTTTTTTTTTGTACTCCAGTTTGAATGAAGTGCGAACCACGCCGTCAATAGGAGGAGCAAACGTTTAACTTTCAGATGCCAACTTCCGTTGCTGAGAACGCGACAGGTAGTACAACACTTTTGTAGAATAAAAAAAAAAAAAAAAAAAGCATCTGCATACTTCCTATTTCGATCAGCGATGCATATGCGGAAGGTCGAAACAATTGTCATCATGTGGTTTCACAAACTGCGACAGAAATGAAGAACTATTTTTTCCAGCGTAGTACTACAAATTGGAACGCTTTCATGGCAAGAACGTTCCCCGTTCCTCATGTATTTTTCCGCCAGCAAAATGGTCGCGGGCGCAGAAATACAGGACACAAAAACGAGACATAGGGATGACAGACACGGCCCAAAAAAAGTAAGACGATAAAAAAATTTATTACTTAAACATATTAAGCTTACCATTATTCTTCAGTTAACAATGACAGAACTAATACAAAAATTTAGGTATACTTAGCGGGGGACTGTATTTCACCACGATGGTACCATGAATATTTCTCCGATTAAGTAATCTTACGCAGCAAGCTTCGGTCTTTCAACACCTTATCATAAAAATTCTCACACTCCATGACATAATATTCTCTTACAACTAACATAGCTCTCATTGTCTCAACACTTTAACTAGAATTCTCTTTTGACCACATACTGTTCGTAACAGAAAATATTCTCTCAACAGGTGCTGTACTTCCTTGGAGACAAAGAATAAACTCTACAATATTACAAAAGTCCAGGCGTTTTTGCTCATTTATTAAAAAAATTTCTGGACCAATATACAAGTAAATTTATAGTTTTTATTAAAAACGGGACAAAATTGACATTTTTATTAAAACGACGGGACGACCGGGAAATATGAAAAAAAAACAGTACTGTCCCGTTCAAAACAGTACGTATGGTCAAAACGGAATGTTTGGTCATGTAAATATTCCAGTAAAAATCTTTAAAATGCACTATACAGATGATATTTTTTCGCCAGTTGCCATGAAATTGCTTACTTTAAAATCTGTATGTCTCACTGTTTCGCAAACCTTCAACATTTCCAACGAAATAATTTAGGATGCAAATTGGCTAAACTACGACTGCCATAGGGCTATGAAAATTCAAATGCTCTCCACTCGTCCAGAACCTCAAGTTAAGACATCGAAAAAAGTCTTTGTCTTCGAAAACCAAGACTTGGTATCCGAGAGAGGGGGACGCCATAGTGCGTTAGCACGGCGACCCCCTCTCTCCCCGGCACGAAATTTTGTTCCCCAGCAACACCAACACACTCACTTCGCCGAACCACATATAAAATGTGCGGTGTTTCACTCACACCCCGATGCAGCAACCACGGTTCCACAGTCAGCACATCCAGACCCCCGAATCCCGCTGGCCTGCCGAAGAACTCGAACAGGCCCCAATTCACTTTGCAGACCGGGACACCAAGAATGACGAGGCAGGCCCTAGGCCACCCCGAAACCCTCAAGTAGGAGAAGGCTCTCCCTTACGGGTGCGAATGTGATGTCGTTCCAACCGAGATACCACCAGAAGGGTCGCCGAGCCGTCCGCGTGGCACAAAACCAGCTTTCGACCCAACAATGACTCCGAACCCTGCACACAACCATAATTTTTCTTACATTTATCTTTTACATTCAGTATAACGAAGAATTTCAATGAACTGTTCAAATGAATCCACATTTTTTTTTTTTTACAAAATCGTCAGTAGAAATATTCCACTAGGATCTCGGCCAATAGCACTTCCGAACTGCCTTTGTGAACATATTTTCCCTTTCTAAAGAAGGCCATTATCTACTGCCCACAATAGCCGTCTGTCTCCGAATCTTTGGCTGCCTCCCACAGCAATCGTGACAATTTTCACATCGGCATAAATTATAAAATCGGAATAAATACTATCAAGAAATGTGGTGTCAGTGTTAGCCACTTTGACTTCCACAACAAAAGCTGGAAGTAGCTTCGCTTAAAAAATAAGCAAGCTCCGAATAAAAACAAGAAACCCGCAGTTCGTTATATTTCCTTCATAAAATGCATTTTCAAATAAAAATAGTAATTATCGCGTCTATACTAACGAAATTTAAAAGAAGAAATGCCTAATATTTATCGTCAGCTACTTTCTTTCACGTTGCGTGTGGTCAGGTTGATTTTATTTTTTATTTTTGATTGGAGGTTTAACGACCACCGTGAGCAACTCAATGGGCTATAAGCAGTCGCCCGTCCCTAATTTAAGGTCACTGGTTCCAGAGAAGGGAGAGAGCCAGTGCCGTAACACAAACACAACATCCATGCCTCACCGGGTTTCGAACCCGGGTCCCTTACGGACGAATGATCAGAGGCCGTCGCTTAGACCACTGCGCCACCGGGGGGGGGGGGGGCGGCTGTGATCAGGTTGCATACAAACAAAGCGGAATGATACGCGGGAATTTGGGAACTACTTGAAAGGGTTCTGATTCCGAAGTAAGGCCGTTATCTTTACTCAAAACGGTACTTCGAAGTCCTGGTAGCATCATCAGTCAGTTCTTCTCTGGCAGGTAATAGATGTACTTGATTGATTCTTCCAGACACGCAAATTCTGGTTCATGATAAAACCAAACTTTTCCTTTAAAATATAAAATTCGGAGTAGGGACGAAATTAACATTCATGAATGTCCTATTAAGGGCTTGCGAAAATACAAACGTAGAAATCAATACCGTAGCCTACGGGGACCTCGTAGGCTATGTCAATACAAAGCTCACGTGTCATTCTTCAAATGGGACGACAGATGGCAGCATGTTAGGATTCCGCGTGGAGCTGGACAGGGCAGGAAATAATCCTTTTTCCTGATCTATTTCGACTTTCAAGCCAAATAATGTAGCAGCGTTATGTTCAGCGATGTCTTCAACGTACAAAACACAAAGTTTGTCTTTGTAAAAGACCCCAAATCAAGGGGGCTGGGAGAGGGTAGCGCCCTAATGTGCTCTAGCACGCCGTCCCCTCCCCCATACACGAACTTTGTTGCAACACATCTTCACACTGTTCACCACACCCAAAATAAACACCTGGACATGGTTCACTGTTCTTTACACACACTCCCACCACGGCCCAACAAGAAACACCAGACAAACCCCCAAGTCATACAGATCCTCCGAAGAACTCAAAAGGACTCGCACACAAACAGCCGCCGAGGTCACCTAGAACGGTGGGTGCAACCCGAAGGTACACCAGGAACGTCCATGTAGGCGGACAAAAGTCCCCTTCAGAGGTGACCAGGTGACAGCGACCCGGATAGAGACTGTTAGAGAGGACACCGGGCCGACGGATGCACCAAGGCACTCACAAGACCATTGGCAGGTGCCTCCCCGGCCCACTTCCACACGGAACCGGCACACCACAAAAGAAAATACACAACACCCTCCTTTCAGATACTATCCATTCACACCACATCATAAGAGAAAGAGCAGAGACAGAACCAAAACACTCACTCCACCCGACTCACTCAGCCTCCTGCCGTCTCGGTCAGCGGCCAGCACCGCCAACCTCGACCGGAGAGAAGACAGATTAAACCACCGATGAAAGGGTCGGAGGCTAACCTCCACACCCTCCATCAAACACAAGTCACAAAAACATAACACTAGGAAAAGCCCAACACTCCCCGAGAGATCCCTCGGGCTTCAAGGGCCGAAACTAAGGGGGTAAGTTACCCCAATGAAAGGTGTAGTCGTTCTTGGTCCCGGTAACAATCCAAGTCCCCCACCGTTACCTAAAGGCTCGGTCGGTCAAAGTGCGGGCGTCCACTCTCGCCCTGTCTCGGAGCTCACACTTGACTTGAAGGATAACCGTTGTAGGAGAGAAGCCCGAGTTAGCCGTCCGGGAATGCAGAACCCTGTTCCTCTCCTTCCACATCTTATAACAGACCTCGGTGATAATCCTCCTCCAGACCTCCCTGCCCGCCGCCGGGTCAGGATGTAGATAAAACACATTAGCCGGGTGAAACAGGAGGGCGTCAATCCTTTTGTGCCAAGCCCAAGTCCAGATTCCCTGCCAAACCTGGTTTGCCATGGGGAAGGCCCAAAAGATATGGAACCTGTCCTCAATGCCCGCACCCGAAAGGCATCTATCGGAAGAGATGCCACCCCACCAAAACTGCCTACTCCTGGTTGGAAGGACATTGTGGGCCAACCGCCACCTAAAGTCCCTCTTCTTGCAGTCCACACCCGTCGAGTGAATGCTCATCCAAGCCTTTCTCATACAGAAGTTCCTATGAACGTGGAAATCTTTGACGAGGTGTTCCTTAGGCCTAGGGAGCAGGTCAATGTACATCTACTGCGTGTTCCTTTTTCGAGCATATATTGTATTTTGTTTTTTGTTTTTTTGTTATGTGTTTGGAGCACAGCTACCAGATATATTGATGTGAGCAACCAATGGGTGTATTTAGAGGGAAAGTGTTGCATTTTTTGTTAACATGAGACTTAGATAAAAAAATTCCATCAACCTGTAATAAAAAATAGAACTTTAATTTTTTTCTGTACTCATGCATTAGCGGGTCGCAGTATAAATGGTGGATTTGTTGATAAATGGCAGCATATAAGTAGAAACACTAAAATGTTGCACTAAACAACGTCCAAACACAAAACTAATAATAGCACTAATATCTTTATCATACTAATTCAACTCCACATAAGCTCAGCTAAATACGAATCGATATGCTGTCTAGCAGTTCCGCGATGACGTTTGTTTCTCAGTTTACCCGAGTCCCACAATGCTGTCGTTTTAGTGTGTGCCTCGCTTTCTGGGTCAGCAAAATGATACTCATGTTGACTTTAAAATGGCGAAGTTCTGGCTTCTCAGTCTTATATGATCTCCATGAATCCGAATATATTGTTGAATTTTCTTTGGTCTTAGATTTCTGTTTTTGTTTTTTTTTAAAGATTTTTGTACTTTTGTCTGGCACTTTTACTAAAATCGGGTCATTAGTAGAACGACATATTCCTCGGCATATCCATTATTCAGGTAAAACACGACATGTATTAGACTTTCTCTTCGAAAATAAGGTTTCGTCCATTTCAACTATTCGTCCTGAGCCGCCGATTTTTTTTGTTGGGCCGACTTTCCAGAACAGCTACATATATTTCTGGCAAATACTTATTCCAATCAACAGCTGTGTGACTGACCATAAACAATTTAAGAGAACTCAATCCCGCACTTCAACTGTAAATAAACCGAACACCAGTTACAAAAGGAATCCTACAATTCCGAAACCTAATTCATCCGCATAAGCGTACTGTATATATGCATGCTCTACTGTTGCACTGCCACTGAATTCTTTCACGTCCAAAGTATATCTTCATATGCTGTACCGATTAACATATCTTTTCCATCGCAAGAATTCCTGTATCTTGAAGAAATGAAACAGCATTTCTTTCATTTGCAGGTAATTCCCAGATTTTCGTATTGTATAACAGCCCCAAAACAGATAACCAACTGAAAGCCGTAAAAAGTTGACGTTAATGATAATAATGTGACGTTACGAGACGTTATCTTCGGTACTCATGTGCTGCAGTGTACTTTTTTTATTATTGTAATAAAAAAATATTTATTAGCCAGTGCGCGGTCATTTTTTAGAGCCCTATTTTAGTTTTTTCCTTCTATTTTTCATTAACATTTATTTTGTCCTGATCGATTTCAAAATCTTCCATTTTCGGTCGCCCTCCCCCGATCCCCTTAAAGAAGAAAAATTTTATTTATGCACCTACAGCAAGCAGGCATGTTTCAACCGGTGGCGAGTATTTCAGTGGTAAGGATTTGGATAGAAATTTAAGTAGTGAATTGATGATTCACTACTTAAATATCTGTCCAAATCCTTACCAAAATCTGCAAAGCATATATTGGCTTTAATAGCTTTAGGTACGTTTTTTCGCCGACGCGTGGTCTTTCATAAACTATCGTTTGGAATTTGATGACAAGTTAAACTGGGATCTGGGAATTTCTCGTCGTTAGCACAAGACCCAACAGTGCTGGCAGGCATATCTAGTAATGCACAATACACAAAAAACAGCTTGGGTCACATATATTAATAAAAATATTTTTTTAATTATCATTAAATCACTGTTAAAACGTGCATCATTAAAAAACTGGGAAAACATATCTGGAACTGGGAACAAATTGCCGAAAGCACCAATAACATTAGGTGAGATATTCCTCACAACTTTGGTGCATTACTAAGTCCCGTTGATGTTATTGCCCCGTTGACGTCACGAAACTGATCCACCTATGGTTTGAGAACTGCTAGCTTCGAAACCACTTTACATAACCTACTTCCCTTGGTAAATGCTAAGTGCTTAAATGATATTTCGTTCAAAAGCCACTTTAATTTGTTTTCTGGTATGTCAATCCGACATTTTTAATGAATAAGTAGATTTTTCGGCATTGCAATTAACAGGACTTATCTATTGAACAATAACAATGTAAAATGTTTCTATAAATCTTGATAAATCCAATATTTTCTTTCAGAAATTCCCGAATTTCTTGGTGATCCCAGAAAGGTTTTTTTACCCATTCACATCCCTTTAAATCGGAGTAAACAAGTTCTCACTCTGAAAAAAGAACAAAAGGTTTTTGAGCTTTCATGGACAAACTTGGGTCTATGCAACTAATTTAACAATTTTATTCAAAGGGAAATTTTGGTACGAGGTCTTAACATATGATTGAAATAAAAATCACGAAACCTTTTATAATAAACAGGAAAAATCCTGGTTAGTAATTCAATAGTTTCTGGAGTCGACCAGATAGTCCGTTTTATGAAAATCTGCTTTTCGAATTCATGCGGTATAAAATCCAGATGTTTTTAGTAATCCATTGTAAAAAATAATTATTTATAATAATAAAGTATGATTTTATCAGCTTGTTAATTACTTCTTCACAAATAGCGGTTTATCCTAACAGGTTGAACGACCGCAACCTTATTTGTTTTAGGAAAATAGCGTGTAGTGTTGGGTGTAACCGATTGAATTTAAGAATTGAAAGGTTACAATCGAGAGAACTGACAAATCGAGATATTCGTTCGAACGATTTCTAATTTTAGAATTTACCGGAAGATGGCGCGATACGCTCAGAGCCGCCGTCTGCGTTTGACAATTCGAGATATTCATTCGAAATAACAATTCGAATGATTTGCGGTGCTATACGCTCAGAGCTTTCTTTCGCTGGATAGAATGACGCTAAGGACACCTGAATTTTTTCGAATAGCATAACCTAGCTTAAGAAGTTAGAAAGAACCCAAGTGATTCTCCCTGCGAGAGATAATTCGATCACGTGAAAAGCGAGTACTTCCGAACCACTCGGATCTCGTTTCCTCTTGAGATGTTTTCGGGTACACGAGCGATTTTGCTCGGAACCTATGTTCTTGAGAAGAGACGAGTGATTTCGCCTTTCGAATGCACTCGTTTGAACGAGACAGCGTATGAGCAATCGAGAGTTCTCCCGAGAGGTTTTTTACATTCGAATGAATTTGACGTAATCGAATGTTTCGAGAGATTTTCATAATCGAATGAATCAATTATTTCTTCTCGATTATGCCCATCACTAAGTCAGCGTGCTCCTCTGGATTACGGCCGTATGATTTATGGCGTTTGATGCACAACACTGGTGTGCAAAAATTTAGGACGAAGGAGGCAGAACGGACCGAAATACCACCCAGGAGATAGACTAGGGTTACGATACGGCATGCTTTTATATGCAAAATGACGTGGGGGAAGGGTATTGCACGGTGTAAATCGGTTTGAACGACGTCGAGTTGCTGCCACCGTGTGACGACATCTGGATGACTTTACGCGAGGTCGAAGTGTGACTAGTGTGGCCGAGGAGTTCGGGATCGCTCTCAGCAACATTTCACGAGCTTGGAGAGCATTTCGAACGACAGGAACAGCAGTCCGAGAGCAACCACGGCGACGGACGACCGGTATATTGTCCTACAGGCGAGTAGAGACAGCGCTAGAAATCGCAATGCATATGCAACAGACAACTGGACGTCCGTTATCGCGTTTTACCGTGACCAGATGGCTGCACGAAGGTGGTCTATTTGCACGACGACCAGTACGGTGTGTGCCATTAACGTCTGCTCATCGGAGACGGCGGTTTCTATGCTGTCAGGAACACAAGAACTGGACACATCAGCAATGTGGTCGAGTTCTCTTTAGCCAGGGCTCGGCACGGGTCACTTTTTTCACTAAAAGTCACCTTTTTTTTTTATTGGTCACTTTTATGCCGCATTTCTTCCCATAGGTCACTTTTGTCACTTTTTTTTAGAAGAAAACTGTGTGCACTTGTGTCCAAACGTATTTATTGACGCTGCCTAAAGTGCGTAGATCCCGCCGAAGCAGATAAGGTTAGTAGATGATCTCCTGTTATAATAAACAACATCTGGGTACGAGAGTAGCGGAGAATGATAATACGACCCACCCACCCCCAAAGAGACAAGACCTTCGTTTGGAGATCCGTGAGCATGTGCGGTAGAACTTCCATCGCGATGTTTCACGTCTTCTGTTTCCTGGATGCTGTGGAATGTCTGCAACGAATTGAAAATCTGGCTCAGGCGATGCCGTGGTTGCCCGAAAACATGTCTTGCGGCGTCGTTCCGCAGCAGTCACCGGCAATCCCTTGACCGGCACTCGTGCCCGTCCCGAAGGACACAGCTGAAGCGTCATCGCCGCTTAATGTATTCCCGCGTCCCGCTTCATAGGTAAATTTTACATAATTTTTTTTTCAAAAATGACTGTCATTGATTTTTTTTTTATTTTAGATCATTTTTGATTTCCAAAAGGATGTACGTCACAGTTTTTTGAAAATTTTCCTCCCTGAATTTTGCATCATAAACTACACGTTAACTCTGAAACTTTCGAAATTCCGATATATAATGAAAAGCAAAGCATCATCTAATTCAGAATACTGAATGTGTTTTTGTTTTTCTTATTTTTTATTTAATTTTTCAAATGTCCTTTTTGAAAAGCAGTAGGATCGATAATGAATGGGACAAAATGATAAGTTTAGGGGCACAGCCTTCCGTTTCTTAAAAAACATGAAAATCATATCGTTTAGAGTTACTGTTAGGATACACTGTGCATGCCTAGGCAAATATCATTTATTCGTTAAATAATTTCAGAAAAAAGTTTTAATACCTTGGAACTACTTTCTTTGTTGACCCCAGCAGTCCCGTGCGTGGACCACATTAATGCATTGTCGCGAGGGAGTAATTGTTTAGAATAACAGAAGTGGAATCCTCTGGGCTTTTTTTTTTTATGATACATCGTTTTCAATGTTCAGGCATGTGATTCTTTCGCTAATTAACGGAATCCTGTAAAATAAAAAAAATAAAAAAAACGGAAATCTTCCAAACCTGTCATTTATTTGCGATCTCAGACTTTTGACAAAAGTTTGTGATTGTTGATATGTTGGGAAAAAAATCTAGGGCGAGAAATATTCGTTATGTAGGTGGCGGTATTTCAGTTGTAAAGCGTACTCTTTCTGGTGCTGCATGGCTAAAATTTAGCTTGGAGGTCGCCCTTCACTGGCCTCCACTCAGGGTACGAATGACTTGGCAGTTTATCTACTCGCTAACCACACATTGGGGTAGAAATCTACTTGCCATCAAGCCGCCGCCTCAACAACTTCTAATAGTAATTTTAACGCTTTCCAACCATAGATTGGGTAAGGCAAGTTGGTAATGAGGAAGCTATGTGAATTTCTTGGGAGTGTGAATTTTCCAGTGGTGCAAATTCAGTTTAATTTGGAGTAAATGTAGTAGGAATTTGAGTGCAGTAGTGTTCCGTGTGTTATATAGTAGTTGTTTTGATTAAGTAAATTCTGGTGTTCAGTACGTAGAGATTTAATAGCTAATTTTCTTACAAGTATGGAATTACACTGCTGGCCACCCAAAATGCAACACCAAGAAGGAAGCATCCGATTGGCCTGAAATTCACAGCATGCGTCGCCCGCGAGAGGACATGCAAACGATTAGCATCGCAGGGCATGTGCAAATCATGTGCGCCCGGCACACCACCGAGAAGCACTATAAGAAGGGTGCACAGAAGGCGGGGTGTAAGTAGTGGAAGTGTGCTGTGCTGCCGGACCTGTGCGTGGGAAGCTTCCTGATGCCTCGTCGCAGGATACGGCAGTCATTCCAGCACGTTTCGGAGTTCGACAGAGGACGAATAGTGGCTTATCGCGACAGCGGTTTATTGTACCGAGACATCGGCACCCGTGTGGGACGACATCCAGCCACAGTGAGGCGAGTATGGATTCGGTGGGTGCAGGAGGGACGGACGGACCGACGTGAGCAATTGCCCCAGCCGCGGCACACCACCGAACGAGAGGACCGGCATGTTGTGCGGCGGGCATTGATGGCTCGCACCGCCACATCACGAACCTTAGCGCAGGAATTAGGGTGTGTTGCGGAACAACCTGTGTCAGCACGTACCGTTTGACGTCGTTTGCAGGAGCGGTGACTTGTCACACGGCGCCCATTACTCCGATTACCATTGACGTTACACCACCGGCGAGTGCGGCGGCAGGAGGCCGTTGAACGCCGCACCTGGACTACAGAATGGCACGACATTGTCTTCTTCTCCGACGAATTCCGCTTATCCCTGCAACACCACGATGGTCGGATCCGCGTGTGGCGGCACCGCGGCGAGAGACTGTGACGCCTGCATTATGCATCACCATACAGGTCCGTCGCCTGGCGTTATGGTTTGGGGTGCAATTGGATATAACATGCTCACCCCTCTATTACGCATCGCCGGTACACTCAACAGCCACCGCTACATCTCCGACGTTTTTGGGCCTGTAGTCCTTCACTGTAAAAAATTGCCGTGAATTCTCGGTGTTTCAAATGTATTAAAACGGTTTACGGACCGTAAGCACGCCAACGAGCGATGAACCGTAAATTTTCGGTAGATAAACAACATGTTCACGGTGTTTAAACTGTTTTAACCATTACGGTATAATACCTGTTTTTTTACGTGCTGTCGAATGGCAACGGGCTGGTCGCGGACGCCATGTTGGTACGAAGCGATGGAGGTCTCTCTACACAAAGTAAGGATTCTATGTTACCAATTTATTGAAGCACCGCACTGCAGCATTTATTTTCGGTAAGTATTTTTTTGTTTTGTGTAAGTCACAGTGCATTATGATGAGAATGTTAGTATTAAGTGGTTTTGGTAACAATTGAAACAAGTTTGATGTTTTATTTCATGTATTTCGTTCAAATTATTTGTTAGGCCGAACAAGTTAAGTAAACGAATGCAGTTGCTAACTTATTTTCCTCGCTTGTCCTGTGACTAGGTGACAACTAGTTTTGGAGTACGAGGTACAAATTGTATAATGGTCAATTTCACCCAGACCACGTGGGTGCCAGGAAATTTTTATTTAGCATTCGCAAGTGCTAAAAATTCTAACACCATGCTCCTGCTTCCTACATTTTTTTTTTTTTTTTTTCTGTGCCAGACAGCTTTTTTTGGAATCTGGGCTACTGAAGATTTTGTGGCCCCTATTTCTGGTCACAAGTGCTTGTAAAATACGAATGTCCTATAGACTATACGATAGATATGTATGTCTTGTACATATGTTGGATACCTATTTCCTTTATATATGTATGTTAAGGCTTTGTAAAATACATCTTATGTGTTTGCAGACATAAGGAAATGTATTATTTTTAATATTTATTCCTAAAGAAATGCAAACATTGAATCAAGTATAGATAACAAAAATTTGAAATGAATGCACAAAAACAGAAGTTCACACATAGTTCAGGAGTTTGTCTTTAAAATGTCTGTTTAAAAATGCTAAAACATTTTTTTCTGCAAACTAACATATTGAAGAAATCTCATGTGAGCAGTGTGTTTACCTCATCTGTGGTAAGATGGAAATTTATCAGAACCATTCAATTTCTTAAAAATTAGTTGAAATATATCAATACACAGGTATTTGTGTAGTAATAACTGCCAGTGTTTTCTGTGAAATTATAAAAAAATGACAGAAATATCACTCAACTCATGCCCAACGCACAACTCGAGGCGCGTTGCGTAAACTTAATAGCAGTACCAATATCTGTTTGTTTTATTTATAAAATGAGTACCCCAAAAGGTGTATTTCAATGCAAACACAATTGCACGTAGAAAGTTTTACAAGCAGGTCACTTATGCTAGGCAGTAATTACATTAGAACTGCTTCGTGAGCTAAGAAAAACCCCTCAAAAAAATCACTTCAGGTGTACTGTGCAAGAAATAAACATTGCTAGTATACCCCAAAATCTCAAGTGTCCACATATCTTATAAAAAATTTTATACTAAAGAAAATTCAAACATTGAATCAAGTGTAGACAACATAAATGAAAAATGAATGCACAAAAACAAAAGTTTGCCGCCCGGTTGTGCAGTTTTCTAAGCGATGACCTCTGATCATTCGTCCGAAAGAGGTCTATCGAATCCCGGTGAGGCATGGATGCTGTTTTTGTCTTACGGCACTGGCTCTCTCCTTTCCCTGGAACCAGTGACCCTAAATTAGGGACGGGTGACCGCTTATAGCCCATTGAGTTGCTCACGGTGGTCGTTAAACCTCCAATAAGGCCGCCCCGGTGGCGCAGTGGTCTAAGCGATGGCCTCTGATCGTTCGTCCGGAAGGGGTCCGGGTTCGAATGACGGCAAGGCATGGATATTGTGTTTGTCTTACAGCACTGGCTCTTTCCCTTCCCTGGAACCAGTGACCCTAAATTAGCGACGGGCGACTGCTTATAGCCCATTGAGTTGCTCACGGTGGTCGTTAAACCTCCAATCAAAAAAAAAAAACCTCCAATAAAAAAAAAAAAAAAGTTCAGGCGTTCGTCTTTAAAATGTCTTTTCTTGCTTTGAGATTTGTGAAGAAGTGCACAACATCGTCAAACTAACTGCTGAGCAATATCATGCTCTAATGACATGATAGCAAGAATCTTAAGCCTTTGTTGAAGCATTGTCAATCACAAGTTATTTTTTACCAAGTGTAGTTTTAATACGGTGAATATACATTTGGGAAAATATCATATCATATATATATGTGTGTGTGTGTTTTGCAATGTCTTGACAAGAACATTTTTTTTTTTTGTGTGCAGTAGCTACATTCACACTTGATAAAGTCATAGAACTGTGAAATTTTACTATGTAAAGATTCCTCCAAATCCTCACTGTAAAAATCTAAACAGTTATTTAGAGAAATTTAGTTGGCAGTTAACTAAGAACTGAAATGGAAATTAATTTTTTTTTATAAGCTAACAGACATTTGTTATCCAACTGATCAATAATCACATTAAATGTTTCTACTTCACATTTTTTCTGTCCTTGAAGAATAGTTTCATTACGGTTATTGCCATGTGCATATTTTTTTATTGTGATTAGACAAAACTTCCAGGAGATTTTTCACTTAATGTTTTATCTATTTCTTCATATTTTTCAAAATTATTTCTTTCATTGGCAATGAAATGGGATAATGACAGAAGGTTACGTCCAGTTAACAAATCTAGTGATGGCTTTTGTAATTTAGCATCAACTTTATCACATCTTTCTAAAATATGCCAAAGAGCACACATGAAAATAGATTCAAATTTATGAGAGAAACTTGAAGAAAAAACATCCAATCTCTGTAGGTAGAAGAAAAGATTTAGGATTTCTAGACAATGGAAGTCCTAAATTTAATATGAATAATGCAAATTATTTCTTCAATTTGCGCTTTTCGGAACTTTTTTACCCACACAAAGTTTTCAGTCCTCAGTAAAACAGGTGTGGGCTGTACTAGTTTTGTTGGGGACCAAAAAGTTCCAAATAGTCCAACCTCCTTTAGCCCACCAAACACCCCTGATCTGACAACTGGTTTTGGAGAACGAGGCACAAGTCGTGGAATGATCAATTTCACCTGCAGACCACATGGGCGCCAGAAAATTATTTAGCTAGCACTGTTACAATCGTAGGTGATTTAACAAGAATTCTGACACCATACTCCTGCCTCCTATATCTTTCCTGTCCCAGCTGCTAATCATTCATCAACTTAATCCATTAAGAATTTCATTTGCTGATTTTTGTGTTAAAATTTGTGCTTTCATCCTAATTTCTTTACATAGTCTGTGACGGGTTTAAAATTTATTACATGCCAGGATGCTAGATAATATTTTTTAATCGCCGGGATGCGGCCCAACTTCGAACACTTTATTTCTATGGGTGGTCAAATTTTATTTCTGTAAAAACACATAAGTTGTTACTCAGAGTTAAAGTTGATGCCATTGTTTTCCAGCCAATAGCTATCTCAAATAGCCTGGCAAATCCCTCTTTTTTCCAGGTAGAGTTGCCATTATGTTCCAAGCTTAAATCTAAGAAATTCCTTAGTCAAACTCTGCATTAGCACCAATGCTAAACATCATTGTTACCCCCCCCCCGTTAGCTTAAAATACACTGCTCAAAACTATTGGGAGATATCGTGGTTTAGATATGAACTACTGACATCAACTGTTTGTATGCTAAGAGAAATTGAAGGAAAGTTATTACAATGAAACTTTTGCATACTTCCAAACACCTCAGTATGCAAAATTGATTGTGGGACGTTAAAAAGGGTATGTTTCTGTCAACGAATGAAAAGTGAATTGTATCTTATGATCGTTTAGTCCAGGATAAAAATGACTCGTGCTTTGGAATGTGATGTCCGAACAGGATTTACCCGAATCTGTAGCCTGAGGGCTATCGGTCACTTAGAAGCTGGTCAAACCCAATCGCAAGTAGCGGACGCCATTGGAGTGTCTCGAAGCATGATTTCCAGATTTTGGAATTGGTTTTCAGATACCGAAAATTTAAGACAAAGACCAGGGCAAGGTCACAGGAAAGCAACGTCAAGAAATGAGGATCGTTTTTTTATCACTGACTGCCAGGAGAAACCGGAGTATGAGCGCCCCTCTTCTGCAATGCAAACTCCATATTACTACTGACACAAATGTTTCGACTCAAACTGTTCGCACCTGACTACACAGTGTTGGTCTGTATGCTCGACAACCTATGGTATGTGTTTCTTTAACCGCATGCCACCGTGCTGCCTGCAGATTTTGAGCACATGACCCTGCTGATTAGAGAAGAAATTAATGGGGCAACGTTCTCTTCTCAGACGTGTCTTGCTTTACTGTACATCCTGATTATTTTGAGGGAACAAGGTATTTGTAACAACCAGAGGTAGAAAAATATTCTGAAATCTGGTGGCCAGCTAAATTTTTTAGTGGCCAGACATTGAACCTGCGGGGAGGAGGGGGCTATATATAATGTCAAAGTCGTACACTTCTGTCCAAAAATGTTCTGCCCTCAGCCCTGGCAAAAAAAAAAAAAGGTACTCGTTTTTTTGTTTTGTTTTTCATCTGGGGCTCGCAAATTCCTGAATTATCATAATTTTCGTCATTTATCCTCAGACCCTGGAAATCGCACTTTTTTTTTATTTTCGTATAATCTGTGCCGGCGTATAATTCACAGATTGTGACATTCAGAAGAAAAAGAAAAAAATAGCCATATGATCTTGTATATCACAAATGTTGATCCAGAAGCGGGATTTTCGACAGAAAAGTTAGGCACATAAAGACCCCGGAGTTCGAAGAAATGAAACAAAGACTTTGGTCAAACTGGCAAAGGACAAACTAAAATACAAGGCACAGTGTACACGAGATTCAGAACATAGAACTTTGTAATGAAGCACTCATGTTTAGGTTCCTGCAGCAAGCACTGTGCATACATTTTTATTGGCCAATTGATGAGGAGAGGACACAAGCACAGTCAGCATTTTGTCTTTCCCAACAATACAAAGACAAAATAACTGCCGCCGCCCCTTCCTACAGCTTTCCCGGTCTTTCATTATGACATCCCTTTTCCGTCCTCTTCACTTCGTGCAAATCCTAGACTGAAATTTTTTTCCGAGAGAGTTCCTTTTCCAATTATATAGCCCCTCTCCAGCACAATTACCCTGCAGATTATTTTTCAAATTGAACGGCAGCAAAAACTTTTTTTTATTTTATTTTTTTAAAATCGTTTATTCGTGGCTTATACAATGCAAATTGCCGTACATGTTTTTCAGTGAGAAATTTACCTTTATTTTCATTTTTACGATATGATCATAAATATGCCTTTGTACATTTGTCTCCCCAAAAATTATTAAATTTAAATTTACTAATTGTTTTGGCCATATTTTTCTTTTTGCATAGCGTACTAAGTGTATGTAGTTCCTATTCCAACCTCTAAAGTTTTCTGTCACTCAGTTTTAATACAAAACTACGATATTCCCTATTCCCTAATTGTTTTTAGCTGTATATATATAGTAATAAAGTCAACCACAGATAAATTGTAATCCTAATACAGAACCCAAAATAACATCCTGAATTCCTGATAAGATAATTTTTTTCCAAAGACCAAACCTGCCCCCCCCCCCCGCCGCATTAAAAAAGGCAAAATCCAATAAAAAAATTTGCAGCGTGTTAGTGAAAACACCAAATATAAATATAATCATCTGGTAATTTCTAAACCTTACTTTACCATGGACTTCAATCAAGATGGCTGATGCCATATTTGATGATATATCTCAAGGGGCCTCTCTGTCCCTCATTGTCAGTTTGTCACTATAAATGAATTGAAACAAATCTCCGAGAATGTACATCATGAAAGGGTGAATCGGTGAAAATTTTAATCACAATGTAACATTCAGGCCTCTTGTGTCGCCATTCTGATTGAATATCAGCAATGAAGTCACATCACCAGTGAAGCATTATCTCCATCAGTGCTAAATAAATGAGGCTGGAGACAAGTTTCTAGAAATGAAAATCTTATTTTTTTGAAAAACTGGAAAAATAAGAGGTACATACAAGTACCGGATTTATTTAAAAATAGAAAGTAGTCATGACTACTCTTTTTTGTGCAAAGTACATCACAACTTGCATTTCCTTTGACATCTTGGAGTCGAATTTTTCACGATTACAATACTTTCTCATGCTAATGTATGAAAAAGGTAAAAGTCTTTTTCACATAAAAAAAAAAAGAACTAGGAACTCTCATAAAATTGCAGGTCCTATTAATGTGGTGCTCCACAGAGCTGCACACATAAAATCTTTACTGTTTCTACCGGTTTTCAAAATCTTTTGGATTCAAAAGTCTTAGTTTCTTATTTCCTTCTCAACAAATAAAATTCTTGTTTTTATTATGTTGCATTTATTTGCTACAAAAATGTATATATATACAGGGTGTCCGAGAATTATTGGACACATAACAAAATTATATAAAACAAAACATTAAACAGACAGAAATAAACTGACTGTATTAACTTACAATGTAACTGCACAAGTTAATAAATTTCGATGTGAGATCCCTTGGTTGCTCGTAGTACGTCTAAGTGATACTCAATTTCATGCCATGTATTGGCAAGCATCTGAGGAGTTATGGAATTAAATAGCAGCTGTGATATGCTACTTTAGTTCCTGCAAATCAGTACAAGGTGTCTGATAGACACGATCCTAATCCCACATGAAATAATCCAATGAAGTTAGATCTGGAGAGCGAGGAGGCCACAGAATGGGACCACCACGGCCAATCTATCTGTTGGGGAAAAGGCTCATTTAGGCACTTATGTATACATGTTGACCAATGCGCAGTCGTACCGTCTTGTTGGAAAATGACATCATATCTTTTGATCTGGGTATAACGAAAGTTTCTATCGTATCCAAGTAAATGTCATCATTTGTTTTTTTGCAGAAGGAAGGGCCAATCACTTCTCTATTTGATAGGGTGCACCACACGTTAACTTTTGGAGAATCACGTTCCAGTTCATTAGCAGCATGAGGCAGTTCACTACCCCATATCCTACAGTTGTGACAATTCACAATACATGAAATGTGGATTCATCACTGAAAATGACAGTACTGAGAAAGTTTTCGTTGTTTTTCACTCAATTTAGCATAACCACAGCGAAATCGTTTCGCTGAGTGTGATCATTTACATGCATCTTTTTCACTATTTGGATTTTATAAGCATAAAACTTTAATTTCTTGTGCAAGATATCGTGAACTGTCGATTTCGGAATGCACAGTTCTCTGCTTGCTTTACGAACGGATTTCCTGGAGCTTCGTCGGAAACTTCCATTAACTTGGTCAACCGTCTCACCGCTGATGCTAGGCCAACCGGCTCCTCCACGAGGTTCCACATTGCCAGAACTGTTTTATCCATTGCTTAATTGAATTCATTGATGGAGGATTACAACCATACTCTAAACGGTATCGTCTTTTAACTTTAATGACAGACTTTAATTTCGCAAGCCATAACACACACATCGCCTTGTGCTGTACGGATGACATTACTACCGATTGCGCATTTCTCATACATTCCTCATCAGGCCACACCTAGTGCCATCTATCGGATTCTAGGAATAACAATTCTGCAAAACAAAAATATAGAAACCGTGTTTGTAATACGTGACATAGAAAAACCGACAATGCTCAGTTTTTTTTTTACATAATTTTGTAATGTATCCAATATTTCTGGGACACCCTGTATATTGCTTAAGACAACAGTGCTGACAATTACGGAGGATCTTTTTGTGGACATATTTTTTTGTATTGTAAATAATTTTGGTAATGAATCTTTGTTCTGCATGCTAAATTGGTTGAATTTTTAAAAAATATGTAAAAGAATTTGGTTTCAGATGAATCAAAGCCTTTGGCAATTAGTGTCAGTTATTGTTTATTTTTGATACATGAAATTTTACATTCAATACATAAAAAAGTAATTCCTTCTGTTTTTCTTAGGAATATCTCATATTATAAAACATTTTGCATAAAAGTGCATTCTTAATACTTAACATCATGTATGAGTGTGTCAATTGCAACTATGTTTATTTATCTTTAAAGAAATATGTTCACCACATGAGCATTCATAGAAATGTAAATAATTTTAGATTTCAGTGTGGGGTGCGTGGTTGCTCCAAGGCATTTGGCTCTTACTATGGCTTTAATACTCATGTCTCGTGATACCACCGTGGATTGCATGGTTTACAACTTTGCAATTCAGAAGTGGATTTAAAGTGCAACCAAAGATTGTGTCATAAGGCATTTAATAGAGTTTCTGATTTAATATCGCACATTAAGTCACATCTAACCTCCGGGGGCTTTATTAGATGCTGTTTTAAGGGGTGTGCCAAAACATTTAAAGTCAGATCTTCATTTTCATCCCATTTATCTAGATATCATCTGAATCACAGTACAAAATTCCTATCTCCACAGTTTCTTAATTCTGAGCCAGTTGCCCTGACCTTGAGAGTTGACAGTACTGTGGAACTAGTCACTTCTGACGTAAGTGAACAACTTAATCAGTCAGACAGCCATATCTCTGAAGAACTCACACTGAAAAATATTGCTCTTTTTTGCTTGCTTTTGGAAACAAAATGCCTAATCCCATGTAAAACAATACAGTTGATAACAGAAGAGATAAATTATTTACTGATTCAGGAGGATTCCTTTTTCACACAGAGTTTCACTGATAAATTGAGTGAATTAGTAAATATATCTGAAGATGAAAAAAAAATTGTAAAATATGTCCATGACTCAAAGTTTTTAAAATCTGCATTCGATACTGAATCGGGACTTCTTAAATCTATCTATTTAAGACAACAATATTTTGAAAAAAGTATGAAATTTGTCAAACCCATTGAAATTTGCATGGGTCGTGATGAGGTAAATTGCTTGCGTTACTGCCACTACATTCCAATTAAAAAACTCTTGTTAATCTGCTCCACGATAAGTCTGTAAAGGATCAAGTAGATCATCCACTGAAAAATGAAGTAGCAGATCGAATGAGTGATTTTACTGACGGTAGCGTGTTTCAGCAATGCCAAGCAGATGGATCAATAAAAATCCTTCAGCTTATCCTTTTTCAGGATGTGTTTGAGGTTGTTAACCCGTTAGGTTCTTCACGAAATAAACATAAAATTCTCGGATTTTATTTCACATTAGGAAACATATACCCTCAGTATAGGTCATCAGTTCACCAAATGCAGCTTCTTTTACTGTGCTGTGAAAAAGATTTAAAATTGTTTGGCCAAAAAGTAGTATTTAGGCAATTGATTGGTGACCTTAAAGAAATTGAGAATGGATTTAATGTGGATGGTGTATGTTATGTAGGGAGGGTTTTTTGTATTACTGCTGACAATTTAGGAGCACATTTTATTGGTGGATTTAACCAGAATTTCTCAACTTCAGAATATATGTGCTGTTATTATCTAATGCAAAGGAGATACTTGGAAGAGTATCCATATTTGAGTGCTTCATCACGAACTGTTGAAAATTATGATGCATCTGCTTTGCAATTAGCCATGGGTAGCCAAGGAATCATTTTCCCCATCTCTGTTCAATGAGTTGCAGTACTTTCATGTTTGTCTTCCTGGGCTCCCTCCTTGTGTTGGTCATGACTTGTTTGAAGGGGTTTGTGACTATGATTTGTCACTTTACCTAAATTATTTTGTTCAGAAAATCTGGCTTACGTATACTTTAATAAATGATCTAATATGTGGCTTTTCATTTTCTGAGCATGATGCTTCTTGCAGGCCTGCTGTGTTTCACCCAAAAAGCAAAAGGTTAAATGGCAGTGCTTGTCAGAACTGGGCCTTACTTCACTTTTGCCAATCCTTCTGTACTCTAAGATAGATACTGATGATTCTGTATGGAAACTACGTAGTTGTTACACTCAGAGAAATTGTGGAATTTGCCTGTGCACCTAGCATAAGTCATTCACAAATTGCATATTTCAAAATCATAATTGAAGAGTACTTGGAGGGAAGGAAGGTTGCTTTTGCAGATGTGCCTCTTCGACCAAAGCACCACTTCCTTCTGCACTATCCTGAGTTAACGATGAAATTTGGACCACTTATTCGTCTTTGGACATTGCGCTTTGAGAGTAAACATTCAGATTTCAAAAGAGTTGCCCGAAGATGTCAGAACTTCAAAAACCTCACTGATACACTGTCAAACAAACATAAGTTATTGCAAGCTTATCTTCTAAATGGCTCACTTTTTGCTGAAAGGGTTCGGTTTGAAGACAGTCAAACTTTCATTATTGAGTTGTACTCCATTCAAATACAAAGGGTAATAAAAGAATCAGAATATCAACCTCTGCACATTTCAAACAAAGTGAAAATTTTTGGTACTCTCCTATACTGTAGGCCAGTTTTTGAATGTAAAGAACAAAGATAATGATTGTGTCTTTGGAAAAATACTGTTCATATTAGAAGATAAAAACAAGGAAATATTTTTTATTGTTAATGTGTGGGAGGGTCGTTGGTGCTCAGATAGTGGTTTGCACATTTGTAAAAGTACAGACAGAGTTTTGTGTGTGAATGACAAATAATTAGGTGATTTCTACCCTTTATCATGCTACAGTTGTGTTAATAAAAAAGTTATTGCTTTGAAACATAAGTTTTTTAATGGTTTAGCAACAGCAATAGATAATGCATATTTTATCAACTATTTGTACACTGCCATTATTGCTACTGACACAGCTAGCTGAATATTGGTTCCAGGAGTGCAAAATGGTCAGTAGAAGTAAATTATTTTCATCTTGTTCAGTAATTTTTTTTAATTAGTCAGTAAAGTTCTCCCATGGGGCATTTAAATTCCTAAAAGACAGTGAGAAATGCTGCTGTGGATATGTGTGGAAGAATCTTTATCTAAAAATTATGATTCAATTCACAAGTGAAAAATTGTGGTTATAACTGGAAGAATCCACGACAGAAACTGAACTGATATATTTTTTTTTATATGTTAACTTAGATTAATTATATTCTTTAAATAAAACATGCTTATACATGATGTTGATTATTGTGTTGCTTTTTAAGAAATGGAGCAAGTTCGTGAATTTGTCACAAAAACACTAAAACTGGATGAAAGCAAGACTAAAGAAGTTATTCTGGCACTAACTGATGCTGGAGTTTCAAAGTATAAGGACATTGAATATGTTGAAGAATCAGATTTAAAAGAATGTTTGAAGCCAGTACAGTCAAGAAAACTACTGAGAGCATTTAAAAAACTGGTAAGAATTTATTTTTGCCCTATTTCACTTTTCATGAGGTTTATATATACACTATGGTGCAAAGGTTAAGTTACAAATAAAAAAAAATGTGATATCTCAAAAACAGTTGGATGTATTGTAATATAAAAGTTTGTACAAATGTAACCTGTAAAACAACACATAATACAGGGCTGGAAAAATAAGCTCCAGATTTAGGAACCAGCTCCAAAATTTAGGAGTCAGGTGAAACAAAAGCAAATTTCAGGGTATTCATGCACAAGCATAATTCATGGTGATGATGTGGGAACAAAGACTAATAATAATAATACAGTATAAGTGTATTGAGCACTGCCTATTACCCAAACTACTTATTGCTAAATGAAATTCGAATTTAGTCTGTAAATCTCAGGATTCTATAGTTTTGATAAAAATCTAAACATAAACCAGTAGTCCACTGAAGCTGATAAATCAAATTTATCCAGTGGTGGTCCATTCATGCGGATCATCATTAGGTTATACAAACTGTTAATTTCCATATTTGATCTGAATTTGTTTTTTTTTTTTTATTAAATTCGTCAAACTGAGCCCTTGTTTGCAGCACACTGTCTATGGCCATCAGCTTTGGAAAAAAAAAAAAAACGGAAATTGCTCCTTGTGGGTCAGAATTTTTTCTAGCAGCTTGTGAAATTTCATTCCTTGCCTGATAACCTTAATTGAATTCTTACCACTCACCTAGCAGACTGAGTCACTACTCAGTCTTCCAAGATATTCATGAGATCCAAGCTGTTTATGGAAGTGTTTACCCAGTGTTGTAATGTTCTCCTTCCTAAAGTTTTTTTAAGTTATTTCCTGTTGGACACTAAAATGTGTCAAAGACCTTTGTACACCTGTAAATGCTTCTAGACAGTCCTAGGAACCATTCCTCTAGCAGCTGCACTTCTTGATGTATTCCTGTAAGTGTGTTATTATTAACAAAATTATTTTCATGAGTGCCAGATGCATCCTTCATTATCTGAGGTGTTGAAATTGCATTATTAACTTGAAGTTCCACTGCACTAATGATGAGTTCTTCCTTTTGAAATATGAGGGACAAATTCTTAAATACAGGCAGGAAATTTCTTCCTTTTGAAATATGAGGGACAAATTCTTAAATACAGGCAGAACCCCCAAACCAAGTCTCAGAGGAGAATTGGTGAGGGTCGTTGCAGATGACGTATTTCAGTACACTACAAACCCCTCCAAAAAATAGTCCAGGAGTTTGCAAAATCATGTGTACAGACGTACAATGCCTCTTTAGCCGACAATATCAATGGGATCATTCTCGGATCTGGCTGATTCCCTAGCTCAGCAACTTCTGAACAGGGTTGAGAACATGTGCAGGCTACATAAAAAAATGCCAGTTAGGAAAAGGAAGGTCTCTTGTAATGAAGAGGAAGGAAACACACCTGGTTCCCTTCCTAGCCCAAAGATAGATAGTTATGGATGCATCAACTGGGCACCTAACTGGCCTCACAATGAGACTACAGAGTCCCTTCAGTTTAAAAAACCCAGCTCAGCCAGCTCACTGAGGGAGATGAAAAACTAATTGAGCTAATCAGTGACACCTTTTACTTACAGCGCCTTGACATAAATAGTGGAACAAGCCTGGTGAAATTAGTTGAAGACTGGCCACAGTTGTTTTCGGGTGTTGGCCTTTTGCAACACTTTCGATTACTAACAGGCATTGATATATACAGCCAATTCTACAAGTCGGTTGAAGATCGAAAGGCCGAACTTTTGACTTATTTTCGTGCTCAGAAAAAGACAAATTTACTGCAGCTATTTGCAGAAGCCGATGTGTGAAATGGCAATCAAGTCATTTTGCTAATTGCAGCAGTTGCTGCATATTTTGATGAAGATGTAAAATTTCTTCTGGCAGTTTCTGAGGTAATTTTGAATTTATTCTATTGATTTCTTTAAACTTTATAAATCATAATGATCATTGCAATTACAACCAACATAATTGTATGAAATTTTAGCTTTTTTACAGAGAAACCAAATATTTGGAATATTTTCTTTAGTAGAGAAATGTAGTGTAAATTTTATAATTGATGATCAGTATATCTCTGAATATTGGCATTACCCTCATATCTACTTGAATATTGTGATTTCAATAATTTGGATATTGTCAGCTGGTATACTATCACTATGTTTTAACAACCATTTCATTGATAATCGGCTACACATCAAATGATACTGTTGTATAAGTATGAAGATCTACTAGCAGATTTTCAATAGTTTAATGTGCTATATCAGTAAGATGGGTCATTTGAGGGGGTGGGAGAGTGCGTCTCAAAAAAGTTTTGAAAGGGTGAAACAGTCTGTAGTACACTTATCTATTATTTTTCAAACATTGACCTACTTACACCAAATATATGAATTTCTGCTAACATCTATTTTTTTGAAGAGTGCCCCACATCTATTTGGATATTACTTTTACAGATGTCTGGTGTGGATTTTTTTATGGACCTACGGATAAAATATGTTGGTCCACAGTTGTTGTTTTTTAACTCTCTTGTAGACTTAAGTGGTTTTCCATTTACATGTGTGCACGTTGTGGAGATTTCCAACAAATTTGTTGCCCACCCTTTCATCTACAGATATCTCCCACCTTTATTTTGGGAAATACTGACCCTTGGATGCAGGAGTAACAGAAGGTGCCTTTGCGGGTAAGAAGTGGATCTAAAATTAAAATCTGACCTTTTGTTATCTGTGATCACAGATCATAATTTTTTGCCTACAACCGTGTTCTCTTCATAAGAGTTACTGGAGGTGTTTTTGGCATAAATTAGCTTATTCAATGCAAATGGCCTTGAGCGTGGGTGGTGTAATTCAGGGAGCAGGATCATGGAAAGCCTTACCTGATTCGTTTGCAAATTCAGCCAACATAGAAGGCAACACGCAGCATTTTTTAATGTTAAATTATGCGTTTTCTTGGCCGTTACAGTTTTATCACTAGTAAAAGGAAGTTAAAAAAATATCAGCTAGCTTAACTTTCTGATTGCTGGTATTCTGATCTAATGTTGGCAAAGGGATAAAGATATCGGAAGCTGTAGAGTGAAGGGCTGGGTACAACACAATATTCTTCGGCTGATAAGTCATATTAATGTTTTTAATTTACAAATAATTGGCAAAAATATTAATTTCTCCCAAGTTTTGCAGGTTTATCATGGCAAACGCAAGGGTGAGGGTGCAGCCACCTATACTATATATATAAACAGTCTAGATGGAATAATATGTGCAAAATGAGCATGCTTCACCCCCCCCTCCCAAGCTACATCAGTCCTCAACATGCTGTATGTTTTAATGTTGGTTTCTTTTCTTATTTGTAGAATTTTAGAGCATCACTAAAATGAAGCGCAACAATATTTTATCAGTATCTTGATTTTGTGATGCAAAAGTAATTGATTTTTTTTTCAGGTGCTCAATCCTCACTGTCCTCCTAATGAAGCAGTAACATCTCCATTTCTAGCTGTAAAAGGTAACACTATGATTTCCCTCTTGAATATTTTGAATTTTATTCAAACTGCGTATGGTTTTATCATACCATAAAATTTTGTTTTCTTAGAATATGATGACACCACATGTCATATTCAGGGTATTGGCAAACATGCACTTCCAGTTTGTATGTTAAGGGAAATGCACAGTGGCCTAAAAAAGCCTCATCTGCAATAACCCACGTTTTCTATATCATAGTTTAGCAATTATTGTACATTTTCATACTGTTGTGTATTAGAAGAATAAACTGTCTTTTAATGGCGTTAACTCATAAATTTTGAAGTAAATTACCTGCACTATTTTTAAATGTTTTGATTGCTGTGGTGAATAGCTATGTACCTTCCCCTTTGTAGAGAGGTGAGAACAATTATGTAGACATAAAGCTTGTTAAATGAGTTTTCTTTTCCCTGTGCATCAACCTTTAAGTCGTTGCTTTCGCAAGGGAAACCAGCTATGAAAGCTGGTGTTGACTTTACCACTGTGGTACATCCGAGTTTCAACTTCCAATCTTTGTTCCTCTTTTGGGCGGAGGATTAACTTGGAACAGACTATTGACTAAGATTAACTAGTCCAGTACTTTGCTGCTAAGGAAAAGGGATTGCAAATAAAAGGTATTCATGATGAAAAAGTAAAGGAACTATAAAGTTGTTAAATACATGAATTTCCATCAATATAGGCTAATACATTGTTATTCTCTAAAATTTTCTGGAAGAACTAGCAAATGTTCCTAATTTTCTATTGGAACTCCTTACATATGTAAAGAAATTAAGAAAATGTTTTGTGTAAGATCGTGATTTTTATTTCTAAGATTTTTTTTTTTTCATTTTCTGCCAACAATAAATTATTGATATGAAGATCTCCTTTGTGCTGATTCATAAAAGTGGAGTGTTTGGCAATCAGTGACATATTGAAAAAGTTCTGCACGATTTTAACCTTTATATCTTATTGTGGGTCTATATTTCAGTGTATTCTGTCCATTTGTTGCATGTGGGGAAAATCGGAAGGGCAACTCTCGATATTTGCTTCGGAGTGTGCTTCTGCATAAAGAAAACATGCGGAAGCACACTTCCAAACTATCTAATGTTTTGTCCTTTGAGTGTATGTACACACTGTGTGTGTGAGAGAGATGTGCTGTTAAAATAGATACCTTTCTAGTAACCATGCTGAGCCACCTGTCTTAATAATGCATACATTTTATTTCACCTTTTGGCTGAATTCAGCCATTTTTAACATTGTTTTGGTTATTTTTTATATTGTTACAAAACTGAAGTTGTTGTTCTTTTTTTTTTGGGGGGGGTAGTTACCCTGTTATAAAAGCAATTGAACTGTGTACGTACAACTTGAAACCAAAGAGAACTAATTTTTGTTTTCTTTAAAGAAAAAGTTTTTCTGAATCATCCTCTTTCCTACTATTGTATTACAGTATTAATTTATTGCACTTTTCTGAAAATCAGGCTCTTATAAGAATCACTTCAAAATTTTTAGTAATTTGGACTTCCTGATGCTGCCATAGATAGCTCTCTGAAAACATCAATAAACTTTTTTTTTTATTCTGATAATGCGTGACTGCTACACCTACTTACAATGTGTGACTGCTCAAAGTACTGAAAATGTGATTTTGATTTTTCTGCTACAGTCCTGTGGCAGTGTCATTGTTGGACTTATTATTATAAGGTTGTCTGATATAATAATTCCCCAAGAAGCATTTTCAGTGTGTCTTGCCAAATCTGATGTTGCACTGGTTATTTAATTGCTCTAACAAAGTTCCAACAGCCTGTGAGACACCACAGTGTGACTTGGTCAGGAAAAAGTTATTTTTTTTGTAGTTGTAATTAATAAAATTATTTTATATTGGCTTATACAGGATGATTGCATATTCTGATGTGCTTAGTAATTATAATGTTCAATGCTTTTTTCCCCTCACATCGCTAAAAAATTCAGCCTTTATTTTTTCATTGGTCAGTCTCGTGTCTGTTTCATGCGGCAAAATACCGAACATTTTCAAAGCTTGTGAAAATATTCTTTAAGTATTGCCAGCCATACCACCTCCAAAATTGTCCAAATTTTGCTCAGGTTCATGGCCAAATGGACCCGTGCATTTTCAAAGCTTGAAAATGCACGGATCTTTTAGAGAAATAAAAAGCTGCAGTTCTAAGAATGACATACTTCTTCACTTATCATTGTTTGCTGAATGTTTCTGCTTTGAAAGTTTGTGCCATGTTTTTGTTAAAATTCTGCCTAACCAATTGTTAGTATCATATTTGGTTTTCACACTCTTAACAGTACAATGTTTTGATTTTTTAAGTATTTGCTTTATTTCACTTGTATGTATATTGTCCTCTGCATTTTTTTTATAATACTGTATTTTTTTAATTATTGTATTCTTACATTTATGCAAGTAAAAATGTCATATCCAAACATGCCAACCTTCAAAATCTGAAAATCGGGAGATTATTACAGCTCGTAAAATCACATGAGCTCTATTTTTATCGATATTTTCCAGAAGTATTATTGGTCCACTAAAAGTTCTGGAGAACAAAACAAAAATAAAACTAAAAGCAATACCCATTTTATTGCATTGTTAGTTTTTGTATTGTAAATGTATACACCCCAGATATTTTTTTCCTAACTTAGATAAAGATCATGTAATCTCGGTGTCCATTACGTATAGTTATTGGGGGGTGGGGGTGGGGGTGCAGTTTAAAAACATTCAAGCTCTTCGTATTCCTAAGGGTTGTGGTCTATTTTTGGTTTTGGAAATTACACTCTTCATTACGCTCCTCCCTTCCACGGATCATCCAACTCCCTACTGAAATAGGTTTTTTGGGTACGTAGATTCTGCAAGATAATAAAAACGTAAAATGGCCCGCGTGCTATAGTCTTCTTTAGGTTGTGCGTGACGGCAATAACAACAAAAAGCATCGTACTAACATCGCCTTTCGTTACAAGGCAAGGCCAAATTTTGTCGTTAAGTGAATTTGCCGGATTTCTTGAGGCGAAGGGTTGAAAGACTGAACTGCAAGAAGGCAGGGCAGCTGCCATATGTCAATTAATTATGGACCCTCCCCGGCATTCCTAGTGCCAGAGCAGGTCAGCTCTTTGCTGAAGGTGTCATATGACAATCGGGCTAGGGGAAAATTTTTAAAGCAAATTTTTTTGGTCGGAAGCTAGCGCTTAGACCGCTGCGACACCTGGGAAGCTTTCTTTTTGCAGATAGGAGGAGAGGACAAATACAAAACTGATGACTGCAGTTGTCACCTTGCTTTGACGCAGAAAGAAAATTATTTCACAGGCGATTCAAAATCATGGTGGTGGTTGATGGAATGCTGACCATCCTAATGGCTAATTCTCGGTGAAAATCAGGAGAATTTGACATTCATCCGGAGAGTTGACACATCTGCATACCCCATATGAACTGAATTCAACTTGATATGATTTTAAATTTCCATGCCTGAGCACTCTCAGGCAGTAATTTTTGCAAAGTTATTGCTATTATCAGGGGTGAAAGAGTTCCGCCTTTTTGGAAGTCATTTGGGAGTTCCCAAGATCGGCAGTTAATAAATGGGTAGTGAATTAATTATTTTGCAGATGGTTGGTTGGGTTTGACTTAACCAGCCACTTCGGAGATTTATAAAAATGAAAAGTTTTTTTTTTTTTTACATGTCCATGATTTGACCCTCCCCCCCCCCCCCCACTACTTAAGTCCATCTTATTTTGTTCTGAAGTTGTTGGAAGCGAGCCCTTCTTCTGAGTGAGTGTTAGCATTATTAAAGTTACAAGCAAAAATCTTAACTAAATTTGATGACAGTAATACAAAGATCCTGATGTCTAACAGGATAGGGGTATCTTGGTTACACCATTTTATAACTGCTGTTTGATGCAGTACAAAAGTTAAAACTGCATAATTACCATTGTTAAATTTGTTAATTTTACATAAAATTTTAGGAATTTAATATATATATATATATTATTTTTTT
Source organism: Macrothele yani (assembly GCA_039090855.1). Classification (NCBI taxonomy): domain Eukaryota; kingdom Metazoa; phylum Arthropoda; class Arachnida; order Araneae; family Macrothelidae; genus Macrothele; species Macrothele yani. The sequence continues at coordinate 79,526,082 of CM077031.1, read as the reverse complement.
AGGTTCCTCTGTTCTAAACTTAGAGAACTTCATGTTAATAATTGACAGAATGTGTGTCAATAGTGTGCAAAATCCAATAAAAGCAGTGTGCATGCTGTTTTCTGCCTATTTTGTGTTTAATATTCACTACCCCTTTGAGGCAAAAGTGACATTGGAATTTTTGCAAAGGTTAGTATAGGAACTTTTGGATAAAACTTTGATTTTATTGAAGTTTTTTTCTCTCTCCAATGTTAATAAAGTGTATAAAATATATTTTTTACATCTATAATTGTGTATGTATTGCATGATATACAAAAAATAGTGACATGTCCTTTATTGAGAATATAAACCTATTTTTTTTAAACAAAGTATAATACTAAAATAATTTTGGTCTTTTCATCTGTTCTAACCCTAAGCCTCCACTTTACCGAGGAAAATAAGTAGTCTCTCTCTTTCTTGAGGACTGGGTGTAAAAATAAATTGTGTCCACCTATTTACTAGAAGGGGTCTGCTGCTTTTCCTGGATTTTTGCAGTTGGTATCAGTCTCAGAATATAGACGTGCATGCGTATGCCATGCACGGATAGTTTCCAAATTATTAGGGCTTTTGCAGATAGTTTTTGCTTGTAGATTTTAAAATGTTATTTACAGCAATTAAAACACTTAAGGCTTTACTCAGATTAATATATTTACTTCTATCTCAACGAGAAATTTTCACATCTTCCGATTGGGACTTCTTTTGGTTTTACAGACTTTTCTGGCCTCTTGATTTTATCAAGGCCTGTTCTCAATATATAGGAACTGTAACAAAAGTTTCATTTACACAGAAAGACTATAAATTATATTGCCAGGTTCCTCTTGCAGTTGCTAGTTATGAAATTAAAGTCTTTTCCTTATGTATTTTATAAGTCTACTATTTTTGAATTAAGTTGAAAATGCTATTTATAATTTTTGAAAGTTCATTAACAGAACTGCTTTTCTAGATATAAAAACTTTAATTAGTCTTGTTTTTATGAGGTTCATAGTGTTCTGGCCTTAAGGTCCATTTTACACACATTTCTGCACATTCAGTCTTGATATACTTTTGTCCTCTCTAGAATCTGTAATGTTCTAATAATTATTTATTGTCATATTAATTTTTCTTTAAATTATCTTATTCTATTGTTATGATTCATGGGTTTTCAGCAAGTTTTCTGTTTCAATGGTTGTGTATGCAGATACATTTTATTTTTATACAACTCTGCTAGGTATTAGGAATCTGCTCAGTCCATGAAGGCATCAGTCTTTTATTTTCAGTTGCCCTCTAGTAATTCCACCTGCCTTGCTAATTTTCAGACCTGGCCATTGTGACAACAATTTTTTTTGGTGGTCTTCATTTTCTTGAGTTGACTGCAAATTTTTACCACTACACTTGCTAAATATTATGAACATTGTATTGTGTAACCAGTATTCTTATTGTGGGATAAAAATAGTATTCAAATTGATCAAATCTTTTCCATTATTGATGGTCTTCAGGATTTCTCACTACACAAATAATTTAGTTTTTGTAATAATTTAAAATCAAACTAGTAGTGTGCTGTAAAGATACATATAATTTTTGTATATATATTGTTACTTTTTTAGAAGCCAGAATTTTTATGATGTAATTCATTGTGTTAATTTCTCACTTTAATCACAGGTGCTTTGTGGGTATAAATCCTGTATGTGGATCAAAGGAAGAAAGGGAAGAAGCTTTATTCTGAAGTCAATCCAAAAATTGCAAAGTTATGGCACAAAGTAAAAGACCACAACAGTTGGCTAAAAGATATCAGACAATAAGTGGCACATAATAAAAAAAAACATTGTCTATGATATTAGTTGATCTGTATATATATATTGTTACACCAATTAAGTTTGGTTTTTTTTTTAATAAAAAAATGCAATCCAGTTGATTCAGTACTTTTTCCTGTGTATCTAAGTTTCAATTATATATCAGTATTTTGGTAATGGTAGTCCTAAATCTATGAAACAATAAATTACTTTTTGCCTGAGCACATTGGAAAATATCTGTTGGTAATTTGTTTCTAGTTCTCTGCATATGCAACATTTATTTTTTTAAAATACTACTGATTCTCCGGTGTCTTCAAGCCAACTGCTATACACCATTATCTCTGTTGTTTTGACATCTGTTTGTTATACTTACAAACAACGTGCACTTTGGCTTTCTGACTCCTTCCAATTTAAACACCTACAGTGAACTGCAATTGTCACACCAGAAGTTGTAGGAACAAAAATGAAAAATGTGTTACTTTGTGCTGTCATGTAGAAATTAACTGTTTTTAGTAGTCCTTTGGAAAAATCCGAGGAAGCTGTAACAATTTGCTCATCTAGATTTTCAATGGCATAAATATTTTGCACAGGACTTACAAGTTAAGTCATTCACCCCAGTGATCTACGTCAGTAAAACTGCATAATGCATATTGTTTCTTAGATGAAAATGATTCGACAGTACTAATTATAAGCAAGTTTGGTGGTATTTGTATTTTGACCATTACGGTAGACTAAGAGTGGCATTTTAGGGTTGACCACATTTTTGAAATCTTTACATAAATGTACACTGATCAGCCACAACATTAAAACTACCTTTTCGTGACTGTATTCCCTAGTGGAGATGGCACCTTTCAACAAGACTTGAAATAAAGGATGTAATCCATGTCACACTGCAAAGAAAGTTCAGCAATGATTCCAAGAGCATAACTGGAATTTCCTTTAATGCCATAGGCCCCAAATTCACTGGACATGAATCCCATTGAGCATTTGTGGTTTCAGTTGGAGGAAGGGGTATGAGCAGCATCACCCGCGTAATTTGCAGGAAGTGTGGGATCTGTTGCAGTCATGATACCAAGAGATGGCTACCAACATCTCATTGAATCTGTCTCATCAGGTGAAGACACATTGTATTAGGTAGGTGGTTTTAATGTTTTGGCTGATTGGTGTATATATTACACAGTATTTTTGAGAGTTTTACGAATTATGAAAACAAAAGCTCAAACACATTATAGATCGTGAAAAACACATGCAATTTTGCAAACATTTTTGTAAAAAAAAACTGCACCATATTTATTTAATGGGCTTTGCCGTGTTTTTTCTTAAAACTGCGGTTCAAGTCCGCCCCAAAAATTGGCTGAAGCCCTAATTAGACCAAAAAAACATATTAAGAAAAGTTCATTAAACCAAATCTAAAAAACAGTGGCTAAACATTTTTGAAAAAAAGAAAAAACTTTGCACCGTGTTTATTTAACAGGCTTTGCCATGTTTTTCTTTCAAATATGGTTTATCTACCGTATGGAATTTACAGTTGCTCTACCGTGTTAGGCCACATTTTCTGGTACCTTCACCGTTTTTTATTTCCCGGTCATTAGACCGTTAATGTACATTACAGTATGGTACTGTAAAATTACAGTACGGTCTTTACACTGTATTTATTTAACAGGCTTTGCCATGTTTTTTCTTTAAAATACGGTTGATCTACTGTGTTAGGCCACATTTTCTGGTAGTTTGACCGTTTTATATTTCCCAGTCATTAGACCATTAATGAACATATCAGTACGGTACTGTACAATTACGGTTTATTGACCGGCCACTCAGCTGCCGGTGTATCTACCGTAATTTGACCATGAAATTTTTACAGTGTTCCTTACCTGCAGGACCTGCCAGCTGCCACGCTTCAACAGGACAATGCGCACCCGCACGTGGCACGCATCATGCAACAATTCTTCACAGCCCACCAGGTGTCACTGCTGCCGTGGCTCGCCTGTTCTCTCGATATGTCGCTCATCAAACACGTCTGGTCGCTGATCGGCAACCGAGTGGCCCGGCAAGCACCAACCGGGGCTACGCCTGATGAACTGTGGCAACGTATGGAAGCAGCCTGGACCGACATAACCCAAGCCCACATCCAAAGCCTCTTTTGGTCGATGCCGCGGCGTGTAGCAGCCGTTATTGCTAGCCATGCGGGCCACACAAACTATCGATGTCTGCGTGTTCCGCAAGTCGCATGGGCCTGTAAGCTTAATCGTTTCATCTTTGTATCTGTTGTTATGTGTCCAGTAAATCTGGCTTTGCTATCTCGTGTCCTTCTTGGTGTTGCATTTTGGGTGGCCAGCAGTGTAGATCGTTACATTCGGTGATGTCGTGGCTGCCTGGCGATGTCGCCAATAGAGGCGTATATAGAAATTTATTTCGGGGGAAGGGGGGGACCAAAAGTAAAAGTTTTTGAAATCCATCACGACAAAAAAAAAAAAAAAAAAGGTAATGAAAAATAGATGAAAAAATTAAAGCATTATTTTCTATTGTAATTAAAGCATTTTTCTAATTTGGGTCGTATTTTAGCAAAGAAATGAAACACTTTCGGGGAGGTGGGTAAAGCGCACTCGCCCCCTCTAAATGCGTTCCTGCTAGCCAACAAAACACCCTGCTGCGCAGAGTGATTTTTCTATATGTGAAATAAAGCTATTTGCACGTTACCTAATGAAACAAAGAACTACAGAAGATCCGAGTAGTGTCAAAAAAAAAAAAAAAAAAATCCCGGCCACTGAGTATTTGTTATTAGCAAACATGAATAACCTCCAGTTCGATCACGCCACCGGGGAGTAGTGGTCTAATGTGTGAATGAACCACAGCAATGAGCCCCACTGCTGAGGGAAGAGACAGGGACTGATTTATGCCTGGGCCCCGCATTTTAGGGTGCCCCAGAATCTCAATGCAAAAAAAGAAAAGTTATGTTCTTTTATTAGTTATTATTAATGGAAAAGTACATTTGGTGGAAAAAGTTTTTTCTGCTGAAATGAAGATTAACATTGGTGTTTTTATTAGACACTTTTACTACCGCCTCATTTCAACTGCAGCTCAGTAACGTCATGCCGTTTTAGGGAACAGATGATCATTTTGTTCGGGTGTGGAGGTCTCCGGCACAATCCCGACCTCGCGCCACACCTCCCCCCACTGCAGGCATTATGGTCTGGTCCATTGCCTACGATAGCCGATCAGCTTCAGTAATGGTACGTGGATCATTAACGATCCAGCGGTATGTGGATGAGATTTTACGACCCCATGTGCTCCAATGCCTGGTGGGCTATACCAGCAGGATAATGCCTGCCCGCACACGGCTCGGGTTATCCAGGACTACCTACGTCATGTCCAAACAACTTTCGTGGCCTGCCCGATCCCCGGACATGTTACCCTGTTGAGCCTGTGTGGGACCAGTTGAAACGTCAGCTGCTGCCTCATCCGGGATTTGGAGCACACCGTCCAACACGTGTGAGTCAGTCAGCCGCAGGACATCAGGCGTCTGTTCGCCTCCATGCCGGACCGTCTTGCTGCATGTATAGCCGCACGAGGCAGTGCGACGCGCTGTTGAAGATGACCGAACTGCGTGCCACACATCCCTCTGTAATTGTCCTGCAGCTCATTTTTTGACATCCATAAAATTTCAGTTCAATCTCATGCTTCCTTCTTGGTGCGCAAATTTCATTGTCCGTGAGTGTATATACACTGCTGGCCACCCAAAATGCAACACCAAGAAGGAAGCATCCGATTGACCTGAAATTCGCAGCATGCGTCGCCCGCGAGAGGACATGCACCCGGCACGCCACCAAGAAGCACTGTAAGGTTGCACAGAAGGCGGGGTGTAAGTAGTGGAAGTGTGTTGTGCTGCCGGACCTGTGCGTGGGAAGCTTCCTGATGCCTCGTCGCAGAATGCGGCAGTCATTCCAGCACGTCTCGGAGTTCGACAGAGGACGAATAGTGGCGGTTTATCGTACAGAGACATCCGCGCCCGTGTGTTACGACACCCAGCCACAATGAGGCGAGTATGGATTCATTGGGTGCAGGAAGGATGTCTATCGCTTTATATACGCACTGGCAGAGGCAACTGAGTACGCACATAGGTGACGTTGCTATGTATTTTGCATAAGCTCGTCTGTACCAGTTTTTCTGGCACTTCAGTGTACATCTCAAAATGAAAATTAATTTGTACCTACAAACAATGGCACGTTAGGGGAAAAGTCTGGAGATTGTGATATTTGATCAACAGCTGTTGTGTATTCTGCGACTGCGCTATAAACTAAAAAACCTAAATTATGTGTGTATCCTGATACCAAATTTCTACTTTAGGACTTTAATTGTTTTTTTGTTTTTGTTTTTTTATTATTATTATTATTTTGGATATTTTTCCTAGTGGAATTTTTTTTATGATTACATGTTCACATTGCCCTTGTGCAGATTCCGTTAAGTTTATTTAAATAAATACAGGCTAAGTGGTCATTTAAAAACATTCACTTAAGTGCAGGGAAGTTATTTAGGGTTGAAGTTTATCTCTGAGGTCCATATATTATTCCCTTCAGCTAGACTGAAGCATGGTAAGCTATAGTTTTCAAATTACGACAATGTCTTTTTGTATCAAGTATCTGATCATTGCCTAAAATTTTTTGTTTACATGTGTACAACGTATACTATTGATTCTTTAGTGTCACACATTGCTTACACATGTAAGAAGAATACCTTTGTTTTTCCACTTTCAGGATTCAACTCTGCAAACACAAACATCAACAAATAACGTTTTTGGGATTTTTGGAATGTTTAAATGCTTCTTCATGTTTAGCATTAATAATAATCATGGCCTTAGGTGAAATTTTGTGGATGTTCCTAATTTCATCTACCCATCTCCCAAATTTTAAATTTGACTTTTATGCAAAGTTTTACCCCCAGTTTGCCAATATATCACATCACTAGATTTCCTAATCACCATTACAACCAACAATTTTTCTATCCTATGAAGTTTAGAAACAATATGATACAAATCTTGATGTCAATGCATTTTTTTCAAACATTTTATGTTTTTCAGTAACACAAACATGTATACGATTCTCATTCACAAACTGATTAATAAACATCTAATAATTTTTCATATTCAACAGTCATAATTTTTCACAATGTCCAGCCGTTTTCATTACGATTGTTAATGTTTAACAGCCAGTGCAAATTTGAAAGCCGCCCCGGTAGCGCAGTGGTTTAAGCGATGGCCTCTGATCATTCGTCTGAAAGGGGTCCATATTCGAATCCCGGTGAGGCATAGATGTTGTGTTTGTCTTACGGCACTGACTCTCTCCCTTCCCTGAAACCAGTGACCTTAAATTAGGGACGAGCGACTGCTTATAGCCCATTGAGTTGCTGACAGTGGTCGTTAAACTTCCAATAAAAAAAAAAAAAAAAAAAAAAAAAAAAAATTGAAAGAAGGCTTTAAAGGAAATCCAGGTAATTCCTGATTTTTTTCCCCCATGCTGTTTGATTTGAAACTGAATTCAAAATATTACTTCCTTCAATCTGATTTAAAATGTGTTACAAATAGTTCCATAGTAGCTTTGATTCTTTAGGCTGCCCTAACACAATAGAACTAAAAATCACAAATTATTCTGAAGTAATCTTCCTTTTTAATCATATTTGAAACAAATAACTGTTCAAAGTGCTAAAAATGTGCTATAGTCATTAAACTCTTGTTATGTAGTATTATTCAGTTACTATAAAATTTAATATTCTTTACCTTAAAAAAGTAATTTTAATTTTTAAATTGATTTTTTTTTCATTTTCAGATGAAAATTTTAACTGAAGATGGGAAAATGCCGTTTTAATGCCACCTGGCTGTTGAAGAATGATGGTACAGGAACAGGAAATAAAGTGTCACGGTGGGCGAGAAAGGAAGATGAGAATTCCATATTTTGCATGGCTTGTGAGTGTATAGTAAAGATTAACAAAGGATTTCAGGCCATAATTCAGTATGGTGCTACCAGAAAGCATAAACAACAGTGTGACTTTAAGCTCAATCCTTTACAACTTCGTCTATTAAGTGGATGTGAACAAAAGGAAGAAAACCCTTCACATTGCAGTAAGAAAGAAGTTCCTGGATCCATTCATCTGTATAGAATAAAAGATGCAGTTACCACAGCTGAATTGATATGGACACTAAAGACAGTGGCTTCTAATTACTCTGCTTCTTCTTCTTCGGGTTTAAATGAAATATTTAAAGCTATGTTTCCTAACAGCATTCCAGGAGGTTTTGGTTTAAATCCAAAAAACATACATTAACTAATTTCAGATGGATTGGCACCATATTTCCGAGAAAGGATAACAGAGGATATGAGAGGTGCATATTACACTTTGATGTACGATGAAACAACTAATGCAAGCAGTAAAAAAGAATTACAAATTGTTGCAAGATATTGGTCTGAAACTCAAAATAAAGTTGTTTCTCATCATCTTGAAACCTTTTTTATTGGCAGTGTGCTACAGCTGAAGTTATTTTAAGTAAAATTACAGAAGCTATGGATAAGATGCAACTCCCTCATTGCAATTTGTTAGCACGTCTTTTGTAAAAAAAGATCGTGCTTCTGTTATCGGTTTGTCCATCCGTCCGTCCGTCTGTACCCACGGTATCTCTACAACTATTAGTCCAATTTGAAAAATTATTTTTGCATTCGGAAGCTTGAAACATGCGAATGATGATCCTTTATTTCGTTTTTTTTAGGATGTACAATTTTGCCGCTAGGGGCGTAAATGCAGATGATGTCAAATTCAAAATTACGTTTTAATCCACATATTTGCTTCTAAACATCCGATTGAAAAACTTCTTTTATCTTTCGATTCCCTTTATGTCGAAGAGTCTTTTAGATATAGTTTCATTTTCAAATTACGCATAGATTTTCCGCTAGGGGGCGTAAAAGTAAATTACATTTTTTCCGATAACTCTTCTCCTAAAACTCCGATTTGAAAAATCTTTTTTTCAGCGGATACATCTCCTAATGGAAAATCTTTTGCATATAATTTCGAATTTTTGGTAAAGAATACTTTGGCCACCAGAAGGCGTAAGCGTAAATTTTTGCTTCTGACGTATTTGCCATAAAATCTGAGCTTCTAAAATATCGATTGAAAAAATTGTTTCGAGGACTGATGCCACTCTCATCGATAAACCTTTTCGGAATATTTTCTTCCTAAAATATTCCACAGTTTCTCCGCCAGGGGGCGTAGATGTATATCTTATTTTTGTCAATATCTCCACTTCTAGGTGTCCGATTTGAAAAATTCCTTCTTTGTTGGATAGTGTTTTCCGTGTGACACGTTTTTCATATAATTTCAAAATTTTCAAGTGATTCATAGACTTTCCGCTAGGGGGCGTAAAGGTAAATTGCGTTTCACCCTATATCTCTGCTTCTAAATCTCCGATTTGAAAAATTCTGCACCGGATACAGCTCCTGATGGGAAATCGTTTGCACATGATTTCTAATTTTTGGCCACCAGGGGGCGAAAACTTCAATTTCCGCTTCTGATGTATTTGCAGCAAATTATGAGCTTCTAAAATCTCGATTGAAAAAAAAGTCTTTTGTTGACCGATGCTTCTCGTGTCGACAAACCTTTTAGAAACATTTTCTTCTTAAAATAGTGCATGGTTTCTGCGCCAGGGACGTAGACGTATATCTTATTTTTGTCAATATCTCGACTTCTAGGAGTCCGATTAAAAAAATTCCTTCTTTGTTGGATAGTGTTTCTAGTGTGACATGTTTTTCCTAAAAATTCAAAATTTTCAAGTAATTCATAGACTTTCCGCTAGGGGACGTAAAGGTAAATTGCGTTTCCCACTATTTCTCTGCTTCTAAACCTCCGATTTGAAAAATTCCTTCTGCACCGGATGCAGCTCCTGATGGGAAATCCTTTGCTCATAATTTCTAATTTTTGTAAAAAACTGGTATGGTTACCAGGTGGCGTAAGTCTTAATTTCCACTTCTGATATATTTGCAGCTAAATATGAGCTTCTAAAAACTCGATTGAAAAAAATACTTTTTTTAAGCCGATGCTGCTACAAACCTTTAGGAACACTTTCTTCTTGAAATAATGCATGGTTTCTACGCCAGGGGGCGTAGATGTATATCTTATTTTTGTCCATATCTCTACTTCTAAAAGTCCAATTTGAAAAATTCCTTCGTTGTTGGATAGTGTTTCCGATGCGAAATGTTTTTCCTATAAATTCAAAATTTTCACGTAAATAATTTAAGACTTTCCTCTAGGGCGCATAAAGGTAAATTGCGTTTTCTGCTCCTAAAACTCCGATTTGAAAAATTCTTCCTGTGTCGCATACAAGACCTGATGGAAAATATTTTTCACATAATTTCTAATGTTTCGTAAAGAATGGTTTGGCCACCAGGGGTCATAAGTGTTAATTTCTGCTTCTGATGTATTTGTAGCAAAATCTGGGATCCTGAAAACTCGACTAAACTTTTTTTCTTGTACCGATACCGCTTATATGGATAAACCTTTGGAGAATACTTTCTTCCTAAAATAATGCATGGTTTTCCCACCAAGGGATGTAAAGTCACATCTTATTTTTGTCGATAAATCTGTTTCTAAGAGTTCGTAAGCTCAAGATTCCGTTTACACCAATATCTGAGGGATTAAAAACCCGATTGAAAAACTTCTTTCTTCCGTCAGATACTATTGTTTTCCATACCGGCTCCATCGACTTTGAATAGCTTTGATAAATTTAATTTGCGTCAGAACGGATTCAACAGACATACTTATTACACCCGAAAATTCGGTGTCATCTTTCTTGTTGATGTTGGGAAGTGATGGTCCAAATGTTAACAAAAAGGTTCATAAACTTATGAATGAAGAACTTAAGGTGATTTATGAACGAAAGGTTATTGACATAGGAACATGTAATATACATACTGTACATAACGCATATTTAAAAGGCTTATCTGAACTTGGTGAAGATGCCTGGGAACTGATTTCTGCAATATATTATTTTTTTGATGGATGACCATCGAGGTGGGAAGCATTTAGAAATAATAAAAATAAAGAGGGACTGCCAAATAACAGATTCATAAAACATTGCTCTTCAAGGTGGTTAACTGTAGAACCAGCTGCTAAGCGACTTCTTGAACAATGGCCTGCTATTAAATATTATTTTTTAAAGCATGTCCCAAATAAGAACACAGCAGTTGGCTTAAAATATAAAAGTACCATAAATTTGTTGAAGAAGAGCACAATTGAGGCTGAACTGCATTTCTTAATATCTAGTGCTAATATTTTTACAAAATTTACAAAAACCTTCCAGAAGGATGAACCATTAGTACATGTTTTGCATACTGAACTCCCTGCTTTGGTTCAGACTTTAATAGGAAGGTTCTGTAAAAATTCAAATTTGGATAGAAATAATATAGATGTAGAAAGCATCCCCCAAGAAGCAAATCAACTTCAACTTAAACAAATTAATTGTGGTGAAGCAGTGATGAATGAGTTGTTAAATGTAAGTGAAAATGATAAAATATATTTTTTAAAAGCTGTTCGGAAACCATTATATAAGTGCCTGTAAATTTATTATTGATAAAACATCTACCTCATCAGGTTTGCTTAAAAGCTTTGTTTCCTTCATCCTGCTGAAAGAAAAACTGTACGTAGCTGTCGGGATATAGTAGCAGTTGCAAAGTCATTACAGATTGATGTTCCACATGACAGACTTTTGGATGAATGGAAGTGTCTGCAACTGGAAAAAGAATGTATGTCAACCAATGAAAACAATTGACATCTATTGGAATAGCCATAAAAAATTGCGTTGGAGAATTTAAATATATTACTGTGGCAAAAGCTGCTTTAATCTTGTCACATGGCAATTCTGAAGTAGAGAGAGGATTTTCATCTTCTGGCAGAGTTCTCACAGAAGATAGAGCTTCAATGTCACAGAGGACTTTAAACTCCATTATGACTGTAAAAAGTGTATTAAAAGTATATAACAACAAGCCTGAACTTGTGCCTGTTACCAGAGATCTATGAATTTTTGCACGTAATGCTCATAAACAATATGAGAATTATTTATATGAACAGAAATGCATTAAAAAGCAGGAAGAACTGAAGAAAAAGAGGATAAAGAGAGTAAAGCAAGGGAAAAAGCAAATGAAGAAAAGATGCTGAAACAAACAGAAGTCATTAAAAAATGTCAACAAACATTAATAGAAAAGAGGCAAAAAGAAGAAAATATACGCAAAACAGCAGATACTTTATTTTTTGAAGCGACACAAAGGTTAAAGAAAGGAGTACAAAATCAAAATATTGAAGAAATCCGTTTGGCCGAAGCTATGTTGGAAGGTGTGGCAAATATGCAAAAAGAAACAACAGAAATAAAATGCAAACAGTAGTGGAAAAAATTAAATCTACATTAATAGAAAACTATCTGTGTCAAAAACCTAAAATTGATTGAAATACTTTGATGTGAAGAAAGAGATAAGTGACTAATGGCAACGTGGTAGCATTTTTAGTGTCATGTCAGACTTATCTGCTTAATGCCCCACTTCGGATATAATGTCAGAATGTACTGGTCCCACAGGGTGACGTTAAACCGAGGGTTGACTGTATATCAAAATATCATGATGATGACACTTTGATATACAGTCAACCCTCTGTATAATGCCACCCTGTGGGACCAGTACATTCTGATGTTATATCTGAACAGACACATTGAACGGATAAGTCTCACATGACACTAAAAATGCTACCATGTCGCTGTCAGTCCTTTATCTGCTGTGGAAATAAGGAAAAACAGTGTAATACATGCTTACATATGGTGCAGAGACGTAGACCTTAACTAAAAGAGACATACAAAGGCTGCAGACAACTCAAAGAGGCATGGAGAGGTGCATGCTTGGTATAACCAGGAGAGATAAGAAGAGGAACTCGTGGATCCGAAAAATGACGAGAGTGGAAGATATCATGATCAGAGTTAAATCCCTGAAATGGCAATGGGCTGGACATACTGCCAGAAGGACAGACCATAGATGGACAGCCGAAATTTTAGATTGGATTCCAAGGGACAGGAAAAGACCCAGAAAAAGACCACATGGGAGATGGGTGGATGAAATTCGTAAATATGCGGGAGTGACATGGAGGAGACTGGCACAAGACAGACCGTTGTGGAGGAAACTTGGGGAGACCTTCGTCCAGCAGTGGATTGATAATGGTTGACAATGATGATGATGATGATGAATCTTAGAAACAACAAAGATGTGGAAAACGAAAATTTGTAGAAATTTTGAAACATCAAAATACGTAAAGCATTTGAAAGTATACCACAGTATATTCATACCACTACTGGAAAAACGGAGCAATTCTTGTTTGAATTTGCTGAATGTTTTTTGATGCTGCAATCTTTTCCAGTTCAGTTACTTCCCTGAAATACTTTCATCTATTTCTACTGTGGACGTTAAAAATCTTCTTACTCGATCCAAAGCAGCCATAGCATCCTCTTTCGTAACACTTGGTGGCAAATTTTCTTTACTTCATCATTGGACACTTTGATCATGTAGAACCTCTGTTAACTTGAAACACAATGTCACTTATACACAGTGTACAGTTTGTTTCCACCTGATCATCAACAGAAACGTAAGTGTTCCAATCAGGCAACACAAAGCCACAGTTATGGATCAATTCTGCCAGTTCCGCTAATGGAATGTCATTCTCTTTGTCTATATTTAAATCATCATTACTTTCATCCCTGATATCTCTGAATCCAGCATGCTCGAAAGAGTTCTCTAATAGTTTTTGCTGACACATCCGACCAACTTTTATCAATATAAAGAACGGCAACTGTAAACCCTTGCATGCTATCAGTAGCTGCAATGTGATCCTTCAGGAGAAGTTTGTGGTACTGAACTTTAAAACTGTAGATAACACCCTGATTCATTGGCTACAAAACTGAGGTGCAGCTTGGTGGGACGAAAACAAGCTCAATTGCTTTCAAGTTCCTTACCTCGCAGTGAGCTGTGCAGTTGTCAACTATGAATGTGACTTTTCTGTTGTTGCAAAACAAACATCAAAACATTTCAGTGTTCTTTCCCATATTTCTGTAGTCATCCGCGATTTAGAATTCATTGGCATTGTAAACAATGGAAAGTGATGTTTTATCCGGATTAGTGGTATGTTAAATTAAATTTTAAAAAATATTTAAGAGTTTAATTTTGTTTTTTGTATGCATTATTGTTCGGTCGGTAGCAATTTGGTCACTTTATTTAAAATTTCACTCACTATTTTCACTAGTTTTGAAGCTGTGAGTCGTGCTGAGCCCTGCTTTACGGATGAGAGCAGATTTAGTCTGACGAGCGATTCTGGACGTATACACATCTGGAGAGAGCAGGGAACACGCAAGCACACCTCCAACATCGTCGAAAGGGACCGGTTTGGAGGTGGCGGAGTTCATGTTTGGGGCGGTAACATGCTTGGCAGCCGTACTGACCTCCACATCTTCCAAGGAAGGTTCAGTCACTGGTGTCCCCTGTAGAGCTGCAGATTGTTCTCTCGTTTTTGTTTTCAGTGAGACTTATTCATCGCATTGTTTGTTCACGTTTGGGGTTATTGTGGCTTTGCACGCATCATTATCCTATGTATACATTACCACAGGCTTGTTTACAATTACGGAAACATCCGGATGAAATTTTTACATGCTGGTTTAATTTCTTTTTCTGCCCGAATGAAGCAGCACAAATAGAACAATTCAACCTGTTCGGAGTATCCATAGTTAGTCCTAGCCGAATAAAAAATAAAGCAGATGAAAAAAAAACACAATTTACCTCTCAGGGGGCGCCCAGATTTGCCGCCCCCTTGTACGAAAATATTTTTCAGTTTTTATTCATTTTTACATGAAATAAATATCTTTAGCAACATTATTTTCTATTTCCGGTAAATTGAGATTTTCCATGTAACACTATTGTCTCATATAAAGCTGAAGAAACAAAAATCTGTGAAACTCTAGTTCAGATGACGCTACGAATAATTCAAGAAGTCAGTTTCCTCTCTCTCTCTCTCTCTCTCTCTCTCTCTCTGTCAATTTACCTAAAAGTCTGCATTACCGGTAAAAAAAGTTTCGTCATGTACGATGCTGAACATATTACAGTTTGTCGATGGATTCACACACACACACACACACACAGTATATATAACTAAGCAAGATAAGATGTGGAACCCGTGGGTAAGGAAAATGATAAGAGTGTAAGACATTATGATCAGAGTAAAATCCCTGAAATGGCAATGGGCTGGACATACTGCCAAGAGAACGGACCATCGATGGACAACCGAAAATTTAGACTGGATTCCAAGGAACAGGAAAAGACCCAAAAGAAGATCACGTGGGAGATGGGTGGATGAAATTCGAAAGCATGCGGGAGTGAGATGGAGGAGACTGGTCCAAGACAGACCGTTGTGAAAGAAATTTGGGGAGACCTTCATCCAGCAGAAAATTGATAATGGTTGAGGAGAATGATGATATATATACATGTAATATTAAACATGACGGCTGTCTCTTTAACTATTCTAACCAAAATATCTGATATCGTGGAATACATCGAAATTGTACCCCAGTGCTCGTTACCCGTATTGCATCGATCCTATAATATTTTCCCACCCTGTTTTACGGTAAACGTTGGAAGCTCTTTCTTGAAAATTTGCCAACGATAAAGTAATTCAGAAAACTAAACAATGCTGTAAATTCTTGAACAATGCTGTAAATGTTCACAATCTGTAAAGAAATATTTTCGTCGTCATTTGCGACCAGATTTAAAGTATGAGCCGTTCAAGTACATAAAATGCGTAAGGGTCTTAAGTTGACAAATTATGCTTTTTGAAGTCCATTGTGTTTTTCTTACATATTGGCCCCATTTGTCATAGCGCTAGCCACGCATTCATGAACGCTGAAATCTTCAAGATAAAAAAAAATTAGAAAAAGAATTTTCAAACGTTTTCCGCGGTATCTGTTACTGAACAAAAACAGTAAAAAACAGTGCTGTAGTCGTAAAAAAAACACAGCTATGGTTTAAAGGTGATGGGATGAAAAATTGGTGCAAAATATACAAATTAACTCAGACGAAAGCAGTGATGTGATGCAGTTGAGGTTCAAAAAAGTGATATGTCTGGAACTAATAGCGCTGAAGAAAGTGTTGCATAATTTCATGGTTTGTATCTTAAAATTATTACCTAATTTCTAAATAATATAAATTTCCGAACTTCTTTTTTACGCTTTCCAACCGGAGGTTGAAGAAGCGTATATGCTCCAGTTTTGTCCGTCCGTCTGTCAGCACGATAACTCTCGTAAAAATGATTCGATTTCGATGAAATTTTATTATGTGGTAGTAGACCACCTGGGGAAGAACCCTATTTTAAATGGACGAAATGGGATTAAAGGTCACGGCATAGAAGCGGGATCCATTCAATTGCCCTGATGCGTCATAACTTGCTTAAATATGGTTCGATGTCGATTAAATTTTAGTATATTGTAGGGGACCACCTGGGAATGAACCCTATTGAAAATGGGTGACTTGGAGTCAAAGGTCAGGATATACGAGCGGGATGCATCCCATTGCCCTTTATGCGTCAAAACGTGCGTAAAAATCGTTCGATTTCGATGAAATTTTAGTATGTGGTAGGGGACCACCTGGGGACCAACCTTATTGAAAATGGACGAAATGGGATCAAAGGTCAGGACATAGGATCGGGATCCATTCCATCGCCCTTATCCCATACTGTTAAGGTGGACGTCAAGTAATTTTGCTTCCTATACTTCCAATGGAAATACTTGTACACATTTCCTTCACAATTATTGTGTTCCCAAGGATGAAAATTTGAACATCGACTAAAATAACTTCATATTATAACTTGAAATACTTAATATTTCCTAAAACATAACCATAAATATATATAAAATCAATAACTTTTCCTTTGGTGGTGTTGGAACGAGAAAAAAAAAATGACGCGACCTGTACTTTGATGACCTCAGTAGACAAACAAATGTTGGATTTCATAATTATGGTTATGTTTTAGAAAATATTAAGTATTCCAAGTCATAAAATAAAGCTATTTTAATCGGTGTTCAAATTTTCATCCTTGGGAACGCATTAATTGTGAAGAAAATGTGTACAGACGTTTTTCCATTGGAAGTATGCGAAGCAAAATTACACTATCTACCAACAAGTAATTGGATACCCCTGCAATCGACGATATCTGCGGTCCTGATACACGTCACGGCCGCCGCCGTTAAATATCGTGTGGGAAACAACAACGCACCAGTCGCATGCAAGATGCCACGCAGTTCGGAGCTCTCTGATTTCGAGAAAGGTGTAATCGTCGGGTATCACAGAAATGGTCGATCCATACGTGACATATCCAGCGAATTGAAATATTCAAAATCGACAGTGGTCTACATGATTGGCAAGTGGAAGATGAAAGGTGACTGTTGGAATGTGCCCCTACCCGGCAGACCCACAAAACTAGGAGTTAGAGACCGACGGGTGCTGGCCAGAGGAATTCGGAAGAACCGCACCAAATCGATGGGCCACATCTGCGATGAAATTCAACAGGCATCCGGGAGTGTTCTTTCGATGAATGTCATCCGTAAGGAAGTCTATCTGCTCGGTTATCATGGACTTGCTGCCTCCCACAAGTCTTTGATCACCAAGTCCAATAGCGCTGCTCGGCTAACGTGGTGCAAAGAATGTCGACAGTGGACCGTCGAACAGTGGAAACAGGTTCTCTGGAGCGACGAATCAAGGTTCACCCTCTACCGTTCGGATGGCAGGGTCTGGGCTTGGCGTCAGCCTGGAGAACGCCTCCTGCCGGAATGTATTGTGCCAACTGTGAAGTTCGGCGGCGGTGGAATTATACTATGGAGGTGTTTCTCCTGGTATGACACGGGACCTTTGGTCGCAATTACTGGTAAACTCAACGCCGAGACCTACTGCTCCATTTTGGATGACCATGCGCTTCCTACGTTGTGGCAGTTTTACGGGGTGGACCCATGTTACTTTCAGATTGACAATGCCACCTGTCATGTTGCGAGGTCCATCATGGCTTGGTATGGTGACTATGGGGTTAATCGAATAGTCTGGCCTGAGCCCGAACCTTAACCCTATTGAGCACCTCTGGGACGAGTTGGAGCGTCGACTTAAGGGGTGCCCCCACCGTCCGAAATCGGTGAAGGAACTGACCTGTCTCTCCAAGCCGAGTGGAAGGAAATACCGCTAGCGGTCGTACAACGCCTGGTTGAGAGTATGCCCCGGAGGGTCGCAGCTGTAATCGCCGCTCGTGGAGGCTCCACCAACTATTGAAGGTGAATAAACTTCGTTTTCCTTTGCTATCACAGGTGTCCAATTACTTTTTGGTAGATAGTGTACTTGAAATCCACCTTAAAGGAGCAATTCTTGTATGTATGTAAATTTTATTTTGAAAACGGCTCTAAAGATTTTGATGAAGGTCTTTAACCTACCGTTTTCTGGTACTAGAAATCGATTTAGCTTGATTTCGACTTTAGGAAAAATTCGTTTAGTGCGTCCAATAACCACCCCGAAGTAACACGTTTTTAGTGTCATAGCGTCGTCCCATTGATGGTATCCGTGATTAGAAATCTTATGGTGTTACAACCTCGCGATTGATATGTCGGCGCGCGGTCACGCCATCTATCTCATTAGGTCACGCGTTGTGTGTGCATCCTATTAAAATTTAATGACGTCCCACTCTTGCGAGCAGATGGTCGCGATTCCCATCTGCCTCATTACGTCACGCGTTGTGCGCGTATGACCGTCCGCACGATAACTCGCGTAAAAATCGTTCGATTTCGATGAAATTTTAGTATGTGGAAGTGGAACACCTGGGAAGTAACCCCATTAAAAGTGAACGAAATGGGGTCAAAGGTCCGGACATAGGAGCGGGATCCATTCCACTGCTCTTATGCGTCATAACTAACGTAAAAAAGGTTCGATTTCGATTAAATTTTAGTATCTGGTAGAGAAGCACCTGAGGACAACCCCTACAGAAAATGGGCGAAATGGGGTCAAAGGTAAGGACATAAGAGCGGAATCACTTCCATCGTCATATTGAGTCATAACTTACGTAAACATGCTTCGATTTGGATGAAATGTCAGTATGTTATAGTGGCTTGCCTGGGGACGAATCCAAAATAGGTGAAATGGGTTCGAAGGTTAGGACACAAGAGCTGGATCTATTCTATAGCCCTTATGCATCATAACTTACGTAAAAATGCTTCGATTGCGACATAACTGTATCATGTTATTTCGGAGGTATACTGAACCGGTTCTGTTGAATATCATAGAAATGGGTTTAAAGGTCAAGGCACAGGACCGAGATTTATTCCACAGCCATTATCCTCATAACTTGAGTGATAACTTGAGTAATGATTTTTGGTATGTTGGAAAGCGTATTATAATCAATGCATGTGGTCTTCTTCTGGGTCTTTTCCTGTCCTTTGTAATCCAATCTAAAATTTTGGCTGTCCATCGATGGTCTGTTTTCCTGGCAGTATGTTCAGCCCATTGCCATTTCTGATAATGATGTCTTCCACTCTTGTCATTTTTGGGATCCACGAGTTCCTCTTCTTATCTCTTCTGGTTACATCAAGCATGCACCTCTCCATGCTGCTTTGAGTTAACTGCAGTCTTTGTATGTCTCTTTTAGTTAAGGTCCACGTCTCTGCACCATACGTAAGCACTGTAAGAATGCATTGATCTAACACTTTTCTTTTGAGACATAATGGCATATTGCTCTTGAAAATTATGCTGTTTCTTGTAAAAGCTCTCCAGGCAAGTTTTGTACGCCGATTAATTTCTTCATCAATGTGACCCTCACTTGATATCTGCTGTCCAAGATAAACGTACGTGTCTGTTATCTCCAGCTTTTCTCCATCAATCGATAAATCTTCATTTCTTGTAAAAGCATTGAACATCACTTTTGTCTTCTGAAAGTTCATTTTTTATCAGCAAGTTCCTGGATCATACTCTGCAGCTCTGATGGGGTAGTTGCAAAAATGACTACGTCATCAGCGAAGGTAGGTTAGTTACTTCGGGAAAAACCTTTCCCTTTATCAAAAAATACTATATTTTTTCACCTTACCGCATTACTTTGCAAGCATAAAAAATTGTACGTCGCACTTTTCTCACACAGTTAAATTTTTCCGATGAAATAATTTAGGACACTAAAGTACACATTTACCATTTTTTTTAGATAGTCGCGATGCCAAGAGTTGTTTCCTTCTCTGATTCAGCGAACAAAGAGAAACCATAGGATTTCCATACTAGCACAAGCCAGCCAATATTTCAACACGACAGTCTCTTTTGCTCAATATTTTGCACCAAATGTTAAATTTAATCTCGGGATTATTTTCTTGATGCGCATCATGCAACAAATAGTATAGTGCTGCGATAGTTAATTGGTGAATTACTCTGCCTTTTGTCATGTAGGCAGGGCCCGCTTAATTTTTTATGGGGCCATGGGCACAGTAAGCGTTGTGGGTTACGGCAAAATGATAATTCTATTCTCAATAATACCTCTATATTTTTTCATGACAGTTTTCTGCCTACACTTTGTTATTATATAATGTTCAAGATGTTGCTATCTTATTTACTAAAAATTTAATTACCATACACTTCTACATGAATTCCGTATACGACGACTTCGCACGCTTGCCTGGAGATTTTTTTTTTTTTTTGGTCCACAATTACTATCTACTTCGTCCATGAATATACCTGCTGGTCTTATGTTGGACCGGATCTTGTGGTTTTTTTTGTTTTTTTTTTTAAGAACCTTTAAAGTTGGAACTTCATCCTGTTCTGACCCTACATCTACGAATGGATGGCGGCTTGGTACTACAGTTTCCGATATCATTTTTGTTTACCCTTTTCAGTTTTGTCTCTGCTAAACCTACGTATACGCATTTCACGTGGACTATCGTTGTATTGAGCAATAACCGCCCGCTATTCCTATTTTGTTTTCCAACGGGAATTATGGACACCGGCAGAGAAGTTATTCTAAGGCGCGTGTGGTTTAAATATAACCAAAATAATAATAATAATAATAATAATAATAATAATAAAAATAAAAAGCTTGGGGAGGGGAATACTGGGATTTGGGGGCACCGTGAAAATTGGGGGCCCTAATTTCGCGCCTTACGGGCCTAGTCGGTAATCAGGGCCTGCATGTAGGTTACTTTTAGATAACTTTCAGCAGCTCGAGGAGCTGCAATATCAGAATGGGCAATTGCACCATTCCGTCCGCTTCCTGACATCCACTGACCCAAAACTCCGAGGATAGCTTGTTCAATGTGAAATACACCCAATATCCCCAGGAATTTTTTTCCCCATATGTGTCTGGATAATTCCGCTGAATCAGTTTTGTTAACGCAAACAAAGGTTTGTCCACGGCCATGGTAGGAAATTGATTTCCATTAAGAAACTGTGTAACTTGTTTCATTATGTTCATCGCAAGCTTAATCACAGCTATTGATGACGAGTCTTCGTAAACTAGTGATAAAAGTGTTGAAATTCCAGGAATGAAATCATTTCATGTTCCAGGAATGCAATCTTCAGAGCACTACTGTAGGTTCAGGCTGCACTTTCCATGTTGGAATCCCCTATTTAGTAAATAAATCAAACAGCGGAGCAATTAGTAGAAACCTCCCTCAGGGAATACTTTCCACCCTTCGCATTCACTCCCAGCCATGGTAACATCAAAAAATGCTTAAACTAAAGAATTGGAAGAGTGGAGAACAGTAGAATTTTTATGGACCTGCGGATGCTATTTTGATAACTTTTATAAGGATAAGTAAATAACGTACTTCCTAGTGGGAAATACTGCACATAACGCCACTCAACGAAAAACATAAGACGTATTATTACTTGGCGAAGTTCAAATTTTAATGTAAAAAATATTGAAAATGGGCACATCTTGAACTGCGTGGACGGCATATCGCACAAGAAATTATTATTTATATAAGTACTGCATAGACAGTGAAATTCTACTTAACGAACTTTTTAGAGCCTTCTTCCGATCATTTCAGCCGTCGGGCTGAAATAATCGGAAGAAGGCTCTAAACGTTATGTTCGTGGTCAAATTTTCCTTTCAGGAGAAAAAAATTAGATGTTTCACTTTATAAATACTGTTTATGGAGTTCGGAACACGTGCAATTTCAGGAAAAATGCTTTCCTGAAGTTGCAGGTGTGTCACGGCAGACCGAAACAGCCGATGCTTTACCGTATGTGTGCGCGAATCGTATGAGAAATAATCATCAAACAATTAGAAAGGATTGGAAGAATGTCTGGAAAAAGGAAAATCACTGTGATGCTTACAAAACTAAGCGGCACATTGAAAATCCTGAAAAACACAAAATCACTTCGGGCACACTGCGGCATCTATCGGATACGAAACGAACATTCGATAAAACTTGTCACCGGTGAATTGTTCTTTCACACAATAAATGGCACCACATTTCCGGGAGGAAACGGCCCGTAATTGGAAGAAATACCTAACTTTCTTCACGACGGGGCTCAGCGTCATTTTCTTGTAGGACTTCCGTCCACAGGTAGTAGAGTTTAGGTCCCAGCCACCTACAGCGAGATCGCCTTTTGGGCAGGACACAGAAACGCAAGGAATGAGAGCAAGTCTAGCGACTTTTGACAGAACAGATTGTAGTGAGATCAGAGTACAGTAGATGGCGCCACCGTACAAGTACGATATTGCACATAGATTCGTGAGAGAATTTCAGGGAGGGCATAGGAAAGGATACCCATTTAACCAGTGGGTCCAGCCCGGGGGCCGTCACTTTACGTGCTCGTCCGATGCACGGCGGATATTCAGCTGTTGTTAGTAAATCACACCATCTCTGAAGGATCAGCCCAAGCTAGAACCTGGGGACCCAGCATCGATAGTCTGAAACACTAACCACTAAGCCATCCGCACTTTCTTCACGAGAATTAACATGACATTTTTAAATGTTGCATGTATTTTGTTTCTTGAAATTTTTATTAAGTACTACCAAAATTAAATTAGTATTCTTTAGATTACAAATAATATCCATTTGAACTTCTTAAAAATTGAAGAGCTTTCACTTTTTTATTGAAAAAATAAAATACTATAACTTACAACTTGAGATCACATTTTAATTTCGGCTATCCATTCGTGGATATGTTAAAAACGATGTCTATCTTAGGGTAGACGTCCCGTTTCGAAAAGCATAAGGTTTGTGCGTTGGCTCTTAGGCCTATTTATGCGAGCATTTCGGCGACGGCAAAAATCGTCCGTTTTGTAAAGCATTGGGGGCAAGCTGATCCTTTAATGCCCTGATGTCGTGTTCTAGAGAACCCCGAGCAGCAAAAAGACGCTCAACTTTTTCAAGTACATGTGTAGAAACAGGTTCACCCTCTACCGTTCGGATGGCAGGGTCTGGGTTTGGCGTCAGCCTGGAGAACGCCTCCTGCCGGAATGTATTGTGCCAACTGCGAAGTTCGGCGGCGGTGGAATTATACCATGGAGGTGTTTCTCCTGGTATGACACGGGACCTTCGGTCGCAATTCCTGGTAGACTCAACGCCTAAAGCTACTGCACCATTTTGCATGACCATGCACTTCCTACGGTGTGGACCCATGTTACTTTCAGGATGACAATGCCACCTGTCATGTTGCGAGGTCCACCATGGCTTGGTATGGTGACAATGGGGTTAATCGAATAGACTGGCCTGAGCCCGAACCTTAACCCTATTGAGCACCTCTGGGACGAGTTGGAGCGTCGACTTAAGGGGTGCCCCCACCGTCCGAAATCGGTGAAGGAACTGACCTGTCTCTCCAAGCCGAGTGGAAGGAAATACCGCTAGCCGTCGTACAACGCCTGGTTGAGAGTATGCCCCGGAGGGTCGCAGCTGTAATCGCCGCTCGTGGAGGCTCCACCAACTATTAAAGGTGAATAAACTTCATTTTCCTTTGCTATCACAGGTGTCCAATTACTTTTTGGTAGATAGTGTACTTGAAATCCACCTTAAAGTAGCAATTCTTGTATGTATGTAAATTTTATTTTGAAAACGGCTCTAAGGATTTTGATGAAAGTCGTTAACCTACCGTTTTCTGGTACTAGAAATCGATTTACCTTGATTTCGACTTTAGGAAAATTCGTTTAGTGCGTCAAATAACCACCCCGAATTAACACGTTTTTAGTGTCATGGCGTCTTCCCATTAATGGTATCCGTGATTTGAAATATTATAACGTCACAACCTCGCGATTGATATATCGGCGCGCGGTCACGCCATCTATCTCATTACGTCACGCGTTGTGTGTGCATCCTATTAAAATTTAATGACGTCCCACTCTTGCGAGCAGATGGTCGCGATTCCCATCTGCTCATTACGTAACGCGTTGTGCGCGTATGACCGTCCGCACGATAACTCGCGTAAAAATCGTTCGATTTCGATGAAATTTTAGTATGTGGAAGGGTAACACCTGGGAAGGAACCCCATTGAAAGTGAACGAAATGGGGTTAAAGGTCCGGACATAGGAGCGGGATCCATTCCACTGCTCTTATGCGTCATAACTAACGTAAAAAGGTTCGATTTCGATTAAATTTTAGTATCTGGTAGAGAACCACCTGAGGACAACCTCTACAGAAAATGGGCAAAATGGGGTCAAAGATAAGGACATAGGAGCGGAATTACTTCCATCATCATTATGAGTCATAACTTACGTACAAATGCTTCGATTTGGATGAAATGTCAGTATGTTATAGTGGCTTGCCTGGGGACGAATCCTATTAAAAATAGGTGAAATGGGTTCGAAGGTTAGGACACAAGAGCTGGATCTATTCCATAGCCCTTATGCATCATAACTTACGTAAAAATGCTTCCATTGCGACATAACTGTATCATGTTATTTCGGAGGTATACTGAACCGGTTCTGTTGAATATCATAAAATGGGATCAAAGGTCAGGGGGCAGGACCGAGATTTATTCCATAGCCATTATCCTCATAACTTAAGTGATAACTTGAGTAATGATTTTTGGCATGTTGGAAAGCGTATTATAATCAATGCATGTGGTCTTCTTCTGGGTCTTTTCCTGGCCCTCGGAATCCAATCTAAAATTTCGGCTGTCCATCGATGGTCTGTTTTCCTGGCAGTATGTTCAGCCCATTGCCATTTCTGATAATGATGCCTTCCACACTTGTAATTTTTCGGATCCACGAGTTCCTCTTCTTATCTCTCCTGGTTACACCAAGCATTCACCTCTCCATGCTCTTTGAGTTGTCTGCAGCCTTTGTATGTCTTTTTTAGTTAAGGTCCATGTCTCTGCACCATACGTGAGCACTGTAAGAATGCATTGATCAAACGCTTTTCTTTTAAGACATAATGGCATATTGCTCTTGAAAATTATGCTGTTTCTTGTAAAAGCTCTCCAGGCAAGTTTTTTACGCCGATTAATTTCTTCATCAATGTGACCCTCACTTGATATCTGCTGTCCAAGATAAACGTACGTGTCTGTTATCTCCAGCTTTTCTCCATCAATCGATAAATCTTCATTTCTTGTAAAAGCATTGAACATCACTTTTGTCTTCTGAAAGTTCATTTTTTATCAGCAAGTTCCTGGATCATACACTACAGCTCTGATGGGGTAGTTGCAAAAATGACTACGTCATCAGCAAAACGAAGGTGGGCTAGTTACTTCGGAAAAAACTTTCCCTTTATCAAAAAATACTATATTTTTTCACCTTACCGCATTACTTTGCAAGCATAAAAGATTGTACTTCGCACTTTTCTCACACAGTTAAATTTTTCCGATGAAATAATTTAGGACACTAAAGTACACATTTACCATTTTTTTTAGATAGTCGCGATGCCAAGAGTTGTTTCCTTCTCAGATTCAACGAACAAAGAGAAGCAATAGGATTTCCATACTAGCACAAGTCAGCCAATATTTCAACACGACAGACACTCTCTTTTGCTCAATATTTTGCACCAAATGTTAAATTTAATCTCGGGATTATTTTCTTGATGCGCATCATGCAACAAATAGTATAGTGCTGCAGTAGTTAATTGGTGAATTACTCTGCTTTTTGTCATGTAGGCAGGACCGCTTAATTTTTTATGGGGCCATGGGCACAGTAAGCGTTGTGGGTTACAGCAAAATGATAATTCCATTCTCAATAAGACCTCTATATTTTTTCATGACTGTTTTCTGCCTACACTTTTGTTATTGTATAATGCTCAATATGTTGCTGTCTTATTTACTAAAAATTTACTTACCATACACTTCTACATGAATTCCGTAGTATACGACGACTTCGCACGCTTGCCTGGAGTTTTTTTTTTTTTTTTTTTGGTCCACAATTACTATCTACTTTGTCCATGAATATATCTGCTGGTCTTATGTTGGACCAGATCTTGGGGGTTTTTGGACCTGGGGACCAAGCATCGATAGTCTGAAACACTAACCACTAAGCCATCCGCGGCTCTATCATAGTTTAGCAAGTATTGTACATTTTCATACTGTTGTGTATTAGAAGAATAAACTGTCTTTTAATGGCATTAACTCATAAATTTTGAAGTAAATTACCTGCACTATTTTTAAATGTTTTGATTGCTGTGGTGAATAGCTATGTACCTTCCCCTTTGTAGAGAGGTGAGAACAATTATGTAGACATAAAGCTTGTTAAATGAGTTTTCTTTTCCCTCTGCATCAACCTTTAAGTCGTTGCTTTCGCAAGGGAAACCAGCTATGAAAGCTGGTGTTGACTTTACCACTGTGGTACATCCGAGTTTCAACTTCCAATCTTTGTTCCTCTTTTGGGCGGAGGATTAACTTGGAACAGACTATTGACTAAGATTAACTAGTCCAGTAGTTTGCTGCTAAGGAAAAGGGATTGCAAATAAAAGGTATTCATGATGAAAAAGTAAAGGAACTATAAAGTTGTTAAATACATGAATTTCCATCAATATAGGCTAATACATTGTTATTCTCTAAAATTTTCTGGAGGAACTAGCAAGTGTTCCTAATTTTCCATTGGAACTCCTTACATATGTAAAGAAATTAAGAAAATGTTTCGTGTAAGATCGTGATTTTTATTTCTAAGATTTTTTTTTTTTTTTTCATTTTCCACCAACAATAAATTATTGATATGAAGATCTCCTTTGTGCTGATTCATAAAAGTGGAGTGTTTGGCAATCAGTGACATATTGAAAAAGTTCTGCACGATTTTAACCTTTATATCTTATTGTGGGTCTATATTTCAGTGTATTCTGTCCATTTGTTGCATGTGGGGAAAATCGGTAGGGCAACTCTCGATATTTGCTTCGGAGTGTGCTTCCGCGTAGAGAAAACATGTGGAAGCACACTTCCAAACTATCTAATGTTTTGTCCTTTGAGTGTATGTACACACTGTGTGTGTGAGAGAGATGTGCTGTTAAAATAGATACCTTTCTAGTAACCATGCTGAGCCACCTGTCTTAATAATGCATACATTTTATTTCACCTTTTGGCTGAATTCAGCCATTTTTAACATTGTTTTGGTTATTTTTTATATTGTTACAAAACTGAAGTTGTTGTTCTTTTTTGGGGGGGGAGGGGTTAGTTACCCTGTTATAAAAGCAATTGAACTGTGTACGTACAACTTGAAACCAAAGGGAACTAATTTTTGTTTTCTTTAAAGAAAAACGTTTTTCTGAATCATCCTCTTTTCTACTATTGTATTACAGTATTAATTTA
The DNA here is from genome assembly GCA_039090855.1 of Macrothele yani. Taxonomy (NCBI): domain Eukaryota; kingdom Metazoa; phylum Arthropoda; class Arachnida; order Araneae; family Macrothelidae; genus Macrothele; species Macrothele yani. The sequence continues at coordinate 79,498,511 of CM077031.1, read as the reverse complement.
TTGCACTTTTCTGAAAATCAGGCTCTTATAAGAATCACTTCAAAATTTTTAGTAATTTGGACTTCCTGATGCTGCCATAGATAGCTCTCTGAAAACATCAATAAACTTTTTTTATTCTGACAATGTGTGACTGCTCAACCTACTGAAAATGTGATTTTGATTTTTCTGCTACAGTCCTGTGGCAGTGTCATTGTTGGACTTATTATTATAAGGTTGTCTGATATAATAATTCCCCAAGAAGCATTTTCAGTGTGTCTTGCCAAATCTGATGTTGCACTGGTTATTTAATTGCTCTAACAAAGTTCCAACAGCCTGTGAGACACCACAGTGTGACTTGGTCAGGAAAAAAGTTGATTTTTTTGTAGTTGTAATTAATAAAATTATTTTATATTGGCTTATACAGGATGATTGCATATTCTGATGTGCTTAGTAATTATAATGTTCAATCCTTTTTTCCCCTCGCATCGCTAAAAAATTCAGCCTTTATTTTTTCATTGGTCAGTCTCGTGTCTGTTTCATGCGGCAAAATACCGAACATTTTCAAAGCTTGTGAAAATATTCTTCAAGTATTGCCAGCCATACCACCTCCAAAATTGTCCAAATTTTGCTCAGGTTCATGGCCAAATGGACCCGTGCATTTTCAAAGCTTGAAAATGCACGGATCTTTTAGAGAAATAAAAAGCTGCAGTTCTAAGAATGACATACTTCTTCACTTATCATTGTTTGCTGAATGTTTCTGCTTTGAAAGTTTGTGCCATGCTTTTGTTAAAATTCTGCCTAACCAATTGTTAGTATCATATTTGGTTTTCACACACTTAACAGTACAATGTTTTGATTTTTTAAGTATTTGCTTTATTTCACTTGTATGTATATTGTCCTCTGCATTTTTTTTATAATACTGTATTTTTTTAATTATTGTATTCTTACATTTATGCAAGTAAAAATGTCATATCCAAACATGCCAACCTTCAAAATCTGAAAATCAGGAGATTATTACAGCTCGTAAAATCACATGAGCTCTATTTTTATCGATATTTTCCAGAAGTATTATTGGTCCACTAAAAGTTCTGGAGAACAAAACAAAAATAAAACTAAAAGCAATACCCATTTTATTGCATTGTTAGTTTTTGTATTGTAAATGTATACACCCCAGATATTTTTTTTCCTAACTTAGATAAAGATCATGTAATCTCGGTGTCCATTACGTATAGTTATTGGGGGTGGGGGTGGGGGTGCAGTTTAAAAACATTCAAGCTCTTTGTATTCCTAAGGGTTGTGGTCTGTTTTTGGTTTTGGAAATTACACTCTTCATTACGCTCCTCCCTTCCACGGCTCATCCAACTCCCTACTGAAAATAGTTTTTTTGGGTACGTAGATTCTGCAAGATAATAAAAACGTAAAATGGCCCGCGTGCTATAGTCTTCTTTAGGTTGTGCGTGACGTCAAAAACAACAAAAAGCATCGTACTAACATCACCTTTCGTTACAAGGCAAGGCCAAATTTTGTCGTTAAGTGAATTTGCCGGATTTCTTGAGGCGAAGGGTTGAAAGACTGAACTGCAAGAAGGCAGGGCAGCTGCCATCTGTCAATTAATTATGGACCCTCCCCGGTATTCCTAGTGCCAGAGCAGGTCAGCTCTTTGCTGAAGGTGTCATATGACAATCGGGCTAGGGGAAAATTTTTTAAAGCAAATTTTTTTGGTCGGAAGCTAGCGCTTAGACCGCTGCGCCACCTGGGAAGCTTTCTTTTGCAGATAGGAGGAGAGGACAAATACAAAACTGATGACTGCAGTTGTCGCCTTGCTTTGATGCAGAAAGAAAATTATTTCACAGGCGATTCAAAATCATGGTGGTGGTTGATGGAATGCTGACCATCCTAATGGCTAATTCTCGGTGAAAATCAGGAGAATTTGACATTCATCCGGAGAGTTGACACATCTGCATACCCCATATGAACTGAATTCAACTTGATATGATTTTAAATTTCCATGCCTGAGCACTCTCAGGCAGTAATTTTTGCAAAGTTATTGCTATTATCAGGGGTGAAAGAGTTCCGCCTTTTTGGAAGTCATTTGGGAGTTCCCAAGATCGGCAGTTAATAAATGGGTAGTGAATTAATTATTTTGCAGATGGTTGGTTGGGTTTGACTTAACCAGCCATTTCGGAGATTTATAAAAATGAAAAAAATTTTTTTTTTACATGTCCATGATTTGACCCTTTCCCCCCCCCCCCACTACTTAAGTCCATCTTATTTTGTTCTGAAGTTGTTGGAAGCGAGCCCTGCTTCTGCAGTGAGTGTTAGCATTATTAAAGTTACAAGCAAAAATCTTAACTAAATTTGATGACAGTAATACAAAGATCCTGATGTCTAACAGGATAGGGGTATCTTGGTTACACCATTTTATAACTGCTGTTTGATGCAGTACAAAAGTTAAAACTGCATAATTACCATTGTTAAATTTGTTAATTTTGCATAAAATTTTAGGAATTTAATATATATATATATTATTTTTTTAGGTTCCTCTGTTCTAAACCCAGAGAACTTCATGTTAATAATTGACAGAATGTGTGTCAATAGTGTGCAAAATCCAATAAAAGCAGTGTGCATGCTGTTTTCTGCCTATTTTGTGTTTAATATTCACTACCCCTTTGAGGCAAAAGTGACATTGGAATTTTTGCAAAGGTTAGTATAGGAACTTTTGGATAAAACTTTGATTTTATTGAAGTTTTTTTCTCTCTCCAATGTTAACAAAGTGTATAAAATATATTTTTTACATCTATAATTGTGTATGTATTGCATGATATACAAAAAATAGTGACATGTCCTTTATTGAGAATATAAACTTATTTTTTTTAAACAAAGTATAATACTAAAATAATTTTGGTCTTTTCATCTGTTCTAACCCTAAGCCTCCACTTTACCGAGGAAAATAAGTAGTCTCTCTCTTTCTTGAGGACTGGGTGTAAAAATAAATTGTGTCCACCTATTTACTAGAAGGGGTCTGCTGCTTTTCCTGGATTTTTGCAGTTGGTATCAGTCTCAGAATATAGACGTGCATGCGTATGCCATGCACGGATAGTTTCCAAATTATTAGCAGCTTTTGCAGATAGTTTTTGCTTGTAGATTTAAAAATGTTATTTACAGCAATTAAAACACTTAAGGCTTTACTCAGATTAATATATTTACTTCTATCTCAACGAGAAATTTTCACATCTTCCGATAGGGACTTCTTTTGGTTTTACAGACTTTTCTGGCCTCTTGATTTTATCAAGGCCTGTTCTCAATATATAGGAACTGTAACAAAAGTTTCATTTACACAGAAAGACTATAAATTATATTGCCAGGTTCCTCTTGCAGTTGCTAGTTATGAAATTAAAGTCTTTTCCTTATGTATTTTATAAGTCTACTATTTTTGAATTAAGTTGAAAATGCTATTTATAATTTTTGAAAGTTCATTAACGGAACTGCTTTTCTAGATATAAAAACTTTAATTAGTCTTGTTTTTATGAGGTTCATAGTGTTCTGGCCTTAAGGTCCATTTTACACACATTTCTGCGCATTCAGTCTTGAAATACTTTTGTCCTCTCTAGAATCTGTAATGTTCTAATAATTATTTATTGTCATATTAATTTTTCTTTAAATTATCTTATTCTATTGTTATGATTCATGGGTTTTCAGCAAGTTTTCTGTTTCAATGGTTGTGTATGCAGATACATTTAATTTTTATACAACTCTGCTAGGTATTAGGAATCTGCTCAGTCCATGAAGGCATCAGTCTTTTATTTTCAGTTGCCCTCTAGTAATTCCACCTGCCTTGCTAATTTTCAGACCTGGCCATTGTGACAACAATTTTTTTTGGTGGTCTTCATTTTCTTGAGTTGACTGCAAATTTTTACCACTACACTTGCCAAATATTATGAACATTGTATTGTGTAACCAGTATTCTTATTGTGGGATAAAAATAGTATTCAAATTGATCAAATCTTTTCCATTATTGATGTCTTCAGGATTTCTCACTACACAAATAATTTAGTTTTTGTAATAATTTAAAATCAAACTAGTAGTGTGCTGTAAAGATACATATAATTTTTGTATATATATTGTTACTTTTTTAGAAGCCAGAATTTTTATGATGTATTTCATTGTGTTAATTTCTCACTTTAATCACAGGTGCTTTGTGGGTATAAATCCTGTATGTGGATCAAAGGAAGAAAGGGAAGAAGCTTTATTCTGAAGTCAATCCAAAAATTGCAAAGTTATGGCACAAAATAAAAGACCACAACAGTTGGCTAAAAGATATCAGACAATAAGTGGCACATAATAAAAAAAAAAAAACATTGTCTATGATATTAGTTGATCTGTATATATATTGTTACACCAATTAAGTTTGGTTTTTTTTTTAATAAAAAAATGCAATCCAGTTGATTCAGTACTTTTTCCTGTGTATCTAAGTTTCAATTATATATCAGTATTTTGGTAATGGTAGTCCTAAATCTATGAAACAGTAAATTACTTTTTGCCTGAGCACATTGGAAAATATCTGTTGGTAATTTGTTTCTAGTTCTCTGCATATGCAACATTTATTTTTTTAAAATACTACTGATTCTCCGGTGTCTTCAAGCCAACTGCTATACACCATTATCTCTGTAGTTTTGACATCTGTTTGTTATACTTACAAACAACGTGCACTTTGGCTTTCTGACTCCTTCCAATTTAAACACCTACAGTAAACTGCAATTGTCACACCAGAAGTTGTAGGGACAAAAATGAAAAATGTGTTACTTTGTGCTGTCATGTAGAAATTAACTGTTTTTAGTAGTCCTTTGGAAAAATCCGAGGAAGCTGTAACAATGTGCTCATCTAGATTTTCAATGGCATAAATATTTTGCACAGGACTTACAAGTTAAGTCATTCACCCCAGTGATCTACGTCAGTAAAACTGCATAATGCATATTGTTTCTTAGATGAAAATGATTCGACAGTACTAATTATAAGCAAGTTTGGTGGTATTTGTATTTTGACCATTACGGTAGACTAAGAGTGGCATTCTAAGGATGACCACATTTTTGAAATCTTTACATAAATGTACACTGATCAGCCACAACATTAAAACTACCTTTTCGTGACTGTATTCCCTAGTGGAGATGGCACCTTTCAACAAGACTTGAAATAAAGGATGTAATCCATGTCACACTGCAAAGAAAGTTCAGCAATGGTTCCAAGAACATAACTGGAATTCCCTTTAATGCCATAGGCCCCAAATTCACTGGACATGAATCCCATTGAGCATTTGTGGTTTCAGTTGGAGGAAGGGGTATGAGCAGCATCACCCGCGTAATTTGCAGGAAGTGTGGGATCTGTTGCAGTCATGATACCAAGAGATGGCTACCAACATCTCATTGAATCTGTCTCATCAGGTGAAGACACATTGTATTAGGTAGGTGGTTTTAATGTTTTGGCTGATTGGTGTATATATTATACAGTATTTTTGAGAGTTTTACGAATTATGAAAACAAAAGCTCAAACACATTATAGATCGTGAAAAACACATGCAATTTTGCAAACATTTTTGTAAAAAAAACTGCACCATATTTATTTAATGGGCTTTGCTGTGTTTTTTCTTAAAACTGCGGTTCAAGTCCGCCCCAAAAATTGGCTGAAACCCTAATTAGACAAAAAAAACATATTAAGAAAAGGTCATTAAACCAAATCTAAAAAACAGTGGCTAAACATTTTTGAAAAAAAAAAACAAAAAAACTTTGCACCGTGTTTATTTAACAGGCTTTGCCATGTTTTTTCTTTCAAATATGGTTTATCTACCGTATGGAATTTACAGTTGCTCTACCGTGTTAGGCCACATTTTCTGGTAGTTTCACTGTTTTTTATTTCCCGGTCATTAGACCGTTAAGGAACATTACAGTATGGTACTGTAAAATTACAGTACGGTCTTTACACCGTATTTATTTAACAGGCTTTGCCATGTTTTTTCTTTAAAATACGGTTGATCTACTGTGTTAGGCCACATTTTCTGGTAGTTTGACCGTTTTTTATTTCCCGGTCATTAGACCATTAATGAACATATCAGTACGGTACTGTACAATTACGGTTTATTGACCAGCCACTCAGCTGCCGGTGTATCTACCGTAATTTGACCATGAAATTTTTTACGGTGTTCCTTACCTGCAGGACCTGCCAGCGGCCACGCTTCAACAGGACAATGCGTACCCGCACGTGGCACGCATCGTGCAACAATTCTTCACAGCCCACCAGGTGTCACTTGTGCCGCGGCCCGCCTGTTCTCTCGATATGTCGCTCATCAAACACGTCTGGTCGCTGATCGGCAACCGAGTGGCCCGGCAAGCACCAACCGGGGCTACGCCTGATGAACTGTGGCAACGTATGGAAGCAGCCTGGACCGACATAACCCAAGCCCACATCCAAAGCCTCTTTTGGTCGATGCCGCGGCGTGTAGCAGCCGTTATTGCTAGCCATGCGGGCCACACAAACTATCGATGTCTGCGTGTTCCGCAAGTCGCATGGGCCTGTAAGCTTAATCGTTTCATCTTTGTATCTGTTGTTATGTGTCCAGTAAATCTGGCTTTGCTATCTCGTGTCCTTCTTGGTGTTGCATTTTGGGTGGCCAGCAGTGTAGATCGTTACATTCGGTGATGTCGTGGCTGCCTGGCGATGTCGCCAATAGAGGCGTATATAGAAAAAATTTTCGGGGGAAGGGGGACCGAAAATAAAAGTTTTTGAAATCCATCACGACAAAAAAAAAAAAAAAAAAAAAAAGGTAATGAAAAATAGATGAAAAAATTAAAGCATTATTTTCTATTGTAATTAAAGCATTTTTCTAATTTGGGTCGTATTTTAGCAAAGAAATGAAACACTTTCGGGGAGGTGGGTAAAGCGCACTCGCCCCCTCTAAATGCGTTCCTGCTAGCCAACAACACACCCTGCTGCGCAGAGTGATTTTTCTATATGTGAAATAAAGCTATTTGCACGTTACCTAATGAAACAAAGAACTACAGAAGATCTGAGTAGTGTCAAAAACAAAAACAAAAAAAACAAAAAATCCGGGCCACATAGATCAACTTATAAACTTTATAGCGGAAGACTTGGCAGACCTAATAGTTTTTCACAACAAGGAAAAAAACATATTAGTAGGAATTTTTGAAATGCTTACTTTCTCTTTGCAGAACAACTACTTTCAATTTGGGAAAACTTTTTCATTCAAAAATCGGGGCTAGAAATGGGCTCCCCACTCTCCCCACTCTTAGCTAACTATTATGTGGGAAAACTAGAAGAAAAGATACTAGTAAAACCCACATACTTCTGCTTATATAACAGATACATGGATGACATCTTATTTATAATAGATAGCTCAGAAATTATTCCAGAAAGAATTCTAGACTCATTCAATGAATTAGATGATTCCCTTAAGTTCACTATTGAACTTCAAAAAGAAAGAAGAATTAAACTTCTTAGATATTACTATCTATTATGAAGATGAAAAATTCCTCACTAGTTGGTATAAAAAACCAATGAATACTAAAAGACTACTGGATTTCAATTCGTATCACCCAGTTTCTATTAAGAAAAATGTAGCAAGTCAGTTTTTAGAAAAAATTAATAAAGTAGTTTCTACTGCAGATAAAAAAAAAGCCCAAAAAGAAGAGCTTAAAGTCATACTTGCAGAGAATAACTATCCTAAAGAAGAAATTGAGAAGCTTCTGAATTTTTTTGGTACGAAGAACCCACAAAAGCAACAAGTAAAATTCACTAGGAAAATTTCTTATCACAAAGGTTTATTTGAGTCTTTAAAGAGAATTAGTAAAAAATACAATATTAGGCTAGCTCCAAGTTTAGAGAACAAAGTTAAAAAATTTTTCCCTAAAATAGTTCAAAGAGAAGAAGATATTTTAAAAATGCAAGGAGCAGTTTATGAAGTAAATTGTAGTTGTGGACTATCTTACATAGGTGAAACAGGTCGCAGACTAGAAACTCGAATAGCTGAGCATAAAGCAGCTATAAAAAATTGCTCCAACAAGACTGGATTAGATAGGCATGTTAGAGAAACTGGGCACAGCATGGATTGGAATTCCCTTAAAGTAATCAGTTTCCAAAGCAATTTCCAAAAAAGAAAACTGAAAGAAGGAATAGAGATTGAGAAAAATCAAAATTCCATCATCAATGACTGCAAAGGATTTTCCCTGCCTAACATCTGGCAGGATTTGTTGAAAAATAACCTAAACCGTCAAGGTTAACCGTAACCGTCAAGGTAAACCGTAACCGTGATAGTGACAAGGAAAAAGAGACAACAACAAGACAGCCTGAAGAAGGAGAAGAGTTTTCTCCGAAAATTTGCTATTAAAGAAAAAATTTCCTAGTAAAATCCCATAAGTTGCTTTAGATTATTAATTCAATTAAACTAGGAAGCCATTTCTCAACATGTGCTTTATTCAAATGAATAACCTCCAGTTCGATCACGCCACCGGGGAGCAGTGGTCTAATGTGTGAATGAACCGCAGCAATGAGCCCCACTGCTGAGGGAAGAGACAGGGACTGATTTATGCCTGGGCCCCGCATTTTAGGGTGCCCCAGAATCTCAATGCAAAAAAAGAAAAGTTATGTTCTTTTATTAGTTATTATTAATGGAAAAGTACATTTGGTGGAAAAAGTTTTTTTCTCCTGAAATGAAGATTAACATTGGTGTTTTTATTAGACACTTTTACTACCGCCTCATTTCAACTGCAGCTCAGTAACATCATGCCGTTTTAGGGAACAGATGATCATTTTGTTCGGGTGTGGAGGTCCCCGGCACAATCCCGACCTCGCGCCACACCTCCTCCCACTGCAGGCATTATGGTCTGGTCCATTGCCTACGATAGCCGATCAGCTTTAGTAATGGTACGTGGATCATTAACGATCCAGCGGTATGTGGATGAGATTTTACGGCCCCATGTGCTCCAATTCCTGGTGGGCTATACCAGCAGGATAATGCCTGCCCGCACACGGCTCGGGTTATCCAGGACTACCAACGTCATGTCCAAACACTTTCATGGCCTGCCCGCTCCCCGGACATGTTACCCTGTTGAGCCTGTGTGGGACCAGTTGAAACGTCGGCTGCTGCCTCATCCGGGATTTGGAGCACACCGTCCAACACGTGTGAGTCAGTCAGCCGCAGAACATCAGGCGTCTGTTCGCCTCCATGCCGGACCGTCTTGCTGCATGTATAGCCACACGAGGCGGTGCGACGCGCTATTGAAGATGACCGAACTGCGTGCCACAGATCCCTCTGTAATTGTCCTGCAGCTCATTTTTTGACATCCATAAAATTTCAGTTCAATCCGATGCTGCCAGCACGTTTCGGAGTTCGACAGAGGACGAATAGTGGAGTTTATCCTACAGAGACATCGCCGCCCGTGTGTTACGACACCCAGCCACAGTGAGGCGAGTATGGATTCATTGGGTGCAGGAAGGATGTCTATCGCTTTATATACGCACTGGCAGACGCAACTGAGTACACGCATAGGTGACGTTGCTATGTATTTTGCATAAGCTCGTCTGTACCAGTTTTTCTGGCACTTCAGTGTACATCTCAAAATGAAAATTAATTTGTACCTACAAACAATGGAACATTAGGGGAAAAGTCTGGAGATTGTGATATTTGATCAACAGCTGTTGTGTATTCTGCGACTGGGCCATAAACTAAAAAACCTAAATTGTGTGTGTATCCAGATACCAAATTTCTACTTTAGGACTTTAATTGTTTTTTTTTTTTTTTTTTTTATTATTATTATTATTTTGGATATTTTTCCTAGTGGAATTTTTTATGATTACATGTTCACATTGCCCTTGTGCAGATTCCGTTAAGTTTATTTAAATAAATACAGGCTAAGTGGTCATTTAAAAACATTCACTTAAGTGCAGGGAAGTTATTTAGGGTTGAAGTTTATCTCTGAGGTCCATATATTATTCCCTTCAGCTAGACTGAAGCATGGTAAGGTATGGTTTTCAAATTACGACAATGACTTTTGGTATCAAGTATCTGATCATTGCCTAAAATTTTTTGTTTACATGTGTACATTGTATACTATTGATTCTTTAGTGTCACACATTGCTTACACATGTAAGAAGAATACCTTTGTTTTTCCACTTTCAGGATTCAACTCTGCAAACACAAACATCAACAAATAACGTTTTTGGGATTTTTGGAATGTTTAAATGCTTCTTCATGTTTAGCATTAATAACAATCATGGCCTTAGGTGAAATTTTGTGGATGTTCCTAATTTCATCTACCCATCCATCTCCCAAATTTTAAATTTGACTTTTATGCAAAGTTTTACCCCCAGTTTGCCAATATATCACATCACTAGATTTCCTAATCACCATTACAACCAACAATTTTTCTATCCTATGAAGTTTAGAAACAATATGATACAAATCTTGATGTCAATGCATTTTTTTCAAGCATTTTATGTTTTTCAGTAACACAAACATGTATACGATTCTCATTCACAAACTGATTAATAAACATCTAATAATTTTTCATATTCAACAGTCATAATTTTTCACAATGTCCAGCCGTTTTCATTACGATTGTTAATGTTTAACAGCCAGTGCAAATTTGAAAGCCGCCCCGGTAGCGCAGTGGTTTAAGCGATGGCCTCTGATCATTCGTCTGAAATTGGTCCATATTCGAATCCCGGTGAGGCATAGATGTTGTGTTTGTCTTACGGCACTGACTCTCTCCCTTCCCTGAAACCAGTGACCCTAAATTAGGGACGAGCGACTGCTTATAGCCCATTGAGTTGCTGACAGTGGTCGTTAAACTTCCAATCCAAAAAAAAAATAAAAAATTATTTGAAAGAAGGCTTTAAAGGAAATCCAGGTAATTCCTGATTCCCCCCCCCCCATGCTGTTTGATTTGAAACTGAATTCAAAATATTACTTCCTTCAATCTGATTTAAAATGTGTTACAAATAGTTCCATAGTAGCTTTGATTCTTTAGGCTGCCCTAACACAATAGAACTAAAAATCACAAATTATTCTGAAGTAATCTTCCTTTTTAATCATATTTGAAACAAATAACTGTTCAAAGTGCTAAAAATGTGCTATAGTCATTAAACTCTTGTTATGTAGTATTATTCAGTTGCTATAAAAATTTAATATTCTTTACCTTAAAAAAGTAATTTTAATTTTTAAATTGATTTTTTTCATTTTCAGATGAAAATTTTAACTGAAGATGGGAAAATGCCGTTTTAATGCCACCTGGCTGTTGAAGAATGATGGTACAGGAACAGGAAATAAAGTGTCACGGTGGGCGAGAAAGGAAGATGAGAATTCCATATTTTGCATGGCTTGTGAGTGTATAGTAAAGATTAACAAAGGATTTCAGGCCATAATTCAGTATGGTGCTACCAGAAAGCATAAACAACAGTGTGACTTTAAGCTCAATCCTTTACAACTTCGTCTATTAAGTGGATGTGAACAAAAGGAAGAAAACCCTTCACATTGCAGTAAGAAAGAAGTTCCTGGATCCATTCATCTGTATAGCATAAAAGATGCAGTTACCACAGCTGAATTGATATGGACACTAAAGACAGTGGCTTCTAATTACTCTGCTTCTTCTTCTTTGGGTTTAAATGAAATATTTAAAGCTATGTTTCCTAACAGCATTCCAGAAGGTTTTTGTTTAAATCCAAAAAACATACATTATCTAATTTCAGATGGATTGGCACCATATTTCCGAGAAAGGATAACAGAGGATATGAGAGGTGCATATTACACTTTGATGTACGATGAAACAACTAATGCAAGCAGTAAAAAAGAATTACAAATTGTTGCAAGATATTGGTCTGAAACTCAAAATAAAGTTGTTTCTCGTCATCTTGAAACCTTTTTTATTGGCAGTGCTACGGCTGAATTTATTTTAAGTAAAATTACAGAAGCTATGGATAAGATGCAACTCCCTCATTGCAATTTGTTAGCACGTCGTTTGTAAAAAAGATCGTGCTTCTGTTATCGGTTTGTCCGTCCATCCGTCCGTCTGTACCCACGGTATCTCTACAACTATCTCAGTCCAATTTGAAAAATTATTTTTGCATTCGGAAGCTTGAAACATGCGAATGATGATCCTTTATTTCGGTTTTTTTTTAGGATGTACAATTTTGCCGCTAGGGGCGTAAATGCATATGATGTCAAATTCAAAATTACGTTTTAATCCACATATTTGCTTCTAAACATCCGATTGAAAAAATTCTTTTATCTTTCGATTCCCTTTATGTCGAAGAGTCTTTTAGATATAGTTTCATTTTCAAATTACGCATAGATTTTCCGCTAGGGGGCGTAAAAGTAAATTACATTTTTTCCGATAACTCTTCTCCTAAAACTCCGATTTGAAAAATCTTTTTTCAGCGAATACATCTCCTAATAGAAAATCTTTTGCATATAATTTCGAATTTTTGGTAAAGAATACTTTGGCCACCAGGAGGCGTAAGCGTTAATTTCGCTTCTGACGTATTTGCCATAAAATCTGAGCTTCTAAAATATTGATTGAAAAAATTGTTTCGAGGACTGATGCCACTCACATTGATAAACCTTTTCGGAATATTTTCTTCCTAAAATATTCCACAGTTTCTCCGCCAGGGGGCGTAGATGTATATCTTATTTTTGTCAATATCTCTACTTCTAGGTGTCCGATTTGAAAAATGCCTTCTTTGTTGGATAGTGTTTTCCGTGTGACACGTTTTTCATATAATTTCAAAATTTTCAAGTGATTCATAGACTTTCCGTGAGGGGGCGTAAAGGTAAATTGCGTTTCGCCCTATATCTCTGCTTCTAAATCTCCGATTTGAAAAATTCTTTCTGCACCGGATACAGCTCCTGATGGGAAATTGTTTGCACATGATTTCCAATTTTTGGCCACCAGGGGGCGTAAACTTCAATTTCCGCTTCTGATGTATTTGCAGCAAATTATGAGCTTCTAAAATCTCGATTGAAAAAAAAGTCTTTTGTTGACCGATGCTTCTCGTGTCGACAAACCTTTTAGAAACATTTTCTTCTTAAAATAGTGCATGGTTTCTGCGCCAGGGGCGTAGACGTATAGCTTATTTTTGTCAATATCTCGACTTCTAGGAGTCCGATTTAAAAAATTCCTTCTTTGTTAGATAGTGCTTCTAGTGTGACATGTTTTTCCTAAAAATTCAAAATTTTCAAGTAATTCATAGACTTTCTGCTAGGGGGCGTAAAGGTAAATTGCGTTTCCCACTATTTCTCTGCTTCTAAACCTCCGATTTGAAAAATTCCTTCTGCACCGGATGCAGCTCCTGATGGGAAATCCTTTGCTCATAATTTCTAATTTTTGTAAAAAACTGGTATGGTTACCAGGTGGCGTAAGTCTTAATTTCCACTTCTGATATATTTGCAGCTAAATATGAGCTTCTAAAAACTCGATTGAAAAAAAGTCTTTTGTTGACCGATGCTGCTACAAACCTTTAGGAGCACTTTCTTCTTGAAATATTGCATGGTATCTACGCCAGGGGCGTAGATGTATATCTTATTTTTGTCAATATCTCTACTTCTAAAAGTCCAATTTGAAAAATTCCTTCGTTGTTGGATAGTGTTTCCGATGCGAAATGTTTTTCCTATAAATTCAAAATTTTCACGTAAATAATTTAAGACTTTCCTCTAGGGCGCATAAAGGTAAATTGCGTTTTCTGCTCCTAAAACTCCGATTTCAAAAATTCTTCCTGTGTCGCATACAAGACCTGATGGAAAATATTTTTCACATAATTTCTAATGTTTTGTAAAGAATGGTTTAGCCACCAGGGGTCATAAGTGTTAATTTCTGCTTCTGATGTATTTGTAGCAAAATCTGGGATCCTGAAAACTCGACTAAACTTTTTTTCTTGTACCGATACCGCTTATATGGATAAACCTTTGGAGAATACTTTCTTCCTAAAATAATGCATGGTTTTCCCACCAAGGGACGTAAAGTCACATCTTATTTTTGTCGATAAATCTGTTTCTAAGAGTTCGTAAGCTCAAGATTCCGTTTACACCAGTATCTGAGGGATTAAAAACCCGATTGAAAAACTTCTTTCTTCCGTCAGATACTATTGTTTTCCATACCGGCTCCATCGACTTTGAATAGCTTTGATAAATTTAATTTGCGTCAGAACGGATTCAACAGACATACTTATTACACCCGAAAATTTGGTGTCATCTTTCTTGCTGATGTTGGGAAGTGATGGTCCAAATGTTAACAAAAAGGTTCATAAACTTATGAATGAAGAACTTAAGGTGATTTATGAACGAAAGGTTATTGACATAGGAACATGTAATATACATACTGTACATAACGCATATTTAAAAGGCTTATCTGAACTTGGTGAAGATGCCTGGAAACTGATTTCTGCAATATATTATTTTCTTGATGGATGACCATCGAGGTGGGAAGCATTTAGAAATATTAAAAATAAAGAGGGACTGCCAAATAACAGATTCATAAAACATTGCTCTTCAAGGTGGTTAACTGTAGAACCAGCTGCTAAGCGACTTCTTGAACAATGGCCTGCTATTAAATATTATTTTTTAAAGCATGTCCCAAATAAGAACACAGCAGTTGGCTTAAAATATAAAAGTATCATAAATTTGTTGAAGAAGAGCACAATTGAGGCTGAACTGCATTTCTTAATATCTAGTGCTAATATTTTTACAAAATTTACAAAAACCTTCCAGAAGGATGAACCATTAGTACATGTTTTGCATACTGAACTCCCTGCTTTGGTTCAGACTTTAATAGGAAGGTTCTGCAAAAATTCAAATTTGGATAGAAATAATATAGATGTAGAAAGCATCCCCCAAGAAGCAAATCAACTTCAACTTAAACAAATTAATTGTGGTGAAGCAGTGATGAATGAGTTGTTAAATGTAAGTGAAAATGATAAAATATATTTTTTAAAAGCTGTTCGGAAACATTATATAAGTGCCTGTAAATTTATTATTGATAAAACATCTATCTCATCAGGTTTGCTTAAAAAGCTTTGTTTCCTTCATCCTGCTGAAAGAAAAACTGTACGTAGCTGTCGGGATATAGTAGCAGTTGCAAAGTCATTACAGATTGATGTTCCACATGACAGACTTTTGGATGAATGGAAGTGTCTGCAACTGGAAAAAGAATGTATGTCAACCAATGAAAACAATTGACATCTATTGGAATAGCCATAAAAAATTGCGTTGGAGAATTTAAATATATTACTGTGGCAAAAGCTGCTTTAATCTTGTCACATGGCAATTCTGAAGTAGAGAGAGGATTTTCATCTTCTGGCAGAGTTCTCACAGAAGATAGAGCTTCAATGTCACAGAGGACTTTAAACTCCATTATGACTGTAAAAAGTGCATTAAAAGTATATAACAACAAGCCTGAAATTGTGCCTGTTACCAGAGATCTATGAATTTTTGCACGTAATGCTCATAAACAATATGAGAATTATTTATATGAACAGAAATGCATTAAAAAGCAGGAAGAACTGAAGAAAAAAGAGGATAAAGAGAGTAAAGCAAGGGAAAAAGCAAATGAAGAAAAGATGCTGAAACAAACAGAAGTCATTAAAAAATGTCAACAAACATTAATAGAAAAGAGGCAAAAAGAAGAAAATATACGCAAAACAGCAGATACTTTATTTTTTGAAGCGACACAAAGGTTAAAGAAAGGAGTACAAAATCAAAATATTGAAGAAATCCGTTTGGCCGAAGCTATGTTGGAAGGTGTGGCAAATATGCAAAAAGAAACAACAGAAATAAAATGCAAACCGTAGTGGAAAAAAGGAAATCTACATTAATAGAAAACTATCTGTGTCAAAGACCTAAAATTGATTGAAATACTTTGATGTGAAGAAAGAGATAAGTGACTGATGGCAATCTGGTAGCATTTTTAGTGTCATGTCAGACTTATCTGCTTAATGCCCCACTTCGGATATAATGTCAGAATGTACTGGTCCCACAGGGTGACGTTAAACCGAGGGTTGACTGTATATCAAAATATCATGATGATGATACTTTGATATACAGTCAACCCTCGGTATAATGCCACCCTGTGGGACCAGTACATTCTGATGTTATATCTGAAGAGACACATTGAACGGATAAGTCTCACATGACACTAAAAATGCTACCATGTCGCTGTCAGTCCTTTATCTGCTGTGGAAATAAGGAAAAACAGTGTAATACATGCTTACGTATGGTGCAGAGACGTAGACCTTAACTAAAAGAGACATACAAAGGCTGCAGACAACTCAAAGAGGCATGGAGAGGTGCATGCTTGGTATAACCAGGAGAGATAAGAAGAGGAACTCGTGGATCCGAAAAATGACGAGAGTGGAAGACATCATGATCAGAGAGAGTTAAATCCCTGAAATGGCAATGGGCTGGACATACTGCCAGAAGGACAGACCATAGATGGACAGCCGAAATTTTAGATTGGATTCCAAGGGACAGGAAAAGACCCAGAAAAAGACCACATGGGAGATGGGTGGATGAAATTCGTAAATATGCGGGAGTGACATGGAGGAGACTGGCACAAGACAGACCGTTGTGGAGGAAACTTGGGGAGACCTTCGTCCAGCAGTGGATTGATAATGGTTGACAATGATGATGATGATGATGATGAATCTTAGAAACAACAAAGATGTGGAAAACGAAAATTTGTAGAAATTTTGAAACATCAAAATACGTAAAGCATTTGAAAGTATACCACAGTACATTCATACCACTACTGGAAAAACGGAGCAATTCTTGTCTGAATTTGCTGAATGTTTTTTGATGCTGCAATCTTTTCCAGTTCAGTTACTTCCCTGAAATACTTTCATCTATTTCTACTGTGGACGTTAAAAATCTTCTTACTCGATCCAAAGCAGCCATAGCATCCTCTTTCGTAACACTTGGTGGCAAATTTTCTTTACTTCATCATTGGACACTTTGATCATGTAGAACCTCTGTTAACTTGAAACACAATGTCACTTATACACAGTGTACAGTTTGTTTCCACCTGATCATCAACAGAAACGTAAGTGTTCCAATCAGGCACCACAAAGCCACAGTTATGGATCAATTCTGCCAGTTCCGCTAATGGAATGTCATTCTCTTTGTCTATATTTAAATCATCATTACTTTCATCCCTGATATCTCTGAATCCAGCATGCTCGAAAGAGTTCTCTAATAGTTTTTGCTGACACATCCGACCAACTTTTATCAATATAAAGAACGGCAACTGTAAACCCTTGCATGCTATCAGTAGCTGCAATGTGATCCTTCAGGAGAAGTTTGTGGTACTGAACTTTAAAACTGTAGATAACACCCTGATTCATTGGCTACAAAACTGAGGTGCAGCTTGGTGGGACGAAAACAAGCTCAATTGCTTTCAAGTTCCTTACCTCGCAGTGAGCTGTGCAGTTGTCAACTATGAATGTGACTTTTCTGTTGTTGCAACACAAACATCAAAACATTTCAGTGTTCTTTCCCATATTTCTGTAGTCATCCGCGATTTAGAATTCATTGGCATTGTAAACAATGGAAAGTGATGTTTTATCCGGATTAGTGGTATGTTAAATTAAATTTTAAAAAAATATTTAAGGGTTTAATTTTGTTTTTTGTATGCATTATTGTTCGGTCGGTCACAATTTGGTCACTTTATTAAAAATTTCACTCACTATTTTCACTAGTTTTGAAGCTGTGAGTCGTGCTGAGCCCTGCTTTACGGATGAGAGCCGATTTAGTCTGACGAGCGATTCTGGACGTATACACATCTGGAGAGAGCAGGGAACACGCAAGCACACCTCCAACATCGTCGAAAGGGACCGGTTTGGAGGTGGCGGAGTTCATGTTTGGGGCGGTAACATGCTTGGCAGCCGTACTGACCTCCACATCTTCCAAGGAAGGTTCAGTCACTGGTGTCCGCTATTGCACCGAGGTTATACTGACTCACGTGCGTCTGTTTAGAGGTGCTGTGGGTCCCGAGTTCCTCTTTATGGACGACAACGCTATACCTCATCGTACAGTGGCTGTCGCAGAGCTGTTGGAGAGTGAATATATTCAACGCATGGATTGGCCCGCAAGGTACCCGGACCTAAATCCAATCGAACACGTGTGGGACCTTCTCGGGAGAGGGTTGGCAACACGTCACCAGCCGCCAGCAACGATTCCGCAGCTGCGATTGGCGCTACAAGAGGAATGGGCCGCGATGCCTCAACAGTTCCTTGACAACCTCGTCCTCAGCATGGACAGACGTTGTAAATCCTGCAACGCAGTCAGGGGTGATCATATCCCCTACTAAAGACGCATTTTCTTGGCAGCCGCCTGTCACATGGACGTTTCTGTCTTCTGTCCAGTTGTGCTCGAAGCTACCTTTTCAATAAAGTGCCTTTGTATCCTTTGGATTCCTTGTTTGGACGCTTTTGCTCACTTGTCCCATATTCTTACATCTTCGGGATCTTATGGTATGATTTGAGTAGATGTGGACCACTTCTGCACGACGTTACATTCGAAAAACCACCTCGTCCTTAATTTTTGCACGCCAGTGTAGATTTCTTGTTATTTCTGAAGCGTCTAGGTTTTTCAAGCCGTTTTATGGATCTTCAGAAAATAATGTGTTTTAGGAGAAATTCAGCTTCTGAAGACACTAAACGTCAGTCAATTTTGCAAGTTTTTCAAAGCTCGTGTAGCACAGTAAAAGGTTCGAATATTTCTGTAGTAAGTTCTCAGAAATTTAATTTCAAACTGCTTTGTTTGGAAACTGGTCGTCAATCTCTGGAAATGAATGTGTTTAAAAGAAAAAGTGTTCAGTGTGCTAAATAAAGACTGATTTTTTTCTCCCGGAAATTTTAAAGCAAGTTGACTGCACTTCGATACCCCCCCCCCCAAAAAAAAATCGATATATATGTGTTAAAAGTATGTATTTTGATGGCAAATGGTGAAATAATTTCGATAGATGGCACTAGTGTCTCTCGAGGGGCATATGATCAACTACGAACACACATTCCGTTATCTCATTGGCAGCAGCAAAACGGCACCCACCAATTGGCGACCGCAATTGTGGTGTGGTTGGGTATGGGTATTTGGCAGTGTTTTGATTTTTAGTGGGGACAATGGCTACTGCAAAGAGGTAAGTTGTTTCATGTGTATCTCGTGCTTTTTTCAAAATTTAGTACAATCACGATTTTTTTTTCCCTTTCCATCGGAACAGTGGAGGACTAAGCCTTTTGAAGGAAAAAACATGTATTTGTGGACCACCAAAAAAAATTAAAAATTTAGTACAATCACGATTTTTTTTTATAATATAATTTTTTTTTATAATAGATATTGTATCGGAACACTGGAGGACTAAGCCTTTTGAAGGAATAAACCTATGCACTTCTGGACCATATTGCATGGGGCCCAGGGTCGAAATTTTTATATGATGTTTTTATATGCCATTCGTAGTTACGGTTTCTGTTTGCCCCCTCCTGAAAACTACAATGGCCACCCTGTTTGTGGTCAAAGGTATCGGAAGGTAAAAATGTTTGGAATTGGGTGTTTTCAACTAGAAATAAAAAAAAAAATAGGCAGCACTGGCAGTCTTTTATGAACTTCTGTAGGCTGGCTAATGTTATGCAAAATCGTTAGTAACAGGTAGGTAAAATGATTAAATCCCCCCCCCTCTCTAGAATTCAATTTTGTTGCTCCCCTGTAGAGCTGCAGATTGTTCTCTCGTTTTTGTTTTCAGTGAGACTTATTCATCGCATTGTTTGTTCACGTTTGGGGTTATTGTGGCTTTGCACGCATCATTATCCTATGTATACATTACCACAGGCTTGTTTACAATTACGGAAACATCCGGATGAAATTTTTTTACATGCTGGTTTAATTTCTTTTTCTGCCCGAATGAAGCAGCACAAATAGAACAATTCAACCTGTTCGGAGTATCCATAGTTAGTCCTAGCCGAATAAAAAAATAAAGCAGATGAAAAAAACACAATTTACCTCTCAGGGGGGCGCCCAGATTTGCCGCCCCCTTGTACGAAAATATTTTTCAGTTTTTATTCATTTTTACATGAAATAAATATCTTTAGCAACATTATTTTCTATTTCCGGTAAATTGAGATTTTCCATGTAACACTATTGTCTCATATAAAGCTGAAGAAACAAAAATCTGTGAAACTCTAGTTCAGATGACGCTACGAATAATTCAAGAAGTCAGTTTCCTCTCTCTCTCTCTCTCTCTCTCTCTCTCTCTCTGTCAATTTACCTAAAAGTCTGCATTACCGGTAAAAAAAAGTTTCGTCATGTACGATGCTGAACATATTACAGTTTGTCGATGGATTCACACACACACACACACAGTATATATAACTAAGCAAGATAAGATGTGGAACCCGTGGGTAAGGAAAATGATAAGAGTGTAAGACATTATGATCAGAGTAAAATCCCTGAAATGGCAATGGGCTGGACATACTGCCAAGAGAACGGACCATCGATGGACAACCGAAAATTTAGACTGGATTCCAAGGAACAGGAAAAGACCCAAAAGAAGATCACGTGGGAGATGGGTGGATGAAATTCGAAAGCATGCGGGAGTGAGATGGAGGAGACTGGTCCAAGACAGACCGTTGTGAAAGAAATTTGGGGAGACCTTCATCCAGCAGAAAATTGATAATGGTTGAGGAGAATGATGATATATATACATGTAATATTAAACATGACGGCTGTCTCTTTAACTATTCTAACCAAAATATCTGATATCGTGGAATACATCGAAATTGTACCCCAGTGCTCGTTACCCGTATTGCATCGATCCTATAATATTTTCCCACCCTGTTTTACGGTAAACGTTGGAAGCTCTTTCTTGAAAATTTGCCAACGATAAAGTAATTCAGAAAACTAAACAATGCTGTATAATTCTTGAACAATGCTGTAAATGTTCACAATCTGTAAAGAAATATTTTCGTCGTCATTTGCGACCAGATTTAAAGTATGAGCCGTTCAAGTACATAAAATGCGTAAGGGTCTTAAGTTGACAAATTATGCTTTTTGAAGTCCATTGTGTTTTTCTTACATATTGGCCCCATTTGTCATAGCGCTAGCCACGCATTCATGAACGCTGAAATCTTCAAGATAAAAAAAATTAGAAAAAGAATTTTCAAACGTTTGCCCGCGGTATCTGTTACTGAACAAAAACAGTAAAAAACAGTGCTGTAGTCGTAAAAAAAACACAGCTATGGTTTAAAGGTGATGGGATGAAAAATTGGTGCAAAATATACAAATTAACTCAGACGAAAGCAGTGATGTGATGCAGTTGAGGTTCAAAAAAGTGATATGTCTGGAACTAATAGCGCTGAAGAAAGTGTTGCATAATTTCATGGTTTGTATCTTAAAATTATTACCTAATTTCTAAATAATATAAATTTCCGAACTTCTTTTTTACGCTTTCCAACCGGAGGTTGAAGAAGCGTATATGCTCCAGTTTTGTCCGTCCGTCTGTCAGCACGATAACTCTCGTAAAAATGATTCGATTTCGATGAAATTTTATTATGTGGTAGTAGACCACCTGGGGAAGAACCCTATTTTAAATGGACGAAATGGGATTAAAGGTCACGGCATAGAAGCGGGATCCATTCAATTGCCCTGATGCGTCATAACTTGCTTAAATATGGTTCGATGTCGATTAAATTTTAGTATATTGTAGCGGACCACCTGGGAATGAACCCTATTGAAAATGGGTGACGTGGAGTCAAAGGTCAGGATATACGAGCGGGATGCATCCCATTGCCCTTTATGCGTCAAAACGTGCGTAAAAATCGTTCGATTTCGATGAAATTTTAGTATGTGGTAGGGGACCACCTGGGGACCAACCTTATTGAAAATGGACGAAATGGGATCAAAGGTCAGGACATAGGATCGGGATCCATTCCATCGCCCTTATCCCATACTGTTAAGGTGGACGTCAAGTAATTTTGCTTCCTATACTTCCAATGGAAATACTTGTACACATTTCCTTCACAATTATTGTGTTCCCAAGGATGAAAATTTGAACATCGACTAAAATAACTTCATATTATAACTTGAAATACTTAATATTTCCTAAAACATAACCATAAATATATATAAAATCAATAACTTTTCCTTTGGTGGTGTTGGAACGAGAAAAAAAAAATGACGCGACCTGTACTTTGATGACCTCAGTAGACAAACAAATGTTGGATTTCATAATTATGGTTATGTTTTAGAAAATATTAAGTATTCCAAGTCATAAAATAAAGCTATTTTAATCGGTGTTCAAATTTTCATCCTTGGGAACGCATTAATTGTGAAGAAAATGTGTACAGACGTTTTTCCATTGGAAGTATGCGAAGCAAAATTACACTATCTACCAACAAGTAATTGGATACCCCTGCAATCGACGATATCTGCGGTCCTGATACACGTCACGGCCGCCGCCGTTAAATATCGTGTGGGAAACAACAACGCACCAGTCGCATGCAAGATGCCACGCAGTTCGGAGCTCTCTGATTTCGAGAAAGGTGTAATCGTCGGGTATCACAGAAATGGTCGATCCATACGTGACATATCCAGCGAATTGAAATATTCAAAATCGACAGTGGTCTACATGATTGGCAAGTGGAAGATGAAAGGTGACTGTCGGAATGTGCCCCTACCCGGCAGACCCACAAAACTAGGAGTTAGAGACCGACGGGTGCTGGCCAGAGGAATTCGGAAGAACCGCACCAAATCGATGGGCCACATCTGCGATGAAATTCAACAGGCATCCGGGAGTGTTCTTTCGATGAATGTCATCCGTAAGGAAGTCTATCTGCTCGGTTATCATGGACTTGCTGCCTCCCACAAGTCTTTGATCACCAAGTCCAATAGCGCTGCTCGGCTAACGTGGTGCAAAGAATGTCGACAGTGGACCGTCGAACAGTGGAAACAGGTTCTCTGGAGCGACGAATCAAGGTTCACCCTCTACCGTTCGGATGGCAGGGTCTGGGCTTGGCGTCAGCCTGGAGGACGCCTCCTGCCGGAATGTATTGTGCCAACTGTGAAGTTCGGCGGCGGTGGAATTATACTATGGAGGTGTTTCTCCTGGTATGACACGGGACCTTTGGTCGCAATTACTGGTAGACTCAACGCCGAGACCTACTGCTCCATTTTGGATGACCATGCACTTCCTACGTTGTGGCAGTTTTACGGTGTGGACCCATGTTACTTTCAGATTGACAATGCCACCTGTCATGTTGCGAGGTCCATCATGGCTTGGTATGGTGACTATGGGGTTAATCGAATAGTCTGGCCTGAGCCCGAACCTTAACCCTATTGAGCACCTCTGGGACGAGTTGGAGCGTCGACTTAAGGGGTGCCCCCACCGTCCGAAATCGGTGAAGGAACTGACCTGTCTCTCCAAGCCGAGTGGAAGGAAATACCGCTAGCCGTCGTACAACGCCTGGTTGAGAGTTATGCCCCGGAGGGTCGCAGCTGTAATCGCCGCTCGTGGAGGCTCCACCAACTATTGAAGATGAATAAACTTCGTTTTCCTTTGCTATCACAGGTGTCCAATTACTTTTTGGTAGATAGTGTACTTGAAATCCACCTTAAAGGAGCAATTCTTGTATGTATGTAAATTTTATTTTGAAAACGGCTCTAAAGATTTTGATGAAGGTCTTTAACCTACCGTTTTCTGGTACTAGAAATCGATTTAGCTTGATTTCGACTTTAGGAAAATTCGTTTAGTGCGTCCAATAACCACCCCGAAGCAACACGTTTTTAGTGTCATCGCGTCGTCCCATTGATGGTATCCGTGATTAGAAATCTTATGGTGTAACAACCTCGCGATTGATATGTCGGCGCGCGGTCACGCCATCTATCTCATTACGTCACGCGTTGTGTGTGCATCCTATTAAAATTTAATGACGTCCCACTCTTGCGAGCAGATGGTCGCGATTCCCATCTGCCTCATTACGTCAAGCGTTGTGCGCGTATGACCGTCCGCACGATAACTCGCGTAAAAATCGTTCGATTTCGATGAAATTTTAGTATGTGGAAGTGGAACACCTGGGAAGTGACCCCATTAAAAGTGAACGAAATGGGGTCAAAGGTCCGGACATAGGAGCGGGATCCATTCCACTGCTCTTATGCGTCATAACTAACGTAAAAAGGTTCGATTTCGATTAAATTTTAGTATCTGGTAGAGAAGCACCTGAGGACAACCCCTACAGAAAATGGGCGAAATGGGGTCAAAGGTAAGGACATAAGAGCGGAATCACTTCCATCGTCATATTGAGTCATAACTTACGTAAACATGCTTCGATTTGGATGAAATGTCAGTATGTTATAGTGGCTTGCCTGGGGACGAATCCAAAATAGGTGAAATGGGTTCGAAGGTTAGGACACAAGAGCTGGATCTATTCTATAGCCCTTATGCATCATAACTTACGTAAAAATGCTTCGATTGCGACATAACTGTATCATGTTATTTCGGAGGTATACTGAACCGGTTCTGTTGAATATCATAGAAATGGGATCAAAGGTCAAGGCACAGGACCGAGATTTATTCCACAGCCATTATCCTCATAACTTGAGTGATAACTTGAGTAATGATTTTTGGTATGTTGGAAAGCGTATTATAATCAATGCATGTGGTCTTCTTCTGGGTCTTTTCCTGTCCTTTGTAATCCAATCTAAAATTTTGGCTGTCCATCGATGGTCTGTCTTCCTGGCAGTATGTTCAGCCCATTGCCATTTCTGATAATGATGTCTTCCACTCTTGTCATTTTTGGGATCCACGAGTTCCTCTTCTTATCTCTTCTGGTTACATCAAGCATGCACCTCTCCATGCTGCTTTGAGTTAACTGCAGTCTTTGTATGTCTCTTTTAGTTAAGGTCCACGTCTCTGCACCATACGTAAGCACTGTAAGAATGCATTGATCTAACACTTTTCTTTTGAGACATAATGGCATATTGCTCTTGAAAATTATGCTGTTTCTTGTAAAAGCTCTCCAGGCAAGTTTTGTACGCCGATTAATTTCTTCATCAATGTGACCCTCACTTGATATCTGCTGTCCAAGATAAACGTACGTGTCTGTTATCTCCAGCTTTTCTCCATCAATCGATAAATCTTCATTTCTTGTAAAAGCATTGAACATCACTTTTGTCTTCTGAAAGTTCATTTTTTATCAGCAAGTTCCTGGATCATACTCTGCAGCTTTGATGGGGTAGTTGCAAAAATGACTACGTCATCAGCAAAATGAAGGTAGGTTAGTTACTTCGGGAAAAACCTTTCCCTTTATCAAAAAATACTATATTTTTTCACCTTACCGCATTACTTTGCAAGCATAAAAAATTGTACGTCGCACTTTTCTCACACAGTTAAATTTTTCCGATGAAATAATTTAGGACACTAAAGTACACATTTACCATTTTTTTTAGATAGTCGCGATGCCAAGAGTTGTTTCCTTTTCTGATTCAGCGAACAAAGAGAAACCATAGGATTTCCATACTAGCACAAGCCAGCCAATATTTCAACACGACAGTCTCTTTTGCTCAATATTTTGCACCAAATGTTAAATTTAATCTCGGGATTATTTTCTTGATGCGCATCATGCAACAAATAGTATAGTGCTGCGATAGTTAATTGGTGAATTACTCTGCCTTTTGTCATGTAGGCAGGGCCCGCTTAATTTTTTATGGGGCCATGGGCACAGTAAGCGTTGTGGGTTACGGCAAAATGATAATTCTATTCTCAATAATACCTCTATATTTTTTCATGACAGTTTTCTGCCTACACTTTGTTATTATATAATGTTCAAGATGTTGCTATCTTATTTACTAAAAATTTAATTACCATACACTTCTACATGAATTCCGTATACGACGACTTCGCACGCTTGCCTGGAGTTTTTTTTTTTTTTTTTTTGGTCCACAATTACTATCTACTTCGTCCATGAATATATCTGCTGGTCTTATGTTGGACCGGATCTTGGGGTTTTTTGTGTTTTTTTTTTAAGAACCTTTAAAGTTGGAACTTCATCCTGTTCTGACCCTACATCTACGAATGGATGGCGGCTTGGTACTACAGTTTCCGATATCATTTTTGTTTACCCTTTTCAGTTTTGTCTCTGCTAAACCTACGAATACGCATTTCACGTGGACTATCGTTGTATTGAGCAATAACCGCCCGCTATTCCTATTTTGTTTTCCAACGGGAATTATGGACACCGGCAGAGAAGTTATTCTAAGGCGCGTGTGGTTTAAATATAACCAAAAATAATAATAATAATAATAATAATAATAAAAATAAAAAGCTTGGGGAGGGGAATACTGGGATTTGGGGGCACCGTGAAAATTGGGGGCCCTAATTTCGCGCCTTACGGGCCTAGTCGGTAATCAGGGCCTGCATGTAGGTTACTTTTAGATAACTTTCAGCAGCTCGAGGAGCTGCAATATCAGAATGGGCAATTGCACCATTCCGTCCGCTTCCTGACATCCACTGACCCAAAACTCGGAGGGTTATGTGAAATGCACCCAATATCCCCAGGAACTTTTTTTCCCATATGTGTCTGGATAATTCCGCTGAATCAGTTTTGTTAACGCAAACAAAGGTTTGTCCACGGCCATGGTAGGAAATTGATTTCCATTAAGAAACTGTGTAACTTGTTTCATTATGTTCATCGCAAGCTTAATCACAGCTATTGATGACGACTCTTCGTAAACTAGTGATCAAAGTGTTGAAATTCCAGGAATGAAATCATTTCATGTTCCAGGAATGCAATCTTCAGAGCACTACTGTAGGTTCAGGCTGCACTTTCCATGTTGGAATCCCCTATTTAGTAAATAAATCAAACAGCGGAGCAATTAGTAGAAACCTCCCTCAGGGAATACTTTCCACCCTTCGCATTCACTCCCAGCCATGGTAACATCAAAAAATGCTTAAACTAAAGAATTGGAAGAGTGGAGAACAGTAGAATTTTTATGGACCTGCGGATGCTATTTTGATAACTTTTATAAGGATAAGTAAATAACGTACTTCCTAGTGGAAAATACTGCACATAACGCCACTCAACGAAAAACATAAGACGTATTATTACTTGGCGAAGTTCAAATTTTAATGTAAAAAATATTGAAAATGGGCACATCTTGAACTGCGTGGACGGCATATCGCACAAGAAATTATTATTTATATAAGTACTGCATAGACAGTGAAATTCTACTTAACGAACTTTTTAGAGCCTTCTTCCGATCATTTCAGCCCAACGCCTGAAATGATCGGAAGAAGGCTCTGAACGTTATGTTCGTGGTCGTAATGTTCGTGGTCAAATTTTCCTTTCAGGAGAAAAAAATTAGATGTTTTACTTTATAAATACTGTTTATGGAGTTCTGGAACACGTGCAATTTCAGGAAAAATGCTTTCCTGAAGTTGCAGGTGTGTCACGGCAGACCGAAACAGCCGATGCTTTACCGTATGTGTGCGCGAATCGTATGAGAAATAATCATCAAACAATTAGAAAGGATTAGGAGAATGTCTGGAAAAAGGAAAATCACTGTGATGCTTACAAAACTAAGCGGCACAATGAAAATCCTGAAAAACACAAAATCAATTCGGGCACACTGCGACATCTACCGGATACGAAACGAACATTCGATAAAACTTGTCACCGGTGAATTGTTCTTTCACACAATAAATGGCACCACATTCCCGGGGCGAAACGGCCCGTAATTGGAAGAAATACCTAACTTTCTTCACGACGGGGCTCAGCGTCATTTTCTTGTAGGACTTCCGTCCACAGGTAGTAGAGTTTAGGTCCCAGCCACCTACAGCGAGATCGCCTTTTGGGCAGGACACAGAAACGGAAGGAATGAGAGCAAGTCTAGCGACTTTTGACAGAACAGATTGTAGTGAGATCAGAGTACAGTAGATGGCGCCGCCGTACAAGTACGATATTGCACATAGATGGGTGAGAGAATTTCAGGGAGGACATAGGAAAGGATACCCATTTAACCAGTGGGTCCCGCCTGGGGCCGTCACTTTGCGTGCTCGTCCGATGCACGGCGGATATTCAGCGATTGTTAGCAAATCACACCATCTCTGAAGGATCAGCCCAAGCTAGAACCTGGGGACCCAGCATCGATAGTCTGAAACACTAACCACTAAGCCATCCGCACTTTCTTCACGAGAATTAACATGACATTTTTAAATGTTGCATGTATTTTGTTTCTTGAAATTTTTTTTATGTACTACCAAAATTAAATTAGTATTCTTTAGATTACAAATAAAATCCATTTGAACTTCTTAAAAATTTAAGAGCTTTCACTTTTTTATTGAAAAAATAAAATATTATTACTTACAACTTGAGGAAGTATTTAATTTCGGCTATCCATTCGTGGATATGTTAAAAACGATGTCTATCTTTCGGTAGTCGTCCTGTTAAGAAATTCAAAAGATGCGGCAGTCACTCTTCCTATCTCGATGAGGTAGGCGGACTCTTGGGCCTATTGAGACTAGCATTTCGGCGACGGCAAAAAACGTCCTTTTGTAAAGCATTGGGGGCAAGCCGATCCTTTAATGCCCTGATGTCGTGTTCTAGAGAACCCCGAGCAGCAAAAAGACGCTCAACTTTTTCAAGTACATGGTGGGGAGTGGAACTATTTATGCAGACGTTGCGTTTCGTGCCGTCGGCTTGTAATAAATCCACCTCCCACCATCTGCAATCCAATTGTCGCTGACAACCGGTCTGCAAAGTGTCCACTGTCCATCAGTGTTCATCGCCGTGGGATTACATTGTTATATTTTGTAAGAAGTGGATGATGTTGAAACAGAACGTTTTATAGATGCTATTAAAAATTAAAAAATCAATGGATCGAAGTGTGCACTCTATTTAACTCGGAGTTCGAAGGATTGGATGTTAAAGAGAAATATAGTCTTGGTTAGTTCAAACTGTTATTATTATTGTTTAATCTTAATGTTATTTATTACTTGCTGTTAGCCCGTCGCTTTGCTGATGATGTTTCAGATTTGAATTTAAAAAAGTACACTATTGCGAATGATGCAACTGTACTTCTCTTTTAATTCATCCAGCGTTCGAATACGATTTCGGTGCAAATTGCCAATGAAAATAATTGCTGTTTAAGGAATAGCTTTTTCATCTTTTACATGCAATGTGCATGTAAAAGGTGAGAGAGAAAAATCCGGGAGAGTCAAATTACAGTTATTTTAGTTGTGACCATACCATGTATAACGAAGATATTAGACACATCAAGAATAAAAAAAATTAATGTAACGGTTGAGGGTAGAAAACACGAAAATACCCAAGACGTGCATCACTGCAAGTTTTTAAGCCTCAAGAGCCCGAGTGGTGCTGGAAAAAAAAAAAAAGTTCTGCGTCTTTTACAAGAATTTTTACAAATTTGAACTGCCCTGGTAATGAAAATCGGAAATAAATCAAAATTTTTAATTGGCAAAAATCAAAAATTTTGAGCATCATGTTCAAGTGTTTTGAAAGCACACATATTTTGAAAAATTTTGAAAAAAATATTAAATTAATAAAATAACTGCTTAAAATTTTATTGTCTTCTACAACAGTTTGTGATATTTTGGGCTGATATCTTTAGATCTAACAGCCTTAAAATCTAGGTTACATACAGACTTTTTGAAAAAAGTTAGTCTGCATTTTATTTCCAAACCTCAACGCCCGCGGTGGGAGGGGGGGGGGATAAGGAGTCTTTTCTATTCTCGTACTCTATGTTATTGTTACGTGCTTGTGCACCCATTGGGTTTCTGGAAAGTCGGCGCCCATGGTCCGCAGTTTTATTCCAAAACAAAATGCAAAACATTAACAGGGTTCGCCAACGTAGAAAACCCCGTGGGGTTTTTCAAGCTGGGCCCAGTTGAAAAAAACACCTAAAGGGCCACCTGGGTTTTCTCAAAATGGATTCCATTTTTTTTTTGTTTCTGCAAGTTTGTAAATTTAATGAGCACCCAATATAATATTTTTTTTACCACAAGTAATAATAATATGAATGATGAGGTTTTCTCAGTGGCGGATTTCCGGCTAGGCGCACTAGGCGCGCGCCTAGGGCCTCGCTGTTTCAGGGGCCCCGAAAACATATAATTGGATTTTCAGTTTTGGTTTTCACGGACCGAAGCAAATCAATCCTTAAAGCGACTACTTTGTATTGTAAATTGATATTTTACTTTCTCATATTAATAATATAATTTTTTTTTTTTTTTTTTTGCTGTTGCTGATATTCCGAATTTTCGAGTTCTTATCGATGTACGTATTTTGAAAGTAACGGTTAAAATAATTTTGAGTTCCTTGTAGTGGTTGGTAAAGAAGGTATTCACGCTTCCCACACTTTTCATTGTTTAAGGCGAATTCTTAACTGGCCTGCTGTGCTATACATTGCTTTCATGGTACTTCCAGCCAAGGGAACACATCTGTGTTACAACCTTCCCACCTTCTTCCCGAGTTACGATGAGGAGTATTTGTAAAAATTTTCCTGATGATCGGGCGTGTTTGCTGTTAATAGTTTATTTCCTTCGTAGTAGGATATTGAAAAAAAAATATTTTCCCCAGGATAACTCTTCTTAGGACAATCCCTTTAAACCGTCTTAAACCTAAAGAGTTATTATTATTTAGGCTGTAAAAATAAAGAAATTTGAGACCATCACACTATCTCATTTCATAGTGTTAAAAGTAATTTATATTGTATTGGAACAACATTTTCTCATTACTTTCTGCTCCCTTGGGTTAGTACTGATAATTATCACGTAATCTCACCTTTTCTATTCCTTAAAACGACTTAAAAGTAGCTTTTGAAAAAGCAATAAAAAGTTTTAAGGATACTCTTACTCAAATACCTACAGTTCCTACTTTTCCATTTATAAACAGGGTCTTTTGCATTTAATAGTCACTGGCAGCACTGACTACACAATCTGCCGTCGTCGAAGCCCGCGGCACGAAACGCCTGAATAAAAAGACAGGCAACGACGGCAAAAAACGCCTGCATAAAAGCACTCTTATCTGATGCAATGCGTACTCAAATGTTAGCAATTGCTTTGTTCCGAAAACAAAAGTTAAGGATTTTGAGTCTTAAAATCAGAAGACTTTGATGTAATAGTATAAGTGCGATAATTTTAAATGAACTATTTTTGTCTTATAAATGCAATTTCTTTAAACAGTATTTTGCTTACTACACTGAAGAGCAATTGAATTAGAGACACCTGGCGTTATGCAAATGTGGCGCTGGGAGCGGCCCTGTAAACGGAAACGAAATAACGTTTGCAGCATCGGACAATATAAGGAGTGATGCGACGGGAATCAGTAAGAGTCGGACGCAGTATGGGTAAGACGAAGGATCTAAGCGTATTTCATCGTGGGCAAATTGTCGGGGACCGACGATTGGGCCACTCCATCTCGGAAGTCGTGCAGACACTGGGATTTTCACGAGCCACTGTGTCACGGGTGCACCGTGAGTAAATCGAATCCGGTAAAACCATCCCAGCAAGGGCCAACTGCCGTGGACAACAGCGTGTGGATAAGCGGGGTCATCGTCGGCTAGCTCGCGTTATAACTGCGGATGTACGAGCCACAGTGCAAGAAATCACTCGAAAATTTGACACTGGTGCACAAAAACGTGTAAGCAGTTAAACCATTCAGAACCATCTCCTCGCTATGAGGTACAGAAGCCATCATCCCACGAGGGTACCGCTGCTGACAGC
This sequence comes from Macrothele yani, assembly GCA_039090855.1. NCBI lineage: Eukaryota > Metazoa > Arthropoda > Arachnida > Araneae > Macrothelidae > Macrothele > Macrothele yani. The sequence goes on along the minus strand of CM077031.1, from coordinate 79,466,760 downwards.
ACATCACAGGGTGCAAAGATTAGCATAAGCGCCGGAACATCGCCACTGGACCCTAGACATGTGCAATAATGTTGCCTGGACTGATGAGTCGAGATTCACGTTGGTACATGCGGATGGCAGGATACGAGTAAGGCGCAAACCACATGAAACGATGGATCCTTCTTGCCAGCAGGGTACTCTTCAAGCTGGTGGGGTTGGCATTCTCGTCTGGGGACTGTTGACGTGGACTGAAATGGGACCCCTGGTACGTGTGATATCGTCCCTCACAGGTCAACATTACGGGGATATCTTGGACGATCATTTACTCCCGTTTCTGCGTCTTCAACATCCCACTGGGTACCTCATCTTGCAACAGACAATGCACCGTGCCATCGCTCCCGAATTGTATCCGAATGGTTGGATGAACACTCCACCGACGTGACCTCACTTCCTTGGCCACCTAGGTCACCTGACCTCACTTCCTTGGCCACCTAGGTCACCTGACCTCACTTCCTTGGCCACCTAGGTCACCTGACCTCAATCCCATCCAGCACATCTGGGATGCCATCGAGAGAGATGTTCGAGGCTCTGACCATCCTCCATCAAATCTTCGTGAGCTGTGGGAGCTTGTTCAGGGGTCGTGGATCCGTATGGCTTTCCAACACTTCTGGTGCCTTGTCGAGTCCATCATCAGGGCGAAAGGTACACGTTACTAGACAGGTATCTATAATTCAATTGCTCTTCAGTGTATACTAACTATATTTTTCTGATGATGTCAAAAACTCAGTGCATCTTTCCTTTTTTTTTTTTTTAATAATTCCCTAGCAAAGTTTAGTTGTTTAAAACTTTTAAGACGCGGAAAGTTATTGAGTTCTTCAAACTCCGCAAAAGGAGTTCAAACACTCTGTTAATATACAAAATAAAAATTATTTACTTACATTTCGCATTCATCGTGATTTCTGAAGGTCACTGCGTTTAAAAATTGGTGAACAAAATTTACTTCATGAAATGAAGGTATGTTCCTTATTGTACAAACTGGAAAATGTGTTTTTCACTGTAAAAAATGTCAAACTGCTTTCTTCAGTGCCAGAATGAAAAAAAAACATGTTTTTTTTCTCACCACGTTTGAGTCAATCCATTTTTTTCTTCATTTTCTACAGAACTTTCCTGCGCCGCACTAATAGTGAATTTCTGTTCAGAAAATGAATTCGAATAAATGTTCGTATTCCGCAAATCCGACAAGTAGCATCTTTGTTGAAAGATAGCAAACGTTTTTCTAGATCATTATGAGTTCCCTAATAACACCTTTCCCTTTTTCAAATGTGCTGTCGTGAACTGCGCAGGAAATCTTTTCAAACTGTTTAATAATATCACCCCAAGATCATGATGATACTGTCAAACAGCCAACAGATATATTAGTCTTAACCAATTATCTTGAACATAATTAGTTTCAGGGCAGTTTTTTGAAATAGTTCCTGAAGAAGGACCTTTATTGGAACCCGATAAAATCCTTATAAACACGAAAGGACGTGGAAAACAATGTCGTGTCCTTTCCTGTTTATATGCTTATTTCAGCACGTCACATCAGTACATGATGGCATTTCGTTAAATAAAACGGAAATAAAAATCAACACTGAGTGTACAACTTAAGTAAAACACAACGTGAAACAAATACTATAAACACTATCTACCAACAAGTAATTGGACACCCCTGCAATCGACGATATCTGCGGTCCTGATACACGACACGCCCGCCGCCGTTAAATGTCGTGTGGGAAACAACAACGTAACCAGCCGCATGCAAGATGCCACGCAGTTCGGAGCTCTCTGATTTCGAGAAAGGTGTAATCGTCGGGTATCACAGAAATGGCCGATTCATACGTGTCATATCCAGCGAGTTGAAATATTCAAAATCGACAGTGGCCTACGTGATTGGCAAGTGGAAGGTGAGAGGTGACTGTCGGAAAGTGCCCCGACCCGGCAGACCCACAAAACTAGGAGTTAGAGACCGACGGGTGCTGGCCAGAGAAATTCGGAAGAACCGCACCAAATCGATGGGCCACTTCCGCGATGAGTTTCAACAGGCATCCGGGAGTGTTCTTTCGATGAATATCATCCGTAAGGAAACCCATCTGCTCGGTTACCATTGACGTGCTGCCTCCCACAAGCCTTTGATCACCAAGTCCAATAGCGCTGCTCGGCTAACGTGGTGCAAAGAACGTCGACAGTGGGCCGTTGAACAGTGGAAACAGGTTCTCTGAAGCGACGAATCAAGGTTCACCCTCTACCGTTCGGATGGCAATGTGTGGGTTTGGTGTCTGCCTGGAGAACGCCTCCTGCCGGAATGTATTGTGCCAACTGTGAAGTTCGGCGGCGGTGGAATTATACCATGGAGGTGTTTCTCCTGGTATGGCAAGGGACCCTTGGTCGCAATTCCTAGTAGACTCAACGCCTAAACCTACTGCACCATTTTGGATGACCATGCACTTCTTACGTTGTGGTAGTTTTACGGTGTGGACCTATGTTACTTATAGGTTGACAATGCCACCTGTCATGTTGCGAGGTCCACCATGGCTTGGTATGGTGACAATGGGGTTAATCGAATAGACTGGCCTGCGCAGAGCCCGGACCTTAACCCTATCGAACACCTCTGGGACGAGTTGGAGCGTCGACTTAAGGGGTGCCCCCACCGTCCGAAATCGGTGAAGGAACTGACCTGTCTCTCCAAGCCGAGTGGAAGAAAATACCGCTAGCCGTCTTACAACGCCTGGTTGAGAGTATGCCCCGGATGGTAGCAGCTGTAATCGCCGCTCGTGAGGCTCCACCAACTATTGAAGGTGAATAAACTTCGTTTTCTTTTGGTATCACAGGTGTCGCCTGGTTGAGAGTATGCCCCGGATGGTAGCAGCTGTAAACGCCGCTCGTGAGGCTCCACCAACTATTGAAGGTGAATAAACTTCGTTTTCTTTTGGTATCACAGGTGTCCAATTACATTTGGTAGATAGTGTACTTGACATCCACCTTAAAGGAGCAATTCTTGTATGTATGTAAATTTTATTTTGAAAACGGCTCTAAGGATTTTGATGAAAGTCGTTAACCTACCGTTTTCTGGTACTAGAAATCGATTTACCTTGATTTCGACTTTAGATAAATTCGTTTAGTGCGTCAAATAACCACCCCGAATTAAAACGATTTTAGTGTCATGGCGTCTTCCCATTAATGGTATCCGTGATTTGAAATATTATGACGTCACAACCTCGCGATTGATATATCGGCGCGCGGTCCCGCCATCTATCTCATTACGTCACGCGTTGTGTGTGCATCCTATTAAAATTTAATGACGTCACACTCTTGCGAGCAGGTGGTCGCGATTCCCATCTGCCTCATTACGTCACGCGTTGTGCGCGTATGTTCGTCAGCACGATAACTCGCGTAAAAATCGTTCGATTTCGATGAAATTTTAGTATGTGGAAGGGGAACACCTGGGAAGAAACCCCATTGAAAGTGAACGAAATGAGGTTAAAGGTCCGGACATAGGAGCGGGATCCATTCCACTGCTCTTATGCGTCATAACTAACGTAAAAAAGGTTTGATTTCGAGCAAAACTTTGGTAACTGGTAGAGGACCACGTAGGGACAACCCCTACTGAAAATGGGCGAAATGGGGTCAAAGGTCAGGACATAGGATCGGAATCACTTCCATCGTCATTATGAGTCATAACTTACGTACAAATGCTTCGATTTGGATGAAATGTTAGTATGTTATAGTGGTTTGCCTGGGGACAAATCTTTTTGAAAATTGGCGAAATGGGTTCAAAGGTTAGGACACAGGAGCGGGATCTATTCCATTGCCCTTATGCATAATAACTTACGTAAAAATGCTTCGATTGCGACATAACTGTATCATGTTATTTCGGAGGTATACCTAACCGGTTCTGCTGAATATCATAGAAATGGGATCAAAGGTCAGGGCACAGGACCGAGATTTATTCCACAGCCATTATCCTCATAACTTGAGTGATAACTTGAGTAATGATTTCTGGTATGTTGGAAAGCGTATTATAATCAATGCATGTGGTCTTCTTCTGGGTCTTTTCCTGTCCCTCGGAATCCAATCTAAAATTTCGGCTGTCCATCGATAGTCTGTTTTCCTGGCAGTATGTTCAGCCCATTGCCATTTCTGATAATGATGTCTTCCACTCTTGTAATTTTTCGGATCCACGAGTTCCTCTTCTTATCTCTCCTGGTTACATCAAGCATGCACCTCTCCATGCTGCTTTGAGTTAACTGCAGTCTTTGTATGTCTCTTTTAGTTAATGTCCACGTCTCTGCACCATACGTAAGCACTGTAAGAATGCATTGATCTAATACTTTTCTTTTGAGACATAATGGCATATTGCTCTTGAAAATTATGCTGTTTCTTGTAAAAGCTCTCTAGGCAAGTTTTGTACGCCGATTAATTTCTTCATCAATGTGACCCTCACTTGATATCTGCTGTCCAAGATAAAGGTACGTGTCTGTTATCTCCAGCTTTTCTCCATCAATCGATAAATCTTCATTTCTTGTAAAAGCATTGAACATCACTTTTGTCTTCTGAAAGTTCATTTTTTATCAGCAAGTTCCTGGATCATACTCTGCAGCTCTGATGGGGTAGTTGCAAAAATGACTACGTCATCAGCAAAACGAAGGTGGGCTAGTTACTTCAGAAAAAAACTTTCCGTTTATCAAAAAATACTATTTTTTTTTCACCTTACCGCATTACTTTGCAAGCATAAAAGATTGTACTTCGCACTTTTCTCACACAGTTAAATTTTTCCGATGAAATAATTTAGGACACTAAAGTACACATTTACCATTTTTTTTAGATAGTCGCGATACCAAGAGTTGTTTCCTTCTCTGATTCAACGAACAAAGAGAAGCAATAGGATTTCCATACTAGCACAAGTCAGCCAATATTTCAACACGACAATCTCTTTTGCTCAATATTTTGCACCAAATCTTAAATTTAATCTTGGGATTATTTTCTTGATGCGCATTATGTAACAAATAGTATAGTGCTGCAGTAGTTAATTGGTGAATTACTCTGCTTTTTGTCATGTAGGCAGGGCCCGCTTAATTTTTTATGGGGCCATGGGCACAGTAAGCGTTGTGGGTTACAGCAAAATGATAATTCCATTCTCAATAAGACCTCTATATTTTTTCATGACTGTTTTCTGCCTACACTTTTGTTACTATATAATGCTCCACATGTTGCTGTCTTATTTACTAAAAATATACGGAATTCACTTCTACATGAATTCCGTATACGACGACTTCGCACGCTTGCCTGGAGTTTTTTTTTTTTTTTTTTGGTCCACAATTACTATCTACTTCATCCATGAATATATCTGCTGGTCTTATGTTGGGCCGGTTGTTGTTCTTTTTTTTTCTTTTTTAAGAATTTTTGAAGTTGGGACTTCATCCTGTTCTGACCCTACATCTACGAATGGATGGCGGCTTGGTACTACAGTTTCCCATATCATTTTTCTTTACCCTTTTCAGTTTTGTCTCTGCTAAACCTACGTATACGCATTTCACGTGGACTATCGTTGTATTGAGCAATAACCCCCGCTATTCCTATTTTGTTTTCCAACGGGAATTATGGACACCGGCAGAGAAGTTATTCTAAGCCGCGTGTGGTTTAAATATAACGAAAATAATAATAACAATAATAATAATAAAAAGCTTGGGGAGGGTAATAATGGGATTTGGGGGCCCTAGGCCCGCGCCTTACGGGCCTAGTCGGTAATCAGGGCCTGCGTGTAGGGTACTTTTAGATAACTTTCAGCAGCTCGAGGAGCTGCAATATCAGAATGGGCAATTGCACCATTCCATCCGTTACCTGACATCCACTGACCCAAAACTCGGAGGGTTATGTGAAATGCACCCAATATCCCCAGGAACTTTTTTTCCCCATATGTGTCTGGATAATTCCGCTGAATCAGTTTTGTTAACGCAAACAAAGGTTTGTCCACGGCCATGGTAGGAAATTGATTTCCATTAAGAAACTGTGTAACTTGTTTCATTATGTTCATCGCAAGCTTAATCACAGCTATTGATGACGACTCTTCGTAAACTAGTGATCAAAGTGTTGAAATTCCAGGAATGAAATCATTTCATGTTCCAGGAATGCAATCTTCAGAGCACTACTGTTGGTTCAGGCTGCACTTTCCATGTTGGAATCCCCTATTTAGTAAATAAATCAAACAGCGGAGCAATTAGTAGAAACCTCCTTCAAGGAATACTTTCCACCCTTAGCATTCACTCCTAGCCACGGTAACATAAAAAAAATGCTTAAACTAAAGAATTGGAATAGTGGAGAACAGTAGAATTTTTGGTATCAATGGACTCTAACTTGGTAAATTTCTCCCTTTCTGTGCTACTTTATTTTGTGACAGAATCTTCCAAAACTGGCATAGATACAAACTTCAGATCGGAGGAATGAAGCATCGCCCAAAAAAAATTGAGATAGAAAGCTTCTTTACTTCTTTTTAGCGCTCCAAAGTAAACTCACTCGCAACGGCAGCGAACGCGAGCCGCCATGTTAAGCCTAACTGCCTGCTCTCGTTAAGTTGCTTTCATGGCACAACCAGCTTAAGCAACATCTGCTCGGGGAAAATATGAAAAAATTTCCGGTGACGTCCAAACTCCGTGGCTGACGGTTCGTGACGAATATCGTTAGTCTGGTAATGCTGGTTCGAGAGAACCATGTCAAAGGAAGATGACCATGCATTATCTGCGAATGGGGTCGGTTTAAGAAACCTAGACTTTCAGCACTTAAAGCGTGTGTGCTTCATTTTCTCTGATTTAACTGCATCCAAATTACAACAAAATTAAATACACAAAGTACTTTGAAAACACACTTTTTTTTCTGAAGTTGAAATGCCTAATCAGCTTTTAATCCTCTGAGATTTTAGGGGAAAAGCCGAAGGACCAAGTGACATCGCCTCCCCGTGTGATATCAATTCGTTCTTTGTTATTCATTGCTTATGTTTAAAAACATTTCTACATGTTTCTAAATATGTAATTTTTATCATTTCCCAATAGTTTTTGAGATTTTTGCTCGGAGTAGTTTAATTTGCATCTTTATCATTATGGACTACCACTATATAAAGACTTACTGAATACGGCGGTAGCTACTATAAAATTTACCCCAACAATTTCAGAGTGGAGTTAAAAGATTTGAATGGGCCATATTAATGATAGGTTTTAATAATCGAGCCTATCCCGAATAACCAGCATATACTGTTGTTCTTCATAAAACTTATGCTCCAGTGAACTTCCAGCAGCGTCACGGTTTTTTTATTTTACCCAAATTTAAGAATAATCATGGTGGCATTGAATTTATAGCTAGTGATTTTAACTTCACTATTCCTTATCAAGGTCAGCCAAATAGGAATACGGTTATTACTTCTAAGGGCTTACAAGATATTCTTACTTAGAGATATCTCTCTTAGACACTTGGCAATTTTCTGTCTCTAATCAGAAGGGTATTACGGAAATAACACCTCAAGGACATAATTTTAGACCTGTTACGTCTTTGTAAACAGCCAAGTCACTCAAAATGACATTACTCTAACCAAAGAATTTTTAGAGGTTAATAACATTCATATATCTCACAACTATCGTTAAATTAGCAGGGAGAACAGTGAATGCTCAGTCTCGTGCTCAGATTGCATATTAGGAAAGAAATAAGGTTTTTTTTTTCTAATAAGACAGCCTAAAGACGAAAAAAAATTATTAATAAATGGACTCCAAATACATTATTGTAAACACTTGGGAAAAAGTTAAAACTGAAATAAAAGAAATAACACAAATATTAAATAAAATTCGAATACAAAAATAAGAATTGCAATTAGTAAAATTCAGCATATGGGGGTATTAATAACGGAAATTTATGCCAACGATCTTTTATACAAAACCCTGTTAATAGATTGGGAGGCAAAACTAGAACAGTTTATGCAAAGCGATCTCAAGGCAGCACACATAGTTTGAAAAAAAAATCTGAATAGAAAAAGATATTAACAAAGGATAAAAGGAATAAAAAAATGAACAAAACAAATGATAATAAAAGCCAACATAACATGCCGAAAAGTATTTGTTGTTTGCAATTATATCCGTAGATCATAAAAGGCATTTGACATTATAAATAGAGATTTCCTATTTTATTGTATTGGAAGAATACAACATCGATGGAAAAATAAATAACATACTCAAACCCCTATATCAAATTTCGCACTGTAAAATAATTTTTCAAAATAAGTTAAGGAAAACAATAATAACTAGAAGAGAAGTCCCCTCTCCTCCACCGTGCATAACACGTGCTTCTTGAAAATAATAACTCATGGAAATTCCTTATTCAGGGAAACAAAGCCAAGCGATTAAACACCGAGCTTATGCAGACGATATAACAGCTTTTGCAAATGAAAAAGCAGATGTCAATCAATTGTTCAATTTACATATATAACACCTAAACCTAAATGGCAGCGGATGTGCTCAATTACTGGAAGAGCAGAACTGTAACGTACGGTAAATAGAACAGCCAAGGCATACGGATCAGAAAGATCAATGATTCCATGAAAATACTGAGAAAAAATCTTTGAAACAGAAGAGCCAAATTCACAAAAATAGTGGACGGTTGGCCTCAAAGCCACAGACAAATACACAAAACTATTCAAAAATCAAGAATTGTCTTTATATGCTAAAGTACAAACAGTAAATTTAGTATTGCTTTACCAAACTTTATATATGCCTTCAACTCAAAAATACCACATAAAATGATTACTATAGATATAGAGGGGCTTTCCAATTCATACAGAGAGGGAAAACAGAAGAACTCAAGAAAATTACCATGAACGATGACATTAAAAAGTAAGTAAGGCATAGGAATAAAAATCCTACTGTAGTAACAGACATTCAAGGGCGGTGCCAGGGGTGGGCCAAAGCAAATTTTTATGTCGAAAAAATCTGACGTTCGTTAGAAACCGCAAATCAACCCCAGGGATTTCTTACCAGAATCTGAGATAGTAACAGTCACATTAACAAATTTAGTACCAGAAGACGCAGGAAAAATCTATAGAAATTCGAAAACACAAATCCAAGGCATATCTAATCAGAATGCTTAACAAACAAGGAGAAGGTGGTGCTTGTGACAACATTACAAGTTTAAAATTTAAAGACAAATGAGGGTCTTAAATTCTAAAATAGCCCATGATAAAATTGTCAAATTCACGAAATTTTTTTCTTGATTTTTTAATAGTTTTGTGCATTTGTCTATTACTTAGCTTTTATTCTCGTCCTGGCTTACTAGGAGCTGTGTATCTTTAGTTTGGGAGCGTCTTTGATGTGGTGCATAGGATTTTTTTTTTTTTTTTTTTTTACTTTAGGTGGTTTGACGGGGGTGGTTGTAGTTAATTCTCCCGATATTGTTGTTCATGATGTTATTTCGTTTCACGTGCTTCCACAATAGCTGAACGTTAAGGGGAAAACAAAGAGAGAAAGAGATTAATGATAAACATTTTGAGAAAGGCCAGCAGATCAGAAACTTGAATGAGAGAATCTTAATTTCGCAATCGTTTAAGAAGTTTGCAAATGTGTTCAATTACGAAGGATGTGCCGAAAGTTTTTAGCAGCTGTTGAACACTTTGTCTGCCGACAATGAACCAGCTGCAGTTTGAAAGCACGTGCATGTCAGATCATATTTCGAGGATTTTAGGAAGGAAGTGTCCGACCCCAGGTCTTAAACAACCCTTAGAAATAAGAAGCTACGAGATTTAGGCTGGAATGCCCGATAGGAAAGTGACAGGGAAGCGAGGTAGAAAGTGGAAGGAAGACCCCTTATTTTTTACCGGGGGCCAGTACCCAGGATTCAACGGCTTAACGTGCCTATCTGACGCATATGCAGTGTTTCGTGCACTCGTACCTGCCCTTGATCGAACCTGAGTTTCCAACGTGGCAGTCACGAATGTTGACCACTAGGCCATCCGCGGCCTTGTTCGGAACGGCCCATAGATGGCCCAATAGCGCCGTGACCACCTGCTCAAACCAGATTTCGCTCACATGGCAAGAGAATGGTGCACAGTTGACCTCATTTGGCTTGCTAAAATAGAGTTGTCGATATGTGATTTTCGTGCAATAATTCCCTATGCTTTTAAAAAAGTTTAGATGCACAACAGAAATTTGAATCGCTATCAAATGGCTTTCCAGAGTCAGCCCCTTCTCTTGGTACAGTTTGAAATTGGTTTCGTGAATTGAAGAGGGGGAAAAAACTTTTAGGAAGATGACCTTCACTGTAGTCAGTCCCATGTCGCCGTAACGACTGAAAAATTCGGTGCTGTAAGAAAACTTATCTAAGAAGATCTTCGTGTGACATATCATGAAATAGAGACGGCCCTGTGCATTGGATCAACTGCTGTACAAACAATCATTCATGATAATTTGCATGTCAGAAAGCGATTTGCCCATCAAACAGAAGTCATCGCTCCTTCCACATTTACAAGTGAGTCGCGGAAAATTTCCCGGTGGCGGCCGATGAGAATTTTTCCGTGACTCACTTATAAACGTCGAAAGAGCGATGCCTTCTGTTTGATGCTCCTAATCCGCGTCAACTGTCTTTATTTTTTATTCATTCGCTTCCTAATTATTTCTTCAGTTGCTGCTTACCATCTTTGGTGAATCCACAGCATTGTGCAGGGCTCCAAATAATACCCTGCCAAGTGGCTTGGTAGTTAGTCGTATGTGAGTATGGAGGAATTCGAGGCCATGTGGTGCAGTGGTAGCATGTCCGGCGCATGAGTGGAAGACTTTGGGTTCGTTTCCCGGTGGTGGCGGATGCGTATTTTCCCGTGACACTTAGAAACGTGGAAAGAGCGATGACTTCTGTTTGATGCTCCAAATCCGCGTCAACTGTCTGTATTAATTAGCGATTTGCCCTTTGGGTGCCGCATTAACTCACGGACCGTCAGAAGACAAGCCGGGTTGAATGGAGGCAATTCATGCGCTGTTTAAATTCAGAGAAGGACGTAGTAAAGACACCTACAGCGTCGTGACTGGAGATTAATCATGGTATTATCACTATGATCAGGAAATAAAGGAACAATTAAGTGTCTGGCACTTCGAAGGTGACGCACCTCCAAGCAAAGTCCGGCAAATCCTCAGTGCAGTGAAGAAAATGATAGCGTCCTGCTTCTGCAAAACAGGACATGTGACAACTATTGTTCTTGAAAATCAGAAAACTGTTACTACTTATTGGTACACCACTCAATGTCTGCCAAAGGTTATTGCAGAATAGAGGAAAAAGTGCCCAAAATCGAAAACTCAGTACCTTCTTTTGCACCGCGAAAATGCATCGGCTCACACTGCAGCCAAGACAGTTGATTTCTTGGCAACAGAAGGGTGCGAGTTTTGTCTCGTCCAACTTATTCCCCTGACTTGGCACCTCGTGACTTCTTGTTTCCAAAGCTAAGAAAACCCTGCGTATAGAAGTCGATTTTCGTCCGATAAAGAGTTCTGAACACGTGACTTTGCGGCAATTAACGGTCAGACGAAACAAAGCTGGGAAGAGGCATTTGCAAAATGGTTTTATAAAATGCAAAAGTGTATAGATGTTCATGGAGATTATTTTGAAAAGTAATTACACTGTTCAACAATAAAATTTTTACAAGAATGGAAGTGGTTTTTCTTTGTAGATTTTTGGGTGTTGAACACGAAAATAACAGTAAAAATCCTCTCTTAGCTACGGTTCCGGATTAATTTGACCATTTATATTTTGTATATACAGTGGATCCCGCTTAAGAAGTTTTCGTTGGGACGAAGCGATGAAAACTTCAAACGGGAAGTGTCTGATTGGATTTTGTAAGACTTTAGCGATTAAAAATGTTGCATAGATTAAATCCAGAAATTACATTTTAGTTAATTTTAAAGTACCATAAAAAATTTCACGACTTACCCATTTAAACTTGAAAATGAGGATTGAAAGCTACATTTATTATGCTACAGGATTACAAAAATACTGATCTAAAAGCGTTTGTTTCTTCCCTTTTTCCGCTAAATTCACAAATTACGTGTCTATTTCCCTCAAATTTTTCATTATGTCCGTTGGAACACGTTCGTGGCTTTCTATAAAGCGGCGAAAAGTTTCTAATGCTTTACCAGCTTCAGCTGAAGTTGGAATTGACCTGCACTCATGTTCTTGCGTTTCTGGTTCATCGTCCTCTTGCGTTTCGATGTCGCAAATATCGTCGATATTTTGCATTTCAAAAGTGGGAACATCTTTGTCAACGTTTACAAACTCTTCAAAGGAAGATTTGAAGTTTAGTTGTTGTTTTTTTGCAAACTTTCCCAAGCTTCATTGTTGTCATGACTGTTTTCTACATTAGAAAAACTAAAGCACCACAGTTCTCAGGGAAGACATCGATATGTGAATGCAGGAAGTGCATCTTGAGTGTCATGTTGCAGCCAAGTTTTTCATAAGCACGTAATAGTTCTTCCACAAGGTCTATGTAATTGTCAGCCCTCTTGTTTCCCAAGAACAATGCTACAACATCCCGGAAACATTGCCAAGCATGTTGCTCATTAGGATTAAGAATACACTCAAACTGTTGGTCTCCCAAGAGCTGGCATATCTGTGGTCCATTGAATATTCCCTGTTTGATCTTCTCAGTACTTAGTCGTGGGAACTTTTGGCACAAGTATTAAAATGCAGATTCATTCTTGTTCACAGCCTTTAGAAATGCCTTTATGAGCCCCGGTTTTATGTGCAATAGTGGCAGAACAATTTTGCTAGCTTTCACCAGAGGTTTGTATGCACCATTTTTTGTGCCAGGCAACAAAGCTGTTCATCGAGGCCATTAATTATGTTTGTAATGTAGATCTCTTGCGCGGCTATCCCACTAGCAGATATAACAACAGTACTTTATGTACCCTCCTTGGAAGACAATTAAAATCGTAATAACTTTGAAATCTGCATACATATCAGCCATTCATGTTTATTGTAGCTGATGATGCTTAGAACACGTTTTAACATGGTATGCAACAGGGATAGAAGGTCTTTTGTTATTATTATATAGTAGTACAGTCTTAAGGCTTGTTTTGGATGAATCCATAAAGAGTCCCCACTCGTCTGGTTTGTACAGAATGTTTGGTTCCTGCATCACACCTTCAACATTTTTGCAGAATGTTTTTTCATCTTCACTGCTAAAATAGCCTTCCAGTTGTTTCTGATGATCACGAAAAACAGACACTCTTGCTGTATCGTCCAGAAGGTTCTACTGTTGCAATCGTGATGCTAACAGTTCAGCTTTACACTTTGGCAGCTCCAAATCCCTTATGAGATCACCAAGTCTACATTGTGTGATTCTATGTGGTTCACTGGAGGAAGATGATGGCACATATATAGGATCCGCATCACTGGTGGATGGATGAGCTTGTATATCAACTGATTCTAAAAGTTCATCATCATCGCATTCACTACGCGCCTGAACGTTTACTGGGTGATCAGGAACCGGAAATCCCTCTTCATGGGCCACTGGGCGAATAACGGCTGGTATTATATTCCGCTGCTTCAGGCACGCCATGTGTCTTCCACTTCTTCAGTACATCCAAAACAGTTGACTTGGGTATGTTTAAAACGCTCTCGGTTTCTCATATGGACAACCCACTAATATAATACCCAACAATCTTTCCTTTCTCAAAGTCAGTTCTCTCCCACCGCGACATTTTCGCTCAACCTCACGGTGAGATATGATCGCGGTCAGCTGAAGTCTTGTTTTTATAATGTTTGCAGCGGTATCGCGCATCTTAACAACGCAGCGTATCCGTTCATTTGCTTTTGAAGAGGTGTGCGGTGACTTTTGTCAATATAGTGTATATGTGAAACACAAACGGTTGATTTACTCGGAAATTTGAGCTGGGAGAGTATTTTAACTATGATTTTTGTTTTGAGCGACCAAAAATCTATAAAGGACGGCTAACTTCGTTTTTGTAAAAAAAAAAGAAAAATTTTTTGAACAGCGTTATTCGTTAATAAATATGTATTTCTTTAAACAGCTAAATTCTTCTGTAGTGTGTAACTTTCACACACTACGGAAGAACTGGAAATACACAGTCGTATCAGAACAATATGAACACCCCCGGAATCACAGTGTACCCGCCCATCAGGCGCATTACAGGGTGCACGTGACAAGGTCGACGACACCGAGATACAAGCGGCCGGCCAGGACAGATGAACCATAGTGCGTAACGTGATCACAATGAGCAGAGGTAGTGATTTGACGGGCGTGTAAAAAGGAATGATCATCGGCTGCCGCGCCAAAGGTGGAAGCATCTCAGAAACAGCACACTTCGTGGGCTGTTCGCGAGGTGCTGTATAGTAAGGGTGTAACCAAGAATTCACTGCTGGCACACCGAGTACGGTTTATGGGAAACACAAAGTGTGGGTCTAGTGACGATAGCACGGACGGAGACAAAGTCAAATGTTGTTTTCCATTAACCAGACCTAGAGAAGCCCCAATCCACATCGTTTTAGCTAATAAACAGTCTGTTTTGGTTTTTGCTAGATAAGTTCCGGATTCTATAATTTTTTCAAACTGTAATTCTTTTTGGGAACAAACCAACAAAAATTATGTGACGGGACTGACGGCTCTCGGCGAATCGGGGCTATGATGAGTAAGAGCTAGAAAGGAGCGAAGGTCGTTACAATACCCTTCCTTCAGAGTTGTCCTGGGGCTATATATCCAGCAGGACTGCTCGGGCAAGTGTGGCCCAGAATGCACAAGACTTCCAAGCACGGCAGATACCGTTTTTTCCTTGGCCTGCACGTTCGCCAGATATGTTCCCGATCCAGCATGTCTGGGACATAGTAGCTAAGCGACTGGCCAGCCAAACGCCTCCGCCAGTCACCACAAATGAACTCTGGTCTCGCATAGAATGAGCCTGCCAGGCTATATACTCCATGATGATATCAAAAGCGTCTTCCATTCAATGCCCCGCAGTGAAGAGGCTGTTATTGTTGCACGAGATGGCTTCACGCGATTCTTAGTTTTGAAGCGAAAACTTCTTGTATAGCTCTACAAATGCAATCAGTTATCTTCGGGCAAGAACCATGTAACGGGGCCCCTCCATGAACTGGGGCCCCGTGAAACTGCCGGGACTTTGACTGCAGGTGCCACGTATGTGGGGTGGGAAAATTCCTTAAAATTCTATAAAAACGCAAATAGACCCCTCCTCACGGTTTTAATCTTCGTTTTAATTTTTACACCTTATAAATACTTTTTTTCCCTGTAAGTTCAGAGCTAAATATTCCCCTGCGTGATATATTTCCGAAATTCCTGAGAAGATTGGTTAAGAGGAACAAAGGCCCGTAACCTCTAGATCTAGATTTCGTTTTATGTTACCTAAAAAAGTACATTTCATTGAAGGCACACTTTTATTTCGGTTACCCCACGCTTGTTACACGTTGGCGGGATAAGTTCTCGGAACATCCAAATGCATTTTGTTGCTGTCAGACACGGGGGGGGGGGGGCACTTGATCCCCCCTGTAGAATTATTTTTCCCTTTATTTTATTTTATTTTATTTTATTTATTATTTTTTTCTTACACTCACAGAACTGGACCACAAGGAAAAATGGAGTTTGGGGCGTTTTATTTTATTGGAAATTTGGAATTGGAAAAGGATAACGTGAAAGCGGAAAACCTAGCAACCCGTAAGGTAGTACGCCCAAACAAGTTCCGCTCAGGGTGGTGTGTGCTGAACTTGAAATGCTTGGCATGGCCCTGCTCGACACTGTTCATTATTTTGAAAACAGTTATCAATGTACATGATAATACATGACTGGGGGGGGAGATTGCCGTTTCCTGTTACAGTGAACCGTTTGTTCTGGGCGTATTTCTTCCGCGGGCATTTTTTCCGCTTTTTAGTTTTCGGGGGTATTTTCTCCGGGGGTATTTTTACCGTTTACCGGTGAACTCATACCCACGCAGTTTCATCATATTCTGTTCAATTTTTAATGTCTGAATTATATTACGCTTTAGCATCATCTTTACCCATTCTAAGTATTACGATAAAAAAAAAAAAAAAATCTTCAAATTCGTAAATTATTTCATGATTGAAGAAATCACATCATTTGCATATAATTAAATTTTAGAAAACTGGTACCCGGAAGATTGCTACCCACAAAACCGATACTCGGCAAATTTCTATCGGTACCCGGAAAACTGAGATACTTCTCTGTTGCTGGGACGAGACTGTCGCTGTTGAAAAAACACGTCATTAGACAGAAAAAACAAAAAACAAAAATACACGCTTATTTTAACAGGGAGCACTAGAAACAGAATTAGCTCGCATCTCTTGTTTCCATCAGGTTACAGTTTTGATGACAACAAATCTCTACGATTTGCCTTTCTTTTCTTTCTTAGCACACAACTACACAAATGCCAGTAATCCTGCAGACAGCCATGGCAATGAATCAGAGAGAAGGCGTGTGACCTTGTGGGCTGGGGGTGCATTATGGGTGGGGTGAAACCGATTTTTGCGACTAAGGGACAGCACAGGCAGGGCTAGAGAATAAGGAAGGGCTGGCTCATGCTTTTGTCTATTCTCTAGCCCTGCATGCAGCACAGGTGTTCCCACATTGTGCTTTGTTGCGTTCAACAGCCTCGGGCATTTAAAACGCCGTATGGTCGACTTGTTCAATGCTCTGTTGAAGGTCGTTGTACGACAGATTTGTTTTTGCGTCCATTTTGCACAGTGTTCTCACATTTCGTTTTTCTTCACATTTTTTAAATAACTTTTTCACTTTTGCGAAACAACGGAACTACAGCATAACTCATGCTATATTCTGGAACGGATGATAACGTGGGATGTTTTTTTTTTCCCCCGGAGGAGGCAAATTAAAAAAACTGCAAGTAGGAAAACCAGAACTTTTTCGCCGGGGGGGGGGTCTTAGAGGGAAAAACTCCAAAGAATTACTCCAACGAATTTAATTATTTTATTTTTTGTATATGTGTTTCTATATGTTGCCATAAGAACGGACCACCGATGTACGTTTCACTGTAAAACGCCACCCAGGAAAACTGCCACATGTTTTTCATTAAGAGACCGGGCACAAATTGCTGTTCCTCCGAGAAACACTTTATGCGTAGCAGTTTTCCAAGGTGCCTAACGGCGGGAAGGAGCACTTTTGTTTGTCTAAATTTTCATGCCGGTTCATGCGAGTTTAGGGCAACTGGTCATAAAAGTTCGGGGGGGGGGGGAGATTGCCGTTTCTTGGCCTATACTGAGAATTGAAAAACGTTCTATGTAAGCCAAGCGAGGACTGTACTTTCATTTGAAGAAATAAATTGCAGTGACTTAATATATTTCTGAAAACTACAGTGTTCGACGAAACAACGGAATTACAGCATGGCTCATGCTGTGTTCAGAAAAGGACGATAACGTGGGATATTTTAATAACGCTGCACTTTTACTTAGGCGCTAAATATTTACATAACATGTCAAGTTCGTAATATTTTTCTTTTACTTAAATAATTCTTTGGCCTTACACCTTTGCCTTTTTAACAGCTTTTAATCCGCCGACTTCATATCCATAATGTTTCCGTATCCAATGAAGTTAATAGCATTGAACTTTTACTTAGGCACTAAATATTAATTCATAGGCCTTTTAAACAGTTTCTATTGAACCAATGTCATATTCACAACGTTTACATATCAAATCAAGTTACTAATATTGGATGTTTACTTAGGCACTAAATATTAATTCATAGGCCCTAGGCCCTTTTACCAGTTTTTATTCTACCCATGTCATATCCACAGCGTTTACATATCAAGTTAAGTTAATAGCCGTTTTAGTAAAAAATTCACTTTGAGAGTAAATATTAATTCATAGGCCTAGGCCTTTTTAATAGTTTTTACTCTACCAATGTCATACACACAACGCGTTTACACAGCAAATCAAGTTAGTAGCATTGCCCTTTTACTTAGGCACTAAATATTAATTTATAGGCCCTAAGCATATGCCTTTTTCCAAAAATTTAATAAGCACAACATATTAACTTGCACCGATATGTAAAAGTTATGAATGTGACGCAATCATAATAAAAACTAGGAAAAGGGATTAGGCCTAGGGCCTGTGAATTAATATTGATTGTATAAGTAAAAGCGCAATGCTATTAACTTCAGTTGATACGTAAACGTTATGAATATGAAGTCAACGGATTAAAAGCTTTTAAAAAGGCTAAGGTGTAGGCGCCTATGAATTAATTAAGTAAAAGAAAAATATAATAAACCTGACATGTCATGTAAATATTTAGCGCCTAAGTAAAAGTGCAGCGTTATTAAAAAATCCCACCTTATCGTCCTTTCCTGAACACAACATGATTCATGCTGTAATTCCATTGTTTCGTCGAACACTGTAGCTTTAAGAAATATATTAAGTCACGGCAATTTATTTCTTCAAATGAAAGTACAGTTCTCGCTTGACTTACTTCAGTGGCGTAGACAGGGGAGTCGGTGTTTTACCCCCCCTTGAGGGGAGACAGCACGAATTTAAAGCGGTGTATACGAGGCTTTCACCAATGAACCAAATCCATGGATCCCCTCCCCCTTAAGAAATTTCTGGCTACGCCACTGGCTTGCTACATAGAACGTTTTCCCGAAAATTTGTTTGGAAACGGCAACCTTTATAGCCCCCCCCCCAGTTGCCCTAAGTATGAACTGGCATGAAAATTCAGACAAACAAAAGAGCTCCTTCCCGTCGTTGGGCATGTTGGAAAACTGCCCCAACGTAAAACCGCCACACATTCAAGTGTTCCCCGGAGGAACAGCAATTTGTGCCCGGCCCCTTAATGAAAAACATGGGGCAGTTTTCCTGTGTCATGTGTGGCGGTTTTCCGATGTGTGAAATTTTCCAAGTTGCTGAAGGATGTGTGGCAGTTTTCCTGTGTGGCGGTTTACAGTGAACCAACTGGGAATGAAGATCTATTAATGAATCAGTTGACAAAATTTATCCCAATGTAAAAAAATTTGCTCCAAAGAAGTCACGACTGGATGTGTGAACGAGCTATCGTATCTCCAAGGAGTGCATTCGTTGATGAAATAAACGATGCTATTTTGCAAAAACTGCCCGGCGTATACAGAATTTACACATCGATCGATACTGCGTTAACTTGGAAGATACAGTGCATTATCCACATGAATTTTTAAATTCTTTAAATCCCTCAGGACTTCCACCGCATTGTCTCGAATTGAAAGTTGGTATTCCTATAATATTGTTACGGAACCTGAATCCTCCAAACCTGTGCAATAGTACAAGATTATTATAGGTCAAAGCGCTGCGTAATAACATTTTTGAAGCCAGTATACTAAATGGGCCAGCAGCTGGATAAATGGCACATATACCCAGGGATCCCGATTATTCCGACAGACTTGCCTTTCACGTTCAAAAGATTACAGCCTCCTATTAAACTATCCTTCGCTATAACGATCAATAAATCCAAGGGCCAAACTTACAAACATGTGGGATTGGATTTGCGTTAAGAAAGTTTCTCGCACGGACAGTTATACGTCTGCTTATCGAGAACCAGCAGTTCAGACAATCAATTTATTTTGATAACGGTTGGAAATGAGACAAAGAATGTTGTATATGTTGAGGCATTATGAATTATTTTCAAAAAATAAAATAAAAATTATGTACTTAAATTAATGTAAAGGTATTACAATTTTATTTCACGTGAAAAACTAACTGCTGACCGGCCAATTTCCGAAATTCAACTGCAGTTCTTATGGATGGATCGGATTACACGTGTTATCATATCATATCCCTGTTTTTCAGTGATATCTTCCACGCGAGCGAAGCCGTGGGCACAGCTAGTAAATTATATATGAAGAAGGATGACTCTGAGAGTTGCATAGAAAAAGTGAAAAAAGTTATGTGGAATATGGAACGTCCACTTCCGAAGTCACATCGGGTTTCACTAATTACGGAAAAAATAACAAGCTCAATAAAGAAGAGAAATTCATCGACTGTTAATCCAGTAATGTTAATTGGAGCATCCCGTAAATTAGTAATGGTAACTAGCGAAAAAAAATAATAATATACGCTCTTAAGGCTGTTTGTTCTGTGACAATTAACGATGAAGCTGCAGCTGAAAATGTGTAATTTCTTTATACTACATATTTAATTAGGATTTTTTTTTATATTTCTGCGACAGTACGTTAAGACTAAGAATATCATTCACCATAATCCGAATTTTCACAGGTTCTGATGAACTAGACATTTCAAAAGAGTGAGCTTCGATGACGGACGGAAAAGTCCCCCACAGGAAAATTATCCCTCTCATGAAAATTCCTCCACATTCAGAAAAAGTCCCCCATATAGGAACCCCTCCTCCCCTACAGGAAATATCCCCCACATTTTTCAGTCAAAGACCGTGCACAAATTGCAATTTACACAATGTCTGGCTGTAGCCAATCACAGAACCAAAGTATCATGAAAAAGGAAACTTGTGATTCCGAATTGCCGAATTGTTGGTTAGCAAATCTGATTGTTTCCTGTTTGCGGAATTAATCCATTCACAATCCCATTCTGCTTGGAAAGTTGGAACTCAAAATAGCAAACATCTGGACTGTGTGACATCACACAGGGATTTAATTCCGACTCGGAATTATCATTGAACTTTTTCCAGTGGATGAACATTGAAAATCAGTTTGATACAAAGCAAGAAATATATATCTATATTTTGGGGATCCTCAAAACTAGGGGCCCTGGCCCTGAGCATCACGACAGCACGGCAGGTGGCTTACAAACTCCAATAAAAGTACCCTGCTGAAAGTGGAAAGCGTGTCATTTCACCTCTTGCCCTAGAATTCAGCCGAATATATTGCCTTTTGGGGGAATTAACCTTAAATGATGTTCAAACGACATTTAATCATTGACAACAGAAATGGATCTGTTGGCATGTTACAGGAATGTGTACGGCAGATCGATGTGGCAGCTGCTTTAGGAGTTTCGCAAACTGTAGTAAGTCGGCTACACACAAGTTTTACTGCTGCATGGAAATGTTGCAGATCGATCCAAGAATGGTGTCCTGAAAATTATCACCAGGAGACATGATCACTACCTGACAGTAAGTGCTCGGAGAAGTTCTTAGCCAACTTCGAGAATCACTTCGAGCTGCTTTTGGTGTCTCAGTATCCATGCTAACGGTACGAAACCGTGTTCATGAGTACGGACTCAGAACAAGGACGCAGCTGAGATGTGTAGCATTGACATCAGCTCACCTTTTTCAAAGATGTACCTGGGTCGAACAGTACATGTCATGGAATACAGAGTGGCACTCTAAACTTTTCACGCACGAATCCCATTTCTCTCTTTATCCTGATACTCGACGAAGACACGTGTGGAGGAGACCCGGCACACGAATACAACCGCACTACGCGCAATCACTCTAACCTTACCAGTGGCGGTTAGTTCTGTTCTGGGCTAGAGTGTGTAGCCCTCGTTCCTCAAATATGTAAGATTCCCCAGCACCCAGTTCATAAAATATAATTGTAAATACAGCAGGTTATTTTGCACCCTTCGTTTTAAACTCTAAAATTTTTTCTTAGTCTTCAGTTTTGCTCTTAAGTATATATATATATATATATATACTTAAGAGCTAAACTGAAGACTAAGGAAAAAATTTTAGAATTTAAAACGAAGGGTGCAAAATAACCTGAAAATCAAAACGCGCAACGCAGCAGTTTTGAAAATTCAGAATTCACATTCTATAAAGAAGATACCTAAGCAAAAAAATACATATATAATTTTGACTCACACCTAGTACAACATAGAAAAGGTTATGTATCTACCTGTGTGAGTAAAAGGAGAAAAGATAAAAAAAAAAAAATAAAACAACTGAATGTAGAAGGTGTCGAGAATACTGAGCCTTGGCTTTATCAAGGACCAGCAAAAACTCTGCATTTTCTCACTTCCACAAAGACCTAGTTGGAAATGGGTTTCTGCAAGGCCATAGATGCAAGTAACATTCCCACCTAAAATAGTTTAAAAAATATATATATAAGTCATGTCCTCCGTAGAGTAGCATGACCTAGCACTAGTTAACAATTTCGCTTGCATCCATTAACCTTCATGGCCCCACCCATGCTCTTCATCTGTTACTATTAAACAGAGAGAAGAAGATTAAAGAGAACTCAAGCTGTGAGAGTGACATAATAAATAGAAATGATTTTCAGCTATAACGAAATTCCAAGTTCGTTTGAGAGAGAATTTAAACCTGAAAAACAATGCAAAAGAAATCCAAATTTTACATTGCAATTAAAAAAGGAAATGTTAATTTATAACGAACAGATTTTTGAAAGAAAACTTGAGTCTAAAACCCCCTACTCTACAACTTATGACAGCACGAAAACGAGAATAAGTTAAAGATAATAATTAACTAAAGAAAACTTTGTGAAAGTTATATACCTTAAACAGTTAGTTGCAATATGTACAAAGTATTTCAGCAGTGCTTTAAGTGCATAATTAATTAGTTATTAAGAACTTAACTACTTTGAAAAAACAGCGCATAGACAGCGCATAGAAAAGGAACAAGCTTAGCCTTCTTCTGTTCCTAGGTACCCCAAAAGACGCTCAAAGTTACAAAGAAAAGTAAGAGTTAAAACCCGTATAAATGTTAACAGACAAACCAATGCTTAAAAGCTGAAAAGCTAAAAAACGACAGAGAAAAGGTACATAAAGTACAAACATTGAACTTATAAAACCTAGAACCCAAAAACAAGGAAGAGAGCTTACCTCTTGTGTGACAAAAACTTTTCTCCTCACAAGAGGAGAACATGGCTGACCCCTTCCGCCACTCCCTAGACGCTGGGGGGCAGTGAGGGTGGGGCTGATGGCCTCCTCATACAGCAAGAAACCAACGCGCGGAGATTTTAACCAGAGAAAAATATATAAACTTAAGACTGTGGATCTGTATGATCAGAATGAGCAGAATTAACTCTCCAGAATACATGAGAAATATTATAAAATACACGAGCAGTTTATTTAATAATCTTTGCATGTATTAAATCACCTTAGTGAGCTTCTATAGATTAATCAGAATCTTATTAATTTTAATGTTGGTTTTACTATTTTTAGTATAGCTATCCTAGTGATGAATAACTAGTTTTCTTTTTTATTTGTTTTTATTTTCTTTTATAAACAGATTTTTAAGCTTTTTTTGTGATTTTGTTTATATTATTTAATTTTTTGTTTTAATAGGACCGTCATATCCATAGCACTAAGGTTCCTTTAGGTAGTTAATAGGCATCCTCTAGCCAACTTCCTTACGGCTTTGATTGGTCAGAATCATATTATTAACTCTGTAGAAAATTAAAGCAGATCTGCCAACCTTACTCTATTATTCAGAATAATTTTTCTTAAAGTTCTTTTGATGAAAGAAGAAGGAATTTCGTTCTCTAGAAAACTTTCTAATAGTATATTAATGTGGTAATTGAAATCCAAATTGTTGCTGCAAATTCTTGAAATTCTTAGGACCTGAGAAATTAGTACATTCTCAATTACTTTGGTTGAAATGTTATTATTCCAGTGTAGATATTTAATTACTTTGAAAGGAAAATTAACTCTTTTATCAAAGAGGCTAATAGATGGGTTACCTCTGTTGAGCTTAATGCTTAAGTCTAGGAACTCAAGTTCCTGATTACTGTGGTTGGTTTTACATAAGTTAAGAGAGCTAGGATAGATATTATCAAAATCACTCTCTATAACTTCTGAATTATTGATACACAGCAGATCATCAATATATCTAAAAGTGTAAAGGTAGTTATCTGAGCAGGTGGGGTGATTTTTAATGAATTTATATTCCTTAAAGAACAGGAATAGATTAGCGATATTTGTGGACGTTGATGTTCCCATTGGAATACCGTTCACTTGCTTATAGAGAGTATTATTATATAAGATATGGTTATTTTTTATGCAGCAATTGAGATAAGAGTTCCAAGTTCCTACATCAACAAATTGGTTAAGTTTAAATTCTGCATACAGCTCTTTAAAGGTAGTGATTATATCTGATAGAGGCAGATTAGTATATAGGTTTTCAAAATCATAACTATTAATATCTAGGGGACAAACTTTGAGTATAGTAGAATAATGCAGAAGTAGTTTTATAAAATGTTTACAAATACCAAATATCTAAGTTGTGACTTAAAATCTTCTAGAAAGGTCCGCAGCCTAGGTGCCTTGTAAATACCTGCGAAATGATTCGATGAGTGCCTTTTATAAGGTTTTATAGAATGTTTACAAATACCAAATATCTAGGTTGTAACTCGAAGTCTTCTAAAAAGGCCTGCGGCCTAGGTGCTTTGCAAACAGCTGAGAAATGCTCCATTGAGTGCCTTTTACCACGTTTTTGTAAAATGTTTACAATTACCAAATATACGGTAATTATCTTTCAAAAGGATATAAAGAGGAGAATAATTTAAATTATTATTCCTTTCTGGAAAATAAAAAAGTTTACCGTTGGTAAGATCATATCATTGGACGAATAGGCGTTGGACCAATCGTACCATTGGACGATTCGGCACTGGACGGATCGGGCATTGGACCAATCGTCCCTTTGGACGAATCGGCATTGGACCAATCGTCGTTGGACGAATCGTCCTGGACCGATTGGCATGGACGCAATAAGGCCCTGGAAGGTTGCCCGAGGCACACTTGACCTTTTGGACTGCGGCAGAGCACGGAGGTCCCGGAGATAACGTGGTTGTGGGTCGCCACGTCGAAGCTATCGACCAAATAGTCCAATATTGTTACATGGGGTTGAGGTCAAATAGATCCAATAGTATTACATGGGATTGAGGTCAGGCGATTTCGCCGGCCAAGGGAGAACGGAGACATCGCTGTCCCGTTCCTGGAACCAGTCACGCACCCCTTACCGACATGGCAGACATCCTTTCATGTTGGACGTTCACCCTGGTGGTGGTGGTGTCTACCCTGTGTAGACACCACCACCACCAGGGTGAAGTCCAGCATGAAGGGATGCATGTGGTCAACGAGGATGGACAGGTAGCCATTAGCGTTCAGCAACCCATCGAGTGGTAACAGGTCATACCAGAAAAACATTACCCAACCAGACATGACCACTGACACCGCCGGCCTGTACTTGACCGACAAGCGTGTCCGGGGGTTGGTTCTCGTGAGTTTGACGCCATATCCGCCACCGCTCGTCACTTCTGTGGAGCAGAAATCTCGATTTGATGGAAAAGGCAACCTTTTCCCACTCTACTACTGTCCAATGACGGTAGTCTCGGGCGAATTGTAGGCATCGTTACGGATGGACCTGAAATAACATGGGCGCTTTCATGCAGCGTCGACTCCGGAAACCCATGCGTAACAGGGTTCGTTTTACTGTTATTAGGAACATGTACCTGGGTTCCCCAGCGTTCATTTGAGCGGTCAATCGCTGCACTGTTGTCCGTCGATTGCCCTTTACCAGTCGAGGTCCTTCTCTGGGGTCGATGGCCTTTGGGGCTCCACAGTTTTAACGTCGGGAGGTGCTCGGTGTGTTACCGCTGTACCGCTGACACACAACTACAGTATCTCACGAAGACTGCTGTTTCTGAGATGCTTCCTCCCTTGGCGCGGTAGCCGATGATCATTCCTTTTTGGACGAGTGCCAAATCACTACCTCTGCATTTTGTGCTCACGTCACGCACTATGGCTCATCTGTCCTTACCCGCCTCTTATACACCGATGAGACATGAGCGCGCCTGGAGACCAAACGGTGGCGCAGGTTATGTTCACAGAGCAGTATATATACAACCCGAGGTCCGGCTTTCTGTTAGTACAGTGTTCGGCGTCAGAATTAGAAAAGCTGCAGATTCATCGGACTTTGATAAAGGACAAATTGAAATGGCGTGGCGCCTCGGAACTACGATCTCGTCTCGGAAACGGCGCGCCTTGTAGGATGTTCACGCGCCACTGTAGTGAGTACGTATCAAAAGTGGTGCAGAGATGGCCAAACGACGAATCGTCGTTCAGCCATGTGTCGTCTTCAGCTCACTGATACCAGAGGGGAGCGGAGCATTGTTCACAGCGACCGCAGGGCCACACTGTGGAAAATCACCCGCAGCTACAACACTTGTGATAAGGGCAATGTGTCACAGCACACGGTTCATCGCAGCCTTCTGCGCATGGGCATGCGTAGCCAAAGACCAAGCCGGGTTCCCATGCTCATTGCACGTCATCGCCAACAGCGCGTGAAATGGGCCCAATATCATCCAGATTGGACCATGGATGATTGGAAGAAAGTGGCCTGGTCTGACGAATCAAGATTTCTAGTGCATCCTGTAGACGGCCTAGCGCGGATATTTCGAGTACCAACGGAGGCTATGGCACCTGGATGCACTGTTGGGCGGGAACAGGCCGGCGGCGGCGGTGTTATGTTGTGGGCGATGGTTTCTTGGAACACTTTAGGCCCCATTATCCCAAAAGCACAATCCCTGATAGCTGTCAGGTATCTGAACATCGTTGCGGAGTTCGCGCATTCATGGCAACTGTGTTTGTTGCTTTCGATGGCCATTACCAACAGAATAATGCGCCATGCCACACTGCCAGAATCGTCAAAGAGTAGTTCGAGGAACTTTATGTTAGTGCCCTGGCCTCCAAATTCACCTGACATCAACCCAATAAAGCATTTCTGGTACGCTTGGAAAAGCGTGTTAGCGCTAAATCACCACACCCCCGAAATGTACGCGAACTGAAGGACCTGCTGTTGGCATTATGGTACCAGATACCCACGCGTACCTCTCGCCACCTCATTGAATCGATGTCTCGCAGAGTGGCTACTGTTTTGCGGGAAAAATGGAGTCCTACAGCTTATTAGGTAGGTTGTCATAATGTAATATCTCATCGCTGTATGTATTACAAAGGCTGCAGGCAACGGAAAGGGGTATGGAGTGATGCATGCTTGGTGAAACCAAAAAAGTTATAAAGCGAAACTTTTGGATAAGATTGAAATTCCTGAAATGGCAATGGACAACCGAAATTTTAGACTAGACGCCCAAAAACAGAAAAATACCACACAAGAGATGGATAGATGAAATTGAAAACACGGTGTAATAACACGGAGAAGACCTTCCAGCGGTGGACTGCTAATGGCCGAAAACGACAACTTCCATATTTACTACAGAGAAATCACAAGCAGAATAAAATGAAGGATTTAAAAGTATAATTTTATTTTCCGAATAAATTATTGCAAGTGAGTATTTCATTCCTTTGCAAATTTGCTTTCAGACATATCTAAATTTTCAACATATAATTTTGGGATTTCAATTTATTCTGGCTTTTTTTTTTTTTTGCACAAACAAGCAACTCCCCAAGAAGATTCAGTTGATGTGAGAGGGTCTTTATTTCACACATCGTTCATGGTAATTTTTTCTCTTCTTCATATCATTTTATCATCATTTTCAAAACTTTTACTGCAACACTTTCCCCATAACAATGATAGTGTTCAGCTGAAAGCTTGTCTCTATATTAGATTCGACATAAAAATTGCTTTGGCTCACCCCTGACACCGCCCTTGAATGTCTGTTACTGCAGTAGGAATTTTTATTACTATGCCTTACTTTTTAATGTCATCGTTCATGGTAATTTTTTCTTCTGTTTTCCCTCTCTATTTATAATAATCATTTTATGTGGTATTGTTGAGTTGAAGGCATGTATAAAGTTTGGTAAAGCAATACTAAATTTACTGTTTGTGCTTTAGCATATAAAGACAATTCTTGATTTTTGAATAGTTTTGTGTATTTGTCTGTGGCTTTGAGACCATCCGTCCACTATTTTTGTGAATTTGGCTCTTCTGGTTCAAAGATTTTTTCTCAGTATTTTCATGGAATCATTGATCTTTCTGATCCGGCTGCCTTCGCTGTTCTATTTACCGTACATTACAGTTCTGCTCTTCCAGTAATTGAGCACATCCCCTACCATTTAGGTTTAGGTGTTATATATGTAAATTGAATAATTGATTGACATCTGCTTTTTCTTTTGCAAAGGCTGTTATAACGTCTACATAAACTCGGTGTTTAATCGCTTGGCTTTGATTCCCTGAATAAGGAATTGCCATGTATGGTTATCCATGTCCATTATATTCAAGAAGCACATGTTATGCACGGTGGAGGAGAGGGGACTTCTCTTCTAATTATTATTGTTTTGCTTAACTTATTTTGAAAAATTATTTTACAGTGCGAAATTTGATATAGGGGTTTGAGTATGTTATTTATTTTTCCATCGATGTTGTATTCTTCCAATACAATAAAATAAGAAATCTCTATTTATAATGTCAAATGCCTTTTACGATCTACGGATATAATTGCAAACAACAAATACTTTTCGGCAGGATATGTTGGGTTTCATTATCATTTGTTTTGTTCATTTTTTTAATTCCTTTTATCCTTTGTTAATATCTTTTTCTATTCAGATTTTTTTCTTCAAACTATGGGCGCTGTCTTGAAATCGCTTTGCGTAAACTTTTCTTGTTTTGACTCCCAATCTATTAACAGGGTTTTGTATAAAAGATCGCTGGCATAAATTTCCTTTAATAATATCCCCATATGTTGAATTTTATTGATTTCAATTTTTATTTTTGTATTCGAATTTTACTTAATATTTGTGCTATTTCTTTTATTTCAGTTTTAACTCTTTCCCAAGTGTTTATAATAATGTATTTGGAGTCCATTTTTTAATTTATTTTTCTTCGTCTTTAGGCTGTCTTTATTAGAAAAAAAAAAAATAGCCTTATTTCTTTCCTAATATGCAATCTGAGCAACTCAGCACCACCTGTTCTCCCTGCTAATTTAACGATAGTTGTGAGAAGTTCACTGGAGCATAAGTTTTATGAAGAACTACAGTATATGCTGGTTATTGGGGATAGGTTCGATGATTAAAACCTAACATTAATGGCCCATTCAAATCTTTTAACTCCACTCTAAAATTGTTGGGGTGAATTATAGTAGCTAACACCGTATTCAGTAAGTCTTTATATAGTGGTAGTCCATAATGATAAAGATGCAATTTAAACTTCCCCAGCAAAACATCTCCCAAACTATTGGGAAATGATAAAATTACATATTTAAAAACATGAAGAAATGTTTTTAAAAGTAAGCAATGAATGACAAAGATCTAAGGACCAATTGATATCACACGGGGAGGCGATGTCACTTGATCCTTCGGCTTTTCCCCTAAAATCTCAGAGGATTAAAAGCTGATTAGGCATTTCAACTTCAGAAAAAAAGTGTGTTTTCAGAGTACTTTGTGTATTTAATTTTGTTGTAATTTGGATGCAGTTAAATCAGAGAAAATGAAGCACACACGCTTTAAGTGCTGAAAGTCTAGGTTTCTTAAATCGACCCTCTCCGCAGATAATGCATGGCCATCTTCCTTTGACATGGTACTCTCGAACCAGCATAACAAGACTAACGATATTCGTCAAGAATCGTCAACTACGGAGGGGGGGGGGGGATTTCGCAGGTTTGAAATTTCATCTATAAAATTAAAATGCATTTAACGCACTCTAGATACTAATCACGATTCCCAGACAATTAGGTATAATGAGTCTACTTGTAATACTTGTAATTTGAAAAATACCATGCGTCGTAATACACTTTTTGATAAAATAAACTATAACTAGTACCATTTGAACAAATTAAAATAAATATATAATTGGAGAAATATTTGTAGCATAAAAAGAAACGAAACTTCCTTTTTCATCATAGCCTGAATTTATTAAAATTTGGCTCGGTAACCTGAAATGTATCCGGAGGCGGGTCGTTTCTGGGAGGGCTTCGCCCCCTGGATGTATGCCTGAAAGAAACACTGAGTAACACGAGAAAACGTTTTTTTCTCTGTAGAAATATTTCGACTCACGCAATTAGAAAACGACATACACACACTAAAACCTGTTTAATTAAACAGGGCGAAAAATATTGGGTGGATACTGCCCCTCCCCCGAGTAAAATTATTGGAAGGGCAGGGTTCACTCCCCTCATAGTCGGCGCTTATGTCACATGGGCATTCCCCAGGGAGGATGTGATAAAACAGTGAGTCACCTGGGATTACAAACACGACAGGCACCAACATATACATATATTCACAGCAGCCGCATATCGCGCCCTGTATAAAAGAGTCATTTATTTTAGTCTTGGATAAAACAATTACACATATTGTTTAACTTATTATTTAGGAAGTTAAAACTACAGGGCACTAGGTACCACCCTTACATTTTCAAACACTCTTCTTGATTTCCATCTCCCTCCCCCACCACACATGAAAACACATCCTTCCTCATGTTTGAAATCAATCTTGCAGAGGATCGCATATTGTGCTAGCTATGCCACTGGTATCCAGTGTGGATATGTTTCTCAGTTACTATTTTTTTTACCTGTTCTTCAATATTATTTGATGTTTATGTGTCTTATAAGTGTAACTGCACGCCTCGAAGTTCTTGTAGCATCCTGCTTATAGTGCAACAGGAAGACAAAAACTTGGAAGATTGTTTAACAAGCATTCACTATAGATATGGGATTTTCAAAATGTACGAAATCATATCTAGGTAATCCGTTTTGCACGTTAATTTGAAGAACACAAATGATAATTTCTTTTGTAAAATCGAAATGGAGGTAAATTTTACCAGATGATTTTCACGCCATTATTCCTCTAGTTTAATTAAAATATTTTTAAGGTTAGTTCTGAATTAGTTTAAGGGATCCCCTTTTCTTTATTGAACTCTTCAATATTGTTCATAATTGTTGTCTGCCAATGGGCCAGGGATATGAAAAATTTAATCGATCTATGTCAACCGCTGTTTTCCTTTACGTTGAGTATGAAGTTAAGAAAAAAAAGTATATATCTGGGAAAACAAGGGGATAAAGATCAATGGAGATTATCTAATCCACCTTCGTTTTGCTGATGACATAGTCATTTTTGCAACTAGCCCATCAGAGCTGCAGAGTATGATCCAGGAACTTGCTGACAAGAGTAAAGAAGTGGGATTAAAAATCAACTTTCAGAAGACAAAAGTGATGTTCAATGCTTTTACAAGAAATGAAGATTTATCGATTGATGGAGAAAAGCTGGAGATAACAGACACGTACGTTTATCTTGGACAGCAGATATCAAGTGAGGGTCACATTGATGAAGAAATTAATCGGCGTACAAAACTTGCCTGGAGAGCTTTTGGAAGAAACAGCATAATTTTCAAGAGCAATATGCCATTATGTCTTAAAAGAAAAGTGTTTGATCAATGCATCCTTCCAGTGCTTACGTATGGTGCAGAGACGTGGACCTTAACTAAAAGAGACATACAAAGGCTGCAGACAACTCAAAGCAGCATGGAGAGGTGCATACTTGGTGTAACCAGGAGAGATAAGAAGAGGAACTCGTGGATCCGAAAAATGACAAGAGTGGAAGACATCATGATCAGAGTTAAATCCCTGAAATGGCAATGGGCTGGACATACTGCCAGAAGGACAGATCATCGATGGACAGCCGAAATTTTAGATTGGATTCCAAGGGACAGGAAAAGACCCAGAAGAAGACCACATGGGAGATGGGTGGATGAAATTCGAAAGTATGCAGGGGTGACATGGAGGAGACTGGCACAAGACAGACCGTTGTGGAGGAAACTTGGGGAGACCTTCGTCCAGCAGTGGATTGATAATGGTTGACAATGATGATGATGATAAAAAATCAAATGTTATTTGTTAGCTATTGTCGGTCGTTAGACCTTTTTAAAACACGTAGACTGTTCTGCGGAGCAGGCTGCATTATTATAATGACATTTCATTCCTTAAAACTTCGATGTTTTTGCTGATAACCTGAAAAATTTTTGGTTTTCAATCTGCAGCAGTTAATACGCAATTGATAAGTGATTAGTCAATAATAACATCGGGCAAGTAGTAATATTTATTAAAATGATCGATGTATTAGTAGAAACCTCTAGTTTCGTTCGATGCATCGGGATGTTTTGCGAATAAACTGAAAACTCGCACTAGTAAATAGGTGAGCTATTTGTATAATCTCTCTTTAATATAAGAGTGATACTCACCAGTTCAACATCCATTAATTACTATAGTATTTGTTAAAACGCTCGATGCATCGTGAAAACCTCGGATGTTTCTTTGATGCATCGGTGAGAACCTCGATGTTTTGCTAATAAATTGAAGAATTTGCACTTTTCCATCTACAGCAATGATGGGTGATCTATTTGTAAAATCTCTGTTTAATGTAACGGAGATATTCCACAATGCAACATCTAGTAACGTAATATTTGTTAATAATCCCGATGTATCTGTTGAAACCTCCATGTATCGGTGTGAACTACGATGCCTTGCTGACAAGACGAAGATTTCACACTTTGTCATCTGCAGCAGCGATTGGGCATATCTATGGGTAAAATTTCTGTTCAATATAGTGGTGATTGTTCACCAATTCAACACCAAGTAACTAATAATATTTCTTAAAAACGCACGATGTTTTTTCGATAAGTCGGCTCCCATGCCTTCGAGGAAAAGATCGCGGTTTCCGCCAACGAACAAGTAAAACAGCCAATAGGAAGATGATATTTCTTTCCTCCTTATAATTATGAATGTAACAAAAACAAAGGAATTTACTTTCGGTAGAAGATATTCTCTACCAGTTCCAAACATCGGTCATTTTTCCGATGTATCGGCTTCTGCAACATCGAGGTTAAAACATCGATCATCGGTGGCAAAACATCGTTGTTCAGAAACATTTAGGTTTTTACCTATTCCTAGTTGCGTTATGGTTTTGTGAATTGTGTTTATTTTGATGAAGGGTGGGGAGGTTAACATCCGATCCCTTTATCGGTAGCTTATTTTTTTGTGTGTGTTTGATGCTTGTGGAGTGCCGGTTTTGTGTGGAAACTGTATCAACGTTATTAGTGCCACTTTATATGCATATGTATTGTAGCTTTTGTCCCTTTGTTTTAAATATTATAAAAGAAATTAGACATTAACTTCAATGGCCTCTCGAAAATAAATTACGTACGTGTAAATTAAGATAGTAATGATATTACAGCACTGAAAATAAATTGTCAAAAAATGATTTTGGAGCAAAAGCATATGCAATATTTGTAATCAATCTAATGTTTCTCTGCAGTAACTGCGCTGCATCTGTTTTTATGAAGTAAATAGGAGAGAGATCTCTCATTAGAAAGGGGGAAAATTATTCACCCATTTAATTTCAAAGAAATGTAAGTAAAGAAGCTACTGTTTTTTTTTATTTTTTTTTTTACTTTGCATGGCTAGTAGATTTTGGCATTTAGCTAGTAAAATTTTTATTCCATTCCACTAGCCACATTGGCTAGTAGAAATTTCATAGTGAATAAACATAAAAATGATAGTGAATAAACATTAACACACTTTTAGCGAAATGCATGTACCCACCCTCACCCCTTCTTCCCTATTCCTAATCGGTAACAGTCTTTATTCAGTGCAATTTGACTCCTATTCAGTTTGATTTTATTTGGAATACTGTTCTTCTGCAGCATTACGTTTGGTTGTAGAGATCTAATATATATATCATCATCATCATCATTGTCAACCATTATCAATCCACTGCTGGACGAAGGTCTCCCCAAGTTTCCTCCACAACGGTCTGTCTTGTGCCAGTCTCCTCCATGTCACCCCTGCATACTTTCGAATTTCATCCACCCATCTCCCATGTGGTCTTCTTCTGGGTCTTTTCCTGTCCCTTGGAATCCAATATAAAATTTCGGCTGTCCATCGATGATCTGTCCTTCTGGCAGTATGTCCAGCCCACTGCCATTTCAGGGATTTAACTCTGATCATGATGTCTTCCACTCTTGTCATTTTTCGGATCCACGAGTTCCTCTTCTTATCTCTCCTGGTTGCACCAAGTATGCACCTCTCCATGCTACTTTGAGTTGTCTGCAGCCTTTGTATGTCTCTTTTAGTTAAGGTCCACGTCTCTGCACCATACGTAAGCACTGGAAGGATGCATTGATCAAACACTTTTCTTTTAAGACCCAATGGCATATTGCTCTTGAAAATTATGCTGTTTCTTCCAAAAGCTCTCCAGGCAAGTTTTATACGCCGATTAATTTCTTCATCAATGTGACCCTCACTTGATATCTGCTGTCCAAGATAAACATACGTGTCTGTTATCTCCAGCTTTTCTCCATCAATCGATAAATCTTCATTTCTTGTAAAAGCATTGAACATCACTTTTGTCTTCTGAAAGTTCATTTTTAATCCCACTTCTTTACTCTTGTCAGCAAGTTCCTGGATCATACCCTGCAGCTCTGATGGGATAGTTGCAAAAATGAGTACGTCATCAGCAAAACGAAGGTGGGTTAGATAATCTCCATTAATCTTTATCCCCTTGTTTTCCCAGCTCAGCGACTGAAAAACACCCTCCAATGTGGCATTAAAGAGCTTCGGAGATATGGTGTCACCTTGTCTCACTCCCTTTCCAATTTTTACGTGTGCTGTATTTTCAAACAGCCTAATCTTTGCACTTGCATTTTCATAGATGTTATTAATAATATTAATGTATGCATCCTCAATACCGCAGGTTTTCAGAGCCATTGTAACTGCTGATGGTTTCACCGAATCAAAGGCTTTTTCATAATCGATAAAAGCCATGCACAATGGAAGTTCATATTCCCTCGCTCTTTCAATTAGTTCTCTCAGCACGTGGATATGATCTATTGTGCTGTAGCCACTCCTGAATCCAGCTTGTTCTCTCGGTTGAGCCATGTCCAGTGTTACCTTCAAGCGGTGTGAAAGAACTTTAGTGAAGATTTTATAAACTACTGATAGGAGGCTGATAGGTCTGTAGTTTCCAAGATCCTCAATGTCACCTTTCTTATGTAGCAGGATCATTGTAGCGGTGTTCCAATCCTCAGGAATTTTCCCTTCATTAAGGCATCGAGTGAAAATTTGGGCGAGTACTGTTTCGATTTCTCCACTTGCTTCTTGTATGATGTCTACAGTAATTCCATCTTCTCCTGGAGCTTTTCCTCGCTTCATGTTCTTGATTGCATGAGCAACTTCTGCTGGAAGGACTGGAGGAACTCTGGTACTGGTATCTTTCATGATGTCTGGAGTACATGTATCATCCCTTTCATATAATTTGGAGTAGAAATCTTTCACTCTTGTCAAAATTTCGCCGCTATTTCTTGTTACAGAACCATCTTCTTTTCTCAGTGCCATAATCTATTTTCTTCCCTTACTGAGATGTCCCTTTGCTATCTTTAGGCTTTGGTTGTTTTCAATTGCTTTCCTCACTAGTTCACAGTTGAATTTTCTTACGTCTTCAGTGATACTTTTTCGCACTGTCTTGCATAGCTCTATATATTCCACTTTGGAAGTCACATCTTCTTTAGTTGTCCTCTTCTCTCTTCTTTTTTGCATCAACATTTTCGTTTTTCCTGATAATTTGTTTACATGCAACTTGTTCTTAGACCCAGCTAATTTTGTTGCTGTTTCCATAAGAGCTTTGGTTACTTTTCTGTTAACTTCAGAGATGTCCACTTCTTCCGATGTTAGGCCTTCTAAAGCAGAGAACCTATTCTTCAGTTCCAACTTGAAGGTATTATGGTGTTTTTTAAGGTTGGTTAGGTCAATAGATTTTGTTTGTCTTATGAGCTTGCCACGTTCAAGTTTAGTGTTGAGGTGCATCTTACATCTCACCAATCTATGGTCACTACCTGTGTTGAACTTGTTTAGCACACTGCAGTCTTCTATGACGAATTTTTTGTTACACATAATAAAATCAATTTCACTTGTCATCCCATTTGGATGTCTCCATGTCCATTTCCTGTGTGGCTTTTTCTTGAAGAAGGAGTTGAAGATGAAAAACCCTTCTGCCTCTGCAAACTCAACGAGAGTATTTCCACGCTGGTTTCTGTTGCCGTGACCGAATTTACCTACTGAAGTTTCATTCTGTTGCCGTTGCCCTATTTTTGCATTGAAATCTCCCATAATTATCTTCAAGTGCTGCTTACCTTTATTATTTAGATGACAAATTTCCTCATAAAATTCTTCAATTTCTTCTTCAGGATGACTTGTGGTCGGTGCATAAGTTTGAATAATCTGAGCCTGGTATCTTTTTGAGAGTTGGATAACAAGTCGTGCAGCTCTGTCAGAGGAACTTTCAACTTCTACAACTTTATCCTTCAGTTTCTTGTTTATTATAAATCCAACACCACTAGTTCTGCCAGTATCTGTCCCACGATAGTAGAAGAGATGTCCACTTTTCAGTTCGATGAGATCTTCTCCTTTTCTCCTTACCTCACTTAGCCCCACGATGTCCCATTTGATCCTTTGTAGTTCCTCTTCCAATTCAAGAAGCCTTGAATCAGAAGATAGGGAGCGTCCATTGTACGTAGCCAAGGTCAGCATCAGATGGCAGCCTAGTCCGGTCCTCCGGGTATTCTTAGCACCCTCTGCCTTCATGTCGCACTGGCCGCTGCCTTGGCCAGGTACATTCCAGCTGCCGGAGACTGAGGGCCAAGATTTAAGTTGTGGAATCATTTTGGAGGGGTTTGGCCATAACTCACCACGCTGGCCAAGCGGGTTGGTGAGTGTGGGATAGAATTTCCTCTAATCCCTAAAATAGCCTTCCAGTTGTTTCTGACGATCACGAAAAACAGACACTCTTGCTGTATCGTCAAGAAGGTTCTACTGTTGCAATCGTGATGCTAACAGTTCAGCTTTACACTTTGGCAGCTAAAAATCCCTAAAGAGATCACTAAGTCCGCATTGTGTGATTCTATGTGGTTCACTGGAGGAAGATGGTGGCACATATATAGGATCCGCACCACTGGTGGATGGATGAGCTTGTATATTAACTGATTCTATAAGTTCATCATCATCGCATTCACTACTCGTCTGAATGTTTACTTGGTGATCAGGAACTGAAAATCCCTCTCCATGGGCCACTGGGCGAATAACGGCTGGTATTATATTTCGCTGCTTCAGGCACGCCATGTGTCTTCCACTTCTTCAGTACATCCAAAACAGTTGACTTGGGTATGTTTAAAACGCTCTCGGTTTCTCATATGGACAACCCACTAATATAATACCCAACAATCTTTCCTTTCTCAAAGTCAGTTCTCTCCCACCGCGACATTTTCGCTCAACCTCACGGTGCGATATGATCGCGGTCAGCTGAAGTCTTGTTTTTATAATGTTTGCAGCGGTATCGCGCATCTTAACAACGCAGCGTATCCGTTCATTTGCTTTTGAAGAGGTGTCCGGTGACTTTTGTCAATATAGTGTATATGTGAAACACAAACGGTTGATTTACTCGGAAATTTGAGCTGGGAGAGTGTTTTAACTATGATTTTTGTTTTGAGCGACCAAAAATCTATAAAGGACGGCTAACTTCGTTTTTGTAAAAAAAAAAAAAGAAAAATTTTTTCAACAGCGTTATTCGTTAATAAATATGTATTTCTTTAAACAGCTAAATTCTTCTGTAGTGTGTAACTTTCACACACTACGGAAGAACTGGAAATACACAGTCGTATCAGAACAATATGAACACCCCCGGAATAACAGTGTACCCGCCCATCAGGAGCATTACAGGGTGCACGTGACAAGGTCGACGACACCGAGATGCAAGCGGCCGGCCAGGACAGATGAACCATAGTGCGTAACGTGATCACAATGAGCAGAGGTAGTGATTTGACGGGCGTGTAAAAAGGAATGATCATCGGCTGCCGCGCCAAAGGTGGAAGCATCTCAGAAACAGCACACTTCGTGGACTGTTCGCGAGGTGCTGTATAGTAAGGGTGTAACCAAGAATTCACTGCTGGCACACCGAGTACGGTTTATGGGAAACACAAAGTGTGGGTCTAGTGACGATAGCACGGACGGAGACAAAGTCAAATGTTGTTTTCCATTAACCAGACCTAGAGAAGCCCCAATCCACATCGTTTTAGCTAATAAACAGTCTGTTTTGGTTTTTGCTAGATAAGTTCCGGATTCTATAATTTTTTTCAAACTGTAATTCTTTTTGGGAACAAACCAACAAAAATTATGTGACGGGACTGACGGCTCTCGGCGAATCGGGGCTATGATGAGTAAGAGCTAGAAAGGAGCGAAGGTCGTTACAATACCCTTCCTTCAGAGTTGTCCTGGGGCTATATATCCAGCAGGACTGCTCGGGCAAGTGTGGCCCAGAATGCACAAGACTTCCAAGCACGGCAGATACCGTGTTTTCCTTGGCCTGCACGTTCGCTAGATATGTTCCCGATCCAGCATGTCTGGGACATAGTAGCTAAGCGACTGGCCAGCCAAACGCCTCCGCCAGTCACCACAAATGAACTCTGGTCTCGCATAGAAGGAGCCTGCCAGGCCATATACTCCATGATGATATCAAAAGCGTCTTCCATTCAATGCCCCGCAGTGAGAGAGGCTGTTATTGTTGCACGAGATGGCTTCACGTGATTCTTAGTTTTGAAGCGAAAACTTCTTGTATAGCTCTACAAATGCAATCAGTTATCTTCGGGCAAGAACCATGTAACGGGGCCCCTCCATGAACTGGGGCCCCGTGAAACTGCCGGGACTTTGACTGCAGGTGCCACGTATGTGGGGTGGGAAAATTCCTTAAAATTCTATAAAAACGCAAATAGACCCCTCCTCACGGTTTTAATCTTCGTTTTAATTTTTACACCTTATAAATACTTTTTTCCCCTGTAAGTTCAGAGCTAAATATTCCCCTGCGTGATATATTTCCGAAATTCCTGAGAAGATTGGTTAAGAGGAACAAAGGCCCGTAACCTCTAGATCTAGCTTTCGTTTT
The DNA here is from genome assembly GCA_039090855.1 of Macrothele yani. Taxonomy (NCBI): domain Eukaryota; kingdom Metazoa; phylum Arthropoda; class Arachnida; order Araneae; family Macrothelidae; genus Macrothele; species Macrothele yani. Next base: position 79,427,906 of record CM077031.1, on the reverse strand, counting down.
ACGTTACATAAAAAAGTACATTTCATTGAAGGCACACTTTTATTTCGGTTACCCCACGCTTGTTACACGTTGGCGGGATAAGTTCTCGGAACATCCAAATGCATTTTGTTGCTGTCAGACACGGGGGGGGGCACTGGATTCCCCCCTGTAGAATTATTTTTCCCTTTATTTTATTTTATTTTATTTATTATTTTTTTCTTACACTCACAGAACTGGACCACAAGGAAAAATGGAGTTTGGGGCGTTTTATTTTATTGGAAATTTGGAATTGGAAAAGGATAACGTGAAAGCGGAAAACCTAGCAACCCGTAAGGTAGTACGCCCAAACAAGTTCCGCTCAGGGTGGTGTGTGCTGAACTTGAAATGCTTGGCATGGCCCTGCTCGACACTGTTCATTATTTTGAAAACAGTTATCAATGTACATGATGATACATGACTGGGGGAGATTGCCGTTTCCTGTTACAGTGAACCGTTTGTTCTGGGCGTATTTCTTCCGCGGGCATTTTTTCCGCTTTTCAGTTTTCGGGGGTATTTTCTCCGGGGGTATTTTTACCGTTTACCGGTGAACTCATACCCACGCAGTTTCATCATATTCTGTTCAATTTTTAATGTCTGAATTATATTACGCTTTAGCATCATCTTTACCCATTCTAAGTATTACGATAAAAAAAAAAAAAAAAAAATCTTCAAATTCGTAAATTATTTCATGATTGAAGAAATCACATCATTTGCATATAATTAAATTTTAGAAAACTGGTACCCGGAAGATTGCTACCCACAAAACCGATACTCGGCAAATTTCTATCGGTACCCGGAAAACTGAGATACTTCTCTGTTGCTGGGACGAGACTGTCGCTGTTGAAAAAACACGTCATTAGACAGAAAAAACAAAAAACAAAAATACACGCTTATTTTAACAGGGAGCACTAGAAACAGAATTAGCTCGCATCTCTTGTTTCCATCAGGTTACAGTTTTGATGACAACAAATCTCTACGATTTGCCTTTCTTTTCTTTCTTAGCACACAACTACACAAATGCCAGTAATCCTGCAGACAGCCATGGCAATGAATCAGAGAGAAGGCGTGTGACCTTGTGGGCTGGGGGTGCATTATGGGTGGGGTGAAACCGATTTTTGCGACTAAGGGACAGCACAGGCAGGGCTAGAGAATAAGGAAGGGCTGGCTCATGCTTTTGTCTATTCTCTAGCCCTGCATGCAGCACAGGTGTTCCCACATTGTGCTTTGTTGCGTTCAACAGCCTCGGGCATTTAAAACGCCGTATGGTCGACTTGTTCAATGCTCTGTTGAAGGTCGTTGTACGACAGATTTGTTTTTGCGTCCATTTTGCACAGTGTTCTCACATTTCGTTTTTCTTCACATTTTTTAAATAACTTTTTCACTTTTGCGAAACAACGGAACTACAGCATAACTCATGCTATATTCTGGAACGGATGATAACGTGGGATGTTTTTTTTTTCCCCGGAGGAGGCAAATTAAAAAAACTGCAAGTAGGAAAACCAGAACTTTTTCGCCGGGGGGGGGTCTTAGAGGGAAAAACTCCAAAGAATTACTCCAACGAATTTAATTATTTTATTTTTTGTATATGTGTTTCTATATGTTGCCATAAGAACGGACCACCGATGTACGTTTCACTGTAAAACGCCACCCAGGAAAACTGCCACATGTTTTTCATTAAGAGACCGGGCACAAATTGCTGTTCCTCCGAGAAACACTTTATGCGTAGCAGTTTTCCAAGGTGCCTAACGGCGGGAAGGAGCACTTTTGTTTGTCTAAATTTTCATGCCGGTTCATGCGAGTTTAGGGCAACTGGTCATAAAAGTTCGGGGGGAGATTGCCGTTTCTTGGCCTATACTGAGAATTGAAAAACGTTCTATGTAAGCCAAGCGAGGACTGTACTTTCATTTGAAGAAATAAATTGCAGTGACTTAATATATTTCTGAAAACTACAGTGTTCGACGAAACAACGGAATCACAGCATGGCTCATGCTGTGTTCAGAAAAGGACGATAACGTGGGATATTTTAATAACGCTGCACTTTTACTTAGGCGCTAAATATTTACATAACATGTCAAGTTCGTAATATTTTTCTTTTACTTAAATAATTCTTTGGCCTTACACCTTTGCCTTTTTAACAGCTTTTAATCCGCCGACTTCATATCCATAATGTTTCCGTATCCAATGAAGTTAATAGCATTGAACTTTTACTTAGGCACTAAATATTAATTCATAGGCCTTTTAAACAGTTTCTATTGAACCAATGTCATATTCACAACGTTTACATATCAAATCAAGTTACTAATATTGGATGTTTACTTAGGCACTAAATATTAATTCATAGGCCCTAGGCCCTTTTACCAGTTTTTATTCTACCCATGTCATATCCACAGCGTTTACATATCAAGTTAAGTTAATAGCCGTTTTAGTAAAAAATTCACTTTGAGAGTAAATATTAATTCATAGGCCTAGGCCTTTTTAATAGTTTTTACTCTACCAATGTCATACACACAACGCGTTTACACAGCAAATCAAGTTAGTAGCATTGCCCTTTTACTTAGGCACTAAATATTAATTTATAGGCCCTAAGCATATGCCTTTTTCCAAAAATTTAATAAGCACAACATATTAACTTGCACCGATATGTAAAAGTTATGAATGTGACGCAATCATAATAAAAACTAGGAAAAGGGATTAGGCCTAGGGCCTGTGAATTAATATTGATTGTATAAGTAAAAGCGCAATGCTATTAACTTCAGTTGATACGTAAACGTTATGAATATGAAGTCAACGGATTAAAAGCTTTTAAAAAGGCTAAGGTGTAGGCGCCTATGAATTAATTAAGTAAAAGAAAAATATAATAAACCTGACATGTCATGTAAATATTTAGCGCCTAAGTAAAAGTGCAGCGTTATTAAAAAATCCCACCTTATCGTCCTTTCCTGAACACAACATGATTCATGCTGTAATTCCATTGTTTCGTCGAACACTGTAGCTTTAAGAAATATATTAAGTCACGGCAATTTATTTCTTCAAATGAAAGTACAGTTCTCGCTTGACTTACTTCAGTGGCGTAGACAGGGGAGTCGGTGTTTTACCCCCCTTGAGGGGAGACAGCACGAATTTAAAGCGGTGTATACGAGGCTTTCACCAATGAACCAAATCCATGGATCCCCTCCCCCTTAAGAAATTTCTGGCTACGCCACTGGCTTGCTACATAGAACGTTTTCCCGAAAATTTGTTTGGAAACGGCAACCTTTATAGCCCCCCCCCCAGTTGCCCTAAGTATGAACTGGCATGAAAATTCAGACAAACAAAAGAGCTCCTTCCCGTCGTTGGGCATGTTGGAAAACTGCCCCAACGTAAAACCGCCACACATTCAAAGTGTTCCCCGGAGGAACAGCAATTTGTGCCCGGCCCCTTAATGAAAAACATGGGGCAGTTTTCCTGTGTCATGTGTGGCGGTTTTCCGATGTGTGAAATTTTCCAAGTTGCTGAAGGATGTGTGGCAGTTTTCCTGTGTGGCGGTTTACAGTGAACCAACTGGGAATGAAGATCTATTAATGAATCAGTTGACAAAATTTATCCCAATGTAAAAAAATTTGCTCCAAAGAAGTCACGACTGGATGTGTGAACGAGCTATCGTATCTCCAAGGAGTGCATTCGTTGATGAAATAAACGATGCTATTTTGCAAAAACTGCCCGGCGTATACAGAATTTACACATCGATCGATACTGCGTTAACTTGGAAGATACAGTGCATTATCCACATGAATTTTTAAATTCTTTAAATCCCTCAGGACTTCCACCGCATTGTCTCGAATTGAAAGTTGGTATTCCTATAATATTGTTACGGAACCTGAATCCTCCAAACCTGTGCAATAGTACAAGATTATTATAGGTCAAAGCGCTGCGTAATAACATTTTTGAAGCCAGTATACTAAATGGGCCAGCAGCTGGATAAATGGCACATATACCCAGGGATCCCGATTATTCCGACAGACTTGCCTTTCACGTTCAAAAGATTACAGCCTCCTATTAAACTATCCTTCGCTATAACGATCAATAAATCCAAGGGCCAAACTTACAAACATGTGGGATTGGATTTGCGTTAAGAAAGTTTCTCGCACGGACAGTTATACGTCTGCTTATCGAGAACCAGCAGTTCAGACAATCAATTTATTTTGATAACGGTTGGAAATGAGACAAAGAATGTTGTATATGTTGAGGCATTATGAATTATTTTCAAAAAATAAAATAAAAATTATGTACTTAAATTAATGTAAAGGTATTACAATTTTATTTCACGTGAAAAACTAACTGCTGACCGGCCAATTTCCGAAATTCAACTGCAGTTCTTATGGATGGATCGGATTACACGTGTTATCATATCATATCCCTGTTTTTCAGTGATATCTTCCACGCGAGCGAAGCCGTGGGCACAGCTAGTAAATTATATATGAAGAAGGATGACTCTGAGAGTTGCATAGAAAAAGTGAAAAAAGTTATGTGGAATATGGAACGTCCACTTCCGAAGTCACATCGGGTTTCACTAATTACGGAAAAAATAACAAGCTCAATAAAGAAGAGAAATTCATCGACTGTTAATCCAGTAATGTTAATTGGAGCATCCCGTAAATTAGTAATGGTAACTAGCGAAAAAAATAATAATATACGCTCTTAAGGCTGTTTGTTCTGTGACAATTAACGATGAAGCTGCAGCTGAAAATGTGTAATTTCTTTATACTACATATTTAATTAGGATTTTTTTTTATATTTCTGCGACAGTACGTTAAGACTAAGAATATCATTCACCATAATCCGAATTTTCACAGGTTCTGATGAACTAGACATTTCAAAAGAGTGAGCTTCGATGACGGACGGAAAAGTCCCCCACAGGAAAATTATCCCTCTCATGAAAATTCCTCCACATTCAGAAAAAGTCCCCCATATAGGAACCCCTCCTCCCCTACAGGAAATATCCCCCACATTTTTCAGTCAAAGACCGTGCACAAATTGCAATTTACACAATGTCTGGCTGTAGCCAATCACAGAACCAAAGTATCATGAAAAAGGAAACTTGTGATTCCGAATTGCCGAATTGTTGGTTAGCAAATCTGATTGTTTCCTGTTTGCGGAATTAATCCATTCACAATCCCATTCTGCTTGGAAAGTTGGAACTCAAAATAGCAAACATCTGGACTGTGTGACATCACACAGGGATTTAATTCCGACTCGGAATTATTATTGAACTTTTTCCAGTGGATGAACATTGAAAATCAGTTTGATACAAAGCAAGAAATATATATCTATATTTTGGGGATCCTCAAAACTAGGGGCCCTGGCCCTGAGCATCACGACAGCACGGCAGGTGGCTTACAAACTCCAATAAAAGTACCCTGCTGAAAGTGGAAAGCGTGTCATTTCACCTCTTGCCCTAGAATTCAGCCGAATATATTGCCTTTTGGGGGAATTAACCTTAAATGATGTTCAAACGACATTTAATCATTGACAACAGAAATGGATCTGTTGGCATGTTACAGGAATGTGTACGGCAGATCGATGTGGCAGCTGCTTTAGGAGTTTCGCAAACTGTAGTAAGTCGGCTACACACAAGTTTTACTGCTGCATGGAAATGTTGCAGATCGATCCAAGAATGGTGTCCTGAAAATTATCACCAGGAGACATGATCACTACCTGACAGTAAGTGCTCGGAGAAGTTCTTAGCCAACTTCGAGAATCACTTCGAGCTGCTTTTGGTGTCTCAGTATCCATGCTAACGGTACGAAACCGTGTTCATGAGTACGGACTCAGAACAAGGACGCAGCTGAGATGTGTAGCATTGACATCAGCTCACCTTTTTCAAAGATGTACCTGGGTCGAACAGTACATGTCATGGAATACAGAGTGGCACTCTAAACTTTTCACGCACGAATCCCATTTCTCTCTTTATCCTGATACTCGACGAAGACACGTGTGGAGGAGACCCGGCACACGAATACAACCGCACTACGCGCAATCACTCTAACCTTACCAGTGGCGGTTAGTTCTGTTCTGGGCTAGAGTGTGTAGCCCTCGTTCCTCAAATATGTAAGATTCCCCAGCACCCAGTTCATAAAATATAATTGTAAATACAGTATATATATATATATATATATATACTTAAGAGCTAAACTGAAGACTAAGGAAAAAATTTTAGAATTTAAAACGAAGGGTGCAAAATAACCTGAAAATCAAAACGCGCAACGCAGCAGTTTTGAAAATTCAGAATTCACATTCTATAAAGAAGATACCTAAGCAAAAAAATACATATATAATTTTGACTCACACCTAGTACAACATAGAAAAGGTTATGTATCTACCTGTGTGAGTAAAAGGAGAAAAGATAAAAAAAAAATAAAACAACTGAATGTAGAAGGTGTCGAGAATACTGAGCCTTGGCTTTATCAAGGACCAGCAAAAACTCTGCATTTTCTCACTTCCACAAAGACCTAGTTGGAAATGGGTTTCTGCAAGGCCATAGATGCAAGTAACATTCCCACCTAAAATAGTTTAAAAAATATATATATAAGTCATGTCCTCCGTAGAGTAGCATGACCTAGCACTAGTTAACAATTTCGCTTGCATCCATTAACCTTCATGGCCCGACCCATGCTCTTCATCTGTTACTATTAAACAGAGAGAAGAAGATTAAAGAGAACTCAAGCTGTGAGAGTGACATAATAAATAGAAATGATTTTCAGCTATAACGAAATTCCAAGTTCGTTTGAGAGAGAATTTAAACCTGAAAAACAATGCAAAAGAAATCCAAATTTTACATTGCAATTAAAAAAGGAAATGTTAATTTATAACGAACAGATTTTTGAAAGAAAACTTGAGTCTAAAACCCCCTACTCTACAACTTATGACAGCACGAAAACGAGAATAAGTTAAAGATAATAATTAACTAAAGAAAACTTTGTGAAAGTTATATACCTTAAACAGTTAGTTGCAATATGTACAAAGTATTTCAGCAGTGCTTTAAGTGCATAATTAATTAGTTATTAAGAACTTAACTACTTTGAAAAAACAGCGCATAGACAGCGCATAGAAAAGGAACAAGCTTAGCCTTCTTCTGTTCCTAGGTACCCCAAAAGACGCTCAAAGTTACAAAGAAAAGTAAGAGTTAAAACCCGTATAAATGTTAACAGACAAACCAATGCTTAAAAGCTGAAAAGCTAAAAAACGACAGAGAAAAGGTACATAAAGTACAAACATTGAACTTATAAAACCTAGAACCCAAAAACAAGGAAGAGAGCTTACCTCTTGTGTGACAAAAACTTTTCTCCTCACAAGAGGAGAACATGGCTGACCCCTTCCGCCACTCCCTAGACGCTGGGGGCAGTGAGGGTGGGGCTGATGGCCTCCTCATACAGCAAGAAACCAACGCGCGGAGATTTTAACCAGAGAAAAAAATATATAAACTTAAGACTGTGGATCTGTATGATCAGAATGAGCAGAATTAACTCTCCAGAATACATGAGAAATATTATAAAATACACGAGCAGTTTATTTAATAATCTTTGCATGTATTAAATCACCTTAGTGAGCTTCTATAGATTAATCAGAATCTTATTAATTTTAATGTTGGTTTTACTATTTTTAGTATAGCTATCCTAGTGATGAATAACTAGTTTTCTTTTTTATTTGTTTTTATTTTCTTTTATAAACAGATTTTTAAGCTTTTTTGTGATTTTGTTTATATTATTTAATTTTTTGTTTTAATAGGACCGTCATATCCATAGCACTAAGGTTCCTTTAGGTAGTTAATAGGCATCCTCTAGCCAACTTCCTTACGGCTTTGATTGGTCAGAATCATATTATTAACTCTGTAGAAAATTAAAGCAGATCTGCCAACCTTACTCTATTATTCAGAATAATTTTTCTTAAAGTTCTTTTGATGAAAGAAGAAGGAATTTCGTTCTCTAGAAAACTTTCTAATAGTATATTAATGTGGTAATTGAAATCCAAATTGTTGCTGCAAATTCTTGAAATTCTTAGGACCTGAGAAATTAGTACATTCTCAATTACTTTGGTTGAAATGTTATTATTCCAGTGTAGATATTTAATTACTTTGAAAGGAAAATTAACTCTTTTATCAAAGAGGCTAATAGATGGGTTACCTCTGTTGAGCTTAATGCTTAAGTCTAGGAACTCAAGTTCCTGATTACTGTGGTTGGTTTTACATAAGTTAAGAGAGCTAGGATAGATATTATCAAAATCACTCTCTATAACTTCTGAATTATTGATACACAGCAGATCATCAATATATCTAAAAGTGTAAAGGTAGTTATCTGAGCAGGTGGGGTGATTTTTAATGAATTTATATTCCTTAAAGAACAGGAATAGATTAGCGATATTTGTGGACGTTGATGTTCCCATTGGAATACCGTTCACTTGCTTATAGAGAGTATTATTATATAAGATATGGTTATTTTTTATGCAGCAATTGAGATAAGAGTTCCAAGTTCCTACATCAACAAATTGGTTAAGTTTAAATTCTGCATACAGCTCTTTAAAGGTAGTGATTATATCTGATAGAGGCAGATTAGTATATAGGTTTTCAAAATCATAACTATTAATATCTAGGGGACAAACTTTGAGTATAGTAGAATAATGCAGAAGTAGTTTTATAAAATGTTTACAAATACCAAATATCTAAGTTGTGACTTAAAATCTTCTAGAAAGGTCCGCAGCCTAGGTGCCTTGTAAATACCTGCGAAATGATTCGATGAGTGCCTTTTATAAGGTTTTATAGAATGTTTACAAATACCAAATATCTAGGTTGTAACTCGAAGTCTTCTAAAAAGGCCTGCGGCCTAGGTGCTTTGCAAACAGCTGAGAAATGCTCCATTGAGTGCCTTTTACCACGTTTTTGTAAAATGTTTACAATTACCAAATATACGGTAATTATCTTTCAAAAGGATATAAAGAGGAGAATAATTTAAATTATTATTCCTTTCTGGAAAATAAAAAAGTTTACCGTTGGTAAGATCATATCATTGGACGAATAGGCGCTGGACCAATCGTACCATTGGACGATTCGGCACTGGACGGATCGGGCATTGGACCAATCGTCCCTTTGGACGAATCGGCATTGGACCAATCGTCCCTTTGGACGAATCGGCATTGGACCAATCGTCGTTGGACGAATCGTCCTGGACCGATTGGCATGGACGCAATAAGGCCCTGGAAGGTTGCCCGAGGCACACTTGACCTTTTGGACTGCGGCAGAGCACGGAGGTCCCGGAGATAACGTGGTTGTGGGTCGCCACGTCGAAGCTATCGACCAAATAGTCCAATATTGTTACATGGGGTTGAGGTCAAATAGATCCAATAGTATTACATGGGATTGAGGTCAGGCGATTTCGCCGGCCAAGGGAGAACGGAGACATCGCTGTCCCGTTCCTGGAACCAGTCACGCACCCCCTTACCGACATGGCAGACATCCTTTCATGTTGGACGTTCACCCTGGTGGTGGTGGTGTCTACCCTGTGTAGACACCACCACCACCAGGGTGAAGTCCAGCATGAAGGGATGCATGTGGTCAACGAGGATGGACAGGTAGCCATTAGCGTTCAGCAACCCATCGAGTGGTAACAGGTCATACCAGAAAAACATTACCCAACCAGACATGACCACTGACACCGCCGGCCTGTACTTGACCGACAAGCGTGTCCGGGGGTTGGTTCTCGTGAGTTTGACGCCATATCCGCCACCGCTCGTCACTTCTGTGGAGCAGAAATCTCGATTTGATGGAAAAGGCAACCTTTTCCCACTCTACTACTGTCCAATGACGGTAGTCTCGGGCGAATTGTAGGCATCGTTACGGATGGACCTGAAATAACATGGGCGCTTTCATGCAGCGTCGACTCCGGAAACCCATGCGTAACAGGGTTCGTTTTACTGTTATTAGGAACATGTACCTGGGTTCCCCAGCGTTCATTTGAGCGGTCAATCGCTGCACTGTTGTCCGTCGATTGCCCTTTACCAGTCGAGGTCCTTCTCTGGGGTCGATGGCCTTTGGGGCTCCACAGTTTTAACGTCGGGAGGTGCTCGGTGTGTTACCGCTGTACCGCTGACACACAACTACAGTATCTCACGAAGACTGCTGTTTCTGAGATGCTTCCTCCTTGGCGCGGTAGCCGATGATCATTCCTTTTTGGACGAGTGCCAAATCACTACCTCTGCATTTTGTGCTCACGTCACGCACTATGGCTCATCTGTCCTTACCCGCCTCTTATACACCGATGAGACATGAGCGCGCCTGGAGACCAAACGGTGGCGCAGGTTATGTTCACAGAGCAGTATATATACAACCCGAGGTCCGGCTTTCTGTTAGTACAGTGTTCGGCGTCAGAATTAGAAAAGCTGCAGATTCATCGGACTTTGATAAAGGACAAATTGAAATGGCGTGGCGCCTCGGAACTACGATCTCGTCTCGGAAACGGCGCGCCTTGTAGGATGTTCACGCGCCACTGTAGTGAGTACGTATCAAAAGTGGTGCAGAGATGGCCAAACGACGAATCGTCGTTCAGCCATGTGTCGTCTTCAGCTCACTGATACCAGAGGGGAGCGGAGCATTGTTCACAGCGACCGCAGGGCCACACTGTGGAAAATCACCCGCAGCTACAACACTTGTGATAAGGGCAATGTGTCACAGCACACGGTTCATCGCAGCCTTCTGCGCATGGGCATGCGTAGCCAAAGACCAAGCCGGGTTCCCATGCTCATTGCACGTCATCGCCAACAGCGCGTGAAATGGGCCCAATATCATCCAGATTGGACCATGGATGATTGGAAGAAAGTGGCCTGGTCTGACGAATCAAGATTTCTAGTGCATCCTGTAGACGGCCTAGCGCGGATATTTCGAGTACCAACGGAGGCTATGGCACCTGGATGCACTGTTGGGCGGGAACAGGCCGGCGGCGGCGGTGTTATGTTGTGGGCGATGGTTTCTTGGAACACTTTAGGCCCCATTATCCCAAAAGCACAATCCCTGATAGCTGTCAGGTATCTGAACATCGTTGCGGAGTTCGCGCATTCATGGCAACTGTGTTTGTTGCTTTCGATGGCCATTACCAACAGAATAATGCGCCATGCCACACTGCCAGAATCGTCAAAGAGTAGTTCGAGGAACTTTATGTTAGTGCCCTGGCCTCCAAATTCACCTGACATCAACCCAATAAAGCATTTCTGGTACGCTTGGAAAAGCGTGTTAGCGCTAAATCACCACACCCCGAAATGTACGCGAACTGAAGGACCTGCTGTTGGCATTATGGTACCAGATACCCACGCGTACCTCTCGCCACCTCATTGAATCGATGTCTCGCAGAGTGGCTACTGTTTTGCGGGAAAAATGGAGTCCTACAGCTTATTAGGTAGGTTGTCATAATGTAATATCTCATCGCTGTATGTATTACAAAGGCTGCAGGCAACGGAAAGGGGTATGGAGTGATGCATGCTTGGTGAAACCAAAAAAGTTATAAAGCGAAACTTTTGGATAAGATTGAAATTCCTGAAATGGCAATGGACAACCGAAATTTTAGACTAGACGCCCAAAAACAGAAAAATACCACACAAGAGATGGATAGATGAAATTGAAAACACGGTGTAATAACACGGAGAAGACCTTCCAGCGGTGGACTGCTAATGGCCGAAAACGCCAACTTTCATATTTACTACAGAGAAATCACAAGCTGAATAAAATGAAGGATTTAAAAGTATAATTTTATTTTCCGAATAAATTATTGCAAGTGAGTATTTCATTCCTTTGCAAATTTGCTTTCAGACATATCTAAATTTTCAACATATAATTTTGTGATTTCAATTTATTCTGGCTTTTTTTTTTTTGCACAAACAAGCAACTCCCCAAGAAGATTCAGTTGATGTGAGAGGGTCTTTATTTCACACTGGTTCTCTTCTTCATATCATTTTATCATCATTTTCAAAACTTTTACTGCAACACTTTCCCCATAACAATGATAGTGTTCAGCTGAAAGCTTGTCTCTATATTAGATTCGACATAAAAATTGCTTTGGCTCACCCCTGACACCGCCCTTGAATGTCTGTTACTGCAGTAGGATTTTTTATTACTATGCCTTACTTTTTAATGTCATCGTTCATGGTAATTTTTTCTTCTGTTTTCCCTCTCTATTTATAATAATCATTTTATGTGGTATTGTTGAGTTGAAGGCATGTATAAAGTTTGGTAAAGCAATACTAAATTTACTGTTTGTGCTTTAGCATATAAAGACAATTCTTGATTTTTGAATAGTTTTGTGTATTTGTCTGTGGCTTTGAGACCATCCGTCCACTATTTTTGTGAATTTGGCTCTTCTGGTTCAAGGGTTTTTTCCCAGTATTTTCATGGAATCATTGATCTTTCTGATCCGGCTGCCTTCGCTGTTCTATTTACCGTACGTTACAGTTCTGCTCTTCCAGTAATTGAGCACATCCCCTGCCATTTAGGTTTAGGTGTTATATATGTAAATTGAATAATTGATTGACATCTGCTTTTTCTTTTGCAAAGGCTGTTATAACGTCTACATAAACTCGGTGTTTAATCGCTTGGCTTTGCTTCCCTGAATAAGGAATTGCCATGTATGGTTATCCATGTCCATTATATTCAAGAAGCACATGTTATGCACGGTGGAGGAGAGGGGACTTCTCTTCTAATTATTATTGTTTTGCTTAACTTATTTTGAAAAATTATTTTACAGTGCGAACTTTAATATAGGGGTTTGAGTATGTTATTTATTTTTCCATCGATGTTGTATTCTTCCAATACAATAAAATAGGAAATCTTTATTTATAATGTCAAATGCCTTTTATGATCTACGGATATAATTGCAAACAACAAATACTTTTCGGCAGGATATGTTGGGTTTCATTATCATTTGTTTTGTTCGTTTTTTTAATTCCTTTTTATCCCTTGTTAATATCTTTTTCTATTCAGATTTTTCTTCAAACTATGGGTGCTGTCTTGAAATCGCTTTGCGTAAACTTTTCTTGTTTTGACTCCCAATCTATAAACAGGGTTTTGTATAAAAGATCGCTGGCATAAATTTCCTTTAATAATACCCCCATATGTTGAATTTTATTGATTTCAATTTTTATTTTTGTATTCGAATTTTACTTAATATTTGTGCTATTTCTTTTATTTCAGTTTTAACTCTTTCCCAAGTGTTTATAATAATGTATTTGGAGTCCATTTTTTAATTTATTTTTCTTCGTCTTTAGGCTGTCTTTATTAGAAAAAAAAATAGCCTTATTTCTTTCCTAATATGCAATCTGAGCAACTCAGCACCACCTGTTCTCCCTGCTAATTTATCGATAGTTGTGAGAAGTTCACTGGAGCATAAGTTTTATGAAGAACTACAGTATATGCTGGTTATTGGGGATAGGTTCGATGATTAAAACCTAACATTAATGGCCCATTCAAATCTTTTAACTCCACTCTAAAATTGTTGGGGTGAATTATAGTAGCTAACGCCGTATTCAGTAAGTCTTTATATAGTGGTAGTCCATAGTGATAAAGATGCAATTTAAACTACCCCGAGCAAAACATCTCCCAAACTATTGGGAAATGATAAAATTACATATTTAAAAACATGAAGAAATGTTTTTAAAAGTAAGCAATGAATAACAAAGATCTAAGGACCAATTGATATCACACGGGAGGCGATGTCACCTGGGCCTTCGGCTTTTCCCCTAAAATCTCAGAGGATTGAAAGCTGATTAGGCATTTCAACTTCAGAAAAAAAAGTGTGTTTTCAGAGTACTTTGTGTATTTAATTTTGTTGTAATTTGGATGCAGTTAAATCAGAGAAAATGAAGCACACACGCTTTAAGTGCTGAAAGTCTAGGTTTCTTAAACCGACCCCCTCCGCAGATAATGCATGGCCATCTTCCTTTGACATGGTACTCTCGAACCAGCATAACAAGACTAACGATATTCGTCACGAATCGTCAACTACGGAGGGGGGGGGGGATTTCGCAGGTTTGAAATTTCATCTATAAAATTAAAATGCATTTAACGCACTCTAGATACTGAATCACGATTCCCAGACAATTAGGTATAATGAGTCTACTTGTTATACTTGTAATTTGAAAAATACCATGCGTCGTAATACACTTTTTGATAAAATAAACTATAACTAGTACCATTTGAACAAATTAAAATAAATATATAATTGGAGAAATATTTGTAGCATAAAAAGAAACGAAACTTCCTTTTTCATCATAGCCTGAATTTATTAAAATTTGGCTCGGTAACCTGAAATGTATCCGGAGGCGGGGTCGTTTCTGGGAGGGCTTCGCCCCCCTGGATGTATGCCTGAAAGAAACACTGAGTAACACGAGAAAACGTTTTTTCTCTGTAGAAATATTTCGACTCACGCAATTAGAAAACGACATACACACACTAAAACCTGTTTAATTAAACAGGGCGAAAAATATTGAGTGGATACTGCCCCTCCCCCGAGTAAAATTATTGGAAGGGCAGGGTTCACTCCCCCTCCCTCATAGTCGGCGCTTATGTCACATGGGCATTCCCCAGGGAGGATGTGATAAAACAGTGAGTCACCTGGGATTACAAACACGACAGGCACCAACATATACATATATTCACAGCAGCCGCATATCGCGCCCTGTATAAAAGAGTCATTTACTTTAGTCTTGGATAAAACAATTACACATATTGTTTAACTTATTATTTAGGAAGTTAAAACTACAGGGCACTAGGTACCACCCTTACATTTTCAAACACTCTTCTTGATTTCCATCTCCCTCCCCCACCACACATGAAAACACATCCTTCCTCATGTTTGAAATCAATCTTGCAGAGGATCGCATATTGTGCTAGCTATGCCACTGGTATCTAGTGTGGATATGTTTCTCAGTTACTATTTTTTTACCTGTTCTTCAATATTATTTGATGTTTATGTGTCTTATAAGTGTAACTGCACGCCTCGAAGTTCTTGTAGCATCCTGCTTATAGTGCAACAGGAAGACAAAAACTTGGAAGATTGTTTAACAAGCATTCACTATAGATATGGGATTTTCAAAATGTACGAAATCATATCTAGGTAATCCGTTTTGCACGTTAATTTGAAGAACACAAATGATAATTTCTTTTGTAAAATCGAAATGGAGGTAAATTTTACCAGATGATTTTCACGCCATTATTCCTCTAGTTTAATTAAAATATTTTTAAGGTTAGTTCTGAATTAGTTTAAGGGATCCCCTTTTCTTTATTGAACTCTTCAATATTGTTCATAATTGTTGTCTGCCAATGGGCCAGGGATATGAAAAATTTAATCGATCTATGTCAACCGCTGTTTTCCTTTACGTTGAGTATGAAGTTAAGAAAAAAAAAGTATATATAAAAAATCAAATGTCATTTGTTAGCTATGGTCGGTCGTTAGACCTTTTTTAAAACACGTAGACTGTTCTGCGGAGCAGGCTGCATTATTATAATGACATTTCATTCCTTAAAACTTCGATGTTTTTGCTGATAACCTGAAAAATTTTTGGTTTTCAATCTGCAGCAGTTAATACGCAATTGATAAGTGATTAGTCAATAATAACATCGGGCAAGTAGTAATATTTATTAAAATGATCGATGTATTAGTCGTTCGATGCATCGGGTTGTTTTGCGAATAAACTGAAAACTCGCACTAGTAAATAGGTGAGCTATTTGTATAATCTCTCTTTAATATAACAGTGATACTCACCAGTTCCCCTTTCATCCATTAATTAATATAGTATTTGATAAGACGCTCGATGCATCGTGAAAACCTCGGATGTTTCTTTGATGCATCGGTGAGAACCTTGATGTTTTGCTAATAAATTGAAGAATTTGCACTTTTCCATCTACAGCAATGATGGGTGATCTATTTGTAAAATCTCTGTTTAATGTAACGGAGATATTCCACAATGCAACATCTAGTAACGTAATATTTGTTAATAATCCCGATGTATCTGTTGAAACCTCCATGTATCGGTGTGAACTACGATGCCTTGCTGACAAGACGAAGATTTCACACTTTGTCATCTGCAGCAGCGATTGGGCATATCTGTGGGTAAAATTTCTGTTCAATATAGTGGTGATTGTTCACCAATTCAACCCCAAGTAACTAATAATATTTCTTAAAACGCACGATGTTTTTTTCGAAAGTCGGCTCCCATGCCTTCGAGGAAAAGATCGCGGTTTCCGCCAACGAACAAGTAAAACAGCCAATAGGAAGATGATATTTCTTTCCTCCTTATAATTATGAATGTAACAAAAACAAAGGAATTTACTTTTCGTAGAAGATATTCTCTACCAGTTCCAAACATCGGTCATTTTTCCGATGTATCGGCTTCTGCAACATCGAGGTTAAAACATCGATCATCGGTGGCAAAACATCGTTGTTCAGAAACATTTAGGTTTTTTGCCTATTCCTAGTTGCGTTATGGTTTTGTGAATTGTGTTTATTTTGATGAAGGGTGGGGAGGTTAACATCCGATCCCTTTATCGGTAGCTTATTTTTTTGTGTGTGTTTGATGCTTGTGGAGTGCCGGTTTTGTGTGGAAACTGTATCAACGTTATTAGTGCCACTTTATATGCATATGTATTGTAGCTTTTGTCCCTTTGTTTTAAATATTATAAAAGAAATTAGACATCTAACTTCAATGGCCTCTCGAAAATAAATTACGTACGTGTAAATTAAGATAGTAATGATATTACAGCACTGAAAATAAATTGTCAAAAAATGATTTTGGAGCAAAAGCATATGCAATATTTGTAATCAATCTAATGTTTCTCTGCAGTAACTGCGCTGCATCTGTTTTTATGAAGTAAATAGGAGAGAGAGATCTCTCATTAGAAAGGGGGAAAATTATTCACCCATTTAATTTCAAAGAAATGTAAGTAAAGAAGCTACTGATTTTTTTTTGATTTTTTTTTTTACTTTGCATGGCCAGTAGATTTTGGCATTTAGCTAGTAAAATTTTTATTCCATTCCACTAGCCACATTGGCTAGTAGAAATTTCATAGTGAATAAACATAAAAATGATAGTGAATAAACATTAACACACTTTTAGCGAAATGCATGTACCCACCCTCACCCCTTCTTCCCTATTCCTAATCGGTAACAGTCTTTATTCAGTGCAATTTGACTCCTATTCAGTTTGATTTTATTTGGAATACTGTTCTTTTGCAGCATTACGTTTGGTTGTAGAGATCTAATACATATATCAACATCATCATCATTGTCAACCATTATCAATCCACTGCTGGACGAAGGTCTCCCCAAGTTTCCTCCACAACGGTCTGTCTTGTGCCAGTCTCCTCCATGTCACCCCTGCATACTTTCGAATTTCATCCACCCATCTCCCATGTGGTCTTTTTCTGGGTCTTTTCCTGTCCCTTGGAATCCAATCTAAAATTTCGGCTGTCCATCGATGATCTGTCCTTCTGGCAGTATGTCCAGCCCATTGCCATTTCAGGGATTTAACTCTGATCATGATGTCTTCCACTCTTGTCATTTTTCGGATCCACGAGTTCCTCTTCTTATCTCTCCTGGTTACACCAAGTATGCACCTCTCCATGCTTTTTTGAGTTGTCTGCAGCCTTTGTATGTCTCTTTTAGTTAAGGTCCACGTCTCTGCACCATACGTAAGCACTGGAAGGATGCATTGATCAAACACTTTTCTTTTAAGACATAATGGCATATTGCTCTTGAAAATTATGCTGTTTCTTCCAAAAGCTCTCCAGGCAAGTTTTATACGCCGATTAATTTCTTCATCAATGTGACCCTCACTTGATATCTGCTGTCCAAGATAAACGTACGTGTCTGTTATCTCCAGCTTTTCTCCATCAATCGATAAATCTTCATTTCTTGTAAAAGCATTGAACATCACTTTTGTCTTCTGAAAGTTCATTTTTAATCCCACTTCTTTACTCTTGTCAGCAAGTTCCTGGATCATACCCTGCAGCTCTGATGGGGTAGTTGCAAAAATGACTACGTCATCAGCAAAACGAAGGTGGGTTAGATAATCTCCATTAATCTTTATCCCCTTGTTTTCCCAGCTCAGCGACTGAAAAACACCCTCCAATGTGGCATTAAAGAGCTTCGGAGATATGGTGTCACCTTGTCTCACTCCCTTTCCAATTTTTACGTGTGTTGTATTTTCAAACAGCCTAATCTTTGCACTTGCATTTTCATAGATGTTATTAATAATATTAATGTATGCATCTTCAATACCGCAGGTTTTCAGAGCCATTGTAACTGCTGATGGTTTCACCGAATCAAAGGCTTTTTCATAATCGATAAAAGCCATGCACAATGGAAGTTCATATTCCCTCGCTCTTTCAATTAGTTCTCTCAGCACGTGGATATGATCTATTGTGCTGTAGCCACTCCTGAATAAAGCTTGTTCTCTCGGTTGAGCCATGTCCAGTGTTACCTTCAAGCGGTGTGAAAGAACTTTAGTGAAGATTTTATAAACTACTGATAGGAGGCTGATAGGTCTGTAGTTTCCAAGATCCTCAATGTCACCTTTTTTATGTAGCAGGATCATTGTAGCGGTGTTCCAATCCTCAGGAATCTTTCCTTCATTAAGGCATCGAGTGAAAATTTGGGCGAGTACTGTTTCGATTTCTCCATTTGCTTCTTGTATGATGTCTACAGTAATTCCATCTTCTCCTGGAGCTTTTCCTCGCTTCATGTTCTTGATTGCATGAGCAACTTCTGCTGGAAGGACTGGAGGAACTCTGGTACTGGTATCTTTCATGATGTCTGGAGTGCATGTATCATCCCTTTCATATAATTTGGAGTAGAAATCTTTCACTCTTGTCAAAATTTCGCCTCTATTTCTTGTCACAGAACCATCTTCTTTTCTCAGTGCCATAATCTGTTTTCTTCCCTTACTGAGATGTCCCTTTGCTATCTTTAGGCTTTGGTTGTTTTCAATTGCTTTCCTCACTAGTTCACAGTTGAATTTTCTTACGTCTTCAGTGATACTTTTTCGCACTGTCTTGCATAGCTCTATATATTCCACTTTGGAAGTCACATCTTCTTTAGTTGTCCTCATCTCTCTTCTTTTTTGCATCAACATTTTCGTTTTTCCTGATAATTTGTTTACATGCAACTTGTTCTTAGACCCAGCTAATTTTGTTGCTGTTTCCATAAGAGCTTTGGTTACTTTTCTGTTAACTTCAGAGATGTCCACTTCTTCCGATGTTAGGCCTTCTAAAGCAGAGAACCTATTCTTCAGTTCCAACTTGAAGGTATTATGGTGTTTTTTAAGGTTGGTTATGTCAATAGATTTTGTTTGTCTTATGAGCTTGCCACGTTCAAGTTTAGTGTTGAGGTGCATCTTACATCTCACCAATCTATGGTCACTACCTGTGTTGAACTTGTTTAGCACACTGCAGTCTTCTATGACGAATTTTTTGTTACACATAATAAAATCAATTTCACTTGTCATCCCATTTGGATGTCTCCATGTCCATTTCCTGTGTGGCTTTTTCTTGAAGAAGGAGTTCAAGATGAAAAACCCTTCTGCCTCTGCAAACTCAACGAGAGTATTTCCACGCTGGTTTCTGTTGCCGTGACCGAATTTACCTACTGAAGTTTCATTCTGTTGCCGTTGCCCTATTTTTGCATTGAAATCTCCCATAATTATTTTCAAGTGCTGCTTACCTTTATTATTTAGATGACAAATTTCCTCATAAAATTCTTCAATTTCTTCTTCAGGATGACTTGTGGTGGGTGCATAAGTTTGAATAATCTGAGCCTGGTATCTTTTTGAGAGTTGGATAACAAGTCGTGCAGCTCTGTCAGAGGAACTTTCAACTTCTACAACTTTATCCTTCAGTTTCTTGTTTATTATAAATCCAACACCACTAGTTCTGCCAGTATCTGTCCCACGATAGTAGAAGAGATGTCCACTTTTCAGTTCGATGAGATCTTCTCCTTTTCTCCTTACCTCACTTAGCCCCACGATGTCCCACTTGATCCTTTGTGGTTCCTCTTCCAATTCAAGAAGCCTTGAATCAGAAGATAGGGAGCGTCCATTGTACGTAGCCAAGGTGAGCATCAGATGGCAGCCTAGTCCGGTCCTCCGGGGATTCTTAGCACCCTCTGCCTTCATGTCGCACTGGCCGCTGCCTTGGCCAGGTACATTCCAGCTGCCGGAGACTGAGGGCCAAGATTTAAGTTGTGGAATCATTTTGGAGGGGTTTGGCCATAACTCACCACGCTGGCCAAGCGGGTTGGTGAGTGTGGGATAGAATTTCCTCTAATCCCGATGGTATAGTTATACCGCTATTGGCGGTCGTCAGAGCCCCTTTAGTGGGAACAGGATGCACCACGAGAAGGCGGGGTTGACATTTGTCAAGGAGAGGCTGTGATGTTACGCATCACCTGACCTTATATATATATATATATATATATATATATATATTCTATAAAGAAGATACCTAAGCAAAAAAATACATATATAATTTTGACTCACACCTAGTACAACATAGAAAAGGTTATGTATCTACCTGTGTGAGTAAAAGGAGAAAAGATAAAAAAATAAAATAAAACAACTGAATGTGGAAGGTGTCGAGAATACTGAGCCTTGGCTTTATCAAGGACCAGCAAAAACTCTGCATTTTCTCACTTCCACAAAGACCTAGTTGGAAATGGGTTTCTGCAAGGCCATAGATGCAAGTAACATTCCCACCTAAAATAGTTTAAAAAATATATATATGTCATGTCCTCCGTAGAGTTGCATGACCTAGCACTAGTTAACAATTTCGCTTGCATCCATTAACCTTCCTGGCCCGACCCATGCTCTTCATCTGTTACTATTAAACAGAGAGAAGAAGATTAAAGAGAACTCAAGCTGTGAGAGTGCATAATAATTAGAAATGATTTTCAGCCATAACGAAATGCCAAGTTCGTTTGAGAGAGAATTTAAACCTGAAAATCAAAGCAAAAGAAATCCAAATTTTTACATTGCAATTAAAAAAGGAAATATTAATTTTTAACGAACAGATTTTTGAAAGAAAACTTGAGTCTAAAACCCCCTACTCTACAACTTATGACAGCACGAAAACGAGAATAAGTTAAAGATAATAATTAACTAAAGAAAACTTTGTGAAAGTTATATACCTTAAACAGTTAGTTGCAATATGTACAAAGTATTTCAGCAGTGCTTTATATATATATATATATATAATGCGATGTCTGCGTGCTACGCGAGTCGCACGGGCCTGTAAGCTTAATGGTTTCATCCTTGTATCTGTTGTTATGTGTCCAGTAAATCTGGCTTTGCTATCTAGTGTTCTTCTTGGTGTTGCATTTTGGGTGGCCAGCAGTGTGTAATCTGCGGAGACGTAAGTTTTGATTTGCTTATTGTTTTATATAATTGTATACACTTGTATATAATTGTAGATCAATGCATATCTCAAGGAATCAAATTAGTAAACTAAATCTTTTGATTAAATCTTCGAATGTCATGTCTTGTTCATGAAACTTTTGGTTTTAATTCATTGGTTTTAACTAATTGTTTAGTTAATATGAGGTTACTTTCCTGTTTTTTAAGACTCAAGCCGTAAATGTTTTAATATTATGGAATGATATTAGTATATGCCAATTACTTTTTGTGTTACATTCTGAGAAGATGTTGTTCATAACGCTGTTGTTGCTTGCATTACACTCATTCTTTACTATGCTGCTAATTCTGCTGCTATATTTTTGAAAATAATTTAAAAGTAAAATAATATTTTTCAATATTTAAAAAAATAAAATTCAACCTGTAATTTTATAAAAATATGCAAAGATTTTATTTCCAAACGTTTATAAAAAAATATGAGAAATCAGCGCAGTTACTCAAACAAAGAACGAGAAGAACAAAATATAAATAGATAAATAAAGGCGCTGGATATTATACGTTTCTGTATTTTTATGTATTTTATTTTTGATAATTGTTTAAAACATTTACCACATATCACGAGAACATGTCAAGCATACTGGGCTGGCAATCAAGTTTCTTATCAAATGAGCAATGCTGAATATGGGGGGAGGGAGGGGGGGGGAGTTTTTACCTATTTATTTATTAACTTTTTTGAAATAAATCACTTTGGCCTCAAAGGTAGAGCTTAGTGCATCTCCATATAAATTTCTATAAAGCAAAAGAACTCATTTTTTTTATTAGCACAGCACAGGATAGCCTGAGTAACCAATGTTTCTTTCAGGGCTTTTTGGCCGGAGGGGGGGCAACTGGAGCCCTAGAAGGGGCAAGTTTTCCATTTGCTATAAATATATAATTTTAACTACTATATTATTATATATAGAAGTAATTACTGTATATCAAGCTCAGGGGCGCATTTAGAGAGGGGCTTATCCCCCCGCAGAATGTTTCATTTTTTTGTTTTTTGGTTAAAATGCGACTTACTTTAGAAAGTCGCATTTTTGTTTCCCTGAATAAGGAATTTCCATGAGTTATTATTTTCAAGAAGCACGTGTTATGCACGGTGGAGGAGAGGGGACTTCTCTTCTAGTTATTATTGTTTTCCTTAACTTATTTTGAAAAATTATTTTACAGTGCGAAATTTGATATAGGGGTTTGAGTATGTTATTTATTTTTCCGTCGATGTTGTATTCTTTCAATACAATAAAATAGGAAATCTCTATTTATAATGTCAAATGCCTTTTATGATCTACGGATATAATTGCAAACAACAAATACTTTTCGGCATGTTATGTTGGGTTTTATTATCATTTGTTTTGTTCATTTTTTTATTCCTTTTATCCTTTGTTAATATCTTTTTCTATTCAGATTTTTTTTTCAAACTATGTGTGCTGCCTTGAGATCGCTTTGCATAAACTGTTCTAGTTTTGCCTCCCAATCTATTAACAGGGTTTTGTATAAAAGATCGTTGGCATAAATTTCCGTTAATAATACCCCCATATGCTGAATTTTACTAATTGCAATTCTTATTTTTGTATTCGAATTTTATTTAATATTTGTGCTATTTCTTTTATTTCAGTTTTAACTTTTTCCCAAGTGTTTACAATAATGTATTTGGAGTCCATTTATTAATATTTTTTCTTCGTCTTTAGGCTGTCTTATTAGAAAAAAAAAACCTTATTTCTTTCCTAATGTGCAATCGGAGCACGAGACTGAGCATCCACTGTTCTCCGTGCTAATTTAACGATAGTTGTGAGATATATGAATGTTATTAACCTCTAAAAATTCTTTGGTTAGAGTAATGCCATTTTGAGTGACTTGGCTGTTTACAAAGACGTAACCGGTCTAAAATTATGTCCTTGAGGCGTTATTTCCGTAATACCCTTTGATTAGAGACAGAAAATTGCCAAGTGTCTAAGAGAGATATCTCTAAGTAAGAATATCTTGTAAGCCCTTAGAAGTAATAACCGTATTCCTATTTGGCTGACCTTGATAAGGAATAGTGAAGTTAAAATCACTAGCTATAAATTCAATGCCACCATGATTATTCGTAAATTTGGGTAAAATAAAAAAACCGTGACGCTGCTGGAAGTTCACTGGAGCATAAGTTTTATGAAGAACAACAGTATATGCTGGTTATTCGGGATAGGCTCGATGATTAAAACCTATCATTAATGGCCCATTCAAATCTTTTAACTCCACTCTGAAATTGTTGGGGTAAATTTTATAGTAGCTACCGCCGTATTCAGTAAGTCTTTATATAGTGGTAGTCCATAATGATAAAGATGCAAATTAAACTACTCCGAGCAAAAATCTCCCAAACTATTGGGAAATGATAAAAATTAGCTATTTAGAAACATGTAGAAATGTTTTTAAACATAAGCAATGAATAACAAAGAACTAAGGACCAATTGATATCACACGGGGAGGCGATGTCACCTGGGCCTTCGGCTTTTCCCCTAAAATCTCAGAGGATTGAAAGCTGATTAGGCATTTCAACTTCAGAAAAAAAGTGTGTTTTCAGAGTACTTTGTGTATTTAATTTTGTTGTAATTTGGATGCAGTTAAATCAGAGAAAATGAAGCACACACGCTTTAAGTGCTGAAAGTCTAGGTTTCTTAAATCGACCCCCTCCGCAGATAATGCATGGCCATCTTCCTTTGACATGGTACTCTCGAACCAGCATAACAAGACTAACGATATTCGTCACGAATCGTCAACTACGGAGGGGGGGGGGATTTCGCAGGTTTGAAATTTCATCTATAAAATTAAAATGCATTTAACGCACTCTAGATACTGAATCACGATTCCCAGACAATTAGGTATAATGAGTCTACTTGTTATACTTGTAATTTGAAAAATACCATGCGTCGTAATACACTTTTTGATAAAATAAACTATAACTAGTACCATTTGAACAAATTAAAATAAATATATAATTGGAGAAATATTTGTAGCATAAAAAGAAACGAAACTTCCTTTTTCATCATAGCCTGAATTTATTAAAATTTGGCTCGGTAACCTGAAATGTATCCGGAGGCGGGGTCGTTTCTGGGAGGGCTTCGCCCCCTGGATGTATGCCTGAAAGAAACACTGAGTAACACGAGAAAACGTTTTTTCTCTGTAGAAATATTTCGACTCACGCAATTAGAAAACGACATACACACACTAAAACCTGTTTAATTAAACAGGGTGGATACTGCCCCTCCCCCGAGTAAAATTATTGGAAGGGCAGGGTTCACTCCCCCCTCCCCCTCATAGTCAGCGCTTATGTCACATGGGCATTCCCCAGGGAGGATGTGATAAAACAGTGAGTCACCTGGGATTACAAACACGACAGGCACCAACATATACATATATTCACAGCAGCCGCATATCGCGCCCGGTATAAAAGAGTCATTTACTTTAGTCTTGGATAAAACAATTACACATATTGTTTAACTTATTATTTAGGAAGTTAAAACTACAGGGCACTAGGTACCACCCTTACATTTTCAAACACTCTTCTTGATTTTCATCTCCCTCCCCCACCACACATGAAAACACATCCTTCCTCATGTTTGAAATCAATCTTGCAGAGGATCGCATATTGTGCTAGCTATGCCACTGGTATCCAGTGTGGATATGTTTCTCAGTTACTATTTTTTTTACCTGTTCTTCAATATTATTTGATGTTTATGTGTCTTATAAGTGTAACTGCACGCCTCGAAGTTCTTGTAGCATCCTGCTTATAGTGCAACA
Source organism: Macrothele yani (assembly GCA_039090855.1). Classification (NCBI taxonomy): domain Eukaryota; kingdom Metazoa; phylum Arthropoda; class Arachnida; order Araneae; family Macrothelidae; genus Macrothele; species Macrothele yani. The sequence continues at coordinate 79,402,658 of CM077031.1, read as the reverse complement.
GGAAGACAAAAACTTGGAAGATTGTTTAACAAGCATTCACTATAGATATGGGATTTTCAAAATGTACGAAATCATATCTAGGTAATCCGTTTTGCACGTTAATTTGAAGAACACAAATGATAATTTCTTTTGTAAAATCGAAATGGAGGTAAATTTTACCAGATGATTTTCACGCCATTATTCCTCTAGTTTAATTAAAATATTTTTAAGGTTAGTTCTGAATTAGTTTAAGGGATCCCCTTTTCTTTATTGAACTCTTCAATATTGTTCATAATTGTTGTCTGCCAATGGGCCAGGGATATGAAAAATTTAATCGATCTATGTCAACCGCTGTTTTCCTTTACGTTGAGTATGAAGTTAAGAAAAAAAAAGTATATATAAAAAATCAAATGTTATTTGTTAGCTATTGTCGGTCGTTAGACCTTCTTAAAACACGTAGACTGTTCTGCGGAGCAGGCTGCATTAATATAATGACATTTCATTCCTTAAAACTTCGATGTTTTTGCTGATAACCTGAAAAATTTTTGGTTTTCAATCTGCAGCAGTTAATACGCAATTGATAAGTGATTAGTCAATAATAACATCGGGCAAGTAGTAATATTTATTAAAATGATCGATGTATTAGTAGAAACCTCTAGTTTCATTCGATGCATCGGGATGTTTTGCGAATAAACTGAAAACTCGCACTAGTAAATAGGTGAGCTATTTGTATAATCTCTCTTTAATATAACAGTGATACTCACCAGTTCCCCTTTCATCCATTAATTAATATAGTATTTGATAAAACGCTCGATGCATCGTGAAAACCTCGGATGTTTCTTTGATGCATCGGTGAGAACCTCGATGTTTTGCTAATAAATTGAAGAATTTGCACTTTTCCATCTACAGCAATGATGGGTGATCTATTTGTAAAATCTCTGTTTAATGTAACGGAGATATTCCACAATGCAACATCTAGTAACGTAATATTTGTTAATAATCCCGATGTATCTGTTGAAACCTCCATGTATCGGTGTGAACTACGATGCCTTGCTGACAAGACGAAGATTTCACACTTTGTCATCTGCAGCAGCGATTGGGCATATCTGTGGGTAAAATTTCTGTTCAATATAGTGGTGATTGTTCACCAATTCAACCCCAAGTAACTAATAATATTTCTTAAAACGCACGATGTTTTTTCGATAAGTCGGCTCCCATGCCTTCGAGGAAAAGATCGCGGTTTCCGCCAACGAACAAGTAAAACAGCCAATAGGAAGATGATATTTCTTTCCTCCTTATAATTACGAATGTAACAAAAACAAAGGAATTTACTTTTCGTAGAAGATATTCTCTACCAGTTCCAAACATCGGTCATTTTTCCGATGTATCGGCTTCTGCAACATCGAGGTTAAAACATCGATCATCGGTGGCAAAACATCGTTGTTCAGAAACATTTAGGTTTTTTGCCTATTCCTAGTTGCGTTATGGTTTTGTGAATTGTGTTTATTTTGATGAAGGGTGGGGAGGTTAACATCCGATCCCTTTATCGGTAGCTTATTTTTTTGTGTGTGTTTGATGCTTGTGGAGTGCCGGTTTTGTGTGGAAACTGTATCAACGTTATTAGTGCCACTTTATATGCATATGTATTGTAGCTTTTGTCCCTTTGTTTTAAATAATATAAAAGAAATTAGACATCTAACTTCAATGGCCTCTCGAAAATAAATTACGTACGTGTAAATTAAGATAGTAATGATATTACAGCACTGAAAATAAATTGTCAAAAAATGATTTTGGAGCAAAAGCATATGCAATATTTGTAATCAATCTAATGTTTCTCTGCAGTAACTGCGCTGCATCTGTTTTTATGAAGTAAATAGGAGAGAGAGATCTCTCATTAGAAAGGGGGAAAATTATTCACCCATTTAATTTCAAAGAAATGAAAGTAAAGAAGCTACTGATTTTTTTTTATTTCTTTTTTACTTTGCATGGCCACTAGATTTTGGCATTTAGCTAGTAAAATTTTTATTCCATTCCACTAGCCACATTGGCTAGTAGAAATTTCATAGTGAATAAACATAAAAATGATAGTGAATAAACATTAACACACTTTTAGCGAAATGCATGTACCCACCCTCACCCCTTCTTCCCTATTCCTAATCGGTAACAGTCTTTATTCAGTGCAATTTGACTCCTATTCAGTTTGATTTTATTTGGAATACTGTTCTTCTGCAGCATTACGTTTGGTTGTAGAGATCTAATACATATATCAACATCATCATCATTGTCAACCATTATCAATCCACTGCTGGACGAAGGTCTCCCCAAGTTTCCTCCACAACGGTCTGTCTTGTGCCAGTCTCCTCCATGTCACCCCTGCATACTTTCGAATTTCATCCACCCATCTCCCATGTGGTCTTTTTCTGGGTCTTTTCCTGTCCCTTGGAATCCAATCTAAAATTTCGGCTGTCCATCGATGATCTGTCCTTCTGGCAGTATGTCCAGCCCATTGCCATTTCAGGGATTTAACTCTGATCATGATGTCTTCCACTCTTGTCATTTTTCGGATCCACGAGTTCCTCTTCTTATCTCTCCTGGTTACACCAAGTATGCACCTCTCCATGCTTTTTTGAGTTGTCTGCAGCCTTTGTATGTCTCTTTTAGTTAAGGTCCACGTCTCTGCACCATACGTAAGCACTGGAAGGATGCATTGATCAAACACTTTTCTTTTAAGACATAATGGCATATTGCTCTTGAAAATTATGCTGTTTCTTCCAAAAGCTCTCCAGGCAAGTTTTATACGCCGATTAATTTCTTCATCAATGTGACCCTCACTTGATATCTGCTGTCCAAGATAAACGTACGTGTCTGTTATCTCCAGCTTTTCTCCATCAATCGATAAATCTTCATTTCTTGTAAAAGCATTGAACATCACTTTTGTCTTCTGAAAGTTCATTTTTAATCCCACTTCTTTACTCTTGTCAGCAAGTTCCTGGATCATACCCTGCAGCTCTGATGGGGTAGTTGCAAAAATGACTACGTCATCAGCAAAACGAAGGTGGGTTAGATAATCTCCATTAATCTTTATCCCCTTGTTTTCCCAGCTCAGCGACTGAAAAACACCCTCCAATGTGGCATTAAAGAGCTTCGGAGATATGGTGTCACCTTGTCTCACTCCCTTTCCAATTTTTACGTGTGTTGTATTTTCAAACAGCCTAATCTTTGCACTTGCATTTTCATAGATGTTATTAATAATATTAATGTATGCATCTTCAATACCGCAGGTTTTCAGAGCCATTGTAACTGCTGATGGTTTCACCGAATCAAAGGCTTTTTCATAATCGATAAAAGCCATGCACAATGGAAGTTCATATTCCCTCGCTCTTTCAATTAGTTCTCTCAGCACGTGGATATGATCTATTGTGCTGTAGCCACTCCTGAATAAAGCTTGTTCTCTCGGTTGAGCCATGTCCAGTGTTACCTTCAAGCGGTGTGAAAGAACTTTAGTGAAGATTTTATAAACTACTGATAGGAGGCTGATAGGTCTGTAGTTTCCAAGATCCTCAATGTCACCTTTTTTATGTAGCAGGATCATTGTAGCGGTGTTCCAATCCTCAGGAATCTTTCCTTCATTAAGGCATCGAGTGAAAATTTGGGCGAGTACTGTTTCGATTTCTCCATTTGCTTCTTGTATGATGTCTACAGTAATTCCATCTTCTCCTGGAGCTTTTCCTCGCTTCATGTTCTTGATTGCATGAGCAACTTCTGCTGGAAGGACTGGAGGAACTCTGGTACTGGTATCTTTCATGATGTCTGGAGTGCATGTATCATCCCTTTCATATAATTTGGAGTAGAAATCTTTCACTCTTGTCAAAATTTCGCCTCTATTTCTTGTCACAGAACCATCTTCTTTTCTCAGTGCCATAATCTGTTTTCTTCCCTTACTGAGATGTCCCTTTGCTATCTTTAGGCTTTGGTTGTTTTCAATTGCTTTCCTCACTAGTTCACAGTTGAATTTTCTTACGTCTTCAGTGATACTTTTTCGCACTGTCTTGCATAGCTCTATATATTCCACTTTGGAAGTCACATCTTCTTTAGTTGTCCTCATCTCTCTTCTTTTTTGCATCAACATTTTCGTTTTTCCTGATAATTTGTTTACATGCAACTTGTTCTTAGACCCAGCTAATTTTGTTGCTGTTTCCATAAGAGCTTTGGTTACTTTTCTGTTAACTTCAGAGATGTCCACTTCTTCCGATGTTAGGCCTTCTAAAGCAGAGAACCTATTCTTCAGTTCCAACTTGAAGGTATTATGGTGTTTTTTAAGGTTGGTTATGTCAATAGATTTTGTTTGTCTTATGAGCTTGCCACGTTCAAGTTTAGTGTTGAGGTGCATCTTACATCTCACCAATCTATGGTCACTACCTGTGTTGAACTTGTTTAGCACACTGCAGTCTTCTATGACGAATTTTTTGTTACACATAATAAAATCAATTTCACTTGTCATCCCATTTGGATGTCTCCATGTCCATTTCCTGTGTGGCTTTTTCTTGAAGAAGGAGTTCAAGATGAAAAACCCTTCTGCCTCTGCAAACTCAACGAGAGTATTTCCACGCTGGTTTCTGTTGCCGTGACCGAATTTACCTACTGAAGTTTCATTCTGTTGCCGTTGCCCTATTTTTGCATTGAAATCTCCCATAATTATTTTCAAGTGCTGCTTACCTTTATTATTTAGATGACAAATTTCCTCATAAAATTCTTCAATTTCTTCTTCAGGATGACTTGTGGTGGGTGCATAAGTTTGAATAATCTGAGCCTGGTATCTTTTTGAGAGTTGGATAACAAGTCGTGCAGCTCTGTCAGAGGAACTTTCAACTTCTACAACTTTATCCTTCAGTTTCTTGTTTATTATAAATCCAACACCACTAGTTCTGCCAGTATCTGTCCCACGATAGTAGAAGAGATGTCCACTTTTCAGTTCGATGAGATCTTCTCCTTTTCTCCTTACCTCACTTAGCCCCACGATGTCCCACTTGATCCTTTGTGGTTCCTCTTCCAATTCAAGAAGCCTTGAATCAGAAGATAGGGAGCGTCCATTGTACGTAGCCAAGGTGAGCATCAGATGGCAGCCTAGTCCGGTCCTCCGGGGATTCTTAGCACCCTCTGCCTTCATGTCGCACTGGCCGCTGCCTTGGCCAGGTACATTCCAGCTGCCGGAGACTGAGGGCCAAGATTTAAGTTGTGGAATCATTTTGGAGGGGTTTGGCCATAACTCACCACGCTGGCCAAGCGGGTTGGTGAGTGTGGGATAGAATTTCCTCTAATCCCGATGGTATAGTTATACCGCTATTGGCGGTCGTCAGAGCCCCTTTAGTGGGAACAGGATGCACCACGAGAAGGCGGGGTTGACATTTGTCAAGGAGAGGCTGTGATGTTACGCATCACCTGACCTTATATATATATATATATATATATATATATTCTATAAAGAAGATACCTAAGCAAAAAAATACATATATAATTTTGACTCACACCTAGTACAACATAGAAAAGGTTATGTATCTACCTGTGTGAGTAAAAGGAGAAAAGATAAAAAAATAAAATAAAACAACTGAATGTGGAAGGTGTCGAGAATACTGAGCCTTGGCTTTATCAAGGACCAGCAAAAACTCTGCATTTTCTCACTTCCACAAAGACCTAGTTGGAAATGGGTTTCTGCAAGGCCATAGATGCAAGTAACATTCCCACCTAAAATAGTTTAAAAAATATATATATGTCATGTCCTCCGTAGAGTTGCATGACCTAGCACTAGTTAACAATTTCGCTTGCATCCATTAACCTTCCTGGCCCGACCCATCCTCTTCATCTGTTACTATTAAACAGAGAGAAGAAGATTAAAGAGAACTCAAGCTGTGAGAGTGCATAATAATTAGAAATGATTTTCAGCCATAACGAAATGCCAAGTTCGTTTGAGAGAGAATTTAAACCTGAAAATCAAAGCAAAAGAAATCCAAATTTTTACATTGCAATTAAAAAAGGAAATATTAATTTTTAACGAACAGATTTTTGAAAGAAAACTTGAGTCTAAAACCCCCTACTCTACAACTTATGACAGCACGAAAACGAGAATAAGTTAAAGATAATAATTAACTAAAGAAAACTTTGTGAAAGTTATATACCTTAAACAGTTAGTTGCAATATGTACAAAGTATTTCAGCAGTGCTTTATATATATATATATATATAATGCGATGTCTGCGTGCTACGCGAGTCGCACGGGCCTGTAAGCTTAATGGTTTCATCCTTGTATCTGTTGTTATGTGTCCAGTAAATCTGGCTTTGCTATCTAGTGTTCTTCTTGGTGTTGCATTTTGGGTGGCCAGCAGTGTGTAATCTGCGGAGACGTAAGTTTTGATTTGCTTATTGTTTTATATAATTGTATACACTTGTATATAATTGTAGATCAATGCATATCTCAAGGAATCAAATTAGTAAACTAAATCTTTTGATTAAATCTTCGAATGTCATGTCTTGTTCATGAAACTTTTGGTTTTAATTCATTGGTTTTAACTAATTGTTTAGTTAATATGAGGTTACTTTCCTGTTTTTTAAGACTCAAGCCGTAAATGTTTTAATATTATGGAATGATATTAGTATATGCCAATTACTTTTTGTGTTACATTCTGAGAAGATGTTGTTCATAACGCTGTTGTTGCTTGCATTACACTCATTCTTTACTATGCTGCTAATTCTGCTGCTATATTTTTGAAAATAATTTAAAAGTAAAATAATATTTTTCAATATTTAAAAAAATAAAATTCAACCTGTAATTTTATAAAAATATGCAAAGATTTTATTTCCAAACGTTTATAAAAAAATATGAGAAATCAGCGCAGTTACTCAAACAAAGAACGAGAAGAACAAAATATAAATAGATAAATAAAGGCGCTGGATATTATACGTTTCTGTATTTTTATGTATTTTATTTTTGATAATTGTTTAAAACATTTACCACATATCACGAGAACATGTCAAGCATACTGGGCTGGCAATCAAGTTTCTTATCAAATGAGCAATGCTGAATATGGGGGGAGGGAGGGGGGGAGTTTTTACCTATTTATTTATTAACTTTTTTGAAATAAATCACTTTGGCCTCAAAGGTAGAGCTTAGTGCATCTCCATATAAATTTCTATAAAGCAAAAGAACTCATTTTTTTTATTAGCACAGCACAGGATAGCCTGAGTAACCAATGTTTCTTTCAGGGCTTTTTGGCCGGAGGGGGGCAACTGGAGCCCTAGAAGGGGCAAGTTTTCCATTTGCTATAAATATATAATTTTAACTACTATATTATTATATATAGAAGTAATTACTGTATATCAAGCTCAGGGGCGCATTTAGAGAGGGGCTTATCCCCCCCCCCGCAGAATGTTTCATTTTTTTGTTTTTTGGTTAAAATGCGACTTACTTTAGAAAGTCGCATTTTTGTTTCCCTGAATAAGGAATTTCCATGAGTTATTATTTTCAAGAAGCACGTGTTATGCACGGTGGAGGAGAGGGGACTTCTCTTCTAGTTATTATTGTTTTCCTTAACTTATTTTGAAAAATTATTTTACAGTGCGAAATTTGATATAGGGGTTTGAGTATGTTATTTATTTTTCCGTCGATGTTGTATTCTTTCAATACAATAAAATAGGAAATCTCTATTTATAATGTCAAATGCCTTTTATGATCTACGGATATAATTGCAAACAACAAATACTTTTCGGCATGTTATGTTGGGTTTTATTATCATTTGTTTTGTTCATTTTTTTATTCCTTTTATCCTTTGTTAATATCTTTTTCTATTCAGATTTTTTTTTCAAACTATGTGTGCTGCCTTGAGATCGCTTTGCATAAACTGTTCTAGTTTTGCCTCCCAATCTATTAACAGGGTTTTGTATAAAAGATCGTTGGCATAAATTTCCGTTAATAATACCCCCATATGCTGAATTTTACTAATTGCAATTCTTATTTTTGTATTCGAATTTTATTTAATATTTGTGCTATTTCTTTTATTTCAGTTTTAACTTTTTCCCAAGTGTTTACAATAATGTATTTGGAGTCCATTTATTAATATTTTTTCTTCGTCTTTAGGCTGTCTTTATTAGAAAAAAAAAACCTTATTTCTTTCCTAATGTGCAATCGGAGCACGAGACTGAGCATCCACTGTTCTCCGTGCTAATTTAACGATAGTTGTGAGATATATGAATGTTATTAACCTCTAAAAATTCTTTGGTTAGAGTAATGCCATTTTGAGTGACTTGGCTGTTTACAAAGACGTAACCGGTCTAAAATTATGTCCTTGAGGCGTTATTTCCGTAATACCCTTTGATTAGAGACAGAAAATTGCCAAGTGTCTAAGAGAGATATCTCTAAGTAAGAATATCTTGTAAGCCCTTAGAAGTAATAACCGTATTCCTATTTGGCTGACCTTGATAAGGAATAGTGAAGTTAAAATCACTAGCTATAAATTCAATGCCACCATGATTATTCGTAAATTTGGGTAAAATAAAAAAACCGTGACGCTGCTGGAAGTTCACTGGAGCATAAGTTTTATGAAGAACAACAGTATATGCTGGTTATTCGGGATAGGCTCGATGATTAAAACCTATCATTAATGGCCCATTCAAATCTTTTAACTCCACTCTGAAATTGTTGGGGTAAATTTTATAGTAGCTACCGCCGTATTCAGTAAGTCTTTATATAGTGGTAGTCCATAATGATAAAGATGCAAATTAAACTACTCCGAGCAAAAATCTCCCAAACTATTGGGAAATGATAAAAATTAGCTATTTAGAAACATGTAGAAATGTTTTTAAACATAAGCAATGAATAACAAAGAACTAAGGACCAATTGATATCACACGGGGAGGCGATGTCACCTGGGCCTTCGGCTTTTCCCCTAAAATCTCAGAGGATTGAAAGCTGATTAGGCATTTCAACTTCAGAAAAAAAGTGTGTTTTCAGAGTACTTTGTGTATTTAATTTTGTTGTAATTTGGATGCAGTTAAATCAGAGAAAATGAAGCACACACGCTTTAAGTGCTGAAAGTCTAGGTTTCTTAAATCGACCCCCTCCGCAGATAATGCATGGCCATCTTCCTTTGACATGGTACTCTCGAACCAGCATAACAAGACTAACGATATTCGTCACGAATCGTCAACTACGGAGGGGGGGATTTCGCAGGTTTGAAATTTCATCTATAAAATTAAAATGCATTTAACGCACTCTAGATACTGAATCACGATTCCCAGACAATTAGGTATAATGAGTCTACTTGTTATACTTGTAATTTGAAAAATACCATGCGTCGTAATACACTTTTTGATAAAATAAACTATAACTAGTACCATTTGAACAAATTAAAATAAATATATAATTGGAGAAATATTTGTAGCATAAAAAGAAACGAAACTTCCTTTTTCATCATAGCCTGAATTTATTAAAATTTGGCTCGGTAACCTGAAATGTATCCGGAGGCGGGGTCGTTTCTGGGAGGGCTTCGCCCCCCTGGATGTATGCCTGAAAGAAACACTGAGTAACACGAGAAAACGTTTTTTCTCTGTAGAAATATTTCGACTCACGCAATTAGAAAACGACATACACACACTAAAACCTGTTTAATTAAACAGGGCGAAAAATATTGGGTGGATACTGCCCCTCCCCCGAGTAAAATTATTGGAAGGGCAGGGTTCACTCCCCCTCCCCCTCATAGTCGGCGCTTATGTCACATGGGCATTCCCCAGGGAGGATGTGATAAAACAGTGAGTCACCTGGGATTACAAACACGACAGGCACCAACATATACATATATTCACAGCAGCCGCATATCGCGCCCGGTATAAAAGAGTCATTTACTTTAGTCTTGGATAAAACAATTACACATATTGTTTAACTTATTATTTAGGAAGTTAAAACTACAGGGCACTAGGTACCACCCTTACATTTTCAAACACTCTTCTTGATTTTCATCTCCCTCCCCCACCACACATGAAAACACATCCTTCCTCATGTTTGAAATCAATCTTGCAGAGGATCGCATATTGTGCTAGCTATGCCACTGGTATCCAGTGTGGATATGTTTCTCAGTTACTATTTTTTTTACCTGTTCTTCAATATTATTTGATGTTTATGTGTCTTATAAGTGTAACTGCACGCCTCGAAGTTCTTGTAGCATCCTGCTTATAGTGCAACAGGAAGACAAAAACTTGGAAGATTGTTTAACAAGCATTCACTATAGATATGGGATTTTCAAAATGTACGAAATCATATCTAGGTAATCCGTTTTGCACGTTAATTTGAAGAACACAAATGATAATTTCTTTTGTAAAATCGAAATGGAGGTAAATTTTACCAGATGATTTTCACGCCATTATTCCTCTAGTTTAATTAAAATATTTTTAAGGTTAGTTCTGAATTAGTTTAAGGGATCCCCTTTTCTTTATTGAACTCTTCAATATTGTTCATAATTGTTGTCTGCCAATGGGCCAGGGATATGAAAAATTTAATCGATCTATGTCAACCGCTGTTTTCCTTTACGTTGAGTATGAAGTTAAGAAAAAAAAGTATATATAAAAAATCAAATGTTATTTGTTAGCTATTGTCGGTCGTTAGACCTTCTTAAAACACGTAGACTGTTCTGCGGAGCAGGCTGCATTAATATAATGACATTTCATTCCTTAAAACTTCGATGTTTTTGCTGATAACCTGAAAAATTTTTGGTTTTCAATCTGCAGCAGTTAATACGCAATTGATAAGTGATTAGTCAATAATAACATCGGGCAAGTAGTAATATTTATTAAAATGATCGATGTATTAGTAGAAACCTCTAGTTTCATTCGATGCATCGGGATGTTTTGCGAATAAACTGAAAACTCGCACTAGTAAATAGGTGAGCTATTTGTATAATCTCTCTTTAATATAACAGTGATACTCACCAGTTCCCCTTTCATCCATTAATTAATATAGTATTTGATAAAACGCTCGATGCATCGTGAAAACCTCGGATGTTTCTTTGATGCATCGGTGAGAACCTCGATGTTTTGCTAATAAATTGAAGAATTTGCACTTTTCCATCTACAGCAATGATGGGTGATCTATTTGTAAAATCTCTGTTTAATGTAACGGAGATATTCCACAATGCAACATCTAGTAACGTAATATTTGTTAATAATCCCGATGTATCTGTTGAAACCTCCATGTATCGGTGTGAACTACGATGCCTTGCTGACAAGACGAAGATTTCACACTTTGTCATCTGCAGCAGCGATTGGGCATATCTGTGGGTAAAATTTCTGTTCAATATAGTGGTGATTGTTCACCAATTCAACCCCAAGTAACTAATAATATTTCTTAAAACGCACGATGTTTTTTCGATAAGTCGGCTCCCATGCCTTCGAGGAAAAGATCGCGGTTTCCGCCAACGAACAAGTAAAACAGCCAATAGGAAGATGATATTTCTTTCCTCCTTATAATTATGAATGTAACAAAAACAAAGGAATTTACTTTTCGTAGAAGATATTCTCTACCAGTTCCAAACATCGGTCATTTTTCCGATGTATCGGCTTCTGCAACATCGAGGTTAAAACATCGATCATCGGTGGCAAAACATCGTTGTTCAGAAACATTTAGGTTTTTTGCCTATTCCTAGTTGCGTTATGGTTTTGTGAATTGTGTTTATTTTGATGAAGGGTGGGGAGGTTAACATCCGATCCCTTTATCGGTAGCTTATTTTTTTGTGTGTGTTTGATGCTTGTGGAGTGCCGGTTTTGTGTGGAAACTGTATCAACGTTATTAGTGCCACTTTATATGCATATGTATTGTAGCTTTTGTCCCTTTGTTTTAAATAATATAAAAGAAATTAGACATCTAACTTCAATGGCCTCTCGAAAATAAATTACGTACGTGTAAATTAAGATAGTAATGATATTACAGCACTGAAAATAAATTGTCAAAAAATGATTTTGGAGCAAAAGCATATGCAATATTTGTAATCAATCTAATGTTTCTCTGCAGTAACTGCGCTGCATCTGTTTTTATGAAGTAAATAGGAGAGAGAGATCTCTCATTAGAAAGGGGGAAAATTATTCACCCATTTAATTTCAAAGAAATGTAAGTAAAGAAGCTACTGATTTTTTTTTATTTCTTTTTTACTTTGCATGGCCACTAGATTTTGGCATTTAGCTAGTAAAATTTTTATTCCATTCCACTAGCCACATTGGCTAGTAGAAATTTCATAGTGAATAAACATAAAAATGATAGTGAATAAACATTAACACACTTTTAGCGAAATGCATGTACCCACCCTCACCCCTTCTTCCCTATTCCTAATCGGTAACAGTCTTTATTCAGTGCAATTTGACTCCTATTCAGTTTGATTTTATTTGGAATACTGTTCTTCTGCAGCATTACGTTTGGTTGTAGAGATCTAATACATATATCAACATCATCATCATTGTCAACCATTATCAATCCACTGCTGGACGAAGGTCTCCCCAAGTTTCCTCCACAACGGTCTGTCTTGTGCCAGTCTCCTCCATGTCACCCCTGCATACTTTCGAATTTCATCCACCCATCTCCCATGTGGTCTTCTTCTGGGTCTTTTCCTGTCCCTTGGAATCCAATCTAAAATTTCGGCTGTCCATCGATGATCTGTCCTTCTGGCAGTATGTCCAGCCCATTGCCATTTCAGGGATTTAACTCTGATCATGATGTCTTCCACTCTTGTCATTTTTCGGATCCACGAGTTCCTCTTCTTATCTCTCCTGGTTACACCAAGTATGCACCTCTCCATGCTTTTTTGAGTTGTCTGCAGCCTTTGTATGTCTCTTTTAGTTAAGGTCCACGTCTCTGCACCATACGTAAGCACTGGAAGGATGCATTGATCAAACACTTTTCTTTTAAGACATAATGGCATATTGCTCTTGAAAATTATGCTGTTTCTTCCAAAAGCTCTCCAGGCAAGTTTTGTACGCCGATTAATTTCTTCATCAATGTGACCCTCACTTGATATCTGCTGTCCAAGATAAACGTACGTGTCTGTTATCTCCAGCTTTTCTCCATCAATCGATAAATCTTCATTTCTTGTAAAAGCATTGAACATCACTTTTGTCTTCTGAAAGTTCATTTTTAATCCCACTTCTTTACTCTTGTCAGCAAGTTCCTGGATCATACCCTGCAGCTCTGATGGGGTAGTTGCAAAAATGACTACGTCATCAGCAAAACGAAGGTGGGTTAGATAATCTCCATTAATCTTTATCCCCTTGTGTTCCCAGCTCAGCGACTGAAAAACACCCTCCAATGTGGCATTAAAGAGCTTCGGAGATATGGTGTCACCTTGTCTCACTCCCTTTCCAATTTTTACGTGTGTTGTATTTTCAAACAGCCTAATCTTTGCACTTGCATTTTCATAGATGTTATTAATAATATTAATGTATGCATCTTCAATACCGCAGGTTTTCAGAGCCATTGTAACTGCTGATGGTTTCACCGAATCAAAGGCTTTTTCATAATCGATAAAAGCAATGCACAATGGAAGTTCATATTCCCTCGCTCTTTCAATTAGTTCTCTCAGCACGTGGATATGATCTATTGTGCTGTAGCCACTCCTGAATCCAGCTTGTTCTCTCGGTTGAGCCATGTCCAGTGTTACCTTCAAGCGGTGTGAAAGAACTTTAGTGAAGATTTTATAAACTACTGATAGGAGGCTGATAGGTCTGTAGTTTCCAAGATCCTCAATGTCACCTTTCTTATGTAGCAGGATCATTGTAGCGGTGTTCCAATCCTCAGGAATCTTTCCTTCATTAAGGCATCGAGTGAAAATTTGGGCGAGTACTGTTTCGATTTCTCCACTTGCTTCTTGTATGATGTCTACAGTAATTCCATCTTCTCCTGAAGCTTTTCCTCGCTTCATGTTCTTGATTGCATGAGCAACTTCTGCTGGAGGAACTCTGGTACTGGTATCTTTCATGATGTCTGGAGTACATGCATCATCCCTTTCATATAATTTGGAGTAGAAATCTTTCACTCTTGTCAAAATTTCGTCTCTATTTCTTGTCACAGAACCATCTTCTTTTCTCAGTGCCATAATCTGTTTTCTTCCCTTACTGAGATGTCCCTTTGCTATCTTTAGGCTTTGGTTGTTTTCAATTGCTTTCCTCACTAGTTCACAGTTGAATTTTCTTACGTCTTCAGTGATACTTTTTCGCACTGTCTTGCATAGCTCTATATATTCCACTTTGGAAGTCACATCTTCTTTAGTTGTCCTCATCTCTCTTCTTTTTTGCATCAACATTTTCGTTTTTCCTGATAATTTGTTTACATGCAACTTGTTCTTAGACCCAGCTAATTTTGTTGCTGTTTCCATAAGAGCTTTGGTTACTTTTCTGTTAACTTCAGAGATGTCCACTTCTTCCGATGTTAGGCCTTTTAAAGCAGAGAACCTATTCTTCAGTTCCAACTTGAAGGTATTATGGTGTTTTTTAAGGTTGGTTATGTCAATAGATTTTGTTTGTCTTATGAGCTTGCCACGTTCAAGTTTAGTGTTGAGGTGCATCTTACATCTCACCAATCTATGGTCACTACCTGTGTTGAACTTGTTTAGCACACTGCAGTCTTCTATGACGAATTTTTTGTTACACATAATAAAATCAATTTCATTTGTCTTCCCATTTGGATGTCTCCATGTCCATTTCCTGTGTGGCTTTTTCTTGAAGAAGGAGTTCAAGATGAAAAACCCTTCTGCCTCTGCAAACTCAACGAGAGTATTTCCACGCTGGTTTCTGTTGCCGTGACCGAATTTACCTACTGAAGTTTCATTCTGTTGCCGTTGCCGTATTTTTGCATTGAAATCTCCCATAATTATTTTCAAGTGCTGCTTACCTTTATTATTTAGATGACAAATTTCCTCATAAAATTCTTCAATTTCTTCTTCAGGATGACTTGTGGTGGGTGCATAAGTTTGAATAATCTGAGCCTGGTATCTTTTTGAGAGTTGGATAACAAGTCGTGCAGCTCTGTCAGAGGAACTTTCAACTTCTACAACTTTATCCTTCAGTTTCTTGTTTATTATAAATCCAACACCACTAGTTCTGCCAGTATCTGTCCCACGATAGTAGAAGGGATGTCCACTTTTCAGTTCGATGAGATCTTCTCCTTTTCTCCTTACCTCACTTAGCCCCACGATGTCCCACTTGATCCTTTGTGGTTCCTCTTCCAATTCAAGAAGCCTTGAATCAGAAGATAGGGAGCGTCCATTGTACGTAGCCAAGGTGAGCATCAGATGGCAGCCTAGTCCGGTCCTCCGGGGATTCTTAGCACCCTCTGCCTTCATGTCGCACTGGCCGCTGCCTTGGCCAGGTACATTCCAGCTGGCGGAGACTGAGGGCCAAGATTTAAGTTGTGGAATCATTTTGGAGGGGTTTGGCCATAACTCACCACGCTGGCCAAGCGGGTTGGTGAGTGTGGGATAGAATTTCCTCTAATCCCGATGGTATAGTTATACCGCTATTGGCGGTCGTCAGAGCCCCTTTAGTGGGAACAGGATGCACCACGAGAAGGCGGGGTTGACATTTGTCAAGGAGAGGCTGTGATGTTACGCATCACCTGACCTTACATATATATATATAATGCGATGTCTGCGTGCTACGCGAGTCGCACGGGCCTGTAAGCTTAATGGTTTCATCCTTGTATCTGTTGTTATGTGTCCAGTAAATCTGGCTTTGCTATCTAGTGTTCTTCTTGGTGTTGCATTTTGGGTGGCCAGCAGTGTGTAATCTGCGGAGACGTAAGTTTTGATTTGCTTATTGTTTTATATAATTGTATACACTTGTATATAATTGTAGATCAATGCATATCTCAAGGAATCAAATTAGTAAACTAAATCTTTTGATTAAATCTTCGAATGTCATGTCTTGTTCATGAAGCTTTTGGTTTTAATTCATTGGTTTTAACTAATTGTTTAGTTAATTGGAGGTTACTTTCCTGTTTTTTAAGACTCAAGCCGTAAATGTTTTAATATTATGGAATGATATTAGTATATGCCAATTACTTTTTGTGTTACATTCTGAGAAGATGTTTTTCATAACGCTGTTGTTGCTTGCATTACACTCATTCTTTACTATGCTGCTAATTCTGCTGCTATATTTTTGAAAATAATTTAAAAATAAAATAATATTTTTCAATATTTAAAAAAAAAAAATTTCAACCTGTAATTTTATAAAAATATGCAAAGATTTTATTTCCAAACGTTTATAAAAAAATATGAGAAATCAGCGCAGTTACTCAAACAAAGAACGAGAAGAACAAAATATAAATAGATAAATAAAGGCGCTGGATATTATACGTTTCTGTATTTTTATGTATTTTATTTTTGATAATTGTTTAAAACATTTACCACATATCACGAGAACATGTCAAGCATACTGGGCAGGCAATCAAGTTTCTTATCAAATGAGCAATGCTGAATATGGGCGGAGGGAGGGGGGGGAGTTTTTACCTATTTATTTATTAACTTTTTTGAAATAAATCACTTTGGCCTCAAAGGTAGAGCTTAGTCCATCTCCATATAAATTTCTATAAAGCAAAAGAACTCATTTTTTTTATTAGCACAGCACAGGATAGCCTGAGTAACCATTGTTTCTTTCAGGGCTTTTTGGCCGGGGGGGGGGGGGGGCAACTGGAGCCCTAGAAGGGGCAAGTTTTCCATTTGCTATAAATATATAATTTTAACTACTATATTATTATATATAGAAGTAATTACTGTATATCAAGCTCAGGGGCGCGTTTAGAGAGGGGCTTATCCCCCCCGCAGAATGTTTCATTTTTTTGTTTTTTGGTTAAAATGCGACTTACTTTAGAAAGTCGCATTTTTGTTTCCCTGAATAAGGAATTTCCATGAGTTATTATTTTCAAGAAGCACGTGTTATGCACCGTGGAGGAGAGGGGACTTCTCTTCTAGTTATTATTGTTTTCCTTAACTTATTTTGAAAAATTAATTTACAGTGCGAAATTTGATATAGGGGTTTGAGTATGTTATTTATTTTTCCATCGATGTTGTATTCTTCCAATACAATAAAATAGGAAATCTCTATTTATAATGTCAAATGCCTTTTATGATCTACGGATATAATTGCAAACAACAAATACTTTTCGGCATGTTATGTTGGGTTTTATTATCATTTGTTTTGTTCATTTTTTTATTCCTTTTATCCTTTGTTAATATCTTTTTCTATTCAGATTTTTTTCAAACTATGTGTGCTGCCTTGAGATCGCTTTGCATAAACTGTTCTAGTTTTGCCTCCCAATCTATTAACAGGGTTTTGTATAAAAGATCGTTGGCATAAATTTCCGTTAATAATACCCCCATATGCTGAATTTTACTAATTGCAATTCTTATTTTTGTATTCGAATTTTATTTAATATTTGTGCTATTTCTTTTATTTCAGTTTTAACTTTTTCCCAAGTGTTTACAATAATGTATTTGGAGTCCATTTATTAATATTTTTTCTTCGTCTTTAGGCTGTCTTATTAGAAAAAAAAAACCTTATTTCTTTCCTAATGTGCAATCGGAGCACGAGACTGAGCATCCACTGTTCTCCCTGCTAATTTAACGATAGTTGTGAGATATATGAATGTTATTAACCTCTAAAAATTCTTTGGTTAGAGTAATGCCATTTTGAGTGACTTGGCTGTTTACAAAGACGTAACCGGTCTAAAATTATGTCCTTGAGGCGTTATTTCCGTAATACCCTTCTGATTAGAGACAGAAAATTGCCAAGTGTCTAAGAGAGATATCTCTAAGTAAGAATATCTTGTAAGCCCTTAGAAGTAATAACCGTATTCCTATTTGGCTGACCTTGATAAGGAATAGTGAAGTTAAAATCACTAGCTATAAATTCAATGCCACCATGATTATTCATAAATTTGGGTAAAATAAAAAAACCGTGACGCTGCTGGAAGTTCACTGGAGCATAAGTTTTATGAAGAACAACAGTATATGCTGGTTATTCGGGATAGGCTCGATGATTAAAACCTGTCATTAATGGCCCATTCAAATCTTTTAACTCCACTCTGAAATTGTTGGGGTAAATTTTATAGTAGCTACCGCCGTATTCAGTAAGTCTTTATATAGTGGTAGTCCATAATGATAAAGATGCAAATTAAACTACTCCGAGCAAAAATCTCCCAAACTATTGGGAAATGATAAAAATTACATATTTAGAAACATGTAGAAATGTTTTTAAACATAAGCAATGAATAACAAAGAACTAAGGACCAATTGATATCACACGGGGAGGCGATGTCACTTGGTCCTTCGGCTTTTCCCCTAAAATCTCAGAGGATTAAAAGCTGATTAGGCATTTCAACTTCAGAAAAAAAAGTGTGTTTTCAGAGTACTTTGTGTATTTAATTTTGTTGTAATTTGGATGCAGTTAAATCAGAGAAAATGAAGCACACACGCTTTAAGTGCTGAAAGTCTATGTTTCTTAAACCGACTCCCTCCGCAGATAATGCATGGTCATCTTCCTTTGACATGGTTCTCTCGAACCAGCATTACCAGACTAACGATATTCGTCACGAACCGTCAGCCACGGAGTTTGGACGTCACCGGAAATTTTTTCATATTTTCCCCGAGCAGATGTTGCTTAAGCAGGTTGTGCCGTGAAAGCAACTTAACGAGAGCAGGCAGTTAGGCTTAACATGGCGGCTCGCGTTCGCTGCCGTTGCGAGTGAGTTTACTTTGGAGCGCTAAAAAGAAGTAAAGAAGCTTTCTATCTCAATTTTTTTGGGCGATGCTTCATTCCTCCGATCTGAAGTTTGTATCTATGCCATTTTTGGAAGATTCTGTCACAAAATAAAGTAGCACAGTAAGGGAGAAATTTACCAAGTTAGAGTCCATTGATACCGAATTTTTATGGACCTGCGGATGCTATTTTGATAACTTTTATATGGATAAGTAAATAACGTACTTCCTAGTGGGAAATACTGTACATAACGCCACACGACGAAAAACATAAGACGTATTATTACTTGGCGAAGTTCAAATTTTAATGTAAAGAATATTGAAAATGGACACATCTTGAACTACGTGGACGGCATATCGGACAAGAAATAATTATTTATATAAGTTCTGCATAGACAGTGAAATTCTACTTAACATGAACTTTTTAGAGCCTTCTTCCGATCATTTCAGCCCAACGCCTGAAATGATCGGACATCTATCGGATGTCCGCCTGAAATGATCGGAAGAAGGCTCTGAACGTTATGTTCGTGGTCTTAACGTTCGTGGTCAAATTTTCCTTTCAGGAGACAAAAAGTTAGATGTTTTACTTTATAAATGCTGTTTATGGAGTTCTGGAACAAGTGCAGTTTCAGGAAAAATGCTTTCCTGAAATTGCAGGTGTGTCACGGCAGACCGAAACAGCCGATGCTTTACCGTATGCGTGCGCGAATCGTATGAGAAATAATCATCAAACAATTAGAAAGGATTAGGAGAATGTCTAGAAAAAGCAAAATCACTGTGATGCTTACAAAACTAAGCGGCATATTGAAAATCCTGAAAAACACAAAATCACTTAGGGCACACTGCGACATCTATCGGATACGAAACGAACATTCGATAAAACTTGTCACCGGTGAATTGTTCTTTCACACAATAAAAGGCACCACATTCCCGGGAGGAAACGGCCCGTAATTGGAAGAAATACCTAACTTTCTTCACGAGAATTAACATGACATTTTTAAATGTTGCAGGTATTTTGTTTCTTGAAATTTTTATTATGTACTACCAAAATTGAATTAGTATTCTTTAGATTACAAATAATATCCATTTGAACTTCCTAAAAATTGAACAGCTTTTACTTTTTTATTGAAAAATTAAAATACTAATACTTACAACTTGGAGATGCATTAAATTTCGGCTATCCATTCGTGGATATGTTAAAAACGATGTCTATCTTTCGGTAGTCGTCCTGTTTCAAAATTCAAAAGTTGCGGCGGTGCCTCTTCCTATCTCGATGAGGTAGGTGGGCTCTTGGGCCTATTGAGGCGAGCATTTCGGCGACGGCAAAAAACGTCCGTTTTGTAAAGCAAAGGGGCAAGCTGATCCTTTAACGCCCTGACGTCGCGTTTTCTTGCGGTCGCGTCGTGTTCTAGAGAACGCCGAGCACCAAAAAGACGCTCAACTTTTTCAAGTACAAGTGGGACTATTTATGCAGACGTCGCGT
Source organism: Macrothele yani (assembly GCA_039090855.1). Lineage (NCBI taxonomy): Eukaryota > Metazoa > Arthropoda > Arachnida > Araneae > Macrothelidae > Macrothele > Macrothele yani. The sequence goes on along the minus strand of CM077031.1, from coordinate 79,382,421 downwards.
TTCGTGCCGTCGGCTTGTAATAAATCAACCTCCCCCGATCTGCAATCCAAGCGTCGCTGACAACCGGTCTGCAAAGTGTCCACTGTCCATCAGTGTTCATCGCCGTGGGATTACATTGTTATATTTTGTAAGAAGTGGATGATGTTGAAACAGAACGTTTTATAGATGTTATTAAAAATTAAAAAATCAATGGATCGAAGTGTGCACTCTATTTAACTCGAGAGTTCGAAGGATTGGATGTAAAAGAAAATATAGTCTTGGTTAGTACAAACTGTTATTATTATTGTTTAATCTTAATGTGATTTATTACTAGCTGTTAGCCCGTCGCTTTGCTGATGCTGTTTCAGATTTGAATTAAAAAAGTACACTATTGCGAATGATGCAACTGTACTTCTCTTTTAATTCATCCATCGTTCGAGTACGAAAATAATTGCTGTTTAAGGAATAGCTTTTTCATCTTTTATATGTAATGTGCATGTAAAAGGTGAGAGAGAAAAATCCGTGAGAGTCGAATTACAGTTATTTTACTTGTGACCATACCATGTATAACGAAGATATTAGATGCAACAAGAATAAAAAAAATTAATGTATCGGTTGGGGGTAGAAGACACGAAAGTACCCAAGACGTGCATCACTGCAAATTTTTAAGCCTCAAGTGTCTTAGTGGTGTTGGAAAAAAAAAAAAAGTTTTGCGTCTTTTACAAGAATTTTTACAAATTTGAACTGCCCTGGTAATGAAAATCGGAAATAAATCAAAATTTTTAATTGAAAAAGCAAAAATCAAAAATTTTGAGCATCATGTTCAAGTGTTTTGAAAGCACACATATTTTGAAACATTTTGAAAAAAATATTAAATTAATGAAATAACTGCTGAAAATGTTATTGTCTTCGACAACAGGTTGTGATATTTTGGGCTGATATCTATCTAACAGCCTTAAAATCTAGGTTACATACAGACTTTTTTGAAAAAAGTTAGTCTGCATTTTATTTCCAAACTTCAACGCCCGCTGGGGGAGGGGGGATAAGGAGTCTTTTCTATTCTCGTACTCTATGTTATTGTTACGTGCTTGTGCACCCATTGGATTTCTGGAAAGTCGGCGCCCATGGTCCGCAGTTTTATTCCAAAACAAAACGCAAAACATTAACAGGGTTCGCCAACGTAGAAAACCCCGTGGGGTTTTTCAAGCTGGGCCCAGTTGAAAAAAACACCTAAAAAGGGCCACCTGGGTTTTCTCAAAATGGATTCCATTTTTTTGCTTCTGCAAGTTTGTAAATTTAATGAGCACCCAATATAATGTTTTTTTTTTCACAAGTAATAATAATATGAATGATGATTTTTTCTCAGCGACGGATTTCCGGCTAGGCGCATTAGGCGCGCGCCTAGGGCCTCGCTGTTTCAGGGGCCCCGAAAACATATAATTGGATTTTCAGTTTTGGTTTTAACGGACCAAAGCAAATCAATTCTTAAAGCGAGTACTTTGTATTGTCAATTGATATTTTACTTTCTCATATTAATAATAACATATTTTTTCTTGCTGTTGTGATATTCCAAATTTTCGAGTTCTTATCGATGTACGTATTTTGAAAGTAACGGTTAAAATCATTTTGAGTTCCTTGTAGTGATTGGTAAAGAAGGTATTCACGCTTCCCACACTTTTCATTGTTTAAGGCGAATTCTTAACTGGCCTGCTCTGCTATACATTGCTTTCATGCTACTTCCAGCCAAAGAAACACATTTGTGTTGGAACCTTCCCACCTTCTTCCCGAGTTACGATGAGGAGCATTTGTAAAAACTTTTCTGATGATCGGGCGTGTTTGCTGTTCATAGTTTATTTCCTTCGTGGTAGGATATTGAAGAAAGAAATATTTCCCCCAGGATAACGCTTCTTAAGACAATCAAGTTCTTTCTCGACCCTAATCCCTTTAAACCATCTTAAACCTAAAGTGTTATTATTATTTAGGCTGTAAAAATAAAGAAATTTGAGAACATCACACTATCTCATTTCATAATGTTAAAAGTAATTTATATTGTATTGCAACAACATTTTCTCTTTACTTTCTGCTCCCTTGGGTTAATAATACTGATAATTATCACTTAATCTCACCTTTTCTATTCTTTAAAACGACTTAAAAGTAGCTTTTGAAAAAGCAATAAAAAGTTTTAAGGATACTCTTACTCAAATACCTACAGTTCCTACTTTTCCATTTATAAACAGGGTCTTTTGCATTTAATAGTCACTGACTACACAATCTGCCGTCGTCGAAGCCCGCGGCACGAAACGCCTGAATAAAAAGACAGGCAACGACGGCAAAAAACGCCTGCATAAAAGCACTCTTATCTGATGCAATGCGTACTCAAATGTTAGCAATTGCTTTGTTCCGAAAACAAAAGTTAAGGATTTTGAGTCTTAAAATCAGAAGACTTTGATGTAATAGTATAAGTGCGATAATTTTAAATGAACTATTTTTGTCTTATAAATGCAATTTCTTTAAACAGTATTTTGCTTACTACACTGAAGAGCAATTGAATTAGAGACACCTGGCGTTATGCAAATGTGGCGCTGGGAGCGGCCCTGTAAACGGAAACGAAATAACGTTTGCAGCATCGGACAATATAAGGAGTGATGCGACGGGAATCAGTAAGAGTCGGACGCAGTATGGGTAAGACGAAGGATCTAAGCGCATTTCATCGTGAGCAAATTGTCGGGTACCGACGATTGGGCCACTCCATCTCGGAAGTCGTGCAGACACTGGGATTTTCACGAGCCACTGTGTCACGGGTGCACCGTGAGTAAATCGAATCCGGTAAAACCATCCCAGCAAGGGCCAACTGCCGTGGACAACAGCGTGTGGATGAGCGGGGTCATCGTCGGCTAGCTCGCGTTATAACTGCGGATGTACGAGCCACAGTGCAAGAAATCACTCGACAATTTGACACTGGTGCACAAAAACGTGTAAGCAGTTAAACCATTCAGAACCATCTCCTCGCTATGAGGTACAGAAGCCATCATCCCACGAGGGTACCGCTGCTGACAGCACATCACAGGGTGCAAAGATTAGCATAAGCGCCGGAACATCGCCACTGGACCCTAGACATGTGCAATAATGTTGCCTGGACTGATGAGTCGAGATTCACGTTGGTGCATGCGGATGGCAGGATACGAGTAAGGCGCAAACCACGTGAAACGATGGATCCTTCTTGCCAGCAGGGTACTCTTCAAGCTGGTGGGGTTGGCATTCTCGTCTGGGGACTGTTGACGTGGACTGAAATGGGACCCCTGGTACGTGTGATATCTTCCCTCACAGGTCAACGTTACGGGGATATCTTGGACGATCATTTACTCCCGTTTCTGCGTCTTCAACATCCCACTGGGTACCTCATCCTGCAACAAGACAATGGACCGTGCCATCGCTCCCGAATTGTATCCGAATGGTTGGATGAACACTCCACCGACGTGACCTCACTTCCTTGGCCAGCTAGGTCACCTGACCTCAATCCCATCCAGCACATCTGGGATGCCATCGAGAGAGATGTTCGAGGCTCTGACCATCCTCCATCAAATCTTCGTGAGCTGTGGGAGCTTGTTCAGGGGTCGTGGATCCGTATGGCTTTCCAACGCTTCTGGTGCCTTGTCGAGTCCATCATCAGGGCTTTTGGCACTGATGATGCTATTGCTTACACTTTTGGCACTGCGTTCAAAAGTGTAAGCAATAGTTTCCTCCTTGTTTGAAGGGCTGGATTGTGTTTGTTAAAAAAATAGCTCTACAAGTTTAGGAACAATCCGCTGTTCTTACAGTAAAATATAATCTTTCTTCATTATGGTTTACTCCTGTCTGCTGATGTGCACGTCTTCTAAAGAGAAAATTGGGGATATGCATTCCATGAGCTCCCATCATATCAGAACCCGAAGCAACAACGGTTGGAAGAAATATCGGTAAATGTGTACTTTAGCGTCCAAAATTATTTCTTCACAAAAATTTAACTGTGTGGAAGAAGTGCTACGTACAATTTTTGAAGCATGCAAAATAATGGGGAAAGGAAAAAATATATATAGTATTTTGACATGAAGGGAACATTTTTCCGAAGAACTTACCTTGGAGTGCGAAGGTTCCGAAGAGTACGTGTGGTAAGCCTAAGATGACGGAGCGGCGACAGCGTGAAGGTTGAGTCCGGTGAATGGAAGCGCCGTTGAGAACGGCAAGTTACGGGCGGAAGAATACACAACGAAGCGGTTCAGCAGTACGTAGTCACCGAAGCGGGTTGTAGGAATACGCTGGAGGAAAGAGGTCTGTTTTATGATGCATTGTAATATTATTTTTTCAAGGGTAATTTTTCGAAATCGTAAGTACAAAATTCCCAAAAAGGCTTAAAATTTCATACCCCCCCCCCCAATTCGACACGAAGCTCTGGACCTCCCTGCCATAGTACGCTTCTGATTATAAGAATATTGTTTATTTTCAACAATACCCGTTTCACAAGGAAAAAAAAGGAGACGAACGATGGACGGAATAACAGCAGGACTACGAATGAGGTGCTTGAAGAAATCTCCGACCCCTTAATATCTCCGAAACCATAACCAAAACTTACGGTCAACCGGAACCAAAACTTCTTACTCAAAACTTCTGCCGCACATTATATCATTTACATTCCTTCATTTAATTACATTCCCAGACATTTTTACAATGAAAACAAAAACATTAAGCACATTTCTTTATTAATAATTAATGAAACATTTCTTAACTACTTCTTTTTGCACACGATTACACGACACATCACACTACTCCTAGACATACACCCAACTCTTGTTGTATTCTTCCGCGCAATCACTAGCAACTATACTTTCTTCTGACGCACCATCGTATCCGCACACAAGTTCTTCGGAAAAAAAAATTTCCTTTCATGTAAAAATACTTTATTTTTTTCACCTTTCCCCACTATTTTGCATGCTTACAAAATTGTACGTATAACTTTTCCCACACAGTTATATTTTTCCGACGAAATAATTTAGGACGCTAAAGTACACATAAAAAAATGTAAATGCCGACCTCAGAAATTTTCTCAACCCGTTTGGGTACTTCTGATTAAGGGGCGTTCTCTCCTGCGAATAGGGCGCTATCTAACGGGGTAATGAACAGCTCACCGGTGACACGTTTTATGGAATGTTTGTTTTGTATCTGACAGATGTCACAGTGTGCCCGAAAGGATTTTGCTCATTGACAGATAAAGTCCATCTTTTACATAACATCTGTCCGTTAATTTTGTAAACATCACAGCGATTTTACTTTTTCCTCCCAATCCTTTCTAACTATTTGATGATTATTTCTCACACAGTTCGCTCACTCACATATTGAACAGAACTCAATGTATAGTATACTAATAAATAGTTTCAGTGGGTGTATACTATTTATACTGGTAATAGTGTAAATAGTATGCACATACTGAACGTGCAACAGAACTCCATAAATAGTATTTATAAAATAAAACATCTACTTTATTTCTCCCAAAAGGAAAATTCGTACCACGAACTTCGGTATGCCTTTCGTTATTTCTCGCTGGACGGCCTCTAATTGGAAGAAATATCGAAAAGTTTCCATAACTGTAGCATTTGACAGTTTTTCAACTGTGCTCGTATTCTTTTGGTGAATATTATTTAAAAACAAATTAATGTTCACCAACAGAATATTTCCTTGTTCATTTGATGATGAGCATTTACAACTGCGTTTTAAAACACACGTCGAAATCTCGTAGTCAATGTTTTCCCCCTCCCCCACCCTTTTTTAAACTTTCCACCTGGCAATGGAAGAGACGTGTTCCTTCCAAGGAGGATAGAAGTAAGAGGAGCTGGCAACAGCCCCTCTCCCTGTGCTTCTGGCGTGACGTCACTTTTTATCAGCTGACTACGCCAATGCGCCCAACCTAAGAATCTCCTGTATATCTCTATGGGGAAATCGCGATTTTGAACGGGTTTTGCAGACCCTTACTCTAACCATACAAGCATGAAAAAAATTGAGGCTAAAATATTCATTCCCATAATAAAAAATTTCCAGAAAAAAACAGGAAAATATGTGTTGGTATTTCTTTAAAAAATTGAACAAAATAATGATTTTTTGAGCGGAAGTGCATAGTGCGCATGGTTACTTACTGACAATGTGCAAGTCATCATCATCATTGTCAACCATTATCAATCCACTGCTGGACGAAGGTCTCCCTAAGTTTCCTCCACAACGGTCTGTCTTGTGCCAGTCTCCTCCATGTCACTCCCGCATACTTTCGAATTTCATCCACCCATCTTCCATGTGGTCTTCTTCTGGGTCTTTTCCTGTCCCTTGGAATCCAATCTAAAATTTCGGCTGTCCATCGATGGTCTGTCCTTCTGGCAGTATGTCCAGCCCATTGCCATTTCAGGGATTTAACTCTGATCATGATGTCTTCCACTCTTGTCATTTTTCGGATCCACGTGTTCCTCTTCTTATCTCTCCTGGTTACACCAAGCATGCACCTCTCCATGCTACTTTGAGTTGTCTGCAGCCTTTGTATGTCTCTTTTAGCTAAGGTCCACGTCTCTGCACCATACGTAAGCACTGGAAGGATGCATTGATCAAACACTTTTCTTTTAAGACATAATGGCATATTGCTCTTGAAAATTATGCTGTTTCTTCCAAAAGCTCTCCAGGCAAGTTTTGTACGCCGATTAATTTCTTCATCAATGTGACCCTCACTTGATATCTGCTGTCCAAGATAAACATACGTGTCTGTTATCTCCAGCTTTTCACCATCAATCAATAAATCTTCATTTCTTCTAAAAGCATTGAACATCACTTTTGTCTTCTGAAAGTTCATTTTAAATCCCACTTCTTTACTCTTGTCAGCAAGTTCCTGGATCATACTCTGCAGCTCTGATGGGGTAGTTGCAAAAATGACTATGTCATCAGCAAAACGAAGGTGGGTTAGATAATCTCCATTAAAGCAAAACGAAGGTGGGTTAGATAATCTCCATTAATCTTTATCCCTTTGTATTCCCAGTTCAGTGATTGAAGGACATTTTCTAATGTGGCATTAAAGAGCTTCGGAGATATGGTGTCACCTTGTCTCACTCCTTTTCCAATTTTTATGTGTGTTGTATTTTCAAACAGCCGAATCTTTGCACTTGCATTTTCATAGATGTTATTAATAATATTAATGTATGCATCTTCAATACCACAGGATTTCAGAGCCATTGCAACTGCTGATGGTTTCACCGAATCAAAGGCTTTTTCATAATCGATAAAAGCCATGCACAATGGAAGTTCATATTCCCTCGCTCTTTCAATTAGTTCTCTCAGTACGTGGATATGATCTATTGTGCTGTAGCCACTCCTGAATCCAGCTTGTTCTCTCGGTTGAGCCATGTCCAGTGTCACCTTCAAGCGGTGTGAAAGAACTTTAGTGAAGATTTTATAAACCACTGATAGGAGGCTGATAGGTCTGTAGTTCCTGAGATCCTCAATGTCACCTTTTTTATGTAGCAAGATCATTGTAGCGTTGTTCCAATCCTCCGGAATCTTCCCTTCATTAAGGCATCGAGTGAAAATTTGGGCGAGTACTGTTTCGATTGCTCCACTTGCTTCTTGTATGATGTCTACAGTAATTCCATCTTCTCCTGGAGCTTTTCCCCGCTTCATGTTCTTGATTGCATGTGCAACTTCTGCTGGAAGGACTGGAAGAACTCTGGTACTGGTACCTTTCATGATGTCTGGAGTACATGTATCATCCCTTTCATATAATTTGGAGTAGAAATCTTTCACTCTTGTCAAAATTTCGCCTCTATTTCTTGTTACAGAACCATCTTCTTTTCTCAGTGCCATAATCTGTTTTTTCCCCTTACTGAGATGTCCCTTTGCTATCTTTAGGCTTTGGTTGTTTTCAATTGCTTTCCTTACTAGTTCACAGTTGAATTTCCTTACGTCTTCAGTGATACTTTTTCGTACTGTCTTGCATAGCTCTATATGAAAAAGTATCACTGAAGACGTAAGGAAATTCAACTGTGAACTAGTAAGGAAAGCAATTGAAAACAACCAAAGCCTAAAGATAGCAAGGGGACAAATATTCCTTCTTTCCATCCTTGGTTTGCATGCGCTAAGCAAAACTGCTTAAGCCACAGGAAGGGACGTCACGTCACCGAACTCCCGCAGGGCAGACTCCCAATACCTCAGAGGACAGAAACAGCTGATCTATTTCACCTCCTCTTCTTCTAACCTCCTTGGTTCCTTGCACGTATGATTACTTCACGGACTCCCCCCCTCTCCAAAAAATTTTGCTGTAGTCTGTTTTCCTGCAACAAACTAAAGACAGGGATGCATTTCAAGAGAAGCAATGGGGATTGTGGATGGGACTGTGGTGTACTACAAACTCTATCCATTACTTCCTGCTTAAAGGAACAGTAAACTCATTTCGGGCATTTTTTTTTCTTCGCGCGAAAATGTAATGTCGAAAGAGACATGTAAACTGGCGCAATCAGAAATGCTTTATCGTAAGTAGTTCTCCTGCTAGAGTGTTTTTTAGAGTTAGCAGTGACGTCACACTATCGGACGCTCAGCGAGCGGAGAGCTCCGGTCGGTGCTTTTTACCGTTTTGTGCAGCGCAGTCGATCTCATCAATCAGTAAAATGGCTAGTGTAAATTCTTATTCATTTGAACCACGATATTCAGCCGTTACAGTGCGAATGTTTAACAAGAAATGTGAAAATAAATTCGAAGGTAGAAAAGGTAATCTTGACTGGTGCCAATGTGATGACTGCGAGAGAATGGCAATAGACGCTGAGTGTTTGTGTTGAAACGAGAATGATAAGATGCTGAAAATAAAAGGTAGTGTCCAATGTATAATAAACCACGAATCATTCGATATTGTTGTTTTAAACATCTACACCTTACAGGCAAGTCGTTATCAAATGATTCTTCGGGCTGAAAAAAACGAGAAAAAAATATGAACTTGTATGTAGCAAACTATGGAGACACGTTGCATACAAACAATTCGTATATTGGGTGAATGCTTGGATACCTGTAGGGCGAAAAATCAGAAAAGTAATCCCTTCTTGTGTTGTTAGAATGTTTTACTGAACCTGATGAACAACAGTATTCTGGTTTTGTTTGATGCTCTGGAAATGGCACAGACTATCACTAAAGATTTCTCGGCTAAGTCGGAATTTGTCATTTTCTTGTAGGACTGCCGCCCACAGTGAGTAGAGTTTAGGTCCCAGCCACCAACAGCGAGATCGCCTTTTGGGCAGGACACAGAAGCGGAAGGAATGAGAGCAAGTCTAACGACTTTGACAGACCAGTTTGTAGTGAGATTAGAGTACAGTAGATGGCGCCACCATACAAGTACGTTATTGCACATAGAGGGGTGAAAGGATACCCATTTAACCAGTGGGTCCGATATTAATAGCAAATCACACCATCTCTGAAACATCAGCCCAGGTTCCAACCTGAACTGCTATCTACTAAGCCATCCGCGGCTCAAGATTTGTCGGCTACTGTTATATACGATTATATAAAGGTATTATTCATTGAACTCAGTGCATATATATTTTTTAAGTTTTTCCTATTGTCATGGGAGAAACAATTTTATGAATATTTCTCGTAGCCCAAGTGCAAAGTCCTTAAACCTCCGTTCCACGAAAATAAAAATACCGCAATAGTTGAACATGATATGGAAAACAAGAAGAACAATATGAAATAGAAATAATAGTTAAATAAAAAAGCAGTTTATCTAACTGTTTTTTCTGCTGTTACTGTATGGCAGATTAGTCAGAGATAGAAATTTTTCTACCAGCAGTTCAGCATCTCCATTACACGTTTGAGCTGACCACCAGAAATGGTTGGTTATACTGGTCCGCCATGCTTCTAGTAAAGGAGCTTTCTTTTCAGCAGCTTTTCGATTTTTAGACAAACTTTTGGCCATGTTATGTTCAATATGGGATACTTTTTCTTCATGAAGGCATGAATGCTTCTATGTCTATTTGATAAAAAACTGGTATCTTTATTTCTTCATAGAGGCCTGAGAATAATAAATCGCACGCATTATTTTCTAAGTCCCCGTCAAAAACACCTTTTTGGACGACAATAAAAACTACAATATTTCCCTCGCGAATATTCACATGGAACACGTGCAGTATTTCGCGCAAAAACCTGGCGAATCAAACTGTCCATGTCCGCTCACCCAAATTTCGGAATCGCACAATTTCAAATCATCAGTAACTTGTTTTTTAATACTGTGCTACGTAAATTTGATTATTGGCCCAACTAAAAATTTCACCACTTTGTAAAGAGTAGTTACTGAGTGCTTGTATACTAAGGGTTTCAGCGAAATTCGTAAACTGCTTAAAATTAACTGTAATTTGCAGCAGAAAGTTTGACTAATGAACAGGACACGTGCAACACAAGGAGAGAAATTTCTGACACTAATTACCTCGTACTTTCCCTGGCAACCCCTAACGCGCCCGCTGCTGTGAGAAGTGGTCTGACTGACCGCTTGTCTCAAATCTAACTAGAAAGACAGGCTCCGGTGCCGAGACGAGCTACGGAGGTCACGTGACCACGGTAGTGCTGTTGTCGTCAGCCTCTGCGTTGATTTTTGAGTCAACGAGCAAGGAGATTTGAAGCTGCGTTTTTGATGTTCAAAAACGAACCATAAGAGAATAAATTAAACGTTTAAAAAGACCAGAATTAAAATTAATCAGTCCAGTTTTTTACTGAAGTGAATTATTTAATACTTCCTATCTTGACAAACTTTCACTTCACTGAATTAATAATCCCGTATTTTTTTCGGTGAAAACAAATTTGATTTTTTTTTCGGTGCGTAAATACAGCTATAGCACGCACTACACACAAGTACACAATTTATAAACGATTTTCCCTTAAAAATATATACGCTAAAAATTATTCGCCTTCCGCCACTATAAAGTTGAAAATAAAAGTTTCCCATTTCGATCTTGAAGTTCGCCATAGGTATGCTGGAAAATTATGAGAATCATGATTTTTTAAGGACTTTTTATGACTAATATACATCATTTTCCAGGTTTGATTTTTTTAAATTTTTACCATATGTATTATAAATATATGCATTTATTGTAATAATTAATATAGAAAGAAAAAGTTACCTCAATAACTGTGAAACAGCTAAGATTGATTCTCCACCACCCACTTATTTTTTCTCTGCACAATGAGTTTATTATTGTTGCATTCTTATTTTACTTAGTAATATCATAAACCGAAAAAAACAAAACATCAATTATGATTAATAACTTTTAGTAAACACTTTAAGATTTATTAAGCTTTCTTTATTAACTGAACCAGTTCATCCAATTTTTTTTTTCTTTTTTTTTTTTTTTTTTTTTTTTTTCTGTTCCTAAAACTGTTTGACTTTGTAATGAGCTATGAATTCCCTGTATTTTCTTTTGAGCAGTCAGTATTTTCCATAAGGCTTGCTATAGTGTTCCCTCCTGGCTGTGGAATCCTTGAAACGCCAATAGAGTGAAGAAAATAACTCGTTTAAATTCTATTCAAAAACCTTTTACACTGTCTTGAAATGCACCATTGACAATATGTAGTCCGCAACTTCGAATGTCAATGTATCCATTGAATCCTCACGTAGCTGATTTTGCAGCACGTCGTAGAACTTCGAGTTGACAGCTGGACCATCCATAGACACCTGGATTAGCTTTCTCAAGCTTTAGCTTTTCAACACAAAAATTAAAGTTTTCCAAACCGATGTCAGCTGGTGCACACTTTAAACATTTTGATCCATAGTACCTAGTAATAACTTTATGATAAACTATGAAAGAACAAGAATATCCATTTGTTTGCATTGAGTTTTCCTATTTAAACTCTTGTCAAATAACAGAACAAATTCATCATGATTTACATATTCTGTTAACAAAAACAGAAAATATGGTGAAATAGCATAACAACAAAGATGTGCATTTTTATTTTCACCATATGTCTTTTGCTATACGGCTGTCAGGAAATATGGCAAAAAAAGTTTGTCTTTTGTTTGCACGAGTTATATGCAGAGTAGCAAAATGTAGATGTACGAGCGCATGCTCTACGCTGATAGTTTCCAAATCGTTAGCGGATTTTGCCGATAGTGTTTGCTGGTAGATTAAAAACAATGAAAATGTTATTTACAGCATTTAAAACACTTACTCAAGAATTTACTAATATTAATATACTTAATTTGATTTTAACTTGAAAAACTTTCAATTCTTTTGTTTATACAGACATTTCTGGCCTCTGGATTTCATTGAGACCTGGTTCTCAATGTATAAGCCCTGTATCAAAAGTTTTGTTTACACAAAAACAGTTTCAATTTTATTGCCAGGTTCTTCTTAAAGTTGCCAGTTATTAAAATCTTTTTCTTATGTATTTTGTAAGTCTACTAGTTTTGAATTAAGCTGGTGAAAATGCTATTTATAATTTTTGAAGGTTCATTAATGGAAGTGTTTTTCTGGGTATAAAAACTTTCTTTAATTAGTCTCTTGATTTTATGAGGTTTATAGTAAAATATTTTAATGTTTTACCATAAGTTCCATTTCACACATATTGCAGCACCTTCAACTGTAATGTACTTATTTTGGCCTCATCGGAATCTGTAATGTTCTAGTAATTATTTAATGTTTTATTAATTTTTCTTTAAATTATGTAATTCTATTTTTATCATGGTTTGTGCTTCGCTGGTTTGCAGCAAGTTTTCCGTTTCAGGGGTTGTGTACGCAGATACATTTTATTTTTATACAACTCTGGTTATATGAATAGTTGCTATATATAAGTTTCATAGCCCACAGCACCTCTGATATCAGATATTCCGTGTGGGGTCACAAAAGCTCCCACATTTGTATTGCTTCAGCTTGAAGCTTAAGTTTCTTTTCATGAGCTTTACGGTGGGAGACAGCTTTTCCACGTGGCATTGCACTTTCATGTAATCACTAATGGTGGTACGTGTAGAAATAGCAGCATTTGCACATTTATCAAGTTCCAAATGTATTTTACCTTTCATGCAGCTTTTCAATCCAGATACACCCATGTTGGAAATATCAAAGTTTCTCTAACCAAACTTCTTGGAATACACGTTTTCCAGTTATACTCCAAAAGAAGGAATAAAATAATCCATAACCAACGATCGAACAACAAACCACAACCTTGTTGTTTAATGAACAAAGTAACAAACGTGAGTAATAGAATGGAAAACACAAACAGGTGAACACGAACAAGCAATAAAATATGGAGCTCAAAGATTAAAGTACCTAACCAGCGTTTCTCAGGACACGTAACAGCGCGAGCGGTATTGGTTATTAAGCCCACATGGCCACTGCTAGACGCTGAAGCTTCAGCGGTGGAGACATACTTTTAACGGAGAGTGCTCCCGCGTACACCCATAATACATTTTGCAAGTCTATGAAAGATGTTCCCATTGACTATTTCATCTCACTTCATAGTTGTACACATAATTCATGCTAATCAGTCACTGCTCACAGAATTTATGCGTTTTGATTAGTTTTTGATAATAAAAAAAAATCAACTTACCTTCAGGCGGCTGTCTTCCAATTTTCTGGGACATGAAGCAAGAAATACTATCAAAAAGAGACAGATGGGCACAATTTTTACATATGTGCCACAAATGCCTATTTCAAATAGTTTCAAAGAAGGCAGGTGCTGGTCATCACTAGCTGCAACTGTATTCAGCTTCAGAATATTTCCCCAACTTTATGTTTTTCCTTATCAGGTTGTAGGAACCTGCATCATCAAAATTTGCCACACACACACACACACACACACACAGCAATTTTATTTTATAAAACACTAACCATGTGAAAAATCAAGGTTGGTAACAAAGACATTTGACAATGCGTTCCCAAACACTCCAGCATTAAAATTACAATTTTACCACTAGCTAACACTTTAATACTAACCTGCAATTTCATTTACAATAAAAACACATACTAACTTTTCAATTTTTTAATTTTTCTAGCAGTACATTTATCACTATCTCTAAAATAATTCCTAACTTTAATTAAATTATTAATCATAATTTTGCTCGAACGCAAACATATGCCTTCTAATACACTACGAAGGTTTTTTTTACAGATGCATTGATCTGTTAATCGGCATAAAAAAATATCATGCTGTGAAAGTTTAATAGCACTCAGTTTGTACAACAGGGAGAGTTGATTTTGAACACTGTAAAACTTTTCAGCAAAGGACTCTATTTTTTTTAAAACATGCCAGACTACAGCAGTAGCATATAAAGCACACTCAGTAGGAACAATTAACTTACCTCTGTCTAATTCTTTATTTAATCAATTCACAAGGTACTGAGGAAACTTCAATATCAATTTCTTTATCAGACTGTAACCAAAATGTGCACTCAATGCATTTACCTAATTGTAACTGTTTCCTAACTGTAAAACCACAAATGTATGTTAAATTTATTAAAATATCATTGGGCACACTCTCTAATGTGAAATATTCATCCAACACATTAAGAAAGGGAGATACATCAACATTGTAAGTGCAGTCTTCTTTACAAGGAAGTAGAGTTTTCAAGTGTACATTACCATTGAGGGAACTTAAAAGTACCATACTTTTGAGCCTTAGTTTCCGCTCACTTTCAAGAAGCTGCACAAAGCTTATATAATAATTTGCTCCACTCAGCTGCCTGTAGTTTCCAAACCTACCTTCCAAATCGTCATTCTGGAACTTCCCAAGTAACAGATAATCAACTTTATACATTTTAAAAAGATAGGGTACAAGTTCTATAAGAGTATCAGTAGTTGTAATTAATGACTGAAATGTTTGTGCAGTTAAAGCATCGGCAATGGGGACCGTGGTCCTCCATTTTTTTAACCACAAAGACATGGATTTAAAAAAATTTAATTGAAAATCTTCATTCTCTCTAATTGGTTCCCTATATTTATCATTAAATCGCTTACTTTCAAATGCACTCTGCACATTTGCTATTTTCCACCATGTAGAAAAAATCTCTATAAACTGACAAGTTGCCTCATAACCAGGGAACATGGCATGCTTACTTGTTGCAATGCACTTTAGAGCGGCAATATTTTTTTCATTTATTATTCGCATAGCAAATTTCACATTTTGCTTTTGTACACTTGAAGGATACAAAACTTTAGCAGACAAAAGATGACCATATTTAGCAAGAGAATTTTTTTCTAATTCATATAATAATTCTAGATGTTTATATTGAGCTTTTAAAAGCAAATCATTATTGACCATATCCGGAAATATGATGCAACGATTCTCACCTTTTTTTGTTATCCAGTTATTCCTAATACACTTAATTATATGAACAGAATCAAATATAAAAAACAATAACCTGGAACTGTCAACAGGGTGAATAATACTTGGTTGCAGAATTTTGTTAGGGGTTAAAAGTTCAAATGCTTTCCTATTAATTGCATTAATATCAGAAATCAAGGAAAAAACTTGAAAGCCAACCTTTTCAATTTCAACAATTACATTCAAAATCATCAATTTTAACTGTTCAGATGTTAAACTGTGAACAGGTGTAATACTTACCATATATTTTGAAAACAAAGCTGAAATCATAAAGACTTGTGCAGTTTTTGCAGTTTCGCTGACATCAAACTGGCTACTACCAAATATTGATCCACCTTTGAAACGCATTTGTGGTTCAATGTATATTTCATCTAATAACAAGTTCACAACAAGCTCGTGTTGTTTTAAGTGTTGAATTTTACTTTTCAAATAGGTAACACTTCCTTGAAGAGTACTGCCTGAAATGGAAAATCTGTTAATTAGTTTTTGCAAGTTACGGGGATGTGGAAGGTACAAACATTTACTTTTGTAGAGGGCACAGTACGTTGAAGAAGAGTGGACATATATCGAAGATGCTAGAACCATAGTATTATTGCTATAATTTCTTCGGTTTTTTGGCATTTGGTGAATTTTTAACTGTTCACAAAAAAACTGTAATTGAGGTGAATCAGAAGACTGCAATGCGACAATAGCTGAATCTACAACATTTACTTCATCCTGCGTAGCTGTTTGTTTTTCAACAAATGCTACCAATTCATAAAAACCATTTAGAGAATTCAAAACCTTCAAACTCTTAGGCAACCTGTTTTTACTAATCTTAATCTTACCTGCATAAATTTCAAATTCAAGATCATTAAATACAACAATGGATCCTGCAAGACAAGGTAAAGAACATTTAAAATCAACATAACAAAAAATAGTTACTTACAACTGTCTATGTCTTCGAATACCATTCACTGGAAACAGAAAGAAAGGGACGTCATATTGTGCAGAAGCACGACGACCTCTCTCCCATTACGAACTTTTGTTGCCCAGCAACACCAACACGCTTGTTTCCCCGCTCCCATGTATAAACATGGGATCGGTTCCACCGGTGTTTCACACACGCCCCGATACACACACCACGGTTCCACAAGCAAGGACACTCACACCCCCGACGCAACACCATACAAACCGACGGCGGAGTCTCCTAGAACGACGGAGAGACAAGGCCCTTCGAAACGTTCATGTAGGAGGAAATTCCTCCTTCGGAGGAGACCCCGTGACAAAGTCACCCAACGGATGACAACATCAGAGGAGGCAACGGCGGAGAGCAACACGCATCTCCAAAAACGAGGAAGCCTCCCCTAAAGCCCCGACGCAACACCATACATACCGACGGCGGAGTCTCCTAGAACGACGAAGGGACAAGGCCCTTCGAAACGTTCATGTAGGAGGAAATTCCTCCTTCGGAGGAGACCCAGTGACATAGCCACCCAAAGGATGACAACATCAGAGGAGGCAACGGCGGAGAGCAACAGGCATCTCCAGAAACGAGGAAGCCTCCCCCTAAAGACACACACACAGAACCGGCACACGCCAGACACACACCAGACAACAACAAAAAACTCCCCAAGGCATCCGCTCCACAAAAAAAAAAAAAAAAAAAAAACACGCATACACATACAAATAAATAAAACACTCTCGCAAGCAACACCCCCGAAGCACAGCACACCGAACGCGGAAACCGGGGGTCCGGAAACCGAAGCTGGATCCAAACCGCAAAGCAGAAGTGGCTGAAACGAAACAAAAGCACCGAATCGACCGATAGGGGGTCCGGAAAACGGCGTCTCCGGAGCCCCCACGCTCGATCCGAGAAGTTAGTAGAACACACAAAATATGTATCAACGAAACAAAACATCAACCAAAAATTCAAAAGGATCCGGTAATGCAGGATTGCAAGCCGAAACAAGGGGGTGGGAGGGGTTAAGTTCTCCAGTGGAAGAAGTACTTTTCCCTAGTACCGGTAACAATCCGAGGCCAGAAGACCCACCGATACCTGAAGGCACGGTCCGAAAGGGAGTGGGCGTCAAGTTCAACCCTGTTCCGGATCTCGCACTTGACCTGCCAGGCAACTTTCATAGGGCTGAATCCCACATTACCGTGATTACAATAAAGAACTCTGTTCCTCTCTCTCCAGATTTTGTACGTCGTCTCCGTAATGATGAGTCTCCAGACATCCCTTCCCGCTTTGGGACCGGGATACTGGTAGAAAACATGCTGAGGCATAAACTGCTGAGGGCGGCCGGCCCAATCCCAGACCAACCGCCAAACCTGCACAGCCATAGGGCAACTAAAAAACAAGTGGTGTCTATCTTCGATAAGATTGCAGGAAAGACACCTGTCAGTGACAGCACCACCCCACCTGCACTGCCGTTTCCTCGTAGGAAGGACATCATGCGCCAAACGTAACTTAAAGTCCCGTTTTTGCAATCAACCCCAGCAGCATGGACACACATCCACGCCTCCCTCTTATCGAAGTTAACAACATTGAACTCAATGATCTTCTCCCTGGGTCTAGGAAGGATATGAAAGTACATCTGCTTCAAGTTATTCCCGTTCCGGTTGGCCTCCGCAAGGGCCTGAAGGTGCCCACCAAGCTTGTAATACTTATGGGTAGTTTCCCTGCGGGGCCCGAAAAAACGATAGCCAGGCAAGAACTTGTCCGCGGATAATCCAGTCAAAAAAGACACAAAGTTCTTACACGGATGAGAGGAGTTAAGAGCCCCTTTAGTACTACGAAACTGGAGTGCGCTGAACCAAGAGGAAAGGTGTTTAACCTCTAAACCGCCTTCCTCCCTAGGACAAAAAAGGGCGGCTCTGGCTATCGCCTCAACGGCCTTACCAGCCCAGATGAAGGCAAAAATCTCCCTCTCCAATAACCTCAGAAGACTCCGAGGGGGTGACTCAAGCTCTCCGGCAAAAGCACACTTTGACACCAAGAGGGCATTGGCCAACTTAGCACGATTAGTCATTGAAATATGAAGCTTCTGCCACCTATCCCTTTCTTTCCGCACGTTTGAGAGGATGTCCCTCCAAGTTTTCTTATGAACACCGTCTTTATCGAAAAGGATACCCAGTATCCTGACGGGTCCATCGGTCACCTCCAGCCCATGAACGGCAGTGCAATCCCATCTTCCCCAGAGCACCAGACTGGACTTATCATCATTCAGCTTAGCACCGGTGGCCCCACAGTACCCCGCGAAGACCTCCCGGACCTTAGTCAGACTTCTTTCCGAGTCCACAAAGAAGGTGACATCATCAGCATACGCCAAGTACTTCATGGAGTACGCACAACCAGGCACAGGAACCCCTTTGATGTTCGGGTGCGCCAGAACCTTCCTCAGCATGGTCTCGATGACCAAAACAAACAACAATGGAGAGAGAGGGCAGCCTTGTCTCACTCCTCTTCCAACCTCAAAGAGGGGAGAAAGACGGCCAGAAACAATAACTCTCCCATTGAGGTCTCTATACAACGAGTCCACAGCCCTTCGGAATATTTCACCAAAGCCGTGAGCTTCCAGCAACTTCCTGATAAAATCGTGGGAGACCCGATCAAAGGCTTTGCTTTGATCCGCAGAAAACATTCCCAGCTTAAGATCTCTTTCGGTAACGTAAGTGACCAAGTCTCTTACGCACCTGATGTTGTGAAACATTTGTCTCCCACGTATACTGCAGGTCTGACCAACACCAACCAGCTTCTCCGCAACCCGCAATAGCCTAGCATTGATGATTTTTGCCATGATCTTGTAATCAATTGTAGACAGAGACACTGGTCTCCACCCACCAAGATCCCTGGCAGGATTTTCCGGGGTCTTACAAAGCAGAGTAACAATACTGGTTCTCATAGTTTCAGTCATGATTCCTCTATTCACAATGTGGTTGTAAATTCTACAAAGCCACGGAGCCAGAATATTGGAAAATTTCTTATAGAACTCGGCCGGCAAGCCATCAATACCAGGAGACTTGTTAAGCTTGAGATCCAGGATCGCAGTCTTGACCTCATTATCAGTAAACTCCCTTTCCACGAGATTCCTATCCTCCTGCGCAAGAACCGGCGTGCCTTCCAACCAGGCATCCATAACATCAGAGGCCACAGCTTCCTTGCTGAACAACTCACCGTAATAGTCCGCGGCTGCCTTCAGAATGACGGGGAGATCCCTGACTTCCCTGTTGCCGATATCAAGACATTGGAGGTTCTCCCTAACTCTCTCAGCCTCCATCTTCCTGAAAATGTAGTTTATGTCACTCTCCTGCCGGAGCACTTCGAGGGAGCCGGTCAATTTGACCGCCGAACCCTCTTCCTTAAAAAAATGACTGATCCTACTTCTAACGTTATTAATCAGAGAGGAATTACAACCTCCTTCCTCTCCACGAATCGCCGCATTCAGGATATTCATTAAAATCATGTGACGATTCCTCCTTTCCATGGCAGCCAGCCTACCTTTTTTCATAAGGTAATCCTTAATCTCATTTTTAACCCTCTCCCACACGCCGCACTCATCGTCCGTAATCGTGGCTATCCCAGCGTTCAAAATAGAACGAAGGTGCATCAGCGTTTCTTCGTCTTCTAACATGGAGACGTTCATTCGCCAGGGGTAGCACCCCTCTCTCTCGGAACCGGGACACAGACATTCATCATGACGGCCGAGTGGTCAGAAATGTACCTCACAGGGGAGTTAGGGCTGAAAATTTCAACTTTGTCAATCCAATCAATCTTGGAGACTAGAAACATATCAATGCGGGACGCACTGGTCCCTCTGTGCCAAGTGTAGCCTGGCTCTCTAGGGTTAAGAGTTCTCCAGACATCGTAAAGACCCTGAGTGTCCAGAATAGCTTTAATCACGTTCTCATAGGCTTCAGACCACCTACCATCGCCCGCCCTATCAAGGTGACTATCGATGACGGCATTAAAGTCTCCGCCGACAATCAAGACGTCCTCCGAACTCCTAAGGAAAAACGGGAGCTGGTTGTAGAACGACCGTTTGTCTTTGTTTTCAAGATAATGCGTAATCAGCTCCCGAGAGCAATTAATTTTTCTTTTCTCCAAATACTTGCTGTGAACTAAAAGACTTTGCTTTATAGCATTCTCAAAGTGAGATTCTTCCACATCTGCAAGCCTTCGAGTTGTACTAGGTGCAGCAGTTAAATAATGTGGTGCATTAGGGAATATTGTGGGCACAGACCCATCCCGCAGTGCTGGCACCTGCCGCTCAAATTCTTTTAACTCTCCATTGACAACCAGTTTGTAGACACGAATTACACACGATTCATGAAAATGCTTTATACAAACAACTGGATTTTTCTTACCTGTAAGATCTGTGGGAATCTTTCTAAGCCACTGACTCCTTAGGGGTTCTTTCTTTGGCAACTGAAACGTAGAGACCTTTTCATTCTGGCTTCTATAGTTTGATTTGCAACCAAATACACTACAAGTTCTGGGCATGATCTGTTTTTGTATTTGGGCTTCAATTTATCAATCTGTTGTTTACAAAGAAAAAAAAAAAGAGCATTCAGGAATGTTGGTTTAACTTGTTAAAGGCCTTAGGAGAAACATGAACCCCCGGAGGCCAAATATTACTTCATCTCTGTACACATTAAATACAGTCTATAAAGAAATTAGGGTTTATTTTTTCACTATAACCAGAACCAAATGTTTTAAATTCTCTGATGTGAGAACACATTCTGTTGCCTTATTTCATGTTTGTCACAGAAAATGGAAAATCAAAGTAACAAACAGGCGATACTGGTGTTTCTGCCAAAAATGAAGCCAAAATTTTAAGTGTAAATAATATAGCAGGAAAATCACTAGAGTACTACTTGTTAACTGTCTTGCAAGTTAAGGAAAATAGTAAAAATTAATCCTAAATCGAGTCTTTCTATGCTAAACGAATGTTAAATTTGTATAACCACAGTTAATGGTGTAAAACATTTGTTCAAACGGAAGGCAATCGTTGAACTCTATTCAGTTATATGTATGTTGCTATGTCTAACAAGTCAGCATTTCGTGAAAAAAAACAACTACACAAGATATAAAAATTATCGCTTTGGTTCGAAATATTGTGATTTTAATTAAAATCTAACTATCCCGTAAATCCATTGAGTCAAAGCAATACTAAAACGTATTACACTTTGAAAACTTCAAAACAATATGCAACAACGTGGTGTTCGACTGCCTGACTGAGGCACGTCGCTAGGGTAAATGAAAATAGTTTATTAGCTGCAATTAGAATAAAATAAGAACACCACAAGAGTCTAATCCACGGAAATAAAAAAAAAAAGTTCCTTCCATTCTTTGTAACTAACAGTTTCTTATCAAATAACTGACAAGCACAGACAGTGAAGTAACGTTTAGGCCTAAATGTGCTACAACTCTAAACCCATTTACAGACAAAAAAATTCACTTTTCTACTTACCAAAATTATTTTGTGTAATCCTTTTGAGTGAACATGCACTTTTAAGTACATGTGTGGGATAGATTTATATATTGCACACACTTCAAAATGTAGAGAAAAACACCACCAGCCATAATGTCAAACGACAGCACACAGACGATAGCGTCAGCCTCGCGACAGACAGCACTACCGTGATCACGTGATTTCTCTGCACCGGAGCCTGTCTTTCTAGTTAGCCTTGGCTTGTCTAGTGTGACGTCATCACCAGAATCTTTGTCTGCTGTTAACTCAGCTCCCAATGGCAGTAGGGAAACAAATTTCTGCGCTATGAGCTTCATCCTGTCACCCGTATATCATGACAGCAAAAAATTCCTCTCCAAGCTGGGCAGCATCAGCCGAAAGTGCCAGGCTCTTGATTGAGTAAATTTTAATATAATTTTTTTTCTTAAACTGCTCTGTCGTTTTGAAAATTGGTTTTACATAGCAATTTTGTCCAAAAAAACTGTTCACCAAATAAAAATGGATGCTGAACAGTCCTTGTGTGGCTTTTTGCTCTTAACCCTAGGGATTATTTTTCGTAGCGGAGGTAGCTGTTTCCGCCATCGACAACAGGTAGGAGCAATGGCGACTGGCTCAGGCGAGGCCGTGGCTACACCAAAACAATAACTTCTCGCGGCATCTTCTTGTGCCGTTTACCGGTAATTTTTTTGTCCAGAAGGACACGTCTCACACTGGGTAATCGACCGTCATCGTTCCCGCTGACTAGATTTCCACGTGCCGCTGAATTTTGTACTATAACTTCACGTGTGTAGTGTAAAAAAATAATTATTTTGTTCAGTTTATAAAAGGTTTAACTTTTTTTTTTTTTTGGTAACAAAAAAGGGGCTGCAGTTGTTTAGCCCTGTTACAAAAAAAGATGAGTTACGATGTTTGGAACTGAAAACACGGGCGTTGTTTCCTGTGGTTGAAATATACTCTGTGTGTTCTATTTGCATAACTCCTCCTGCTGTCATTAGTAATGAGAAGATGGATAAGGTAGCCACAAACATTTGATAGTATATTTTGTGCACACATGCTGCATTTTGAGCCATATTTACACTGTGAAATCATTGCAATGTTTTTCAGCTGGGACTTCAAGTGTAACATGCATATCCTTCAGAGATGGAAAGCAAGCTATGAATCAAATTCAGATTATGCTAAATTCTGTGCGATTGTTTTCTGACATTCCTGTGGAAGTAGTAAGACGCAAGAACTCCTGAAGATGATTTAGTGTAGAGATCGAAAATTTGAGAGGTAATGTACCTTAATAAATTGGTGTCATTGGACTCTAACTTGGTAAACTTCTCCCTTACTTTGCTCCTTTATTTCATGACAGAATCTTCCAAAAATGGCATGGATAAAAACTTCAAATTTGAGGAATGAAGCATCGCCCAAAACAAATTGAGATAGAAAGCTTCTTCACTTCTTTTTAGCGCTCCAAAGTAAACCCACTCGCTACGGCAGCGAACGCGAGCGCCATATTAAGCCTAACTGCCTGCTCTCGTTAAGTTGCTTTCACGGCACAACCTGCTTGAGCAGCATCTGCCATCACCCCCTAATATTTTTTCCACGAGCAGGGTGATGCATCTGCTCGTGGAAAATATGACACTTCCGGTGACGTCCGAACTCCGTGCTGACGATCATGATCATATGTAGAGGATTTCAGGAAGGGAGTGTCTGACCCCAGGTCTTAAACAACCCTTAGAAATAGGAAGCTAGGAGATTTGGGCTAGAGTTTCCGATAGGAAAGTGACACGGAAGCGAAGTAGAAAGGGGGAGGAAGACGCCCTTATTTATTACCGGGGGGGCAGTACCCGGAGTCCGACGGCTTAACGTGCCCATCCGAAGCACGGCGGATATTTAGTGGATCGAGCGTTCGTACCTGCTGGGATCGAACCTAAGGTCCTTTCCGTGGCAGTCACGAACGTTTCCCACGAGACTACCCGCGGCCTTAGGCTACCCGCAGCCTTCCGTGCTGACGGTTCGTGACGAATACCATTAGTCTTGTTGTGCTGGTTCGAGAGTAAGATTTCAAAGGAAGATGACCAAGGTAAATTCACTCGCAACGGCAGCGAACGCGAGCCGCCCTGTTTTGCCTAACTGCCTGCTCTCGTTAAGTTGCTTTCACGGCACAACCTGCTTAAGCAGCATCTGCTCCGGGAAAATATGACGAAATTTCCGGTGACGTCCAAACTCCGTGGCTGACGGTTCGTGACGAATATCGTTAGTCTTGTTGTGGTGGTTCGAGAGTAACATTTCAAAGGAAGATGACCATGCATTAACTGCGTAGGGGGTCGGTTTCAGAAACCCAGACTTTCAGCACTTAAAGCGTGGGTGCTTCCTTTTCTCTGATTTAACTGCATCCAAATTAAAACAAAATTAAATATATAAAGTACTCTGAAAACACACGTCTTTTCCTGAAGTTGAAATGCCTAATCAGCTTTTAATCCTCTGAGATTTTAGGGGAAAAGCCGAAGGACCAAGTGACATCGCCTCCCATTGTGATATCAATTGATCCTTAGTTCTTTGTTATTCGTTGCTTATTTTTAAAAACTTTTCTACATGTTTTTAAATATATAATTTCTATCATTTCCTAATAGTTTGGGAGTTGTTTTTCTCGTGGTAGTTTAATTTGCATCTTTATCATTATGGACTACCACTATAAAGACTTACTGAATACGGCGGTAGCTACTATAATTAACCCCAACAATTTCAAAGTGGACTTAAAAGATTTGAATGTTAGGTTTTAATCATCGAACCTATCCCCAATAACCAGCATGTGCCGTAGTTCTTCATAAAACTTATTCTCCAGTGAACTTCCAGCAGCGTCACAGTTTTTTAATTTACCCAAATTTAAGAATAATCATGGTGGCATTGAATTTATAGCTAGTGATTTTAACATCACTCTTACTTATCAAGGTCAGCCAAATAGGAATACAGTTATTACTTCTAAGGGCTTACAAGATATTCTTACTTAGAGATATCATCTTTCTGAAGAGGTCGAATGTTTCTTTGAAGTTCAATATTGAATTTTATACATTAATTTTATGAATGTTAACTTTGTCATCATATAATTATAATTTCTGTTTTAGCTGATGTAGGAATAAAATGTCAATTAGACCAAAAGGTGGGTATCGACTACTTCAGAAGTAACACATTCACTATGTATTAATAGAAAGATCAAGTCAGGATGGTATGCACGCCTTGAGCTTTAGTTCCGCTTAGGAAGTAGCTGATCCCATATATTTTTCTAGAAAGGGTTTTGTTTACTTCTCCGTTGAGAGGTTTATGAAATAGTATCCGAAGGAAAATCAAAATTTTTTGTTCTCCTTTCTTCCGCATTCTTTGTATAAGCCTTTTTTTTTTTTTTATGTTAGCACGGCTTTTGGCAGAATAATAATAATAATAATCCATTGTGAAACGTCATTACTAATTTCTCTCAGTTATTTACTTGTGTCATTAATAAGAGACAACAATAGGGAAATCTTACTTTAACAGGGCCTCCCCCTTCCCCCGCCCCTGGTAAGAAGTGCGCAGCTCTTGTGTGTAACTTCAACGGAAGAAGGGTTTTTGTACTTTTGAAAATTTCAGTATATTATTGCAGAAATAAAATATAGGTATGTTAACCCTTAAAAGGAACCTAGATAAAACCTGCTCCGAAGCGCGAAAATTTTTTTTTGTACACCCGAGGAATCCACCTAGGCTGCATTTCTTGGGTGAGGGAGGTGGATTTAAGATGTGGAGGGAAAGCAACAGTCAAGTCAATAAACAAACTGAAAAATAAGTTTGGAAAGAAGCAAATTACTGACAAAACAATCTAGGATAACGGTTTTATGTTGTTGTTTAGCCAGTGATCTTTGGGTGGAACAGCTTCGGTCAGCGCTGCTAGTATGGTAAGTCAACTGAATCATCTCTGATACAACCGTTGGAATTTCGAGTACGTGTCTAGCCGCCCGCCCGGGTGCGTATGCCGGCGTGGAGCACGGTGTTGGCGTCCTTTGTGAGGTGCTCGTGCCAGCCGTATGTGGGTGCCTAGACTTACCAGTGCCGGAAAAGTACAAGTCGTTATGGCCACGCTATCAATTCAAGATGGCGGTCAGTTTCCCTTCTTTGGTGATCTCTAGTGAACCCAATATTTTATTTTCGGCGGATTTTTTTTTTTTTTTTCTCCTATATTTGTAGAAGGACTTCGCTCCGCCGATAATCCGGAGGTTCCGACTGCGGTATTTTTGGATTTAGCCTTTACCGCTATTGTTTAGCGAGCACGTGGTTTTCCTTCTTAGTGATGTGTTTTGTGTGCCTTTTACTTTGGATTACTTAAGAAAGAAGTGTAAGTACTTTTTACATTATTTTCATTGAGTAGAATTTGCTTTCGTGCTTTTTATACATTTTTTTATTTGTTAAAGGACAGAATTTGGTCCTAAACAATGGCTTTGAGCAAGGCCTCCACTAAGAAGGAAAACTATCTCCTTGTTACCCATACGGGTCTTACTGCTTCCCAAGTCGGTAAAGCGATCTGGGAACACTTGGGTTCACCTGCTGAACCGCTTTTTCGTTTTGTGCGGGTTGTGAATCCGCGAAAATTTGAGATCGTTTTGCAGCGTACTGACTATTATTTGCAGCTCGTGGCCAAAACTCTCTACTACGAGTCGTCCAAGATTCAGTGTTCTAAAGGGGACACAAACATTAGTTGTCTTCTGCAAGTACCTCCCATGCCAGGTAACTAATGAAGCGGTTAAAGCCGTTTTCAATGATTTTGGAAGGGTGCTTAATGTTAAGTATGAGGTTAGAAAGGAGACCGAAATATACTTGAAAGGAGCCTTCTCGGGAACGAGAATTGTCACCCTCGACATGGACAAAGCCGTTCCTAATTTCATGTATGTTTCCCATTTTAGATGTATGAATGTGTAGAATGGGCAGATCCGTGTGTGTCGGGGATGTGGATACGGGGGGCACATCGCCGTTGACTGTGCTAAATACTCTTGCGAGAATTGCAGAGCTCTGGGTCATAATATTAAGGACTGTAAAGATCCTTGCGGGAAGTACAAGTCTCCACAACACAAGAGACCAGAATGTGGTGTCCGTACTTTTGCCCAGATGGCCGGAGCCGTACAATCCCAAGTAAACCAAGATGATATTTTAGAGGCGCTCGACGCCAAGGAGAAGGTGGGAGTAGCTCCTGAAGCTGGGGAAAATTCCTCGAGTGGCGAGGTAGTAGAAACCCACCAACTTCGTGGCACGGGGAGTGCCCAGGAGGAAGCCGAAGGTATTTCGAATGTGGAGCAGGCAAGTGAAAGAAATGGTAAGGCGCAGAAAGTTTCTCCAAAAAATGATACAGATCATTCTTTTTCTACTGGTCAACTCACGGTGGACAAGAGGGTTCGTTCAGCAGAGGCTGGAGACGGTTACACTACTGTTATCAAAAAGTCAAGAAAATTCTCTAGTGAGGATATTAAGCAAATGGCGAATCAGTTAAATGGAGTCAGTATTATTGACGAGGATGTGAAAATGGTGGGCAAAGATAGTGAGAAAATGGAGGTTTGGTCAGGTGAACAGGAAGGAGAAATTTGTGTGACTGGGGTGGATGAGAATGTGGAATTTTTCGACGGTAATGATTTCCAACTTGAAGTTAATAATGGTTTTGAAAAGGTAAAAATTGATGTGACTAGTGTATGTAAAGTTAGTGATGATTATGTTTGTATTGTCGAGGAGATCTGCACTCCCATCTCCTCAAAAAACAACGAAGTTGAGAGTTTTGGTGCAGTCGACACGACTGAAATTTATGAAATCCCGAGTTTTGATGAAGATGAGCCAGCGACGGATCCAGTGCAGGATCTGTTCCCGGGGCAATCCGACGACGCCGGTGGTTGGATTGAGCCGGGAATGAGTGCACGGGCTCTCCTGCAAGTTGGCAGGAAGCTTGCATCCCATAGCGGAGCTGTGGAGGTTCAGCAGCGGCCCTGGACTCCCGAGCGGGAATCTGGGACGGCTTCTCCACCCCTCCTGCGGACGCCAACGGAGTCCGAGGAGGGTCCCCGCAGTGAAGCGGTGCTTTTGACCGAGTTTTCTGCGAACGGCGGCCACCATGGTAACTAGGCGGCAGTGCCGCGGGAGGCCGCCGGGCAGGTTGGCACTCTGTCGAAGAGTGCGCGCCTGCCGGCGACGGGAGTTCGGAGGCCAAGCAGCACTCCGATACTATGGGCAATAGCAGCGAGGAAATTGATCATGCCGTCATGGATATGTGGTTGGAGGGTACGCCGAGGATCTCAGACGAGGAATTGGATAGTCTCGAAGAGGAGTTCTCGGTGTCCGAGGTAAGGGTGGCAATTCAGGCCCTTTCGCCAGGTAAGTCTCCGCGTTGTGATGGTCTCCCGTCGGAGTTTTGCAAGAAGTTTGTTAATGTGTTAGCGCCCTGGCTTACCAGGGTGTACAAAGAGATTGTGCAGGTGGGTCGTATGCCGGGGACCATGCGGAGGAGCATGGTCACTTTGCTGTGCAAGACCCCCGACGCCCCGTCGAGGGAGTTAAGTGGTTGGAGACCGGTGTCTCTCTCCACAGTGGACTATAAGATCCTTGCGAGGGTCATCAATATCAGGCTTGCTAAGGTGGCCGTTCATCTCATTGGCGCTAACCAGACGTATGGTATCGGGGGAGCCGGATGCAATGGAATGCTAGGTGCATACGAGACGCTATCACTTACCTGGGCGAGAAGGGCATTAAGATAAGGCTCTTCTTGGCAGACCAAAACAAGGCTTTCGATAGGGTATCGCGCGAGTTTGTCGGAAGATTGTTAGAAGCCCACAACTTCGGAGTATTTTCTGAAGTGCGATTGGGGCGTTGTACAGGGATCTCTCCGTGAGAGCCATTATTGCCGGTCGTCTCTCCCCCTCTTTGAGGTTTAAATAGGAGTGAGGCAGGGATGTCCTCTCTATCCACTTTTGTTTGTTTTGGTCTTGGAGACCCTTTTGAGAAGAGTTGCCAAGAAGGATAGTGTTAGGGGTTTTCCGGTCCCGGGGAGGAGGGAGTCGTTGAAGTACCTTGCGTACGCAGATGATGTCTCCTTCTTCGTCGACTCGGAAAGCAGCTTGAACGGGATGCGTGATGCTTTCGCTGAGTATTGCATTGCGACCGGTGCCCGTCTCAATGAGGAGAAGTCGAGTATTATGCTCTGGGGCAAATGGGAGAGTTCAGCGGTTACAGGTTTAGCTGTGACCGATGGACCCGTTCGGATACTCGGTATCCAGTTTTCTAAGGAAAGGGTCCACTTGAGCAACTGTGGTAGAGCTCTGTCAGAGATGAAGAAGGAGCAAGAACGGTGGCATTAGGTGGGCATTTCAAAAGTGAATCCGGCAAAGTTAGCTAATGCGCTTCTGGTTTCGAAATGCAATGTTGCCGGGAAACTGAGTCCCCACCCGGAAGTCTCATAAAGCAGGATTATTGTGTATGCGCCCATGTCATGGGATCAATGTGTATGCGCCCCTGTCATGGGATCAATGAAGTTGAAGGAGTGGGTCACGGTGAAATGGTCGTAACCACACCTTGTCATGTTCTGATATGCAGCCCATTAATCCGTCATTATCGTGGTTCCTGGCTCCACGTGTTTCAGGATAAGTCTCCAGGAGTTTCAGGATTATTCTGTATGCGCCCCTGTTATGCGATCAATGAAGTTGAGGGAGTGGTTCACGGTGAAATGTTCGTAACCACAGCTTGGTGTGAAGTGGTCGTAACCACAGCTTGGTATGTTCCGATTTGCAGCCCATTGGTCCGTCATGATCGTAGTTCCTGGCTCCACGTGTTTTAGGATGAGTCTCCAGGAGTTTCAGGATTATTGTGTATGTGCCCCTGTCATGGGATCAATGAAGTTGAGGGAGTTGTTCACGGTGAAATGGTCGGAACCACAGCTTGGTATGTTCCGATATGCATCCCATTGATCCGTCATGATCGTGGTTCCTGGCTCCACGTGTTTTAGGATGAGTCTCCAGGAGTTTCAGGATCATTGTGTATGCGCCCCTGTCATATGATCAATGAAGTTGAGGGAGTGGTTCACGGTGAAATGGTCGTAACCACAGCTTGGTATGTTCCGATATGCATCCCATTGATCCGTCATGAGCGTGGTTCCTGGCTCCACGTGTTTTAGGATGAGTCTCCAGGAGTTTCAGGATTATTGTGTATGTGCCCCTGTCATGGGATCAATGAAGTTGAGGGAGTTGTTCACGGTGAAATGGTCGGAACCACAGCTTGGTATGTTCCGATATGCAGCCCATTGATCCGTCATGATCGTGGTTCCTGGCTCCACGTGTTTTAGGATGAGTCTCTAGGAGTTTCAGGATTATTGTATATGTGCCCCTGTCATGGGATCAATGAAGTTGAGGGAGTGGTTCACGGTGAAATGGTCGTAACCACAGCTTGGTATGTTCCGATATGCATCCCATTGATCCGTCATGAGCGTGGTTCCTGGCTCCACGTGTTGCAGGTGAGTCTCCAGGAGTTTCAGGATTATTGTGTATGCGCCCCTGTCATGGGATCAATGAAGTTGAGGGAGTGATTCACGGTGAAATGGTCGTAACCACTGCTTGGTATGTTCCGCTATGAAGCCCATTGGTTCGTCATGGTCGTGGATCCTTCGTGTTTCAGGATGAGTCTCTAGGAGTTTCAGGATTATTGTGTATGCGCCCCTGTCATGGGATCAATGAAGTTAAGGAGTGGTTCACGGTGAAATGGTCGTAACCACAGCTTGGTATGTTCCAATATGCAGCCCATTGATCCGTCATGATCGTGGTTCCTGGCTCCACGTGTTTCAGGATGAGTCTGCAGGAGTTTCAGGATTATTGTGTATGCGCCCCTGTCATGGGATCAATGAAGTTGAGGTAGTGGTTCACGGTGAAATGGTCGCAACCACAGCTTGGTATGTTCCGATGTGCAGCCCATTGATCCATCGTGATCGTGGTTCCTGGCTCCACGTGTTTCAGGATGAGTCTCCAGGCGTTTCGGGATTATTGTGAACGCGCCCGTGTCATGGGATCAGTGCAGTTGACGGAGTGGTTCACGGTGAAATGGTCGTAACCACAGCTTGGTATGTTCCGCTATGAAGCCCATTGGTTCGTCATGGTCGTGGATCCTTCGTGTTTCAGGATGAGTCTCTAGGAGTTTCAGGATTATTGTGTATGCGCCCCTGTCATGGGATCAATGAAGTTAAGGGAGTGGTTCACGGTGAAATGGTCGTAACCACAGCTTGGTATGTTCCAATATGCAGCCCATTGATCCGTCATGATCGTGGTTCCTGGCTCCACGTGTTTCAGGACGAGTCTCCAGGAGTTTGAGAATTATTGTATTTGCGCTGTCATTGGACCAATGAAGTTAAGGGAGTGGTTCACGGGGAAATGGTCGTAACCACAGCTTGGTATGTTCCAATATGCAGCCCATTGATCCGTCATGATCGTGGTTCCTGGCTCCACGTGTTTCAGGATGAGTCTGCAGGAGTTTCAGGATTATTGTGTATGCGCCCCTGTCATGGGATCAATGAAGTTGAGGTAGTGGTTCACGGTGAAATGGTCGCAACCACAGCTTGGTATGTTCCGATGTGCAGCCCATTGATCCATCGTGATCGTGGTTCCTGGCTCCACGTGTTTCAGGATGAGTCTCCAGGCGTTTCGGGATTATTGTGAACGCGCCCGTGTCATGGGATCAGTGCAGTTGACGGAGTGGTTCACGGTGAAATGGTCGTAACCACAGCTTGGTATGTTCCGCTATGAAGCCCATTGGTTCGTCATGGTCGTGGATCCTTCGTGTTTCAGGATGAGTCTCCAGGAGTTTCAGGATTATTGTGTATGTGCCCCTGTCATGGGATCAATGAAGTTGAGGGAGTTGTTCACGGTGAAATGGTCGGAACCACAGCTTGGTATGTTCCGATATGCAGCCCATTGATCCGTCATGATCGTGGTTCCTGGCTCCACGTGTTTTAGGATGAGTCTCTAGGAGTTTCAGGATTATTGTATATGTGCCCCTGTCATGGGATCAATGAAGTTGAGGGAGTGGTTCACGGTGAAATGGTCGTAACCACAGCTTGGTATGTTCCGATATGCATCCCATTGATCCGTCATGAGCGTGGTTCCTGGCTCCACGTGTTGCAGGTGAGTCTCCAGGAGTTTCAGGATTATTGTGTATGCGCCCCTGTCATGGGATCAATGAAGTTGAGGGAGTGATTCACGGTGAAATGGTCGTAACCACTGCTTGGTATGTTCCGCTATGAAGCCCATTGGTTCGTCATGGTCGTGGATCCTTCGTGTTTCAGGATGAGTCTCTAGGAGTTTCAGGATTATTGTGTATGTGCCCCTGTCATGGGATCAATGAAGTTGAGGGAGTTGTTCACGGTGAAATGGTCGGAACCACAGCTTGGTATGTTCCGATATGCAGCCCATTGATCCGTCATGATCGTGGTTCCTGGCTCCACGTGTTTTAGGATGAGTCTCTAGGAGTTTCAGGATTATTGTATATGTGCCCCTGTCATGGGATCAATGAAGTTGAGGGAGTGGTTCACGGTGAAATGGTCGTAACCACAGCTTGGTATGTTCCGATATGCATCCCATTGATCCGTCATGAGCGTGGTTCCTGGCTCCACGTGTTGCAGGTGAGTCTCCAGGAGTTTCAGGATTATTGTGTATGCGCCCCTGTCATGGGATCAATGAAGTTGAGGGAGTGATTCACGGTGAAATGGTCGTAACCACTGCTTGGTATGTTCCGCTATGAAGCCCATTGGTTCGTCATGGTCGTGGATCCTTCGTGTTTCAGGATGAGTCTCTAGGAGTTTCAGGATTATTGTGTATGCGCCCCTGTCATGGGATCAATGAAGTTAAGGGAGTGGTTCACGGTGAAATGGTCGTAACCACAGCTTGGTATGTTCCAATATGCAGCCCATTGATCCGTCATGATCGTGGTTCCTGGCTCCACGTGTTTCAGGACGAGTCTCCAGGAGTTTGAGAATTATTGTGTATGCGCCCCTGTCATTGGACCAATGAAGTTAAGGGAGTGGTTCACGGGGAAATGGTCGTAACCACAGCTTGGTATGTTCAGATATGCAGCCCATTGATCCGTCATTATCGTGGTTCCTGGCTCCACGTGTTTCAGGAAGAGTCTCCAGGAGTTTCAGAAATATTGTGCTTGCGCCCCTGTCATTGGATCAATGAAGTTGAGGGAGTGGTTCACGGTGAAATGGTCGTAACCACAGCTTGGTATGTTCCGATATGCAGCCCACTGATCCGTCATGATCGTGGTTCCTGGCTCCACGTGTTTCAGGATGAGTCTCCAGGAGTTTCAGAAATATTGTGCTTGCGCCCCTGTCATGGGATCAATGAAGTTGAGGGAGTGGTTCACGGTGAAATGGTGGTAACCACAGCTTGGTATGTTCCGATATGCAGCCCATTGATCTGTCATGATCGGGGGTCCTGGATCCACGTATTTCAGGATGAGTCTCCAGGAGTTTCAGGATTATTGTGTATGCGCCCCTGTCATGGGATCAGTGAAGTTGAGGGAGTGGTTCACGGTGAAATGGTCTTAACCACAGCTTGGTATGTTCCGATATGCAGCCCATTGATCCGACATGATCGTGGTTCCTGGCTCCACGTGTTTCAGGATGACAGTCTGTGATGTATCTGAAGATAGGTTGTTATCTGTGCAGACCTGCACCCTGAATTGCTGGGTATCTCGTTCAAAGAGGTACATAGTAAGCATAGGAACTCCAATGGAGATAGTGGATCCCGAAACCTCAGCGCCATGTGGCGGTCAGGGGGCAAACCAACATGGTAGCATGACAGTCCTAAAGCAGTAGGAACAGATTACAGATCTTTCGTTAGAATTGCACGTTTTGCAGGCGATCTGGTAAAGAAACGTCATTTTAGGGATTGTTCAAATACAGATCAGTACAAATTAAACCCTTTTCGTTTTCCAAAGTGAAAATATCGGCAAGTGTTTCTTTGGTATTTATTTCTTTTGTAATAGTTACTTGTCATTTTTGACAACCTCACGTGGAGCTTGTGTTAGGCTCATTGAATGGATTCCAAATTGAATCCTATAAGCTAATTTCAAGAAGCGAAGGTTGCTGTAGAAGTTTTGTGCGCAACAGGAATAAAATTTTATAAGAATCAAAAAGAATAATTAATAAAGTATAATAAATGTAATACACACGGGACCCTACCTCCGGCTCGGCACTCGGCAGGCCTGTGCTCCCAGAATGCATTGCGCGCATTCTGTTTAACTCCCTGGCCGCTGCTTTAATTGGCACTGCAAGCGAAAAACTCCAGGCTCTCGTTTTTAATGTTAAATTCCCTCACTTACTCTTGTGCTCGCTTTGGTTATGCCCAAGGAGGTTGTGACGTAACCTGCGGTAGCAACCATAGTGTACGGGCTTGTTGACCTACAAGTAGCACGGAAGACAGGGCACAACGATTTCAGTTCTTAAGGTGGACGTCAAGTAATTTTGCTTCCTATACTTCCAATGGAAAAACTATTGTGGACTTCTATTCTTTGTGTAAAGAACAGTCAGCCGAGCTACTCACAGCACGTGATTGTTACCTTCTCGGTAGCATAATCTCTTCGCAAATCGGATATGTCAGTTTTGTTATGCCAATCGGGTTAGTTAAGGCTTTTGTTTGTTCTTCAGTTTTTCCGAAATATTTTCAGTAATGACAAATACAGGAGAATGTCTGCATTTTGTACAGATCCTTCGGCCTAACTGTAATATTTGCTGAAATTTAATTTAAATAGTAATACTAATGTTATTGCCTATTTTTCTCACCAAAATAAGGGATGAGTGGGATATCAGAAAACAGCAACAACAATAACAACAACAACAAAAAACTGCTCTAAGCAAATAGTCGTCAGATCGAAGGAAACCATCATGGATCAAAGAAAAGCTTCACTTCCGTAGTCCCCTAACGTATTTTGCTCCTGTATGTTAACTTTTTCGCAAAACACATTATTTCTTAAGATTTGGTGGCGCTGTTGCCGTCTGTTTTACGTTATCTCTATGAGAGTTGACCGTCTTTAAGTGCTAAATTTTCTTTGCCGACAGTTTGTTGCCTTCATTACAGTGCCTGCACTGTACCTTAATCTTCTGCCTCAGCGTATTTTATTCACGATCTGATCATAGACACAAGACTGGGCTTGCGCAGATATACTTATTAACGAAGCGGGTGAACCCAATTCGAATCCATTGTTCTCTTCTTCCGTTTCTTTTTTTTTTTTTTTTTTTTTTAGGATTGGTTTGTTTTCTCAAGGTTCTAAAATATCTCTTTAGGTTGAGTCCTTTCCCATATGAGCTACTATTGAGTGGCGAAATGACGTCACATCAGAAACGTAGTAGCCAGCGAGTGGAGCCATTACTTGTACGAGTTGTACGTTAGCAAAGACTGTAAACAAGAAATGCAATGGAAGATCTTTTCAAATACTTGTAATTACACTCTTCAAAGATTAGCATATTCATCAACGATCTGTTATTTTCTGTTTTATGAATTTATAGTTTTGAAAACAAAAAAAAAAGAAAGAACTTTCGGATAAAGAAATGGAAGGTCATTAGGTAATTGCTGTAAACAAACATATTGCTGATCTCTGTAGTTCGCAAGAAATTATATTTACGAAAATTTAATATTAGTGCGAATGGAAGTTCTTAAAAATCCAGACGATTTAGCGGATAGCCTTTTTATTATCGACTCATCAAGCATATTCCTTAAGTGAATGGACAAATAAGAAGTAGATAATGCGTTACTTATTATTCAATATTAAATTTCAACGAAACAAATCTGCTTGTTCTTTACAAAATTCTTCTTATCATCGTTCTAATTCAAACAAGAATTCGCCTGAAATGTACGGAAATACTTGATCGCTGACAATCGGGAATGAATGCGATAGGCTGCCAATACGCGTATTCTCGCTTCACGTCCATGTAATCAATTTGCTGCAGGACTTAATTCTACAGCGCAAGGAGTAAATTACGACGATTCATGTGGATCAGAAGTTGAAATATGCTTCCGGAAAATATGACCTGGAAGTCTGATTGTAGGTACAGCATCCGTTTTCAGTTTCTTTTTGCCAGGTAACTAAAGTAATGCTGCTTGCATTTTTACTTCAAAATTACATTTTCCTTTCCATTTCAGTTCCCAGATTTTTTCTAAGTGAGGATCTGCAGGAAAATAATGGTAAACAAATGTCCGAATCTTTTTGTCTTCGCGTTGTCAGAAAAACATCCTGGAACTTCACAGCCTGACATATTGAGCTACAGTGATATAAGACAATAATAAATTATGAACATAAGTAACGACTTTGAAGAAACAGTCATTGAGAAATAAATATCCATACAGGCTTATTCACCGAAACGAAATGTTTTACAAAGTAACGTGAACGAACTTGCAGCTTCGTTGAGCCCGACATGATTGTGTATTATCGTCCTGCATCCTAAGTGACGTCAGACGCAAATGCCAGAAAATTGAGATTGCAACCGAGCGTCGAAATGTCGTCCCCAGAATTTTATTCCATAAGCATTTTTCTTTCGATAGCATTAAATGGTGTTAATTGGAAGAGTGGATTAGATGGTCTTAATTGGCAAGTTTTAAATTGTCGGCTTCCTAATGATACGCTCAGTTGCTCTCAGAAGCTGTAACCGAATCACCTACATAAGAAATATCAGCGCAGGGATACATGTGACATTCCGGAAGCAATTAACTTTAAATAGGTTGAATGGAAATGGTCGGTGAGAATGAAAACTTCCATCTTTCAGCAGTCTTAAACCGAAGTACCAGTTAGGAATACTTGACTTTTATCATTTTCCGTGTAATTCAATATCTGCAATGAAGTGCATTCACAGACATGCAAGAGAATAGACTGTCAACAAACCATTCAACTTCCGTCATACGTTGAAAACATCCAGTGTTAGGAATAATGACACGTTTCCGCCAGTGTTTCGATTCTAAATCTTTAATATTTCGATATATCTTTGTTATTTAAGTGTATGTGACTCGAAATTTTCCTGACTGATAGAATTTTTAATTTATTTTTTTTCTCTGTTTCGGGCATATGGCCGTCAGCGAAGTAGACTGGTATTTTCCTGCTTACTAGTGTTGTTTACTGTTTCTCGAATATCAGCACTTGCGAATTAAAATCTGATCAAGGACGTTCTCGGGTCGTACCCGAACATTCTTTCTACGTTTCTTCTGCAGTATAGTCTGAATTGAATCAAACATTCTTGGTTTCCAATAGGAACATGTTCAGTGGCAACTTTTCCCGAATTCGTAGATGGCGCTGCACGTTCAATTGGTCTACTCAAATGCCTTTGGGTAAAATATAGTTAACTTACTTTGCATTCAACTTTTCTCACATAATTCAAACAATAAGTGTATCCTCCAGTTTAGTCACGCGATACTAAATAGTGCGCATTTAAATTCCGTACACCGAATGTGCAGGTAAATGTATACTTTAGCGTTCTAAACTATTTCGTCGGAAAAATGTAACTCTTGGGAGAAGTTCGACGTAAAATTTTTTAAGCATACAAAATAATGTGGAAAGGTGCAAAAATATAGTGTTTTTAGAAAAAAGGAAATAATTTTCCCGAAGTGTTAACTTGCGAGTACTATGGTTTGCTGCATTGGTGTGGGAGGCTGAAGCGATGCTAATCGCCACCACATGAAGCTTCCGCGCGTCGGAAAGGAGTACAAGTTGGTAGAATGTTAATGAAATTATGTAAGACGGAAGTTTTGAGGAATAACTTTTGTTTCAGATTGAACTCAAAGTTTTGGTTATGGTTTGGAAAATGTGCAGGGTTAGGTAATTTCTTCAAGCACTTCATTTGTAGTACTACTTACTGCTGTTCCGTACATCGTAGCTCACCTTTTTTCCTCGTGAAATGGATATTTTTCAAAATAAACGATTTCCTTCAATTCAGATATCATACTATGGCAGGGAGGCATACAGCTTCTTGTATTGTGGCGGATGATGAAATTTGAAGTCCTGACGAAATACGAGATGAAGTGCGGAGACTAACGATTTTGTACTTAGGCTTTATCAATATCACCCTTAAAAAAAAAATAAAACTTAAAATGCTGCGTAAAACTGACCTCTTTCCTTTAGCGTATTCCTACAAGACGCTTCGATGACTACGTACTGCTGAACCGCTTTGTTCTGTATTCTTCCGCCCGTTACTGGGCATTCTCAGTGAAGTTACCATTCACCAGACTCCACCGTGGCGCCCTCGCCGTTCCGTCGTCCTAGTCATACTGCACGTACTCTTCCAAACCACCGCACTTCCAGGTAAATACTTCGGGAAAAATCTTTCCTTTTATATAAAAATATTTTTTTTTCACCTTTCCCCATTATTTTTCAAGCTTAATAAATTGTTCATCGCATTTTTCCCACGGAGTTACATTTTTCCAACGAAATAATTTAGGACGCTAAAGTACACATTTGCCAAACGAACTTTTAACAATAATTTTTAGTTAAGGCTTCGAAAGTGCTCGCCAGATCTTTTATCTATATATATAAGTTTGTATGTTTGTTCCGGGCCGCGGGTGGCCTAGGGGTCAGCGTTCGTAATTGCTATGGAGATAACCCCAGGTTCGATCCTGGGCAGATACGAACACTCGAACAATTAAATATCCGCCGTGCGTCGGATGGGCACGTTAAGCCGTCGGAACCCGGGTACTGGCCCCCGGTTATAAATAAGAGCGTCTTCCTCCCCCTTTTTACCACACTTCCGTGTCACTTTCCTATTGAGCACTTTAGCCCGAATTTCCCAGCTTCCTATTCCTAAGGGTTGTTTAAGACCTGGTGTCAGACACTCTCTTCCTAAAATCCTCTACATATGATCTGATATGTATGTTTGTTCCGCATACGTTTCAAACAGTTTGATGGATTTGCACCATAATTGGCATACATACTCTTCATCACCCAGATTAAAATACAGGCGGGACGATTTTTAGAAATTCCATCCCTAAGGGGGTCAAATGTGTTTTTACGTGGCCCTCTATAGACTGGGTGCAAGTCGGCTGATGCGGTAAAACTCCGCGTGTCAGAGCAACGGTCGTCAGGTGATGCCTCACTCCTCGCAAGCTTCCGCGGTTCAGGCATACGGGGGAAGAGTCAGATTTTTGAAAACACAACGCACCGGCGGAACATATTGTCATAAGTATTTTTTTGTTTATATTACCATGGTATTTTCTTTGTAAGGATTAGGTTTCATTAGACTCCCAAAAATTGGTGCAGGAGTCTCAAATATGGGTGGAGCTAAAGTATCCCACCAATAGGCGTGGTCCTCTCAAATGGCAACAAGATTAAGTTGAAGTTAAAACCACGGGACCTCATAGTTTGCGTCCACGTTGTCTACAGTCTGCACAAAGAATATCGAAACAATGGGTCGTCAGGAACCACGCCCACTTTTCAACTTCTAACCTTTGACGTCAGGGGTCGCTGAAACCGTTTTGTTCTTATCTACCCGTGCGTGATTCTTAAATAATTTCTAATACACGTAGAGGTTCACTTACTCATTTGTGACTATCATTTAGTTTCGTGTGTGTGAATTCTTTTCATTTTTCTTGCTAGAAGCATTATAGTTTACTGCTGCGTTCCTTTTTGCACATCTGAGCACGGAAAAATGAGTGGACAAAAGAAACAAACTGTTATGGCAATGTGCTACATCTAATGCCATGCAGTACTGCTCCTTGTGAGCATGGCTTTTCAGCAATGAACGTCAAAATGAGTAATCGGGCAGGTCTGAATAGTGACACTTTAAATTACTTAATGATTATCAGATGCAATGGTCCTTCAATTGAAGTCCTCAAAATGCTATTTGATTGTGCAACAGATACTTCTGATGGGAAGATCAGACACAGTAAGTACATAAAAGCGGTAAACTGTATCAAAATTATTAGTGCCACTTTATGTATATATATTCTAGCTTTTGTCCCTTTGTTTTAAATATTATTAAAGAAATTAGACATCTAACTTCAATGGCCTCTCGAAAATAAATTAGGTTCGTGTAAATTAAGATATTAATAATATTACAGTACTGAAAATAAATTGTCAAAAAATCATTTTGGAACAAAAGCATATGCAATATTTGTAATCAATCTAATGTTTCTGTGCAGTAACTGCTCTGCATCTGTTTTTATGAAGTAATTGGGAGAGGGATCTCTCGTTAAAAAGGGGAAAAATTCATTCGCCCATTTATTTTCATAAAAATGTAAGTAAAGAAGTTACTGTTTTTTTTTTTTTTTTTTTTTTTTTTGCTTTGCATAGACAGTAGATTCTTATAGAAATTTCAGCAGTTTCGCAAGGGGTGACAGTGAATAAACATAAACACGCTTTTAACCAAATGCATGTACCCACCCCCACTCGTTCTTCCCTATTCCTAATCGGTAACAGTCTTTATTCAGTGCAATTTGACTCCTTCAGATTCATTTTATTTGAAATACTGTTCTCCTATTAATTTATATACAGGATGTACACAAATAGGTTGGGCAATTTCGTAAGTGAATAATGTGCGAACTATTAATTGTAAGGTACCGGTTCAAATGCAGATGAGTTTTAGTGTATCCTAAGTTTGCGGATAGATGGCGCTAGGTGTGTCATGTCCACGTCTCAGTGAGCTGTAGGTCGCGGTTGTTCATCATTCGTTCTGTGTTCGAGTAACGATGGAGACGTATACCGGCGGTGAAAAAGCGAAATGCTGCCTGTGGTTCCATGAAACGCATTCCGCTGGGCAAGTGCAACGAAATTTCCGTCGAGAATACCACAAAGATGCGCCGAAAACAGACACCATTGTTGCATGGTACAATCGATTTACCGAAACGGGATGTGTGGCACATACTCTTAGTGGCCAAGGCAGACCTAAAATAGGAGAACAGACGGTGGATGCAGTGAGGGAATCATTTGTGAGAAGTCCGGTAAAATGTACAGCACGCGCTAATTTACAACTGGGAATTCCTAAAACAACAGTGCATAAAATCCTTGTGGCAACTTGTAGGGGTTTTGCATGCAGCACTGCAATTTGTGAAATTATTTTTTCCGCCCTTACAAATATCGACATGCCCCAGAGGCAAAACATGTCTTGTCAAAGACAGGCAGATTTAGTGCTATTGAGTTTTGAAAAAAAAAAAAAAAAAGATTTGGACTCCTCAATTTTTTTGTAGAAATTCAATGATATAGCTGACATTAAATTGCATCTATTCTAAAATAAAGAAAGCTATAAGTTTTTACTTTAACCCTTTTTTTCCTGTTTTTATATATATTTTTGCCAAAAAACTTCAGTCTGTGTATCAGCGTCAAAAAAGAAGCCAACCATGTGGCTACAAAGGCAAAAGTGTCCAACAACATGGGTGAGGGCATTTTCTGAGTAATACATGGATCTTGATTCCATTTACCCAAATATCATATTTAGTCAAATCTAGGTTTAATCAATCGAAAAAAATATTTAAACATTTGATCTGAAAAATTGGGCGTTTCAACTAAATCAGATTATTGTAGTATTTTCCTGAATAAGTTAATTCAGCTTAAACCTTTGTCTTCGAAAACCAACACTTGGAGAACCAAGACTTGGCATCCGAGAGAATGGGACGCCATTGTGCGTGAGCACGGCGACCCCTCTCCCGGCACGAAATTTTGTTGCCCAGCAACACTAACACACTCGCTTCGCCGAACCACATATAAAATGTGAGTTCGGTTCCACCGGAGTTTCACTCACACCCTGAAGCACCAACCACGGTTACACAATCAGCACATCCAGACCCCCGAATCACACTGGCCTGCCGAAGAACTCGAACAGGCCCCAATTCACTTTGCAGACCGGGACACCAAGAATGACGAGGCAGGCCCTAGGCCACCCCGAAACACTCAAGTAGGAGAAGGCTCTCCTTCACGGGTGCCCCTGTGATGACGTCCCAACCGAGACACCACCAGAAGGGTCGCCGAGGAATCAGCGTGGCACGAAGACCAGCTTTCGCCCCACCAATGGCTCCCAACCCTGCACACAACCACGCAGGACAGACACACCACAAACAGCAATCACACACCACCCACCCAAAAAGCAAACACACACAGGCAGACCACACCCGGAAAGGCAAAGTCAGGAAAGCACACAGCAAAACAAAAAGACCTCCGATTCACACACAAAGTCGACCAGCCGCCCTCAAAGCCAGCGACACAGGAGGAAACTGGTATGGTACGCAAATAGGCACCCGGCAGAGAGGGAAAGGGTAAGCTCCTCACTCCATCCCGGAATCTAGAAAAGAAAAATTCCAATGATTAAAACAAAAAAACAAAGTTCAACAAAAAACCGAGGACCCGGAAATGCAGGATTACAAGTCGAAAAGATGGGAGACTAAGTTCCCCAATGGAAAAAATAATTTTCCTTCGTCCCAGTAACAATTTTAGGCCAGAAGACCCACCGTAACTTAATATCACGGTCTGAAAGAGTGCGTGCATCCAACTCAACTCTATTCCTAAGCTGGCACTTGGCGTGCCAGGCCACTTCCAAAGGGTTGAACCCCGCATTTCCGTAATTACTATGAACAACTCTGTTCCTCTCTCTCCAGATTTTGTAAGTGGTCTCAGTGATGATCAACCTCCACATATCCCTCACAGTCTTGGGGCCGGGGTACAGGTAAAATACCTCCTGAGCCTTGAGTCGCTGCGGGCAACCTGACCAGGTCCAAACAAGCTTCCACACCTGCACGACCATGGGACAACTCCAGAACAAATGGTACCGGTCTTCAATAAGATTACAAGAGGTGTGCCCTTGTCGGTGATGGCAGTACCCCACCTGTACTGCCTCTTCCTAGTCGGAAGGACATCGTGAGCCACACGGAATTTAAAATCCCGCTTCTTATAGTCAACTCCAGCCGCC
Source organism: Macrothele yani (assembly GCA_039090855.1). Taxonomy (NCBI): domain Eukaryota; kingdom Metazoa; phylum Arthropoda; class Arachnida; order Araneae; family Macrothelidae; genus Macrothele; species Macrothele yani. The sequence goes on along the minus strand of CM077031.1, from coordinate 79,339,734 downwards.
AACACGCTCATCCACACCTCCTTCCTGTTGCAGTTGACGGCACTAAACTCAGTAACCTGCTCCCTAGGCCTAGGGAGAATGTGCAGATACATTTGCTTCAAATTTAGCCCATTCCGGTTAGCCTCCGCGAGACCCTGAATTTGCCCCCCAAGCTTATAGTGCTTGTGAGTGGTCTCTCTACGCGGCCCCATAAATTGGAAGCCAGGTAAGAACTTCTCCGCAGATAATCCTTTCAAATACGCAACAAAGTTCCTACAAGGGTGCTAGGAGTTCAGAGCTTCCTTCACACTCCTAAAATGCAGTGCACTGAACCAGGAGGAGAGGTGTTTAACATCCATGCCACCCTCCTCCTTCGGGCAGCATAGGACCGCTCTGGCAACAGCCTCAACTTGCTTACCAGCCCAAATAAAGACAAAAACTTCCCTTTCCAGAAGCCTGATGAGACTCTGAGGGGGAGAACCAAGTTCTCCGACAAAAGCGCATTTCGAGACTAGGAGAGCGTTAGCTAACTTAGCGCGGTTAATCATCGAAATGTCAACACTTTGCCACCTTTCCTTCTTCTTCTTAATAGCGAAGAGTATGTCCCTCCAAGTCTTCAAATGGACACCATCTCTATCAAAAATGATACCGAGTATCCTGACGGGTCCATCCGTCACCACCAGCCCTCGGACCACTGCGCAATCCCACCTGCTCCAAAGAAGCAGGTTCGACTTATCCTCATTAAACATGCACCCGGTGGCACCGTAGTATCCCGCGAAGACTCCCCGGACCTGCTTAAGGCTCACTTCCGAGTCAACAAAGAACGTGACGTCGTAAGCACAAGCAAGATACTTTAGGGACCCCCTGAATTCTAGGATGAGCCAGAACCTTCCTTAAAATGGTCTCATTGACCAAGATGAACAACAATGGGAGAGCGGGCAGCCTTGTCTCACACCTCTTCTAACCTCAAAGAGGTGAGAAAGACGGTCCGAAATAATGACTCTCCCTTTAAGGTCCCTATACAAATAGTCCATCGCTTTTCGGAAAAAATCTCCGAAGCCGTGAGCTTCCAGCAGCTTTGTAATAAACTCGTGCGAAACATGGTCAAAGGCCTTACTCTAATCAGCGGAAAACATTCCCAACTAAACATCCCTGTCGCAGGCATCCCTGTCTGATATAGGCAATCATGTCCCTCACACACCGAATATTATGGTACATCCGCCTACCACGGATACTACACGTCTGCCCAACGCTAACTAACTTCTCCGCAACCCGTGAAAGTCTTGCATTGACGATCGTGCCATGAACTTATAGTCAATTGTAGACAGAGACACCGGTCTCCATTCAGCAAGATCACGAGCAGAATCCTCGGGGGTTTTAGAAAGCCGAGTCACAGCGCTAATCCTCATGGACTTAGTCATAATTCCTTTATCAGCAATGTTGTTATAAATTCTACATAACCAGGGACCAAAATATTGACAAATTTCTTGTAAAATTCGACCGAAAGCCCGTCAATACCCGGCGACTTTCTGGCATTGAGGTTCAGGATCGCCCACCTGACTTCACTTTCGGTGAATTCCCCTTTCAACAACTCCCTATCTTCATCCGAATTCCTCGGAGTACCCTCCAGCCAAGCTTCCATGACCTCAGGCTGCACTTCCTCTTTGCCAAATAACCTGCCATAAAAATCAGCCGCCGCCTGCAGGATATCGGGAAGATCTCGGACCTCCCTACCGTCAATGTCGAGGCATTGAAGGTTCTCCCTAACCCTCTCCGTCTCGATTTTCCGGTAGATGAAGTTAATATCCCTCTCTAGCCGAAGCACTTCCAAGGCCCCAGTCAACTTGACCGCCGATCCTTCCTCCCGATAGAAGTGACTAAAATCGCTCCTGATATTAATAATCAGAGAGGAATTACACCCATCTTTATCACCTCGAATCGCCGCATTAAGGATGTTCATCAAAATCATGTGGCGCTTCCTCTTCGACGTGGCCAACTGTCTACCCTTCTGAGAAAGGAAATCCTTCACCTCCTCCTTGGTCCGTTCCCACACACCGCACTCATCGTCAGTGATCGTGCCTGCGCCCGCGTTCAGGATCCAGCGAAGGTGCATTAGCGTATCTTCATCGTCAAACATACCTATGTTCAAACGCCACGGAGTAGCACCTCTCTCTCTCGGAACCGGCACACACACGTCCATCAGGACGTCAGAGTGGTCAGAAATATACAACAGTGCAGAGTTCGGACCAAAGATTTCAATCCTGTCAATCCAGTCAATCTTCGACACAAGAAACATATCCAGGCGGGAGGCGCTGCCTCCTCTAAACCAGGTATAACCCGGAATACTGGGGTTAAGTCTCCTCCAGGCATCGCACAGACCCTGGCTATCTAGGAGGACCTTAACCACGTTCCCATAAGCTTTCGACCACGTACTAGTTCCAGCTCTGTCGAGGTCGCAGTCGGCGACCGCATTAAAATCCCCGCCAACAATCAACACACCTTCCGAACTTCTGATGAAATGCGGAAGTTCATTATAGAACGACCTCTGCAAATTACCTTTATTCGGAGCGTAAATACACACAAGTTTCATAGAGATATTCCTACTCTGGACGGTAAGAGAGGTCACCCGACCTTCCCCGTCCGATTCAAAGTGAGTGATTATATATTATAGCAACTCCCGTGTAACCAGTACTCCCTTGCGAGTACTTAAATCTGAGACCGGACCTTCTGCGAAAAGCAAAAATCTGTTTCCTATTCTTTTGGTGGGTTTTCTGAATCATGAGGAAGTCCAGATTATTCTGGCGAAAGAACTCTTCTGGGCCAACACTGCTTCGCCTCCGTATTGAGGCCCTAAACATTCAAGTAACCAACCCTAATGTTTGTGCCGGAAATATTAACCCTACTAGAGTCCATACTTACCTGATCCTGCAAAAAGAAAGAGTTACAAAAAACAAACACAGAAATAAAACGCAAAACCCATACTCCAAACTTGGAGAGAGAGAGAGGAAACGCGACCAAGTTACTTTTCAGTTCCAGCCTTCTTAACAACACTTCTAGTCAACCTTTTTTCTCGAAGAACTTGGCCATTCGCTGTTGGAATCACATGTCCCGTGCCATGCAACATTACAGAGGCAGCAACAAGATCGTTAACCGCTTTAAAATTGGCCGCCGTATACTCTTTCCAGTTTTTTCTTGTTCTGATACTGACGCTGCAGATCAGCACAAAGGGACTCAGTATTCTCATCATCCACTTCGGTATTAGTACAAGCCCAAAACTTACCGCTCCCAACAGTAGTATCAGAGCATTGAATCTTCTCCTCATTCCCGACGCTGACGTTCAGCAGTCCTATGGGAGGACCGCAGAACGTCCCAGGGGCCTCCGGCGTCGCCTCAGAGCCGGCGACGGCGTGACCGCCACCCGCAGTAGTGGGAACGCTAAGCGTAGGTGAGCTTCCGGGACCCCTAACGGGCTGCTTCTGCCCGTCGGAGGGTGGAGTAGGGCACGCGGCCTCTCTTTCGGGAGGCCGCCAGTCCTGGCTATCCACGGCCGCGGAGGTTTACCTACGCTCCTTGGCCTTGGCCAGAAGGCGGCTGCTGTCAAACACGTTTTTTTCCAATGACTTGGGTCCTTGGGGAGACCCGGAAACATGCTATGCACAGGGTCCTCACTGGAAACCAAAGTTCCGCCGATTTCACTAAAACATTGGGCTTCACTTTTTACTTCATTTTGACACTTAGCACTTTCAACACACTAATTATGCACTTCATCCTCAATAAGAATTCTATTATATCTAAAATCGGGAAATATGTCAATATCGCAACTATCATTACTTCTGGTTTCACTTATAATACAACCGATGTCAGAGATTTCTCTGACATCAGTTGTATTATAAGTGATTATAATACAACCGATGTCAGAGAAATCTCATTACTTCTGGTTTCACTTATAATACTCTCCATCATAGAACCGATGTCAGAGATTTCAGACTCATATTCTTTGTTCTCTGAGACATCAGTACTTTCCACACTAGAAATCTCTTCTCCACCGCTGGAAAAGTCCCTACTTTCTCCAGACTCTTATCGGGCACTTCTGGGAGTCTGTTTGTCATCTTCGATGGAAATAACCCCCGTGCTGGATTCCACTGGAAAAGAAGCACTTGAGGTATTAACATCAACCTCCATATTTTCCTCATTTTGCCCATCCACAATGCTTACAGCTTCCGGGCCTGGGTTTGAGAACTTCAAGGTCTTTGACAGACAAATTTCTTGATTTCTTAGTAACTTTAGTATACCCATCGTCATCAGAAGTTGAAGGGCAGAGACCCATCTTCACCTATAGAAAAGGTTTCTCTCTCCTTCTCTGAAACAGAAACATGCTTTTTATTCACATTGTTAGTTTCACTGTTCTTACCTGAACTAGAATCATTACTTTCCTCTGGGATCCTGTGAGGTTTTGAGGCGTGCTCCGAGCTGGTAATTTGGCAGGCCCCCGCCTGTTTTACTCGAGGCCGCAGCCTCCGTAACACTTTTTGAGCCCTCCGCCTCACCAGCGTGGCACTCCTCCATCTCTTCATCTCTTCTAGTATTATCTGCACCTCTGGTCATTTGAGCAAAGGACTTCTGGGTACAAACCTTCCTTTGATGGTGTGGTGACTTACAGTTTCCACACGGCTCTTTGGGCTCAGTCCTAACAGACATTCTAACTCTATAAAGAGGACAAAAAGTCCGACCCCTTCCAAAAGCTAGCAACAGTCAGAAAACAAAAAACACACAGTCCTAACCAAAGAAAATGTGAAAAAGTACTCACGAAATTCCCAGCTTGAAATCCAAAAGGCAATCCAGTAACAGGGGCACTGGATTGCCTTTTGGATTTCAAGCTGGGAATTTAAATCTATTTCCGGACCAAACGTGGAACGGAAACTGCCAAGGCGTATAGGCAAACTGCCAAAATATCGCAACTGGAGTCTCCGGATTGGCGGCGGAGCACAAATCTTCTAAAAAAATAGAAGAAAACTGACTAAAATCCCGCGAAAATCCACCAGGGAGTTCTCTAGAAATTTATTAATATACTTACACGAGTAGCCATCTTTGAATCGTTATAGTAATCGATGATACCGCCAAGCCGACGTCCCTCAAGGCCGGCACGAACGCCCCCTGGGCCGCCAGACGCACCCAATTGGGCGGCCGGTCACGCGTCCCTGCTTGCGAACGGGTGTTCGGGAATCAACCTGCAACAGGAACAACTAAAATTGAACGAAGAGGCAAACAACGTCGACGACAACTACACATCGAACATCGACGACAACTACACATCGAACAAAAATGGCTTTCCAACGTCGACGACAACTACACATCGAACAAAAATAGTGGTTTCTACTAATGCATCGAACATTTTAATATATATTATTAGTTACCCGATGTTATTGGTAAGTCATCATCATTGTCTAACATTATCAATCCACTGCAGGACGAAGGTCTCCCGAAGTTTCCTCCACAACGTTCTGTCTTGTGCCAATCGCCTCTATGTCACTCCCACATACTTTCAAATTTCATCCACCCATCTCCCATGTGGTCTTCTTCTGGGTCTTTTCCTGTCCCTTGGAATCCAATTTGAAATTTCGGCTGTCCGTCGTTGGTCTGTCCTTCTGGCAGTATGTCCAGCCCATTGCCATTTCAGGGATTTAACTCTGATCATGATGTCTTCCACTCTTGTCATTTTTCGGATCCACGAGTTCATAATCACTGTTATATTGAACAGAGATTTTGCAAATCTATTCCGTATTTAGTGCTGCAGAGTAAAAACATCCTTACTGCAACTACGGCTAAGTGAAAACAGTGGCTGGGCTAAATGCAAACCCACCAATTCATGATGTTTAGAAAACAGGAATCAAATTATAGCGATATCCAGTGGCATATAAGATTTAAAATTTATAATTTCATTTTTCTTACATATTACTAAATACGCTACTTTTATCACCCAGTCATCTTGGACAAAATCTTGGTCTAACAATTAAAAGTAATCCATATTTCTTAGTTACTTAAAAGCCCAACATATTTTATTTTTTTAACCCAAATAATCAGCAATGCACTGTCGGTATATTTCTATGTGCTGTGCACTTTCTCTTTTTTTTTTTTTTTTTTATTGCGCTATACCTCAAAATATCCGAAAGCTTCTTATGACCGTTTCTACAAGGGGTGCATTTCTAATAATTATTTATGTATTGCAACACCATTAGCAGAAAATGTGATCTACGTTAAGAGTGCACCTTAGCAAACAATGTTGCTTTCATTCTGGACTCATAAACATTTTTTGAGAAAAGTAGTTCTTCTATTAAAATTATTTCCTTTGAATTTTTAGAGTGAACGTTTCATTGGTGTTGTGAGTGATGCAATAACCACTGATCAAGTGTCGCTAGATAAAGAAATTAAGCGGAAAATGTGCTTTTGTGCTCAGGAAGGATGAAGTAATGTAAAACGGGTTAACCATTCTGACCCCCCCGCCCCCTATTTTTTCAAAAGTTAAACATTCTCCCCTCCGAAACTGTTTCCAATGTTTTTAGTCTACCCCTCTCCCCTTCCGCCGTGCTTAATGTCTTCCTATGCTTTTGTTAACTATCGTCACATAATATATACAGATGTAAAATATACATAAGTACAGTATATATATATATCAAATCTCTTCTATACAAAATTTGGTTTCAGTTACTTTTCTTAACATATATGCTATGGGCTGGGATGGGTAGCAGAGTTTAGTACTTAATCCGATGTCTAGGCCTGGCTAATTGAAATAAATATCTATCTGAAAAAATTAACTTTTCTCTTTCACATCTCAAAGGAAAACATCCACTGAGACAGTTAGCGACTGGTATTCGTATTGCAGACAACTAGTCTCACAGTTTATGGTAGCCTCACAATGTGAGGAAGGAAAGCTTGGTGGAATCCAATTGCCCTCGTCTCGTCGAGGGCACCTGGATTCTTGGTACCTTTGAACGAGATACCAGGCGTTTCAGGGTAGAAATCTGCCCTGATAACAACAGATATGCTATTACGACGGACTAGAGGGCTGCATATCGGTATCTACCAAGCTCTGGCTACGCTCATTTAACTGTCAAACACTCCCTCAACTTCATTGATCTCATCACAGCGGCGCGTACACAAGGAGTAGAGAGCAATTGGCGTCCCCTGAAACATAAATTAACACAAAGCAACCACAAAATGTACTTCGCAGACAATATTCTGGAAAATTTATTCGAACGGAATTGCCGTGTTTCCTTAGAACATTGCTTTGAAGTCCTGATTCCTGCGATCAGACAGTTCTTCCCTGGCAGATAAAACTTCTCGTGCTTTTATTCTGCTAGCTAGACAATTTTCTATTCATGAGAAAAACTATCCCAATAAATATTTCTCACATATGCCAAAATGAAAAAGGTCCTTTTATGGACCACCTTTAATCCATATTATTCACTTCCTTTGCCTCTTTTCAAACGCAACGCAAAGCTTAACGATTTAGCGATAACGTGTCGCCATCTATCGTCGCTTTATAAAAATATTTCCGGACCAAACGTGGAAGGTTTACCATGGATTCTTCCAAAAATATTTCATTTGAGCCGTGTTGGGTGCTGATTAAATCAAATTTCAAACTGGTGGGATGGGGGCGTAACACACCATTTACTTAGTAATTCCGAAATTGAATTAAGCTTTTCGTTTGGGGCGGATAATTCTTTCTATTTTTCTTTGTGCTAATTTCTGTACAGATTTATTGCAATTCAAAAGTAGGGGGTAGTAGAGATCACAAACCACTTCCTCGGCATTTCGAAATTTCAAGAGTGCCTTGTTTAGGGTTCACAGTTAAAAAATTGGAGCAACACAAGAAACTAATTCAAGAGCTGGAAGTTGGTAGTTCAACCCAAGAATTATATTATATGGCGGAAAAAGGAATATTAAAACAAAGGGCACCATCTTTGCCCCCATATTTTATATTAGTGTCTTGTGACAGGCAAAGGATCGATTTTTTCGAATCCAGTGGGGCACCTGGCGATCACCAATTTCGTGATCGTTTGAAACGATCCATGCATGTCAGAGGCTCTCTTCCTTGCGTTTGCCAACACATTTTCTTTTTTTAGTTTCGAGATCGTGGCATTTACCGTTCAAAACACGGATTGTGCATTTTAATATGAAATATATACCTAGATGTACCCCAGGGACGTCGCTGCACTTTGATATCTGGACGGGTGAGGGAGCATTATTTTTAGTGGGGCAAACTTGATAACAACTTCTTATCTTTTTTTATTTCTTCTTTTTTTTGTACGAAGTACTAACAGAACTAATCTTTAAACCTTTTTACAACACGCGACAAAGGAATTCGTGCAATCCTTACACCATCCATCTGGACACACACACGAACATACGCGGATATGATTAGTTACGCCCCTGGTGTGAGGTAGAAGTGTTACTGGAATATCCCCTTCAACTTTTTACTTACTCTGAATGCATTGTCTTCAATTGCTTTTCAAAATTTTGCATTTTTGTTTATTAAAATACAAAAGAGCATTGTATTTGAACGATTTAAAGGAAATTGTCGTATTTGTTTATCTAAATAAAATTTTAACGTCGTGCGATGCAGACACAATACCTCCGCTCTCCTTAAATTCCTTCCTTCAAGCCAGAGATTGTGGCTTGCACTCCTCCTCTACAAGGCAGTTTTCGGCCACTTTCTGCAGTTTCTCTCTCCAGGAGCAAGTATTAAGAGCTCCTTCAATTCCTTCTTTTAAGCCAGAGACTTTGCCTTGCACTCCTCTCCTACAAGTCAGTCTTTGGCCACTTTCTGCAGTTTCTCTGTACAGGAGCAGTGTTAAGAGCTCATTAGATTGCTTCTTTCAAGCCACAGACTTTGCCTTGTACTCCTCTTCTACAAGTCAGTCTTCGGCAACTTTCTGCACTTTCTCCGCCCAGGAGCAGTCTTAAGAGCTCCTTCAAGCAAAGGTCTTCGCTCTTTCCACGTTTATGAGTGAGTCACGGAAAAATTCTCATTGGCCGCCACTGTGGTGGCCAATGAGAATTTTTCCGTGACTCACTCATAAACGTGGAAAAAGCGAAGACCTTTATTTGATGTTCCTGGTCCACGTTAAAAGTCTGTATTAATTAAGAGCTCCTTAAATTGCTTCTATCAAGCCAGAGACTTTGCCTTGCACTCCTCTTCTACAAGGCAGTCTTCGGACACTTTCTGCACTTTCTCTATTCAGGAGCAGTCTTAAGAGCTCCTTAAATTGCTTCTTTCAAGCCAGAGACTTTGCCTTGCACTCCTCTTCTACAAGGCAGTCTTCGGACACTTTCTACACTTTCTCTATCCAGGAGCAGTCTTAAGAGCTCCTTAAATTGCTTCTTTCAAGCCAGAGACTTTGCCTTGCGCTCCTCTTCTACAAGGCAGTCTTCGGACACTTTCTGCACTTTCTCTATTCAGGAGCAGTCTTAAGAGCTCCTTAAATTGCTTCTTTCAAGCCAGAGACTTTGCCTTGCACTCCTCTTCTACAAGGCAGTCTTCGGACACTTTCTACACTTTCTCTATCCAGGAGCAGTCTTAAGAGCTCCTTAAATTGCTTCTTTCAAGCCAGAGACTTTGCCTTGCGCTCCTCTTCTACAAGGCAGTCTTCGGACACTTTCTGCACTTTCTCTATTCAGGAGCAGTCTTAAGAGCTCCTTAAATTGCTTCTTTCAAGCCAGAGACTTTGCCTTGCGCTCCTCTTCTACAAGGCAGTCTTCGGACACTTTCTGCACTTTCTCTATTCAGGAGCAGTCTTAAGAGCTCCTTAAATTGCTTCTTTCAAGCCAGAGACTTTGCCTTGCACTCCTCTTCTACAAGGCAGTCTTCGGACACTTTCTACACTTTCTCTATCCAGGAGCAGTCTTAAGAGCTCCTTAAATTGCTTCTTTCAAGACAGAGACTTTGCCTTGCACTCCTCTTCTACAAGGCAGTCTTCGGACACTTTCTACACTTTCTCTATCCAGGAGCAGTCTTAAGAGCTCCTTAAATTGCTTCTTTCAAGACAGAGACTTTGCCTTGCACTCCTCTTCTACAAGGCAGTCTTCGGACACTTTCTACACTTTCTCTATCCAGGAGCAGTCTTAAGAGCTCCTTAAATTGCTTCTTTCAAGACAGAGACTTTGCCTTGCACTCCTCTTCTACAAGGCAGTCTTCGGACACTTTCTACACTTTCTCTATCCAGGAGCAGTCTTAAGAGCTCCTTAAATTGCTTCTTTCAAGACAGAGACTTTGCCTTGCACTCCTCTTCTACAAGGCAGTCTTCGGACACTTTCTACACTTTCTCTATCCAGGAGCAGTCTTAAGAGCTCCTTAAATTGCTTCTTTCAAGCCAGAGACTTTGCCTTGCGCTCCTCTTCTACAAGGCAGTCTTCGGACACTTTCTGCACTTTCTCTGTCCAGGAGCAGTCTTAAGAGCTCCTTAAAATAGTGAAAGTCTAATTTTTTTTTCAAGAAAATGAACTTATAGACTTTCACTATTTTAGAATCTCATATGAACATTTGGTTCATTAGTGATTTTGTTGATATAACACAAATTCTTGTGTACTAACCATTTCTTCCCAAAGGATTTTTTACTCAGTCTACGCCAGTCACTTCTTATAATATCTCTAATTTCACATAGTGTGGCAAGTTTGATGCCATTTATTGTTTTGATTTTTTGACCGAATATCTTAGAGTTTCGTTTTTTCCAAATTTGAAATTTAGTCATAGCAATACTGACGTTAACAGCATTATCAATATATTTTTTTTTTTCAAGAAAATGAACTTATAGACTTTCACTATTTTAGAATCTCATATGAACATTTGGTTCATTAGTGTTTTTGTTGATATAACACAAATTCTTGTGTACTAACCATTTCTTCCCAAAGGATTTTTACTCAGTCTACGCCAGTCACTTCTTATAATATCTCTAATTTCACATAGTGTGGCAAGTTTGATGCCATTTATTGTTTTGATTTTTTGACCGTATATCCTCGCGTTTCGTTTTTTCCAAATTTGAAATTTAGTCATAGCAATGCTGACGTTAACAGCATTATCAATATATTTTTTTTTTTTAAGAAAATGAACTTATAGACTTTCACTATTTTAGAATCTCATCTGAACATTTGGTTCATTTGTCTTTTTGTTTATATAACACAAATTCTTGTGTATCAACCATTTCTTCCCAAAGGATTTTTTACTCAGTCTACGCCAGTCACTTCTTATAATATCTCTAATTTCACATAGTGTGGCAAGTTTGATGCCATTTATTGTTTTGATTTTTTGACCGTATATCCTCGCGTTTCGTTTTTTCCAAATTTGAAATTTAGTCATAGCAATGCTGACGTTAACAGCATTATCAATATATTTTTTTTTTTTAAGAAAATGAACTTATAGACTTTCACAATTTTAGAATCTCATCTGAACATTTGGTTCATTTGTCTTTTTGTTTATATAACACAAATTCTTGTGTACTAACCATTTCTTCCCAAAGGATTTTTTACTCAGTCTACGCCAGTCACTTCTTATAATATCTCTAATTTCACATAGTGTGGCAAGTTTGATGCCATTTATTGTTTTGATTTTTTGACCGTATATCTTCGCGTTTCGTTTTTTCCAAATTTGAAATTTAGTCATAGCAATACTGACGTTAACAGCATTATCAATATATTTTTTTTTTTTTCAAGAAAATGAACTTATAGACTTTCACTATTTTAGAATCTCATATGAACATTTGGTTCATTAGTGTTTTTGTTGATATAACACAAATTCTTGTGTACTAACCATTTCTTCCCAAAGGATTTTTTACTCAGTCTACGCCAGTCACTTCTTATAATATCTCTAATTTCACATAGTGTGGCAAGTTGGATGCCATTTATTGTTTTGATTTTTTGACCGTATATCTTAAGGATAGTTAATATTGGAAAGCCTATCATTTATTGAAGTAAATGAACTTATAGACTTTCACAATTTTAGAATCTCATATGAACATTTGGTTCATTAGTGTTTTTGTTGATATAACACAAATTCTTGTGTACTAACCATTTCTTCCCAAAGGATTTTTTACTCAGTCTACGCCAGTCACTTCTTATAATATCTCTAATTTCACATAGTGTGGCAAGTTTGATGCCATTTATTGTTTTGATTTTTTGACCGTATATCTTAAGGATAGTTAATATTGGAAAGCCTATCATTTATTGAAGAAAATGAACTTATAGACTTTCACTATTTTAGAATCTCATATGAACATTTGGTTCATTAGTGATTTTGTTGATATAACACAAATTCTTGTGTACTAACCATTTCTTCCCAAAGGATTTTTACTCAGTCTACGCCAGTCACTTCTTATAATATCTCTAATTTCACATAGTGTGGCAAGTTGGATGCCATTTATTGTTTTGATATTTTGACTGAATATCTTAGCGTTTCGTTTTTTCCAAATTTGAAATTTAGTCATAGCAATACTGACATTAACAGCATTATCAATATATATATATATTTTTTCTTGACTGAGGTATGGTACAAGATGTTTTCTGTGTCAAGAACAGTGGTTAGGCTCCAATACTTGCTTAACCACTCCCAAATTTCCTTGTTTTCCTTGCATTGCGCAAACAGATGAGTGATAGTTTCTACCTCATCACAATGAGGACATTTATCACTAGGAGCAGAAAGAAATCTTTTGCACCATTCTATAGTGGGGACTATGTTATGGGCAATCTTAAAATTAAGATTTCTAACCTTGGGCTGAAATTTCATGACACTCATGCTATCCCAGGCATCTTCATAATTAAGCTAAGAATGAGTGCTCTTCCACTAAGCCATCCGCGGCTACATGTATTTAACTTATTGTACTTTCGTTCAAACATTTTTGTATCACAAGCATATACTGAATATGATACCACACGATAAGTTCTTAAGGTTTAGAGCCCATCTCAAATCAGTTGTTCAAGTCGAAGTATGGAGGAGTAGGTTCGGGTTCGGGTCCCCTAATTGGAAAAGGAGAAATATTAAGCTTCTGAGTTGCACGTACATGCTCAAAAGATTGCGGATTAATTTAATGAAACCACACTCTTCTGAGCTAAGAAAAAAAGGAAAAGTACGCCAACAAATTCACATCAATTTTGACCTAACAAAATAAAATACCATGCCTGTACGAGAAAAGCAAGCAAGGCAAAGTACTTGAAGGGGAGCGGTGAGGTTAGAGAAAGCAAAACATTTTAATCCAAGTGATATTAAAGAACTACAATTAGTTCGGTGCGGAGGGCGTTCTGGATATCCATGAAACTGATGGTCCAAGCCGACGAGAACGATTGAGCCGAGGTAATTCCTAAGGGGCTGGAGGATGGCTAGTAGATTTGTGGTATTAATTACCACAACGATTAAAAACAAATAAAAATTTGCTCCCCTATGTACGACCACCCCTAGAGTAAATGTGCCTGTTCCCCACGCAAGTGGGCGCCAAAGTTCCATCAGAATGTAATTTATTTATTCTAAGTATAAAATGGTTCTGCAAACTGAAATTGGGTTCTCCCATGTTAGACTGCCATAGAAATGGGACCGTTTACTTGAAATGCATTCCAAATTAAAATCAAATTTATTTCAATAGAACTTACATTCAAATAAAAACCGTAGAAGCAATAGCTGTCAGAAGCACGATTCACAAACGTTTTAGTTCAGTTAAACTGCAGAGATAAAATATTTTATTTAGAATTAAAATCAGCTAAGCGACACAGCCAAGGTCTTTCACAGCAACTCTGCTGGCCGCATATTCAGGCCTAATCAGCAACGCTGCTGTGCATAAACAGTATTATATAATTATCTCTCCACATTTCCCACAATGCATGGCGTGGCAAGTTCGGGTTGCCAGGTAACAGTATGAATAACAGATTATCTTTTTATTTTTTTTTATAAAGGTAGTACATAATCATTAAAAGTTTTTAACCGTATCAGTAGTGCTTGCCAAATAGAGTTCACATTGATCGGCATTTCCTCATTGCAACACTCTTCAAAAAAATACGTAATGTATAATGCCTCTGTAAATAGTAATGTCTGTTTATTACTAGCAGATGTAGGAATCCTAACCCCATCCCAGTTCGGGTAAAATGTTCCGTTCGGGAGAGTCCTGGTTAATGATGTTGAAATAGCATTGGAACGAAGCGAGTATTCATGTTCCGCCATACTTTATCCAAGATTTCTTAAAGTGGATCCTATGTAGCACAGATGTCCTTGTTTTCCGGGGAAGTAGAACGAAGTGTGATTAAGTAAGCACCACAGCGTTTCTTTAATGGCACAGAGTCCTTGTCTTTCCGTAGTAGGTCAAAAACATTAGTCGTCTTGACGCCGAAACCCATCGCTTCCTTCGTGCAGAATCTCTTCAGAATGTTCACAAGTGGCTGGTAGAAGTTCATTGAACCCACATAGCAAACGTTGCGTACATCTCGTTGCAAAGTGTAGTCACGCTTCTTAGTTTCTGACGAATTAGGTTGAAGACCTTATGCCGAGGCCAGCCGTATTGCCTTGCCAACTGGTAAATTCTATTAAATTCTTCATGACGCAATCCAATAGAAGATGAATGAGAAAATGCCATATTGATCAAAAACCGCTTCTACGGTTTTTACTTGAATTATTCAGCACGAGATTTCAAAAAAGAAAGAAAAACTCATGTTTAAGCTAAAATTTTCCCTGATTCTCCCCTTATGCTTTCAATATTTCCACCACACCACAAATCTCCTAGCTACCCTCCAGCTGAGCAGGATTACCTCCGTTCAATCCTACTGGTCGGCCGGGACGATCATTATATTCAAGTCATCATGGAGCTTGTGTCAAGGTTCCATTCAAAAGTTAAGCCCTGCTCTACTTTCACATATTCTTAATGATGTTTATCTTTCCTATTGAGTTCACTTACTCAGACCTTATAGCTTCCTACTTCTAAGAGTGCTCTTCGCACTAACTACTTCTTCGGATTAAGGGCCGTTTCTTCCCGCGAATGTATCGCCATCTTACGGGTGAATGAACAGTTTACCGGTGACACGTTTTAAAAAATGGTTGTATCGTATTTGACAGATGTCGCAGCGTGCCAGAAAGAAAACATCACAGTGATTTTACTTTTTCCTCCCAGTAGTATACACATATTTAACGTGTAACAGAACTCCATAAATAGTAATTATAAAGTAAAACATCTTTCTTTTTTTTTTTCCAAAAAGAAAATTCATACCACGAACTTCTGTAGACCTTTCCTTATTTCTTGCTTTACCGCCTTTAACTGGAAGAAACATCAAAAAGTTTCCATAATATAGCATTTCACAGTTTTTCAACTGTGCGCGTGTAATAGAACTCCACAAATGTATTTATTGTGCAATACATTGCGTTATCTTGCCAAAACGACAATCGTGGCACCACCAACTTCGATAAAGTATTCCTCACTTTCCGCTCAACGGCCCTTGATAGGAAGAATACTCTAAATAGAACTCTATAAATATTATTTACAATTTAGTGGTACGGGTTATGTCTCCGAAACGACGTCCTAGCTCCAGCTTCGGTAAAGCATTCGTCACTTTCCGCCCAACAACCCTTAAATGGAAGACGGCTGTAAAACTTCCTAGTAATTAAAAATTCAGAGCATTTTGCGTATGCCGTGCT
This sequence comes from Macrothele yani, assembly GCA_039090855.1. Lineage (NCBI taxonomy): Eukaryota > Metazoa > Arthropoda > Arachnida > Araneae > Macrothelidae > Macrothele > Macrothele yani. Next base: position 79,324,097 of record CM077031.1, on the reverse strand, counting down.
GCAGAACTCCATAAGTATTGTCCTTAATTTAATGCGAGGCATTTATCTTGCCAAAAGGGATTTTCTTGGCAGCTAATTATGTATACAATTCGTCATCTCCGCTCAAGTGCCTTTGATCGTAAGAACGCTATAAAAATTCCACATAATGTCATAGAACTTTATAAATATTATTTATTGCATCGGGTTATCTCTCCAAATCGACGTTCTTAACATCAACTTCCAGAATTTCACAGTTCTACCGTAATCAAAGGACTCTATATATATTATTTACAATTTAATGCTATGGGTTTTCTCTCCAAAACGGGGTTCCTAGCTTCAACTTCGATAAAGCGTTCGTCACTTATCGCCCAACGTTCCTTGTTCGTCATCTTCCGCCAGAGGGCTCTAAAATTTCCTTATAATGAATATTTAACAGCACTTAACATATGAACGTCTTGAAGAATTCCATCAATATGTTTTACAATTTAATGCATTGCATTATCTTGCCAAAACGACGTTCGTAGCTCCAACTTCAGTAAAGCATTCGTCAAGGGCCGTTGAGCGGAAATTGATGAATGCTTTACCGAAGCTGGATCTAAGAACGTCGTTTTGGAGACATAACCATGGAGATAGGAATAAGGGGAGAAAGTATGACATCACAAACTTGAAGCTTTCTCAGCAGACGAAGCTGACGGTCATCTTAAGCCTCTGATGGGTTTTTTGAGATATTTGGGTTACGTACGTGAGAAGTTTGATTTTCGAAATTTAAAATTATCTCTTTTAGAAATGGTGTGTTATTGCGCTTACGGATGTCACAAAAATTCCGGGCGACAACCTCATGCAGTTACTTTTCACAGGTAAGCAAAGGAGAAGCGTTTAATATGAAATCTTTTAAATTCCGAAGAGCATTTAGTAGTTAAGCGCGTATATGAAGTCAATTTAGATATGACCAACTTAATTTCCCATTTTGATTGACGGAATGGCACTGAACAGTATGAAATTTAGTTGTGCTAACAGAGAAACAAATTCTAATAGAAACTCGGAAAAGTCATCTTTTGGAGCATATGCACACGAGTAAAAATCCTTACCAACGTGATGTATGTTCCAAGCAATTTACTCGAAAACGTGATCTTTCAGAGCATTTACTCATTCAAACGGGGAAAGCCTCGCCAATGTGATTTATGCTCCAAACGATTTGCTCGAAAAAGTGATCATTCGAAGCATTAACTCATTTAGAAGGGTGAAAAGTTTCACCAATGCGATGATTGCTCTAAATGATTTATTCGAAAAAGTGAACATTCGAAGCATTTGCTCATTCACACGGGGGAAAAAAACCTCGCCAATGGGATGTATGCTCCAAATAATTTGCGCCGCCCCGAAGGCGCAGTAGTCTAAGCTATGGCCTCTGATCCTTTTTCCGAAAAGGGTCCGGGTTCGAATCCCGGTGAAGCATGGATGTTGTGATTGTCTTACGGCACTGGCTCGCTCCCTTCCCTGGAACAAGTGATTCTAAATTAGGGACGGGCGACTGCTTATAGCCCAATGAGTTGATAATGGGGGTCGTTAAACCGGCTAACCTTGTTCATTTGCTGATGAACAATTGCAATTGCGTTTTAAAATACACGTCAAAATCTCGTTGTTTACCTTTTTGCCTCCCCCGACTTTTTTAATTTTCCACCTGGCAACGGAAGAGACGTGTTCCTCCCACGTATAATCACTTCACGCCCCCCCCTCCCAATTCGGAATTTTTTTTTTGTGAAGACCGTTTTCTTGCAACAATTTAAAGATAGAGATCAGTTTCAAGAGAAGCAGTGGGGATTGTGGATGGCAGTGTGGTGGAGTCCGAACTCTATCCCCTACTGCCTTCTTAAGTAACACATCCCCTTCGAGATTGCCCGATTACCAATTTATTATCGCTCTTTTAGGAGAAGTTTGCTACAACTTCCTTCCTCTTCAAGCTAGACAACATCAGCTGAAAGAGCCAGGCTCTTGTCTGAGTAACTTCCCGTATCAAACATATTTCTAAAAATGCTCCGTCGTCTTGAAAAACTTGTTTTACATAGCAATTTCGTCCAAAAAACTGTTGCCCAAAGAAAAAGGAATTCTGAACAGTACTTGTGTAACTTTTGCTCTTAACACTAGGAACTATTTTTCGTAGCGGAGGTAGCTGTATCCACCAGCGACCACGAGTCAGAGGAGCAGTGGCCTCTGACTCAGGCAAGGCCGTGCTTACAGCAAAACACACATCTCTCGCAGCGTCTTCCTGCATCGATCACCGGTACTTCTGCCCAAACCGAGAGACACTGCTCACCCCGTGCACGCAAGCGTCATCGTTACCGCTGTGTGGGTTTCGGCTTATTGCATAGACAAGTAAATTTTACGTATTTTTTTTTAAAAAATGACTGTATCAAGGAATTTTGTTTCTTATTTTACATCACTTTTGATTTGAAAAAGGATGATCGTCACAGTTTTTTAATTTTTCGTCCCTGAATTTTGCACCATAATCTTCAAGTTAACCGATTTTGCTAAGCAGATTTGCTGTGAATTCCACGCCTTATATTACATTATAATATGTAGTAGACTTTTTTTAGCTGGATGTATGTATCATATATGTGGGCGTTTTAATCCTAACCCACAAAAATTCCCTTCACAAACAATTTTTGCTTAGCTCATGATTTCCTTTCTACCTGATGTAAAGCCTAAAAACTGTGAAAAACGCGAGTCAACAGTAGGGTTCCAGCGCCCCACCGTCTCTGCGGAAAGAATGGCAACTAGCAGAAAAACCTGCCAATTTGAATTTCCCGATTCGACAGGCCGCTGAGAGCGAAAGCGTTACTGCTCGCTCAATCGATCGAGAAGGTCCGCGCTCTATCACACCGCAAGAGAAGTAAAGTGGTGCTGTAGCGCCATCTATCATTGCTTTTGAAAACTAGCTCCGTGCCAAACGTAGAAGATTAGCCCAAAAATGACCATCGACCGCACCACTTATAATTGATGCGCTATCAAACACTACTAACGCCCCTGATATCCCGGATTTATTGGGATATGAAATCGGGCAGAATATTGTGTCGTTCGACCTTTATCGTAAAATATAACGTAGTTCTACGTGAAAAACCTGCCAATTTTGAATCCATAAGGAACTCGTACATAAGACAGAGCAGTCACCGAATCACGGTACATGTTCTCGATTACATTATACAAGTCAAACATAACTTTTGCAGTTTAACATTAGCGGCATCTTTTTTCCGTAGCTCACTGTATATGTGAGCTACGGATAAATTAGTCGATTCGTATGAAATTTAAGGGTTTTATTAGGTGCTGAAAAGAATGCGCGTAAAATAACATACCTTTTATATGGAAAAATTCCGATATAGATAGCTAATTAGCTTAATTATCATATTTCTTCACATCACATAATAGTTCCGTTCAAGTGCTTTCCAACGGAACCTTACTTGTTTGAACGCGACAAACGGTTGAAAGTTAATAGGAATAGCTCGCTTTTTTTACGTCTATGAACATTACAATTCTGTGCTTGTCCAACTCAACTTGCCACAAATCACTCAGATTTTTGGCATTAAGAAATCCATTGAGATTCTGGTTTCGTTCTAGACAAATTTGTTTCAGAAAAAATTATATTTATATTTAATGTTTCAAATGATATACTGAAATCATAAAAATACACTTAATTCTCTTTAAAGTTAATCGGCAGCCTCATCCAGCTCTCTTACATTCCCGGCTAGCTTAAGTGCGCTGTTCGACTTCACTTTCCGTGTTGAAGTCCCCTTATTAGTAACACAGGTAAACAGCTGAGCAGTTAGTACAAATTGCCACCCACAATGGATTACTATTCTTTGGTCAATGGCTTTACTGATATGGAACAATTGAGACGTTCTTGTAGGGTTTCCTCCCGGGGTCACTGACTGGAGTTATGTACCGCCGTAAACAAGATAGGGGTCAGCGTCATTTTCTTGTAGGACTTCCGTCCACAGGTAGTAGAGTTTAGGTCCCAGCCACCTACAGCGAGATCGCCTTTTGGGCAGGACACAGAAACGGAAGGAATGAGAGCAAGTCTAGCGACTTTTGACAGAACAGTTTGTAGTGAGATTAGAGTACAGTAGATGGCGCAACCATACAAGTACGATATTGCACATAGATGGGTGACAGAATTTCAGGGAGGACATAGGAAAGGATACCCATTTAACCAGTGGGCTGTCACTTTACGTGCTCGTCCGATGCACGGCGGATATTCAGCGATTGTTAGTAAATCACGCCATCTCTGAAAGATCAGCCCAGGCTTGAACCTGGGGACCCAGTGGGGGGTCGTTGAACCTTCAATAAAAAAATAATAATAATAATAATTTGCTGGAAAAAGTGATTTTTAGAAGCATTTAATCATTCAGACGGGGGAAAACCTCACCAATGTGATGTATATGCTCCAAACGATTAGCTCGAAAAAGTGTTCTCTTTCTTTAATTTATATCTCACGTCCGAAACTTACAAAAGTCCGGCGCTTGAGGGACTGCTAAAGAACTGTTTTAGGAAACTATTAATCTTTTACCTTATTTTAGCATTTATTCGCACATTCATGCATACTTTTAGTAAGGAATAAAATTTTGTGTTTAATTTTTTTTTTGAAATATGAAATATTCATAAGGGTGGACCCTGTAATAACTAACATTTCCTCATACTTCCATCCAGAGCAGACTATCAACTTCGCAGGTGAGAGCCTACGCAAGAGTGACCGCTTGCAACAAAATAATTGTTTAAAACAAGAAAGGACAGGAAAATGATGTAAAACAATAGCACAGCAAATATGAAAGGTAAGATTGAAAAAACATCAATAGATCCTTTACATTACTATTATTAGTAACAATTATATTTATTCTTTATCTATAATATTCCCGTATGTGGAATGAATTACTTTTTAAATTTGTCTTCTAAAACCAACTTTTGGAGAACCAAGACTTGGCATCCGAGAGAAGGGGACGCCATTGTGCGTGAGCACGGCGACACCTCTCCCGGCAAGAAATTTTGCTGCCCGGCCACACCAACACATTCGCTTCGCCGAATCACATACAAATGAGAGTTCGGTTCCACCGGTGTTTCAATCACACCCCCATGCACCAACCACGGTTCCACAGTCAGCACATCCAGACCCCCGAATCACACTGGCCTGCCGAAGAACTCGAACAAGCCACAGTTCACTCTTTCAGACAAGGACACCAAGAATGACGAGGCAGGCCCTAGGCCACTCCCCCCCCGAAACCCTCCAGTAGGAGACGGTTCTCCTTCACCGGTGCACTGTGATGACGTCCCAACCGAGACACCACCAGAAGGGTCGCCGAGCCTTCCGCGTGGTGCAAAGACCAGCTTTCGACCCACCAATGGCTCCAAACCCTGCACACAACCACGCAGAACCGACACACCACAAACAGCAATCACACACCACCTACCCAAAAAGCAAACACACACAGGCAAACCACACCAGGAAAGGCACAGTGAGGAAAGATCACGGTGAAACACAAAGAACCCCGAATCACACATAAAGTCGACCAGCCGCCCCCAAGGCCACCGCCGCTGGAAGAGACTGGTATGGTACGCAAACAGGCGCCAGGCAAGGAGGAAGAAGGGTAATCTTCTCACTCCATCCCGGATTCTAGAAAAGAAACATCCCCACGATTAAAACACAAAACAAAGTTCAACAAAAACACAAAAAACAAGGGTCCGGAATTGCAGGATTACGGGCACAAAAGATGGGGAGACTAAGGTCCCCAATGGAAAAAATATTTTTCCTTCGTTCCAGTAACAATTTTGGGCCAGAAGACCCACCGGAACTTAAAAGCACGGTACGAAAGAGTGCGGGCATCCAACTTAACCCTATTCCTAAGCTGGCACTTGACGTGCCAGGCCACTTTCAAAGGGTTGAATCCCGCATTTCCGTAATTACTATGAACAACTCTGTTCCTCTCTCTCCAGATTTTGTAAGTGGTCTCAGTGATGATCAACCTAAAGACATCCCGCCCAGTCTTGGGACCGGGGTACTGGCAAAAGACCTTCTGAGCCTTGAGTCGCTGCGGGCAACCCGGCCAGGTCCAAAAAAGCTTCCACACCTGCAGGGCCATGGGACAACTCCAGAACAAGTGGTACCGGTCTTCAATGAGATTGCAAGAGGCGCACTTGTCTGTGATGGCAGTACTCCACCTGTACTGCCTCTTCCTAGTCGGAAGGACATCCTGAGCCAGACGGAATTTAAAATCCCACTTCTTACAGTCAACTCCAGCCGCCAACACGCTCATCCACACCTCCTTCCTGTTGCAGTTGACGACACTAAACTCAGTAACCTGCTCCCTAGGCCTAGGGAGAATGTGCAAAAACATTTGCTTCATATTCAGCCTATTCCAGTTAGCCTCCGTGAGACCCTCAATGTGTTCCCCAAGTTTTTAGTGCTCGTGAGTGGTCTCTCTACGCGGCCCCATAAATCGGAAACCAGGTAAGAACTTCTCCGCAAACAGTCCTGTCAAATACGCAACAAAGTTCCTACAAGGGTGCGAGGAGTTCAGAGCTTCCTTTACACTCCTAAACTGCAGTGCACTGAACCAGCAGGAGAGGTGTTTAACATCCAAACCACCCTCCTCCTTCGGACAGCAAAGGACCGCTCTGGCAACAGCCTCCACTTGTTTCCCGCCCCAAGTAAAGCAAAAACTTCTTTTTCCAGAAGCCTCATGAGACTCTGAGGGGGAGAACCAAGTTCTTCGACAAAAGCATATTTCGAGACCAGGAGAGCGTTAGCTAACTTAGCACGGTTAATCATCGAAATGTCAACGCTTTGCCATCTTTCCTTCTTCTGCTTAATAGCAAAGAGGATGTCCCTCCATGTCTTCAAATGGACACGGTCTCTATCAAAAATGATACCGAGTATCCGGACGGGTCCATCCGTCACCGCCAGCCCTCGGACCGCAGCGCGATCCCACCTGCCCCAAAGCAACAGGTTCAACTTATCCTCATTAAGCATGGACCCGGTGGCACCGCAGTATCGCGCGAAGACTTCTCGGACCTGCTTAAGACTCACTTCCGAGTCAACAAAAAAGTGACGTCGTCAGCATACGCAAGATACTTTAGGGACAACACGGTCAAAGACTTTACTCTGATCCGCGGAAAACATTCCCAACTTAACATCCCTGTCGCTGATACAGGCAATCATTTCCCTCACACACCGAATATTATGGTATATCTGCCTACCACGGATACTACACGTCTGCCCAACGCTAACTAACTTCTCCTCAACCCGTGAAAGTCTCGCATTGACGATCGCGCCATGAACTTATAGTCAATGGTAGACAGAGACACCGGTCTCCATTCAGCAAGATCACGAGCAGGATCCTCGGGGGTTTTAAAAAGCAGAATCACAGCACTAATCCTCATGGACTTAGTCATAATTCCTATATCAGCAATGTTGTTATAAATTCTACATAACCAGGGACCAAAATAATGACAAATTTCTTGTAAAATTCGACCGGAAGCCCGACAATACCCGGCGACTTTCTGGCCTTGAGGTTCAGGATCGCCCACCTGACTTCGGTTTCAGTGAATTTGCGTTCCACCAACTCCCTATCTTCTTCCGAAATACTCGGAGTACCCCCAAGCCAAGCTTCCATGACCTCAGGCTGCACTTCCTCTTTGCCAAATAACCTGCCATAAAATTCAGCCGCCGCCTGCAGGATATCGGGAAGATCCCGGACCTCCCTACCGTCAATGTCGAGGCATTGAAGGTTCTCCCTAACCCTCTCCATCTCGACTTTCCGGTAGATGAAGTTAATATCACTCTCCTGCCGGAGAACTTCCAAGCCCCAGTCAACTTGACCGCCGATCCTTCCTCCCGATAGAAGTGACTAATTTCGCTCCTGATATTAGTAATCAGAGAGGAATTACACCCAGCAGTATCTCCACGAATCGCCGCATTAAAGGTGTTCATCAAAATCATGTGGCGCTTCCTCTTCGACCTGGCCACCTCTCTACCCTTCTGAGAAAGGAAATTTTCACCTCCTCCTTGGTCCGTTCCCACAAACCGCACTCATCGTCTGTGATCATGCCTGCGCCCGCGTTCAAGATTGAGCGAAGGTGCACTAGCGTATCTTCATCGTCTAACATACCGATGTTCAAACGCCACGGAGTAGCACCTCTCTCTCTCGGAACCGGCACACACACGTCCATTAGGACGGCAAAGTGGTCGGAAGCATACAACAGTGGAGAGTTCGGACCAAAGATCTCAATCCTGTCAATCTTTGACACAAGAAACATATCCAGACGGGAGGCGCTGCCCCCTCTAAACCAGGTATAACCCGAAATACTGGGGTTAAGTCTCCTCCAGGCATCGTACAGACCCTGGTTTTCCAGGAGGAACTTAACCACGTTCCCATAAGCTTTCGACCACCTATTGTCTCCGGCCCTGTCGAGGTCGTAGTCTGCGACCGCATTAAAATCCCCGCTATCAATCAACTCATCTTCCGAACTTCTAATGAAATGCTGGAGTTCATTATAAAACGACCACTGCAAGTTGCACTTATTAGGAGCGTAAATGTACACAAGTTTCATAGAGATATTCATACTGTAGACGATAAGAGAGATCACCCGACCTTCCCCGTCCGATTCAAAGTGAGTGATATCTCTTTCAAACTTCTCTTTATAAATTAAAGCAACTCCCGTGTAACCAGTACTCCCAAGCGAGTGCTTAAATCTGAGACCTGACCTTCTGCTAAAAGCAAAAATCTGTTCCCTATCCTTATGGGGGGTTTCCTGAATCATGAGGAAGTCCAGATTATTCTGACGAAAGAACCCTTCGAGCCAACACTGCTTCGCCTCCGAATTGAGACCCTGAACGTTCAAGGAACCAACCCTAATGTTTGTGCCGGCAAAATTAACTCTACCAGTGCCCATACTTAGCTGGTCCTGCAAAAAGAAAGAGTTACAACAACAAACACAGAGAAAAAAATTTAAAACCTATACTCCCAACCTGGAGAGAGAGGAAACGCAACAAAGTTACTTTTCAGTACTAGTCTTCTTAAGAACACTTCCTGTCAGCCTTTCTTCACGAAAACCTTGGCCATTCGCTGTTGGAATCACATGTCCCGTGCCATGCAACATTGCAGAGGCAGCGGCAGCAAGATCGTTAACCGCTTTAAAATTGGCCGCAGTATATTCTTTTCCAGTTCTTTTTTTCTTGTTCTGATACTGACATTGCAGGTCAGCACAAAGGGACTCAGTATTCTCGTCATCCACTTCGATATCAGTACAAGCCCAAGTCTTACCGTTCACAACAGCAGTATCAGAGCTTTGATTCTCCTCCTCACTCCCGACGCCGACGTTCAGCGGTTCTGCGGGAGGACCCCAGAACGTCCCGGGGGCCTCCGGCGTCGCCTCAGAGCCGGCGACGGCGTGGCCGCCGCTCGCAAAAATGGGAACACTAAGCGGAGGTGAGCCTCCGGGACCCCGAACGGGCTGCTTCTGCCCGTCTGAGGGTGGAATAGGGCACGCGGTCTCTCTTTCGGGAGACCCCTGTCATTGGCCAAAAGGGCCGACGCAGTCATATCCGTTTCTCGCCTATGACAAGGGTCCTTGGAGAGACCCGGAAACATGCTATGCACAGGGTCCTCACTGGAAACCAAAGTTCCGCCGATTTCACCGAAACACTGGACTTCACTTTTTCCTTCATTTTCATACTTTTCAACACACTTTTTATGCACTTCACCCTCAATAAGAACATTATTATGACTAAAATCGGGGAATATGTCAGCATCGCAGCTCTCATTACTTCCGCTTTCACTTAGAACACCGTCCATCACAGAACTGGTGTCGGAGAATTCAGACTCATATTAATATATTCCTTGTTATCTGAGACATCAGTACTTTCAACACTAGAATTTTTTCTCCACCGCTGGAAAAGTCCCTACTTTCTCCAGGCTGCTTTCGGGCACTACTGGGAGCCTGTTCATCCCCTTCGATGGAAATAACCCCCGCGCTGGATTCCACTGGAATAGTAGCACCGGAGCCGTTGACATCAACCTCCAAATTTACCTCATATTGCCCCTCCACGACGCTTATGCTTCCGGGCCTGGATTTGAGCACTTCAAGGTCTTTGACAGACAACTTTCCATATTTCTTCGTAACTATAATATACCCATCGTCATCAGAAGTTGCAGGTGAGAGACCCCTCTTCCCATCTTCTCCGATAGGAAAGGTTTCTCTCTCCTTCACTGAAACAGAACCATGCTCCGTAATCACATTTTTTATTATTACACTGTTCTTACTTGAACAAGCATCATTATCTTTCTCGGGGATCCTGTGAGGTTTTGATGCGTGCTCCGTGCTGGTAATCTGGTGGGCCCCATCAGTTTTCCTCGAGGCCGCAGCCTCGACAACACTTTTTGAGCCCTCCGCCTCACCAGCGTGGCACTCCTCCATCTCTTCATCTCTACTGGTAGTCTCTGGACCTCCGGTCATTTGTGCAAAGGACTTCTGTGTACAAACCTTCCTTTGATGGTGTGTTGATCTGCATTTGCCACACTACTCTTTGCACTCCTCATCAGTGTGACCCAAAATGAAGCAATTGCTGCAGGTATATTTACCGCAGTCCATGGCTATGTGCCCAGCATGGTTGCATCACCTGCACACCCGGATTTGTCCCCTATACACATTCATGAACCGCTGTCCTTTGACCTCCATGAAATTGGAGATAGCCTGTTTCATGTCAATGGTAACAACACGAGTCCCGGAAAGGGCTCCCTCATGTGCGCAGCCATTTCTTTTCTAATCTCGAACTTCACAGTTAATACTTTACCATATGGTCCAAATGCGGTTGCGACTTCTGCATTGGAAATTCCACAATGCAAAAACTTACAAAAAATTATTTTCACATTAGTTTGAGCATTTGTGCATTTTAACACAGTGTTATTGCACTCAATATTGCTATCAAGCAACTTGAAGTAGTGATCTCTACTGTTTAGTACTACTTGAAACTTGTTCTTATTCACCTCTTGAATTAAGGCAAATACTGGGGTTGGGGTGAACCCACGTGTTTGTACAAGGCAAGACAAATGTCCGAAGCAGAAATACCCTTATGGGTAACCACGACGGCATTAGCCCTATTGGGCTCACTCCTAACAGACATTCTATTCTTCAAAGAGGACAAAAGTCCGACCCCTTCCAAAAGCTAGCAACACACAGTCCTAACCAAAGAAAAAGTGAAAAAGTGCTCACAAAATTCTCGACTTGAAATCCAATCCAGTAACAGAGGCTCAAACACAATACACAATAGATGAAGACACGTGCAGCACAATAGACGTATGCCACGTGCAGCACAAAATACAGAGACCACGTGCACTTTGAACAATAGCGGTATAGGCAATCTGCCGAAATATCGCAAACGGAGTCTCCGGATTGGCGGCGGAGCAAAATTCTTCAATAGAAATAGAAGGAAATTGCCAGAAATCCCACGCAAATCCACCAGGGAGTTCTCTATAAATTTATTAATGACCGTACACGAGCGGCCATCTTTGAATCGTTAAAGTAATCGATTACTACAGCATGCCGAGATCCCTCACGGTCGGCACGAGCGCCCCTTGGGCCGCCAGACACCGCAGAGTGGCATATCTTTAAGTTTTATATCGTTTAACATCTTAGCTACAAATATTTAAAATTAAAATAAGTTACTCTATAATTTCATTAACACTTTCGACCCTTTGTAATAAATAACTAGAGCCATAGGCTTCCATTTATTAAAGGTCTTTTGAGCACTGTTACATCTGGTTTCAAATTCCAAATACCTTCTAAGGTCACATTTTATGGCAATTTTGATCTGCTCTGTATTTTTAGATTTTTGTTCAAAAGATAAAGCGTTTCTGTTTTTCCAAATGTTATATTTTGCAATTACATAATGTGTTATTAAATTTTTGGATTCAGAGCAGGAAAGAGGAAGATGATATAAGATTTGGTGAGTCGAAAATTTATCTTTATAATTTAAATATTGATGTAACTAATTCCAGATATGCTTTGAAAAGTTACAATCAACGAATAAATGTTCTAGAGTTTCCTCCGAAGCACAGTAGGTGCACGAAGCATTTACTCATTCACATCAAGGAAAAGCCTCACCAATGTGATCTATGCTCCAAACAATTCACAACCCATCCTCCTTCACACAGGTGAAAAGCCTTATCAAAGTGATTTGTGCTCTAAGCAATTTGTTCAGAAAAGTCATCTTTTAAGGCATATGCTTGTTCATTCAGGTGAAAAGCCTTACCAATGTGATGTATGTTCCAAGCAATTTCCCCGGAAAAGTAATCTTTCACAGCACAGGTGAAAAGGCAAAATCCTAATATATCTATGATAAAGTAATATTGGGGTATTACAGCTTAACATTAATTTGCGTACACTATCATATTCTCTTCATTTTAACAGAGCAGATTTCTGTAAAACGTCACTAAACTTAGATAATCATACACACAACTTTAATAACTATGAAATTACCCAGCGGTTTTACCTACAGAATGAGAAAAACACTTGTACTTACTTACGCCCATCCCCCAGAAGTCAGCCAAAATGTTTCCTAAATTCTAAAAATGTGGAAGTAGCCGTAACGCCCTGAACATTGATAAATCAACTAATAATATCCTTGAGAACAGTCTATCAACAATTAATATAATAAAGAAGGGCAAATTTATTAATATTAAAAGCAAATTGCCAACTTCATGCCTCGCACAGTACTAACAGCTATTGCATAGTCTGCTCATGTCTGGCCACTGCCCGACTCGATCGAACGTGAGGTGACCCCTGAAAACAGGAATCATCGGTAGTTCAAAATATTTCCGCCAACGCCAGAGAGCGCTGATTGCCCATTGAACGAATATTATATCAGTTGGGAACTAAAATAAATAACAATTAATAGTAGTAATTCTTATTTTATTTTTCTGCAGCTGGATGTTTTCCGGTACATTTGGCTGGAACAATTATACTGAACAATCAAAGAACTGAATGAAAGTAAGAATAACGCGTATCAATCTGTATAATTACAAAGTCAAATTAAATCTCGGGCTATACCTTCATGATTTGTTTTCGTACAAAAACCACGCAAACAAAAACAAAAAAGGGGGTAAGTATTGGAATAATGTTATTTCTAGCGAACTAATCCGAGTGAGTTACGGAATAAAACGCATTGCATTCAGTCATTGAAACAATATAGGAAAGTGGTATGATTATGTTACTAGCCATGACAATTGTAATACAGAATTCATAAAAGCAAGTATTTCCCAAATGAGTTTCACTGAAATAAATTTTGCATTCAATAAAATCAAAAATAATTTTCAGAGTACTTTAAAACTTCTTAACAATGTCAGCTATGAATTAAAATAATACGATTTTTTTATTTCACTTTTTTCAAGAAGGTTGTTCCACGAACGTTTTATCAACGTTCATCAGTTCACTTCTGGTAACTTTACGAAATATAACTTAACTGAGGGTTCATACTGCCAGAATTGGAAGTAAAACACAGACAGGCAGAATATTTTAGGTCGTACATGCATAGTTGTTAAAGAGTGATTTAAATACTTATGTTAATTTCAATATTTTCCTATGCCATAATTTATTATAAAATTTTTGGGTAGTTTTATCAGTCACTTGTTTTTGCTATGTTCTTGAGCAGTATGGGAAGAAACTTTTCACAAATTAAAATGCTGATCTTCTCGCTGTGCTGACTTCCTTCACATTTTCACGATGCACATTTTTTCAACTTTGGAAGAATATATGAAGACAAGTTCTGTAGCAGCAAGTTCTGTGGCAAATGGGGCAATGACTTTTCAGCAAAATCTTGTATAAAATTGATAGCACCATAACAAAAGCTGGTGTTGGAGCCGCGGATGGCTTAGTGGTTAGCAGTTCCGACTATCGATGCAAGGTCCTCGGGTTTGAACCTGGGCTGATCTTTCAGAGATACTGTGATTTACTAACGATCGCTGAATATCAGCCGTGCATCGGACGAGCACGTTAAGTGACGACCCCCAGGCTGGACCCATTGGTTAAATGGGTATCATTTCCTATGCTCCCCCCCCCCCTCCCTCAAATTCTCTCACCCTTCTATGTGCAATATCGTACTTGTACGGCGGCGCCATCTACTGTAAACTCTACTCACTGTGGGCGGAAGTCCTACAAGAAAATGACAAATACTGTACAAAAGCTGGTGTTGGATATTTAAGTCCACCACGATCTTGGCTTGAAATTAAGTTAAGAATGGGTGCTCTGCAGTCACAGTTTGATAGCTTCTCTGTACATGAAGTACAATCAATATTTGATTGTACTTCATGTATAGAGAAGCTATATTTGCAACGCCCCCTGAAACAAGGCCGCAGCACCAGTTCTTGACGTCATCACAGGAAGACCTTCTTGTGACCGCCCTACCTACGGTGATCTCCTGTACTTGATGTTTACGAAACTATAACAGTTGAAACTATGTCCTTTCCAACTATTTGAAACAGATATTTGCGATGGTAAAAAAAGGTATTTGTACTGAGTGAATAGAACAAGATTTGTAAACTCAACGTTACAAGTTTTTTATTTATTTTTTTAAGGGTGGGGGGGGGTGTATTTCGAGAGAAAGTGATACAATACGTTGATTCTATTAGTGAAAGACAAATGCAATTAAACTTGGGGTTTGTTTAACAACTCGATTTTAAACTATTTGATGGCTAAATGAAAACGGAAATTCCGTTCCAATTTTGCAACTTGCACTGGAAAGAACCCCCCCCAAGTATAAAGTTTACAAATAAGACAACCTCCGTGCATTGAGCTTACAGATCATGTTCTATTTATTCAGCACAAATAATTTTTCCTTCTTTTTCTTTAATTTATACCTCATGAAGGACTGTTGAGGAATCTGTTAATCTTTTACCTTATTTCTCCATTCAGAAAATCATTCATTCAATCTTTTGGTAAACTAAGATGTTTAATAAATACTTTCTTTTTACTTTTTCAATGTTGTTCAACTTCAAGTAAGGATCCTTTAAAAAGGCCATTTTCACTTCCTTCAACACAGATCAGAAAACCAAATGACACGGCGGGACCTGCACAAGAGTTTCTGCTTGCAACAGTAAGTATACAATTTATTTACAAATCACCTTTTAGAACACTACATATACTTTTCAGAGGTTCATGATGAAGGTACTTCAAATTAAAAAATTAGTAAAAATTAGACTAAACAAAATAACTTCTTAATTATGAAAAAATAGGAAAGTAGTGTAACACAATTGTACAGGAAATACGAAAAGATAAAGATGAAAAAACATAAATGGATTGAATTTTTTTATTAGTGCCAAATGCTTTTTTTTTAATTTATGATGTTCCGTAATGACTAAATAATTCACTGACTACACTACAATCTTTGTCTTCTAAAACCAACACTTGAACAGCCAAGACTTGGCATCCGAGAGAGGGAGACGCCATTGTGCGTGAGCACGGCGACCCCTCTCCCGGCACGAAATTTTGTTGCCCGGCAACACCAACACACTCGCTTCGACGAACCACATATAAAATGTGAGTTCGGTTCCACCGGTGTTTCACTCACACCCCGATGCACCAAACACGGTTCCACAGTCAGTACATCCAGACCCCGAATCACACTGGCCTGCCGAAGAAATCGAACAGGCCCCAATTCACTTTGCAGACAGGGACACCAAGAATGACGAGGCAGGCCCTAGGCCACCCCGAAACACTCCAGTAGGAGACGGTTCTCCTTCACGGGTGCCCTGTGATGACGTCCCAACCGAGACACCACCAGAAGGGTCGCCGAGCCATCCGCGTGGCACAAAAACCAGCTTTCGACACACCAATGGATCCCAACCCTGCACACAACTACGCAGAACCGACACACCACAAACAGCAATCACACACCACCCACCCAAAAAGCAAACACACACAGGCAGACCACACCCGGAAAGGCAAAGTAAGGAAAGACCACAGCAAAACACAAAGACCTCCGATTCACACACAAAGTCGACCAGCCGCCCTCAAAGCCAGCGCCACAGAAGGAGACTGGTATGGTACGCAAACAGGCGCCCGGCAGGGAGGAAGAAGGGTAATCTCCTCACTCCATCCCGGAATCTAGAAAAGAAACATTCCAAAGATTAAAGCACAGGACAAAGTTCAACAAAAACTCAAGAAACCAAGAGTGCGGAAATGCAGGGTTACAAGCCTAAAAGATGGGGAGACTAAGGTCCCCAATGGAAAAAATATTTTTCCTTCGTTCCAGTAACAATTTTGGGCCAGAAGACCCACCGGAACTTAAAGGCACGGTCCGAAAGAGTGCAGGCATCCAACTCAACTCTATCCCTAAGCTGGCACTTGACGTGCCAGGCCACTTTCAAAGGGTTGAATCCCGCATTTCCGTAATTACTATGAACAACTCTGTTCCTTTCTCTCCAGATTTTGTAAGTGGTCTCAGTGATGATCAACCTCCGGACATCCCGCCCAGTCTTGGGGCCGGGATACTGGTAAAAGACCTCCTGAGCCTTGAGTCGCTGCGGGCAACCTGCCCAGGTCCAAACAAGCTTCCACACCTGCACGGCCATGGGACAACTCCAGAACAAGTGGTACCGGTCTTCAATAAGATTGCAAGAGGCGCACTTGTCGGTGATGGCAGTACCACACCTGTACAGCCTCTTCCTAGTCGGAAGGACATCGTGAGCCAGACGAAATTTAAAATCCCGCTTCTTACAGTGAAATCCAGCCGCCAACACGCTCATCCACACCTCCTTCCTGTCGCAGTTGACGACACTAAGCTCAGTCACCTGCTCCCTAGGCCTAGGGAGAATGTGCAGATACCTTTGCTTCAAATTCATCCCATTCCGGTTAGCCTCCGCGAGACCCTGAAGGTGCTACCTAAGTTTAAAGCGCTTGTGAGGGGTCTCTCTACGCGGCCCCATAAATCGGAAGCCGGGTAAGAACTTCTCCGCAGACAATCCAGTCAAATACGCAACAAAGTTCCTACACGGGTGCGAGGAGTTCAGAGCTTCCTTCACACTCCTAAACTGCAATGCACTGGACCAGGAGGAGAGCTGTTTAACATCCAAACCACCCTCCTCCTTCGGGCAGCACAGGACCGCTCTGGCAACCGCCTCAACTTGCTTATCGGCCCAAATAAATTGAAAAACTTGACTTTCCAGAAGCCTCATGAGACTCCGAGGAGAACCAAGTTCTCCGACAAAGGCACATTTCGAGACCAGGAGAGCGTTAGCTAACTTAGCCCGGTTGATCACCGACATGTCAACACTCTGCCACCTTTTCTTCTTCTCTTTAATAGTGATGAGGATGTCTGTAGTAAAAAGGATACCGAGTAGGGATGGGCAAAAACGATCGATGTTTAGTAACATCGATGTTAAGCCACCGATAATCGAGGTTTTTCCCTCGATGTTGCGCTGATTGATACATCGGAGAAACCTCGATGTTTGAACCTCGATGTCTTGAAAAACATCGGTGCCTGTGGAGGGCGTGGGTACACCCACACGTCGGCAAAACCTCGATGTTACCGAAAGCGATACATCGGTGAACCGTGAATAACATCGGCCAGTCCTTCACCTTGTGCAGCTTCAGAGTGCAGAGGTAAGTTGAAAATATCGATGGATTGTCTTTTGTTAGTGTGTCATCCCTGATGCATCGAGTTGTGCAACGAGGGTAATAATCTCCCATCCATTTTTAACTCTTCTATAGGAAATTCAGGGGATTTAAAATTAAGATACAGAAAAACAAAAGCTTTTTTTAAGTATCCGTGGTGTGTTCTTGTGCGTGGGCATTAAACAGAAGTAGCTAATTATAGTTTTTAATCTGACAAAAAAACTGGTGTAGTTTAAATAGGGTGTTTCATTTGAAGGGTTACCGGAAAAAATATCCATGGAAAAATAATCCAGGGGAAAAAAGCCAAAGGAAAGAAAAGCCAAGGAAATAAAATCCAACGGCTACTTTCATGTTGGCTAATCAGTAGGGAACTTATGGAGTCATATAAAAAATTACTGGCTCTTTTCCAGTTCATATTAATTCGTATATCTAATTATATTTTTATAATATAACTTTACATGAAGTTCATAATTTTTTATAACCATACTTTGACTACCCTTATATTACAAATAACGAGAGTAGGAAAGTGGTATGACCTACAAAAAAAAAAAAAAAAAAAAAATTCTCATTTCTCAAAGATTATGAGGGCATCATAATTTGATTCCATGGAAGTTCGGGCAACTAGGGGGCCGTATAAAAATTGCATGCATTTTTGTTTTTCTTGTGTCCACTTCCACGTTGGGTTGACTTTGTAGGAAGGCCGTACAAAATTGCATTTTTGATTTTCTTGTGTCCACTTCCATGTCAGGTGACCTTGTAGGAAACTTAGGGGTCGTACAAAAATTGCATGTCTGATTTCTTTTGTGTCACTTCCATGTAGGAAGCTCAAGGGGTCATATAAAAATTTATTTTCTGATTTCGTTGCGTCACTTCCAGTAGGAAGCTTAGAGGGTCGTATAAAAAAATTTCATTTAATTTTATCCCTGGCTCTGTGTTGTTTTTTTCCCCTGGATTTTTTTTTTTTAGCTTTTATTTTGCACTAAAAATTAAGTAAGCCTTGCAAATTACGAATTCTCAGATGTAAGCATAGGCTCTGAGAAGTAGGCACCGATAAAACCATATTGAAGTGTACCTTAGTAATGGAAAAAAAAAAAACATTAAAATAAACGCGACGTGTACGAGGAAATGCAGCAAAGAATATTTTAGTAAATAATATTCTAAGAACTGGAATGAAATATGTCAATCCAGGGCCAGATTAAGGCGTTAGTGGGCCCCTAGGCTAAGACATTTGGGTGGGCTCACACAGAACTTATCACGGGGAACCTTAAAAGTTCGTTAAAACACGAATCCGTAGCAATGTGCTGTAATAATTACTACGTAGTTTATTCTTCAAACTAATAAATTATCTGCAGAGAATTACTATAAGTCGCTGTATTTTTCGTCGTATAAGAGAATTACTGGATTTTGTCCTTGATTTCCTAATGATTTCGCATTGTATGCTTTTCTTAGCACATGTTTAATTATGCAATGTGAAGCCATGAAACTTTTACCCTTGGTGAGTCACTGCCTTGAAATCTGTTCGTGTTCCAGCCTCTGTTTCTGACCAAGTTGAAATCATACGAGACAAAAGCAGAACTACTTTATAAACCTCTTTCTCTTTTTATTACTTGTCCAGACATGCATTCTGAACCCGTAGGTCATGGTGGGACACCTAGGCTATAGACCCCTCCCCCCTTTAATCCGGCCCTGTGTCAATCATGTAAATGGATAACTGTTTCGTTGGAGTTGGATTTTATTTCCCTGGGGTTTTTTTTTTTTTTCCGTGGATCTCTTTTCCTTGGATCCCCCCCCCCCCCTAGATTCCATTTGAAGACGGGAAGTGCTGTATGGAAATTATTCGTGAAAATTTTACAGCAGTGAAATCGCAAACTTGCACTTGAGATAATGCAAGTTGAACATCATAGTTCTTTTGAGCATCATGCATAAGTATAATACATACTCCCCCATGTAAATAACGTGTAGAACAGAAAATTGAAGTACCAACGAGAGTACTACAAAAACAAAAACATCAACAAAATAATGATTAGGAGAGAAATTTTCCCACCGTTTTCAGCAATTTTTCGCCATTTTCAAGCTGAAATACAAATATTTACGTAATAAAATAACATTTCGCAATACTGAACAAAAGGGACACTGCTGAAAAAAAAAATATAATAACACACGATTATAAGAAAAATCTTCATTAAACTTCCCTTTTCAAAAGTTTTGAGACAGAATTCTGACCCCCGACAAAAACTTCTTCCCTCACCACCCCCTAATTTTTTCTCTTCAGAAACAAATAAGAATAGGTGGCATTCGATAAATATGCGGAGAATCTCATGCCTACTGAATACACCATCGAGTTACACCAGTTTAGCAAAACATCGAGAATTCGATGTTACTTCTTAGACAACGCCAAAACATCGAGAATTCGATGTTACTTTTTAAGCAACGCCAAAACATCGAAAATTCGATGTTTTTTCACCGATATTATCGATGGTTCTCACCGATGTGCCCATCCCTAATACCGAGTATCAGGACGGGATCCCACCTGCCCCAAACAAGCATGGACCCGGTGGAGTATCACGCGACGACGTGAGACTCACTTTGGAGTCTTTAAAGAAAGTGTCGTGGTTTAGATTTATCCCAACAAAAGAATTTCTAATTATACTTTTAATTTATTTTTTTCCAACATAATACCAGCAAGAAGTCGAACATGATTATCGATATATGTCTTAGTTGTTATTTGACACATTTACAATTTGCAGTTTTGCTTATGTTTCACGTTCACAAGTATTGTGTTCTTACTAACTCTAATATTTACCCTTGCTGCAATGTTGCAACACACGCTATCTAGGACACTCAAGTTAAACAAGAAATTATCTCAATATATCTTAGAAGCAAAAAGTGGTTTAATTTCAGTTAACAAATCGTTTTCCACCGTCAGTTTAATAGTTCGAAGTGTTCTCATTTTTGGCCCAACCTTGTGCCATAAGTAGTAGCATTACCTCAGGGAATTAAAGATTAAAAGTAATAAAACTTAGTTTTAGCACCCTGTTGATGGATTCTTTATCCTTTTCTTTTTTTAAGTTTGCCACTTTAGATGGTAAAGGTTGACATTGTAATTCTTTGACAGAAGTGGCAGTTGCTGTAAAGTTGGAACACTCATTTTCAAAAAATACAAAAACAGTTCTGCTTCAGCCAAAGTGACCCACCTTGATTTGCTTCAGACATTTCTGGCATCTCATTACCTGGAAAAACATTTCCCAAATCTGGTATTGCTTCTGTAGCATTCGTTTTTGTTTCCTTGCTAATTCTACTAATATTTCCCATCTTTCTCTTTTGAACTTGTTTTTCTGAATGCCTTATGGTCAACGGTACGTCGTTTAACAGTTGTTTGGGGCATTTTACAGGAGGGATACCCGGGAAAAACAGGGGAAATTGTGCCTTTTTTTAGTTTTTTAATGGTAATTCCAGAAGCGTAGTCTTCTGGCTTAAAATGTCTGCTGCATACAACAGATCAAGCAGTATACCTATTAACCGAAAATTGTTCACGTGATATTGCTTTTAGCCATTCTGCCTTTAGATGAGTATCTGATGGAAAGTGAGGAAAATAAACTGTACTTTGTTTTCCATGTTCAGATGTACACAATGGAATGCAACAGTAAACCATGTTAATTTCCGAGAAGTAAAAATATAATAAAGTTACATACGTAAGTGAACTGCCTTAAAATGCGGTTTTAAGCAGAGAAATCTGAGATAGGTTCACAAATTCACAATGCAGTTTTAAGCAGATAATATACACTTGAGGCAATTTCTATAATCATGACATTGGTTTCCAACACATATTTGTTCGTGAGTTTGGCTACTTTAACAAAGTGTTTTTCCGTATATTTGACGAATTACGTTATTGTTTTGTTTGTTTGTTTGTTTGTTTGTTTTGTTTTTGAGGTTTAACGACCACCGTGAGCAACTCAATGGGCTATAAGCAGTCGCCCGTCCCTAATTTAGGGTCACTGGTTCCAGGGAAGGGAGAGAGCCAGTGCCGTAAGACAAACACAACATCCATGCCTGACCGGGATTCGAACCCGGACCCCTTACGGACGAATAATCAGAGGCCAGCGCCTTAGACCACTGCGCCACCAGGGCGGCGAATTACGTTACGTTATTGTAACGTGTTTCTTTCGTCTTTTTTTATTCATTTTTGCTTATTTTCTTTTAATTTCAGTAGATTTTGTTTACTGTTCATTATTTCAGAGGATTGTTTATATGTATGCATTTTTAATTAGGTTTTATTTCTGGTGTTAGTTCGTTAGGATTTAGTTGCTGTCGGAAGAGGAACAGCTCCCGAAGAGAAAAAATAAATAAAATCCGAGCAGCTGTCAAAACTGTTTCTGATAGATGGCGCTGTCGCCCCGTGGGAAAAGAGATCTCGAGTGTTTTGAACACGATGGAACTCACGATTAAAAAAAACGCCGGTTTTTTATGGTATAAATCTTTAATAAGTGTGCGGTCGGCCATCTGTGTCGTGTATTAAATGTAGGCTTGATGTTTATTACTGCCTCTTGAGTGATTCGTGTCAACTGTGGAGGAATGTGGATTAATTTGCTATTGTTAATTGATCTAACGACCTCAACACACGGCACCCAAAAACCGTCGTTCAAAAATTGAATGTAAGGTAAGAAGTACCTTTTCTTCAATACTGTGCATTCCTAATTGATTTGAACGGCGACACGTTACAAGTGCTTTCGTTAGAAATGAGTTAAAATTCAATGGGTGTGAAAAATTGACTGTCATAAGTAAGAGCATTTTTTCTTGTTTTTCGAACTTGTTAGTTGAAGGAAGCAACTTGGCCCTAAATTTTTGTGAGCTGTATTTAGAACATGTTTGTATGCATTATTATATTGGGCTAATTTGTAAAACTATAGGCTTAACTTTGAATTGTGTATACAATGTTCTGCCCCTTATGAAGTTTTTTTCCAATTTTTTAAGTTGTGGCACATGGATACCATAAAAAACTGTTGCCCAGATTTTCAAAAATAGAATTTCTAGAAGTATACTGAAGGAGAATATGCAGGTAACTTCCTCTGTAAGTCGTAAAGAAATACTTCATTGTGCTGTAAGGTTGTGCAAGAGTATGGTGGCTATTGTTACTCATTTATGAATGTTTCAGATACTTCCCAAGTTCATGTGTATCACTTTGCTATGTTTACATTCTACAGACCCGCAATCACCTTAAAAGGGTAAAGAAACTAACTCCACCACTCAAGATGGACAAAGAAAAATATTGCATATGCTTCTTTTCTGTATGATGAAACCGTTCTAGAATTCTAAAAACCAAAGATGTTTACTTGCTGTGCCAAACATAATATTTTATGACCTGTCAGTTATATCTTTAGCTGGATAGGGAGAAGGGGCACAGAACATAGATAACTGTTCAAGTGATCAGTACTCTATATAAAATTATTAGGAAACTTCATAGTTCAGTTACATTTTTTTTTAATGTGCTTGTTTCATTATTCAGCATTTTGCAAATTTAGCATTATGCACAAGTTTGTAGCCGCGAACTCAGGTGCTCACAGCGAGAGAGTAAATGGAAAAAACACATCCGAAAGCGGTCCGGATTCAAATCTCGGGGAGACATCGATGTTGTGCTTGTCTTACGGCACTGACTCCCTCCCTTCCCTGGAACCAATGACTAAATTAGGGACGGACGATTGCTTATAGCCCATTTGAGTAGTTTACGGTGGTTTTTAAAAATTGTTATTAGAGCTTAGGTATTGATTTTCTATAAAAAAGTTTTCCATGAAAGTTATGCTGAGCTAGCCAGGAAAGCGTTCTATTTTGTATAGCTGAGCGGTTAACGTGAAGATCATGGTGCAAAATTCAGGGACAAAAAATTCAAAAAACTGTGACGTACATCCTTTTTGAAATCAAAAATGATGTAAATTAAAAAAAAAAAAAAAATCATTGATAGTCTTTTGTGAAAAAGGTTTTACGTAAAATTTACCTGTCTATCAGGCAAGCAGAATTCCAGTCAGCGGCGGCGATGACGCTGTGACTACTGATAGCGTATCTGCCAAGTCTGCCTGCTGTCTCAGCCGAAGAATCCCCGCAAAACAGGTTAGGCCTAATCGTCCCACACGTGCAGGGCAATCACCAGCTTGACTAACTGTGGTAAGGGCGCGGAAGGATACTACACACATGCAGAAGTACAGGATGGCTCCGCTTACAGAAGCAATGAAAGGGCCTCCTTTTTTACTTTGTAATATTTCCTATTCTTCAGTGTTTTATTTTAGGAATTTGTAAATCGCAGAAAACATCGATGTTTGTATATTTTCTGTCTTCGGCAGTGGTGTGTGAAAGGATGTGCCACCAGGCCCCCGATCGAAACAAGGGCCCCAAAATGATGGCAAAGTTTATTTATTTATTGCAAAGCTTGTAGGTAAAAAATAAAGCAGTACATAACCAGAACAGCCAGGACGAGAAATTCCAGTTCTTCAAATAAAAATCTGTAAATTAAGAATATAATAGTATGTTCAAAATATGAACATACCAAGGGCGTATTTAGAGAGGGGCCAAAATGAAACAATTTCGATGGATTGTGCCCCCTCCCGGAAGTAATTTTTTAAAGGTTTCCGTTGGTCATCAAAAATGATCATATGTAGAGGATTTTAGGAAGGGAGTGTCTGACCCCAGGTCTCAAACAACCCTTAGAATTAGGAAGCTAGGAGATTTGGGCTAGAGTGCCCGATAGGAAATTGGCACTGAAGCGAAGTAGAAAGACGCCCTTATTTATAACCGGTGGGCCAGTACCCAGGGTCCGACGGCTTAACGTGCCCATCCGACGAACATTTAGTGGATCGAACCTGAGGTCCTTTCCATGGCAGTCACGAACGTTGCCCGATAGGCAAACCGCCGCCCAAAGGGTTTTTGTTAAAATGTGACTTTCATTTTTTTAAAAACTGCTTTAATTTAATAAAAATTCGTTAACTTTCTTTAGGAGAAAATGCTTTAAAACAAATGCTTGAAACTCGGGGAGGGTTTTGACCCCGTCCCCTCCAGTAGTTACGCCTATGAGAGAATCAGAGGTTCTGCCATTTTTTTTTTTTCCTTTTTTTCGAACCTGGCTCGTTGTTTCGCTTTCCCGAGCAGGCGGGAGGGAAGGTGATGGAGGCACCCTATATTGGCATCTTCGACCGGTGCATTGTACCGTCTGGAAATGTCATAAAAAGACCCAGAAGAAAATCACGTGGCAGCCGGGTGGAATAATATGAGCACGAGGGAATAAAAAATGCCGACCTCAGATATTTTTCTCACCTTCTCAGCCTGCCATTTGTAAGATCGCTTGCTACTAAAAAAACAGTCGAAATACTTATGAAACATCTGAAAGTTTGGGGGGGGGGAAATGGCGACTTAGGAAATTCACCATTACGGGCCGGTCCCTCTTGCGAATGTTGCGCCATCTAATGGGTGAATGAACAGTTCACCGGTGACACGTTTTATGGAATGTTCGTATCGTATCGGATGGATGTCGCAGTGTGCCCGAAAGGATTTTGCTCACTAACAGATTAAGTCCAACTTTTACCTAACGTTTGGCCGTTAATTTTGCAAACATCACATTGATTTTACTTTTTCCTCCCAGTCGTTTAGAAAGGACTCTTCCAATCCTTTCTAACTATTTGATGATTATTTCTCACACAATTCGCGCACCCACATACTAAACAGAACAGAACTCCATAAATAGTATACCCATACTGAACGTCTAAAAAAACTCAATAAATAGTATTTATAGAGTAAAACATCTAATTTATTTCTCTCAAAAGGAAAATTCGTACCACGAACTTCGGTATGCCTTTCGTTACTTCTCTCTGGACGGCCCCTAATTGGAAGAAATATAAAAAAATTTCCATAATACAGCATTTCAACTGTGCTCGTATTCTTTTGGTGAGTATTGTTATTTAAAAAGATATTAATATTCACCAAAAGAATATTTCCGTTTACCTTGTTCATTTGCTGCTGAACAATTACAATTGCGTTTTAAAATACACGTCAAAATCTCGTTGCTTACCTTTTTGTCTCCCCCGACTTTTTAAATTTTCCACCTGGCAATGGAAGAGACGTGCTCCTCCCTCGTATGATCACTTCACGCCCACCCACCCCTTATTCGAAAAAAAAATTGTGAAGACCGTTTCCTTTCAACAAACTAAAGATAGAGATCAGTTTCAAGAGAAGCAGTCCCCTTCGAGTTAGCCCGATTACCAATATATTATCGCTGTGTTAGGAAAATTTTGCTACAACTTCCTTCCTCTCCAAGCTAGACAGCATCATCTGAAAGAGCCGGGCTCTTGACTGAGTAACTTCCCGTATCAAACTTATTTCTGAAAATGCTCTGTGGCCTTGTAAAACTTGTTTTACATAGCAATTTCGTCCAAAAAACTGTTGCCTAAACAAAAGTGAATTTTGAACAGTACTTGTGTAACTTTTGCTCTTAACACTAGGGACTATTTTTCGTAGCGGGGGTAGCTGTTTCCACCAGCGACAACAGAGAAGAGCAGTCGCCTCTGACTCAGGCGAGGCCGTGCTTACAGCAAAACACTAATCTCTCGCGGCGTCTTCCTGCATCGATCACCGGTACTCCTGCCCGAACCGAACGACACGGCTCACACCGGGCACGCAAGCGTCATCGTTGCCGCTGTCTGGGTTTCGGCGTATTGCATAGACAGGTAAATTTTACGTAATTTGTTTTCAAAAATGACCCTATCAATGAATTTTGTTTGTTATTTTACATCACTTTTGATTTCAAAAAGGATGATCGCCACAGTTTCTTTTAATTTTTCGTCCCAGAATTTTGCACCATAATCTTCACGTTAACCGATTTTGCTATGCAGATTTGCTGTGAATTCCACGCCTTATATTACATTACAATATGTAGTACACTTTCTTTTTAGCTGGATGTATGTATCATATATGTGGGCGTTTTAATCCTTACCCCCAAAAATTCCCTTCACAAACAATTTTTACTTAGCTCATGATTTCCTTTCTACCTGACGTAATGCCTAAAAACTGTGGAAAACGCGAGTGAACAGTAGGGTTCCAGCGCCCCACCGTCTCTGCGGAAAGAATGGGAACTAGCAGAAAAATCTGCCAATATGAATTTCCCGATTAGACAGGCCGCTAAGAGCGAAAGGCGTCACCGCACGCTCGATGGAGTAGGGCCGCGTTATCATACTGCAAGAGAAGTAAAGTGGTACTGTTACGCCATCTATCATTGCTTCTGAAAACTAGCTCAGTGCCAAACGTAGAAGTTTAGCCCAAAAATGACCATCGACCGCACCACTAATAATTGATGCGCTATCAAAGACTACTAACGCCCCCGATATCCCGGATTTATTGGGAGTTGAAATCGGGTTACCACATCTTAAGAGATAATATGCTGTGCGGGGAAGTTAACATTCAGGAGCAAAACACCTTAGGGGGACTGCGGCAGTGAAGCTTTTCTTTGATCCACGATGGTTTCCTTCGATCTGATAACTATTTGCTTAGAGCAGTTTTTTGTTGTTGCGGTTTTCTGATATCCCGCCCATCCCTTATTTTGGTGAGAAAAATATGCAATAACATTAGTATTACTATTTAAATTAAATTTCAGCAAATATTACAGTTACGCCGAAGGATCCGTACAAAATGCAGACATTCGCTAGTATTTGGCATTACTGAAAATATTTCTGAAAAATTAAAGAACAAACAAAAGCCTTAACTAACCCAGTTGGCGTAACAAAATCCGATTTGCGAAGTGATTATGCTACCGAGAAGGTTGCAACGCGTCCTGTGAGTCTGAGTTGGACGGCTGACTGTTCTTTACCCAAAGAATTGAAGTCAACAGAAATACGCATGCGCAGTCTGCTCGGGCATCAGCCTGTATGTTGGCTTTCGAGCAGTGCATGTTTTCCCTGAAAACATGGCTACAATGCCTAGAAGTAGTGTGTCGTGCTCGCAGAAAAACTTGCTGCCCGGAATCATGAAACCGGTAGATGGCGCTGCCATCGGATGTCACGTCGCTTTTTAGGAAAGAAGGACGACGAAAACGCACATCTTTCTATGACACACACGTGGGTCGTCAGTATTATGTGTACTTCTTCAGCGATATTTTATAAGCAGATAACTTAAGTATATACGAAATAATCGACACACCTCTTTCACCCCTTCCCCCCCCCAAAAAAAAAAGAGAACGAAAGAACGGGGTGGGGTGCTTGAGATACATCAATAAGCGTATCGTAGGCTAAGTTAAGCTTTGCACTGTGCTAACGTCAACATTAATGTTAGATATTTCGGAAGTTTTAGAGTCATACATGGGTTACATTATGCAAAAACACTGGAGACCAATATGCAGTTTACAATCACTGAAACATCAACTTACAGTATAAAATAAATATTAAAAGAAAAGAAAATGTTTTGCCCCTCGAAACCTTAACAGAAAAAAAGGGGGAATATTTTCTCAATCAGACATCGGCTTTATAATTTGCATTCCATAATCCAATTACGTCTTGAAATGCAGTAACCTAAAAACTTTATAAATTATTTAATAATGTACTTCATTTTTCAGCAATGAGTGACTAAATTTCTTGGTGAGAACATAGGATCAAGATAAATATTGAAACTTAGTGCTTTCCATTTAGTTGCAGAGTGTGGCATTGAAAAGAAGCTTTTTAATGAATTGAAAATAGAGTGCAACACAACTTTCGTCAAGTTTCTTTTCAGGTCTGTGAATCGCCGTATTTCCATTTGCTCAACATATCAGGAACTTCGGTGACAGCAAAGAGTGATATTTTATTTTTGCAGGATTTATAGCCAGTATTACATCCTGGCACAAATCTTTTAAATTTCCGAAAAGCATTTAGTAGTAAAGCGCGTATATGAAGTCAATTTAGATATGACCAACTTAATTTCCCATTTTGATTGACAGAATGACACTGAACAGTATGAAATTTTGTTGTGCTAACAGAGGAAAAAATTCTAATAGAAACTTGGAAAAGTCATCTTTTGGAGCACATGCTTATGCACACAGGTAAACAGCCTTACAAACGTGTTGTATGTTCCGAGCAATTTTCTCGAGAAAGTGATCTTTCAGAGCATTTACTCATACACCCGGGGAAAAGCATGACCAATGTGATTTATGCTTCAAACGATTTGCTCGAAAAAATGATCTTTCGCTCATTTACACGGGTGAAAAGTTTCATTAATGCGATGTATGATCTAAACGATTTATTCAAAACACTGAACATTGGAAGCATTTCATCATTCACACTGGAGGAAAACCTCGCCAAAGTGATGTATGCTCCAAATAATTTGCGCCGCAATGGTGGCGCAGTGGTCTAAGCGATGGCCGCTGATCATTCGTCCGAAAGGGGTCTGGGTGCGACTCCCGTTGAGGTATGGATGTTGTGTTTGGCTCTCTCCCTGCCCTGGAACCAGTGACCCTAAATTAGAGACGGGAGACTGCTTATTGCCCATTAAGTTGCTCACGGTTGTCGTTAATACTTCAATAAAAAAAAATAATAATTTGCTCGAGAAAGTGATCTTTAGAAGCATTTACTCATTCAGACGGGGGAAACCTCACCAATGTGCTGTATGCTCCAAACGATTTGCTCGAAAAAGTGTTCTTTCGAAGTATTTACTCATTCACACGGAGAAAGCTTCACACATGTGATGTATGTTCCAAGCAATTTGCTGGAAAAAGTGTTCTGTTTCTTTGATTTAGACCTCATGTGAAAAAGTGTTCTGTTTCTTTGATTTATACCTCATGTGAAAAAGTGTTCCGTTTCTTTGATTTATACCTCATGTGAAAAAGTGTTCTGTTTCTTTGATTTATACCTCATGTGAAAAAGTGTTCCGTTTCTTTGATTTATACCTCATGTGAAAAAGTGTTCTGTTTCTTCGATTTATACCTCAAGTGGAACCTGTAATAACTAACATTTCCTCATACTTCCATCCAGAGCAGACAACCCACTGAGGAGATGGAAGCCTGCGCAAGAGTGATCGCTTGCAACAGGAAGTATACAATTTATCTAAGAATCCCCTTGAAGAACACTCTACAAAATATATGAGGTTCCTGTCAAAGGCATTTCAGGAAAAAAAACTGACAAAAAGTAGAATAAGTAAAATAATTGGTTAAAAAAAGAAAGGACAGGAAAGTTATGTAAAACAACAACACAAGAAATAGGAAAGGTGATATTAAAAAAGGATCAATTTATCCTTTACATTACTATTATTAGTGACAGTTATTTTTATTCTTTATCTACAATAATCCCGTATGTGGAATGCATTACTTTGAATATTTTACTATTAGTCAGTAAATTGTTAGAAAGATAATAATATACTCAAAATTGAAGTAGTTTGGTATTTTTGCCTTTCGTGCAAAATACTGTTAGTAGGTCGGGAGTCCAAATAATATGCACCCGCAGTTCTAGGAGACCTCGCCGCCTATTTGTTTATATTCTTTGGTGGGAGAGTGTGTAAACATCAGTGAACCATGGACAGGTGTTTATTTTGGGCGTGGTGAACAGTGTGAAGATGTGTTGCAACAAAGTTCGTGTATGGGGGAGGGGACGTCGGGCGAGAGCACATTAGGGCGCTCCCTTCTCCCAGCCCCCATGATTTGGGGTCTTATACGAAGACATGTATGTTTTTAAGAAAATGGCATATCTTTAAGTTTATATCGTTTGACATCTCAGCTACAAATATTTAAAATAAAAATAATTTACTGTATAATTTTATTAACAACTGTTGACCCTTTGTAATAAATAACTAGAGCCATAGGCTTCCATTTATTAAAGGTCTTTTGAGCACTGTTATTTCTGGTTTCAAATTCCAAATACCTTCTAAGGTCACATTTTATGGCAATTTTGATCTGCTCTGTATTTTTACATTTTTGTTCAAAAGATAAAGCGTTTTATTTTTCCAAATGATATATTTCGCAATTGCAATTATTTGCATGATGTATTATTAAAAATTTAGATTCAGAGCGGGAAAGAGGAAGATGATATCATATTTGGTGAGTCGAAAATTTATCTTTATAATTTAAATATTGATGTAAACAATTCCAGATATGTTTTGAAAAGTTAAAATCAACGAATGAATGTTTCTAGTTTCCTCTGAACCACAGTAGGTGCACGAAGCATTTACTCATTCACATCAAGGAAAAGCCTCATCAAAGTGATCTTTGCTCCAAACAATCAACAACCCACCGTCCTTCACAAAGGTGAAAAGCCTCATCAATGTGAATTGTGCTCTAAGCAATTTGCTCAGAAAAATCATCTTTCAAGGCACTTGCTTGTTCATTCAGATGGATAGCCTTACCAATGTGATGTATATTCGAAGCAATTTCCTCGGAAAAGTAATCTTTCAAGGCATGTGCGTGTTCACAGGTGAAAAGGCAAAATCATAATATCTCTATGATAAAGTAATATTGGGGTATTACAGCTTAACATTAATTTGTGTGCACTATCATATTCTCTTCATTTTAACAGAGCAGATATCTGTAAAACGTCACTAAAATTAGGTTAAAACCCGTCACAAAACTTAGATTAGCATACACACAACTTTAAAAACTATGAAACTACACGGCGGTTTTACCTACAAAACGAGAAAAACACTGGTACTTAGCTCATCCCCCACAAGTCAGCCGAAATGATTCCTAAATTCTAAAAATGTGGAAGTAGCCGTAACGCCCTAAACATGGACAAATCAGCTCACTAATAAATCGTTGAGAACAGTATATCAACGATTAATATAATAAAGAAGGGCAAATTTATTAATTTAAAAACCAAATTCCCAACTTCATGCCTCGCACAGCACTAACAGCTATTGCATAATCTGCTCATGTCAGGCTTAAGAGGGCTGTCGTGACGTTTCGCTAGCTTCAATTGGATTGCATTACGCCAACGGAGAGTGCTTCCCCCCCCCTTATTCCTACCTCCATGAAAGATACTGACAAACAGATTTCCTCCACTAACCTTTATTTTTGAAAATTTGAGGTTTCGTAAGGCGGCAAAAACTTCCCCACCACTGATTAGCATAAAGCCGATAAAGCATCCTACCGTACCTTCCGATGCCAGCGCCCTCTGTCATTTCATCATGATTGGTCACAAAACCTTGAGGGACATCTTAGGGTGCACGTTTCGGATATTCTTTGTCTGCCACAATCACTTAGAGATTTGGCTTAACGGATACATAATTGATAACAAACGAAGTGCAACAAAGCAAGTTGAATTAATTGTATTCATATTAAATTTTTGCAATGATTTACTGAAACCATAAAAATACACTTAATTTCTCTTTTAAGTTAATCGACAGCCTCGTCCCGCTCTCTTACACTTCCGGCTAGCTTCAGTGCGCTGTTCGACTTCACTTTCCGAGTTGAAGTCCCCTTATTAGTAACACAAGTAAACAGCTGAGCAGTTAGTACAAATTGCCTCCCACAATGGCTTTACTGACATGGAACAATTGAGACGTTCTCGTAGGGTTTCGTCCCAGGGTCACTGACTGGAGTTATGTACTGCCGTAAAAAGGATAGATTATTAGCTTAAAGTAATATTAAAAATTAGTAAAATTTAATTTTGTGTACCTTTTTTTTCTATGGTAACAGCTCACGTGCTGGATTTCCGTGAGTATGATTCTATAATTTATATTCTTTGAGTGTGTTTATTGTTGGAAGTCTAAAATTGTTATTATATATTTTGTTTTTCTATGTAAATGTTATTTATTTTGTGTGTTGTAAAAGAGTTCTGTTGTTGAAAAGTATTTAAATGTGTGACGTGATGACGTCTGTAGAAGGCGAGATGGAAAGTCGTCGGGGTACGAGGCTTGTTTTAACATTTATATATATTTCCGCGGATCTTGTACGCTTGGCCTTTTTGCTTCGCTTTTTGCCTTCCTGGGTAAACTGTGTGAGGTTTCAAGGGCAGCGGGTGGCCTAGTGGGCAACGTTCGTGACTGCCACGAAAAGGACCTCAGGTTCGATCCACTAAATATCCACCGTTCGTCAGATGGGCACGTTAAGCAGTCGGTCCCCGGGTACTGGTCCCCCCTGTAATAAATAAGGGCGTCTGTCTCCCCCTTTCTATTTCGCTTCCGTGTGACTTTCCTATCGGGCACTCTAGCCCAAATCTTCTAGCTTCCTATTTCGAAAGGATGTTTAACACTTGGTGTCAGACACTCCCTTCCTAAAATCCTCTACATATGAACATGAACATGAGTGAGGTTTCCGGCGGCCTTGAGTGGCGAGTCCTGATGGAACCATGATAGCTTTCTGAGGACTCTGGTTGTGAAGTTACTTTTGCTGTATGACGTCATAAAAGTCACCTGACCCTATGGCTTTACTGGTTCATCGATTGGATACCTGCTCGGCTATGATGTAATGACTTGAATATGTTCGACACTTACAAAAGGTCGACGCATGAGGGACTGTTAAAGAAATGTTTAGGAAACTATTAATCTTTTACCTTATATTAGCATATATTCTTATACTCATGCATTCTTTTAGTAAAGTATAAAATATTGTGGAAGCTATTTTTTAAATTTTAAAATGTAAGATAATTAATTATACGCGAGGATCCTGTATTAACAAACATTTTCTCATACTTCCATACAGAGCAGACAACCAACTGAGGAGGTGGGAGCCTGTGCAACAGTAACCGCTTGCCACAGGAAGTATACAATTTATTTAGAAATCACCTTTTTGAACACTTTACATATATTTAGTGAGAGGATCTCCGCCTCACCATTTCTTTCACTTCCTGCTCCACATTGGAAATACCTTCGACTTCCTCCTGGGCACTCCCCGAGCCACGAAGTTGGTGGGTTTCTACTACCTCGCCACTCGAGGAATTTTCCCCAGCTTCAGGAGCTTCCCCCACCTTCTCCGTGGCGTCAAGCGCCTCTAAAATATCATCTTATTTTACCTGGGATTGTCCGGCTCCGGCCATCTGGGCAAAAGTACGGACACCACATTTTGGTCTCTTGTGTTGTGGAGACTTACAGTTCCAGCAAGGATCTTTACAATCCTTGATATTATGACCCAGAGCTCTGCAATTCTCGCAAGAGTATTTAGCACAGTCAACAGCGATGTGCCCCCCGTGTCCACATCGCCGGCACACACGGACCTGCCCATTGTAAACATTCATACATCTAAAATGGGAAACATACATGAAATTAGGAACGGCTTTATCCATGTCGAGGGTGACAATTCTCGTTACCGAGAAGGCTCCTTTCTAACCTCATACTTAACATTAAGCACCCTTCCAAAATCATTGAAAACGGCTTTAACCGCTTCATTAGTTACCTGGCATGGGAGGTACTTGCAGAAGACAACTAATGTTTGTGTCCCCTTTAGAACAGTGAATCTCGGACGACTCGTGGTAGAGAGTTTTGCCCACGAGCTGCAAATAATAGTCAGTACGCTTCAAAACGATCTCAAATTTTCGCGGATTCACTACCCGCACGAAATAAAAAGCGGTTCAGCAGGTGAACCGAAGTGTTCCCAGATCGCTTTACCGACTTGGGAAGCAGTAAGACCTGTATGGGTAACAAGGAGATAGTTTTCCTTCTTAGCGGACGCCTTGCTCAAAGCCATTGTTTAGGACCACATTCTGTCCTTTAACAAATAAAAAAATGTATAAAAAGCATGAAAACAAGTTCTACTCAATGAAAATAATGTAAAAAGTACTTACAGTTCTTTCTTAAGTAATCCAAAGTAAAAGGCACACAAAACACATCACTAAGAATGAAAACCACGTGCTCGCTGAACAATAGCGGTAAAGGCTAAGTCCAAAAATACCACAGTCGGAACCTCCGGAGCGAAGTAGCGTGGTCATGACGACTTGTACTTTTCCTGCACTGGTAAGTCTAGGCGCCCACGTACGGCTGGCACGAGCACCTTACACAGGCCGCCAACCACGTACTCGAAATTCCAACGGTTGTATCAGTTGACTTACCATACTAGCAGCATTTCCAGCGATAAACAATCAACGACCACCAAAAATTCTCTTTGCCAGAGTTCACCTTCTTTAAGGGTTAGATATTCTTTGGTTTGGTGAGCCAACTCGCTCATGTCTTCGAATACCATTCACTGGAAACAGAAAGAAAAGGATGTCATATTGTGCAGAAGCACGACGACCTCTCTCCCATTACGAACTTTTGTTCCCAGCAACACCAACACGCTTGTTTCCCCGCTCCCATGTATGAACATTGGATCGGTTCCACCGGTGTTTCACACACGCCCCGATACACACACCACGGTTCCACAAGCAAGGACACTCACACCCCCGACGCAACACCATACAAACCGACGGCGGAGTCTCCTAGAACGACGGAGGGACAAGGCCCTTCGAAACGTTCATGTAGGAGGAAATTCCTCCTTCGGAGGAGACCCAGTGACATAGTCACCCAACGGATGACAACATCAGAGGAGGCAACGGCGGAGAGCAACAGGCCTCCCCCTAAAGACACACACACAGAACCGGCACACGCCAGACACACACCAGACAACAACAAAAAACTCCCCAAGGCACCCACTCCAAAAAAAAAAAAAAAAGAAAAAGAAAAAGAAACACGCATACACACACAAATAAATAAAACACTCTCGCGAGCAACACCCCCGAAGCACAGCACACCTAACGCGGAAATCGGGGGTCCGGAAACCGAAATTGGATCCAAACCGCAAAGCAGAAGTGGCTGAAACGAAACAAAAGCACCGAATCGACCGATCGGGGGTCCGGAAAACGGCGTCTCCGGAGCCCCTCACGCTCGATCCGAGAAGTTAGTAGAACACACAAACCATGTATCAACGAAACAAAACATCAACCAAAAATTCAAAAGGATCCGGTAATGCAGGATTGCAAGCCGAAACAAGGGGGTGGAAGGGGGTTAAGTTCTCCAGTGGAAGAAGTACTTTTCCCTAGTACCAGTAACAATCCGAGGCCAGAAGACCCACCGATACCTGAAGGCACGGTCCGAAAGGGAGTGGGCGTCAAGTTCAACCCTGTTCCGGATCTCGCACTTGACCTGCCAGGCAACTTTCATAGAGCAGAATCCCACATTACCGTGATTACAATAAAGAACTCTGTTCCTCTCTCTCCAGATTTTGTACGTCGTCTCCGTAATGATGAGTCTCCAGACATCCCTTCCCGTTTTGGGACCGGGATACTTATAGAAAACATGCTGAGGCATAAACTGCTGAGGGCGGCAGGCCCAATCCCAGACCAACCGCCAAACCTGCACAGCCATAGGGCAACTAAAAAACAAGTGGTGCCTATCTTCGATAAGATTGCAGGAAAGACACCTGTCGGTGACAGCACCACCCCACCTGCACTGCCGTTTCCTCGTAGGAAGGACATCATGCGCCAAACGTAACTTAAAGTCCCGTTTTTTGCAATCAACCCCAGCAGCATGGACACACATCCACGCCTCCCTCTTATCGAAGTTAACAACATTGAACTCAATGATCTTCTCCCTGGGTCTAGGAAGGATATGATAGTACATCTGCTTCAAGTTATTCCCGTTCCGGTTGGCCTCCGCAAGGGCCTGAAGGTGCCCACCAAGCTTGTAACACTTATGGGTAGTTTCCCTGCGGGGCCCGAAAAATCGATAGCCAGGCAAGAACTTGTCCGCGGATAATCCAGTCAAAAAAGACACAAAATTCTTACACGGATGAGAGGAGTTAAGAGCCCCTTTTGTACTACGAAACTGGAGTGCGCTGAACCAAGAGCAAAGGTGTTTAACCTCTAAACCGCCTTCCTCCTAGGACAAAAATGGGCGGCTCTGGCTATCGCTTCAACGGCCTTACCAGCCCAGATGAAGGCAAAAATCTCCATCTCCAATAACCTCAAAAGACTCCGAAGGGGTGACTCAAGCTCTCCGGCAACAGCACACTTTGACACCAAGAGGGCATTGGCCAACTTAGCACGATTAGTCATTAAAATATGAAGCTTCTGCCACCTTTCCCTCTCTTTCCGCATGTTAGAGAGGATGTCTCTCCAAGTTTTCTTATGAACACCGTCTCTATCGAAAAGGATACCCAGTATCCTGACGGGTCCATCGGTCACTTCCAGCCCATGAACGGCAGTGCAATCCCATCTTCCCCAGAGCAGCAGACTGGACTTATCATCATTCAGCTTAGCACCGGTGGCCCCACAGTACCCCGCGAAGACCTCCCGGACCTTAGTCAGACTTCCTTCCGAGTCCACAAAGGTGACATCATCAGCATACGCCAAGTACTTCATGGAGTACGCACAACCAGGCACAGGAACCCCTTTGATGTTCGGGTGCGCCAGGACCTTCCTCAGCATGGTCTCGATGACCAAAACAAACAACAATGGAGAGAGAGGGCAGCCTTGTCTCACTCCTCTTCGAACCTCAAAGAGGGAAGAAAGACGGCCAGAAACAATAACTCTCCCGTTGAAGTCTCTATACAACGAGTCCACAGCCCTTCGGAATATATCACCAAAGCCGTGCGCTTCCAGCAACTTCCTGATGAAATCGTGGGAGACCCGATCAAAGGCTTTGCTTTGATCCGCAGAAAACATTCCCAGCTTAAGATCTCTTTCGGTAACGTAAGTGACCAAGTCTCTTACGCACCTGATGTTGTGAAACATTTGTCTCCCACGTATACTGCAGGTCTGACCAACACCAACCAGCTTCTCCGCAACCCGCAATAGCCTAGCATTGATGATTTTTGCCATGATCTTGTAATCAATTGTAGACAGAGATACTGGTCTCCACCCACCAAGATCCCTGGCAGGATTATCCGGGGTCTTACAAAGCAGAGTAACAATACTGGTTCTCATAGTTTCAGTCATGATTCCTGTATTCACAATGTGGTTGTAAATTCTACAAAGCCACGGAACCAGAATATTGGAAAATTTCTTATAGAACTCGACCGTCAAGCCATCAATACCAGGAGACTTGTTGAGCTTGAGATCCAGGATCGCAGTCTTGACCTCATTATCAGTGAACTCCCTTTCCACGAGATTCCTATCCTCCTGCGCAAGAACCGGCGTGCCTTCCAACCAGGCATCCATAATTTCAGAGGCCACCGCTTCCTTGCTGAACAACTCACCGTAATAGTCCGCGGCGGCCTTCAGAATGTCGGGGAGATCCCTGACTTCCCTGTTGTCGATATCAAGACATTGGAGGTTCTCCCTAACTCTCTCAGCCTCCATCTTTCTGAAAATGTAGTTTATGTCACTCTCCTGCCGGAGCACTTCCACGGAGCCGGCCAATTTGACCGCCGAACCCTCTTCCTTAAAAAAATGACTGATCCTACTTCTAACGTTATTAATCAGAGAGGAATTGCAACCTCCTTCCTCTCCACGAATCGCCGCATTCAGGATATTCATCAAAATTCCTCCTTTCCATGGCAGCCAGCCTTCCTTTCTTCATAAGGTAATCCCTAATCTCTTTTTTAACCCTCTCCCACACGCCGCACTCATCGTCCGTAATCGTGGCTATCCCAGCGTTCAAAATAGAACGAAGGTGCACCAGCGTTTCTTCGTCTTCTAACATGGAGACGTTCATTCGCCAGAGGGTTGCACCCCTCTCTCTCGGAACCGGGACACAGACATTCATCATGATGGCCGAGTGGTCCGAAATGTACCTCAGAGGGGAGTTAGGGCTAAAAATTTCAACTTTGTCAATCCAATCAATCTTGGAGATAAGAAACATATCAATGCGGGACGCACTGCTCATTCTGTGCCAAGTGTAGCCTGGCTCTCTAGGGTTAAGAGTTCTCAAGACATCGTAAAGACCCTGAGTGTCCAGAATAGCTTTAATCACGTTCTCATAGGCTTCAGACCACCTACCATTGCCCGCCCTATCAAGGTGACTATCGATGACGGCATTAAAGTCTCCGCCGACAATCAAGACGTCCTCCGAACTCCTAAAGAAAAACGGGAGCTGGTTGTAGAACGACCGTTGCATGTTTCCATGGTTCGGAGCGTAAACACAAACAAGCTTCATGGACATACTACCACTGTGAACGGTCAGAGCAATCAGCCGACCCTCCCCGTCCGTTTGAAATTGCGAAATATCTCTCAAACTTCTCTTTAAAAATAATGGCAAAACCCGTGTAGCCGGTACTGCCTAAAGAGTACTTAAACCTTAGCCCGGAATTTCTACGAAAGGCAAACAACTTGGCCAAGTCCGTATGATGCGTCTCCTGAATCATAAGGAAGTCCAGATTACTCTGGCGGAAGAATCCTTCAAGCCAACAATGCTTCTCCGCAGAGTTAAGGCCTTGAACATTCAACGTACCAATCCTAATGTTCGTGCAGAGAAAATTGACCCTACTGGTATGCATACTTACCTTGGGCTGAAAGGGGAAAGTGGAGATTAAACAAAGACAAAAATAAACAAGAGTCATGAAAACTTGGAAACGGAGAGAGAGGAAAAGAAACCACATTACTTGTCAAATTTCACCTTCTTTGCTGCACCGCGATCCATTTTCTCAGCACTAAAACTCTGGCCGTTTGCCGTCGGAATGACGTGACCTGTGCCACGCAACATCACAACGGACGCCGCGGCAAGCTCGTTGACAGCCTTAAAATTAGCTGCCGTGAATTCTTTGCCAGAGTTTTTAAACTTACTCTGGTACTGGTGCTGTAAGTTAGCCCGAACAGGATCCACATCTTCATCATCACCCGTCACAGGCTCCGTAGAAGCCCCAGAACTTGCCACTTATTGCCTCAGCACCAGAGTGCTGGCGAACCTGCGCACCACCAACACCGACAGCCCGGGCTCCATCGAGCGGAGCCCAGATTGTCCCGGCAGTCTCCAGCATCGCTTCCGAGTCAGCGGCGACGTGGCTGCCGCTCGTGGTCGTAGCGCGTCCAAGCGCAAGTGCGCCTCCGGGACCGCCGACGTGCTCTGATAGCCCATCGGAGGGTGGAGTAAGGTATGCAGCTTCCCTTTCGGAAAGACGCACGCCCTGACCATCCACAGCCGCGGAGGAAGACCGCTGCCCCTTGCGTTGGCCAGGAGGGCAGGTGCCCTCATATCCGTCCCTTCCCATTGACCGGTGTCGTTGGGAAGATCCGGAAATAAATCATGCACAGGGTCAGTGGAAACCAAATTCACCTCCTTCGCACCAAAACATTGGACTTCAGATTTTTCATGGTTCACGGCAGCACCAAAACACTCAATAACATTATTATCAGAATCATTATGAACAACATTACTGCAATTATCAGTTAAATCATTAGAAATATCAATATCACTGTCATCATTACATTCTATATCATCTTTAGATCTTTCACTAATAGCAATTCCTTCCTCAATACTCTCACTAAGATCAGAATCGTACTTACTGCCCTCTGTACCATCAGCACTGGATGTCTCCCCTTCTTCGCTGGACATCTCACTACCTCCAGACTCTGTTCGAGCACTACTGGGAGTCTGAAGACCCTTAGGAATGGTTTCACTAGGAATATCAACCTCCATATTCTTATTCTCAGTATCGTCACAATTTTCAGCCATCTCACTACCCTCCACAATACTCACACTTCCGGAGATAGACTGAAGAACCCGAACCTGTTCAGGAGTCAAATTTCCTTGACTTTTTAATAACCTTCGTAAAACCATCCTCATCCGAACTCGAAGAAGACAGACCCCGCTTCCCATCTTCACCGATAGGAACGGTTTCTCTTTTCTTCGCTGTAAAAGAAACACTCTCTTTAGTATCCTTACCTGTATTGTTGCCTTTCTTAGGCACAGCACTTACCTGTTGTTTCTCCAGTGCCTCTTGTGCTTGCACCGAGCTGAGAATTTGGTGGGCCCCTTCTGTTTTGCTCGAGACCTCAGCCTCGGCAACACTTCCTGAGCCCCCTCCTCCTTTGCGTGGCAAGCCTCCATTTCGTCATCACGCTTGAACTGTTCGCCCCCTCCAAGCATCTGCGCAAAGGACCTCTGACTGCAGGCCTTCCTCTGGTGGTGCGGAGATTTGCAATTTCCACACACCTCCTTGCAATCTTCAGCTGAGTGCCCTAAAATATGGCAATTGCTACAAGTGAGCTTTTCACAGTCCACAGCAATGTGTCCAGCGTGGCTGCAGCGTCTACACACCCGAATCTGGCCCCTGTAAATGTTCATGCAACGCTGACCGTTCACTTGCATAAAGTTAGGAATAAGGTTCCTTCATATCAATGGAAATTACACGGGTTCCTGACAAGGCCCCTTTCATGTGGGGAGCATTCTCCTTTCAAACTTGACGGTCCTCACCATACCAAATTTCGAAAAAGCAGTAGCAACCTCGGCATTGGTGATGCAGCAATGCAGATATTTACTAAAAACTACCTTCACATTTGTCTGGGCATTGGTGCACCCCACCTCACAATCAAGAAGTTTGTAATAATGCTCCCTCTTATTACGCACCACTTCGAGGGCAAAAACTGGAGTCGAAGGAGACACTAATCAAACGTGTGTAGCAGAAATACCTTTATTGGTGAGCAAACTCGCTCACTAACTATACAATGGAAGGCACGAAGATAGATAATACCAGATAAAATATCTTATTAGTAATAAATTTCATTTTCCCAATAAAAAACCGCGTGAATTATAATAATACAATGAGCTTTGTATATTAAAAAAAAACAGTTTTTATATACAATGAACGTAACTGTTTTGTGCCGATTATTGTAACAAAGAAATCTACAAATAAGCATACTCTGTGTGTACTGAAGAAATTAGGTAAAATTTCAGCATCACAGCACGTCTAATCGGAGATGGGCTAAGACCTTTCAGTGGGCTCCTGAAGAACTTATGACGGAGAATCATAATTCAAGTCCGTTAAAACCCGAAAATGTAGCAATATGCTCGTGCAAATTAATGCGTAATGCATTCTTCAAACTAATAAGCAGAATTTTTCATGAAAGAGTCACTGGATTTACCACTGTTCTTACAAGATCACGCTTTAAGAGTTTAAGATCATTAGATTTTGCCTTAGCATTTTTAATAATTTAACACTGTATACTTTTCTTGGAGAAATTTTTTTGTTACAACAATGGATTTCGTCCATTGACGGTTCCAAGTGCAAACGCGGAGGTTTGGTTGGATGGTAGTGAAAAAGTTGAAACTTATCTCTCCAACCCGTTGTACCGAACACCACAACTGTACACAGCGACATGGAACGTTTATCGTTAGTGAGTCACTGCCTAGAAATCTGTTCATCTTCTAGCCACTGTTTCTGATCGAGTGGAAATCATACGAGACAAAACTGAAACTATTTTACTTCTCTTTATATATAAATATATAGGAGTGGCTACAGCACTATAGATCATGTCAACGTACTGAGAGAACTAATTGAAAGAGCGAGGGAATATGAACTTCCATTGTGCGTGGATTCTATCGATTATGAAAAGGCCTTTGATTCAGTGAAACCATCAGCAGTTACAGTGGCTTTGAAATCCTGCGGTGTTGAAGATGCATACATTATTATTATTAATAACATTTATGAAAATGCAAGTGCAAAGATTCGGCTGTTTGAGAATACAGCACACATAAAAATTGGAAAGGCAGTGTGACAAGGTGACACCATATCTCCTAAGCTCTTTAATGCCATATTGAAAAATGTCTTTCAAACACTGAACTGGGAAAACAAAGGGATAAAGATTGATGGAGATTATCTAACCCACCTTCGTTTTGCTGATGACGTAGTCATTTTTGCAACTACCCCATCAGAGCTGCAGAGTATGATCCAGGAACTTGCTGACAAGAGTAAAGAAGTAGGATTAAAAATGAACTTGCAGAAAACAAAAGTGATGTACAATGCTTTTACAAGAAATAAAGATTTATCAATTGATGGAGAAAATCTGGAGATAACAGGCACGTATGTTTATCTTGGACAGCAGATATCAAGTGAGGGTCACATTCATGAAGAAATTAATCAGCGTATAAAACTTGCCTGGAGAGCTTTTGGAAGAAACAGCATAATTTTCAAGAGCAATATGACAT
Organism: Macrothele yani; assembly: GCA_039090855.1. NCBI lineage: Eukaryota > Metazoa > Arthropoda > Arachnida > Araneae > Macrothelidae > Macrothele > Macrothele yani. Next base: position 79,281,491 of record CM077031.1, on the reverse strand, counting down.
TATGTCTTAAAAGAAAAGTGTTTGATCAATTCCAGTGCTTACGTATGGTGCAGAGACGTTGACCTTAAATAAAAGAGACATACAAAGGCTGCAGACAACTCAAAAAGCATGGAGAGGTGCATGCTTGGTGTAACCAGGAGAGATAAGAAGAGCAACTTGTGGATCAGAAAAATGACAAGAGTGAAAGACATCATGATCAGAGTAAAATCCCTGAAATGGCAATGGGCTGGACATACAGTCAGAAGGACAGACCATCGATGGACAGTCGCAATTCTAGATTGGATTCCAAGGGACAGAAAAAGACCCGAAAGAAGACCACGTGGAAGATGGGTGGATGAAATTCGAAAGTATGTGGAAGTATCATGGAGGAGACTGCTACAAGACAAACCGTTGGGGAAGAGGCTTGGAGAGACCTTCGTCTAGCAATGGATTGATAATGGTCGACAATGATGATGAAGCTATGTATTAAAAAAAATCATATAACAGGGGCTGAGTGGGCCCTGCGAAAGGCCACAGTCCTGCTTCTAATCATGTTACTTGACTTCATTTCATTTCATTTATTTTTTTGTTATGAGGTTACATTTGACCATATAACATTTCAATACATTTCAATTAATTATATATATATATATATATATATATATATATATATATATCCGGAGTGAATCCAATTCTGCTAAAATGCATAGTCAAATTCTCAGATATAAAATTTGCCCATATATGGTCTGATAATTAATTTCCTACTATTAAATTTTATATTTTAGTTTGTTAGCAAATATTTTCTTAGTTGCTTTCGGAAATAATTATAAATCCTGGTAATCAGTAAATCTCTTAGGCATTGGTAACAAATATATATTTCTGTTTCTAGTTTGATAGTCCTGACCCACAGTGTTCAGCTGAATTAAATGTTGTTACCTATTCTCCTTTATTATTTTATGCAAATATATATTTCTGTAATCCATACCCCCATATTTTTTAAAGTCACACCTTCAGAATCTTTTAAAAGAGCCACCTAACTTGATTAAAAACTCAATGAATTTATAAATTAATCTTAGTAGTTTGACCCCATACTAATAAACAATAAATCATGGATAAATCAGACTGTGATACAGCATTTTTAATATTTTATTTGTTATTATTTGAAATTCCTTGATTAAATCCTATAATCCTGAAATGTTATTTACAATACTCATATGTTATATCCATTTTAAATGATCCTCAATGTAGTAAGATATTTATTGTCCCACTATTTCAATTTTTATTTGTGTTGTATTTTCAAACAGCCAAATCTTTATAGTGGTTCATAATATGTATACTCACATTAATATAGATCAACTTATAGACTTTATAGCGGAAGACTTGGCAGACCTAATAGTTTTTCACAACAAGGAAAAAAACATATTAGTAGGAATTTTTGAAATGCTTACTTTCTCTTTGCAGAACAACTACTTTCAATTTGGGAAAACTTTTTTCATTCAAAAATCGGGGCTAGCTATGGGCTCCCCACTCTCCCCACTCTTAGCTAACTATTATGTGGGAAAACTAGAAGAAAAGATACTAGTACAACCCACATACTTCTGCTTATATAGCAGATACATGGATGACATCTTATTTATAATAGATAGCTCAGAAATTGTTCCAGAAAGAATTCTAGACTCATTCAATGAATTAGATGATTCCCTTAAGTTCACTATTGAACTTCAAAAAGAAAGAAGAATAAACTTCTTAGATATTACTATCTATTATGAAGATGAAAAATTCCTCACTAGTTGGTATAAAAAACCAATGAATACTAAAAGACTACTGGATTTCAATTCGTATCATCCAGTTTCTATTAAGAAAAATGTAGCAAGTCAGTTTTTAGAAAAAATTAATAAAAATAGTTTCTACTGCAGATAAAAAAGAAGCCCATAAAGAAGAGCTTAAAGTCATACTTGCAGAAAATAACTATCCTAAAGAAGAAATTGAAAAGCTTCTGAATTTTAATGGTACGAAGAACCCACAAAAGCAAGAAGTAAAATTCACTAGAAAAATTTCTTATCACAAAGGTTTATTTGAGGCTTTAAAGAGAATTAGTAAAAAATACAATATTAGGCTAGCTCCAAGTTTAGAGAACAAAGTTAAAAATTTTTTCCCTAAAATAGTTCAAAGAGAAGAAGATATTTTTAAAAATGCAAGGAGTAGTTTATGAAGTAAATTGTAGTTGTGGACTATCTTACATAGGTGAAACAGGTCGCAGACTAGAAACTCGTATAGCTGAGCATAAAGCAGCTATAAAAAATTGCTCCAACAAGACTGGATTAGATAGGCATGTTAGAGAAACTGGGCACAGCATGGATTGGAATTCCCTTAAAGTAATCAGTTTCCAAAGCAATTTCCAAAAAAGAAAACTGAAAGAAGGAATAGAGATTGAGCAAAATCAAAATTCCATCATCAATGACTGCAAAGGATTTTCCCTGCCTAACATCTGGCAGGATTTGTTGAAAAATAACCTAAACCGTCAAGGTTAACCGTAACCGTCAAGGTAAACCGTAACCATGATAGTGACAAGCAAAAAGTGACAACAATAAGAGAGCCTGAAGAAGGAGAAGAGTTTTCTCCGAAAATTTGCTAACACAATGTGTTTGGAGGATGCTTTGATGGATTTAACTGTAATTAATATCCATGACAAAGTAGAGGTCTCAGTAGCTGAGCCCATCTTATTGATTTTGATTAAAAACTGACAGAAAAACACACATAGTACCATTGATTGTTGGTCACCATAGCATAAGGCTCATACTCTTGGCTAGACATTGAGAGATCCATGATCCCCAGCAGTGGCTCTTTTCAGTTGCTATGTGTTAAAAAACGTGAAAAGATGTCAATGTCTTTGCTTTTATTAACTGACGCACGTAATTGAGAATTTTCCTGTAAAATCCATGACAAAAGTGGCTCTTTTCGTTTTTTAAAAACTGGATGTTTTATTTTGCTTTCTTTTGAGAACCCTGTAAAATCCATGACAAAACGACTCTTTTCTTTTTAAAAAACTGGATGTTTTGTTTTGCTTTCTTTTGAGAACCCTACAAAATCCATGACAAAGTGGCTCTTTTCTTTTTTAAAAAATTTGCTATCTTTTGAGAACTCTGTTTAGTGGCTATTTTCTTTTTAAAAAAACTGGATGTTTTGTTTTCTTTTAAGAACCCTATAAAATCCATGACAAAGTGGCTCTTTTCTTTGTTCAAATATTAGATATTTAATTATTTTGTTCTCTTTTAGTCATCTTCATAATACTAGAATACCCACTTAATTTCTAGTACTTTCAATTTCTAGTACCAGCAGCTTCAGTTTCACAAAACTGTTTCTTACTCTTCTCTGAAATTGTTGACTCACTTCAAAATCACACACAATCAATTTTACTTTATAATTTATTACAAACTGTTAGATTTAAAAAAAAACTGTTACAAATTTTCAGATTATTAATCAACTTCTATGACTTTTCAAGTATTACACAATCAGATTTGCTACTTATGATGAAATATAGATATATATTCTGTCATTATATCACATGACATCACCAGCACTTTACATTGGTAAAAGATTTTGTTTCAACAGGGGCCTCGCCATTTTCCTGGCCCTGCCCCCCCCCCCCCCGTTTCTTTTTCAGACCCTGGTGAAATGTGAAATCTTTTTTCTATGTAGTGATTTAGCATTTACTTTTTAGCCAATTCCTGCCGATTCTTTTATGTAATTCTTAGGCTCAGGAGTTTGTTGTGTGAGTGTTTCTTTTACTGATTAACTCCATGAGTGCAGTAACTAGTTAGTAAAATCATGCAATGCATTTATTATGGTACACTTTCCAACATACCAGAAATCATTACTCAAGTTATGAGGATAATGGCTCTGGAATAAATCTCACTCATGTGCCCTGACCTTAAACCCCATTTTGATGATATTAAACAGAATTGGTTTAGTATACCTCTGGAACAACATACTAAAGTTTTATCGCAATAGAAATGCATTTATTATGGTATGCTTTCCAACATACCAGAAATCATTCCTCAAGGTATGAGGATATTGGCTCTGGAATAAATCTCACTCATGTGCCCTGACCTTAAACCCTATTTTGATTATATTAAACAGAATTGGTTTAGTATACCTCTGGAACAACATACTAAAGTTTTGTTGCAATAGAAACACTTTTAGTCAAGTTTTGAAGATAATGGCTGTGGAATAAATCTCACTACTGTGCCTTGACCTTTCACCCCATTTTGATGATGGTTCCTAAAAAAATTTAGTTTACTTTTCAAAGAATATACTGAAGTTTTGTCGCAATCGAAGTATTTTTACATAAGTTATGGCGCATAAGGGTGATGAAATGAATCCTGCTCCTATGTCCTGAACTTTGACCTCATTTCGTCTATTTTCAATGGGATTCACAATAGGATTTGTCCCCAGGTTGTCTCCTACCACGTACTAAAATTTCATCAAAATCGAACCATTTTTACGCGAGTTATCATGCGGACAGACAGACAGACAGACAAAGCTGGAGCATATACGCTTCTTCAACCTACAGTTGGAAAGCGTAAAAAAAGAAAATGTGTCTCTTTTCTTTCAATGAGATTTAGGCATTCAGCCTTTCCAAATTTAAATATTACTATTTAAAATGTGTTTTATAAATACCTTATTTACAATAATTGATAGAATAAAAAGAAGTGATTGCTTTTCCTGCTATGTCAAAATGCAGTTTCTTACTCCTACTTACCATTGCACTTAAAATAAAATTAGAGAACAGAGTGGCTACTTCATTTTAAACAGCAGCAGGCTGGTTAACCTGCTACTGCAAAAAGCATAGTTCTGAGCTCTTCTTCTGTTTCCACTTAGAATAAATTTAGATACTGCCTTTAAAAAGTAAGATTATCTGTTCTTTCAGTAGCAGATCACCTGATAAAATGAATATATTCGACAGCCCTTTCAACAGCTTATTGAACTGCTGAATAAAATGATTTTTGATTAAATACCCTGTCTTCTCTTTTTATTGAAATAAATATCATTCTTCTGTAATCTGCCATCTTCATGAAATAAACACTGAAAAAAAATTTAGTTTACTTTTCAAATAAAATAAATATTATCTTTGGGTAATTTGCCATCCTGGTCAGTTATTCACAAGGGGGAAAAACAATTCTAAAATAACTAAAAGTTGTAAATTCACGTTAAAAAAGTGAATTTTTGATACAAAGTTTGTAAAAATAATAATGTTAGACGAAAGGGGAAAAAACAACAAAAATGTCACACAGTGTACACACACATAAAATAAAAACTAAAAACACTCCTCACAAAAAGTAAATACACTGAGAATTTTTTGTATTTTTGTGTAGTCACCAAAGTTAAGACATGCAGAGTCACACATATTGAAATGAACAAAAATATCTCTAAAAATCATGACCTGGAATGTGCAAACACCTTTCATAAAATAGAATAATAGCTATATACTATACTCACTACTGTTTCACACGTTATATACGTTCTGTGCGTTGTGTGCACATTTGCAGCAAAATCATCCTGGCATTTATATATCATATGAATAGGAATAACATTATAAGTTTTAATTATTATATTATCAAGGACTCACCTTTTATCGGTATTCCAGCTTATTAAGCTTACTCTTGTATCTTGAAAAATGTGTTTATCTAGCGTGTCATTAGCCACGTAGAATCATCGTATTAAAAATAGGCTCAATTGAAATTTGCGACCAGGGTTTAAATTCAAATAAAGCATGACTATGGATATCATACAAAGAGAGTGTGAAAAAATTATATACAATGTAATTAAGAAACATGTGTGTCTAGCGTGTCATTAGCCACGTAGAATCATCATATTGCCAATAGGCCCAATTGAAATTTGCTACCTAGGTTTAAATTCAAATAAAACATGACTATGGATATCATACAAAGAGAGTGTGAAAGAATTATATACAATGTAATTAAAAAACCTATACCTTCAACAGGTATTGTCAAGCTTTAAAAGAATGAATGGATAACATGAATGACATTACAAACAGACCTCAAATAAAATTTTCGTCCATTATTGAACAATGCCAGACAATCTCTGTAACACGCCCACAACTCCACGTAAACCACCGGACATGTTTCGGCCCGACTGACTTTCAGCCATTATCAACGGTATGCATCCTGGATCAATGTTCAAAGTTGTTATATATCTAGGTCACCTCGGCATCACCTCCGCTATAGTTGTTCCACATCGACGTTTTCCGTCATCGTTACATATATGTGTATTCACGTGTGAGTCACATCCACGCCATCTATTGGGTTAATTCCGGAATTACTGTCGCTGTTTTTATTTCGTAAGTATATGTTATTTCTTTTATTTTCCTTTTTGTTGTTATATTTCGTATTATTTTCTTGTTGTATTAGATATTTCCATGGGTACGGGATATCTTTCGGAGTAGACGTATTGCAATTGGATTTTTGGGTTTTCTCAATTGTTATAGCCTCAGACCACAAAATTTGATTATGTTTATTGTGGGAAGTTAAGATTTTACTATTTTCCCAATCTGGTATTAATTCATTTATCATACAATGTTGTATAAGTGATGTTTTTTCTTCTTTTTTAATCCAATTATCATAGAGCTCATTCAACCTCGTTTTAAACCTTCTTTTAGTACTACCGATGTAATGTTTGTCCTGCTTATTTTCCTTTGGGTCTATTGTAGGAATCATGTATACACCTGCCTTATTTAGTGGATTTTTATTGTAACCACTGTTTGTCAGTAATTTAGAACTATCAGTAACTATTTCTGCAATTTCAATATTGTAATTCTGGCATTCTTTTCTTATAATATTGCTTAGTGGAGGTAAATATGGTATACTTCCGTAGAATAACGTATTTCTTTTTGTTAATCCATTGTTGTGTTTTTACATATCAGCTCTTCTTATTTTGCGATATAGTGAATCTATCAAGCCAACAGGATATCCAAAACATTTAGCAGTGTCTTTAATCCACTTTATTTCCTCAATAAGTGCAATTTTCGTTGATGAATGTGTTATAGCTCTATTTATAAATGATCTGAACGCTGAAATTTTATATCTCCATGGGTGACAGGATTCATTGGGAATTATAGCAGGAACGTAAGAAGGTTTTCGATGTACACCAAATGCAATTTTATTTTGATGCCTAAATAAAGAAATGTCAAGAAAATTAAGTTTGTTGTCAATTTCTTTTTCATATGTTACTTGAATAGTTGCGTACACATTATTGAAGTTGTTTATGAAGATCTCCATATCATTTTCTGAGTGTGGCCAGAAAATTAATACATCATCAACATATCGTAAATACAGTATAGGTAAGTTACAAATAGATCTGTTATTGAATATTTTCTTTTCAATGTCTTGCATAATGTGCACACAACATACAGAATGTATATAACGTTCTGTAAATATTTTCTTTTCAATGTCTTGCATAGTGTGCACACAACGCACAGAACGTATATAACGTGTGAAACAGTAGTGAATATAGTATATAGCTATTATTCTATTATATAATACCACGTATTTTACTTTTGGTTATTTTACTAACCAAAATCAATTACCTTTCATAAAACAGCAACTGCAGTTAGTTTCCTGGGAGACACAACCACAGACCTACATATTTAAAATGGTAAAAAAATCAAATAATCATATCCTAGAATGCAAATAGCATTCATAAACAACAAGTGCAGTTTCCTGGATGACACACCGGCAGAACCACACACTTAAAACATCCAAAAAATCTCTAAAAATCATACCCTGGAATGAAAATAGCATTTGTAAATAACCAACACACACCAGCAATGCCACACATTTAAAATGGTCACAAAAATCTTTAAAAATCATACCCTGGAATGAAAATAACATTTGCAAACGTTAGCATAAAACCACTACTCATGCTCTGTCCCAAAAGAAGAAAAAACTTAAATATAAACATTATTCCCTGTCTAAGTCACTCAGACGCAATTAGCTCTCTTGCGCTCAGATAGAAACAATAACTCTCACTCCACGAGAAGCTGTGCAGATGTGAATGAAGTTCCCAGCCTAGAAATATGTGTATTTTGTGCATCGTACTAGAAGAGCTTGTTTTCTTCTGTTTTTTTTTCTCCTAAAAATGATGGAACTTGTATATACAGAGATTGTGTGCCTGGTTCTTTAATTTTTCCTTCCTTTTCAAGAAGAAACTGTGTTGTTTGGTGATCAGTGAATGACTAAGAATAGCTCATCAATCAGAAAAGCAAAACACTTACCTAACAGCTCTTGGCTACTTTCCTGCTATACACTTCATGCATGCAGTGTTTCTTTCAGGCATACATCCAGGGGGCGAAGCCCACCCAGAAAAGACCATTCTCCCCCACCCCCTCCCCAGAGACATTTTAGGTTACTGAACCAAATTTTAATAAATTCAGGCTATGATGAAAAAGGAAGTTTCGTTTCTTTTTATGCTACAAATATTTCTCCAATTATATTTTTTAAATATTTGTTCAAATGGCACTAGTTATAGTTTATTATATTAAAAGTGTACTACGACGCCTGATATTTTTCAAAATATATAAGTAGACTAATCATACCTAACTGTTTGGGAATCGTGATTCAGGATTAAGAGTGCGTTGAATGCATTTTAATAGATAAAAATTTCAAGCCTGCGGATCCCCCCCCTCTCCTTTACTGGAAAAAGGTTGTTATTCTTGAAATGTTTGAAGAAGTAATTACTATATCAGGGATGTATATAGAATTTTTCTTCGGAGGGGGCGAAAAAGGAAGTTTTGGAAATCCACCATCTGAAACAAATTAAAGTTAATAAAAAATTGAAGAAAAATTAAAGCACTTTTTTTTTCTAATGTAAGTCGCGTTATAACCAAACAACAAAACAAAAGTGAAACATTTTCCGGGGAGGGGGCAAGGCCCCATCTGAATGTGCCCCTGTGCTAGATATATAGTAATTACTTCTATATATATAAATATAGTAGTTAAAATTATACATATATATATATATAGCAAATGGAAATCTTGCCCCCTCTAAGGTTCCATTCCCCCCCCCCCCCGCCCTGCGAAAAAGTCCTGAAAGAAACACTGCATGCACGTCAATTAGAACATCCTATTATGTAGCTGGCCTTCAAAGGTTAAAACTTTCAGCTTATAGGGTGATGTTTTATATACATTCTTCTGGTCATGAAACATCGTATTTTATTCCCAGGACAAAAAATGCTGACTTCTGTCTGCTGTCTGACATGCAACATAGCTCGTCATCACTAGGCATATACTCACTATTACGTGAGTGTTGTCAACTTTCATTATGCTTATTTATTTATTTTTATTTATTTTTTTCCTCATTCACTCCCCCATATGCAACTTGCCTTTAAAATTCACAATTCATATGGGGGAGTGAATGAGGAAAAATAAAAATAAATAAATAAATAAATAAATAAATAAATAAGCGTAATGAAAGTTGACAACACTCACGTAATAGTGAGTATACACCTAGTGATGACGAGCTATGTTGCATGTCAGACGGCAGATAGAAGTCGGCATTTTTTTGTCCTGTGAATAAAATATGATGTTTCATGACTTAGAAGAATGTATATAAAACAACAGCCTATAAGCTGAAAGTTTCAACCTTTGAAGGCCAGCTACATAACAGGATGTTCTAATTGACATGCATGAAGTGTATAACAGGAAAGTAGCCAAGAGCTTTTAGGTAAGTGTTTGGCTTTTCTGATTGATGAGTCATTAATGACTTGCACGTAAATATGCGCACTTTGTTGGTACTTAATGCCTTTAAAGATGCAAATAATATGACTAAGAATAGTTTATGTAATGCCTCCTTTTCACAAAGTGAACTGTTATTCTTCTTTTTTTACCTTCATTTATTCTTCACATATTCTGCAATTAATATCTTCAACCATTTTGTTTATTTGTTCATACGAAGTCATCTTTAACTCCAAAGGTAGGTTTTGTTCTTTTTAGCACTATTTTATTTATTTGATATCAAGGCATCAGCTATCTAAACAATATGAATATAATATTGATTATAAGACACATCAGTAAACAAACAACGTACATCAGCAATGCCACACATTTAAAATGGCCACAAAAATCTCTAAAACTCATGCCGTGGAATGAAAATAGCATTAGTAAACAATCAACACACATCAGCAATGCCACAAATTTAAAATGGTCAAAAAATCTTGAAAAATCATATCATGGAATGCAAATAGCATTTGAAAACAACAAATGCAGTTTCTTGGGTGATCCACTCACAGACCCATACATTTAATATCACCAAAATTCAATAAAAATAATATCCTGGAATGGAATTAACAATCGCAAACAATAAATGCAGTTTCCTGTGTGATACAATCGGAGATCCACAAATATAAAATAGCCACAAAAATCTTTAAAAATCATACCGTGGAATTCAAATAGCATTTGTAAATAACAAATGTACACATGCAGAACCACACATTTAGAATGGCCAAAAACCCTCTAAAATCCACACTTTGAAACACAAATGGCATTAAAAAAAAAAAAAGAAGTTTCCTATGTGACATACCCACAGACCCCTACACTTAAAATTGTAAAAAAAAACCCTCCGAAAATCATACCCTGAAGGCAAATAGCATTTGTAAACAATGAATACAGTTTCCCAGGGGACAAGCCTGTACAGACACACAATAAAAGTGATTAAAAATCTTTGAAAATCATGTCCTGCAATGCAAAGGACATTTACAAACAATAAAGGCATACCAGCATAGCCAAACATTTAAAATAGCCAGAAAATCTCTGAGAATGAGTCGTGGAATACAAATAGCATTCATAAACAGCAAATGCATATACGAAGGGCCACCCTTTCAAAATGGCCAAAAAACTTTAAAAATAGTACTGTGTAATGCCAATTGCATTCGTAAACAAAAAATGCAGTTTTCTGGTTGATTCACCCACAGAGCAGTGCATTTAAAAGCGGCAAAAAACCTCTGAAAACCATATGCTGAAATACAAACAGCATTCTTAAAAAACAAATGCACACTCTCGTAGCCACGCATTTAAAGTGATTAAAAAATCTTTAAAAATCATATCCTGCTATGCAAATATAATTCACAAGCAAGAAATCCACACCCACAGGCCCACATGTGTAAAATGGCCAACAAATCTCTGAAAATCATGTGGTAGAATGCAAAGAGCATTCATAAACAGAAAATGCATACCCAAAGAGCCAACCATTTAAAATGGCCAAAAAACTCTAAAAATCATACCATAGAATCAGCAATGTGGCAAGATTTTTTATCTTGGAAGGCGAGCCTTGAAATTTTACCCCTTTGAGCAGGGCCGGATGGAGCTTTTGCGGGGCCCGGGGGCGAAATTTCATCATGAGGCCCCGAAGCAAAATTTCATTGCTTGCACTAGAAAATAAATCTCATATTTTAATAAAGTCGTTACGTAAAGATGTCCGTAAAGAATACACAGGATGTGAAATCCACAAATCTGCCTGTGACGGCGACAAATTAGCATCGCTCTGTTCCGGAGCTGGATGCTTTACAATCCTCCAATGGCTTATATAGGAAGTACCAAAAATAAGCTTAAACACAGATTAAAACAACACGTAAAAAATTGGCAGAAAAAAGAAGAAAAAACAGCACTTATTCAATACTGTCTGGCTAACCTAAATTCGAAAATATAAAAATCATTAAAAGCTGTAAATCCGAAAAACACCTCAGAATAGCAGAGTCGGTAATGATTGAAAAAAATAGGGCAAAAGTTTGCAACCATAATGACCCTAATATATTGAGAAACAGCTGGAGAAATTTAATTAAAATTGAGCAAAAAAATGAAAAAGTTCGAAAAATGAGTTCAGTGACCAACAAGAGATGGTGCCACAATGCCCAAGAAGAAGCGATAGCCAATAACAGAAGCAGCCCGCGAGAACCACCAAAATGCCCAGCTGACACGGTCCGTGCTAGTCGGAGCAAAACGTCCCCTAGATGACGGTAATGGATTATTACCGAAAGTACTCAAGTTATGAAAAATTATTGAAGTAAATGAGGAGGCGGCAAAGGAAAAAACTCATTTAGTGACGAGGCCAGTTAAACACCAACGGAAAAAAAAAATGAAGTGGACCCGCAACTGAATAAAAAAAACCCCATGCCGCATCCACATAACGGAAATAAGAATTGAAAGCCAAGGCCCACATGCAGTAAGTGTTAATCGAACTTTACCAACAAAAAGGGAAGTTCAAAAATGCAAAAGAGTAAAAACTGTTAAAATTTATGATTTTCTTTCCGAGGAGATGGGGTTGAGGTTGTATTTCACTTATTGTACAAAAAAAACTGCTTCACAAAATGACAAAAAGCTACGTGCGTAGCGAAAATGTTTGGATTGCAAATATTTTAGTGTAGAAGTAATAAATTTGTATAAATAGTTTTTTTTTTTTTGCTACATGTTTTAGTGATTGATTTTTAATGCAAAATGGAGTAACTGACAAATTAGTGATTTTTTTTTACTTTAATACTCGCTCATATATGATTTTTTTTTATTTCTAGTAATGTTTTTAAAGTCACTGAATAAATGGCCTCCATGTGTAGCCTGAAACAAACTTTGATATTCGTCTTTTTTATTTTATTTAAATTCAAGTATCTGGTTTGCACGCAAATTGTTAAATATATAAAAGCATGGGGCACAAAATGATGAAATTAAATTTGAAATTTCATGAATTCAGAAAATATCAAGGTCGTTATAATAATCACTTGAAATCTACAGATCTCCGTATTTATATACGGTGAAGGGCAATAAACAATTAGAAAAATGGTCGATTGGAAACAAACAAACAGAAAAACTTAAAAAAAAAAGAAACATCTTTTTAAGGGTATCGCACCCGAAAACTTACACACAAAAAGTAATAATGGTAAAAAATTCTAACTAATTTTTTTTTGTGGAATAACTTTTTTACGGGTCTTATAGAGGTTATTTTTAATGAAAGTTGGTTGTCAAATTTTCGAACTAAAGCCTAGTTCGTCATCAGGACTATGTCACTGGAGTAGTTGCTGCCACTCAATTGGAAGAGTCCATCCGCAATTATCGTTAATTGTGGTACTTCTTCTTCTTGCTATTTCGATCCCTTCTTCTAGTTTCCTCTTTACTAAGTTTGACTGGTGGGCGATTATTTTCACTGAGTCCCAATTTATGGAGTGTCCACTTGCTTGTACATGTCTGTCTAGCCCTGTTTTGTTCCCAATGTTCCTAATAGCTGCTTGGTGTTCTTTCATTCGGACCTTAATACTTCTCCCTGTTTCTCCTATATAGCTGAGTCCGCAGTTACAGTCGATGCAGTAAATTACTCCTTCCTGCAATTGGATGTCCAATTCTTTCTGCTTTAAAGCTGGCAGGAATTTCTTTATTTTGTTATTAAGATCTGGAGCTAGCCTGATATTATATTTTGCTCCGATCCTTTTCAGTTTCTCGAAAAGTCCCTTGTGGTACGTAATTTTGCTGGTGAATTTGAAGTTGGTTTTTTCCTGCTTCTTTTTTGGCACTTGTTTAAATATTTTCTCAACATATGGGGAGGGGTAATTGTTTTCTGCCAACATTTCCTTTAATTCTTCTTTGTGAAGATCTTTTTGAGAAGCTGAAGAGACCAGGATTTCAATTTTTTCCAAAAATTGTCTCGCTGTATTCGATTTAATATAATCAGGGTGGAATGAGCAGAAGTCTAACATCTTCCCTGTGTTGGTGGGTTTTCTAAAAAGCTGAGTGAATATTTTCCCTTCTTTTGAGGTCAAGGTTAAATCTAGGTAATTGATGCTATGGTCTTTTTCCTGTTCCAGGGTGTACTTCAAGGTATTCTCTAGTAAGTTAAATTCTTCCAGAATCTGAGAGGGTAGAGATTGGTCCACAGTATCTACTATAATTAGGACATCATCCATGTACCTTACATAGAGAGCAAACAAGGAGGGTTGTATAAGGATTTTTGCCTCTAGTTTACTTATATAATAATTTGCTAGCAGAGGTGCTAGTGGAGAACCCATTGCAAGTCCTGAAGTTTGCCTGTAATATTTCTTTCCAAACTGGAAGAAATTATTCTTGAAGGAAAATAGGAGCAGTTCATATATGCCAAGTAGTATTTCTCTATTGTGATTATGGAATACTATTTTTTCCGCAAGGTCATCTGCAATGAATTCCAGTAGGAGGTCCAGGTTAATGTTGGTATACATAGAGACTATATCCAGGCTTGCCATTACTGGATGAATTAATTCTGGCAAGTTGTCCAGTTTTCTTTTTAGCTGCATGGAATTTTTTAGTAGGTAGGGAGGAGAAGGGAAAATATCTCTGAGGTGACCAAGCATTATATTAAATCGAATACAGCGAGACAATTTTTGGAAAAAATTGAAATCCTGGTCTCTTCAGCTTCTCAAAAAGATCTTCACAAAGAAGAATTAAAGGAAATGTTGGCAGAAAACAATTACCCCTCCCCATATGTTGAGAAAATATTTAAACAAGTGCCAAAAAAGAAGCAGGAAAAAACCAACTTCAAATTCACCAGCAAAATTACGTACCACAAGGGACTTTTCGAGAAACTGAAAAGGATCGGAGCAAAATATAATATCAGGCTAGCTCCAGATCTTAATAACAAAATAAAGAAATTCCTGCCAGCTTTAAAGCAGAAAGAATTGGACATCCAATTGCAGGAAGGAGTAATTTACTGCATCGACTGTAACTGCGGACTCAGCTATATAGGAGAAACAGGGAGAAGTATTAAGGTCCGAATGAAAGAACACCAAGCAGCTATTAGGAACATTGGGAACAAAACAGGGCTAGACAGACATGTACAAGCAAGTGGACACTCCATAAATTGGGACTCAGTGAAAATAATCGCCCACCAGTCAAACTTAGTAAAGAGGAAACTAGAAGAAGGGATCGAAATAGCAAGAAGAAGAAGTACCACAATTAACGATAATTGCGGATGGACTCTTCCAATTGAGTGGCAGCAACTACTCCAGTGACATAGTCCTGATGACGAACTAGGCTTTAGTTCGAAAATTTGACAACCAACTTTCATTAAAAATAACCTCTATAAGACCCGTAAAAAAGTTATTCCACAATCACTATGAATAGAGGTGCCATAAATGCATTTACAACTAATTTTTTTCTTAAACTGCAAGGCCCGGGGCTTCTGCCCTGGTTGCCCCTATGGTCCAGCCGGCCCTGCCTTTGAGTACGAAAGTTCCTTACTTCCACTCAAATGTAAGCAGTTCTTACTCTCTCATACCTTCGTTATAGGAAAGTATGTATTATGATTGTTAAAAATCTCACTTCCAGTTTTCAACATAATTTACTCAAAATTTAAAAACTAAGTCAATACCCAAGAGGCACCAGTTTTGGATATCAAGTAAAATGTAAAAGTTATGTGAACACCTACAACTCAACATGTGCAGAAAAGCAGAATGAAAACAAACCAGCACAGAATGAAGTTGTATTACATAGTAAATGCAACAATAGGAAGATGCTTTTGGAGTAGGGCTTGGAAAAATTCCATTCAAGATTAAACACTCAGAGGAAATTTTGGAGACAGAGCACAAGTGACTAATTAGCTCTTCATTCCTTTGACATAATTAGATAGGTCCCATAGGTTAGGTATATCAGCATATTGTTTTACATACCTCAATCCACTGTTTCAGACAATTGCATCCATCCATAGTTGTAGTGGTCCACACCTCACAGTATAAATTCTGTATGCTGGATAACTGCACTTAATAGTGTATGCTGGATAACTGCACTTAATAGTGTATGCTGCTAACGAACGCATTTACAAAATAAGATACGAAGGGGTATAACTCTGTTTTTGTGTTAAAATGTTTGGCAAATTTGTTCTCACTCTGTTCATTTCCATTGTTTACACTCCCCAGAGTATGAAATTATGCCCCTGGTATGATCCACCTGAGATAGCATCTACCCTCCTTTCTCTTCTGGTAGCATGGCCCTGTATGGAATGCAAATAGCATTTGTAAGCAACAAATGCAGTTCCTTGGGTTACACATTTGAAATGGCTAAAAGATCTAAAAATCATGTCCTGGAATGTGAATGGCATTTGCAAACAATAAATGCCCACTCTCAGAGCCACACATTAAAAATGGCCAAATAATCTCTAAAAATTATATGCTGGAATGCGAGGAGCCTTCTTAAAAAATGCACATCCACACAAGGGTGCCCATAAGGGGGAGCAGGGGGCCTCGAGCCTCTCCCCCTAGCCATTGGTATAGCCAAATTTTTGATAAATTTAAAACACTAAATTAGACGAAACCTTTCTTTAAAGCATGTTTTAAAATAATATGATATTAATAATTGATTGTATCAATTATTTTTGTTGTATTTTAGTATCTTGTACATATACTAAAATGTTTGACAGCCTTGAAGGAGGTAAGGGTTTTTCTTAGCCCCCCCCCTCTAAATGTACTCATATGGGCACCACTGCCCCCAGATGTTTAAAATAGCCCCCCAAAAAAACTCTAAAAATCATATCCTGAAACTCAAACAGCTTTCATAAACAACAAATGGAATTTCCTAGGTGACACAACACCTGCACAGCTACATATTAAAAATAGCCCAAAATCTATAAAAGTCATACCTTAGAATGCAAATAGCATTCATAAGCAACAAAGGCACACTTGCAAAGCATAAATTTAAAAGGGACAAAAAAAAACCACAAATAATACCTTGAAATGCAAATAGTACTCATAAACAACAAATGCAGTTTCCTGGGTGACACAGCCATGGTGTCGCTCATTAAAATTGATGAAAAAAATGTTGAACATCATATCAGTGGATGCAAATACCATTTGCACACAATAAATAAAGAGCTGCAGAGCCACACATTTAAAATGCCCAAAAAATCCCTAAAATTCATATCATGGAAAGCAAACAGCACTAGTAAACAACAAATGCAGTTTCCTGGGAGACACACTGACAGAGAATCTCTGAAAATCATATTCTGGAATGCAAAAAACAACAGATGCACACCCTAATGCCACATGTTTGAAATTGTAAAAAAAACTGCCGAAAGTCATACTCTGGAGTGCAAATACCATTTGTATACATGATGTTCCCAAATTCATGAGACAAACAAATAGGGGTGATAATACACATAAAGACAAATAACTTTTGCAGTGGAATGCAGGGTGGCACTCTGCTCCTAGTACCCGAAAAACGTTAATTTCAATGTCCACGTTGTTCCTCCAACAGTGAAAAAAAACACAACTGACCTAAATTATGTGTTGCACACTTGCATTGGTGAATGTAGAAGCAGAGAAGGACTCAAAGGAAGAGCTTGAAGTGGAGACCTGGGGTGTCGTTGCACAGTCCACAACGATGGATGAAGGACTGTCACACTCTCTTGGTGACTCCCGGTGTGTTCGGGCTGACTGCACCTGTTGCCCAGTGTTCTGCACAATGCTTTGAGAGATGTGGTTCATGCATGATGGGGACCCTGCATATTTTTCCACTGCGGTCAGGGACTTCCTGAATGTGACATATTCCGACAGGTGAATTGAATGGGGTGGACCAGTAGCTTGGCCTCCACACTCTCTGGACATGAATCCGCTGTTCTTCTTCTTCTTCTGGGGACACCTGAAAACACTGCTGTACAAGACGCCTGTGGAGTCACCGGAAGATCTTGTTGCGAAGATCGTTGTCCCTGCGGACCAGATCAACACAGCACTGGGAGTCAACGAGAGAGTGTGACATTCCTTCATCCCTCAGTGTGGGCTCTGGCATCCTCAGGCACCACTTCAAACACCTTGTTTGAGTCCTGCTCTGCATCTACGTTAACCAATGCAAGTGTGCAACCCATAATTTAGGTCAGTTGTTGTTTTTTCCACTGTTGGGGATCAACATCGACATGGAACTTAAAGTTTTTCGGGCACTAGGAGCGAAGTGCCACTCTACATTCCATTGCAAAAGTTATTCGTCCTTGTGTATAATATCACCCCTTTTTGTTTGTCGCACGAATTTAAGAACACCCTGTACAGTAAATGCAACCCGCAGAGCAACACATTCAAAATTGCCAAAATATATCTAACAATTATACAATTACACTGTGGAATGCAAATAGAATTCATGAATATCAAATCAACACCCATATAGTCGCAAATATAAAATGGCCAAAAAATCTCTAAAAATCTCATCCTGAAATTCGAATAGCTTTCATAAACAAGCTTTTCAAAAACAACAAATGCTTTGAATAAAGCTCATGTTGAGAAATGGCTTCCTAGTTTAATTGAATTAATAATCTAAAAAGAAAGAAGAATAAACTTCTTAGATATTACTATCTATTATGAAGACGAAAAAATTCCTCACTAGTTGGTATAAAAACCCAATGAATACTAAAAGACTACTGGATTTCAATTCGTATCATCCAGTTTCTATTAAGAAAAATGTAGCAAGTCAGTTTTTAGAAAAAATTAATAAAATAGTTTCTACTGCAGATAAAAAAGAAGCCCAAAAAGAAGAGCTTAAAGTCATACTTGCAGAGAATAACTATCCTAAAGAAGAAATTGAGAAGCTTCTGAATTTTAATGGTGCGAAGAACCCACAAAAGCAACAAGTAAAATTCACTAGAAAAATTTCTTATCACAAAGGTTTATTTGAGGCTTTAAAGAGAATTAGTAAAAAATACAATATTAGGCTAGCTCCAAGTTTAGAGAACAAAGTTAAAAAATTTTTCCCTAAAATAGTTCAAAGAGAAGAAGATAATTTAAAAATGCAAGGAGTAGTTTATGAAGTAAATTGTAGTTGTGGACTATCTTACATAGGTGAAACAGGTCGCAGACTAGAAACTCGTATAGCTGAGCATAAAGCAGCTATAAAAAATTGCTCAACAAGACTGGATTAGATAGGCATGTTAGAGAAACTGGGCACAGCATGGATTGGAATTCCCTTAAAGTCATCAGTTTCCAAAGCAATTTCAAAAACGAAAACTGAAAGAAGGAATAGAGATTGAGAAAAATCAAAATTCCATCATCATGACTGCAAAGGATTTTCCCTGCCTAACATCTGGCAGGATTTGTTGAAAAATAACCTAAACCGTCAAGGTTAACCGTAACCGTCAAGGTTAACTGTAACCGTCAAGGTAAACCGTAACCGTGATAGTGACAAGTAAAAAGTGACAACAAGACAGCCTGAAGAAGGAGAAAGAGTTTTCTCCGAAAATTTGCTATTAATGAAAAAATTTCCTAGTAAAATCCCATAAGTTGCTTTAGATTATTAACAACAAATGCATTTTCCTGTGTGATGTTCCCACAAAGCCACACATTTAAAATGGTGAAACAAATTTCTAAAAATTACACCCTGGAAAGCAAGCAGCATCCTTAAACAACTACTGCTTACCTCCAGAGCAACAAGTCTGAAATTGTCAAAAAAATTGCCAAAAATCATACCCTGGATTGTAAAGAGCATTTGTATACAATAATTGCACACCCATAGAACCACATATTTAAAATGGCCAACAAATATCTAAAGATCATACCCTGGAATGCAAATAGAATTGCAAATAATAAATTCAATTTCCTGGATAATACACCCACAAACCCACACTTTTCAAATGGCCAAAAAATTCTAAGTCACACCCCAGATGGCAATTTAGCATTCTCAAACAACAAATGCACATCCACAGTGCCATAAATTTAAAATGGCCCCACAAAAAATTCTAAAAATCATATAATGGAATTCAAATGACATTCGTAAACTACAACTGAACACACAGAGAGCCATACATTTAAAATGGCTAATAATAAAAATCTCTGAAAAGCATATCATGAAATTCAAATGGCATTCAGAAACAACAAATGCTTACCAGTGAAGCCATACATTTAAAATAGCTAAAAAATTTGTAAGAATCACACCCTGGAATGTAAGTAGCATTCATAAACATTAAATGCACACCTGTAAAGCCAGACTTTTATAATGGTTAGAAAATATCAAAAAATCACGCCAAGAAATATAAATAGCATTTGTGAACAACAAATGCAGTTTCCTGTATGGCACACTCTCAACAGAGGCACACACTTAGAATGGCCAAAAAAAATATCTCAAAATATCATACCCTGATTTGCAAATACTATCAAATGCACCAAACAACAAATGCACACACGCAGACCAAACATTTAATGACAAAAAATTATCTAAAAGCAATACCTTACAATGCAAATAGCATTTTGTAAATAGCAAATGCACTCCTGCAGAGCCACACATTTAAAATGGCCAAAAAATCTCTGAAAATCCTATCCTGGAAGGTAAATAGCATCCATAAACAACAAATATAGTTTCTTGAACACCCTTCCTGCAGAGTTACACACATTTAAAATTCCAAAAGTTCTTTAAAAATTATGTCCTGGAATGCAAGTGACATTCATAAACAATAAATGGACCTCCTTGGGTGACACTACTAAAATAGAAGCAAGTAGTAAATTTTGTTTGTAAAATAAAAGCAAACATTTTTGTAAAACCCTCATTCTTCAGCATGTATGTCTAATACATTGAATGATACCTCATTCATAGTAGACACTGAACCTTATTTGCTCATTGTTTCTTATTTTAATTCCCTGGATAATTTGCTTAAATTTAGCTTAGAGCTACAACAAGGAAATAATTTTAATTGCCTGGACTTAGGGTGAAAAATTCTTACAAGGGTATGTAAAAATCCATAAACACTAACAAGATACTAAGTTTTAATTATCATCTACCTACAGAAGAATTAACATGAGAAACCAAGTTATACAAAAAGATTATTATCGTAGATTCTTCTGAAACTATGGAAAATATCCACAGAAGGGTACTGCTATAAATTTTAACACACACACACAACTTCCCTTCTCCTGTAATAAAAAGCAATATTTATTTAAAAGAAAATTAAATTGCAAAAAATTTAATCCCACATGAGAAACTACTTGCTATAAAAGGCTATTTTGGGAAACTTAAAAGAATCAGTGAAAAATACAATAGGCTTGCCTCAAGGATGGGATAACAAATAATAATAATAATAATAATAATAATCTTCCAACACTAAAACAAAGAGAAGACAGCATTATGCTGCAAGAAGGAGTAGCGAATATGTAAAATGAATATGTTGCATTATTTGTATTGGAGAAGTGGGGAGAAAAATGAAAATCAGTGTAAAGGAACACAAAAGCAACAATATAAAACACTGGGTATGGAGAACTGGCCACATTGCAATTTTAGTGCCATAAATGTTTTCTGAAAAAACAAATATTATGTGGCTATATTTCCCACTACTTGAGCAACTATTGTTCACAAAACATTTTTTTTTAATATTTCATTTTGAATAAAAAATTTAGACATTTCCATGATTTTTGGGCCAAAGATAAAGCGGAGAACTGGCACCCGTAGAACTGGCCACCAGAGAACTGGGTACAAAAATTTTAAGAGTCCATATGAGCATTGTGTTTTTGACTGCTTCGTGTCCCCATCTCTATAGGTTGGTTATCTGACTCACATAAAGATTCCGTAATTTCATATGTTCTTAATAGCAATATTTAATGTAATTCTTTATACAAAATGTTTATAATCTACAACTCAACAAAAGAATTTCAGGGTTAATAAACTACAGCTCTACCAAGCCTATCCAGGAAGGGGAGGGGGGGGGGGGTGCCGAAAATATGAAATACAGAGAATTTCTGGTCCGATCAGCAGATTATTTTCAACTTCTACAAACTACAGCTCTACATCTCTATATTCTATATTTTTGACGCTAAGCTCCCCACCCTTCAGAAGACAGGTTTTCTACAGTAGCAAATGCCTGCAGAAATTTTGTTGAGTTAGTGTGTGTAAATGCTTAAAATCACCTGATCGGAACAGATTTACATTAAATATCGCAATTAAGAAAATCTGAAATTATGGAAACTTTAATGTGACTCAGATAACCAACTCTTGTGGAGACACGGCCACGAAGTGATCAAGAACGCAATTTTTATAGTCCCCTTAAAATGTTTGTGGCCAGTTCTCCAGGTGACCAGTTCTCCGGTGGCCACTTCTCTGGTGGCCACTTCTCCTACACCCATAAAATAGAACTAACAAGACTGGATAGAAATGTTCAGGCAACAAGACATTCTAAATTGGGACTTGGAAAAAAATAATTACTGGACAGCTTCATGGGTTGTAGAGAGAAGGGACAGAAATAGCTAGAAGAGGGGCTGTATTAAAAAGGGTGTGGGTGTTCTTCATTTCCAACTGAGTAACAACAACAACTCCAGTTTATAGTTTGAAAATGTGAAATACTAAGTTACATCGCTTTATAACCTTTAGAAACCCCATAAATTCTATCATAAAGTTTCAGAGTTGCCATGTTATCATTATCACCAGGATTAAGCATTTTTTTTTTGTTGAAATAGTAAAACCATAAGTTAATAGTTGTATAGCTGTTATCACTATGTTACACACATTATAAAAATGTTACACGCATTATAAAAAATCTTCAAGTCAAGTGCTCTATGCTTCATTAATTTTGCTATTATATAAATTTTCAAGGAACTAAACTATAAAACATTTCAACAGTTATTAATTGTCCTAAGAATGTTGCACTTACCCAGAATGTTCCACTTACTTTGGGTAAGTGCAACATTCTCAGGACATTTAATAACTCAAACTGTTGAAATATTTTATATTTTACCTCCTTAAAAATTTATATAATAGCAAAATTAATGAAGCATAGACACTCAACCTGAAGATACTTTATAACGTGTGTAACAGTAGTGATAATAAGTATGCAACTATTGACTTATAAAAGAGCCACGTAAACCAAAGTCAATTTTCACTAACCAAATTATATTGTAGGAAAACCATGTTAGAAATCCAAATTTATTGGTGTAAAATAGAAATGAATGTTTCCAAGCTTTCACACATCTACCTCATGGCTTTTTCAAAGAAGAATTTATTGGTGTAAAATAGAAATCGATGTTTCCAAGCTTTCACACACCTGCCTGATAGCTTTTTCAAAGAAGAATTTATTGGTGTAAAATAGAAATCCATGTTTCCAAGCTTTCACACACCTACCTGATGGCTTTTTCAAAGAAGAATTTATTGGTGTAAAATAGAAATAAATGTTTCCAAGCTTTTACACACCTACCTGATGGCTTTTTCAAAGAAGAATTTATTGGTGTAAAGTAGAAATCAATGTTTCCAAGCTTTCCGACACCTACTTGGTGGCTTTTTCAAAGAAGAATTTATTGGTGTAAAATAGAAATCAATGTTTCCAAGCTTCCACACGCAAAGAAGAATTTATTGGTGTAAAATAGAAATCAATGTTTCCAAGCTTTCACACACCGGCCTGATAGCTTTTTCAAAGAAGAATTTATTGGTGTAAAATAGAAATCGATGTTTCCAAGCTTTTGTACACCTACCTGATGGCTTTTTCAAAGAAGAATTTATTGGTGTAAAATAGAAATCAATGTCTCCAAGCTTTCACACACCTACCTGGTGGCTTTTTCAAAGAAGAATTTATTGGTGTAAAGTAGAAATCAATATTTCCAAGCTTTCACACACCTACCTGGTGGCTTTTTCAAAGAAGAATTTATTGGTGTAAAATAGAAATAAATGTTTCCAAGCTTTTACACACCTACCTCATGGCTTTTTCAAAGAAGAATTTATTGGTGTAAAATAGAAATCAATGTTTCCAAGCTTTCACACACCTGCCTGATAGCTTTTTCAAAGAAGAATTTATTGGTGTCAAAGAGAAATCAATGTTTCCAAGCTTTCAGACACCTACCTGGTGGCTTTTTCAAAGTAGAATTTACTGGTGTAAAATAGAAATCAATGTTTCCAAGCTTTCACACACCTACCTGATGGCTTTTTCAAAGAAGAATTTATTGGTGTAAAATAGAAATCAATGTTTCCAAGCTTTCACACACCTACCTGATGGCTTTTTCAAAAAAGAATTTATTGGTGTAAAATAGAAATCAATTACTAATCTAAAACAACTATTATGGGAATTTTACTAGGAATTTTTCATTTAAATTGCAAATTTCCGGAGAAAACTCTTCTCCTTCTTCAGGCTGTCTTGTTGTTGCCACTTATTCCTGTCACTATCATGGTTATCGTTAACTTTGACGGTTATGGTTAACCTTGACGGTTTAGGTTATTTTTCAACAAATCCTGCCAGATGTTAGGCAGGGAAAATCCTTTGCAGTCATTGATGATGGAATTTTGATTTTTCTCAATCTCTATTCCTTCTTTCAGCTTTCTTTTTTGAAAATTGCTTTGGAAACTGATTACTTTAAGGGAATTCCAATCCATGCTGTGCAAAGTTTCTCTAACATGCCTATCTAATCCAGTCTTGTTGAAGCAATTTTTTGTAGCTGCTTTATGCTCTGCTATATGAGTTTCTAGTCTGCGACCTGTTTCACCTATGTAAGATAGTCCACAACTACAATTTACTTCATAAACTACTCCTTGCATTTTTAAAATATCTTCTTCTCTTTGAACTATTTCAGGGAAAATTTTTTTAACTTTGTTCTCTGAACTTGGAGCTAGCCTAATATTGTACTTCTTACTAATCCTCTTTAAAGAATCAAATAAACCTTTGTGATAAGAAATTTTTCTAGTGAATTTTACTTGTTGCTTTTGCAGGTTCTTTGTACCATTAAAATTCAGAAGCTTCTCAATTTCTTCATCAGCATAACTGTGATAATGACAGAAATAAGTGACAACAACAAGACAGCCTGAAAGAGAAGAAGAGTTTTCTCCAAAAATTTGCAATTTAAATGAAAAACATTCCTAGTAAAATTCCCATAATAGTTGTTTTAGATTAGTAATTGAATTAAAAAACTAGGAAGCCATTTCTCAACATGAGCTTTATTCAAAGAATTAGAAATCATTGTTTCCAAGCTTTCACACACCTACCTGATGGCTTTTTCAAAGAAGAATTTATTGGTGTAAAATAGAAATCAATGTTTCCAAGCTTTTGCACAATTACCTGATGGCTTTTTGAAAGAAGAATTTATTGGTGTAAAATAGAAATCAATGTTTCCAAGCTTTCACACACCTACCTGATGGCTTTTTCAAAAAAGAATTTATTGGTGTAAAATAGAAATCAATGTTTCCAAGCTTTCACATACCCACCTGATGGCTTTTTCAAAGAATTTATTGGTGTTAAATAGAAATCAATGTTTCCAAGCTTTCACACACCTACCTGATGGTGTTTTCAAAGAAGAATTTATTGGTGTAAAATAGAAATAAATGTTTCCAAGCTTTTACACACCTACCTGATGGCTTTTTCAAAGAAGAATTTATTGGTGTAAAATAGAAATCCATGTTTCCAAGCTTTCACACACCTACCTGATGGCTTTTTCAAAGAAGAATTTATTGGTGTAAAATAGAAATAAATGTTTCCAAGCTTTTACACACCTACCTGATGGCTTTTTCAAAGAAGAATTTATTGGTGTAAAGTAGAAATCAATGTTTCCAAGCTTTCGGACACCTACTTGGTGGCTTTTTCAAAGAAGAATTTATTGGTGTAAAATAGAAATCAATGTTTCCAAGCTTTCACACACCGGCCTGATAGCTTTTTTAAAGAAGAATTTATTGGTGTAAAATAGAAATCAATGTTTCCAAGCTTTCACACACCTACCTGATGGCTTTTTCAAAGAAGAATTTATTGGTGTAAAACAGAAATCAATGTTTCCAAGCTTTCACACACCTACCTGATGGCTTTTTCAAAGAAGAATTTATTTGTGTAAAATAGAAATCAATGTTTCCAAGCTTTCACACACCTACATGGTGGCTTTTTCAAAGAAGAATTTATTGGTGTAAAGTAGAAATCAATATTTCCAAGCTTTCACACACCTACCTGGTGGCTTTTTCAAAGAAGAATTTATTGGTGTAAAATAGAAATAAATGTTTCCAAGCTTTCACACACCTACCTCATGGCTTTTTCAAAGAAGAATTTATTGGTGTAAAATAGAAATCAATGTTTCCAAGCTTTCACACACCTGCCTGACAGCTTTTTCAAAGAAGAATTTATTGGTGTAAAAGAGAAATCAATGTTTCCAAGCTTTCAGACACCTACCTGGTGGCTTTTTCAAAGTAGAATTTACTGGTGTAAAATAGAAATCAATGTTTCCAAGCTTTCACACACCTACCTGATGGCTTTTTCAAAGAAGAATTTATTGGTGTAAAATAGAAATCAATGTTTCCAAGCTTTCAGACACCTACCTGGTGGCTTTTTCAAAGTAGAATTTACTGGTGTAAAATAGAAATCAATGTTTCCAAGCTTTCACACACCTACCTGATGGCTTTTTCAAAAGAATTTATTGGTGTAAAATAGAAATCAATTACTAATCTAAAACAACTATTATGGGAATTTTACTAGGAATTTTTCATTTAAATTGCAAATTTTCGGAGAAAACTCTTCTCCTTCTTCAGGCTGTCTTGTTGTTGCCACTTATTCCTGTCACTATCATGGTTATCGTTAACTTTGACGGTTATGGTTAACCTTGACGGTTTAGGTTATTTTTCAACAAATCCTGCCAGATGTTAGGCAGGGATAATCCTTTGCAGTCATTGATGATGGAATTTTGATTTTTCTCAATCTCTACTCCTTCTTTTCAGCTTTCTTTTTTGAAAATTGCTTTGGAAACTGTTTACTTTAAGGGAATTCCAATCCATGCTGTGCCAAGTTTCTCTAACATGCCTATCTAATCCAGTCTTGTTGAAGCAATTTTTTGTAGCTGCTTTATGCTCTGCTATATGAGTTTCTAGTCTGCGACCTGTTTCACCTATGTAAGATAGTCCACAACTACAATTTACTTCATAAACTACTCCTTGCATTTTTAAAATATCTTCTTCTCTTTGAACTATTTCAGGGAAAATTTTTTTAACTTTGTTCTCTGAACTTGGAGCTAGCCTAATATTGTACTTCTTACTAATCCTCTTTAAAGAATCAAATAAACCTTTGTGATAAGAAATTTTTCTAGTGAATTTTACTTGTTGCTTTTGCAGGTTCTTTGTACCATTAAAATTCAGAAGCTTCTCAATTTCTTCATCAGCATAACTGTGATAATGACAGAAATAAGTGACAACAACAAGACAGCCTGAAAGAGAAGAAGAGTTTTCTCCAAAAATTTGCAATTTAAATGAAAAACATTCCTAGTAAAATTCCCATAATAGTTGTTTTAGATTAGTAATTGAATTAAGAAACTAGGAAGCCATTTCTCAACATGAGCTTTATTCAAAGAATTAGAAATCAATGTTTCCAAGCTTTCACACTCCTACCTGATGGCTTTTTCAAAGAAGAATTTATTGGTGTAAAATAGAAATCAATGTTTCCAAGCTTTCCCACACCTACCTGATGGCTTTTTCAAAGAAGAATTTATTGGTGTAAAATAGAAATCAATGTTTTCAAGCTTTCACACACCTACCTGATGGCTTTTTCAAAGAAGAATTTATTGGTGTAAAATAGAAATCAATGTTTCCAAGCTTTCACACACCTACCTGATGGCGTTTTCAAAGAAGAATTTATTGGTGTAAAATAGAAATCAATGTTTCCAAGCTTTTACACACCTACCTGATGGCTTTTTCAAAGAAGAATTTATTGGTGTAAAATAGAAATCCATGTTTCCCAGCTTTCACACACCAACGTGATGGCTTTTTCAAAGAAGAATTTATTGGTGTAAAATAGAAATCAATGTTTCCAAGCTTTTGTACACCTACCTGATGGCTTTTTCAAAGAAGAATTTATTGGTGTAAAACAGAAATCAATGTTTCCAAGCTTTCACACACCTACCTGATGGCTTTTTCAAAGAAGAATTTATTGATGTAAAATAGAAATAAATGTTTCCAAGCTTTTACACACCCACCTGATGGCTTTTTCAAAGAAGAATTTATTGGTGTAAAGTAGAAATCAATGTTTCCAAGCTTTCCGACACCTACTTGGTGGCTTTTTCAAAGAAGAATTTATTGGTGTAAAATAGAAATCAATGTTTCCAAGCTTTCACACACCGGCCTGATAGCTTTTTCAAAGAAGAATTTATTGGTGTAAAATAGAAATCGATGTTTCCAAGCTTTTGCACACCTACCTGATGGCTTTTTCAAAGAAGAATTTATCGGTGTAAAATAGAAATCAATGTTTCCAAGCTTTCACACACCTACCTGGTGGCTTTTTCAAAGAAGAATTTATTGGTGTAAAATAGAAATCAATGTTTCCAAGCTTTCACACACCTACCTGATGGCTTTTTCAAAGAAGAATTTATTGGTGTAAAGTAGAAATCAATGTTTCCAAGCTTTCAGACACCTACCTGGTGGCTTTTTCAAAGAAGAATTTATTGGTGTAAAATAGAAATCAATGTTTCCAAGCTTCCACACACCTAGCTAATGGCTTTTTCAAAGAAGAATTTATTTGTGTAAAATAGAAATCAATGTTTCCAAGCTTTTGTACACCTACCTGATGGCTTTTTCAAAGAAGAATTTATTGGTGTAAAACAGAAATCAATGTTTCCAAGCTTTCACACACCTACCTGATGGCTTTTTCAAAGAAGAATTTATTGGTGTAAAATAGAAATCAATGTTTCCAAGCTTTCACACACCTACCTGGTTGCTTTTTCAAAGAAGAATTTATTGGTGTAAAGTAGAAATCAATATTTCCAAGCTTTCACACACCTACCTGGTGGCTTTTTCAAAGAAGAATTTATTGGTGTAAAATAGAAATAAATGTTTCCAAGCTTTCACACACCTACCTCATGGCTTTTTCAAAGAAGAATTTATTGGTGTAAAATAGAAATCAATGTTTCCAAGCTTTCACACACCTGCCTGATAGCTTTTTCAAAGAAGAATTTATTGGTGTAAAAGAGAAATCAATGTTTCCAAGCTTTCGCACACCTACCTGATGGCTTTTTCAAAAAGAATTTATTGGTGTAAAATAGAAATCAATTACTAATCTAAAACAACTATTATGGAAATTTTACTAGGAATTTTTCATTTAAATTGCAAATTTTCCGAGAAAACTCTTCTCCTTCTTCAGGCTGTCTTGTTGTTGCCACTTATTCCTGTCACTATCATGGTTATCGTTAACTTTGACGGTTATGGTTAACCTTGACGGTTTAGGTTATTTTTCAACAAATCCTGCCAGATGTTAGGCAGGGATAATCCTTTGCAGTCATTGATGATGGAATTTTGATTTTTCTCAATCTCTATTCCTTCTTTCAGCTTTCTTTTTTGAAAATTGCTTTGGAAACTGATTACTTTAAGGGAATTCCAATCCATGCTGTGCCAAGTTTCTCTAACATGCGTATCTAATCCAGTCTTGTTGAAGCAATTTTTTGTAGCTGCTTTATGCTCTGCTATACGAGTTTCTAGTCTGCGACCTGTTTCACCTATGTAAGATAGTCCACAACTACAATTTACTTCATAAACTACTCCTTGCATTTTTAAAATATCTTCTTCTCTTTGAACTATTTCAGGGAAAAAATTTTTAACTTTGTTCTCTGAACTTGGAGCTAGCCTAATATTGTACTTCTTACTAATCCTCTTTAAAGAATCAAATAAACCTTTGTGATAAGAAATTTTTCTAGTGAATTTTACTTGTTGCTTTTGCAGGTTCTTTGTACCATTAAAATTCAGAAGCTTCTCAATTTCTTCATCAGCATAACTGTGATAATGACAGGAATAAGTGACAACAACAAGACAGCCTGAAAGAGAAGAAGAGTTTTCTCAAAAAATTTGCAATTTAAATGAAAAACATTCCTAGTAAAATTCCCATAATAGTTGTTTTAGATTAGTAATTGAATTAAGAAACTAGGAAGCCATTTCTCAACATGAGCTTTATTCAAAGAATTAGAAATCAATGTTTCTAAGCTTTCACACACCTACATGATAGCTTTTTCAAAGAAGAATTTATTGGTGTAAAATAGAAATCAATGTTTCCAAGGTTTTGCACGCCTACCTGATGGCTTTTTCAAAGAAGAATTTATTGGTGTAAAATAGAAATCAATGTTTCCAAGCTTTCACACACCTACCTGGTGGCTTTTTCAAAGAAGAATTTATTGGTGTAAAATAGAAATCAATGTTTCCAATCTTTTACACTCCTACCTGATGGCTTTTTCAAAGAAGAATTTATTGGTGTAAAATAAAAATCAATGTTTCCAAGCTTTCACACAACTACCTGATGGCTTTTTCAAAGAAGAATTTATTGGTGTAAAATAGAAATCAATGTTTCCAAGCTTTCACACACCTACCTGGTGGCTTTTTCAAAGAAGAATTTATTGGTGTTAAATAGAAATCAATGTTTCCAAGCTTTCACACACCTACCTGGTGGCTTTTTCAAAGAAGAATTTATTGGTGTTAAATAGAAATCAATGTTTCCAAGCTTTCACACACCTACCTGATGGCTTTTTCAAAGGAGAATTTATTAGTGTAAAATAGAAATCAATTCTTTGAATAAAGCTCATGTTGAGAAATGGCTTCCTAGTTTAATTGAATTAATAATCTAAAGCAACTTTTATGGGAATTTTACTAGGAAATTTTTTCATTAATAGCAAATTTTCGGAGAAAACTCTTCTCCTTCTTCAGGCTGTCTTGTTGTTGTCACTTTTTACTTGTCACTATCATGGTTACGGTTTACCTTGACAGTTTAGGTTATTTTTCAACAAATCCTGCCAGATGTTAGGCAGGGAAAATCCTTTGCAGTCATTGATGATGGAGTTTTGATTTTTCTCAATCTGTATTCCTTCTTTCAGTTTTCTTTTTTTGGAAATTGCTTTGGAAACTGATGACTTTAAGGGAATTCCAATCCATGCTGTGCCCAGTTTCTCTAACATGCCTATCTAATCCAGTCTTGTTGGAGCAATTTTTATAGCTGCTTTATATTCAGCTATACGAGTTTCTAGTCTGCGACCTGTTTCACCTATGTAAGATAGTCCACAACTACAATTTACTTCATAAACTACTCCTTGCATTTTTAAAATATCTTCTTCTCTTTGAACTATTTTAGGGAAAATTTTTTTAACTTTGTTCTCTAAACTTGGAGCTAGCCTAATATTGTATTTATTACTAATTCTCTTTAAAGACTCAAATAAACAATTGTGATAAGAAATTTTTTTAGTGAATTTTACCTGTTGTTTTTGTGGGTTCTTCGTACCATTAAAATTCAGAAGCTTCTCACTTTCTTCTTTAGGATAGTTATTCTCTGCAAGTATGACTTTAAGCTCTTCTTTATGGGCTTCTTTTTTATCTGCGGTAGAAACTATTTTATTAATTTTTTCTAAAAACTGACTTGCTACATTTTTCTTAATAGAAACTGGATGATAGGAATTGAAATCCAGTAGTCTTTTAGTATTCATTGGTTTTTTATACCAATTAGTGAAAAATTTTTCGTCTTCATAATAGATAGTAATATCTAAGAAGTTTATTCTTCTTTCTTTTTGAAGTTCAAAAGTGAACTTAAGGGAATTATCTAATTCATTGAATCAGTCTAGAATTCTTTCTGGAACAATTTCTGAGCTATCTATTATAAATAAGATGTCATCCATGTATCTGCTACATAAGCAGAAGTATGTGGGTTGTACTAGTATCTTTTCTTCTAGTTTTCCCACATAATAGTTAGCTAAGAGTGGGGAGAGTGGGGAGCCCATAGCTAGCCCCAATTTTTGAATGAAAAAGTTTTCCCAAATTGAAAGTATTTGTTCTGCAAAGAGAAAGTATGCGTTTCAAAAATTCCTACTAATATGTTTTTTTCCTTGTTGTGAAAAACTATTAGGTCTGCCAAGTCTTCCGCTATAAAGTCTATAATTTGATCTATATTAATGTGAGTATACATAGACACTATATCTTAACTACCCATTATAGGACAATCTAATTTAGGAAGAAGTTCTAGTTTTTCTATTAGCTGCATTGCGTTTTTAATCAAGTTATGGGGCTCTTTTAAAAGATTCTGAAGGTGTGACTTTAAAAAAATAGTTTAGATTTGAAAGAATAGAGTTTTTTGAGTCTATTATTGGTCTAATTGGTTGGTGTTCTTTATGCAGTTTGACTATTCCATATATTTGAGGTAATCTGAACTGTAATTTTGAGAATTGTTTATAGTTTTCTGGAAGCTGGTTTTTCTTTTTTTGAAGTGAAATAAGCTTAGAGACTTTTTAATCAAATCTGGTAGTGGGTTTTTAATCAAATCTGGTAGTGACAACAACAAGACAGCCTGAAGAAGGAGAAGAGTTTTCCCCGAAAATTTGCTATTAATGAAAAAATTTCCTAGAAAAATTCCCATAAAAGTTGCTTTAGATTATTAATTCAATTAAACTAGGAAGCCATTTCTCAACATGAGCTTTATTCAAAGAATTAGAACAGAGTATGGGTCAGATAC
Source organism: Macrothele yani (assembly GCA_039090855.1). Taxonomy (NCBI): domain Eukaryota; kingdom Metazoa; phylum Arthropoda; class Arachnida; order Araneae; family Macrothelidae; genus Macrothele; species Macrothele yani. Next base: position 79,249,121 of record CM077031.1, on the reverse strand, counting down.
TTGGCAAACAATCAAGAAAGTTCAACATGCTACATTGAAGATGGAAAGATCCATAGCTCAAATCAAGTTCCTGAAAAATTGCAAGGTAATTAACCTTATTCGAAGTTCATTTAGACTTAGAAAACCATTTAAAGATTTACTTTCAGCCAACTTCGTAAGAAAAATAGAGCAAAAAAACGTTTAAAAGAAGTATTGAAGCAAAATATAAAAATGTTGCTTATTATAAAAAAGTAAAAGTAGAAAATGAAAAGGAAATTTCTGGAATCTTAAGGGATACAGTAAAAGCAGAATTGGATGACTGGCTAAAAATTGGAGTAAGAAACAAAAATAAGAAAATTTGCTATTAAAGAAAAAAATTTCCTAGTAAAATCCCATAAGTTGCTTTAGATTATTAAAAATAAGAAATTTGTTAAAAAGCTGAACCTTAAAGAAGAGAAATTTTTGAAGAAAAACTATTCCAGTAAAAACAAAAAAACTGCAGTTCTTAGTCATGTAAAGGACAACACTGCTACTGGAGTTAGCCAAGAATTATTACAAGTCATAAATAAAGGAAGTAATTTCAATCTATCCAAAGAAAAAAATAAATCCAGAAAAATTGGTAATTGAATTGGAAAGCATCTGCAGCACTTTAGAAAAAGAGGACCAAATTAGAGCAGACCTCCTCAGAAAAGATTACTACAATAGCCTTACAAAATTCCAGAAGCAAGTAAGGAAACCTCAAAAAATTTTGATAATAGTTGTAACGTACCAGGAGATGTGACGTACCTGCCAGAAGGACGCACACAACATGAAGGCAGATAGGAATCAGAATAAAACGTCCGCGTAGCTCAATTGGTAGAGTGACTTATTCCGGAATGAGGGGATCCGGGTTCGAATCCTGGCGTGGACAGAAATGACGAAGAAATTTACTTCGTTATAATGGCGCCCGAACTATCCGGATGACCCGACCGTTCAAAATCTCGCAATGGTGTGATGTTATTTCCACACCGCGAGATAGGAAAAATAAGAGAATCCCTTCTCCAGCACTTCAAAAAAAAATATATGGGGAGATGATGTAACGTACCAGGAGATGTGACGTACCTGCCAGAAGGACGCACACAACATGAAGGCAGATAGGAATCAGAATAAAACGTACGCGTAGCTCAATTGGTAGAGTGACTTATTCCGGAATAAGGGGATCCGGGTTCGAATCCTGGCGTGGACAGAAATGACGGAGAAATTTACTTCGTTATATAGTCAATTAAAAGCTCTTAAAGATTTCAGAAAAAATGAAAGTGTAGTTGCTGTGAAAACAGACAAAAGTAAGTTGATTACTATTATGGATAAGAAAGATTATCTAGAAAAGATGGAAGAAGAACTAAAAAAACCTATGTATGAAGAATGTAAAAGAAAACCCACTATCAGATTTGATTAAAAAGTCTCTAAGCTTATTTCACTTCAAAAAAAGAAAAACCAGCTTCCAGAAAACTATAAACAATTCTCAAAATTACAGTTCAGATTACCTCAAATAAATGGAATAGTCAAACTGCATAAAGAACACCAACCAATTAGACCAATAATAGACTCAAAAAACTCTATTCTTTCAAATCTAAACTATTTTTTAAAGTCACACCTTCAGAATCTTTTAAAAGAGCCACCTAACTTGATTAAAAACTCAATGCAGCTAATAGAAAAACTAGAACTTCTTCCTAAATTAGATTGTCCTATTATGGGTAGTTTAGATATAGTGTCTATGTATACTCACATTAATATAGATTAACTTATAGACTTTATAGCAGAAGACTTGGCAGATATAGTTTTTCACAACAAGGAAAAAAACATATTAGTAGGAATTTTTGAAATGCTTACTTTCTCTTTGCAGAACAACTACTTTCAATTTGGGAAAACTTTTTTCATTCAAAAATCGGGGCTAGCTATGGGCTCCCCACTCTCCCCACTCTTAGCTAACTATTATGTGGGAAAACTAGAAGAAAAGATACTAGTACAACCCACCAGTGGCGGCTCGTGGTGTAAAATGCTGGTGAGGCGAACGGTCTTGATGTAAATGTCAAACAGTAAAACGTATGTTATTGAAAAATATATAAATTCGTATAACGTTATACGAATATATATATATCTATCTATCAGTGGAGTAGCAGGGGGGGTCATGGTTTGCACACCCTTTATTAGGCGAGACAGTTAGCTTTTTCTAAGTACGTTTTATAGATAATTTCCTATTTAAATTCTTTGATTTTTATATAACTCGGAAAGCAATGTAATTTCTTGATAATAGAAGAGAAAGTAAAGCAAAGCGGCCAAAGAAGTTGCTTTATTAAATTTTTATTAAAACAACTATAATTTATTGCATTTTCTTCATTTTATTAAATTAGCTTCATTTTGTATTAATATTCAAGATGTGCGTATGTACCAATAGGAAAATATTTGTCGAACGCCCCCCCAAATTGTTATATGTACTTATACACAGTTATACAGCAGAAGTGCAGAACCCCCCTTCAAAAAGTTTCATGTCAAAGGCAGTATCCCCCATTGGATATCTTTGAAGTCCTGGGTTCGAGTCGGCTGAATCATTAAAATCCGCTGAGATTCGGAAGTCTCGTTAAGCCATTGGTCCAGGGTAAGCGGAGCCTTGTTATTAACAGCTGTAAACCCCATCCCTTAGGGCTCCATCCCATGTCATTTAGCCCTTATATACAAATATTATTAAACAGTAATGGAATAAAATTATATAAATATATGAAACACGGCGTGGGGAGTCTTTCTTCACGAAAAAATCCAAAAATTTTAGAGGAAAAATGTACATATACCTCTCTATATATGTGTGTGTGTAATATACGCTAATTTTGCAACAATATTTTTATGAAAACAATTATTCGATAATTTTACAACAAAGAAAGAAATATTTCACCAGTATTCTTTTATGTAATACACTTGAGCGAAAATACGCAATTTGCGCGGTTTCTTTAGCTAGTCAATGCGTCACTCACATCCCAACGCCAATCGGAGATCCACTTCTTAAAAAATTCAAAGTAAATCATTTGAATATAATTTTTTTCTCACGAAGTGTTTCTTGAGCTTGAATAAAAGTCACAGTTCGATTGGCATATTAGTGAAGGTGCATTTAGCACGGGTCACAAACTGAAGTCCAGGCTCGTGATAACTATGTACAGGAGAAGTCAAGCTAAGGAAGCACATTTCTATATAAAAAGTATAAAATAATTTAAACCTGGAATTAAAAACAGGGGAATACGATATTAATTTGCTTTGGTCTCGAACAGAATGCTTTCAGTTTATTTTTTATAAATAAGTTCAATTCTGCGATCCTTTTTGGCTGCAAATTTGTCTATGATCAGATCATAAAATGGTTGAATGGACATTAGATGGTTCAGCAATTCTTTCTCGATTGAAATTTTAGCGAGTGAAGACAAACGATCTTGTGCCGTTGTACCTCCGTAAGGAGGTAAGTCTTAATTATCTTCAAACAAGAAAAAATTCCTTTCAGCAGAAGAACTTGTTGACGCCAGTGTCAATACAAGAGAAAATAATTTGTAGGCTTCTGGTAACACCTCTTTCAGCTCGTTTTCTTTCATTGTTTTCAAGGTTTTCTGAAAACTGAGTTCCCTGAAGTTGTGATCATTATATAAAAAATCTAATTCGTTTTTTAGTCGTTGTGTGTCTGTAAAAATGTTTGGATAAATTTTTTTGAGAGTGTTAAGGGCACTGGATGGAAATGACTCTGAATAACTATGGTATTTTGAGCTGTCAACTAGCTGCAGAAACTCGAGCTTTCCCATATCTTCAAATCTGGTATTTATTTGGACTTTTATATATTCATGAATACACTCAATTAAATCATTCTGTATCGTTTTAGATTGTCCAGAAAATAAGCTTCGTATTTCTTCAAAATGTGCTTTTAATTCTGGGGTGCTCCTACGAAGTAACATTTGGAACATTTCCTTGAAATTACCTTTATTTAATGAGGAAATAGTTTCATCATGTCCTCAAAAAGGCAGTTCTTGCTTGCTTAGAACGACAACTAAATCAATTATATGTTCCATAAAAAGCCTATTTAGTCTGACCTTTTCATTAAACTTGACTTTATGAAGAGCAGCATTTTCTTTGAGCATATCAGAAATAGTGTTTGTTTTTTTCCATTCGTTTTAGACCTACGTGGTTAGTTCTATGCTCTTTAGAGCTTTCGTGCAATTTTGCACTACGAGAAAAGTTTTTTAGATCAAAATAACCCGTTGTATTCCACACATTTTTCTTATTGCTCAAAAGTAAACATGGCCAGCAAAAGAGAGTTTGCTTGTAATAGCATCAGAAAGCCAGGGAAAAATCTCGTACTATGATTTATTGAAAGACCTAAAAAACGATTTGCCGCACTTCTTATCTTTAGATATTGAACTTATTATAGGTGTCGGTCTTCCAGATATGAGAACATCCTTGTTATCATAATCTTTCCAGTGTTCAAAAGGAATTTCTTCTAGAACACAAATCACGTCGCTTGTTGGGCCATTCATATTTTCCAACCAAAATCAAAATATGCTGTTTAGTAACAATAACAAAATGAAAAAGAAAAACTCAACATTACTATGAACTAGCAAACACCCGCAGAAGAGAGGATTGAAAACACACTACAAAAAGTTAGATTCAAATACACTCTGAGGAATAGTTAAAGCTACATAGAAATCTTCGTACTCCAAAGCGTATAGAGGCGAACGGCGTCATCGCCTGTCAAACCACTTTTCACAAGGGTCATCTGCTCATTTTCCCGCGCCCATTGGATACACAATCCTTGGGTTCTCCAATAACAGCGGAGATGCGATTCCAGTTTAAGCGAAATGGAGGGTCGCCTCAGAAATTTCCTTTCTCTTACTGGAAGTCCGGCACCTCTTTAGGTAGACCTCGGACCGTGGGGGGGTTCAGTCTGTAGGGCTCTTCTCTGATCCCCAGTTCCCAAAACCGGCTTCTCATCGAGACGATTCAGCCGGTCGCCTCTAAGCGCTTAAAACATGCAGCTGCTTTGCAAAAATAATGATTCATTCCTCTTCTCGAAAGCCTTTCTTTAACCATTCATGAATCACAATGTGAATTTCAGTGTTTCATTTATCCTGCAAAGTTCTTATATCTTTGTTACTGACAGAAGGTTTTTTTTTTTTCTTTCACTTCTCATTCTGCGGAATTTCAGGTGAGGCGGCGCCTCACTTGCCTCATCTGACGGGCCGCCACTGCAACCCACATACTTCTGCTTATATAGCAGATACATGGATGACATCTTATTTATAATAGATAGCTCAGAAATTGTTCCAGAAAGAATTCTAGACTGATTCAATGAATTAGATGATTCCCATACGTTCACTATTGAACTTCAAAAAGAAAGAAGAATAAATTTCTTAGATATTACTATCTATTATGAAGATGAAAAATTCTTCACTAGTTGGTATAAAAAACCAATGAATACTAAAAGACTACTGGATTTCAATTCCTATCATCCAGTTTCTATTAAGAAAAATGTAGCAAGTCAGTTTTTAGAAAAAATTAATAAAATAGTTTCTACTGCAGATAAAAAAGAAGCCCATAAAGAAGAGCTTAAAGTCATACTTGCAGAGAATAACTATCCTAAAGAAGAAATTGAGAAGCTTCTGAATTTTAATGGTACGAAGAACCCACAAAAACAACAGGTAAAATTCACTAAAAAAATTTCTTATCACAAAGGTTTATTTGAGTCTTTAAAGAGAATTAGTAATAAATACAATATTAGGCTAGCTCCAAGTTTAGAGAACAAAGTTAAAAAAATTTTCCCTAAAATAGTTCAAAGAGAATAAGATATTTTAAAAATGCAAGGAGTAGTTTATGAAGTAAATTGTAGTTGTGGACTATCTTACATAGGTGAAACAGGTCGCAGACTAGAAACTCGTATAGCTGAACATAAAGCAGCTATAAAAAATTGCTCCAACAAGACTGGATTAGATAGGCATGTTAGAGAAACTGGGCACAGCATGGATTGGAATTCCCTTAAAGTCATCAGTTTCCAAAGCAATTTCCAAAAAAGAAAACTGAAAGAAGGAATAGAGATTGAGAAAAATCAAAATTCCATCATCAATGACTGCAAAGGATTTTCCCTGCCTAACATCTGGCAGGATTTGTTGAAAAATAACCTAACCGTCAAGGTTAACCGTAACCGTCAAGGTAAACCGTAACCGTGATAGTGACAAGTAAAAAGTGACAACAACAAGACAGCCTGAAGAAGGAGAAGAGTTTTCTCCGAAAATTTGCTATTAATGAAAAAATTTCCTAGTAAAATTCCCATAAAAGTTGCTTTTGATTATTAATAGAAATCAATGTTTCCAAGCTTTCACACACCTACCTGATGGCTTTTTTAAAGAGGGTATCTCGAACCAGATATAACTTTATTGAAAAAACTAACACCTCACATGTTAAAACTAAACTAGCTGGGTTCAATTCCCTATATACCAAATGTTTCCTACTAACCCAAGAACTCATTAGATGAACTATGGTGCTTTTAAGAAAAACACTGGTGAGCCCAATCTTTCCAACAAGGCATGCGTTTATACCATTCCTAAAAATTTTGTCCTCGAATGCTAATAGCATTCCTGTATAACAAATGCACACCCGCAGAGCCACACCTTTGAAATGGTCAAAACATCTCTGAAAATCATACCCTGGAATGTAAATTGCATTTGTAAACAACAAATACAGTTTCCTATGAGGCAGACATTTAAAATTGCCCAAAAATCCTTGAAAATCGCATCCCAGAATGAACATAGCATTCAGAAACAACAAATGCACATCCACAGAGCCACACATATAAAATTCTCAAAAACTTTCTAAAAATCATATCCTGGAATGTAAACCTCATTCCTAAAAAAACAAACTCATTTTCCTGGTTGACAAATCCAGAGTCACACATTTAAAATTGTTAAAAAAAAAAAAAAAAAATACGTCCAGGAGTGCAAATAGCATTTCTAAACACCAAATATACAACCACAAAGCCACACCTTTGAAATGTTCAAAAATTCTCAAAAATCATACCCTTGAATGCTTATATCATTTGTAAACAATGAATGTACACCCACAGAGGCATGTGTGGGTGTACAAGTGGCTAAAAAATCTCTAATAAATCCTGAAATGTAAATATCTTTCACAAACAGCACATGCTGTTGCCTGGATGGCATAACAGTGGAATTATACATTCAACATGGCTAAAAAATCTAAAAATTATGTCTTGGAATGTAAATGGAATTTGCAAAAAACAAATGCACACAATTGGAGCAGCACATTTAAAATGGCCATAAAATCTCTAAAAATCTCATGATAGGATGCAAATATAATTTGCAAACAACAAATGCAGGTACTGGGAGGTAAATGGCCATCAGTACCTGTGTCTGGTTTTTAGAATTGGAATCATTCTAAAAACCAGACAGATCTTTCGGATTGTATTTTGGGAATTGGAAGGCGTCAAAACCTGACCACGGGCGATGTCGAATCTCATGTAAAAAATCACGGTGATCGGATGTGTCATCTTGTACCTATGCCCAAACAACTAATTGCCTTGAGTCTTGTAAAGAGAGCTGAAAGGCGTTGTTTGTGGGAGCGAAAAATTAGACACCTGTGTCATTTTTTCCACAACAGTCAAAGGATTTTTTTTCTTACTGTGTGCAAAACATTGTGGCATTATTGTTCAGCATGCTTTTATATATTCCAGAATAAATAATTTAAGTAGTTTTACGTTTTTGTGACACAGTTCTTATTCGTTACTTAGTTATTTTCTTGCTTATCTTGTAACATTTCGTATAAATCGAAAAAGTCATTAGATACTGTCACATGACAGTTGCGTGTTTTATGTGTGCAATCCTGAGGCATTTCAAAAAGCAGGACTTCGTTCTTTAAAATGATAAATTTTGCATGATATGATTTAACTGTGATGTAAGTGTTTTGTAGTAATTTGAATCGGTAACCAAGGCCATCATTTTAATTGAAACGTACGCATTTATGTTTCACTCAATAAAGTGAAATAATTTTGATTTTATGAAAAATACTTGTAAGTTCCAAATAATTTGATTTATTAAAACACCCATAAAGCCTAATTAATAATATGGAACTTAAACCTTTGAGTAATTATTAGAAGCTAATGAATTTTCGCAAAAGGGCCTCGAAAACCTTTTTTGCAGGGGGCGGGGACTTGGAATCATTTTTTGAGGAGGGGGGACCTCGAAAGCATTGGGGGGGGGGGGGCTCGAGTTTTTCCGGCATGCCACTGCATAATGGCACTCCCAAATTTCAATTTGGAGCACTGGCTACCACGATTTTTCCTGAAACGTTGTTGCAGTTTTCAAAATGCTCAGCCACTTCACATGTTTAAGATTGGCAAATTATCAGGAATCATTGTTGGTCCGAGACACGAATTTGGTTTACATATGTATCTCTTCTTCCTCCTCCTCAAATCAGATTTACATGAGACAGTGTGTGTTCGAATAAATTCATACCCGATTGGTCTACAAGTGCAACAGAAAGGAAATAAAAAGATATTTCAAAATGAAAAAGGTTGCATGTTTTCTGTTACTAAATCGCTCGCGGGTCACAAAATCAGCAGAGGAAGACATGTTTCCTCTAGTATCGAATATCGCAAAAAATGTGGAACGCTTCACGATTTTGCGTGTCATCCTTGCGCAGGGGCCATGCTAATCTTCTCTGTATCGTTCCAATTTTAGTATATGTACTGCCGAAACAAGTACAAATGAAAAATAGTTTGACTTTATATATATATACACCAAACTTTATTCTGAGATTTTAGTGAAAACTAATAACCAGTGTTGTCAAGCATTAAAGCAATTTAACTAATTATCATGAAGCTCATTTCGAATAGTTACATAAAGTAGGATACGTTAGAAAGTTGAATCTGTTTTAAAGATAACAAGATAGGATTGTACTGTTTGAATAAGTAGATGAACAACAAAAACATGTGTATTGCTTGGTTTGCAAATAGAGTTAAGTTTTTCAGGTGTTTCTCTGATTGGTCAGCATATGCAACATGTATGCTGCCATTGGGTTGTCGGAAAAGTCATGACGCATTTTGGCACCCGATGGCGGTTGGGCGGTTTTGGAAGTACTAGAGGCATGCTCAGCTCTGTTATCCTTATGGCATTCGACAGGTGACTCTTCTAGCTGCAGTCTAAAAGGAATAGTGAGCGATTTGGTTGATTTGAGGACATTTGACATCAAGTTGAAGATGGAAGACCAAACTGTGCATTTCCGCCATATTTTACTTCCGTAAAGGGAAGAACGTGCGTCAAGCTTGTGAAAAGTGGCGTAAAGTGTACGGTGATAATGCTCTACAAGAACGTCAGTGCCAGCGGTGTTTCGCAAAATTCCTTGCTGGTGATTTTGACCTCAACGATGCTCCTCTGTCCGGGAAGCCAACCGAGGTTGCAGATGACCAAATCAAGGCATTGATCGAGTAGAACCCACGTTACACGACACGAGAGATTGCAGACACATTGCACATCCATCATGCAAGCGTTCGCGACCACCTGAAGAAGCTGGGATACGTAAGCAAGCTCGATGTGCGGGTTCCTCATGAACTCAAAGAAGCTCAATTGACGGCGCGTATAAACATCTGCGATATGCTCATTAAACGTGAGGAAAACGATCCTTTTTTTGAAGCGACTGATATCTGGTGACGAAAAGTGGCTTGTGTACAAGAATGTGCTGCGCAAACGGTCTTGGTCCCGACGTGCTGCTTCGCCTCAAACGACACACAAAGCAGACATTCGTCAGCGGAAGGTTCTGGTCTCAGTGTGGTGGGATTTTAAAGGTGTCGTGTTTTTCGAGCTCCTACCACGGAACCAAACAATCAATTCGAATGTGTACTGTCGGAAACTGGACAGTTTGAACGAATTCATCATCCAGAAACATCCAGAGCTCGTTCATCGTAAAGGTGTTGTGTTCCATCACGACAACACGAGACCACACACAAGTTTTATCACTCGCCAAAAATTATTGGAGCTTGGGTGGGATGTGTTGCCACACCCAGCATACTCGCTTGACCTTGCGCCGTCAGACTTCCACTTGTTTCTCTCTCTTCAACAGTCCTTGCGTGGTATAACGTTCAATTCAGATGTGGTTGTAAATCAGCACCTGGTATAGTTTTTCGCCATGAAAGACAGGTCCTTCTATGAACGAGGCATTCTGCAGCTCAGTGAAAGATGGCAAAAGTTTATCGAACAAAACGAGCATTATATCATTGACTGATCTTTGTCCTTTCTATCAATAAATGACCTTTGCAAAACATGGCTAAAATACGTCATGACTTTTCCGACATCCCAATACATAGGGCTGCATTCGTTTTCTCCGAAAAACGTATATGTCAGGAATTAAGATTTATCATCTTTGAAAGCTGCTCTTGTTCTCCGGAGTGATAACCTACTTTTCACATACATCAGTTTATTTACCAAGGGGCGTGTCAGAAAAATTTGGAGCCTCCTCGCAAAAAATATCTTAGAGGCCCTTCTGTGAAAATCTGTTAGCCTTTAATTGCGCAAATTTTAAATTCCATATTATCAACCAGGTTTTATAAATTCAATTTTTTTGAAACTAACCCAAATTGGTGTGCATTATTGTGTGTAATACAATTGCGCACGGTATAATTAGAATGATTTCCCTAGTTTTATAGCATTACAAAGTAATTACTGTAAAACACTTTCGCCAAAGTTAATGATATCAAGCAAATTTTACTCTTTTAGAGAACTAAGGCGAAATCTGTCAATTTATTTCGAAACACAGAACATAAGTAGACAAATGTAATACGTAACAACAAAGAATTGTGGCTCAAAAAAGTAAAACTACTTATATTATTCACTTAGCATAATGCTACGTTTTGCACATTATCCAACTTTGGTAAATGTGTAGTTTAATGTCCTAAATTATTTCGCCGCAAATGTGGAAGGATTTTGAAAGAGTGAGACGTACAGATTTTAAAGAATCCAATTTCACGGCCAATGGTGACAAAAATGTCATCTTTATAGTACATTTGAAATATATACTCTTCCAGAAGCTATGAACAGAAGCTGTTCACAGCTTCTGGAAGAGTTCAAGAGGAAGGGGGAACGTTCTTGCCAGGAAATTATTAAAGTATTCCATTTTGTAGTACTACGCTACAGAAAATAGCTCATCATTTCTGTCTCAGTTTTTCACATCACAAGCTGACAATTTCTTGGTTTCTTCGCGTATGATTGTTTGAAGCCCAATGTATGACCTCACTTCTTCTTCGAAGTCTTTTTTTTTTTTGTAATCCAATTTGAATGAACTACGAGCAACGCCGTCAACAGGAGGAGAAAAACTTTCATTTTCCAATACCATGTAACTTCCGTTAGAGAGAATACGACATCTGCTTTAACGCTCTTCTAAAAGAAAGAAAGGCATCTGCATACTTTTTATTTCGTATCAGGGAATCATATGCGAAAGAACGAAGTAATTATCACCATGTATTCTGAAAAGGTGAGACAGAAGTGGAGAACTATTTTCTGTCAGGTAGCACTGTAAATTGAACTCTTTCCTGGCAAGAACGTTCCCCATTTTTTTTTTTTTTTTGTACTCTTCGCCATCAGAATGGTCACCAGAACGAGACCGTCGTTTCAGCGGAGCAAAGCTTCATGTAGTCGCCGAGGCGTTGGGGTAAGCCTGCTGCAGCGGTGTTCACGAGGTGGAACTTGGGGGCATGTTTTACGGTAAAATTCTTCAAAATGCATTTCACAGATAAACTTTTTCACCATTTGCCATGAAATTACATACATTAAAATCTGTACGTCTCACATTGTTTGTGTCCTTCGCTTTGTCATAAAAAAACTACAACAAAGACCTCGTTTCACCGTCCCCGTGAAAAACACGTTTCAGTTCATTATATTCTGAAGGATGCGTAGTTATGTACAAAGCCTGATTTACGGAAGAAGGGCATTCAAAACACGTGCCCAGCGTCACACCCCCCCCCCCAAATGTACATAGTTATAACATGCTTTACATCAAACTGATACGCAATGCTCATCCACTGATAAAGTTAAAATCTTAATTTCAGAACTGTACGTTTAACGCATGGAAATGACAATTATAATTTCTACAAATAAGTAGGACGCAATATTATTGGCAAATTAAAGTCCTAATTTGCCAATAATAACTATCTAACCGGTCCTCAATCATATATACATACATGCAGATAACACAGGATGCTGGGGGCGCCAAATTGCCTAAGTCAGTTCCTGGTTATGTGCAAACAGCAAAACACACTTTATCCTCAATGGTATAAAATTTTCATTCATTGAAATGATATTTATTTCACGTTCTCTTGTTAATATGAATATATAAGGACTATTGCTATGGCTGTGAAAAGAGGCATCATGTAGTCCAGAATAGCCGCTTTCCCGTCATTCAGTTTTTAAAACTGAAAACGTGAAAAAGATTTCCAAACATTTTACTTATTGAAAACAATACAAAAACATAATTTTAAATACCTTATTCAAAAATGCCGTAAAGACTTATTCAGTTACCGCAAACAAAAATTGCAGAATTTTTTTCCTAAGGTTAGAGGCCTTCTAAGCCGTGAGGCCCCACACAATGCAGGAGTTTAATGGGGCCTTACCAGGTTACGGGGTTTTTGTTGTTAAGAACCAAGTCATGCACCCACTAGATGGCACCACATGCGCGGTAGCTAACAGAAACAAGTACAACAACAGTTTCTAGCAATTCTTTTAAAGTGCAGCTCTTTCACCAGATACATTAATGTTCTGTTGTAGCTCTTGTGAGCAGTTGTGTCGCCATCTATCGGCGTTTTATATAAGTGAAAATGATTTGTTGAGTGAGACTTGGTGATCCAAAGGAAAACTCCAAGGTACTTCACATAACCTTAACTGATTATCTGAAGTACCTTTTCATAACTTTTTTCCGGAAGGAGAAAGACGGAAAGGGCAACTACAAGTAAAGTTGGTGATCTAGGTTACACTTCACTTCACGGTATACTTTGAAACTGAAAAAAGAAAAAGGAAAAACATTCTCAACATATCTTAATTTTGTGATGTTTCAATTTAGTAATAGAACGCAAAATAAAGCCATTTTCACACAAATGGATCAAATTAAAACAGCAGCTGTGATTTTAACATCATTTAAGTACTGATTTCCGAAATATTGTACACAAAGTCAGAAAGTTAATTGATTGAATCCACTCTGTTTGCAAGAACGAAATTATTTCTCTATTGTAGCACCTCCTTGCACCTTTCGCAATGAGCTACTGAATGGTACGAACAATCGTCGTTTATTACTCAAAATGTTTTGAAATACTGACATTATTTCTTTTTATACACTGAGTGGACACTTTATTATGACCACCCCACTTCGTTGGGCCACCTTTTGCCCTTAATACTGCGTCGATTCTTCGTGGCATGGACTCCACGAGATGTTGATAGGTGGTTTGTGGGATCTGAGACCATGCTTGATGAATAGCATTTTCTGAAATAACAAAATCAACTTGTACGATTGCAGGGTTGTGGATCCAGCTGTCTGATGGCTCGTTCAACTTCATCCACAAATTCTCAATGGGGTTGAGATCTGGAGATTGTGTGGGCCACCTAAACAAAGTAAACTCACCGGCATGTTCCTGAAACCAATCCTGTACAATACGAGCACTATGAGAGCAAAGAACATAAACGCTTCGCGTAAAAAAGCTCAACTCTCGTAGAGATACAAAACGCTGGGATAGACACGAGTGCGGCGTGTGAGAGAGGGTTAAAAAAGAAATTAGGGAGTACCTTATGAAGAAAGGTAGGCTGGCTGCCATGGAAAGGAGGAATCATCACATGATTTTGATGAATATCCTGAATGCGGCGATTCGTGGAGAGGAAGGAGGTTGTAATTCCTCTCTGGTTAATAACGTTAGAAGTAGGATCAGTCATTTTTTTTAAGGAAGAGGGTTCGGCGGTCAAATTGACCGGCTCTCTCGAAGTGCTCCGGCAGGAGAGTGACATAAACTACATTTTCAGAAAGAAGGAGACTGAGAGAGTTAGGGAGAACCTCCAATGTCTTGATGTCGACAACAGGGAAGTCAGGGATCTCCCCGACATTCTGAAGGCCGCCGCGGACTATTACGGTGAGTTGTTCAGCAAGGAAGCGGTGGCCTCTGAGGTTATGGATGCCTGGTTGGAAGGCACGCCGGTTCTTGCGCAGAAGGATAGGAATCTCGTGGAAAGGGAGTTCACTGATAATGAGGTCAAGACTGCGATCCTGGATCTAAAGCTCAACAAGTCTCCTGGTATTGATGGCTTGCCGGCCGAGTTCTATAAGAAATTTTCCAATATTCTGGCTCCGTGGCTTTGTAGAATTTACAACCACATTGTGAATAGAGGAATCATGACTGAAACTATGAGAACCAGTATTGTTACTCTGCTTTGTAAGACCCCGGAGAATCCATCCAGGGATGTTGGTGGGTGGAGACCAGTGCCTCTGTCTACAATTGATTACAAGATCATGGCAAAAATAATCAATGCTAGGCTTTTGCGGGTTGCGAAGAAGCTGGTTGGTGTTGGTCAGACCTGCAGTATACACGGGAGACAAATGTTTCACAACATCAGGTGCGTAAGAGACTTGATCACTTACGTTACCGAAAGAGATCGTAATCTGGGAATGTTTTCTGCGGATCAAAGCAAAGCCTTTGATCGGGTCTACCACGATTTCATCAGGAAGTTGCTGGAAGCTCACGGCTTTGGTGATATCTTCCGAAGGGCTGTGGACTCTTTGTATAGAGACCTCAATGGGAGAGTTATTGTTTCTGGTCGTCTTTCTCCCCTCTTTGAGGTTCGAAGAGGAGTGAGACAAGGCTGCCTCTCTCTCCATTGTTGTTTGTTTTGGTCATCGAGACCATGCTGAGGAAGGTCCTGGCACACCCGAACATCAAAGGAGTTCCTGTGCCTGGTTGTGCGTACTCCATGAAGTACTTGGCGTATGCTGATGATGTCACCTTCTTTGTGGACTCGAAAGGAAGTCTGACTAAGGTCCGGGAGGTCTTCCGGGGTACTGTGGGACCACCGGTGCTAAGCTGAATGACGATAAGTCCAGTCTGCTGCTCTGGGGAAGATGGGATTGCACAGCTGTTCATGTGCTGGCGGTGACCGATGGACCCGTCAGGATACTAGGTATCCTTTTCGATAGAGACGGTGTTCATAAGAAAACTTGGAGGGACATCCTCTCTAACGTGCGGAAAGAGAGGGAAAGGTGGCAGAAGCTTCATATTTCAATCACTAATCGTGCTAAGTTGGCCAACGCCCTCTTGGTGTCAAAGTGCGCTTTTGCCGGAGAGCTTGAGTCACTCCCTCGGAGTCTTTTGAGGTTATTGGAGAGAGAGATTTTGGCCTTCATCTGGGCTGGTAAGGACGTTGAGGCGATAGCCAGAGCCGCCCTTTTTTGTCCTAGGGAGGAAGGCGGTTTAGAGGTTAAACACCTTTCCTCTTGGTTCAGCGCACTCCAGTTTCGTAGTACTAAAGGGGCTCTTCACTCCTCTCATCCGTGTAAGAACTTTGTATCTTTTTTGATTGGATTATCCGCGGAGAAGTTCTTGCCTGGCTATCGTTTTTTCGGGCCCCGCAGGGAAACTACCCATAAGTGTTACAAGCTTGGTGGGCACCTTCAGGCCCTTGCGGAGGCCAACCGGAACGGGAATAACTTGAAGCAGATGTACTTTCATATCCTTCCTAGACCCAGGGAGAAGATCATTGAGTTCAATGTTGTTAACTTCGATAAGAGGGAGGCGTGGATGTGTGTCCATGCTGCTGGGGTTGATTGCAAAAAACGGGACTTTAAGTTACGCTTGGCGCATGATGTCCTTCCTACGAGGAAACGGCAGTGCAGGTGGGGTGGTGCTGTCACTGACAGGTGTCTTTCCTGCAATCTTATCGAAGATAGGCACCACTTGTTTTTTAGTTGCCCTATGGCTGTGCAGGTTTGGCGGTTGGTCTGGGATTGGGCCGGCCGCCCTCAGCAGTTTATGCCTCAGCATGTTTTCTACCAGTATTCCGGTCCCAAGGCGGGAAGGGATGTCTGAAGGCTCGTCATTACGGAGACGACGTACAAAATCTGGAGAGAGAGGAACAGAGTTCTTTATTGTAATCACGGTAATGTGGGATTCAGCCCTATGAAAGTTGCCTGGCAGGTCAAGTGCGAGATCCGGAACAGGGTTGAACTTGACGCCCACACCCTTTCGGACCGTGCCTTCAGGTATCGGTGGGTCTTCTGGCCTCGGATTGTTACTGGTACTAGGGAAAAGTACTTCTTCCACTGGAGAACTTAACCCCCTTCCACCCCCTTGTTTCGGCTTGCAATCCTGCATTACCGGATCCTTTTGAATTTTTGGTTGATGTTTTGTTTCGTTGATACATGTTTTGTGTGTTCTACTAACTTCTCGGATCGAGCGTGAGGGCTCCGGAGACGCCGTTTTCCGGACCCCCGATCGGTCGATTCGGTGCTTTTTGTTTCGTTTCAGCCACTTCTGCTTTGCGGTTTGGATCCAGTTTCGGTTTCCGGACCCCCGGTTTCCGAGTTCGGTGAGCTATGCTTCGGGGGTGTTGCTTGCGAGAGTGTTTTATTTATTTGTGTGTGTGTGTGTGTGTGTGTATGCGTGTATTTTTTTTCCTGTGTGCGTGTTTTGGTGGAGTGAGTGCCTTGGGGAGATTTTTTGTTGTTGTCTGGCGTGTGCCGGTTCTGTATGTGTGCTTTTAAGGGTGAGGCTTCCTCGTTTTTGGAGAAGCCCGTTGCTCTCCACCGTTGCCTCCTCTGATGTTGTCATCCGTTGGGTGACTACGTCACCGGGTCTCCTCCGAAGGAGGAACTTCCTCCTACATGGACGTTTCGAAGGGCCTTGTCCCTCCGTCGGTATGTATGGGGTTGCGTCGGGGGTGTGAGTTTCCTTGCTTGTGGAACCGTGGTGTGTGTATCGGGGCGTGTGTGAAACACCAGTGGAACCGATCCCATGTTCATACATGGGAGCGGGGAAGCAAGCGTGTTGGTGTTGCAGGGCAACAAAAGTTCGTAATGGGAGAGAGGTCGTCATGCTTCTGCACAACATAACGTCCCTTTCTTTCTGTTTCCAGTGAATGGTATACGAAGACAAAGATAACGTAAAACGGGCGACAGCAGCGCCACCATGTAATGCGGAGCTAGTTGTTATGCGGGAAAGTTAACATTCAGGCACAAAGAGCGTATGGGGACACGGGACGGGAAGCCTATATTACGGAAAGGAAGCAAAGCTTTGATCTGCGATTGTTTACTTCGGTTTGATTACTAAAGCATTTGTTTTTGTTTTTTTTGTGCTTTTCTGAGTATCCCTCCTGTCCCTTCTTTTGGTGAAACAAATATATACACTGAAACCAAATATGTATTCTTTGCTGAAACGACTGATAGCTATAAACGCAGATCTAGAAGAGAACGCCAACACAAACACGCATGCTCAGTCCAACTCAGTCTGCTGCGGTGTCAGCCTGTAATGTTGGCTTCTGTGTAATACTTTCGGCAATTCGGGGTACCGCATAATATAGTGGCGCTAGTTACGTCTCGCTTAGCCTTACCTTCTTATCAGTTAGATATTCTTTGATGAGAGGACGCATTATCTTGCTGAAAGTAGCAATCGCCATTTGGATAAACCATCCACATGACAGGATGGACTTGGTCCGCAACGATGTTTCGATATGATGTGCCAGTCAGACGTTGATCAACACGAATTAAAGGGCCCAAAGCATGCCAGGAAAACATTCCCCAAACCATAACGTTGCCTCTACCAGCTTGAAGGGTTGTAGCAATGCATTTGGGATCCATGCTTTCGTGCAGTTTCGGCAAAATTCTCACTCGGCCATCGGCATGGTGCAACTGAAAACGTGATTCATCGGACCACATAATTTGTTTCCAATTATCGACTGTCCAATCCTTGAGCTCCTGTGCGAACTGGAGACGTTTTCTCTTGTTAACTGCAGACAGCAAAGGTGTTCAAACAGGCTTTCGGCTGCCATATCCCATCCGATGCAGTGCATGGCGAACAGTGCGTGCAGAGATTATTTGAGGGGAACCTTGATTAAGATGGTCTGTAATTTGCTGCACTGTTGCCCTTCTGTTGTTTGTTACCAGTCTGGACACTCTTTGTTCCGTCCGAGCAGTCACTAGTCGACGACGACCACACGTTGCACGTAGAGACTCAGTTGTTTGGCTGATAGTCCAGTCTTTAAACACATTTTAATAACAGCTGCTCTGGAACATTTCACGAATGCGGCGGTTTCCGTGATACTCGCTCCATGGCTCCGAGCTCCTACAATCATCCCACGTTGAAAGTCCGTCAAATCGCATTTCTTACTCACTTTGTCACCCAAAATCCCTTCTACTACTGTCGCAAGCACTAAGCTTTCCCTTTTTAAACTAGCCTCGCATTCTGGCGGCAACAGCGTGCAGGTACAGCTCATTTGATTAAAACTGTCAGGTGGTCATAATATAGTGGCCACTCAGTGTACAAATCCAAAAAATGCCGCAATCCAGAGGACGATGCTATAGCATACCCGCCGTACCGCAACGACTGTGTCCGTTCTCTGGAACATTTGGCCCAAATCTGAACTGACCGACTCCGTTTAGGAAAATGAATTCTCGTGGGGCAATTTTGTTTCCTTCACAATGAAGTTGATATAGATAAAAAGAATGCCTTAAAAAAAAAAAAGGTGAAATTGGTTAAGAAATCGCTAACATTTTTTAACGAAATTAAGAATCAAATTTATTGCTTTAGTTATTAAATTTTATTTTGCAATATATTTTTGTAATTTTTATCAAAACTGGTTAATTTGAGAAATTTGAAGCAAATGAATGATTGCAAGGTTGCTAACAAGCTGTAGTGCTGACAAGCTGTAGTATTCCGAAGTGACTAACAAGCTGTAGTGCTGTGTGTGGTTACAACGTGGAAAGAGCGATGCATTTATTTATTCAACTGACGTCACGTATTTAGAGGACGTAGTTCTAAAATTTATTATGAGGGTGAAAGAGACATCTTTACCCATAAGGGATGAACTCGGTGAATTTCGTTTACTCGAGATGGTCACCAGTGTCGAATGGTGTTGCATAAATGCCTTTCGGAACCACAAAACTCTTGGCACTCAGCCTGAATAATTTTCCAGGGAAATTTTTGGTAAACGTGTACCTTAGCGTCCTAAATGATTTCGTCGGAAAAATTTAACTGGGGGGAAAAGTGGGACGTACAATATTTTGAGCATGCAAAATAATGGGGAAAGATGCAAAAACATAGTATTTCTACATGAAAGGAAAGAAGTTTTCCGAAGAACTTACATGCGAGTGCGATGGTTTGCAGCAGTTGTTGCGGGAGGCTGAAGCGGTGCTGCCGGCCACGTCGTGAAAGCTCACTGCATCGGAAGGGAGTAACAGTTGGTAGTGAAAGCGCGGAAGGATACAACAAGAGTGGGGTGTATGTCTCGGAGGAGTGTGATGCGTCGTGTAGTCGTGTGCAAGAAGAAGTAGTTAACAAATATTTCATTTATTATTAAGAAAGAAATGTGCTAAATGTTGTTGTTCTTTTTGTCAAAATTTGTGGGAATGTAAATAAATGAAGCAATGTAAATGAAATAATGTGCAGGAAGTGTTTTCCGTAAGTTTTGGTTCCGATTGAACCCCAAGTTTTGGTTATAGTTTCGGAGATGTTAAGGGGTCGGTGATTTCTTCAAGCAACTCATTTGTACTTCTGCTGTTATTCCGTCCATCGTTGCTGCTTTTATTGACTCGGGAAACGGATATAGTTAAAAATAAACGATTTTCTTAAAATCAGGAATCGTACTATGGCAGGGAGGCCTAGAGCTTCGTCTCGAATTGTGGAGAATGTTGAAATTTTAAGCCCTGACCAAATCCGCAATGAAGTGTGGAGACTAACAAGTTTGGAGACAGCTACTAACACTGTGGAAAAAGCTACGAAATGGCTTGCACGGCGACGCTCCTCAGAAATTCATGTATCTGTTCACGGTGTGGTGAAGAATGTACGTTGGTCCGTTATTCCCAAGGAATTGATCAGAAACGCAGGAAATGTTGTAAGTGACAATTCACTAAAAGTATTCGATTTTCTCCGTTTCCAGGAAAAAGCCATCTGTCTTTGAAGAAATTTGCCGTAATGGCGTACTGCTGGACGAAAGATTCTTCACAGAAACTTATTCACCACGAAGTTGTTGTGGGGAAAATATCCATCGTAGATTGGTGCAATTTCTGTAGGGAGGAGTGCGACAATTACCTACGTCGCCATGTGGAACCCATTTGAGGATTTGATGACAATGGCGAGCCCATTATTCTGGAAATTGATGAAACGTATTTCTTCCACAGAAAATACAACCGAGGACGGTACAAGAGAAAACACTGGGTTTTCGGTGGAATTGAAAGGAACTCCGGGAAGTGCTTCTTGTTGGAGGTCCGAAATCGCAAAGCCAGGACTTCAGCGCTTGATTACGCAGCACATCCTGCCTGGGACTCACATCATTTCAGACGGATGGGCAGCTTACGCAGACATTGATAATTTGAACAATGGAATTTACACTCATTCCGTTGTGATCCATAGCGACAATTTTGTTTATCCACTGGATCCTAACATTCACACACAGAATCTGGAAAACTTGTGGATGCGTTTGAAGAGAAAGCTAGGACGCCAGTTCGGAACACGAAGAGGACTTTTCGGCTCTTACATGCGTGAATTTATGTTCAGGACACTATTCACAGATAGAACAATATTTGCCAATTTTCTAATTACAATTTCGCAAAATTACCCATGAAAAAAGGAAATTACAATGCATCATAAACCGACCTCTTTCCTACAACCCGCTTCGTTGTGTATTCTTCCGCCCATAACTTGCCGTACCCATACTGCGTCCGACTCTTACTGATTCTTGTCGCATCACTCCTTATATTGTCGGATCGCTGCATACATCATGTCGTTTCCGTTTACAGGGCCGCCCACAGCGCAACATTTGCATAACGCCAGCTGTCTCTGATTGAATTGCTCTTCAGTGTATGTGGAGGAGTAAGAAGTTTGTGGGATCCGTAGTGTTTGATCCAAGAATAACACGCTCCCTAAAAAAATATGCAAGAAACGTCTAGTTGATTTAGGGGAAAAAACCATGAATTTGTTGTCACTGATTAGGAATGAGCGGGACACAATCGATGAAATGCAAAAACATGGAATTTACTCGATTTCTCTGCTGGCCACTCAACATACAGAAAATGACAAGATCTATATAGGATCGACTCTCGGGCTCTAAGCACCAGGATTGCGGAACACAAGTTTGATGTCAAAATGAAATCTAATGCTACAGCGATGTCACGCCTAGTCATCAAAGGCTACAGCGATGTCACGCCTAGTCAGCAACAGAGGTTCACACGTTCCTGTGGGAAATCAATATCTATTCTCAATGTGCCGATTTCAAGATAACAACTCAGGTTTACCGAAAGTTTGTTCATACACTCCAGTGGGGAAAAAGCGGTAAATGTGTACTTTAGCGTCCTAAATTATTTCGTCGGAAAAACTTAACTGTGTGGGAAAAGTGCTACGTACAATTTTTTAAGCATGCAAGATAATGGGGAAAGGGGAAAAAATATAGTATTTTTACATGAAAGGAAAAATATTTTCCGAAGAACTTACCTTGGAGTGCAAAGGTTCGGAAGAGTACGTGCGGTAGGCCTAAGATGACGGAGCGGCGACGGCGTGAAAGTGGAGTCCGGTGAATGGAAGTGTTGAGAACGGCGAGTTAGGCGCGGAAGAATACACAAGGAAGCAGTTCAGCAGTACGTAGTCATCGAAGCGGGTTGTAGGAATACGCTGAAGGAAAGAGGTTGGTTTTATGCTGCACTGGGTAATATCATTTTTTCAAGGGAAATTTTGCGAAATCGTAAGTAGAAAATTGCCAAAAAGGCTTAAAATTTCATAATCCCCACAATTCGACACGAAGCTCTGGGCTTCCATGCCATAGTACGATTCCGGATTATATGAAAATCATTTATTTTCATCAATATGCGTTTCACGAGGGAAATAATGGACGAACGATGGATGGAGAAACAGCAGAACTACAAATGAGGTGCTTGAAGAAATCACCGACCCTTAACATCTCCTTAACCATAACCAAAACTTGGGTTCAACCAAAACCAAAACTTCTTACTCAAAACTTCTGCCTCACATTATTCATTTACATTCCTTCATTTAATTACATTCCCAGACATTTTTACAGTAAAAACAAAAACATTTAGCACATTTCTTTATTAATAATTAATGAAACATTTTGAACTACTTCTTTTTGCACACGATTACACGACGCATCACACTCCTCTGAGACATACACCCCACTCTTGTTGTATTCTTCCGCGCATTCACTAGCAACTGTTACTCTCTTCCGACGCGCGGACCCTTTCACGTCGTGGCCGTTAGCAAAATTTCCCACACTCTTAAATTTTTCCGGCGAAATAATTTAGAACGCTAAAGTACACATTTACCGAAAAACTTGTAATGATAAAATCTCTGAAGGGTTCAAAAAAGCAGTACTTCCCTGTTCCCGCTTCTACACGGTGGGCATCAGATAACTATACACAACCTGAAATCAACCTTCTAACTGGGAAATCGGTATACTCCACATCTACATAGACACTGTATTAACTGTCGAATAATTGCACATTCCAGTTGACAGTCCAAAAGTGTAGTGTTGCAAAACATTTTCCATTAGCGGTCGACATTGGCTCACAATGAATCCTCCCACTCTTGCGTCACGTGACCCCAACGTGATTCTATCATATAAGGCAAGTTCAACCTCATATTGTCATACATCTGATGATGGATCGTACGTTACAAACCGAAAGATCTAATCTATGTTTTTTTTTTAATGTAATGCTATTAAAGTCTTAATTTTTGAATCGGATGCGTTTTAGTTGTGCGTAGATGGTTCTTAATTTCAATTTTATCTAGTTACTCAAAAGCGTTCTGATTCTGGAGTACAGCCGTCTTTACTCAGGAAGAAGCCACCTCCTAAACTTTATTTTGAAGACCACTGTTTTGACAAAGGAGTTTCGAATCTCTTCATCCTTGAACCTCAGGATTCCTGAGACGCTCTAAGAGGCTCGTCCACAACGCTGCCCGCTCCCTAACAACAAAAAAGAAATCTTCAAACATTCAGATGCAGGGTTCTATTCTTTTGTTGCTTTTACCTATTTCAGCCAAAGACCTTGAAGAGAATAGACTGGCAAATGGCTAGCTACTTCCGTAAGTTTTTGAAAACCGGATGTTCCACCATTAGCGAGGACTGACAGCTGTTCCTCAGCATATGCTGGTTGCGTGCGTTTTGCAAATCGTGCATTAAATAGTTCTCGTAAAAACTAAATATTGTCAGGTACTGTGTTGGATATAAATAATGGCCAACATAAAAATCGGATATTTTCACAAGTAAATTAAATGTTCTGCTCATTGCTGTTCATAATGTCTTTGGCTGTAATTGCATAGATGATGATTTTTGCCAGTATGAAGGAATATATATTTTAAGTATGAAGGAATTTATGGACATTACGTCATGTTCAAAATATTATAATTACCTATAGGACAATGTTTTTTGCTTTGAATATAGGACAGTTAACAATTTTTGAACACTCTCTCTTGCTCATTTCAATTTTTTTGTATTCCGTGTTCATGAAATCACACCTCGAAGCACATGTTCGACGTCCAAATGGTCACATTTGGGGCCTAAGGATCATTTGCAATTGAGGTTTTCGAACATGAGATATTGAAAATATCAAAAACTGTGTCTTTCGAGACATCAGAATTTCTAAATTGTGCCTGGGAGCCCTAAAAATGCAAATACAGTTCCTCGACAATCACCCCTGTAAAAATCGACATGCTGTTCCTCCCCTTTGGAAAGATGAAATATATTTATTGGCTCACATTTTTTTTAATTTGCTGAAAAACAAAAGTTGGAAACTATTTTCTCCTATGAATTTACATTTTTAATAACATTTTTTTAATAAGATTGCCCAAACTTGATGAAGCCTCCAAGGCTCTCTGCGTAAACAGGGTTAAAGTGTAGATTTTTGTACACAAATCAGAGACGAAAATTAAAAAAAAAACTGTGACGTATATTTTTTTTTTTGAAATAAAAAATGATGTTAAATGAAAAAAAAAATTATTAATAAAGTCATTTTTGAAAAAGTTCTACGCAAAATTAATATGCAGGACACCGAAATCCAGTCAGAGGTGAGGATGACTCTTCACCGCCCAGGGTGAGCAGTGTGCCGAAGATGAAAACAAGAAGACTGTCCAAGTGATTAGTGTTTTGGTGCAGCTACAGCCTCCCCTCGGCCAGAGTCGTTAGCAGAAATAGCTATCTCCGCTACGAAAAATAGTCCCTAGAGTTCAGAACAAAAAGCGAAACAAATCCATTTTTCTTTGCTCAAGAGTTTTTGGACAAAATTTCTATGTAAAACAAGTTTTTATAACTTCAGAGATTAATGTTTTTTGGTGAAGCCGCGGCAACGCTTGAACTAGATGCCATTGTTCCTTGTTGTTGTCGCTGACGGAAACAACTATCTCCGTTACAAAAAATAGTCCCTAGTGTCAAGAGCAAAAAGCAATACAAAGACTATTCAGAATCCATTTGTCTTTGGTCAACAATTTTTTGGACGAAATGTCTATATACAACAAGTTTTTAAAAAGTCAGAGCATTTTCAGAAATAAATTCGACATGAGAAGTTACTCAGTCCAGAGCCGGCACTTTCGGCTGATGCTGTCCAGCTTGGAGAGGAAGGATGTGCTACAAAACTTCCAATGATGACAAAAAAAAATTAATGAGTACTTTAGCGTCCTAAATCATTTCGTCGGAAATATTTAATTGCGTAGGAAATGCGCGACGTACAAGTTTTTAAGCATGCAAAATAATGGGGAAAGGTGAGAAAATATGGTATTTTTAGATAAAAGGAAAGAAGTTGCCCGAAGTATTTACCTGCGAGTGCGATGGTTTGCAGCAGTTGGTGCGGGAGGGTGAAGCGATGCTAACGGCCATGACGTGAAGATTTGGTGCGTCGCAAGGGAGTAAGATTTGGTGGTGTATGCGCGGAAGAATAAAACAGGAGTGTGGTATATTTTTGGGAGGAGTGTGATGCGTCATGTAATTGTGCGTAAGTAGAAGTAGTTCAGAGATGTGTTATTAATTTTTGAGAAAGAAATGTGCGGAATGTCGTTATTATTAGTTTCACAATGTTTCCGAATGGAAAGAAATGACGGAATGTAAATGTCTTCATGTACGACAGAAGTGTTGAGTAAGAAGTTTTGATTCCGGTTGAATCGCAAGTTTTGATTATGGTTTCGAAGATGTACAGGCATAGTAGATTTCTTCAACCAATTCATTTGTAGTTGTGCTATTTTTCCGTACACCGTAGCTCACGTTTTTTCATCCTGAAACGGATATTTTTTGAAAATGAAGGAGTTTCTTCAATTCAAAAATCGTAGTATGGCATGGAGCCCAAGAGCTTGTTGTCGTATTGTGCCAGATAATGAAATTTTAAGCCCTGACGAAATTCAAAATGAAGTATGGAAACTCACGACTTCGGAAAAATCCACTTACGCTGATGAAAAAGCTACTAACACCACTTATAATGCTTCGTAAAGCAGATCTCTTTCTTTTAACGTATTCATACAAGACGCTTCGATGTTTACGTACCGCTGAACCGCTTCCTGTTGTATTCTTCCGCCCGTAACTTGCCCTTCTCAACGAAGCATCCATTCTCCGGACTATACACCTTGACGCCGTCGATACTCTGTCGCCCTAGGCCTACTGCGCGTACTCTTACAAACCATCGTACTCCCAGGTAAATACTTCGGTAAAATTATTTCCTGTTTTCTACAAACACTATATTTTTGCACCTTTACCCATTATTTTGCATGCTTAAAAAATTGTACACATTTTTCCCACACAGTTACATTTTTCTGACGAAATAATTTAGGACGATATTAGTTGTGCATTTGCTTCATAAGAACATACAGTGTTTACCGAAGCATAGAACTGCTTGGTTAGAAAATTAGATGAGATAAAGTGCTGTGTTATTCTTTCAAATTATACGTAGGAATAGCTCTTAAAATTAGTTTATTGAGTATGAATACAGCACTGCAATTAAGAATAGATATAAAGAGTTCAGCATGTCTGAAGAAAAGCAGTGATAGTTTTGTAAACATGATATGTGTAGACCCCTTTATTTGTTTTATGCGATATTCATTTTTCATGAGCACATGTGGTAAGAATATTTTTCAATAAAACAGTTTGAGGAACAAAATCGGGTGATTAAGATTAATTTGAAGGAACGATATAATGCGGTGTATTAAAATTCGCGTTGCTGCAACTTTCACGTATCAGGTGTTCGTGGTATGTAGAGGCGTATTTCATAGCTGATTTTCATCGGAATTGAGAACTTGCTAATTTAATTTTGATCTAGAATTTTGTTGATTCGCATCCGAATATTCCTTCTGCGCTATTTATACGATATCATCATCATCATTGTCAACCATTATCAATCCACTGCTGGACGAAGGTCTCCCCAAGTTTCCTCCACAACGGTCTGTCTTGTGCCAGTCTCCTCCATGTCACCCCTGCATACTTTCGAATTTCATCCACCCATCTCCCATGTGGTCTTCTTCTGGGTCTTTTCCTGTCCCTTGGAATCCAATCTAAAATTTCAGCTGTCCATCGATGATCTGTCCTTCTGGCAGTATGTCCAGCCCATTGCCATTTCAGGGATTTAACTCTGATCATGATGTCTTCCACTCTTGTCATTTTTCGGATCCACGAGTTCCTCTTCTTATCTCTCCTGGTTACACCAAGCATGCACCTCTCCATGCTTCTTTGAGTTGTCTGCAGCCTTTGTATGTCTCTTTTAGTTAAGGTCCACGTCTCCGCACCATACGTAAGCACTGGAAGGATGCATTGATCAAACACTTTTCTTTTAAGACATAATGGCATATTGCTCTTGAAAATTATGCTGTTTCTTCCAAAAGCTCTCCAGGCAAGTTTTGTACGCCGATTAATTTCTTCATCAATGTGACCCTCACTTGATATCTGCTGTCCAAGATAAACGTACGTGTCTGTTATCTCCAGCTTTTCTCCATCAATCGATAAATCTTCATTTCTTGTAAAAGCATTGAACATCACTTTTGTCTTCTGAAAGTTCATTTTTAATCCCACTTCTTTACTCTTGTCAGCAAGTTCCTGGATCATACTCTGCAGCTCTGATGGGGTAGTTGCAAAAATGACTACGTCATCAGCAAAACGAAGGTGGGTTAGATAATCTCCATTAATCTTTATCCCCTTGTTTTCCCAGCTCAGTGACTGAAAAACACCCTCCAATGTGGCATTAAAGAGCTTCGGAGATATGGTGTCACCTTGTCTCACTCCCTTTCCAATTTTTACGTGTGTTGTATTTTCAAACAGCCTAATCTTTGCACTTGCATTTTCATAGATGTTATTAATAATATTAATGTATGCATCTTCAATACCGCAGGTTTTCAGAGCCATTGTAACTGCTGATGGTTTCACCGAATCAAAGGCTTTTTCATAATCGATAAAAGCCATGCACAATGGAAGTTCATATTCCCTCGCTCTTTCAATTAGTTCTCTCAGCACGTGGATATGATCTATTGTGCTGTAGCCACTCCTGAATCCAGCTTGTTCTCTCGGTTGAGCCATGTCCAGTGTTACCTTCAAGCGGTGTGAAAGAACTTTAGTGAAGATTTTATAAACTACTGATAGGAGGCTGATAGGTCTGTAGTTTCCGAGATCCTCAATGTCACCTTTCTTATGTAGCAGGATCATTGTAGCGGTGTTCCAATCCTCAGGAATCTTTCCTTCATTAAGGCATCGAGTGAAAATTTGGGCGAGTACTGTTTCGATTTCTCCACTTGCTTCTTGTATGATGTCTACAGTAATTCCATCTTCTCCTGGAGCTTTTCCTCGCTTCATGTTCTTGATTGCATGTGCAACTTCCGCTGGAAGGACTGGAGGAACTCTGGTACTGGTATCTTTCATGATGTCTGGAGTGCATATATCATCCCTTTCATATAATTTGGAGTAGAAATCTTTCACTCTTGTCAAAATTTCGCCTCTATTTCTTGTTACAGAACCATCTTCTTTTCTCAGTGCCACAATCTGTTTTCTTCCCTTACTGAGATGTCCCTTTGCTATCTTTAGGCTTTGGTTGTTTTCAATTGCTTTCCTCACTAGTTCACAGTTGAATTTCCTTACGTCTTCAGTGATACTTTTTCTTACTGTCTTGCATAGCTCTATATATTCCACTTTGGAAGTCACATCTTCTTTAGTTGTCCTCATCTCTCTTCTTTTTTGCATCAACATTTTGGTTTTTCCTGATAATTTGTTCACATGCAACTTGTTCTTAGACCCAGCTAATTTTGTTGCTGTTTCCATAAGAGCTTTGGTTACTTTTCTGTTAACTTCAGATATGTCCACTTCTTCCGATGTTAGGCCTTCTAAAGCAGAGAACCTGTTCTTCAGTTCTAACTTGAAGGTATTATGGTGTTTTTTAAGGTTGGTTATGTCAATAGATTTTGTTTGTCCTATGAGCTTGCCACGTTCAAGTTTAGTGTTGAGGTGCATCTTACATCTCACCAATCTATGGTCACTACCTGTGTTGAACTTGTTTAGCACACTGCAGTCTTCTATGACGAATTTTTTGTTACACATAATAAAATCAATTTCACTTGTCGTCCCATTTGGATGTCTCCATGTCCATTTCCTGTGTGGCTTTTTCTTGAAGAAGGAGTTCAAGATGAAAAACCCTTCTGCCTCTGCAAACTCAACGAGAGTATTTCCACGCTGGTTTCTGTTGCCATGACCGAATTTACCTACCGAAGTTTCATTCTGTTGCCGTTGCCCTATTTTTGCATTGAAATCTCCCATAATTATTTTCAAGTGCTGCTTACCTTTATTATTTAGATGACAAATTTCCTCATAAAATTCTTCAATTTCTTCTTCAGGATGACTTGTGGTGGGTGCATAAGTTTGAATAATCTGAGCCTGGTATCTTTTCGAGAGTTGGACAACAAGTCGTGCAGCTCTGTCAGAGGAACTTTCAACTTCTACAACTTTATCCTTCAGTTTCTTGTTTATTATAAATCCAACACCACTAGTTCTGCCAGTATCTGTCCCACGATAGTAGAAGAGATGTCCACTTTTCAGTTCGATGAGATCTTCTCCTTTTCTCCTTACCTCACTTAGCCCCACGATGTCCCACTTGATCCTTTGTAGTTCCTCTTCCAATTCAAGAAGCCTTGAATCAGAAGATAGGGAGCGTCCATTGTACGTAGCCAAGGTCAGCATCAGATGGCAGCCTAGTCCGGTCCTCCGGGGATTCTTAGCACCCTCTGCCTTCATGTCGCACTGGCCGCTGCCTTGGCCAGGTACATTCCAGCTGCCGGAGACTGAGGGCCAAGATTTAAGTTGTGGAATCATTTTGGAGGGGTTTGGCCATAACTCACCACGCTGGCCAAGCGGGTTGGTGAGTGTGGGATAGCATTTCCTCTGATCCCGATGGTATAGTTATACCGCTATGGGCGGTCGTCAGAGCCCCTTTAGTGGGAACAGGATGCACCACGAGAAGGCGGGGATATTATGCGTTAAATCAAACACTGTATGTACCTTTCCAATAACTACTCAGATGGCGCTGCTGTCTCAATTGCTGCCTCCGAGGGGCATTAGGTTTGCCAGTCTATTCTCCCCAAGCTTTGGTTTCAGCAGTAGTCAATAATTCGCATATTACCTTTACAGGTGCAGAGAAATTACAGTTTGAAAAATCTCCGAAGTGGTGGGAAAAAAGAGTAGAAAAATTCAAAGCATTCTTAATGCTTAAATACATATATCCTGAAAGCCCTCCCTTGAAGAACAAATTATAACTATAGAGGAAAGATTAAAACGAATAGTTGCTGTGAAAGTAAGGATGTGCTATAAATTCGCTCTTAAGATACAAGGTATGACATATCGAAAGATTCCATAGCTACTCCCGACATTTTGAAGAATGAGAAGATCTTACTTTGCATTATAAGGGGTCGCGCGAACGCAACCCCCACTACCAAAAATTATGCACCCCAAGCAACCGCAGTTTGCGGATGTGGCAGACGTCAGCCAATCGCAGTGCAATGACGGGCCTCTGCCTGGGGGATTCAAATTAGTGAACTTGAAGTCCCCAGTGCCAGGTAAGTATGCCTAACAGAATCACATTTTTATCTTGTGTTTCATTTTTCCATTTCTAAAGTGAAAACTATTCTCTCGTTTCGGAATAAAGTAACTTTAGTTATTTCTAACATACCTAACTAAACTATTCATATTATTACAGCGTTTGTTTATATAGGACTTGATTTATAACTTCGTTTCCAATGGAAGAATTGATACAGGTTACCACAGACATTGTTTCACTGAAAAGGGGTTTCGTATTAAGTTTTCATGTCGAATCTAATTAGCTGAACTATGGATTGCAATATTCTTGGAAAAAATATGCATCTTTTCAAATTCGTTGATACCATAAAATTTGCTTGAAAGTTGATGTAAAAAAGTGGTAGATTATGATATTTACTGCGGTACTTAAGCAAGATGCTGAACTTTGAGGCAGCATCCTTGATCCAATTTCTCTGTCATCTTTATTTGGCTTAGCCAGTTAATCGCGGCTAGTGAAATGATCTTTAAATGTAGGAACTGCGACAATTTCGGTATATCTCCTATTCTGACATGACAGAAGTTTAACAACCCATGAACGCAGTAGCAAAGCACGAGTTTGCAGTCTCACTCACACGAGAATTGTGTGAGTGAGTGCGTGTGTGTGTGTGTTTAACGTCTACTGTGAGCAGCTCGGTGGCCTAAAAGCGGTCGCCCGCCCTTATTTTACGACCGGGAGCTCCAGGGAAGAGAGATAGAGCCAGGAGTATGCATAATCGCGCATACGTGAAAATGCCTCAGTGGGGATAATTTCAAGTGTTCCTTGGCTTTAGTTGTCGTTCGACCTCGAGAGGTTTATGGACGCACGTGGACGAAGTGGCGCTTATTTCTCCATGTGATATGAGCAGATTGGAAACGGGTCAAAATTTTGGACCTGGATCTGTAACTGACCCGAACCCGACTCGGAAAAATATATCAAAAAGAGATCTAACAGCCAACCGGGAGAAAAGAAAAAGGATATAAAACTATGACAAGCTGCTATCTATGGTTTCATCAAGGGCTAGGCACAGATAGCACCTCTCATGCCTTTATAAAGACTAACACATGTGGGTTTCTGCACCATCCAGTCTGCTACAGAAACAGCAAAATAATAATCAGAAAACACATAAATAAAATATTATAATAAAATTAACCAACCCCAAAACCAAAAAAAAAAAAAAAACCCGCAGATAACCTACACCTCCAGAGACCCCAAAACACCTAAACTCCCCCAAAAAAGACAAACTAAAAAAAACGGAAAAAAAGTTCTTTGGAGAAAAAATAAAGCACAAAAAAAAAAAAAAAAAAAAAACTATCACTTTAGCAGACTGTATGGTCGAATCCTGACCTCACACAAGACTTCACACAAATAGAATCCAATACATTTAGTCCAAGAATTATAAAATCCTAGAGTACCTAGGAAAAACACTGTTACAACCATACACTAAATAAATGTAACTGTTTGCAAGCATATTTATTAAACCTAAAAGTAGAAAAAAGCTTGAGTTTAGTTGACCTATTTACAAGAAATTACCAAAGGAGAGTTCTAAAATGGAAAAACAGCTAGTCAAAGCTGCACTTGACCAAAAACAATTTTGCCAGACTGGATGGTGCAGAAACCCACACTTGTTGGTCTTTATAGAGGTATGAGAGGTGTTGTCTGTGCCTAGCCCTTGATGAAGCCATAGATAGCAGCTTGCCATAGTTCTATATTCGTCTTTCTTTCCTCCCAGTTGGTTGTTCGATATCTTCTCTTGGTTTCTCTGAATCAGTTGCTCCAGCTTTCAGTTTTGTGGTAATATTTGTATTAGTTTTTTTATTTTTATTTTATGCAGCCTTAGGTGCTTTGGAATTTCAAAAGCTGTTTAAAAATTTTACGTGTAACTTTTTTATGCTTTATCATCATCATTGCCCCAATTATCAATCCACTGCTGGACAAAAGTCTCCCCAAGTTTCTTCCACAACGGTCTGTCTTGTGTCAATCTCCTCCGCGTTACTCCAGCGTACTTTCGAATTTCATCCACTCATCTCCCATGTGGTCTTCTTCTGGGTCTTTTCCTGTCCCTTGGAATCTAGTCTACAATTTCAGCTGTCCATCGATGGTCTGTCCTTCTGGCAATATGTCCAGCCCATTGCCATTGTTTTTATTTGATATATATATACAGGTTGATTGTAAACTCCTTTAACAAAACAGGAGGGTGATAGTACATATCACGATGAACAATATTTGCAATGTAACCTAGGGCCGCATTCCATTTCTAGTGCCAGAAAAGAGCGTGTTCAAAACACGTCCAATAGGTACACGGAGTTCCAACCAGTGCATGAGAAGCACAAGATGCAAATCAGGTGCGCTGAACATGTGCGCAGACGATGAGGAGCACACATTTAAAACCGCAGCCGAACTTGTCCAGCGATATTACCGTGCGAACATCACATGAGAATTGACGTACATATGTCGGACTGGCACAGCGTACCGTGTGTTCATGGAGCAAGTGCTTCCCGGTCTGGCAGGATGTTCCACTCATCACAGGGAAGGACATGTGGTTTATGCATAATGGAGCCCCAGCAAACTTTGCCACAGAGATCCAATACTTCCTAAATGCGATATATCCCAGGTGGTGGACTGGACGTGGTGGACCCGTGGCTTGGCCTCCACGCTCTCCGGACATTAATCCACTGGTCTTCTTCTTCTGGAGCACATGAAAACATTGGTGTACGAGACACTTGTGAACTCCATGGAAGATCTGGTCGAGGGAATCGCTGTTGCTGCAGACAAGATCAACACCACACCGAGAGTCTACGAGAGGGTGCGGCAATCCTTCATTCACCAGTGTGGGCTGTGCAATGATGCCCTCGGACGCCAGTTTGAGCAGCTCCTTTGAGTCTTTCTCTGATGCGATTGGAATTATGCAACTCATAAATTAGGTATGTCTCTTTGTTTTCACTGTTGAAGGCTCAATGTGGATATGTAATTTTACTCTTTTCTGGCACAAGGAGTTTAATGTGGCCCTAGGTTCCATTGCAAATATTGTTCGTCTTGATGTGTACTATCACCCCTATTGATTTGTTGAAGGAGTTTACAATCACCCTGTATATATATATATATATATATATATATGGTGTTCAAAAAGTCTCTCTGCAGTGGGTATCTTGGTTATATGGAAATCAAACAAATGTATTATAGGAACATATAAATTTACTCACTTGCTTACAGGAAGCGTTGTCCTTCATTTGCAAGACATAATCGAATTGTTTTACACATGTTTTTAAACACATCTGAAACAGTCAAAAAGTCCCTCCACAGTAATGTTACGGCTGTTCCACCTTCTGTAATTTTAATGGCTCTACAATCACAATTTTTGAATTAAGATACTTTTTGTATGTTTAATTTCAGTTTTTGCTGTTTTCTTGATAACATATCAAGCTTCAGAATATGTTTCACAGCAACACCAATTTTCACAAGCTTATGATGAGTTGAAAGTTTCCAAAATATGGATGTTGTTTTCATCACTGCCCCTCAGAAGGAAGGGACACTTTTCCTTCTCAAGACACTCTTCCTTCATATTGCATGACGAATTATTTTTCAGTCCACAGGCAAAAGTATCGAGCATAAAATTCTGCACTGAGCATTTTAGTACGAAATATATATATATATATATATATATATATTGCCTTTCAAAAGGGAAATGAAAAAAGAAACGGGTCGAATCGGGTCAAGAACACCTTGACCTGACCCGTTTGACCCGCTAGAAATTGTCGACTCGCTGACCCGTAAGCCGTTTCCATCTCTGGATATGACCACTTCACTGTAAAAAGGAATGCGGTATATGTGCCCATTCTTGTTTTATTTGTATCTGTATGAAGTTATGAAGAGTGAACTGGGAATTTTTAACCGTGTTTTTCCCATATTGTGTTTAATGAGGCATGGTCACAGTCTTCACATTAAGCCATTTTTACAATGAAGGAATCATTAGAAACAACTCACTGGACTTGTATATTATGGAAAACAATATTTAAGGCCTGTAATTATTATTAAAAACTATTTATTAGGCCTGTGATCTGTTTGTTATGCAAGGCATTATGTTTAATAGTAGTTTTATGAAACGCTCTGCACATGCGTTTGTACACTTCAGTGTACTATGAATAGTTTCTTTTATATCCCCACTGCTATATGCAAGGTTAAATGACACTTAAGGTCCCGTGAATTTTGGGGACCCAAAGTTAAGAAGATAAAAAAATGTTAACTCAAATCTCCCGACAAGAAAGATTGGAGATTCAGGGAGAAAATATCGCAAATTGTAAGATAGAAGCAAAGAGATCAGTTCTCTAATTTGCTGTGGCATCAGCAATGATCATTGGCATGCTACCAAACAGTTTGATTCCGAATATAATCTACAGTTATGGATTTAAAAGAGATAAAGATGCATTCAGGGTAAATCTATTTTACAGAATTTTAGACATAGTAATAACCAGAGCACATGTAGCTGATTTCTTAAAGGAGGGGAAAACAGAAATGCTAACTGCTAATAACTTGCACAAACACTGTTGTTGTTTTTTTCTAATTGTTTTCATCGCACATGCAACACAAAAATTTAATTGAAAACCAGAAGACCCTAAAACTGCATAAAAAAAACTGGATAAATCAAATTAAACGAAATGTTAGGACCATGGCCCAATCATGACAATCTTGGGCCCAGGGCAATAAAAAAATGTGGGCCCTAATCCCAGATCTTTCAATAAAGAGTGGGAAGCAAAACAATATTACACATTGATATTTGTTTTGAATATATAGAATAACTGTACAAGCATGTTGCATGTGGTTTTACTATACTATACTCTATATAAATACACTGCAGTACATGAAACTGATGGATTTTTGTACGCATGTGTAATATAGTACCTAGAGAGGTAGATAGCAGTGGCATATCTTGAGTCCAAGACCTGGGCTATTTCACACGTCCCCCTCCCCCAATACTGCTTTTTTTTTTTTAATTGCAGAAGTTAGTTTATTTTTCAGTTATTAAATAATAGAAGTAATTTTTAGGTACATGCTATTGCTAACATATACCAAATAATTATGAGGATTAGGATTTTAACACTTTATCTTTTGAATACTTTATTTGAACATGAACTCCATTCTTTTTTCCCTTTGTGTGAACGTTTTCATAAAAGTTTCTTCCAAGTAGTTTTTCATATTTAAAAAAATGTTTCTCTATTGACAAAACAGCCAAGTTTCTCAAGTGTACAAGTCCTTGTGTGACTCTAAGATATGTCTTGATTCTTTTTAATGCAGAAAAACTTCTTTCGACAGTTGCAGTTTTTCATGGAAAGCTTAATATGAGGTCTGCTAATTTGCAGACCTCACTAAACACAATGTCCAGTTTATTCAATTGCATGAAACAAGTAATGTCTCTTACTGATTTCTTTTTGCATTCATCAAAAGAATAAAACACCTTCAGTTCATTTCTTAGTCCAACTGTATTAAAATTTGAAGCATAGAGTTCTTTAAGTTCTGACAGTAGATGTTCAGGAAAGCTTTCACAAAATTTATCAAAACAGTTTGAATCCAACAACACGAATTTAAGATATAATATCACTGATTTATATTCATTCACACTTCACACAAACTCAAACAACCCCTCTTATTACATAGACTAATCAAGAGTTTTGAATCACAGAATAGATCTAGTTTACTGCCTGAACCTTCCACCACCCATCAGTTTGTTGGCACTTTGCCCTTTAGCCTGTCCTTCACTCATAAAGTTTGTACTATTTTCAAGTCTTTTGGCTACAGGATTGCAGTCAAACCTCCTCTACATCTTCTCAAACTCATCCTTAAGGACAGAGATCTCAATAAACCCCTAGATTTACAAGGTGTCTACTCTATCCCTATCAACACTGTAACGTACCAGGAGATGTGACGTACCAGGAGATGTGACGTACCTGCCAGAAGGACGCACACGACATAAAGACAGATAGGAATCAGAATAAAACGTCCGCGTAGCTCAATTGGTAGAGCAACTTATTCCGGAATGAGGGGATCCGGGTTCGAATCCTGGCGCGGACAGAAATGACGGAGAAATTTACTTCGTTATAATGGCGCCCGAACTATTCGATGACCCGACCGTTCAAAATCTTGCAATGGTGTGATGTTATTTCCACACCGCAAGATAGGAAAAATAAGAGAATCCCTTCTCCAGCACTTCGAATAAAAAAAAATAAATAAGGGGGAGATGATGTAACGTACCGGGAGATGTGACGTACCTGCCAGAAGGACGCACACGACATAAAGGCAGATAGGAATCAGAATAAAAAATGTCCGCGTAGCTCAATTGGTAGAGCAACTTATTCCGGAATGAGGGTATCCGGGTTCGAATCCTGGCGTGGACAGAAATGACGGAGAAATTTACTTCGTTATAACACTTCCACAGGCATTAACCACTATATTGGTAGTACTTACCGCAGCATAAATCGGCGTTTGATGGAGCATATCGCTGATGTTAAGAAAGGTAGCCCTTCCACTTCCCTTTCAATTTTTACCATCAACGATACGTCCGCGGTTCTCGATTGGCACAATGTTAAGCGAATCACCCCGTTCAGCAATCGGCATGCCCTCAGATACCGTGAAAGCATTGAAATCTACCTTACCACTAACACCTGCAATACTGACGCACCTTTTAACATCCCTATTATTTGGAAAGCGATTCTGAAATCTGGCAACAACTGACGCTTTTACCACGTGTCTCATTCCATGGCTGATGAAGGTAGAAGTCGCTACCGAAACGTCCCGCTCTAAATTTTTCAACGTAACTTACGCGTGTGATTACGATTTCAAGAATTATTTTAATGTTTTGTGTGTTACGTGTTTTCCTGCCAATTCTTCTCACTATGATAACTATAGCAAAGCATGTGCTATTACGGACAGGAGCATACGAGTGACTAATGTACTCCTGTCTTCTCTTTTCTAAGTGAACCGTTGCCCAAGCAATGGCCCATTCACCTTTCACCCGCTCTTCATGTTGTCATGGAAACTCTACCTGGCTATCGTATCAAAAGTCTTCGAATCATGCAGCGAAGACTTGCAGAACTGGTTGTGTTATGATGACACCATCCCTCTGCAAGAAGCCTTGTTGATCTTTGCTTGCCAGACTGATTCTGTTAGTCAAAAGAAGTGAATCCGTACTTCTTCTTTTTTCACAGCGAAAGCATTGACATATCTTAATACCAATGATAATTTACTTTTATTTGTGCCTTCCTTCGGCTTCGCACCTAGCCTAGCTAGCTTAGAATGTATGCCACCAGTTGATAGCAAAATTAATTCCATGCACAACTGTCATAATGGCTTTTACTTCATTAAGGTTATGAGAATATAAAAGAAAACAATTATGAAATATGCACTGTGTATTTTAAAACTCTGACTGATGAAAGTATTTTGGATTTCCTTAATTTAAAAATATATATATATAAATTTCTTTTAGATTTAGTTGAGTTTATGAACAGCATTCAAATATTTCTCAAGTGTAGAAATAAAAATCATTAGCAATCTGGCTGGAACTCACCTGGTTAAGGCTGTTTGAAATGAAAATTAAAATGGTTAAGGTTACTTTACCTAGCTATTTCTAAAAATATGCAGTACATATAACAGTTGGATATATTTTTCTCCAAGGTGAATTCAAAATGAAATTGGTAACTTTGACAAAATATGATTTCGTGCGGTAAATGTTGCAAACGGAACAACCTTTTAGGAGAGTTTCCATTAATGAAGTTAAATGTAATATGCATATAAAATAGGAACAATTTTTGGGAATATGTATGTATTTTTGAGTTGTGTCTTTCTTTATTACTCTAAAATTGTTCAAACATCTGTGGCAACGAAAAAAAAGTTTTGTTTTGTTTTCTTGTTGGCCTGTCGCCTGTGTTACCTTAAAAATGACATCTTTCTTATCTTTTGAGCTGCAAATTCACAAATTATGTCATTATAATCTAAATTAGAAGTTATGTCATTCTATAAGAGAGAATTTCAAGGCTTTCTACAGAGTATAACTTTTTTCTATTAGAAAATGGTGGACATCTCAAACTGATGGTTTGGTTCCACATTGGAGTGACAGTGGCATGGTGTTTCAAATAATGTGTTAATGATGACTGTGATGATGTTCCGTTGTTATTAAATGTTTGGTTAGCTGCCTTTTGATGTTCAAGGATGCGTTTAGAAATGGGTCGGGAAGTGCTGCCAATGTAGCATGCGTGTGACACAAGAATAGAAAATTTTGGGGGCCCTGAAATGTGTGGGCCAGGGCAAGTGCCCCATCTGCCCTGAGATAATTGGAACACTAAGGGAATTTCTTTGTTGATGTTTTGACAAACCTTGCTGCTTTTGGCCATTTGAGTCCCAGCCCCATTTAATCCTGAGTGATAACTTAATCGGTGATCAAGAAAGAAAAAATACCCTCAAAAACTTTGGAAGGTCACTGTGCAGAAGTTAGTTGCAACTGCAGAGGATGATACAATTTTTCATTATACACCAGACTTCTCTGTATTGTGCGAATGTACACAGTGTGCTCCGACATTCAATATGAAATTTCAATACTACTTTCCACTTTTTCAACTCTAAATTCTCAATGCTTTCCCTATTTTTTCTGCATGCACAAATAGAGTTCCAACAAAAAATGAGCGATCAAAAGTACAGTTATCACAAAAATCTTTATAATGCTTTCCAAGGACAGAAATGGTGTAGTCAGTTTTTCAGGGGAGGTTAAATGCACCCTCTTACCCTCCCCTGTGGGCACCTATGGGTATTACAGAAATTACAGAAATATTTATCACTATGCAAAAAATTGTCAATAATTTTGTATTTTGGGAGCCTCAGATCTTGCCTACACACACTGAACAGAAAATGGAATTTTAAAATATGCAGAGAATTCGCAAAAAGTATGTGATAAAAATCTAATTAAAAATTTCCTTATTCAAGTTTTGCACATACTGTAGCTTTAAATACATTTCTAAACTAAGAAACTCACCAAATTCATAAATATAAATTTTAACAATTTGTCATGTAGTTACTAGGACATCTCTACAGCACTTATTTTATACAGAGTGGGCCAAAAGTAGGTATACAGTACTGATTGGGTCATATTTAGTCTCTTAGGTATAACATCCCTAGAACTTGTCCCAGACACTGTTTAGTCTCTTAGGTGCTCAACAATGGCATAATTAGCACAACGTGTGCCTTCCCCCATTCCCCCCCAGTAAGACTTTCCCTGGATTTTCGAAGACTAGGGAGGATGTGTTTTTCTTGGTGTGTGTGAGGGGGGGGGGGGTATCAGGAAGTCAGGGAGAGTGTCTGAAAAAGTAATGGTGGTACCTTGAACCTTATAGTTTTAACTTTTTAAGTGATAGATTTAACAAGATGTGCAATTGTTTTAACAAAAACTAAAATAAATCACTTGAAGAAATTGCCCTCTTGTACACAGCAAATCTGCGGCTGCTGTGAATAAATGCTGGCACCTGTTGTGTATGCATGGACGTAGCCAAGGGGGTGCGAGGATGGGCGTGAGCCCACCCTGAAATTTGTCTTGTCCACTCTGCCATCAACCCAGTTCAAAATATGAAAATTTTCAGTATTTTTAACTTTCAATATAATCTGGACTTTGCCAAGTAATAAGTCTTGTGTTTTATTTCATATAGCCCCAGTGGCATAACTAGCACAACATGTGCCCCCCCCCCCAAGATTTACTTCAGCACCTCTAAGCACAGTGATTTTCCCAGGATTTCGAACATAAAGTTTGGCATAACTAGCACAACATGTGCCCCCCCCCCCCAAGATTTACTTCAGCACCCCTAAGCACAGTGATTTTCCCAGGATTTCGAACATGAGGGAGGATGCATTTTTCACGGTGCGTGTGTGTGTGTATGGTGGTTGGGGGTGGGGTTAAGAAGTCAGGTAGAGTGTCTACAAAAGTAATGGTGGTACCTACAACCCTGTAGTTTTAGCTTTTTAAGTAATAGATTTGACAATACGTGTAATTGCTTTGTCCAAAACCAAAATAAATCACTCAAAGAAATCACCCTCTTACACATGGCAGATCTGTGGCTGCTGTGAATAAATGTTGACGCCTGTCGTGCACATAATCCTAGGTAACTGATTGTTTTCCCACATCCTCCACGGGGAATCCCACTGTGACCTCGTGCTTTTCCTCAGCAGAGAGGGCGATTGGAGAGCGATCATATTATTTACAACCCATTGCAGAGCAATAGTATTACAACCCAAAGTCAAAAAGCCGAACACTTTCAATCTGTAGGATATTCAGTGTTTTAAAAGTAAAACAAGGCCTTTATTTAGGCAAAAAACAAAACAAACTAAATATATCTTAAAGCAAAATATGAATCTTTGGGTTAATCATTGTGCATGTTCGAATTTTTTCATAAAACTATAACTGGCAGCTACAGTACACCCCTTCATTACATGCGCCCCTCCAGATGCGAGAGCCGTGTGTGGGGGGGGGGTAGTTACTTCACTGTGTAGCCCCACATATTTTCTCCTAGGAAGTGCATTGTTTACGTCTCCAAAAAAAATTATCAAAATAGCATCCCTAGGGCCATGAAACCACAGGGCCATGAAAATTCAATTGTTCCCCACACTTTCAATTTCTTAGTTTAAGCCTCTTTTTCATGTTTGTATGGCCAGGATGGCTAATGAGGAGGGAGGATAGGAATTCACTGAGGGGATCACTACTTATTTCTCTGTTTGTTTTCTTTACAAAAGAGAGGATTCCAATATGGAAAGTAGAGTCCAAAGGTACACTAGTATCCTTAATACTGCTTCGGGACAGTGAAAGTACGGAAAGTGGCTGACAACTGCTTTGTAGGAGAGGAACGCAAGGCAAAGTTGCTGGCTTGAAGGAAGAGAGTTAAGGAGGGGCCGGTATTGTGAATACGTGGCACGATGTTAAAATTTGATTTTGATAAATAAAACAGCGTTTTTCTTGAAACAAATTTTTCAAGTACAGTACTATTTTTGCAAACAAAAATGTGAAATTTTGAAAAGCAATTTCAGACAATGAATTCAGAGCAAGCACAAAGTTGAAGGTAACATTCTACTAAGGTTAAATACAGACATTAGACGTGCACTAGGAGCATTAAGCAGAGGTAATAAGTCTTTCCACGTTTATAAGTGAATCACGGAAAGATTCTCATTGGCCACCACCGAGAATCGAACCCAGGGTCTTCCAGTTACACTCTGGACATGCTTCCACTGCACCATAGTGGCCTCAAATTCCTCCAGACTCACATACACTAAATGTCAAGGAAATTGGCAGGTTGCTTCTTGGAGTCCCGCACAATGCTAGGGATTCATCAAAGATGGTAAGCAGCAACTGAACAAATAATTAGAAGGCGAATGAATAATTAATACAGATATTTGACGTGGACCAGGAACATCAAACAAAGATCTTCGCTCTTTCCAAGTATAAAATGCCTACCATCTTTGGTGAATCCCCGGCATTGTGCGGGGCTCCAAGAAGCAACCTGCCAATTGGCTTGACAGTTAATGTATGTGAGTCTGGAGGAATTTGAGGCTGCTGTGGTGCAGTAGAAGCATGTCTAGTGCATAACTGGAAGACCCTGGGTTTGATTTCCGCTGGCTGCCAATGAGAATTTTTCCGTGACTCACTTATAAATGTGGAAAGAGCGATGACCTCTGTTTGATATTCTACTAAGACTTGTACCTTACACCAGTGTCATTGATCTGTGTGTGTAGGTTCAGGGAGTGGGGATTGCACAAATTCCTTTGTAGCTGGTAGTAAAAAGCATTAAACCCCCCTCCCAGCTGTGGCACAGTGGTCAAAGTGCTGGCTTGTGAAGGGTCCTAGTTCAAATCCTGACGAGGCAGGGATGTTGTGTTTGTCTTACGGCACACAGGCTCTCTCCCTTCCCTAGTACCAGTGACCTTAAATTGGTGACAGGTGACTACTTATAGCCAATTGAGTGCTCACTGTGCACTGTGGTCGTTAAACCTTCAATTAAAAAAAGCATTAAAAATTTGTTCTTTCAGTGTTTTGTAAAAAAAGAAAAAGTTGCTAACAAGTTTGCCCCACCAAAAATAATGTTTACCCACCCATCGTCCATCATGCTTTTGAAGTCTAGCAACATCCCTGCATATATGTAATCCAAGGTGACTGTCTTCCCACATCCTCCACTGAGAATCTCCATGTGGCCTCACACTTTTCCTCAGCAGTGCAGAAAGAGGACGGCTGGAGAGTGATCGTATTATTTGCAACCCATTGCAGAGAGATTGAACGACAACCCAGAGCCAAATAACTTCAATCTGTATGACATCCAGTGTTCTAAAAGTAAAACTTCACATTTATTTAGGCAAAACTAAATATATATGGAC
This sequence comes from Macrothele yani, assembly GCA_039090855.1. Taxonomy (NCBI): domain Eukaryota; kingdom Metazoa; phylum Arthropoda; class Arachnida; order Araneae; family Macrothelidae; genus Macrothele; species Macrothele yani. The sequence continues at coordinate 79,206,440 of CM077031.1, read as the reverse complement.
TAATTATTTGTTCCTTTGTCTTTGTGCATGAACAGTTTTTTTCATAAAACTATAACTGGCAGCTGTACTATGCCACCTCGTTACCTGCGCCCTCCTTCCCATTGCCTGTGGGAGTGGTAGTCACACTTTGCCTGGTGCCTGGAACATCATAACTGAACGGAGTGACACAATGATGTGCAGTCAGATAAATTACATTGTCGGCTGTACCGAGCTAATAGGAAAGTGTGGGTATAGCGTCGACAGCACGAGGCCATGGCTTCAACATAGTGACAGGTCAGATGTGTTCAAGGTGGTGGCGGACCTGTAATGGTTTGGGCAGCTTTCTCATGGGACACATTAGATTTTTTATTTTTTTTATCAGCATGTGCTGGCTGATAACCTTCACACTTTTATGGCCTTCACGCATCCTGTGGCCAATGGTCTGTTCCAGCAGGAAAATGCATCACCCCACTGGGCCACAACTACCCAGGCATGCCTTGAGGAACACTCATCTGAGTTTGGAACCATCCAGTGTCCCCCAAGGTCCTCGAATTTAAGCCCTGTGTAAGCTTTCTGGGATTCAGGGGAAGGGAAAGTCAGATCCATAGATCCTGGACTGATGTCTTCAGTGGAGTTCTGGACAATGCTACAACAAACATAGCTGACATTACCTCTGGAAGCCCTCCAGTATCTAGTGAACTCAATACCTCAGTGTGTGCAGGCTGCTATTTGAGCTAGAGGAGCACCAACACGCTATTAGATACGTGCATCTAGACCACATGGGAGATTAGTGGATGGAATTTGAAAGCATGAGAGAGTGGCATGGAGGAGACTGGTGCAAAATAGACCATTGTGGAAGAAACTCGGGGGGGAGGGGACCTTTATCCAGCAGTGGATTGATAATGGTTCACAATGATGATGATTATATATATATATTTGGCTTTGTGGGAGTCATTAGTACTCAAAATGCATTTATGACATAGCAGAAACCCCTCTTCAACTAGGTCTTTGAAAAGATGAGTTAATGTTGTGTTTTACTTGTCCTCAATAAAGCCAAAGCTTAGCATTTTTAAAATTTTCTGCAATTTCAATTTTTGCTTGTTTTTTTCCTTGCTTCTGTGCATTGAATTTTTATATTTTTTCTCTCCTGTTTTTGGCTCTTGTTTAAAGTTGATCTTATTGCTTGGTTATATATATATATACATATATACATATATTGGAAAGAGCGAGGGAATATGAACTTCCATTGTGCATGGCTTTTATCGATTATGAAAAAGCCTTTGATTTGGTGAAACCATCAGCAGTTACAATGGCTATGAAATCCTGCGGTATTGAAGATGCATACATTAATATTATTAATAACATCTATGAAAATGCAAGTGCAAAGATTCGGCTGTTTGAAAATACAACACACATAAAAATTGGAAAGGGAGTGAGACAAGGTGACACCATATCTCCGAAGCTCTTTAATGTCCATTGGAGGGTGTCTTTCAGTCGCTGAGCTGGGAAAACAAGGGGATAAAGATTAATGGAGATTATCTAACCCACCTTTGTTTTGCTGATGACATAGTCATTTTTGCAACTACCCCATCAGAGCTGCAGAGTATCATCCAGGAACTTGATGACAAGAGTAAAGAAGTGGGATTAAAAATGAACTTTCAGAAGACAAAAGCGATGTTCAATGCTTTTACAAGAAATGAAGATTTATCGATTGATGGAGAAAAGCTGGAGATAACAGACACGTACGTTTATCTTGGACAGCAGATATCAAGTGAGGGTCACATTGATGAAGAAATTAATCGGCGTACAAAACTTGCCTGGAGAGCTTTTGGAAGAAACAGCATAATTTTCAAGAGCAATATGCCATTATGTCTTAAAAGAAAAGTGCTTGATCAATGCATCCTTCCAGTGCTTACGTATGGTGCAGAGATGTGGACCTTAACTAAAAGAGACATACAAAGGCTGCAGACAACTCAAAGTACCATGGAGAGGTGCATGCTTGGTGTAACCAGGAGAGATAAGAAGAGGAACTCGTGGATCCTAAAAATGACAAGAGTGGAAGACATCATCATCAGAGTTAAATCCCTGAAATGGCAATGGGCTGGACATACTGCCAGAAGGACAGACCATAGATGGACAGCCAAAATTTTAGATTGGATTCCAAGGGACAGGAAAAGACCCAGAAGAAGACCACATGGGAGATGGGTGGATGAAATTCGAAAGTATGCAGGGGTGACATGGAGGAGACTGGCACAAGACAGACCGTTGTGTAGGAAACTTGGGGAGACCTTCGTCCAGCAGTGGATTGATAATGGTTGACAATGATGATGATGATGATACACATATTGACAAAAGTCACTGGACATCCCTCCAAAAACAAATGAACGGATCCACTGCTTTATTAAGATGCGCGGTGCAGCTGCAAACGGTATAAAAACAAGCCTGCAGCTGACCGCGGTCATATTGCACTGTGAGGTTGAGTGAAAATGTCACTGCGGGAGAGAACTGACTTTGAGAAAGGAAAGATTGTTGGGTGTCATATTAGTGGGTTGTCCATAAAAGAAACCAAGAGGCTTTTAAACATACCCAAGTTAACTGTTTTGGATGTACTGAATAAGTGGAAGGCACATGGCATGCCTGAAGCAGCAAAACGTACTAGCAGACCAAAGAAAATCAGTTGTAGAGGATGTCAAAAGTCAAAGCCTCAGGAGAGTCATTACAGCTAATCGACGGAGTACTGCACAAGACCTCAGTGTACAGGTGTGCAAGGGCACCCATAAGGGGGAGCGGGGCTCGACACCCCTAGCTGTTGGTATAGCCAAATTTTTGATAAATTTAAAACACTAAAATAGATGAAACCTTTTTTTAAAGCATTTTTAAAAATAATAAGATATTAATGATTGATTGTATCAATTAATTTTGTTGTATTTTAGTATCTTGTAGATTTACTAAAATGTTTGACAACCTTGAAGAAGGTAAGGATTTTTCTTAACCTACCCCCTCCCCACCCCTAAATGTACTCATATGGGCACCATTGCAAGTATGTAAAAATGCTGGAACCTCAGTATGTACACATACCATTCTCAGAGAACTTCATTCCATGGTTTACTGTGGTCATGCAGCTGCTCATAAGCCTTTCATCTCCATTCGGAGTGCTACTCGTCATTTATCATGGTGTAAAGAACATTTATTATGGACTGTAGTTTAATGGAAACGGGTCCTATGGACTGATGAATCCAGATGCATAATTTATCAGTCTGATGGCCATGTGTGTGCATGGCGGCAACTGAGGGAACACTATTTTCCACAGTGAACTGTTCCTATGGTCAAGTTTGGAGCTGGCAGTGTATTCATGTGGAGGTGTTTTTTTGAGGTATGCCGCAGCCCATTGGTTGTCATGGACAAACCTGTTAACCAGCATGTCTACCTCGATGTTCTGGACAATTATGCTCTGCCAACTCTGTGGCAATACTATGGAACCGATCCTTGTTGGTACCAGCAGGATAATGTACCGAGCCATAAAGCAAAGACTGTTACAGCATGGTTTGACGATAATTCCATATTGTGTGTGGACTAACCAGCACATAGCCCTGATCTTAATCCCATAGGGCACCTATGGGATGAATTAGAGCGCTGTATAAGAAGTTTGAAACCAAGGCCTACTACTAAGCAACAGTTAGTGGCAACATTATGTACTGAATGGAAGCACGTACCTATCACTATGTTCCAAAACCTTGTTGAAAGCATGTCTCGAAGGGTCAGTGCATGCATTAAGGCCAAAGGTGGCAATAAATGCTATGTTGTGTTTCTCTTCTAGGTGTCCAGTGACTTTTGTCAGTATAGTGTATATATCCACTACAAGAAGAAGCAAGTTCAACAGGAGAGAAAAAACACCATTGCAAATGAGCCGGGAAAAACATGCAAGAATGCAAAAAGTTTTGAAAATGCTGAGCTTTAGCTTTATAAAGGACCAGCAAAACACAGCATTAACTCATCTCTACAAAGACCTACAGCTGAATATGGGTTTCTGCTATGTCATAAATGTATTTCAGGTAAATGACCCCACAAATCAAAAAACACCTTTTAAACCACGGAAAGGTAAACATTAAGAATAAATTTAGCAATACATTCATGACATACATGGCCAACCAACAATGACTCATTGTCCCCAAATCCAGGAATACCTAGTACAGAGCCCAAGAGCAAAAAAAAAAAAAATATTTAACTATTGCCAGACGTGGATAATTTAGATAATTGAAACGTAATACAAAACCTGGAAAAATACTTAAAAAATAAAAAATTTCAATAAGTACACTGTAATGTAAAAATGCTTTTACTTGGAAAAATACTTAAAAAAAGAAAAATTTTGCAAAATGCTCTTAGCAATGTAAAAATGCTTTGCTTCAAGGGACAAGTTCCATAAATGAGACAGTAGAGCCACGTGGCTCAAAACATAAAGCATGCAACCAGAGCAAAACCTCAACAAGGAAGCAAGGCCATAAAATAAAATAAAAATAAAAACACCTGTGCCCACACACATCGACCATAAATACAGGAAAACTAGCACAAAGAACAGGATCAAAAAACGAAAAAATATATTTTATAGACAATTTCCGCGAGACACAGCAAGACTTAAGACAAATTAAAACATAATGTAAAATTTGGAAAGCTACTTAAATGATGAAAAAAGAAAAGTTGCAATATGTACACATATGTACACATGTTTTTTGATCCTGTTTCATATCACTAAGCTGTTCTATGAGATTCAGAGGTTAGCTCCAAAAAGAAATACAAACTTCCAGATATTTTTACTTTTTGTTGTCGTATCAAACTTCGCCATTTACAGCGATCTTGACATACAACTTGTGCTTCAATGATATCCATTACACGCCGTACACAAGTTCTTTTAGACTTCATACTCAATCTTTTTCTCATGCAGACACTCCTGAATCTGATCCACCCATGTCTTCCTTGGCCTTCCTCTGCCTTTCCTTCCTGCCACTTGGGCTGAAAAGATTTTCGTAGTTAGCATTGCATCACTCATTCTTTCAACATGGCCAAACCACCGAAGCATATTGGTCTCCACCTTGCTAATAACATTTTGCTTTACATCACACAACTGCAATACATCTTCATTCCTCACACAATCAGATCATGTCTTGCCACAAACCCCACGTAAGTAACACATTTCTCCAGCACACAAACGACTCCTATGTTTCTTCTGTAGTACCCAGGTTTCACTGCCATACATCAGAGTAGGAACAATTACTGTTTCATACACAGCCATGCGGGACTTTCTAGAGAACCCATCATTCCTGTGAAAACCTCCCAGAGCAGCTATGACTTTCAAAGAAGAATTCACTCGCCTACTGATTTCACCATCCAACTTGTTCTCTCTGTCAAACATGCTTCCTAAATACACAAACTCACTCACCTGGTCAATCACAGTGCCATTTATACTTACATTACATTCAGTGCTACCCATTCCTCTCTCAAACACCATAACTTTGGTTTTTCCCTTATTTGTACTCAGTTTGAATTTCATGCAAACTTAGTGCATCTGAGTCAACATACTCTGCAACTCACTTTTGCTCTCTGCTAACAGGACAGTGTCATCAGCATACAGCAATCTGCACACACGGATATCACCAAGACATAAACCACTATTATCTATTTTGGCCTCACGCATGCATGCGTCCATAAATATATTAAACAGCCATGGTGACATTACACAACCTTGTCTAACTCCTGCACCAATGGAAAACCATTTTGATAAAACACCATTCACTCGTACACAAGCTCTACTACCAGCATACATGGCTTTTACACTATTAAGTAGATTCCCAGTAACACCATATTCATTCAATACCTTCCACAAAAGTGTCCTATTCACTCGGTCGTAAGCTTTCTCTAAATCTATGAAGGCAGTAAAAACTTTCTTCCCAACAGCCAGATACTTTTCAATCATCAAGCGTAATGCAAAAATTTGGTTAGTGCAGCCTTTACCAGGCATAAAACCACTCTGAACATCCCACACTTTCAATGATGTAAGCCCCCGTACTTTTTCAATAACAACCTTACCAAACACTTTCCTTGGCACACTTAGTAGGCTAATACCACGATAGTTCTTGCATTCAGTCTGATCACCTTTTCCCTTATACAAGGGAACAATAATAGCATCCTTCCAATCCTGAGGGACTATTCCTAACTCCCAGCACAACTGGCAAATTTCAGTTAGCCAGTCAATTATAGAGTCACCACCATACTTCAACATCTCTGCAGTTATGCCATCAACTCCTGGAGCCTTACCATTCTGAAGAGATTTTAGAGCTTTACACACTTCTTCTCTTGAGATCTCTCCTGTGCTTTCATCCCACATTGTGACATCATCTGCATCTGTCTCAGAATCATTTTTGCTCTCCTGATCTAATAACTCACAGAAGTATTCACCCCATCTCTCACTTAACTCATTGGGCTCCCATATCATTTCCCCAATCTCATTCTTCACACAACTTACAACTTTGTTTCCCCTATTTTTCCTGAGCCTCATGTACTTCCAGAAGGACTTTCTATCTTTCCAAAAAGCCAGTTCATGCCTTTCCACTTTCTCCTTCCTATCTTTTGCCTTACTGTGGCGAACCAGCTTAGCAGCTTCACGCTTCTTACAGCGATATTCATCCACAGAGACTCTACCCTGCAACATCCCCAAATAGGCTTCCTTCTTTTTCTTTACTGCCTCATCAATCTCACTATTCCACCAAGCATTACCTCTATTGTTACCCACTATTGTGGTGCCACAGACCTCTTTAGCAGCAGTGACAACACAGCTCTTAAAACATTCCCACTTCTTTTCTACATCCCTCTCACAAAATTTCAGATCCTTCAGTCATTCTCTGAGTAAGTCCGAATACCGCTGATGATCTTCAAGGAGCCTATCAACCTTTATTCTTTCTATCCTGGGTCTCTTCCTATTCCTTTTCCTCCAACCAACATTAAGTTTCACTCGTGACACTACCAAGTAATGATCAGAACCAACACCCACATATCTCATCACACGGGTGTCAACAACTAAGTGTTTCAAACGCTGATCGTAAACAACAAAAACTATCACACTCTTTTGACCAAGAGTACGATTTTCCCAAGTATATGTGTGTATATACTTGTGGTTGAAAAATGTATTAGATACACACAAACCATTCTCAATGCAGAGTTCTGTTAATCTTTCACCATTATCATTCACACAAGGATCAATAAACTTACCCAGAACATTGTCAGAAATTGCATTCTGCACACCAACTCTAGCATTGAAATCCCCTGCTATTATAACTTTTTCTTTAGCACCAAACTGGCTCAAAACAGCTTTTAGCTCATTTCAGAAATCTTCTTTTTTACCAGAAGGTTCCGAGTCACAAGGAGCATACACTACAACAATTACAATTCTCTGAAGTTTCACTTTGAAACAAATCCAGAGAATTCTCTCACTTATGCAACTATAGTGAATCAAGTTGTTTTTCATCTTTTCACTTAAAATCATGCAATATGCAATATGTACACAGTATTATAAAAATGCTTTACAAGAAAGTACAAACACAATAAATATGCCTCTGTACACAGACGAATGAGAAGCAGAGCCACGAGGCCCATTGAAATTGCTCTTCTTGTTGTGGGTGTTATTTCTGAGAATTCTTCTCTGATGCTTTTGCGCATTTGGGTTTTCAGAAAATATTTCTAAAAATTTTTAATTTTTTTAAATTTTTGTTCATTTCTGAAGTTTGGTTAAAATTATATATATAAACAAAAACCTTTGAACAGATTTGAAATTCCTTAGCGCCAGAGGCTGCATAAGAGAAAGATCAAAAAACAATAGGGCAAAACAAAGCAAAATTTTGATCAAGAGAAACAAAAAATAATAAAAAGTTCAGGAATCACCAAATGCATCATTTGAACCAGGCTAGCTTCAAATGATGAAAAATAAAAAAATAAAAGTTATATATATTAAGAAATATTTTTTTTAAAAAGCAAAAAAAAAAAAAACTTTAGAAAAATATGCTAAAAATAATATAAAAATAAAAAGTTTTGTTAAAAAAATAGTAATAGTTAAAGTTCAAAGGCTTGGGAGGAATGGTGATATTTAGGTATTATAATACTTTATGAATTCTTGGGAACAGAGAAATGCCTCTCTGCTAACAGGAAGGGCATATTAGTATTCTGGGCTGCACTGATAACTTGTAAGGGTTTTTTCAGGGCATTAATTCTGGTTTTGGAAGTCTACTTAAGGGCTAAAACTGGTTCCCAACAGGAAGGTTCTAAAATTGGACGCTAGATGGGGCTGCAAAGGGCCTGTCCCTGAATTCAGTTGGTTCACCCCATAGATGAAGCAGCAAGTGGTACATTGTTGTTTTCGGGCATGGTGGGGATGTGCTTGCTCCTGCTACTTATTTAACTTCTCTTTCAGGAATAATTTTTTTTTTGGGGGGGGGGGGGGGGTGTTTTTACCAATTTCAAGCAGGCCATGAGCTTAAGAGTTGCCTTTTGTTGCATTCGAACTTTCTGTAGCATTCCTACATATTTTTGTATGGTTTAAAGACCTTTTTAGTTGTTCAAGGCCTTCCTGTGGGCCTAATGATAAAAAAGTTTTTTGTAAATACATTGCTGGTTATAGCCAAGCAAGACAACTTGTTATACATTACATTAACTGTAAGTAAGTATTCTTTTATTTTAATTTAGGATTTGTGAGTTTGCACTAAGATTAATTCTTATATTTTATTGAGTATATTGAGTTAAAAATTGCTTTTCTGGGGCTTGAAACCATGCCCTTTGGGGTATTCAGTTAAAAATACATTTAATTTTTATTTTTATTTTATTTTGCAGAATAATTTCTATTAAGCTTTTGCTGTGGGTATTGGGATTTTACTTTGCAGCTATGTGACATGCAACTTAGTTTGCTTGTTCACTCTTGGAGTTACAAATGCATTTTGCTCGTTGGGTTTTCTGTAACTCTCTTTACCTAAAATTGGCTGTTGCTTTCTTTTTCAATTTGGTTGGATGTAATTTCTAGTTTTATTTATTTTTTGTTTTTGTATATTTAAAAAAAAATTGGTTCTTACTTTTTATTTTTGGCTGGTTGTTTGTTTCAAAAATTTTGTTTTTGTTTCAGGTTTTAAAATATCCCATTTGTACCATTTATTGGTTGAGTTTATTATTGACTGGATTTGTGTTAGGGAGTTTGGCTCTCTTTATTGATTTTTATTATTTTTGTTGTGAGGTCGTGCAAATGTGTTTTAGTTTGCTGGGTTTGGGTTTTTATTAGTAATCCCTTTTATTGACATTATTCCACTAAATTTAATTGGTCCTTTAAGCAAACTAAAATAGCAGAAACCCACAATTTTCTGGTCTCAGTGGATTAGTGAGTGACTTTCTTGTTGCTTGCCCTTCACAAAGCCGACAAAGGGTCAGTCATTAATATGCTTCCCTGCATTCTTATATTCGGTATTTTTGACCGTTTGAAGCTAGCCTGGTTCAGATGATGCATTTGGTGAATGCTGATCTTTTTATCTTTTTATTAATTCTTGTTTCTCTTGATCAAAATTTTGCTTTGTTTTGCACTATATATATATATATATCTTTCTTTATATATATATATATATATATATATATATATATATATCATCATCATCATCATTGTCAACCATGATCAATCCACTGCTGGACGAAGGTCTCCCCAAGTTTCCTCCACAACGGTCTGTCTTGTGCCAGTCTCCTCCATGTCACTCCCGCATATTTACGAATTTCATCCACCCATCTCCCATGTGGTCTTTTTCTGGGTCTTTTCCTGTCCCTTGGAATCCAATCTAAAATTTCGGCTGTCCATCTATGGTCTGTCCTTCTGGCAGTATGTCCAGCCCATTGCCATTTCAGGGATTTAACTCTAATCATGATGTCTTCCACTCTCGTCATTTTTTGGATCCACGAGTTCCTCTTCTTATCTCTCCTGGTTATACCAAGCATGCACCTCTCCATGCTACTTTGAGTTGTCTGCAGCCTTTGTATGTCTCTTTTAGTTAAGGTCCACGTCTCTGCACCATACGTAAGCACTGGAATGATGCATTGATCAAACACTTTTCTTTTAAGACATAATGGCATATTGCTCTTGAAAATTATGCAGTTTCTTCCAAAAGCTCTCCAGGCAAGTTTTGTACGCCGATTAATTTCTTCATCAATGTGACCCTCACTTCATATCTGCTGTCCAAGATAAACATACGTATCTGTTATCTCCAGTTTTTCTCCATCAATCGATAAATCTTCATTTCTTGTAAAAGCATTGAACATCACTTTTGTCTTCTGAAAGTTCATTTTTAATCCCACTTCTTTACTCTTGTCAGCAAGTTCCTGGATCATACTCTGCAGCTCTGATGGGGTAGTTGCAAAAATGACTACGTCATCAGCAAAACGAAGGTGGGTTAGATAATCTCCATTAATCTTTATCCCTTTGTTTTCCCAGTTCAGTGATTGAAAGACATTTTCCAATGTGGCATTAAGGAGCTTCGGAGATATGGTGTCACCTTGTCTCACTCTCTTTCCAATTTTTATGTGTGTTGTATTTTCAAACAGCCGAATCTTTGCACTTGCATTTTCATAGATGTTATTAATAATATTAATGTATGCATCTTCAATACCGCAGGATTTCAGAGCCGTGGTAACTGCTGATGGTTTCACCGAATCAAAGGCTTTTTCATAATCGATAAAAGCCATGCACAATGGAAGTTCATATTCCCTCGCTCTTTCAATTAGTTCTCTCAGTACGTGGATACGACCTATTGTGCTGTAGCCACTCCTGAATCCAGCTTGTTCTCTCGGTTGAGCCATGTCCAGTGTTACCATCAAGCGGTGTGAAAGAACTTTAGTGAAGATTTTATAAACCACTGATAGGAGGCTGATAGGTCTGTAGTTTCCGAGATCCTCAATGTCACCTTTTTTATGTAGCAGGATCATTGTAGCATTGTTCCAATCCTCAGGAATCTTCCCTTCATTAAGGCATCGAGTGAAAATTTGGGCGAGTACTGTTTCAATTTCTCCACTTGCTTCTTGTATGATGTCTATAGTAATTCCATCTTCTCCTGGAGCTTTCCCCCGCTTCATGTTCTTGATTGCATGAGCAACTTCTGCTGGGAGGACTGGAAGAACTCTGGTACCTTTCATGATGTCTGGAGTACATGTATCATCCCTTTCATATAATTTGGAGTAGAAATATATATATATATATATATATATATATATATATATATATATATATATACTGCAAAACAAAGCAAAATTTTGATCAAGAGAAACAAGAATTAATAAAAAGATAAAAAGATCAGCATTCACCAAATGCATCATCTGAACCAAGCTAGCTCAGTAAGGGAAGAAAACAGATTATGGCACTGAGAAAAGAAGATGGTTCTGTAACAAGAAATAGAGGCGAAATTTTGACAAGAATGAAAGATTTCTACACCAAATCATATGAAAGGGATGATACATGTACTCCAGACATCATGAAAGGTACCAGTACCAGAGTTCTTCCAGTCCTTACAGCAGAAGTTGCACATGCAATCAAGAACATGAAGTGGGGAAAAGCTCCAGGAGAAGATGGAATTACTGTAGACATCATACAAGAAGCAAGTGGAGAAATTGAAACAGTACTCGCCCAAATTTTCACTCGATGCCTTAATGAAGGAAAGATTCCTGAGGATTGGAACACCGCTACAATGATGCTGCTACATAAGAAAAATGACATTGAGGATCTCGGAAACTACAGACCTATCAGCCTCCTATCAGTAGTTTATAAAATCTTCACTAAAGTCCTTTCACACCGCTTAAAGGTAACACTGGACATGGCTCAACCGAGAGAACAAGCTGGATTCAGGAGTGGCTACAGCACAATAGATCATATCCACGTACTGAGAGAACTAATTGAAAGAGCGAGGGAATATGAACTTCCATTGTGCATGGCTTTTATCGATTATGAAAAAGCCTTTGATTCGGTGAAACCATCAGCAGTTACAATGGCTCTGAAAACCTGCGGTATTGAAGATGCATACATTAATATTATTAATAACATCTATGAAAATGCAAGTGCAAAGATTCGGCTGTTTGAAAATACAACACACATAAAAATTGGAAAGGGAGTGAGACAAGGTGACACCATATCTCCGAAGCTCTTTAATGCCACATTGGAGGGTGTTTTTCAGTCGCTGAGCTGGGAAAACAAGGGGATAAAGATTAATGGAGATTATCTAACCCATTTTCGTTTTGCTGATGACGTAGTCATTTTTGCAACTACCCCATCAGAGCTGCAGAGTATGATCCAGGAACTTGCTGACAAGAGTAAAGAAGTGGGATTAAAAATGAACTTTCAGAAGACAAAAGTGATGTTCAATGCTTTTACAAGAAATGAAGATTTATTGATTGATGGAGAAAAGCTGGAGATAACAGACACGTACGTTTATCTTGGACAGCAGATATCAAGTGAGGGTCACATTGATGAAGAAATTAATCGGCGTACAAAACTTGCCTGGAGAGCTTTTGGAAGAAACAGCATAATTTTCAAGAGCAATATGCCATTATGTCTTAAAAGAAAAGTGTTTGATCAATGCATCCTTCCAGTGCTTACGTATGGTGCAGAGACGTGGACCTTAACTAAAAGAGACATACAAAGGCTGCAGACAACTCAAAGCAGCATGGAGAGGTGCATGCTTGGTGTAACCAGGAGAGATAAGAAGAGGAACTCGTGGATCCGAAAAATGACAAGAGTGGAAGACATCATGATCAGAGTTAAATCCCTGAAATATCAATGGGCTGGACATACTGCCAGAAGGACAGATCATCGATGGACAGCCGAAATTTTAGATTGGATTCCAAGGGACAGGAAAAGACCCAGAAGGAGACCACATAGGAGATGGGTGGATGAAATTCGAAAGTATGCAGGGGTGACATGGAGGAGACTGGCACAAGACAGACCGTTGTGGAGGAAACTTGGGGAGACCTTTCTCCAGCAGTGGATTGATAATGGTTGACAATGATGATGATGATGATATATATATCGTATATATTTTAAAAATATTATTGATAATGGTTCACAATGATGATGATAATATATATATCATCATCATCTTTGTCAACCATTATCAATCCACTGCTGGACGAAGGTCTCCCCAAGTTTCCTCCACAACGGTCTGTCTTGTGCCAGTCTCCTCCATGTCACCCCTGCGTACTTTCGAATTTCATCCACCCATCTCTCATGTGGTCTTCTTCTGGGTCTTTTCCTGTCCCTTGGAATCCAATCTAAAATTTCGGCTGTCCATCAATGATCTGTCCTTCTGGCAGTATGTCCAGCCCATTGCGATTTCAGGGATTTAACTCTGATCATGATGTCTTCCATTCTTGTCATTTTTCGGATCCACGAGTTCCTCTTCTTATCTCTCCTGGTTACACCAAGTATGCACCTCTCCATGCTACTTTGAGTTGTCTGCAGCCTTTGTATGTCTCTTTTAGTTAAGGTCCACGTCTCTGCACCATACGTAAGCACTGGAAGGATGCATTGATCAAACACTTTTCTTTTAAGACATAATGGCATATTGCTCTTGAAAATTATGCTGTTTCTTCCAAAAGCTCTCCAGGCAAGTTTTGTACGCCGATTAATTTCTTCATCAATGTGACCCTCACTTGATATCTGCTGTCCAAGATAAACGTACGTGTCTGTTATCTCCAGCTTTTCTCCATCAATCGATAAATCTTTATTTCTTGTAAAAGCATTGAACATCACTTTTGTCTTCTGAAAGTTCATTTTTTATCCCACTTCTTTACTCTTGTCAGCAAGTTCCTGGATCATACTCTGCAGCTCTGATGGGGTAGTTGTAAAAATGACTACTTCATCAGCAAAACGAAGGTGGGTTAGATAATCTCCATTAATCTTTATCCCTTTGTTTTCCCAGCTCAGCGACTGAAAAACACCCTCCAATGTGGCATTAAAGAGCTTCGGAGATATGGTGTCACCTTGTCTCACTCCCTTTCCAATTTTTATGTGTGTTGTATTTTCAAACAGCCGAATCTTTGCACTTGCATTTTCATAGATGTTATTAATAATATTAATGTATGCATCTTCAATACCACAGGTTTTCAGAGCCATTGTAACTGCTGATGGTTTCACCGAATCAAAGGCTTTTTCATAATCGATAAAAGCCATGCACTATGGAAGTTCATATTCCCTCGCTCTTTCAATTAGTTCTCTGAGTACGTGGATATGATCTATTATGCTGTAGCCACTCCTGAATCCAGCTTGTTCTCTCGGTTGAGCCATGTCCAGTGTTACCTTCAAGCGGTGTGAAAGAACTTTAGTGAAGATTTTATAAACTACTGATAGGAGGCTGATAGGTCTGTAGTTTCCGAGATCCTCAATGTCACCTTTCTTATGTAGCAGTATCATTGTAGCAGTGGTCCAATCCTCAGGAATCTTTCCTTCATTAAGGCATCGAGTAAAAATTTGGGCGAGTACTGTTTCGATTTCTCCACTTGATTCTTGTATGATGTCTACAGTAATTCCATCTTCTCCTGGAGCTTTTCCCTGCTTCATGTTCTTGATTGCATGTGCAACTTCTGCTGGAAGGACTGGAGGAACTCTGGTACTGGTATCTTTCATGATGTCTGGAGTGCATGTATCATCATTTTCATATAATTTGGAGTAGAAATCTTTCACTCTTGTCAAAATTTCGCCTCTATTTCTTGTTACAGAACCATCTTCTTTTCTCAGTGCCATAATCTGTTTTCTTCCCTTACTGAGAAGTCCCTTTGCTATCTTTAGGCTTTGGTTGTTTTCAATTGCTTTCCTCACTAGTTCACAGTTGAATTTTCTTACGTCTTCAGTGATACTTTTTCTTACTGTCTTGCATAGCTCTATATATTCCACTTTGGAAGTCACATCTTCTTTAGTTGTCCTCATCTCTCTTCTTTTTTGCATCAACATTTTCGTTTTTCCTGATAATTTGTTTACATGCAACTTGTTCTTAGACCCAGCTAATTTTGTTGCTGTTTCCATAAGAGCTTTGGTTACTTTTCTGTTAACTTCAGAGATGTTCACTTCTTCCGATTTTAGGCCTTCTAAAGCAGAGAACCTGTTCTTCAGTTCCAACTTGAAGGTATTATGGTGTTTTTTAAGGTTGGTTATGTCAATATATTTTGTTTGTCTTATGAGCTTGCCACGTTCGAGTTTAGTGTTGAGGTGCATCTTACATCTCACCAATCTATGGTCACTACCTGTGTTGAACTTGTTTAGCACACTGCAGTCTTCTATGAAAAATTTTTTGTTACACATAATAAAATCAATTTCACTTGTCGTCCCATTTGGATGTCTCCATGTCCATTTCCTGTGTGGCTTTTTCTTGAAGAAGGAATTCAAGATGAAAAACCCTTCTGCCTCTGCAAACTCTACGAGAGTATTTCCACGCTGGTTTCTGTTGCCGTGACCGAATTTACCTACTGAAGTTTCATTCTGTTGCCGTTGCCCTATTTTTGCATTGAAATCTCCCATAATTATTTTCAAGTGCTGCTTACCTTTATTATTTAGATGACAAATTTCCTCATAAAATTCTTCAATTTCTTCTTCAGGATGACTTATGGTGGGTGCATAAGTTTGAATAATCTGAGCCTGGTATCTTTTCGAGAGTTGGATAACAAGTCGTGCAGCTCTGTCAGAGGAACTTTCAACTTCTACAACTTTATCCTTCAGTTTCTTGTTTATTATAAATCCAACACCACTAGTTCTGCCAGTATCTGTCCCACGATAGTAGAAGAGATGTCCACTTTTCAGTTCGATGAGATCTTCTCCTTTTCTCCTTACCTCACTTAGCCCCACGATGTCCCACTTGATCCTTTGTAGTTCCTCTTCCAATTCAAGAAGCCTTGAATCAGAAGATAGGAAGCATCCATTGTACGTAGCCAAGGTCAGCATCAGATGGCAGCCTAGTCCGGTCCTCCGGGGATTCTTAGCACCCTCTGCCTTCATGTCGCAATGGCCGCTGCCTTGGCCAGGTACATTCCAGCTGCCGGAGACTGAGGGCCAAGATTTAAGTTGTGGAATCATTTTGGAGGGGTTTGGCCATAACTCACCATGCTGGCCAAGCGGGTTGGTGAGTGTGGGATAGAATTTCCTCTAATCTCGATGGTATAGTTATACCGCTATTGGCGGTCGTCAGAGCCCCTTTAGTGGGAACAGGATGCACCACGAGAAGGCGGGGTTGACATTTGTCAAGGAGAAGTTGTGATGTTACGCATCACCTGACCTTACATCCCAATATATATATATATATCATTGTGAACCATTATCAATCCATTGCCGGATGAAGGTCTCCCTGAGTTTCTTCTATAATGAACTACTTCGCCCCACTCTCCTCCATGCCATTCACGCATGCTTTCAAATTTCATCGACCCATCTCCCATGTGGTTTACTTTTGGGTCTTTTCTTGTCTCTTGGAATCCAGTCTAGAAATTCAGTATTCCATCGATTGTCCGTTCTTCTGGCAACATGTCCAGTCCATTGCCATTTCAGTGATTTTAGTCTGATCATGATGTCTTCCACTCTTGTCATTTTACTTATCAATGAATTTCTCTTCTTATCTCTCCTGGTTACACCAAGCATGCACCTCTCCATCCCCTTTTTTCAGTTGTCTGCTAACTTTGTACATCATTTTTAGCTAAGGCCCACATCTCTGTTCCATACCCAAGCACTGGAAGGTTGTATCAGTTAAACCCTTTTTTTTTAAGACATAATGGCATATTACTCTTGAAAGTTGTACTGTTTTTTCCACTCTTGAAAGTTGTACTGTTTTTTCCAAAAGCTCTCCAGCCAAATTTTATATGCCAATTATTTTCTTCATCAGATCAGATCAAATCATATGTAGAGGACTTTAGGGAGGGAGTGTCTGACCCCAGGTCTTAAACAACCCTTAGAAATAGAAAACTAAGAGATTTTGGCTAGAGTGCCCAAAAGGAAAGTGACACAGAATGGAGGTAGAAAGAAGCCCTCATTTATTACTGGGGGACAGTACCCGGGGTCCAATGGCTTAACGTGCCCATTCGACACATGGTGGATATTTAGTGGTTCGAGCATTTTCCTGGGATCAAACCTGAGGTTCCTCCATGGCAGTCATGAACACTGACGACTAGGACATCCACAGCCCTAATTTCTTCATCAATGCAAACCTTGCTTGATATCTATTGTCTTAGGTATTGGTTACCTTGAGCTTTTCCCCACCATTCGCAAAATCTTTATTTGTTGAAAAAGCGTATGTACATCAGTTTGTCTTTTAAAGGTTCATTTTTAATCACACTTCTTTATTCTTGTCAGCAAGTTCCTGGATCATACTTTGCAGCTATGAAATAGTAGTTGCACTTATACAAAGATACATACGTATATATATAAACTTCCCAAATGACAAATATAACTATTTTCTCAGCAATGTTTCGAATATTTCATTTAGATGTTTATGTTTGTTACAATGTATTGCTTAACCACAGACTTAATGCTCCACCTTGTGAGGGCATTTTTTCTGCTTTTAAAGATTCTGTGTATATTTTGTATATTTCCACTTGGGCTGTTTTCCCACGAGGGCTTTCACCAATGGTGTAAATCCATAGACCCCCTCTTGTGAAATTTCTTCCTATGCTTGAGCCTGAAGAACATAATTGTTCTAGTAATTTGAAACTCAGAGGGGCATTCAGATTGTGAGCCAAAAATGGCACATATGTTTTACGGGTGTAATATCCATCTTCCTTTTTCAGGAGACCACTAGCAAATGTGATATGTTTTTATGTGTTCTAATGTGTGGGCTTCAGTCTTTTCCCTTCAGTGCATATGAGTTCAAATCCCTTTTAGGATGAATATAATTTTAGGGACATTGATTTCAGTAATCCCTAATCTAGCTTCATTTAAATTATTGTCTTTAAATTAGAATCTACAACTACTTCCAAATGTAGTTGCTCACAGAAATCCCTCACCACACACCCAAAGAAAAAGGATCCCCTTTGAAATGCTGAATATTCTTTCATGTGCCTTGAATTAGAATCTACAACTACTTCCAAATGTGGATGCTCATGAGATTTCCCTTCCACACCTAAAGAAAAAGATGCCCTTTGAAATGCTAAAAGTGCTTTCATCTGTGCCTTGCCAAGAGTTTCACAAATATGAAGATATTACCTGTGGGTATTCCACTGTTTCACACATAGTGTAAACATTTTATTATCATACACTCAAATGTATATATGATGTCTGAAAAAGTTTGTCATACAAAGTACCAACAAATCAGTGCAAAAGGTGGGACAATAAAACAAATTTTTTTTTTCTTGTTCAATAGTAAAACCATCTTACCATCATATCTTCTGTTATACACGTTCTGTTATATCTTCAGATTCAAAGTCGAGCACCCCGAAAGGAAGAACTATATAATATATAACGTGCCCTTATTTGGTCTGATATTATGAATGAGTGAACTCAAAACATTTTTTCTGTATATACTTTTGAGTTTTTCACCTTTTTGGCCATTTCTGTACCTTGCACCAGAAATCTCCAGGGATCAATCAAACCAGGGATTTGTAATAATTGTTTATGACTCATATCAAAGTCAAAAATACCTGAAAAATATTTTGACCGTAGACCACTGCACCGCCCTCATGATACAGTGGGTCTGGGTTTGAATCCTGGTGAGGCATGGATGTTGTGTTTGTCTTACAGCACTGGCTGTCTCCCTTCCCTGGAACCAGTGGTCCTAAATTAGGGATGGGCGACTGCTTATAGCACATTCAGTTGCTCACAGTGGTCACCAAACCTCCAAAAAAAAAAAAAAAGAATTCCAATCCATGTTGTGACCAGTTACTGTAACATGACGATCTAAACTTGTCTTGTTGGAGCAATTTTTTATAGCTGCTGTCTTGTTGGAGCAATTTCATGACTGCAGAGAACATCTGGCAGGATTTGGTGAAAAATAACCATAACCATCAAGGTTAACCATACCGCGATAATGACGGAGAAAGAGTGACAACAAAAGACTACCTGAAGAAGGAGAAGACTTTTCTCCGAAAAATTTTTGCAATTAAAATAAAATATTTCCTAGAAGAAAAAACCCATATTAGAATCTGTAAATCAAACTCATCTTTATTCTGTGGCTTCCTAGATTATTATATTCAGATAGTTAACTTTTTTATGGGATTTATCTAGGTAATTTCTGCAAATTTTTGGAGAGAACTCCTCTCCTTCGTTAGCCAGTCTTTCATTCAATCTCCGTCACGGTCTTTGGTTACGGCGATTTTGCAAAATGTCTTACCATATGTTAGGCAGTGAAAATCCTTTACAGTCATTAATAATGAAGTTCTGGTATTTTCCAATTTCAAATCCCTCTTTCTATTTTCGCTTCAGGAAGTTGGATTGATGTCCAATGATAGTCAAAGAGTCCCAGTCCATGCGGTGTCCAATTTCTCTAACGTGTCTGTCTAATCGTGTCTTGTTTGAGCAATTTTTTATTGCTGCCTTTTGTTCCGCGATACGAGTTTCCAGCCTACGACCTGTTTCTCCTATGTAGTATTTTCCACAGCTGCAGGTTACTTTATAAATGACTCCTTGCATTTTTAACGAATTTTATTCTCTTTTAACCAAGCTAGAGCAAAATTTTTTAAGCTTGTTGTCTAAACTGGGAGCTAATCTAATATCATATTTACTGCTTATTCTCTTTAAAGATCCAAAGAAACCTTTTCGATATGTAATTTTTCTTGTGAACCTCAACTCCTGCTTGCTTGTATTTTTTTGTTTATCTTGTTTGAATAATTTATCTATTTCCTTTTTTGGGTAATTATTTTCTGTTAGCATTACTTCCAGATCATCCATGTGGTTTGGTTTTTTTTCATATCTTCTGAGGATACCAAATTATTTATTTTTTCTAAAAATTGGCTTGCAACATTTTTCTTCATTGAATATGGATGAGAGGAGTTAAAATCTAGTATTTTGTTTGTATCAAAACCTTTATTTTAAATATTTAATAAATCCTTGCTGATACCTGCTGCGGAATTATCTTTAACATGTTTTAGAACTTTATTTGTGTTGACTTCTTTTACAAATTTTTCTTCTTTTTTCTTTTGTCTCTTATTGCAATATTCAACCACTTCTCTAGCTTACTGCTTCACTTAAGATACTTGAAAATTTCTCTTGATTAATTCTTTTAAAAAACGCTAGGCACCTCTATTTTGCCGCTATGCTACGATTACGTCTTATGCTCTATAGCATTCACAAAGCTGTTGGAAAGTAATTCTTTGAATGGTTTTCTAAGCCTAAATGAATTTGGAATAAAATCTGTTGCCTTACATTTCTTGAGGAACTTGATTTGGGCTACCGATTTTTCCATCTTAACTCTTGCATGTTGCACCTTCTTGATCTCTTGCCACGTGTCCAACCATATGCGGTTTTTAATCTGTAAATCAAACTTATCTTTGTTCTGTGGTTTCCTAGATTATTATATTCAGACTAATTATTGAAATTTAATTAAGCTCTTAAAAAGTTTCCTGCCTGCTGAAATGGAGAAAAAATATTCATAACTTCTCAAATAATTTTTTCACGGCTGCTGTGTATGATAAATGTTTTAGTTCTTTGCCTTTCAGACTTCTTTATATTGTATATATGTATGTTAGAAATTATCAGAATTACTTCCTACAGTAAATTTATGGCCTTCTTTCTCTGTCATCCAGAAGTATTAAATGCACACACACACATGCAGACACGACTCTATTAAAGTGGTTATGTATATAAACATTATTGTGAAAATATTTGTGTCTTTTACAAAGAACATTTGTTACACACTCAGATTTTCAGAAAAAAAGTATGCCTTCTTGTTTCATCGGATTCAAGAAGTGGTAGTGTGTTTCTAATGAAAAAATTTTGGGGGGGGGGGGGGTAATGATGTGCATCAGCTTATGAAAATGTGTGCACTTATTTATCCCTTGTTTCCTTGTTTATGAGTGTGCACTTACGAGTGTTTTTGCATTACAAGGTACGATTTTTGTATGTTTTACTTTCAAAATGGCTAAAAAAACCCTTTGAAAAGCATGTCATGAAATGCAAGTGACACTTTCAAACAAAAATTGCACACCCCAAGAGCTACACATTAGATGGTCAAGAAGTTTCCAAGGAATTATACCCTGCAATGCAAATATCATTGGAAAACACGAAATACAGTTCCTCTGTGACACACATTCAAAGCCACACATTTAAAATGGCTAAAAAAAATCTTTAATAAAGTAAGCTGCATTTGTTGTTTGCAAATGCTGTTTTTCAGGATATGATTTTTAGAGATTTTGTGGCCATTTTAAATATTTGGCTCTGCATTGTTCATTTTTTGTTTGCAAATGTTATTTTCATTTCAGGATATGATTTTTAGATATTGCGATGGCCATTTAAATATGTAGTCTACAGATATGTCATACACAAAACTTTATTTGTTGTTTACAAATGCCATTTGCATTCCAGGACATGTTTTTTAGAAATTTTTTGCCATTTTAAATGTGTAGTTCTGTGAGTGTGTCAACCAGAAAAAGTGCATTTATTGTTTAAGAATGATATTTGCATTCTAGATTATGATTTTTAGTTGTTGTTTTTCAGGCCATTATAAGCATGAGTGTTGGTGGGTGTAGATTTGTTGTTCATGAATGTGATTTGCATTCCAGCACATGATTTTTGGAGATTTATTTGGCCATTTTAAATGTGTGGCTCTAAGGTTGTATCATTCAGCAAACTGCATTTGTTGTTTATGAATTTTACTTGTATTCCAGGATATGATTATTGGAGATTTTTTGGTCATTTTTAATGCGTAGCTCTGTTAGTGTGTCACCCAGAAAAAGTGCATTTGTTGTTTAAAAATGCTATTTGCATTCCAGGGTATAATTTTTAGATCTTTTTATTTATTTATTTATTTATTTATATTTTGCCATTATAAACATGTGGGTTGGTGGGTGTGCATTTGTTGTTTATTAATATGATTTGCATTCAAGTGCATGCATTTTGGTGATTTATTTGGCCATTTTAAATGTGTGGCTTTGAGATTATATCATCCAGCAAACCGCATTTGATGTTTATGAATGCAACTTGCATTCCAGGATATGATTATTGGAGATTTTGGGGGCATTTTCAATGAGCGGATCTGTAGGTGTGTCACCCAGGAATCTATTGTTGTTGTTTACAAAATCAATTCACATTCCATGATATGATTTTTAGAAATTGTATGGCCATTTTAAATGTGCAAACCCTGAGTGTGTGCATTTGTTTTTTGTGAATGCCATTTGCATTCCAGGACATGACTTTTAGAAATTTTTTGGCCATTCTAAATGTGTGGCATTACAGTTGTGTCATCCAGCAAACTACATTTGTTGTTTATGAATGATATTATATTCTATGATAAGATTACTAAAGATTTTTCAGCCATTTTTAATGTGTGCCTCTTTGGGCATGCATTTTTTTGTTACAAATGGTATTTGTATTCCAGGTTAGGATTTTTGGATAATTTTTTACCATTTCAATGGCGTGAATATGCAAGTGTGCATTTGTTGTTTAGAAATGCCATCTGCATTCCTGGATGTAATTTTTAGAAAGTTTTTGGCCATTTTAAATGTGCGGCTTCGTGGATTTGTTGTCCAGAAAACCGCATTTGTTGTTTAGGAATACTGTTTGCATTTCAGGGTATGTTAATATGTTTGAAGATTTTTTGACAATTTCAAAGGTGCGTCTTCGTAGGTATGCGTTTGTTGTTTATGAACGCTATTTGCATTCCAGGAAACAATTTAAAAATTTTTTGTAGCCATTCTAAATGTGTGACTCTGCACGTGTGTCACACATGAAACTGTACCAGTTGTTCATGAATGCTACTTGCATTCCATGGTATGATTCTTGGATTTATTTTGACCCGGGGCGGCTCCTGCTATGGGGCTGTGGGGCTGCAGCCCCCCTACCCAAAGCAGTTTTTTTTCATGCCGTACCAAGAAAGAGAAGTTTTGTGAACACCACTGTAAGTTTTCCCAGCATAATGCCACGACTACAGTTTTCTGAACTCAACTGGAAGTTTTCCCTGCATAACACCACTGGGAGCGGGAAGAACGTCACGGACTGTGCTTCTTGCAGCCCTGGCGGCTGTTGAAACCAACTCATGTAAGAAACTCTGCCTATTCCCACATCAGTTCGTTTCTTTTGAATAAAACTTCCCCGGGGACTGCATTCATGGCAGCTCTCGCTAGTAGGGTTGCTCGCGAATGCAGTCTTTCTTTGGGTGGGAATGCATCGCCGGGCCTGTGTGCTTTGTTGATTAATACAGTTCTTGTGCTTCCGAATAAGACATAAAATAGGAGAATGAATTAAAAATAATGACTAATGTTGAAATAAAGTATTAAATAAAGTACGTTTGAATGTATTACTCAACCTGGTTTGTTTGTTTTTTCTTCCAATTTTTGGTTTGTTCCTGCTTTTATTCAACGTAATAATTCTCCCATCTAATATATTTTCTCTTCTGGTCAAAATGGGCATGTGAACAAATTGCGATTAAAAATAGATTTAAGTATTGGATAAATTGAAAAAAAAAAAAAAAAAAGAGAGAGAGAGATACAAAATCTGCAGCGCAATACTTGCACAAAATTGATTTCTTCACTTACCAAGCACAGCGAAATTTTCGCTTTTAAACTCACGTAAATTTTTATTCACCAAAAATCATTGAAGTCACTCTACTGGATACATTTTATTTTTCTGCTGCATCCCCCTCCCTCCCAAAAATCAGCTGCGCATTTCAATTGAGGTAGTGTACTTAATTACTTTGAAAAGAACATTTAATCAGATGTCATTGTTTAGAAAATTTACGAAGTTGGTAAATTTTGGAAAACAAATTTTTTTACAGTAAATTGTTATCATGATGGCTTCAGAATCAAAACTGGACTGAATATGTTTGCAATCCGTTTTTATTAAAGAGAATGCCGGTGTGTGAGTATCGCAATAACAACTCGTCGCGAAATTATGGAAGACCCTTCAAAATTCCACAAAATGTTTTTCATCGCCGTCGAAGTAGCAGTGGTTGGTATCAAGTCGAAGTTTCAAAGGGAGTGCATCAGAAGAAAAAATATATATTGTCATATTTCTAGGGGTCACAATGAGACACTTGAGAACGCGTAACGGGTACATGATCTTGAGTGTGTCTCCGCTACCACTGGCACACGCATTAATTTTTTAAATTTTTTTGTCCTTATATATATATATATATATATATATATAAATATATATACGTACAGTATATGCATGTATATATAATTTGCAACCACTATCAATCCACTGCTGGATGAAAGTCTCCAAGTTTCTTCTTCCACAACAGTGTGCCTTAAGTCAGTTTCTTTCATGCTTTCGAATTTCATGTACCCATCTCCCTCTTGTCATCTTCTGGATATTGTTTTTTCCCTTGATATCCAGTTCAATATTTCAGATTTCCGTCGATGGTTCTTTCTTCTAGCAATATGTCCATCCCATTGCAATTTCAGGAATTTTGACCATGTCTTCCACTCTTGTCATTTTCCCGATCCACGAGTTCCTATTTGTATCATTCCAGGTAACATCAAACATGCATCTCTACATGCTTCTTTCAGTTGTCTGCAACGTCTGTCTGTCTATTTTAGTTGAGGTCCATGTCTGTGCTCCATGCGTAAGAACTGGAAGGATGCACTGATTAATCAGTTTCTTTTTAAGAAATAATGTATCCGACGAAGTTTTATAGGTCGATTATTTTCTTCATAAATGTGACAATGTGGCCATTGCTTAATATCTGTTGCCTAATTTAAGTATCGGTACCTTTACATTTTCGCCATCAATCGCTAAATATAAAATCTAAATATTAATTTCTTGTAAAAAAAAGGCACTTTCGATCAGTATATATATATATATATATATTATTGTAGGATGTAAGGTCAGGTGATGCGTAACATCACAGCCTCTCCTTGACAAATGTCAACCCCGCCTTCTCGTGGTGCATCCTGTTCCCACTAAAGGGGCTCTGACGACCGCAAATAGCGGTATAACTATACCATCGGGATCAGAGGAAATGCTATCCCACACTCACCAACCCGCTTGGCCAGCGTGGTGAGTTATGGCCAAACACCTCCAAAATGACTCTACAACTTAAATCTTGGCCCTCAGTCTCCGGCAGCTGGAATGTACCTGGCCAAGGCAGCGGCCAGTGCGACATGAAGGCAGAGGGTGCTAAGAATCCCCGGAGGACCGGACTAGGCTGCCATTTGATGCTGACCTTGGCTACCTACAACGGACGCTCCCTATCTTCTGATTCAAGGCTTCTTGAATTGGAAGAGGAACTACAAAGGATCAAGTGGGACATGGTCGGGCTAAGTGAGGTAAGGAGAAAAGGAGAAGATCTCATTGAACTGAAAAGTGGACATCTCTTCTATTATCGTGGGACAGATACTGGCAGAACTAGTGGTGTTGGATTTATAATAAACAAGAAACTGAAGGATAAAGTGGTAGAAGTTGAAAGTTCCTCTGACAGAGCTGCACGACTCGTTATCCAACTATCGAGAAGATACCAGGCTCAGATTATTCAAACTTATGCACCCACCACAAGTCATCCTGAAGAAGAAATTGAAGAATTTTATGAGGAAATTCGTCATCTAAATAATAAAGGTAAGCAGCACTTGAAGATAATTATGGGAGATTTCAATGCAAAAATAGGGCACCGGCAACAGAATGAAACTTCAGTAGGTAAATTCGGTCACGGCAACAGAAACCAGCGTGGAAATACTCTCGTTGAGTTTGCAGAGGCAGAAGGATTTTTCATCTTGAATTCCTTTTTCAAGAAAAAGCCACACAGGAAATGGACATGGAGACATCCAATTGGGACGACAAGTGAAATTGATTTTATTATGTGTAACAAAAAATTCGTCATCGAAGACTGCAGTGTGCTGAACAAGTTCAACACAGGTAGTGACCATAGATTGGTGAGATGTAAGATGCACCTCAACACTAAACTGGAACGTGGCAAGCTCATAAGACAAACAGAATGTATTGACATAACCAACCTTAAAAAACACCATAATACTTTCAAGTTGGAACTGAAGAACAGATTCTCTGCTTTAGAAGGCCTAACATCGGAAGAAGTGGATATTTCGGAAGTTAACAGAAAAGTAACCAAAGCTCTTATGGAAACAGCAACAAAACTAGCTGGGTCTAAGAACAAGTTGCATGTAAACAAATTATCAGGAAAAACCAAAATGTTGATGCAAAAAAGAAGAGAGATGAGGACAACTAAAGAAGATGTGACTTCCAAAGTGGAATATATAGAGCTATGCAAGACAGCACGAAAATTATCACTGAAGACTTAAGGAAATTCAACTGTGAGCTAGTGAGGAAAGCAATTGAAAACAACCAAAGCCTAAAGATAGCAAAGGGACATCTCAGTAAGGGAAGAAAACAGATTATGGCTCTGAGAAAAGAAGATGGTTCTATAACAAGAAATAGAGGCGAAATTTTGACAAGAGTGAAAGATTTCTACTCCAAATTATATGAAAGGGATGATACATGTACTCCAGACATCATGAAAGGTACCAGAGTTCTTCCAGTCCTCCCAGCAGAAGTTGCTCATGCAATCAAGAACATGAAGCGGGGGAAAGCTCCAGGAGAAGATGGAATTACTATAGACATCATACAAGAAGCAAGTGGAGAAATTGAAACAGTACTCGCCCAAATTTTCACTCGATGCCTTAATGAAGGGAAGATTCCTGAGGATTGGAACAATGCTACAATGATCCTGCTACATAAAAAAGGTGACATTGAGGATCTCAGGAACTACAGACCTATCAGCCTCCTATCAGTGGTTTATAAAATCTTCACTAAAGTTCTTTCACACCGCTTGAAGGTAACACTGGACATGGCTCAACCGAGAGAACAAGCTGGATTCAGGAGTGGCTACAGCACAATAGATCATATCCACGTACTGAGAGAACTAATTGAGAGAGCGAGGGAATATGAACTTCCATTGTGCATGGCTTTTATCGATTATGAAAAAGCCTTTGATTCGGTGAAACCATCAGCAGTTACCACGGCTCTGAAATCCTGCGGTATTGAAGATGCATACATTAATATTATTAATAACATCTATGAAAATGCAAGTGCAAAGATTCGGCTGTTTGAAAATACAACACACATAAAAATTGGAAAGGGAGTGAGACAAGGTGACACCATATCTCCGAAGCTCTTTAATGCCTCATTGGAAAATGTCTTTCAATCACTGAACTGGGAAAACAAAGGGATAAAGATTAATGGAGATTATCTAACCCACCTTCGTTTTGCTGATGACGTAGTCATTTTTGCAACTACCCCATCAGAGCTGCAGAGTATGATCCAGGAACTTGCTGACAAGAGTAAAGAAGTGGGATTAAAAATGAACTTTCAGAAGACAAAAGTGATGTTCAATGCTTTTACAAGAAATGAAGATTTATCGATTGATGGAGAACAACTGGAGATAACAGATACGTATGTTTATCTTGGACAGCAGATATCAAGTGAGGGTCACATTGATGAAGAAATTAATCGGCGTACAAAACTTGCCTGGAGAGCTTTTGGAAGAAACAGCATAATTTTCAAGAGCAATATGCCATTATGTCTTAAAAGAAAAGTGTTTGATCAATGCATCCTTCCAGTGCTTACGTATGGTGCAGAGACGTGGACCTTAACTAAAAGAGACATACAAAGGCTGCAGACAACTCAAAGTAGCATGGAGAGGTGCATGCTTGGTATAACCAGGAGAGATAAGAAGAGGAACTCGTGGATCCGAAAAATGACGAGAGTAGAAGACATCATGATCAGAGTTAAATCCCTGAAATGGCAATGGGCTGGACATACTGCCAGAAGGACAGACCATAGATGGACAGCCGAAATTTTAGATTGGATTCCAAGGGACAGGAAAAGACCCAGAAAAAGACCACATGGGAGATGGGTGGATGAAATTCGTAAATATGCGGGAGTGACATGGAGGAGACTGGCACAAGACAGACCGTTGTGGAGGAAACTTGGGGAGACCTTCGTCCAGCAGTGGATTGATAATGGTTGACAATGATGATGATGATGATGATATATTATTGTTATTATTATTATTACTATTATTAAACGGACAGCGTCAGCACAGGCGCAGTACCTTAACTTTCGAAGTGGTATCGTGATATCTACAAAATTGAGATCCCCCCCCATCTCAGCTTACCACGAGCCGCCCACTGCTGCGTTGTCAAGATGCGCGATACAGCTGCAAACTGTATAAAAACAAGACTTCAGCTGACCGCGATCATATCTCACCGTGAGGTTGAGTGAAAATGTCGCTTGCGGGAGAGAACTGACTTTGAGAAACGAAAGATTGTTGGGTATTATATTAGTGGGTTGTCCATAAGAGAAACCGAGAGGGTTTTAAACATACCCAAGTCAGCTGTTTTGGATGTACTGAAGAAGTGGAAGACACATGGCGTGCCCGAGGCAGCGAAATATAATACCAGCCGTTATTCGCCCAGTGGCCCATGGAGAGGGATTTTCAGTTCCTGATCACCAAGTAAACATTCAGGCGAGTAGTGAATGCGATGATGATGAACTTATAGAATCAGTTAATATACAAGCTCATCCATCCACCAGTGGTGCGGATCCTATATATGTGCCACCATCTTCCTCCAGTGAACCACATAGAATCACACAATGTGGACTTAGTGGTCTCTTTAGGGATTTGGAGCTGCCAAAGTATAAAGCTGAGCTGTTAGCATCACGATTGCAACAGTAGAACCTTCTTGACGATACAGCAGGAGTGTCTGTTTTTCGTGATCGTCAGAAACAACTGGAAGGCTATTTTAGCAGTGAAGATGAAAAAACATTCTGCAAAAATGTTGAAGGTGTCATGCAGGAACTAAACATTCTGTACAAACCAGACGAGTGGGGACTCTTTATGGATGCATCCAAAACAAGCCTTAAGGCTGTACTACTATATAATAATAACAAAAGGCCTCCTATCCCTGTTGCATATGCAGCCTTATCTATAGAAAGTTGTACCATGTTAAAACGTGTTCTAAGCATCATCAGCTACAATAAACATGAATGGCTGATATGTATGCAGATTTCAAAGTTATTACGATTTTTTTTAACTTGCAAGGAGGGTACATAAAGTACTGTTGTTATATCTGCTAGTGGGATAGATCTACATTACAAACAGAATGAATGGCCTCGACGAACAGCTTTGTTGCCTGACACAAAAAATGTTGTATACGAACCTCTGGTGAAAGCTAGCAAAATTGTTCTGCCACCATTGCACATAAAACTGGGGCTCAAAAAAGCATTTGTAAAGCCTGTGAACAAGAATGAATCTGCATTTCAATACTTGTGCCAAAAGTTCCCACGACTAAGTACTAAGAAGATCAAACAGGAAATATTCATTGGACCACAGATATGCCAGCTCTTGGGAGACCGACAGTTTGAGTGTATTCTTAATTCTGATGAGCAACATGCTTGGCAATGTTTCCGGGATGTTGTAGCATTGTTCTTGGGAAACAAGAGGGCTGACAATTACATAGACCTTGTGGAAGAACTATTACGTGCTTATGAAAAACTCGGCTGCAACATGCCACTCAAGATGCACTTATTGTATTCACATATCGATGTCTTCCCTGAGAACTGTGGTGCTTTCAGTGATGAACACAGGGAGCGATTCCACCAGGACATTTCTGCAATAGAACAACGATACAAAGGAAAGTGGAATGCTGCAATGTTAGCAGATTTTTGCTGGATGTTCCAGAGAGATGCACCTGACGTTCCCCACAAGCGGCAGACAAAACGGCAATGCGTATAAAGTTGGTGAATTCGTTAAATTTTATTCCTAGTATTTGGATATCCCGTTGAAATATATGTAATACAGTAGATCCCACTTAAGAAGTTCCCGCTTAAGAAGTTTTATTTTTAGAGTACCGATTTTTTTCCCATAGGGCTAATGTTAATTTTTCCCACTTATGAAGTAACGATGTTTCAGGTTTTCTCGCTTAAGAAGTTGTAAGTGTCACAAGTTTCTAAGTAAAAACATACGATTTTGGAACTCGTCCAGCAGATAAGTTGGGAGGAAACGTTTCTTTGTTCTCCCCGTACATGTAACAAGCGAAGTCCCTGCCGGCTTCCCACGGTCACCGCAGGGGGTCATGTTTATTCCCCCACTTCTTCTGCGTCTGCCCTTTGTGTATCACAATCGCCTTATTTTTGGGGCTGGGAAAAGGCTGGGAAAGGAAACACCAGCTGAAAGTTAGTCATTCTGTCAGAGTTAGGATCAGATGTTGCACCTCGCATACGTGGAGTTAAACGTTTAGTTTTAATGTTGAAATGTGTAGCTAGAAATATGGCGTCTAAGGGCATCAAAAGAAAAGCTTTATCTGGGGCTGAGAAATGAAACATTTTTACGAAAGTTGACGAAAACCCGCATTTAACTAGGGTGCAGATAGCAAAAGAACTAAATTTACCAGTTACAACCCTCAACGGTACAGTGGCAAAATGGGACACTGTGCTTGCAAATGCTTCCCATTCATTAAAAATCAAAAAGATTAAGAAGGGTAAATACGAGGATGTCGAAGAAAAACTTCCTGTGTGGTTTAAACAAGCAAGAAACGCTAGCATTCCGATCAACAGGACAGTTCTTTGTGAGAAAGCAGAAGAGATTTCCAAGAAATTAAATGTTGAATTTAATCGTTCCAATGAATGGATCGACCGTTTTAGGAAAAGAGCAGGACTGACTTATAAAACTGTTTGTGGAGAATCAAAAAGTGTTAACGTCGAAGAAGTGGGTGATTGGAAATCTAATGTTTTACCAGAACTGTTATCAGTATACAAAGCAAAAGATGTTTTCAACGCTAAAGAGTGTGCTTTGTTTTACAACCTTATTTCTGACAAGACCTACTCTTTCACAGGAGATAGCAGCCACGGAGTCAAAGAAAATAAAGAAAGATTGACAGTTCTGGTAGGAGCTAATATGGATGGAACAGAAAAGTTGCCTTTATTGGTCATTGGAAAATCGAAGAATCCGAGGTGCTTCAAAAATGTAAAAACTTTTCCATGCAATTACAGAAATAGCAAAAATATGACAGTTCAGATTTCTGAAGACTTTTTAATGGAGTTTCAGAAGAAATTGGCCAAAGAAAATAGAAAAGTTTTGTTATTTTTGGATAATTGCACAGCCCATCCAAAGAACATGGATCATCTGGAAAATGTAAAAGTTGTTTAGCTGCCACCTAACTCGACTTCAATGTTACAACCAATGGACCAAGGAATAATTGAAACCATGAAACAATTCCACAGGAATTGTTTAGTTTATTGGTTACTGGAGAAGCTTGAATCAGACTCAAGTTACACCAGATGTACACTGAAATTGAATTTCTTAGATGCTATGCATTTTATTGTTTCTTCGTGGGAAAAGGTATCTTCAACAATCACAATTTGCTCCAAGAAAGCTGGTTTCAACGCTGATGAGCTTAGTTTTTTTTATGAAAAAAATAGTCATGAAAACAGAAGCTTGGGAAAGTTTGCAAAATAAACTAAACTTCAAATCTTCCTTTGAAGAGTTTGTAAACATTGACAAAGATGTTCCCACTTTTGAAATGCAAAATATCGACGATATTTGCGACATCGAAACGCAAGAGGACGATGAACCAGAAATGCAAGAACATGAGTGCAGGTCAATTCCAACTTCAGCTGAAGCTGGTAATGCATTAGAAACTTTTCGCCGCTTTATAGAAAGCTGCAAACGTGTTCCAGCGGACATAATGCAAAATTTGAGGGAAATGGACACTTAATTTGTGAATCTAGTGGAAAAAAGGAAGAAACAAATGCTTTTAGATCAGTATTTTTGTAATCTTGTAGCATAATAAATGTAGCTTTCAATCCTCATATTCAAGTTTAAATGGGTAAGTTGGGAAATTTTTTGTCACTTTAAAATTAACTAAAACGTAATTTCTGGATTTAATCTATGCAACATTTTTAATCGCTAAAGTCTTATAAAGCCCAATCAGACACTTCCCGTTTGAAGTTTTCCCGCTTAAGAAGTTTTCATCGCTTCGTCCCAACGAAAACATCTTAAGCGGGATATACTGTATATACAAAATATAAATGGTCAAATTAATCCGGAACCGTAGCTAAGAGAGGATTTTTACTGTTATTTTCGTGTTCAACACCCTAAAATCTACAAAGAAAAACCACTTCCATTCTTGTAAAAATTTCATTGTTGAACAGTGTAATTACTTTTCCAAATAATCTCCATGAACATCTATACAATTTTGCACAGTGGCGGCTCGTGAGTACATCTGCAGGGGTTCACAATTAATAATTTGCAGTTTTTGAGATACACTGTGTCACACACTTGTGTGTTGCTTGCAATATTCATATAATTTAGGTGCTGCTATACCTCTCAGTAAGGGAAGAAAACAGATTATGGCTCTGAGAAAAGAAGATGGTTCTATAACAAGAAATAGAGGCGAAATTTTGACAAGAGTGAAAGATTTCTACTCCAAATTATATGAAAGGGATGATACATGTACTTCAGACATCATGAAAGGTACCAGAGTTCTTCCAGTCCTCCCAGCAGAAGTTGCTCATGCAATCAAGAACATGAAGCGAGGGAAAGCTCCAGGAGAAGATGGAATTACTATAGACATCATACAAGAAGCAAGTGGAGAAATTGAAACAGTACTCGCCCAAATTTTCACTCGATGCCTTAATGAAGGGAAGATTCCTGAGGATTGGAACAATGCTACAATGATCCTGCTACATAAAAAAGGTGACATTGAGGATCTCAGGAACTACAGACCTATCAGCCTCCTATCAGTGGTTTATAATATCTTCACTAAAGTTCTTTCACACCGCTTGAAGGTAACACTGGACATGGCTCAACCGAGAGAACAAGCTGGATTCAGGAGTGGCTACAGCACAATAGATCATATCCATGTACTGAGAGAACTAATTGAAAGAGCGAGGGAATATGAACTTCCATTGTGCATGGCTTTTATCGATTATGAAAAAGCCTTTGATTCGGTGAAACCATCAGCAGTTACCACGGCTCTGAAATCCTGCGGTATTGAAGATGCATACATTAATATTATTAATAACATCTATGAAAATGCAAGTGCAAAGATTCGGTTGTTTGAAAATACAACACACATAAAAATTGGAAAGGGAGTGAGACAAGGTGACACCATATCTCCGAAGCTCTTTAATGCCACATTGGAAAATGTCTTTCAATCACTGAACTGGGAAAACAAAGGGATAAAGATTAATGGAGATTATCTAACCCACCTTCGTTTTGCTGATGACGTAGTCATTTTTGCAACTACCCCATCAGAGCTGCAGAGTATGATCGAGGAACTTGCTGACAAGAGTAAAGAAGTGGGATTAAAAGTGAACTTTCAGAAGACAAAAGTGATGTTCAATGCTTTTACAAGAAATGAAGATTTATCGATTGATGGAGAAAAACTGGAGATAACAGATACGTATGTTTATCTTGGACAGCAGATATCAAGTGAGGGTCACATTGATGAAGAAATTAATCGGCGTACAAAACTTGCCTGGAGAGCTTTTGGAAGAAACAGCATAATTTTCAAGAGCAATATGCCATTATGTCTTAAAAGAAAAGTGTTTGATCAATGCATCCTTCCAGTGCTTACGTATGGTGCAGAGACGTGGACCTTAACTAAAAGAGACATACAAAGGCTGCAGACAACTCAAAGAAGCATGGAGAGGTGCATGCTTGGTATAACCAGGAGAGATAAGAAGAGGAACTCGTGGATCCGAAAAATGACAAGAGTGGAAGACATCATGATCAGAGTTAAATCCCTGAAATGGCAATGGGCTGGACATACTGCCAGAAGGACAGACCATAGATGGACAGCCGAAATTTTAGATTGGATTCCAAGGGACAGGAAAAGACCCAGAAAAAGACCACATGGGAGATGGGTGGATGAAATTCGTAAATATGCGGGAGTGACATGGAGGAGACTGGCACAAGACAGACCGTTGTGGAGGAAACTTGGGGAGACCTTCGTCCAGCAGTGGATTGATAATGGTTGACAATAATGATGATGATGATACCTTGATGTAATGTATTAATTTTGAAACGAAATGTTATTATAGATATTACTGTACTTTAACTGTCTCACAACTTATTAATAAAGGATTACTTTATTGATCATACTTGTTATATTATGCTAATTGTTCTTTTCTAGTGAAACAATTATTTTCATTTAATTTTAAAGTAGTAAAATAAATGCAAAACAGAAGGCTTGTTTCAAGTGTTAAATATTTAGATAGATAGCCATAAGGCCTCATGCTCTCAATTATTAGATTAGATTATTAAACACACAGAAAAAGGAAAATAATCAAAGCTGCTGTATATGATGGTAAGGTCTAGTATTTACTTACACAAATTTACTTGGATGGTAGCTTACACAAATATTTTCTTTAAGTACAGTTTTTGTAAACAAAGTCCATCCTTCTATCTTTTCTTGACACAAAAACATCAATAACTCTTTCATTGAAATTATGGATGTTAGAAATCATTTCCTTCTCGATTGCAAGCATGGCTAAAGCTATAAGCCTCTCTTGACACATCGTAGACCGCAAAAAAGTCTTTATCCGTTTTAGGGTTGAAAAACACCTTTTAGCTTCCATAGTCGTCATTGGTATTGTTGCAATAATTAATAACAGTTTATAACTTTCAGAAAATGATGACAATAAGTTGTTTTCAATAAAAAACTGTAAAAGACTAACAGCACCACGCATGTTTCTGAAATCAGTTCTTTTGTAAATGATTTCAAACTCTGTCTTGAGGCGATTTTTTTCAAAAAATGAATACACATTCAGTGGCATAGGAATGCTTTTGATTTAGGGGGCTACAAGCTCATGAACCTTACATCTCCAGGATTAAGTTATTATTATTTGGGGGGGGGGGTAGTATATTAGTTTTTATAAAATACGTATACTGATCAGGAATTCATCCGAATTAACATTGTTACCATCATATTATTATTAATTATTACCATTATTATTTTTTATTGCAGACAAAAAGTTCACATTATTAATTTCTTATCAGAAAATGAATGGAGAAGTTTTTGTTTTTGTATTTTCTCTTTTTAATTTTTGTACCTTTTTTTTCCATTAAAATATTGAGCAGGTACAAGTCAACATTAGGATGAATTTCTGTCAGCAGGGTTTGGAAAAGAGGGATTTCTCATGAAATATTATATAACTCTTTACAAGAACGAATTAAATTTCTTATCATTTTTGTTTACGTTAATAAAGTAAAACCGCAGTAAGATAAAAACTGCTCTACCCGCGAAGATAGTACCATTGAAGCATTATGAAGTCTATATTAAAAACTTTTTTGAAAGATACATAGGCTGACAATTGATGTAAAAAGCACATTGGTCTGGTACAAAGCTAAATGATGGTGGAGATATCGAGGAATTGGAGTTCTATGAGTGGTATGTGAAATCCGTAATGCACTTGTATTGCCACAGATCTTAAGACAGAAAACATTTTTAGTGCCGGGGCTGCGGGCGCTGAAATGTCCACTTGTGCAATAATTTTTTTTTTTTTAAAAGTGCAGAAAGGACGACCTTATCAAGATGCGTGGAATTTTAAGAGAAAAGAAACACTGATCACAAGTATGTTATCAAGCCCTAGCCCTACCATATGCTGTTTGAAGTTATTAACAAAAACCTCGCACTCGTCGTTTCCCTGCAGAACTAATTTGCTGAAGTTTCCCAGAGGGTTGGCCAGTTTTTGGTGGATGAAAAGCCTCCCACTACAAGCTTCGGATATAAAAAACAAAAAAAAACCAGATGACCCGTGATATTTCTTTGACAAAAAAGAGAATAAAAAAAAAAAAAGTAGTATATAAATTCTACAGTTCACTCTTCATGAATGCTTGGTTTGTGTTTGCTCATATCTGGGGGAGGGTACAGTAGATATTAATGCACCCCCTGTTCCCACGCCATCTACTGTATCTTCAAGCAATTTCTCGGGGAATTTTTGTTCAAACCCTTCAAACTTTTGTGATTCAAAAAGAGATACAGCTGAGCAAGATGTTGTGAATGAAAATCTTGTTTTTATTTGCTTTATAATAATGGCACAGGTTTCCTTGGCAGCCACTGTTCTACTTAAGTAAAAATCTTCTTCACGCCTCGATCGTTTAGGTGCATTTTCTGGGTACTGATTAACCAGCTCTGTCACTTTGACTAGCGTCTCGCGACAGCGATATCCACATGTATTGAGTTATCTCATTGGCAGTAATAAAACCGGAACCCACTAATTGGCGACTGGCACACATGTCCAGAAAATGCACCACGGCAATGTTATACGGATTCCACGCAAGGCTGTGATTGGCTGTTCAGAGAGGGAGACGATTTGATCGGAAACAACCCGAAGCCCGAGGAACCCGAGGTAATGTACTCTCGTTCTCGAAAGTAGGGATGTATCATGTAATTCTGAAGTGGTGCATTTTCTGTAACTTCGTTGTTGACATCGACGAAGATGGTGCATTTTCTGGACGAACGTTGGATGCATAATGTTATAGGTAAGTCATATTTTGTGTGTAGAGGTAAAACACAGATGTAATTGTACACGTTAGCTGTGGTACATTTTATGTAATGCCTGCGTTGTTGACATTGATTAACGTGGTGAACTTTCTGGATGGTAGTTAAGTGCATGTTGATGAATAACAGGTAAAGTTATATTTTATGTGTAGCACCATTTCAAACTTTTTTTTTTAGGATCAGGTGCACTTCACAAGTTTGGCGTTTATCTGTAATTCAGCATGGCATAATGTACAGTGTGAGCACCTGCATAATGTACTTTTCTTTTAGTCTGTCTATTCTTTTTTTCACAGATTAATGCCACATGTGGATATTTTGTACAACCAATTACAGCTAACTTACAATGATGCTGTGAGAACTAAAGCCAATGTTGACCACTTCGTCAAAGCCATTGATAAGGAAAGAGGTAACATGGACAAAGTGACAGACTAGCGTCTCGCGACAGCGATATCCACATGTATTGAGTTATCTCATTGGCAGCAATAAAACCGGGACCGACCAATTGGCGACCGGCACACATGTCCAGAAAATGCACCACGGCAATGTTATACGGATTCAACTATATCAAGGTAAGAGTGTCTTAAATGAAGCAGCAAAAGAAAATATTTTGTTAGTGAAATATTAACCATTGAAGAGTCACTATTTCCCTTGGGTTGCCCCGGTGGCATAGTGGTCTAAGCGCTGGCTTCTGATCATTCGTCAGAGATGTGTCCGGGTTCAAATCCTATTTAGGCATGAATGTTGTGTCTGTCTTACAGCAGTGGATGTCTCCTTTCACTGGAACCATTGGCCCTAAATTAGGGACAGGAAACAACCTATACCCCACTGAGTTGCTCATGATGGACGTTAAACTCCCAATCAAATCAAATATTTTCCTTGGATTCTCTTTTGCACATATACTTAGTGGTACCTTAGGGTGTATCTACAATTTCTTCTTGCCACCTCATTTACTTCTCTTGTAATTTAGTAACATTTCTTAGTTGTATACTGTAGTAGTAGTAGTGTACAAATTATGTAAAGTTTCTTTTTTAAATGACATGCCCTGAGGAAATTTGGGATTTTGTTTTGTTTATTCTCTATAATTTCTGGAGAACTACTATCATAAGATAACCAGGTTTATTATTACACTGCAAAAAAAAAAAAAAAAAAAAAAAAAAAAACTGTCGGAAATGACAAAAACTACCTTGGAAGAAAATGTTTGACTACTAGCAGTTAAAATATACTTTTAGCAAAAAAAAAAAAAAAAAAAAAGAAGTACACAGAAGGAATCATCCAATCAAGATGAAAATTGGTGTGTAAAATGTGCATGTATAAGAAAAGAAATTATTCCAATTCCAGAGCGGTTGGGCAATATATTTGGATAAAACAGCTACACCAGGGAAGCAAGTCAGTACATTGCAGCGCCACCTATGGCTTGGATATATGCGAGACATAGATGCATACAGTTTACGGATTCTGCCAATTGGTATCCAAACATTTGATTGGTGAAATGTGTGATCGGGCTGGCCAAGAAGGGTGTCAACATTATGAAATCAGAGCTTGGAGAGCTGTGCTGTGT
Source organism: Macrothele yani (assembly GCA_039090855.1). Taxonomy (NCBI): domain Eukaryota; kingdom Metazoa; phylum Arthropoda; class Arachnida; order Araneae; family Macrothelidae; genus Macrothele; species Macrothele yani. Next base: position 79,168,210 of record CM077031.1, on the reverse strand, counting down.
GTGGCCAGGGTTTACCCTATATAGTGTGGGAAAATATTCTTATAATATGTGGCCAATGCATCATGATAATGAACACAGCAATCAGACATTGCTGAATTGACTGTAATTACTAAATATGCAATGTCATCGCTCTGTCCACGTTATTTTATAAACAATAAATAGCAACTGAAAAATAGTTCTACCGACACCGCTGGGATCGAACCCCAGATCTCTCGATAACTAGCCGAGTGCGTTTGCTTTACGCTACGGTGGCAATTATTCACACCGCTATTCATGGTTTATCAGTCAGTATCTGACTACACAAATCCATATTGATGAGCTCAGCAACTGATGTGTCGCCATCTAGTGGCATTCAACAAAGCAAACTGTTTTAATTACAGCTGATAAATCCGAAGGGCGATAGAAATGGTGAATATATTTTAAATACGTGGAGATAATGTAAATGTACGATGATATCGCTCTGTCCACGTTATTTTTATAAACAATGAATAGCAACTTAAAAATAGTATATCAGACACCGCTGGGATCGAACACCAGATCTCCCGATAACTAGCCGAGTGTGTTTGCTTTACGCTACGGTGCCAAAAATTCACAGCGCTATTCGTGGTTTATCCATAAAGGAAGGATATGTAGAGAAGACACTGGCTGTATTAAGCTGAAACTCATGAAGTCGAGTGCAGCGCACCAGTGACCTAAAACAAAACTACAGTTGATTGACAGCTGGTTTCCCCAAAACACCCACGAACCAAGGGATTTTTGTCCGTTAATGTCATGTTTTTTACTTTGACTGTTGACTTTGTCTTGCTATCCGGCAGTGTTGAAGATTCTTTTTGGTTTTCATTTCTTCTAGCGTTCTAATAAGTGGTGTTATTTTGCTTATTACTTACTGATCGTATACTTTTCCTTACAGAATTCGTAACTTTTGGGTTTTTATGTGTCTGTTGTTCATTTGATTGTTTCTTCCATACCCACTCTGCTTCACTTTCAATTCTAATTTGTATTCAATTGTCATCTGCTTCGACATCTACGTTATTGGCTTCGTTAGCTTTTTGGCTTATCGTTTTTTTTACTCGGCATTTGTGTAGCCTGTATATCCATAATTGGCCAACATTTGTGAAAATTGTTTTCCATCTTCGTAATTTTTTTGTTATATCTGAAGTAAAGGCATGTCTTCCAAGATGGTGCGGTGGCGCTGCTGTTGCCTGCTCTGGGTTGCCGTAGCAACTATTGCCGACAGCACAGGGTTACGTCACATTTTGCTCCTGTTTTAGGTCCGTGGGGGCGCCACTTTCTATAGGAGGAGTTTCCATGGCCTCCTATGTCTGTTTCTATTCTATAGATCCTTCCTTTATGGGTTTATCAGTCAGCATCTGACTACACAAATCCATATTGATGGCTCAGCAACTGATGTGTCGCCATCTAGTGGCATTCAACAAAGCAAGCTGTTTTAATTACAGCTGATAAATCCGAAGCGCGATAGAAATGGTGAATATATATCCGTTGTTTATAAAATAACGTGGACTGAGTGATGACGTATATTTACATTATCTCCACGTATTTGAAATATATTCACCATTTCTATCGCACTTTGGATATATGAGATGTAATTAAAACAGCTTGCTTTGTTGAATGCCACTAGATAGCGACACATCAGTTGCTGAGCCCATCAATATGGATTTGTGTAGTCAGATGCTGACTGATAAACAACGAATAGCACTGTGAATTGTTGGCACCGTAGCGTAAAGCAAACGCACCCGGCTAGTTATCGAGAGATCTGGTGTTCGATCCCAGCGGTGTCTGATATACTATTTTTAAGTTGCTATTCCTTGTTTACAAAAATAACGTGGACAGAGCGATGACATCGTACATTTACATTATCTGCACGTATTTAAAATATATTCACCATTTCTATCGCCCTTCGGATTTATTTAAAACAGTTTGCTTTGTTGAATGCCACTAGATGGTGACACATCAGTTGCTGAGCCCATCAATATGGATTTGTGTAGTCAGATACTGACTGATAAACCATGAATAGCGCTGTGAATAATTGCCACTGTAGCGTAAAGCAAACGCACTCGGCTAGTTATCGAGAGATCTGGGGTTCGATCCCAGCCGTGTCGGTAGAACTATTTTTCAGTTGCTATTTGTTGTTTATAATATAACGTGGACAGAGCGATGACATTGCATATTTAGTAATTACAGTCAATTCAGCAATGTCTGATTGCTGTGTTAATTATCATGATGTATTGGCCACATATTTTAATAATATTTTCCCACACTATATAGGGTAAACCCTGGCCACACACAGCACAGCTCTCCAAGCCCTGATTTCATAATGTTGACACCCTTCTGTGGCCAGCCCGATCACACGTTTCACCAATCAAATGTTTGGATACCAATTGGCGTGCTATACCTCAGGACAGCATCCGTAAACTGTGTGCATCTACGTCTCGCATATATCCAAGCCATAGGTGGCGCTGCAATGTACTGACTTGCTTCCCTAGTGTAGCTGTTTTATCCAAATATATTGCCCAACTGCTGTGGAATTGGAATAATATCTTTTCCTATACATGTACATTTTACCCACCAATTTTCATCTTGATTGGATGATTCCTTCTGTGTACTTCATTTTTTTTTTTTGGCTAAAAGTATATTTTAACTGCTAGTAGTGAAACATTTTCTTCCAAGGTAGTTTTTGTCATTTCCGACAGTTTTTTTTTTTTTTTTGCAGTGTAATAATAAACCTGGTTATCTTATGATAGTAGTTCTCTAGAAATTATAGAGAATAAACAAAACAAAATCCCAAATTTCCTCAGGGCATGTCATTTAAAAAAGAAACTTTACATAATTTGTACACTACTACTACTACAGTATACAACTAAGAAATGTTACTAAATTACAAGAGAAGTAAATGAGGTGGCAAGAAGAAATTGTAGATACACCCTAAGGTACCACTAAGTATATGTGCAAAAGAGAATCCAAGGAAAATATTTGATTTGATTGGGAGTTTAACGTCCATCATGAGCAACTCAGTGGGGTATAGGTTGTTTCCTGTCACTAATTTAGGGCCAATGGTTCCAGTGAAAGGAGACATCCACTGCTGTAAGACAGACACAACATTCATGCCTAAATAAGATTTGAACCCGGACACATCTTTGACGAATGATCAGAAGCCAGCGCTTAGACCACTATGCCACCGGGGCAACCCAAGGGAAATAGTGACTCTTCAATGGTTAATATTTCACTAACAAAATATTTTCTTTTGCTGCTTCATTTAAGACACTCTTACCTTGATATAGTTCTATTTCTTGGTATCTTAGTGATGTTAAAGCTTCATAATAGACAGACTAAAAGAAAAGTACATTATGCAGGTGCTCACACTGTACATTATGCCATGCTGAATTACAGATAAACGCCAAACTTGAAGTGCACCTGATCCTAAAAAAAAAGTTTGAAATGGTGCTACACATAAAATATAACTTTACCTGTTATTCATCAACATGCACTTAACTACCATCCAGAAAGTTCACCACGTTCATCAATGTCAACAACGCAGGCATTACATAAAATGTACCACAGCTAACGTGTACAATTACATCCGTGTTTTACCTCTACACACAAAATATGACTTACCTATAACATTATGCATCCAACGCCCGTCCAGAAAATGCACCATCTTCGTCGATGTCAACAACGAAGTTACAGAAAATGCACCACTTCAGATTTACATGATACATTCCTACTTTCGAGAACGAGAGTACATTACCTCGGGTTCCTCGGGCTTCAGGTTGTTTCCGATCAAATCGTCTCCCTCTCTGAACAGCCAATCACAGCCTTGCGTGGAATCCGTATAACATTGCCGTGGTGCATTTTCTGGACATGTGTGCCAGTCGCCAATTGGTCGGTCCCGGTTTTATTGCTGCCAATGAGATAACTCAATACATGTGGATATCGCTGTCGCGAGACGCTAGTCTGTCACTTTGTCCATGTTACCTCTTTCCTTATCAATGGCTTTGACGAAGTGGTCAACATTGGCTTTAGTTCTCACAGCATCATTGTAAGTTAGCTGTAATTGGTTGTACAAAATATCCACATGTGGCATTAATCTGTGAAAAAAAGATAAGCCAAAATATGAACTTATTATCTCTAAGGAGACGAGCTAGAGCACCAGCTTTAATTATGGTGGTTGGTTGCTTAGAGGTTGATTGGATTTCCTCCATACATTCAATTAATTTCTCTCTGTATTAACAGTTCTGCTCTTAAAATTCCACCTTGTAGCTGACGCCCGAGGTATTCGTTTGCCAACGTTCTTGTCCAAAACAGACACTCTCTGAGGGGAATTCGAAAAAAAAAAAAAAAATTTTTATATCACTTAAGTCCGAAATTTTTTTTTTGACATCTTGGTTTTGGCTTGTTGCTTGAGCTACAATCAAGTTCAACTGATGAGCGTAACAGTGAACGAAAAAAGCATGTTTATAGGTTTGTTGCACTATGGTCTGCACGCCAGCATGATGCCCACTCATTACATTAGCACCGTCATAGCTTTGAGATACGAGTTTTTCTGGATTTTGCACAACATATACCTATAGCGTCGTACCCTGAAGGGCACGACGCTATAGGTTCTGCGTCGTGCCCTTCAGGGTTATCAAATTTCCAAAATCTTTCAACAGGTTGGCCATTAGCTAAAACATAGCGGAAAACTGTAACTAACTGAAATACAGACGAGATGTCTGATGTTTCGTCCGCAATCAAAGAAACATACTGTGCAGTTTTTATTTCTTCTATTATGTTTTTTTGACATACCAAAAGCATACAATCTAACAATTCATTTTGAATTTCTTTCGAGGTACCTTTAAAGACAGTAGCGGTACTGAAGTGTTCTTTCAAAGATGAGTCAAGTTCTGCAGAAAAGTTTACAAGCCCTTTAAATATGCCAGGATTTTAGGAATCGTCATCCTCACGATGACCTCGAAGGGCCAACTCAAATGCACCGCAAAATTTAATACAGTCTATAAGCTTAGAAAGGACATACCTATTTTTAGTCACTTGTTCATTGTGCTTTTTGATATTTTGTCGATAAGCACTGTCAAGCTGCTGACGAATGTCAACCTTTCCCAGCAAATTGAAATCCAATGTAGCACTTATGTGTCCATGAGAACTTGCGTGTTTTTAAATTTTTTGTGTAAAATGAGCTAAGTCCCAAACGCCGTTTTTCACCCAAGTAGGATCGTCCTTTTCACGGGAAAATAACAAACAAGGAAAACAAAATATTTTGTTTGTTTGTTCACAACCACAAAGCCAAGGAATTTTTTCGTATAGCTCTTCTTTAAATTCTCTTTTAAAAGTTCTAGATTTTGATGTCGATGTTTGACTTATATTAAGTCGGGGTGTTGGCCTGCCACTCTCTTTTATTGCTATTTTAACTTCTATGGGTAAATTGCCAAACGCTACTTCTTTTAAATTACTAACTGAGTACTTACAGGTACTTTCCATTATTGTACAGTAAATAAAAACAACAGTTCACCAGCTACACTAGAATAGATAAACTGTAATAAGTGTAATTTCAAAACTTTATCACCAAAAAAATAATCGAAACTGGAAACTCCAAAACACAAATGTAACACTCGCGCTAAGGTTAGGAGCATCCCCCATCAAATACAGCCGTGCAACTACCTGAGCTGAGCTGTGTTACAGGCAGCTCATCGGTATTCTCCGTTAAGCCGCTTGTATACATGTTTTCCCCCCTACCGCGAGCAAAAGGGCTCGCCCGTATATCGCATATCCCGTGTGTCCAGTATCGAGAGCGGCACATTCAGTCTGCTCCTAGCCAGTCCGCTCTTTTAAACTTACTGAAGATAAGCCATTTAGTACTTCGTCAATAAAGATGTATTATTTATATCGTATAATTATTTTTCTATTTTTTTATACGGGGTTCACGTGCTCTTGTGCTCTTATGGACGAGCCGCTACTGCTTTTGCATCCTATAAAACAATTTTTTAAAATGCCTCTTCCCAGCTTTGTTTCATCTGACCGTCAATTGCCTCAAAATCACGTATTCGGACCTCTTTATCGGACGAAAATCGACTTCTATACGCAGTGTTTTCTTGGCTTTTGGAAACAAGAAGTCACGAGGTGCCAAGTCAGGAGAATAAGTTGGACGAGGCAAAACTCGCACCCTTCTGTTGCCAAGAAATCAACTGTCTTGGCTGCAGTGTGAGCCGATGCATTTTCGCGGTGCAAAAGAAGGTACTGATTTTTCGATCTTGGGCACTTTTTCTTCCATTCTGCAATAACCTTTGGCAGACATTGAGTGGTGTACCAATTAGTAGTAACAGTTTTCTGATTTTCAAGAACAATAGTTGTCACATGTCCTGTTTTGCAGAAGAAGGACGCTATCATTTTATTCACTGCACTGAGGATTTGCCGGACTTTGTTTGGAGGTGCGTCACACTTAATTGTTCCTTTGTTTCCTGGTCATAGTGATAATACCATGATTAATCACCAGTTACGATGCTGTAGGTGTCTTTACTACATCATTCCCTGAATTTGAACAGCGCATGATTTGCCTCCATTCAACCCGGCTTGTCTTCTGCCGGTCCGTAAGTGAATGAGGAATCCAACAAGCAAATCGCTAATTAATACAGACAGTTGACGCGGATTAGGAGCATCAAACAGAAGTCATCGCTCTTTCCACGTTTCTAAGTGAGTCAGTTATGCGCTGGACATGCTACCAATGCACCACACGGCCTCGAATTCCTCCAGACTCACATACGACTAACTGCCAACTTGCCAAGCCACTTGGAAGGTTGCTATTTGGAGCCCTGCACAATGCTGGGGATTCACCAAAGATGGTAAGCAGCAACTAAACAAATAATTAGGAAGCGAATGAATAATTAATAAAGACAGTTGATGCGGATTAGGAGCATCAAACAGAAGTTATCGCTCTTTCGACGTTTATAAGTGAGTCCCGGAAAAATTCTCATCGGCCGCCACCGGGAAATTTTTTGTGACTCACTTGTAAATGTGGAAAGAGCGATGACTTCTGTTTGATGGGCAAATCGCTTCCTGACATGCAAATGATCATGAATGATTGTTTGTACAGCAGTTGATCCAATGCACATGGCCGTCTCTATTTCATGATGTGTCACACGAAGATCTGCTTTGATAAGTTTTCTTAGAGCACCGAATTTTTCAGTCGTTAAGGCGACATGGGACTGACTACAGTGAAGGTCATCTTCCAAAAAGTGTTTTCCCCCTCTTCAATTCACAAAACCAATTTCTTACTATACCAAGAGAAGGGGCGGACTCTGGAAAGCCATTTGATAGCGATTCAAATTTCTGTTGTGCATCTAAACTTTTTTTAAAAACATAGGAAATTATTGCACGAAAATCACATATCGACAACTCTATTTTAGCAAGCCAAATGAGGTCAACTGTGCACCATTCTCTTGCCATGTGAGCGAAATCTGGTTTGAGCAGGTGGTCACGGCGCTATTGGGCCATCTATGGGCCGTTCCGAACAAGGCCGCGGATGGCCTAGTGGTCAACATTCGTGACTGCCACGTTGGAAACTCAGGTTCGATCAAGGGCAGGTACGAGTGCACGAAACACTGCATATGCGTCAGATAGGCACGTTAAGCCGTTGAACCCTGGGTACTGGCCCCCGGTAAAAAATAAGGGGTCTTCCTTCCACTTTCTACCTCGCTTCCCTGTCACTTTCCTATCGGGCATTCCAGCCTAAATCTCGTAGCTTCTTATTTCTAAGGGTTGTTTAAGACCTGGGGTCGGACACTTCCTTCCTAAAATCCTCGAAATATGATCTGACATGCACGTGCTTTCAAACTGCAGCTGGTTCATTGTCGGCAGACAAAGTGTTCAACAGCTGCTAAAAACTTTCGGCACATCCTCCGTAATTGAACACATTTGCAAACTTCTTAAACGATTAGGAATTTAAAATTCTCTCATTCAAGTTTATGATCTGCTGGCCTTTCTCAAAATGTTTATCATTAATCTCTTTCTCTCTTCGTTTTCCTCTTAACTTTCAGCTATTGTGGAAGCACGTGAAACGAAATAACATCATGAGCAACAATATCGAGAGAAGAATTAACTACAACCACCCCAGTCACACCCCTAAAAAAAAAATCCTATGCACCACATCAAAGACACTCCCAAACTAAAGATACACAGCTCCTAGTAAGCCAAGACGAGAATGAAAGCTAAGCAATAGACAAATGCACAAAACTATTAAAAAATCAAGAAAAAAATTTCATGAATTTGACAATTTTATCATGGGCTATTTTAGAATTTAAAACCATCATTTTGTCTCTAAATTTTAAACTTGTAATGTTGTCCCAAGCACCACCTTCTCCTTGTTTGTTAAGCATTCTGGTTAGTTATGCCTTGGATTTGTGTTTTCGAATTTCTATGGTTTTTTCCTGCGTCTTCTGGTACTAAATTTGTTAATGTGATTGTTACTATCTCAGATTCGGGTAAGAAATCCCTGGGGTTGATTTGTGGTTTCTCTGTTACTTGAGTATAATATTTCCCGAAAGGTATGTCATAAAAGGATGATGTGCTAGGTGATTTTCTTTATTAATGAAGCTGTATAATGTTTTTAAATGACTTATCTGTTACTAGAGTCGGTTTTTTTTGTAATTTCTGTTTGAGTTCTTCTGTTTTCCCTCTGTATGAATTCGAAAGCTTTTCTCTATATTTATAGTAATCATTTTATGTGGTATTTTTGAGTTGAAGGCATATGTAAAGTTTGGTAAAACAATACTAAATTTACTGTTTGTACTTTACCACATAAAGACAATTCTTGATTTTTGAATAGTTTTGTTTATTTATCTGTGGCTTGAGACCATCCTCCCACTAGTCTTGTGAATTTCGCTCTTGTGGTTCAAAGATTTTGTTCTCAGTATTTTCATGGAATCATTAATCTTTCTGATCCGGCTGCTTTGGCTGTTCTATTTACCGTACGTGACAGTTCTGCTCTTCCCGTATTTGAGCATAGCCCCTGCCATTTGATTTTAGGTGTTTTACACTATATACGTAAATTGAACATTTGATTGACATCTGCTTTTTCTTTTGCAAAGGCTGTTATATCGTCTGCATAAGCTCGGTGCTTAATCGCTTGGCTTTGTTTCCCTGAATAAGGAATTCCCATGTATGGTTATCCACGTCCATTATATTCCGGAAGCACATCATGCACATGTTATGCACGGTGGAGGAGAGGGGACTTCTCTTCTAGTTTTTATTGTTTTCCTTAACTTATTTTGTAAAATTATTTTACAGTGCGAAATTTGATATAGGGGTTTCAGTATGTTATTTATTTTTCCATCGATGTTGTATTCTTCCAATACAATAAAAAAGGAAATCTCTATTTATAATGTCAAATGCCTTTTTTGATCTATGGATATAATTGCAAACAACAAATACTTTTTGGCAGGTTATGTTGGGTTTTATTAACATATGTTTTGTTCATTTTTTTATTACTTTTAACCTTTGTTAATATCTTTTTCTATTCAGTTTTTTTTCTTCAAACTACGTCTTGAAAAAATCGTTTGCGTAAACTTTTCTAGTTTTGCTACACAATCTATTAACAGGGTTTTGTAAAAAAGATCGTTGGCATAAATTTCTTTTAATAATATCTCCATATGTTGAATTTTACTGATTTCTATTCTTATTTTTGTATTCGAATTTTACTTAATATTTGTGCTATTTATTTTATTTTAGTTTTAACTCTTTCCCAAGTGTTTAAAATAATGTATTTGGAGACCATTTTTTAATTTAATTTTTTTGTCTTTAGGCTCTCTTTATTAGAAAAAATAGCCTTACTTCTTTCCTAATATGCAATCTGAGCACGAGACTGAGCACCCCCTGTTCTCCCTGCTAATTTAACGATAGTTGTGAGATATATGAAAGTTATTAACCTCTAAAAATTCTTTGGTTAGAGTAATATCATTTTGAGTGACTTGGCTGTTTACAAAGACGTAATACAGTCTAAAATTATGTCCTTGAGGTGTTATTCCCGTAATACCCTTCTGATTAGCGACAGCAAATTGCCAAGTGACTAAGAGATATCTCTGAGTAAGAATATCTTGTAAGGCCTTAGAAGTAATAACTTTATTCCTATTTGGCTGACCTTGATAAGGAAGAGTGAAGTTAAAATCACTAGCTATAAATTCAATGCCACCGTGATTATTCATAAATTTGGGTAAATTAAAAAAACCGTGACGCTGCTGGAAGTTCACTGGAGCATAAGTTTTATGAAGAACTACAGTATATGCTGGTTATTGGATAGGTTCGATGATTAAAACCTAACATTACTGGCCCATTCAAATCTTTTTAACTCCACTATTAAATTGTTGGGGTTAATTGTAGTAGCTACCGCCGTATTCAGTAAGTCTTTATAGTGGTTGTCCATAATAATAAAGATGCAAATTAAACTACCCCGAAAAAAACATCTCCCAAACTATTGGGAAATGATAAAAATTATATATTTAAAAACATGTAGAAATGTTTTTAAAAATAAGCAACGAATAACAAAGAACTAAGGATCAATTGATATCACAATGGGAGGCGATGTCACTTGGTCCTTCGGCTTTTCCCTAAAATCTCAGAGGATTAAAAGCTGATTAGGCATTTCAACTTCAGAAAAAGAAGTGTGTTTTCAGAGTACTTTATGTATTTAATTTTGTTTTAATTTGGATGCAGTTAAATCAGAGAATATGAGCACACACGCTTTAAGTGCTAAAAGTCTGGGTTTCTTAAACCGACCCCCTCCGCAGATAATGCATGGTCATTTTCCTATGAAATGTTACTCTCGAACCAGGACGACAAGACACGATATTCGTCATGAACCTCCAGCCACGGAATTCGGAATTCACCGGAAGTTTCGTCATATTTTCCCGGAGCAGATGCTGCTTAAGTAGGTTGTGCCTTGAAAGCCACTTAAGGGAGCAGACAATTAGGCTACAGTGCCTAGAAGAATTAGTGTGACGTGCTGCCTAAGATGTCCCTCACGGTTTTGTGACCAATCATCATGAAATGACAGAGGGCGCTGGCATCGGAAGTTACCTTAGGATGCTTCAACGTCTTCATGCTGTTCAATGGTGGGAAGTTTGTTTGCCAAGGATTTGCTGCCTTACGAAACTTCAAATTTTCACAAAACAAAGGTTAGTGGAGGGAAATCTTTTTGGCAGTACCTTTGCTAATTCGTTGTAGCTAGATCATAACAGTAATACACTAGGTAATTCAACAGTTGATCACTAAAACGCAATAGGCTTATTTGGGTGTTAGTGTGCTAGTTGTATTCAACTGTGGATTGTTTATAACGAAATTTATTTCCGAAATTAGTAACTTTTTATTCGTGAAGATGTAGAAGTTGATCAAGTATTGGCTGTCACGCGTTAAACCTACTGTGTGGTTAAACTTAAGTGCAGTACTGAAATCGATCGCAACAATTATAAGATCATAGGGAAATAATGTCAGCTATGAAAGGACTGGGAAATTCTGCATTAGCAAATAATAAAAAACATAGAAAACGGAAAAGGCAAAGCAGATGTTTTGTACCAGGATGTAATACTGGCTATAAATCCTGCAAAAATAAATAATCACTCTTTGCTCTCCCCAAAATTCCTGCTATGTTGATCAAATGGGATAAGGTAATTTCCAGAGCTGATGTGTTGTACGTGCCTTGCACTTTGAATCTAAATTCATTGAGATGCATTATCGTTCCACTATTCAAGGTAAGGAAGTTCTAACATGCCGAGATAAACCATTACTCAAGCCTGACGCCATACCTACTATTTTCCGAAATTTAAAAGGCGAACGACTGATTAGTTTTTCCAATTTTTAAGGGGGGGGGGGGGCACATGCACTACTGTGCCTTCTCCACGCTACGCCTGTGTGTATGCTACATTAATAATTTCCTTTTTTTTAAGGGTAAAAGTAGTTTACAGGATCTGCATAAAATTATCCCATTTAGACAGACTCTATGAACACCCACTTCTTAATTTTTACCTTATTAAACTTTTTACTTAAGGTGCAAAAGAATTTTCTTCTCTTCACTGCAAACCCATTTGAATAGCAAATTTAATCACATATTTATTATAAGGTGAAGAAAAGTACAGAAAAATGTTATAATTATTTTTCTTTAAAAGAATGTCATCATATACATTTAGTTTTTGTATATTTACTTCTGTCCAGTATGATTCATTTTGTTTATCGTATCACAGGCAAAGTTTTTTTAGGAATGATTTTTATAAATGGATTACAGCTGGTATATTATTAGAAAATAGACCTGTAAGCTTTTCAGGTTCGAACGTGCTCTAAGTTTTTTTAGTTTCCGTGTATTATAGGAAGGCATGAAGTTGCCGTATTTGTTCAACTTTATTGGCGCTTCGCCAAACATCCGTTCGGGAGGAGGGACGCGTGTCTGGCCGCCCACCCGGGTGCGTGTGCCGGCGCTGAGTGCGATGCCTGGCGGTCTAGCAAGGCGCTCGTGCCGGCCGTATTGGAGCTGTGGCAGATCACTGTGTCTTGTTTTCTGCAAGTTATATTTGGATCGTTTATCGATTGCCTTTTCGATTCCAAGATGGCGTTTTTTTGACATTGTTTGTTCGCTATCTTGGCACCTGGTGGACTTCTAATAATCTTTTTTTTTTCTCTCTCACTTCAAATTTCGGAGAACTTTGCTCCGCCACTACTCAGGAAGTTCAGGAGTCGGTATTTTTGAATAACTCTGTACCGCTTTTGATTAACGACCACGTGCATTAGTTTTGCGGCCACGTGCATTTGTTTTTGCGGCCACGTGCTAAGTGTTGTGTGTGTGCTTGTGCCTGTTCGTTTGGATTACCACGCTTAGGAGAATAGGTAAGTACTTTTTGCTTATTTTTCTTTAGCGAGGGTTCGTGTTTTATAAACTTTTTCTGTTGTGTGAGCTTCTGGAGGGGTCGGACTTTTTGTCCTCTTCCACGATGGCTGCTAAGACTGAGCCCGATAGGGCTAACGCTATTGTTGTCACCCATAAGGGTATTTCTGCTACAGACGTTTGTTTAGCGCTGTATAAACATTTAGGGTCTCCTTCGACACCAGTTTTTGCCCTGATCCAAGAGGCAAATAAACACAAACTAGAAGTGGTGCTTAATAAGAGGGAGCATTATTACAAGCTTCTTGATTGTGAGGTTGAGTGCAACAATACTTTGATGAAGTGCACTAACGCACAGACAAATGTGAAGTTAGTTTTTTGTAAATATCTGCATTGCGGCATCACCAATGCCGAGGTTGCTACTGCTTTTTCGAAATTTGGTAAGGTGAGGACCGTTAAGTTTGAAGTGAGGAAGGAGAATGCTCCCCACATGAAAGGGGCCTTGTCAGGTACCCGTGTAATTTCCATTGATATGAAGGAGCCTATTCCTAACTTTATGCAAGTGAACGGTCAGCGTTGCATGAACATTTACAGGGGCCAGATTCGGGTGTGTAGACGCTGCAGCCACGCTGGACACATTGCTGTGGACTGTGAAAAGTTCACTTGTAGCAATTGCCATATTTTAGGGCACTCAGCTGAAGATTGCAAGGAGGTGTGTGGAAATTGCAAATCTCCGCACCACCAGAGGAAGGCCTGCAGTCAGAGGTCCTTTGCGCAGTTGCTTGGAGGGGGCGAACAGTCCAAGCGTGATGACGAAATGGAGGCTTGCCACGCTGAGGAGGAGGGGGGCTCAGGAGGTGTTGCCGAGGCTGAGATCTCGAGCAAAACAGAAGGGGCCCACCAAATTCTCAGTTTGGTGCAAGCACAAGGGGCTCTGGAGAAACAACAGGTTAGTGTTGTGCCTAAGAAAGGCAACAATACAGGTAAGGATACTAAAGAGAGTGTTTCTTTTACAGCGAAGAAAAGAGAAACCGTTCCTATCGGTGAAGATGGGAAGCGGGGTCTGTCTTCTTCGAGTTCGGATGAGGATGGTTTTACGAAGGTTATTAAAAAGTCAAGGAATTTGACTGCTGAACAGGTTCGGGTTCTTCAGTCTATTCCCGGAAGTGTGAGTATTGTGGAGGGTAGCGAGATGGCTGAAAATTGTGACGATACTGAGAATAAGAATATGGAGGTTGGTATTCCTAGTGAAACCATTCCTAAGGGCCTTCAGACTCCCAGTAGTGCTCGAACCGAGTCTGGAGGTAGTGAGATGTCCAGCGAAGAAGGGGAGACCTCCAGTGCTGATGGTACGGAGGGCAGTAAGTATGATTCTGATCTTAGTGAGAGTATTGAGGAGGGAATTGCTATTAGTGAAAGATCTCAAGATGATATAGAATGTAATGATGACAGTGATATTGATATTTCTAATGATTTAACTGATAATTGTAGTAATGTTGTTGATAATGATTGTGATAATAATGTTATTGAGTGTTTTGGTGCTGCCGTGAACCATGAAAAATCTGAAGTCCAATGTTTTGGTGCGAAGGAGGTGAATTTGGTTTCCACTGACCCTGTGCATGATTTATTTCCGGATCTTCCCAACGACACCGGTCAATGGGAAGGGACGGATATGAGGGCACCTGCCCTCCTGGCCAACGCAAGGGGCAGCGGTCTTCCTCCGCGGCTGTGGATGGTCAGGGCATGCGTCTTCCCGAAAGGGAAGCTGCATACCTTACTCCACCCTGCGATGGGCTATCAGAGCACGTCGTGGGTCCCGGAGGCGCACTTGCGCTTGGACGCGCTACGACAACGAGCGGCAGCAACGTCGCGGCTGACTCGGAGGCGATGCCGGAGACTGCCGGGACAATCTGGGCTCCGCTCGATGGAGTCCGGGCTGTCGGTTTTGGTGGTGCGCAGGTTCGCCAGCACTCTGGTACTGAGGCAATAAGTGGCAAGTTCTGGGCTTCTACGGAGCCTGTGACGGGTGATGATGAAGATGTGGACCCTGTTCGGGCTAACTTACAGCACCAGTACCAGAGTAAGTTTAAAAACTCTGGCAAAGAATTCACGGCAGCTAATTTTAAGGCTGTCAACGAGCTTGCCGCGGCGTCCGTTGTGATGTTGCACGGCACAGGTCACGTCGTTCCGACGGCAAACGGCCAGAGTTTTACTGCTGAGAAAATGGATCGCGGTGCAGCAAAGAAGGTGAAATCTGACAAGTAATGTGGTTTCTTTTCCTCTCTCTCCGTTTCCAAGTTTTCATGACTCTTGTTTATTTTTGTCTTTGTTTAATCTCCACTTTCCCTTTTCAGCCCAAGGTAAGTATGCATACCAGTAGGGTCAATTTTCTCGGCACCAACATTAGGATTGGTACGTTGAATGTTCAAGGCCTTAACTCTGCGGAGAAGCATTGTTGGCTTGAAGGATTCTTCCGCCAGAGTGGTCTGGACTTCCTTATGATTCAGGAGACGCATCATACGGACTTGGCCAAGTTGTTTGCCTTTCGAAGAAATTCCGGGCTCAGGTTTAAGTACTCTTTAGGCAGTACCGGCTACACGGGTGTTGCCATTATTTTTAAAGAGAAGTTTGAGAGATATATTTCACAATTTCAAACAGACGGGGAGGGTCGGCTGATTGCTCTGACCGTTCACAGTGGTAGTATGTCCATGAAGCTTGTTTGTGTTTACGCTCCGAACCAGGGAAACATGCAACGGTCGTTCTACAACCAGCTCCCGTTTTTCTTTAGGAGTTCGGAGGACGTCTTGATTATCGGCGGAGACTTTAATGCCGTCATCGATAGTCACCTTGATAGGGCGGGCGATGGTAGGTGGTCTGAAGCCTATGAGAACGTGATTAAAGCTATTCTGGACACTCAGGGTCTTTACGATGTCTGGAGAACTCTTAACCCTAGAGAGCCAGGCTACACTTGGCACAGAGGGACCAGTGCGTCCCGCATTGATATGTTTCTTGTCTCCAAGATTGATTGGATTGACAAAGTTGAAATTTTCAGCCCTAACTCCCCTCTGAGGTACATTTCTGACCACTCGGCCGTCATGATGAATGTCTGTGTCCCGGTTCCGAGAGAGAGGGGTGCTACCCCCTGGCGAATGAACGTCTCCATGTTAGAAGACGAAGAAACGCTGGTGCACCTTCGTTCTATTTTGAACGCTGGGATAGCCACGATTACGGACGATGAGTGCGGCGTGTGGGAGAGGGTTAAAAATGAGATTAAGGATTACCTTATGAAAAAGGGTAGGCTGGCTGCCATGGAAAGGAGGAATCGTCACATGATTTTAATGAATATCCTGAATGCGGCGATTCGTGGAGAGGAAGGAGGTTGTAATTCCTCTCTGATTAATAACGTTAGAAGTAGGATCAGTCATTTTTTTAAGGAAGAGGGTTCGGCGGTCAAATTGACCGGCTCCCTCGAAGTGCTCCGGCAGAAGAGTGACATAAACTACATTTTCAGGAAGATGGAGGCTGAGAGAGTTAGGGAGAACCTCCAATGTCTTGATATCGACAACAGGGAAGTCAGGGATCTCCCCGTCATTCTGAAGGCCGCCGCGGACTATTACGGTGAGTTGTTCAGCAAGGAAGCTGTGGCCTCTGATGTTATGGATGCCTGGTTGGAAGGCACGCCGGTTCTTGCGCAGGAGGATAGGAATCTCGTGGAAAGGGAGTTTACTGATAATGAGGTCAAGACTGCGATCCTGGATCTCAAGCTTAACAAGTCTCCTGGTATTGATGGCTTGCCGGCCGAGTTCTATAAGAAATTTTCCAATATTCTGGCTCCGTGGCTTTGTAGAATTTACAACCACATTGTGAATAGAGGAATCATGACTGAAACTATGAGAACCAGTATTGTTACTCTGCTTTGTAAGACCCCGGAAAATCCTGCCAGGGATCCTGGTGGGTGGAGACCAGTGTCTCTGTCTACAATTGATTACAAGATCATGGCAAAAATCATCAATGCTAGGCTTTTGCGGGTTGCGGAGAAGCTGGTTGGTGTTGGTCAGACCTGCAGTATACACGGGAGACAAATGTTTCACAACATCAGGTGCGTAAGATCACTTACGTTACCGAAAGAGATCTTAAGCTGTTAATGTTTTCTGCGGATCAAAGCAAAGCCTTTGATCGGGTCTCCCACGATTTTATCAGGAAGTTGCTGGAAGCTCACGGCTTTGGTGATATCTTCCGAAGGGCTGTGGACTCGTTGTATAGAGACCTCAATGGGAGAGTTATTGTTTCTGGCCGTCTTTCTCCCCTCTTTGAGGTTGGAAGAGGAGTGAGACAAGGCTGCCTCTCTCTCCATTGTTGTTTGTTTTGGTCATCGAGACCATGCTGAGGAAGGTCCTGGCACACCCGAACATCAAAGGAGTTCCTGTGCCTGGTTGTGCGTACTCCATGAAGTACTTGGCGTATGCTGATGATGTCACCTTCTTTGTGGACTCGGAAAGAAGTCTGACTAAGGTCCGGGAGGTCTTCGCGGGGTACTGTGGGGCCACCGGTGCTAAGCTGAATGATGATAAGTCCAGTCTGGTGCTCTGGGGAAGATGGGATTGCACTTCCGTTCATGGGCTGGAGGTGACCGATGGACCCGTCAGGATACTGGGTATCCTTTTCGATAAAGACGGTGTTCATAAGAAAACTTGGAGGGACATCCTCTCAAACGTGCGGAAAGAAAGGGATAGGTGGCAGAAGCTTCATATTTCAATGACTAATCGTGCTAAGTTGGCCAATGCCCTCTTGGTGTCAAAGTGTGCTTTTGCCGGAGAGCTTGAGTCACCCCCTCGGAGTCTTCTGAGGTTATTGGAGAGGGAGATTTTTGCCTTCATCTGGGCTGGTAAGGCCGTTGAGGCGATAGCCAGAGCCGCCCTTTTTTTGTCCTAGGGAGGAAGGCGGTTTAGAGGTTAAACACATTTCCTCTTGGTTCAGCGCACTCCAGTTTCGTAGTACTAAAGGGGCTCTTAACTCCTCTCATCCGTGTAAGAACTTTGTGTCTTTTTTGACTGGATTATCCGCGGACAAGTTCTTGCCTGGCTATCGTATTTTCGGGCCCCGCAGGGAAACTACCCATAAGTGTTACAAGCTTGGTGGACACCTTCAGGCCCTTGCGGAGGCCAACCGGAACGGGAATAACTTGAAGCAGATGTACTTTCATATATTTCCTAGACCCAGGGAGAAGATCATTGAGTTCAATGTTGTTAACTTCGATAAGAGGGAGGCGTGGATGTGTGTCCATGCTGCTGGGGTTGATTGCAAAAACCAAGACTTTAAGTTACGTTTGGCGCATGATGTCCTTCCTACGAGGAAACGGCAGTGCAGGTGGGGTGGTGCTGTCACTGACAGGTGTCTTTCCTGCAATCTTATCGAAGATAGACACCACTTGTTTTTTAGTTGCCCTATGGCTGTGCAGGTTTGGCGGTTGGTATGGGATTGGGCCGGCCGCCCTCAGCAGTTTATGCCTCAGCATGTTTTCTACCAGTATCCCGGTCCCAAAGCGGGAAGGGATGTCTGGAGACTCATCATTACGGAGACGACGTACAAAATCTGGAGAGAGAGGAACAGAGTTCTTTATTGTAATCACGGTAATGTGGGATTCAGCCCTATGAAAGTTGCCTGGCAGGTCAAGTGCGAGATCCGGAACAGGGTTGAACTTGACGCCCACTCCCTTTCGGACCGTGCCTTCAGGTATCGGTGGGTCTTCTGGCCTCGTATTGTTACCGGTACTAGGGAAAAGTACTTCTTCCACTGGATAACTTAACCCCCTCCCACCCCCCTTGTTTCGGCTTGCAATCCTGCATTACCGGATCCTTTTGAATTTTTGGTTGATATTTTGTTTCGTTGATACATGGTTTGTGTGTTCTACTAACTTCTCGGATCGAGCGTAAGGGACTCCGGAGACGCCGTTTTCCGGACCCCCGATCGGTCGATTCGGTGCTTTTTGTTTCGTTTCAGCCACTTCTGCTTTGCGGTTTGGATCCAACTTCGGTTTCCGGACCCCCGGTTTCCGCGTTCGGTGTGCTGTGCTTCGGGGGTGTTGCTTGCGAGAGTGTTTTATTTATTTGTATGTGTATGCGTGTTTTTTTTTTTTTTTTGAGCGGATGCCTTGGGGAGTTTTTTGTTGTTGTCTGGTGTGTGACTGGCGTGTGCCGGTTCTGTGTGTGTGTCTTTAGGGGGAGGCTTCCTCGTTTTTGGAGATGCCTGTTGCTCTGCGCCGTTGCCTCCTCTGATGTTGTCATCCTTTGGGTGGCTATGTCACTGAGTCTCCTCCGAAGGAGGGACTTCCTACTACATGAACGTTTCGAAGGGCCTTGTCCCTTCGTCGTTCTAGGAGACTCCGCCGTCGGTATGTATGGTGTTGCGTCGGGGCTTTAGGGGGAGGCTTCCTCGTTTTTGAAGATGCGTGTTGCTCTCCGCCGTTGCCTCCTCTGATGTTGTCATCCGTTGGGTGACTATGTCACGGGGTCTCCTCCGAAGGAGGAATTTCCTCCTACATGAACGTTTCGAAGGGCCTTGTCTCTCCGTCGTTCTAGGAGACTCCGCCGTCGGTTTGTATAGTGTTGCGTCGGGGGTGTGAGTGTCCTTGCTTGTGGAACCGTGGTGTGTGTATCGGGGCGTGTGTGAAACACCAGTGGAACCGATCCCATGTTCATACATGGGAGCGGGGAAACAAGCGTGTTGGTGTTGCTGGGCAACAAAAGTTCGTAATGGGAGAGAGGTCGTCGTGCTTTTGCACAATATGACGTCCCTTTCTTTCTGTTTCCAGTGAATGGTATTTGAAGACAGGACGAGCACGTTAAGTGACGGCCCCCAGGTTGGACCCACTGGTTAAATGGGTATCCTTTCCTATGCTCCCCATGAAATTCTCTCACCCGTGTGCAACATCGTACTTGTACGGTGGCGCCATCTACTGTACTCTAATCTCACTACAAACTGTTCTGTCAAAGTCACTAGACTTGCTCTCATTCCTTCCGTTTCTGTGTCTCGAGAAGATACCAGGCTCAGATTATTCAAACTTATGCACCCACCACAAGTCATGCTGAAGAAGAAATTGGAGAATTTTATGAGGAAATTCGTGATCTAAATAATAAAGGTAAGCAGCACTTGAAGATAATTATGGGAGATTTCAATGCAAAAATAGGGCAACGGCAACAGAATGAAACTTCAGTAGGTAAATTCGGTCACGGTAACAGAAACCAGCGTGGAAATACTCTCGTAGAGTTTGCAGAGGCAGAAGGGTTTTTCATCTTGAACTCCTTTTTCAAGAAAAAGCCACACAGGAAATGGACATGGAGACATCCAAATGGGACGACAAGTGAAATTGATTTTATTATGTGTAACAAAAAATTCGTCATAGAAGACTGCAGTGTGCTAAACAAGTTCAACACAGGCAGTGACCATAGATTGGTGAGATGTAAGATGCACCTCAACACTAAACTCGAACGTAGCAAGCTCATAAGACAAACAAAATGTATTGACATAACCAACCTTAAAAAACATCATAATACCTTCAAATTGGAACTGAAGAACAGATTCTCTGCTTTAGAAGGCCTAACGTCGGAAGAAGTGGATATTTCTGAAGTTAACAGAAAAGTAACCAAAGCTCTTATGGAAACGGCAACAAAATTAGCTGGGTCTAAGAACAAATTGCATGTGAACAAATTATCAGGAAAAACCAAAATGTTGATGCAAAAAAGAAGAGTGATGAGGACAACTAAAGAAGATGTGACTTCCAAAGTGGAATATATAGAGCTATGCAAGACAGTACGAAAAAGTATCACTGAAGACGTAAGGAAATTCAACTGTGAACTAGTAAGGAAAGTAATTGAAAACAACCAAAGCCTAAAGATAGCAAAGGGACATCTCAGTAAGGGAAAAAAAGAGATTATGGCACTGAGAAAAGATGGTTCTGTAACAAGAAATAGAGGCGAAATTTTGACAAGAGTGAAATATTTCTACTCCAAATTATATGAAAGGGATGATACATGTACTCCAGACATCATGAAAGGTACCAGTACCTTTCATGATGACAAATGACAAATACTGTAGTATATTGAATTTCTGGGATGTAAGGTCAGGTGATGCGTAACATCACAGCCTCTCCTTGACAAATGTCAACCCCGCCTTCTCGTGGTACATCCTGTTCCCACTAAAGGGGCTCTGACGACCGCCAATAGCGGTATAACTATACCATCGGGATTAGAGGAAATGCTATCCCACACTCACCAACCCGCTTGGCCAGCGTGGTGAGTTATGGCCAAACCCCTCCAAAATGACTCCACAACTTAAATCTTGGCCCTCAGTCTCCGGCAGCTGGAATGTACCTGGCCAAGGCAGCGGCCAGTGCGACATGAAGGCAGAGGGTGCTAAGAATCCCCGGAGGACCGGACTAGGCTGCCATCTGATGCTGACCTTGGCTACGTACAACGGACGCTCCCTATCTTCTGATTCAAGGCTTCTTGAATTGGAAGAGGAACTACAAAGGATCAAGTGGGACATCGTCGGGCTAAGTGAGGTAAGGAGAAAAGAAGAAGATCTCATTGAACTGAAAAGTGGACATCTCTTCTACTATCGTGGGACAGATACTGGCAGAACTAGTGGTGTTGGATTTATAGTAAACAAGAAACTGAAGGATAAAGTTGTAGAAGTTGAAAGTTCCTCTGACAGAGCTGCACGACTCGTTATCCAACACTCGAGAAGATACCAGGCTCAGATTATTCAAACTTATGCACCCACCACAAATCATCCTGAAGAAGAAATTGAAGAATTTTATGAGGAAATTCGTGATCTAAATAATAAAGGTAAGCAGCACTTGAAGATAATTATGGGAGATTTCAATGCAAAAATAGGGCAACGGCAACAGAATGAAACTTCAGTAGGTAAATTCGGTCACGGCAACAGAAACCAGCGTGGAAATACTCTCGTAGAGTTTGCAGAGGCAGAAGGGTTTTTCATCTTGAACTCCTTTTTCAAGGAAAAGCCACACAGGAAATAGACATGGAGACATCCAAATGGGACGACAAGTGAAATTGATTTTATTATGTGTAACAAAAAATTCGTCATAGAAGACTGCAGTGTGCTAAACAAGTTCAACACAGGCAGTGACCATAGATTGGTGAGATGTAAGATGCACCTCAACACTAAACTCGAACGTAGCAAGCTCATAAGACAAACAAAATGTATTGACATAACCAACCTTAAAAAACATCATAATACCTTCAAATTGGAACTGAAGAACAGATTCTCTGCTTTAGAAGGCCTAACGTCGGAAGAAGTGGATATTTCTGAAGTTAACAGAAAAGTAACCAAAGCTCTTATGGAAACAGCAACAAAATTAGCTGGGTCTAAGAACAAATTGCATGTGAACAAATTATCAGGAAAAACCAAAATGTTGATGCAAAAAAGAAGAGTGATGAGGACAACTAAAGAAGATGTGACTTCCAAAGTGGAATATATAGAGCTATGCAAGACAGTACGAAAAAGTATCACTGAAGACGTAAGGAAATTCAACTGTGAACTAGTAAGGAAAGTAATTGAAAACAACCAAAGCCTAAAGATAGCAAAGGGACATCTCAGTAAGTGAAAAAAAGAGATTATGGCTCTGAGAAAAGATGGTTCTGTAACAAGAAATAGAGGCGAAATTTTGACAAGAGTGAAATATTTCTACTCCAAATTATATGAAAGGGATGATACATGTACTCCAGACATCATGAAAGGTACCAGTACCTTTCATGATGACAAATGACAAATACTGTAGTATATTGAATTTCTGGGATGTAAGGTCAGGTGATGCGTAACATCACAGCCTCTCCTTGACAAATGTCAACCCCGCCTTCTCGTGGTACATCCTGTTCCCACTAAAGGGGCTCTGACGACCGCCAATAGCGGTATAACTATACCATCGGGATTAGAGGAAATGCTATCCCACACTCACCAACCCGCTTGGCCAGCGTGGTGAGTTATGGCCAAACCTATCCAAAATGACTCCACAACTTAACTCTTGGCCCTCAGTCTCCGGCAGCTGGAATGTACCTGGCCAAGGCAGCGGCCAGTGCGACATGAAGGCAGAGGGTGCTAAGAATCCCCGGAGGACCGGACTAGGCTGCCATCTGATGCTGACCTTGGCTACGTACAACGGACGCTCCCTATCTTCTGATTCAAGGCTTCTTGAATTGGAAGAGGAACTACAAAGGATCAAGTGGGACATCGTCGGGCTAAGTGAGGTAAGGAGAAAAGGAGAAGATCTCATTGAACTGAAAAGTGGACATCTCTTCTACTATCGTGGGACAGATACTGGCAGAACTAGTGGTGTTGGATTTATAGTAAACAAGAAACTGAAGGATAAAGTTGTAGAAGTTGAAAGTTCCTCTGACAGAGCTGCACGACTCGTTATCCAACACTCGAGAAGATACCAGGCTCAGATTATTAAAACTTATGCACCCACCACAAGTCATGCTGAAGAAGAAATTGAAGAATTTTATGAGGAAATTCGTGATCTAAATAATAAAGGTAAGCAGCACTTGAAGATAATTATGGGAGATTTCAATGCAAAAATAGGGCAACGGCAACAGAATGAAACTTCAGTAGGTAAATTCGGTCACGGCAACAGAAACCAGCGTGGAAATACTCTCGTAGAGTTTGCAGAGGCAGAAGGGTTTTTCATCTTGAACTCCTTTTTCAAGGAAAAGCCACACAGGAAATGGACATGGAGACATCCAAATGGGACGACAAGTGAAATTGATTTTATTATGTGTAACAAAAAATTCGTCATAGAAGACTGCAGTGTGCTAAACAAGTTCAACACAGGCAGTGACCATAGATTGGTGAGATGTAAGATGCACCTCAACACTAAACTCGAACGTAGCAAGCTCATAAGACAAACAAAATGTATTGACATAACCAACCTTAAAAAACATCATAATACCTTCAAATTGGAACTGAAGAACAGATTCTCTGCTTTAGAAGGCCTAACGTCGGAAGAAGTGGATATTTCTGAAGTTAACAGAAAAGTAACCAAAGCTCTTATGGAAACGGCAACAAAATTAGCTGGGTCTAAGAACAAATTGCATGTGAACAAATTATCAGGAAAAACCAAAATGTTGACGCAAAAAAGAAGAGTGATGAGGACAACTAAAGAAGATGTGACTTCCAAAGTGGAATATATAGAGCTATGCAAGACAGTACGTAAAAGTATCACTGAAGACGTAAGGAAATTCAACTGTGAACTAGTAAGGAAAGTAATTGAAAACAACCAAAGCCTAAAGATAGCAAAGGGACATCTCAGTAAGTGAAAAAAAGAGATTATGGCTCTGAGAAAAGAAGATGGTTCTGTAACAAGAAATAGAGGCGAAATTTTGACAAGAGTGAAATATTTCTACTCCAAATTATATGAAAGGGATGATACATGTACTCCAGACATCATGAAAGGTACCAGTACCTTTCATGATGACAAATGACAAATACTGTAGTATATTGAATTTCTGGGATGTAAGGTCAGGTGATGCGTAACATCACAGCCTCTCCTTGACAAATGTCAACCCCGCCTTCTCGTGGTACATCCTGTTCCCACTAAAGGGGCTCTGACGACCGCCAATAGCGGTATAACTATACCATCGGGATTAGAGGAAATGCTATCCCACACTCACCAACCCGCTTGGCCAGCGTGGTGAGTTATGGCCAAACCCCTCCAAAATGACTCCACAACTTAAATCTTGGCCCTCAGTCTCCGGCAGCTGGAATGTACCTGGCCAAGGCAGCGGCCAGTGCGACATGAAGGCAGAGGGTGCTAAGAATCCCCGGAGGACCGGACTAGGCTGCCATCTGATGCTGACCTTGGCTACGTACAACGGACGCTCCCTATCTTCTGATTCAAGGCTTCTTGAATTGGAAGAGGAACTACAAAGGATCAAGTGGGACATCGTCGGGCTAAGTGAGGTAAGGAGAAAAGGAGAAGATCTCATTGAACTGAAAAGTGGACATCTCTTCTACTATCGTGGGACAGATACTGGCAGAACTAGTGGTGTTGGATTTATAGTAAACAAGAAACTGAAGGATAAAGTTGTAGAAGTTGAAAGTTCCTCTGACAGAGCTGCACGACTCGTTATCCAACACTCGAGAAGATACCAGGCTCAGATTATTCAAACTTATGCACCCACCACAAGTCATGCTGAAGAAGAAATTGAAGAATTTTATGAGGAAATTCGTGATCTAAATAATAAAGGTAAGCAGCACTTGAAGATAATTATGGGAGATTTCAATGCAAAAATAGGGCAACGGCAACAGAATGAAACTTCAGTAGGTAAATTCGGTCACGGCAACAGAAACCAGCGTGGAAATACTCTCGTAGAGTTTGCAGAGGCAGAAGGGTTTTTCATCTTGAACTCCTTTTTCAAGGAAAAGCCACACAGGAAATGGACATGGAGACATCCAAATGGGACGACAAGTGAAATTGATTTTATTATGTGTAACAAAAAATTCGTCATAGAAGACTGCAGTGTGCTAAACAAGTTCAACACAGGCAGTGACCATAGATTGGTGAGATGTAAGATGCACCTCAACACTAAACTCGAACGTAGCAAGCTCATAAGACAAACAAAATGTATTGACATAACCAACCTTAAAAAACATCATAATACCTTCAAATTGGAACTGAAGAACAGATTCTCTGCTTTAGAAGGCCTAACGTCGGAAGAAGTGGATATTTCTGAAGTTAACAGAAAAGTAACCAAAGTTCTTATGGAAACAGCAACAAAATTAGCTGGGTCTAAGAACAAATTGCATGTGAACAAATTATCAGGAAAAACCAAAATGTTGACGCAAAAAAGAAGAGTGATGAGGACAACTAAAGAAGATGTGACTTCCAAAGTGGAATATATAGAGCTATGCAAGACAGTACGTAAAAGTATCACTGAAGACGTAAGGAAATTCAACTGTGAACTAGTAAGGAAAGTAATTGAAAACAACCAAAGCCTAAAGATAGCAAAGGGACATCTCAGTAAGTGAAAAAAAGATATTATGGCTCTGAGAAAAGATGGTTCTGTAACAAGAAATAGAGGCGAAATTTTGACAAGAGTGAAATATTTCTACTCCAAATTATATGAAAGGGATGATACATGTACTCCAGACATCATGAAAGGTACCAGTACCTTTCATGATGACAAATGACAAATACTGTAGTATATTGAATTTCTGGGATGTAAGGTCAGGTGATGCGTAACATCACAGATTCTCCTTGACAAATGTCAACCCCGCCTTCTCGTGGTACATCCTGTTCCCACTAAAGGGGCTCTGACGACCGCCAATAGCGGTATAACTATACCATCGGGATTAGAGGAAATGCTATCCCACACTCACCAACCCGCTTGGCCAGCGTGGTGAGTTATGGCCAAACCCCTCCAAAATGACTCCACAACTTAAATCTTGGCCCTCAGTCTCCGGCAGCTGGAATGTACCTGGCCAAGGCAGCGGCCAGTGCGACATGAAGGCAGACGGTGCTAAGAATCCCCGGAGGACCGGACTAGGCTGCCATCTGATGCTGACCTTGGCTACGTACAACGGACGCTCCCTATCTTCTGATTCAAGGCTTCTTGAATTGGAAGAGGAACTACAAAGGATCAAGTGGGACATCGTCGGGCTAAGTGAGGTAAGGAGAAAAGGAGAAGATCTCATTGAACTGAAAAGTGGACATCTCTTCTACTATCGTGGGACAGATACTGGCAGAACTAGTGGTGTTGGATTTATAGTAAACAAGAAACTGAAGGATAAAGTTGTAGAAGTTGAAAGTTCCTCTGACAGAGCTGCACGACTCGTTATCCAACACTCGAGAAGATACCAGGCTCAGATTATTCAAACTTATGCACCCACCACAAGTCATGCTGAAGAAGAAATTGAAGAATTTTATGAGGAAATTCGTGATCTAAATAATAAAGGTAAGCAGCACTTGAAGATAATTATGGGAGATTTCAATGCAAAAATAGGGCAACGGCAACAGAATGAAACTTCAGTAGGTAAATTCGGTCACGGCAACAGAAACCAGCGTGGAAATACTCTCGTAGAGTTTGCAGAGGCAGAAGGGTTTTTCATCTTGAACTCCTTTTTCAAGGAAAAGCCACACAGGAAATGGACATGGAGACATCCAAATGGGACGACAAGTGAAATTGATTTTATTATGTGTAACAAAAAATTCGTCATAGAAGACTGCAGTGTGCTAAACAAGTTCAACACAGGCAGTGACCATAGATTGGTGAGATGTAAGATGCACCTCAACACTAAACTCGAACGTAGCAAGCTCATAAGACAAACAAAATGTATTGACATAACCAACCTTAAAAAACATCATAATACCTTCAAATTGGAACTGAAGAACAGATTCTCTGCTTCAGAAGGCCTAACGTCGGAAGAAGTGGATATTTCTGAAGTTAACAGAAAAGTAACCAAAGCTCTTATGGAAACAGCAACAAAATTAGCTGGGTCTAAGAACAAATTGCATGTGAACAAATTATCAGGAAAAACCAAAATGTTGACGCAAAAAAGAAGAGTGATGAGGACAACTAAAGAAGATGTGACTTCCAAAGTGGAATATATAGAGCTATGCAAGACAGTACGAAAAAGTATCACTGAAGACGTAAGGAAATTCAACTGTGAACTAGTAAGGAAAGTAATTGAAAACAACCAAAGCCTAAAGATAGCAAAGGGACATCTCAGTAAGTGAAAAAAAGAGATTATGGCTCTGAGAAAAGATGGTTCTGTAACAAGAAATAGAGGCGAAATTTTGACAAGAGTGAAATATTTCTACTCCAAATTATATGAAAGGGATGATACATGTACTCCAGACATCATGAAAGGTACCAGTACCTTTCATGATGACAAATGACAAATACTGTAGTATATTGAATTTCTGGGATGTAAGGTCAGGTGATGCGTAACATCACAGCCTCTCCTTGACAAATGTCAACCCCGCCTTCTCGTGGTACATCCTGTTCCCACTAAAGGGGCTCTGACGACCGCCAATAGCGGTATAACTATACCATCGGGATTAGAGGAAATGCTATCCCACACTCACCAACCCGCTTGGCCAGCGTGGTGAGTTATGGCCAAACCCCTCCAAAATGACTCCACAACTTAAATCTTGGCCCTCAGTCTCCGGCAGCTGGAATGTACCTGGCCAAGGCAGCGGCCAGTGCGACATGAAGGCAGAGGGTACTAAGAATCCCCGGAGGACCGGACTAGGCTGCCATCTGATGCTGACCTTGGCTACGTACAACGGACGCTCCCTATCTTCTGATTCAAGGCTTCTTGAATTGGAAGAGGAACTACAAAGGATCAAGTGGGACATCGTCGGGCTAAGTGAGGTAAGGAGAAAAGGAGAAGATCTCATTGAACTGAAAAGTGGACATCTCTTCTACTATCGTGGGACAGATACTGGCAGAACTAGTGGTGTTGGATTTATAGTAAACAAGAAACTGAAGGATAAAGTGGTAGAAGTTGAAAGTTCCTCTGACAGAGCTGCACGACTCGTTATCCAACACTCGAGAAGATACCAGGCTCAGATTATTCAAACTTATGCACCCACCACAAGTCATGCTGAAGAAGAAATTGACGAATTTTATGAGGAAATTCGTGATCTAAATAATAAAGGTAAGCAGCACTTGAAGATAATTATGGGAGATTTCAATGCAAAAATAGGGCAACGGCAACAGAATGAAACTTCAGTAGGTAAATTCGGTCACGGCAACAGAAACCAGCGTGGAAATACTCTCGTAGAGTTTGCAGAGGCAGAAGGGTTTTTCATCTTGAACTCCTTTTTCAAGAAAAAGCCGCACAGGAAATGGACATGGAGACATCCAAATGGGACGACAAGTGAAATTGATTTTATTATGTGTAACAAAAAATTCGTCATAGAAGACTGCAGTGTGCTAAACAAGTTCAACACAGGCAGTGACCATAGATTGGTGAGATGTAAGATGCACCTCAACACTAAACTCGAACGTAGCAAGCTCATAAGACAAACAAAATGTATTGACATAACCAACCTTAAAAAACATCAGAATACCTTCAAATTGGAACTGAAGAACAGATTCTCTGCTTTAGAAGGCCTAACGTCGGAAGAAGTGGATATTTCTGAAGTTAACAGAAAAGTAACCAAAGCTCTTATGGAAACAGCAACAAAATTAGCTGGGTCTAAGAACAAATTGCATGTGAACAAATTATCAGGAAAAATCAAAATGTTGATGCAAAAAAGAAGAGTGATGAGGACAACTAAAGAAGATGTGACTTCCAATGTGGAATATATAGAGCTATGCAAGACAGTACGAAAAAGTATCACTGAAGACGTAAGGAAATTCAACTGTGAACTAGTAAGGAAAGTAATTGAAAACAACCAAAGCCTAAAGATAGCAAAGGGACATCTCAGTAAGGGAAAAAAACAGATTATGGCACTGAGAAAAGAAGATGGTTCTGTAACAAGAAATAGAGGCGAAATTTTGACAAGAGTGAAATATTTCTACTCCAAATTATATGAAGGGGATGATACATGTTCTCCAGACATCATAAAAGGTACCAGTACCAGAGTTCTTCCAGTCCTTCCAGCAGAAGTTGCACATGCAATCAAGAACATGAAGCTAGGAAAAGCTCCAGGAGAAGATGGAATTACTGTAGACATCATACAAGAAGCAAGTGGAGAAATCGAAACAGTACTCGCCCAAATTTTCACTCGATGCCTTAATGAAGGGAAAATTCCTGAGGATTGGAACAACGCTACAATGATCTTGCTACATAAAAAAGGTGACATTGAGGATCTCAGGAACTACAGACCTATCAGCCTCCTATCAGTAGTTTATAAAATCTTCACTAAAGTTCTTTCACAGCGCTTGAAGGTGACACTGGACTTGGCTCAACCGAGAGAACAAGCTGGATTCAGGAGTGGCTACAGCACAATAGATCATATCCACGTACTGAGAGAACTAAATGAAAGAGCGAGGGAATATGAGCTTCCATTGTGCATGGCTTTTATCGATTATGAAAAAGCCTTTGATTCGGTGAAACCATCAGCAGTTGCAATGGCTCTGAAATCCTGCGGTATTGAAGATGCATACATTAATATTATTAATAACATCTATGAAAATGCAAGTGCAAAAGATTCGGCTGTTTGAAAATACAACACACATTAAAATTGGAAAAGGAGTGAGACAAGGTGACACCATATCTCCGAAGCTCTTTAATGCAACATTGGAAAATGTCTTTCAATCACTGAACTGGGAAAACAAAGGTATAAAGATTAATGGAGATTATCTAACCCACCTTCGTTTTGCTGATGACATAGTCATTTTTGCAACTACCCCATCAGAGCTACAGAGTATGATCCAGGAACTTGCTGACAAGAGTAAAGAAGTGAGATTAAAAATGAACTTTCAGAAGACAAAAGTGATGTTCAATGCTTTTACAAGAAATGAAGATTTATCGATTGATGGAGAAAAGCTGGAGATAACAGACACGTACGTTTATCTTGGACAGCAGATATCAAGTGAGGGTCACATTGGTGAAGAAATTAATCGGCGTACAAAACTTGCCTGGAGAGCTTTTGGAAGAAACAGCATAATTTTCAAGAGCAATATGCCATTATGTCTTAAAAGAAAAGTGTTTGATCAATGCATCCTTCCAGTGCTTACGTATGGTGCAGAGACGTGGACCTTAGCTAAAAGAGACATACAAAGGCTGCAGACAACTCAAAGCAGCATGGAGAGGTGCATGCTTGGTGTAACCAGCAGAGATAAGAAGAGGAACTCGTGGATCCGAAAAATGACAAGAGTGGAAGACATCACGATCAGAGTTAAATCCCTGAAATGGCAATGGGCTGGACATACTGCCAGAAGGACAGACCATCGATGGACAGCCGAAATTTTAGATTGGATTCCAAGGGACAGGAAAAGACCCAGAAGAAGATCACATGGAAGATGGGTGGATGAAATTCGAAAGTATGCGGGAGTGACATGGAGGAGACTGGCACAAGACAGACCGTTGTGGAGGAATCTTGGGGAGACCTTCATCCAGCAGTGGATTGATAATGGTTGACAATGATGATGATGATGATGATTGAATTTCTAGACGTAATTGGATTACTGGAATGCAAAATTTAAAGCCGATGTCTCATTTCCCCCTTCTTTTCCGGTGACCTCAACTGTAAGTTGATGTTTCAGTGATTGTAAACTGCATATTGGTCTCCAGTGTTTTTGCATAATATAACCCATGTATGACTCTAAAACTTCCGAAATATCTAACATTAATGTTGACGTTAGCACAATGCAAAGCTTAACTTAAACTACGATACCCTTATTAATGAATCTTGAGCACCCCGTTCGTTCTTTTTTTTTTGGGGGTGTGGGGGGTGAAAGAGGTGTGTCAATTATTTCGTATATACTTAAGTTATCTGCTTATAAAATATCGTTCAAGGAGTACACATAATACTGGCGAGCTGGGTGTGTGTCATAGAAAGATGTGCGTTTTCGTCGTACTTCCTCCCTGAAAACCGACGTGACATCCGATGGCAGCGCCATCTACCGCTTTCATGATTGCGGTCAACAATTTTTTCTGCGAGCACGACACACTAATTTTTCTAGGCACTGTAGTTAGGCCTAACGTGGCAGGTCGAGTTCGCTGTCGTAGCGAGTGGGTTTAATTTGGAGCGCGAAAAAGAAATAAACAAGCTTTCTATATCAATTTTTTTTGGTTGATGCTTCATTCCTCAAATCTGAAGTTTGTATCCATGCTATTTTTGGAAGATTCTGTCACGAAATAAAGGAGCAAAGTAAGGGAGAAGTGATACCGTTCGTTTCGCTGTTCCCCTCTCGTGCGTTGCGTTGACTGATTAGGTCGTAAGGGCAAATTGTTTTCTTACTTTTGGTACAGTGCCTAGAAGAAATAGTGTGTCGTGCTCGCAGAAAAAGTTTCTGCCCGGAATCATGAAGACGGTAGATGGCGCTGCCATCGGATGTCACGTCGCTTTTCAGGGAGGAAGGACGACGAAAACGCACATCTTTCTATGACACACACACCCAGCTCGTCAGTATTATGTGTACTTCTTGAACGATATTTTATAAGCAGATAACTTAAGTTTAGACGAAATAATTGACACACCTCTTTCACCCGTTTCCCCCCAAAAAAGAACGAACGAACGGGGTGGGATGTTCAAGATACATTAATAAGCGTATCGTAGGTTAAGTTACGCTTTGCATTGTGCTAAGGTCAAGATTAATGTTAAATATTTGTTTTGCCCCTCGAAACCTTAACAGAAAAAAAGGGAGAATGTTTTCTCAATGAGACATCAGCTTTATAATTTGCATTCCAATAATCCAATGAGGTGTTGAAATTCAGTAACCTAAAAACTTTATAAATTATTTAATAATGTACTTCATTTTTCAGCAATGAGTGACTACATTTCTTAGTGAGAACATGGGATCAAGATAAATATTCAAACTTAATGTTTCCCATTTAGTTGCAGAGTGTGGCTTTGAAAAGAAGCCTTTTATTGAATTGAAAATAGAGTACAACACAACTTTCCTCAAATTTCTTATCAGCTCTGGGAATCGCCTTATTCCATTTGCGCAACATATCAGGAATTTCGGGGACAGCAAAGAGTGATTATTTATTTTTGCAGGATTTATAGCCAGTATTACATCCTGGCACAAAACATGTGCTTTGCCTTTTCCGTTTTCTATGTTTTTTATTATTTGCTAATGCAGAATTTCCCAGTCCTTTCATAGCTGACATTATTTCCTTAAGATCTTATTACTGTTGCGATCGATTTCAGTACTGCACTTAAGTTTAACCACACAGTAGGTTTAACGCGTGACAGCCAATACTTGCTCAACTTCTACATCTTCACGAATGAAACGTTACTAATTTCGGAAATAAATTTCGTTATAAACAATCCACAGTTGAATAAAACTAGCATACTAACACCCGAATAAGCCTATTGCATTTTTAGCAATCAACTGTTGAATTCCAGTTACTTTTCACAGGTAAGCAAAGGAGAAACATTGAATATGAAATCTTTTAATTTTCGAAGACCATTTAGTAGTAAAGCGCGTATATGAAGTCAATTTAGATAAGACCAACTTAATTTCCCAGTTTGATTCACAGAATGACACTGAACAATATGACATTTTACTGTGCTAAGAGAGGAAAAAATTCTAATAGAAACTCGGAAAAGTCATCTTTCGGAGCATATGCACACAGGTAAAAAGCCTTACAAACGTGTTGTGCAATTTACTCGAAAAAGTGATCTTTCAGAGCATTTACTCATACACACGGGGAAAGCCTGACCAATGTGACTTATGCTTCAAACGATTTGCTCGAAAAAAATGGTCTTTCGAAGCATTAACTCATTTAGACGGATGAAAAGTTTCCTTAATGCGATGCATGCTTTAAACAATTTATTCGAAAAAGTGAACATTAGACGTATTTGATCATTTACTCTGGGGAAAACCGTGCCAATGTGATGTATGTTAAAAATAATTTGCACCGCTCCGGTGGCCGCTGATTATTCGTCCGAAATGGGTCCGGGTTCGGATCCCTTGAGGAATGGATGTTGTGTTTGTCTTAAGGCACTGGCTCTCTCCCTGCCCTGGAACCAGTGACCCTAAATTAGGGACGGGTGACTGCTTGTTGCTCACGGGGGGTCGTTAAACCATCAATCAAAAAAAAAATTATTTGCTCGAAAAAGTGATCTTTAGAAGCATTTACTCATTCAGACGGGGGGAAACCTCACCAATGTGCTGTTTTCTCCAAACGATTTGCTCGAAAAAGTGCTCTTTCGAAGTATTTACTCATTCACACGGGGAAAGCTTCACACATTTGATGTATGTTCCAAGCAATTTGGTCGAAAAAGTGTTCTGTTTCTTTGATTTATACCTCATGTCCGAAATTTACAAAAGTCCGGCGCATGAGGGACTGTTAAAGAACTGCTTTAGGAAACTATTAATCGTTTACCTTATTTTAGCATTTATTTGCACATTCATGCATAATTTTAGTAAAGAATAAGATATTCTGTTTAATTATTTTTTTCTAAATTTTGAAATATTAAATATTCATAAGTATCTGTAGTAACTAACATTTCCTCATACTTCCATCCAGAGCATACAACCCACTGAGGAGGTGGGAGCCTGCGCAAGAGTGACCGCTCTCAACAGGAAGTATACAATTTATCTAGGAATCCTCTTGAAGGGCACTCTACAAAACGTATGAGGTTCGTGTCAAAGGTATTTCAGGAAAACAAAAAACTGACAAAAAGTAGAATAAGCAAAATAATTGTTTAAAACAAGAAAGGACAGGAAAGTGATGTAAAACAAAAGCACAAGAAATATGATATTGAAAAAGCATCAATATTTTTTTTTTTTTTTTTTTTGATTTGAGGTTTAACGACCACCGTGAGCAACTCAATGGGCTATAAGCAGTCGCCCGTCCCTAATTTAGAGTCACTGGTTCCAGGGCAGGGAGAGAGCCAGTGCCGTAAGACAAACACAACATCCATGCCTGACCGGGATTCGAACCCGGACCCCTTACGGACGATTGATCAGAGGCCAACGCCTTAGACCACTGCGCCACCGGGGCGGCAAAAGCATCAATAGATCCTCTACATTACTATTATTAGTGACAGTTATTTTTGTCTTCGTATTAGACCCCCAAATCATGGGGGCTGGGAGAAGGAGCGCCCTACTGTGCTCTCGCACGACGTCCCCTCCCCCATACACGAACTTTGTTGCTACACATCTTCACACTGTTCACCACGCCCAAAATAAACACCTATACATGGTTCACTAATGTTTACACACACTCCCACCACGGCCCAACAAGCAACACCAGACAAACCCCCGAGTCATACAGATCCTCCGAAGAACTCGAAGGACCCCGCACACAAAGAGCCGGTGACCCGCACACAAAGAGCCCCCTTCAGAGGTGACCAAGTGACAGCGACCCGGATGGGAGATTGTCGGAGAGGGCACCGGGCCGACAGGTGCACCAAGACGCTCACATGACCCATGGCAGGTGCCTCCCCGGCCTACTTCCACACGGAACCGGGCACACCACAAGCAGCTAATAAACAACACCCTCCGTTCAGACACCATCCATTCATACCACATCATAAGAGAAAGAGCAGAGACAGAACCAGTGTTGCCAATTTGGGGAAAAGTCGCTAAATTTAGGGAGTTTTCGCTTGACGTTAGAGACAAAAATTTTGGTTTGGGATTAGAGACTTTTTTAGGGGATTTTCCTCGTGGTTTTGGGGACTTAAGCGCCTTTTTCCGTTTTAGCTGTTTTTTCCATAAACTTTGAGACAAAATATTTATCCAGTTTGCAAGGCTTAAATTTTATACAAACATTACGTAACCGTTAGTACTTAAACTTTCGTAAAAGCAACAAATGTCAATTGGTTCACGACTAATCGTAATCGTTATCAAACTTCGTCGCCCATGTTAACATCTTATCCAACAAGATCGTTCGTAAATACCCGTTGCTGGTTTCTAATACATTTCCTCTCCTTTTCCCGTACTTTCTGTTTACTTATAATTCTCTCTCAGGTTAGTGTTGGGGGTGAGCATCTGGGTGCATCGTATTCTGACTTGTGTTACCAACTTAGGGGTAAAGTCGCTAAATTCAGGGGAGTTTGGATTGGAGTTTGTCACAAAAATATTATTTTGGGATTACCTACATTTTTAGGAGACTTTTAGGTGACTTTTTTTTTAATGATTTCAGGGCCTTTTTCCATTTATGATTTCAAGTATTTAAAATGTGGTTTTTGAAATTGGAAGAGTCTTTAATTTTTCATAGTTCCAATAACCGTAACAATGAATCGTAACGCTTAGAAAGCGCCCCCCCCTTTTTTTGATTGGAGGTTTAACGACCACCGTGAGCAACTCAATGGGCTAAAAAGCTGTCACCCGTACCTAATTTAGGGCCACTGACTCCAGGGAAGGGAGAAAGTCAATATCGTAAGACAAACACAACATCCATGTCTCACCGGGATTCTAACCCTGACACTTCTCGAACGAATGGCCATAAATCAGCGCTTAGACCACTGCGCGACCGAGGCGGCCAATTCCCTTTTTCCTCCGTCTTATCAGGCATAGGACGCCTGCCTTTTACCGTTGAGTTTTCGTGGGATATCTTAGGCTGTGAATACGATAGTAGTGGGACTCACTTCTGCGTTTCCATTCGCAGAAATATTGTATCATTAAAACAAAAGTTACGTTTTATTTAAATCAACATAACAGTGACATATAACTGGGAAGAAAATGTTTTTTTTTCTTGTGCGAGAAATAAGTTCACCTCCAATGCTATAATTTATTGGTCCACCATACTGCGCCGCCCCCGTTGGCGCAGTGGTCTAAGCGATGGCCTCTGATCATTCGTCCGAACGGGGTCCGGGTTCGAATCCCGGTGAGGCATGGATGTTGTGTTTGTCTTACGGCACTGGCTCTCTCCCTTCCCTGGAACCAGTGACCCTAAATTAGGGACGGGCGACTGCTTATAGCCCATTGAGTTGCTCACGGTGGTCGTTAAATCTCCAATCCAATCCCAATCCCACCATCTGCACGTACTAAGTGCGCATAGCTAGTCATCTTGGCTATTTAAAAATTGTTGCCGTATTCTCTCCCCCTAAGTATATATATATGTGTGTATATATACAAATTGTTTGTTTGTTTGTTTGTTTGGGGTTTTTACCAAGGAGGTTAGAAGAAGAGGAGGTGAAGGGACCCGTTTTGAGTGAAGCCAAAACAGATCAGCTATTTCTGTCCTCTGTCTGAGGTGGTGGGAGTCTGCGCTGCGGAGTTCGGAAACGTGACGTCACTTTCTGTGGCTTAAGCAATTTTGCTTAGCGCATGCAAACCAAGGATGGAAAGAAGGAATATTTCGGACTTCTTATTTCTTAACATTAGGTTTTTGGGTATACAGTATTTTAAACATGGTTATTTGCACATGGGCAGTAAGTAACCATGCCCACTATGCACTTCCGCTCAAAAAATCATTATTTTGTTCAATTTTTAAAGAAATACCAACACATATTTTCCTATTTTTTCTGAAAAATTTTATTATAGGAATTAATATTTCAGCCTCATTTTTTTTTCATGCCTGTATGGGTAGAGTAAGGGTCCCCAAACCCGTTCAAAATCACGATTTCTCCATAGAGATATACAGGAGATTCTTACTTTGGGCGCATGGGCGTAGTCAGCTGATAAAAAGTGGAGTCACGCCAGAGCACAGGGAGAGGGGCTGTTGCCACCTCCTCTTACTTCTAACCTCCTTGGTTTTTACGACCACCGTGAGCAACTCAATGGGCTATAAGCAATCATCCATCCCTAATTTACGGCCACTGGTCCCAGGCAAGGAGAGATTGTACGACAAACATAACATCCATGTTTCACCTAGATTTGAACCCGGACCCATCTCGGACGAATGGTCAGCAGCCAGTCTTTAGACCACTGAGCCAATGGGGGCGTCATACATATACTATTTAGCCATATTAAGTAATAATATAAACACATTCAGTTCTTTTTATGTTATTAATTTAAAGTGCCAAATTAATAGTAACAATAATGAGTCATTAAATTTTAAATGGTGTACAAAAAATTCGACATAATTAAAATCTTATTTTTAGGGACTTTTCTTCACTTTTGGAGACTTTTTATCACTGATTTGGAGACTTTTGGAATGAGTGAGTTGGCAACACTGGACAGAACACTCACTTCCCCCGACTCACACAGGCTCCTGCCGTCTCGGTCAGCGGCCAGCACCGCCGACCTCGACCGGAGAGAAAATAGATTAAACCGCTCACCTCCACACCCTTCGTCCAACACAAGTCACAAAAACATATTCCGTATATGTAATTAATAGTTAGTAAATTGTTAAAAAGTTAAAAATACAGTCCAAATTGAATTAAAATTTATATTTAAATGTTTTAAACAAAATACTGACACTAATCGGGAGCCCAAATAATATGTTTTTAAGAAAATGGCACATCTTGAAGTTTTATATTGTTTAACATCTTAGCTACAAATATTTAAAATAAAAATAAGTTACTCTATAATTTTATTAAGAACTTTCTTATAGATAAATGGATCCAAAGTCATCCATTTATTAAAAGTTTTTGAGCACTGTTATTTCTGGTTTCAAAATTCCAAATATCTTCTAAGGTCCCATTTTATGGCAATTTTGATCTGCTCTGTATTTTTAGATTTTTATTCAAAAGATAAGACGTTCTGTTTTTCCAAATAATATATTTTGCAATTGCAATTATTTGCACGATGTATTATTAGAGTTTTAGATTCAGAGCGTGAAAGAGGAAGATTATATCAGATTTGGTGAGTCGAAAATTTATCTTTATAATTTAAATATTGATGTAACCAATTCCAGATATGTTTTGAAAAGTTAAAATCAACGAATAAATATTCTAGAATTTCCTCTGAACCACATTAGGTGCAAGAAGCATTTACTCATTCACATCAAGGAAAAGCCTCACCAATGTGATCTATGCTCCAAAAAATTAACAACCCATCTTCCTTCACACAGGTGAAAAGACTCATCCATGTGGTGTGTGCTCTAAGCAATTTGCTCAGAAAAATCATCTTTCAAGGCACTTGCTTGTTCATTCAGATGGGAAGCCTTACCAATGTGATGTATATTCGAAGCAATTTCCTCGGAAAAGTAATATTTCAAGGCATGTGCGTGTTCACAGGTGAAAAGGCGAAATCATAATATCTCTATGATAAAGTAATACTGGGGTATTACAGCATAACATTAATTTGATGACATTAATGCGATGTATGTTCCAAGCAATTTCCTCGGAAAAGTAATATTTCAAGGCATGTGCGTGTTCACAGGTGAAAAGGCAAAATCATAATATCTCTATGATAAAGTAATACTGGGGTATTACAGCATAACATTAATTTGATGACATTAATGCGATGTATGTTCCAAGCAATTTCCTCGGAAAAGTAATATTTCAAGGCATGTGCGTGTTCACAGGTGAAAAGGCAAAATCATAATATCTCTATGATAAAGTAATACTGGGGTATTACAGCATAACATTAATTTGATGACATTAATGCGATGTATGTTCCAAGCAATTTCCTCGGAAAAGTAATATTTCAAGGCATGTGCGTGTTCACAGGTGAAAAGGCAAAATCATAATATCTCTATGATAAAGTAATATTGGGGTAATACAGCTTAACATTAATTTGATGACATTAATGCGATGTATGTTCCAAGCAATTTCCTCGGAAAAGTAATATTTCAAGGCATGTGCGTGTTCACAGGTGAAAAGGCAAAATCATAATATCTCTATGATAAAGTAATACTGGGGTATTACAGCATAACATTAATTTGATGACATTAATGCGATGTATGTTCCAAGCAATTTCCTCGGAAAAGTAATATTTCAAGGCATGTGCGTGTTCACAGGTGAAAAGGCAAAATCATAATATCTCTATGATAAAGTAATACTGGGGTAATACAGCTTAACATTAATTTGATGACATTAATGTGATGTATGTTCCAAGCAATTTCCTCGGAAAAGTAATATTTCAAGGCATGTGCGTGTTCACAGGTGAAAAGGCAAAATCATAATATCTCTATGATAAAGTAATACTGGGGTATTACAGCATAACATTAATTTGATGACATTAATGCGATGTATGTTCCAAGCATTTTCCTCGGAAAAGTAATATTTCAAGGCATGTGCGTGTTCACAGGTGAAAAGGCAATATCATAATATCTCTATGATAAAGTAATACTGGGGTAATACAGCTTAACATTAATTTGATGACATTAATGCGATGTATGTTCCAAGCAATTTCCTCGGAAAAGTAATATTTCAAGGCATGTGCGTGTTCACAGGTGAAAAGGCAAAATCATAATATCTCTGTGATAAAGTAATATTGGGGTAATACAGCTTAACATTAATTTGATGACATTAATGCGATGTATGTTCCAAGCAATTTCCTCGGAAAAGTAATATTTCAAGGCATGTGCGTGTTCACAGGTGAAAAGGCAAAATCATAATATCTCTATGATAAAGTAATACTGGGGTATTACAGCATAACATTAATTTGATGACATTAATGCGATGTATGTTCCAAGCAATTTCCTCGGAAAAGTAATATTTCAAGGCATGTGCGTGTTCACAGGTGAAAAGGCAAAATCATAATATCTCTATGATAAAGTAATACTGGGGTAATACAGCTTAACATTAATTTGATGACATTAATGTGATGTATGTTCCAAGCAATTTCCTCGGAAAAGTAATATTCCAAGGCATGTGCGTGTTCACAGGTGAAAAAGGCAAAATCATAATATCTCTATGATAAAGTAATACTGGGGTATTACAGCATAACATTAATTTGATGACATTAATGCGATGTATGTTCCAAGCAATTTCCTCGGAAAAGTAATATTTCAAGGCATGTGCGTGTTCACAGGTGAAAAGGCAAAATCATAATATCTCTGTGATAAAGTAATACTGGGGTAATACAGCTTAACATTAATTTGATGACATTAATGTGATGTATGTTCCAAGCAATTTCCTCGGAAAAGTAATATTTCAAGGCATGTGCGTGTTCACAGGTGAAAAGGCAAAATCATAATATCTCTATGATAAAGTAATACTGGGGTATTACAGCATAACATTAATTTGATGACATTAATGCGATGTATGTTCCAAGCAATTTCCTCGGAAAAGTAATATTTCAAGGCATGTGCGTGTTCACAGGTGAAAAGGCAATATCATAATATCTCTATGATAAAGTAATACTGGGGTAATACAGCTTAACATTAATTTGATGACATTAATGCGATGTATGTTCCAAGCAATTTCCTCGGAAAAGTAATATTTCAAGGCATGTGCGTGTTCACAGGTGAAAAGGCAAAATCATAATATCTCTGTGATAAAGTAATACTGGGGTAATACAGCTTAACATTAATTTGATGACATTAATGCGATGTATGTTCAAAGCAATTTCCTCGGAAAAGTAATATTTCAAGGCATGTGCGTGTTCACAGGTGAAAAGGCAATATCATAATATCTCTATGATAAAGTAATACTGGGGTAATACAGCTTAACATTAATTTGATGACATTAATGCGATGTATGTTCCAAGCAATTTCCTCGGAAAAGTAATATTTCAAGGCATGTGCGTGTTCACAGGTGAAAAGGCAAAATCATAATATCTCTATGATAAAGTAATACTGGGGTATTACAGCATAACATTAATTTGATGACATTAATGCGATGTATGTTCCAAGCAATTTCCTCGGAAAAGTAATATTTCAAGGCATGTGCGTGTTCACAGGTGAAAAGGCAATATCATAATATCTCTATGATAAAGTAATACTGGGGTAATACAGCTTAACATTAATTTGATGACATTAATGCGATGTATGTTCCAAGCAATTTCCTCGGAAAAGTAATCTTTCAAGGCATGTGCGTGTTCACAGGTGAAAAGGCAAAATCATAATATCTCTATGATAAAGTAATATTGGGGTATTACAGCTTAACATTAATTTGTGTACACTATCATATTCTCTTCCTTTTTACAGAACAGATATCTGTAAAATGTCACTAAAATTAGGTTAAACCCTGTCACTAAACTTAGATTAGCATACACACAACTTTAAAACCTATGAAAATACACGGCGGTTTTACCTACAAAATGAGAAAAAACACTGGTACTTAGCTCATCCCACACAAGTCAGCCGAAATGTTTCCTAAATTCTAAAAATGTGGAAGTAGCCGTAACGCCCTAAACATTGATAAATCTACTCACTAATAATATCATTGAGAACAGTATATCTACGATTAAAATAATAAAGAAGGGCAAATTTATTAATATTAAAAAAAAATTTCGAACTTCATGCCTCGCATAGCACTAACAGCTATGCGAGGCATAGTCTGCTCCTGTCAGGCTTAAGATGGCTGCAGTGACGTTTGCTCGCTTCAATTGGATTGCATTGTGCCAACGGAGAGTGCTTTCTCCCCTTATTCCTACCTCCATGAAAGGTTCTGACAAAAAGATTTCCCTCCACTAACCTTTCTTTTTTGAAAATTTGAAGTTTCGTAAGGCGGCAAAAACTTGGCAAACAGACTTCCCACCACTGAATAGCATGAAACCGATGAAGCATCCTATCGTAACTTCCGATGCCAGCGCCCTCTGTCAATTCATGATGATTGGTCACAAAACCGTGAGGGACATCTTAGGGAGCACGTCAGACTAATTCTTCTAGACACTGCACTTTTGGTGAACAAGGTTAGCTTTAGTAACTGTTGACAAAATTTACTCTTGGAAACTGACAAGTGGAAGTATTAAGGCCATTTCCGGCACGCGATTGGTTCAGAGCCACTTTGGAGATGCGAGTAGGCGGGGCCTACGAGGAGCGTCATGTGAGTGAGACATGTATCGCAGAAAGTCATGGCTGCACACGCGTAT
This sequence comes from Macrothele yani, assembly GCA_039090855.1. Classification (NCBI taxonomy): domain Eukaryota; kingdom Metazoa; phylum Arthropoda; class Arachnida; order Araneae; family Macrothelidae; genus Macrothele; species Macrothele yani. The sequence continues at coordinate 79,125,820 of CM077031.1, read as the reverse complement.
GCCATTTCAATGTTCGGGTGTTTTCTTTGCGACATTGGTTAACCCCAGTTGTTTTACCCGTTGAGTCGGAATGCAACAGGAGGTAAATAGAGAGTGTACTTAATTGGTAGTGGAACTTTTGAGTTTTTATATCAACATGACTTCATGGACTTGTGACTTATCTTTGATTAATCACAGAAAGCCTGGCTTCAATCTATAGAGTTCTCACAGAGCCGATAGATGTCAGCACGTCAGCGCGCACTGCTTTAGAACAGGATCAGTACTGATGTGTTTTGTATGGAGGACCATGAGCTGTTTAACGGGTTTTTTTTGTTTTTTTCGGAGTGAAGGCGGGTGGAAATGTGGAATTGAAGGCATTTTTGATGAAGTTTGGAAGGACAAAAATATTAGGAATTTCCTAAATATTAGAAATATATATATATGACAGATCACTTACTATTTTCTCAGACACAATATATGGCAAACAACATTCTGGAGTATTTATTCCAACGGAAGTGTCTTATTTCAAGAGAACACTGTCTTGAGGTCGTACTCAGCGTTACATTCACAGAGTTTTTTCTGGGGAGTCAATCGCAAATTTTGAGATGGCTCAAACTTGTTATTATTTGTTATTTATTTATACATTAATACATATTATATTATTTATATACACATATAACAAATTTTCTGAAATCTACACATGCAAGTGATTAAAAATGTAAAAAAGTTATACCTTTATTTTAATTCAGTAATGCACCACGGATTTCACCATGCTGCGGTGGTGTAAAATATTAAGCATGCTAGTAAGATAACGCTGCTGTGCTGGAGAAAATTCTCCCCCGCCCCTAAGTATTAGGGGTGGAAAAATATTTTAGTCTTACAACAAGCGTTTTTCTGATTATTAAGGAATCATTACAGTGTAACATGAAAACGTATGGTGCAAACCATTCCGCTGCCACTTGGTTTCAGCCCCTTTAGGTTAGCACATAGTAGTAAAAAAAACAACTAATTAATCGTTTGAAATTCCTGGATTTTCTTTTTGTCACAGAGCGTAAACCACATACCGCCAGGAAAAAAAAATATGGGAATCATTTTTAATAATTTGTTATCGTTAAAAATTGGGTAGCGCACATATTTAGTTGTATTGGAAGCCCTAACGTTAGGTTAGCTACATTGAGGCTTACTTAACCATATACATGGGAAGTCGGCGTCCAGAAGACTGAATTAAAGCTGAATGCCAGCTTCCAAAATATGATGATGTATTGGAGTGCAAGCAGCATGCCGTTGGTGATTACAAATCCACAGTAAACTTAACTATCAAATACAAAGGCTCTAAAAAAATTACCGAATTGTGAACCAATGTTTGGTTTTCTTGTTTGCCCCTCTTGCATATGTGATCAAGATGAACTGGTCTTCTTCTACCCTCCTGATTTTTATCCGGAGAAAGTATTGAGTAATTTTGGTAGGACTTCATAATAGATTTTTAACATGGACAATTGAGTTTTCCACCAGACTCGCCAAGAAGTTTTTCAAGAAAGTGGAAGCTCATCCTAATGGACTTGTTAGGGGTGCGGTTGACTACAATCCTAGCCAATTCCTTAGGTAGCCAAGAACTAAGGCGGCGTTCGTTGCATCACCCCCCATTCCCGACAGATACTTGGGGAAGGACAGCATGCTGAGTGCCTTGGATCAGATGGAGTGTAAGTTTGTGAATTGGTGGGTGTTAGCCAGACAATCCCCCCCCCCCCTTTTTTTCAGGTTGGCGTTGAGATGGTGAGTACTGATTACTGCTCCGGCATTAGGATGTGGTTTCTGTGAGTTTCTGTGAGATTTATAAACAAATTTACAAAAACATTCTCTTCTAGAGCAACTAATTTTTCTATAGAGTATATATATTTTCATAACTACTTTGATTTCAGAGCTACATTTAAAAAAAGTTATTTAAAGTGTTAACACTTTGTATGAAGTCATTTATGCCTCTAATTAACAACGAAAATTCCGGTTTTTTTCTAGAGGTATTGTATACATTATTGGCTGCATTGACTCGTTGGATTTAGAAAACGTAAATATACATGCCGATGGCAATTTTAGTTTTAGTGTATAAAACAAAGCAATTAATTTAATGTTTAAAATAATCTTAATGCTACTGAGATATGAAGTCCATGTGAATGAGTTTTTTTTTATTATAATATTTTCCCCCGTTTTCTTAGATTTTAAAAATTAATTTCTCCAAATTTTCATCTATAAACAAAAAATTAGACTAAATATAAAGGGTGATCACTCAAAAACCTACGGGGTTTTGGGGTCTTAGCCCACCGAAAATCCATGGGCGTCCATGGATTTTCGAAAGATGCCTGAATACATCACTGGTCGTACTTCGTGCCATTAGGTAGTTACTAGCTAATACAAAATCACTCTATTTGATTTTATTTCTAGCTAGACCTCCTCACATTCATGACGAAAAAAACTTGATCGTCAGAATGTTTCGTTGTGGAGACATACTTTTCATTGTTAAAGGTCCTTTTAAGTGTAATAGAAAGCAAACAGCACGAATGGTGATGTGTTGTTGAGGTGCTGCCATCTATTGGACGATACGGAGTATTGTATTCAACTAGTTATTAAAGTCGTCCTCAATTTTAATATTAAGATAGATTTCGACTTGTATTCATCTGAGAAACTGCAGATATTCCTTATGATATCGTGCACAAAATTCCTTTACCGTATTATTCAATATGATCATTTGTTAAATAACCTCACTGAATTTCTTAGGAAGCAGAACTTCCCACGATAAAACTTTTCACGATATACTTCAATATGATCATTTCTCACACATGTTAAGTAACCTCACAGTGAACTTCTTAGGAAGCAGAACTTCCCACGATAAAACGTTTCACGATATAATTCAATATGATCATTTCTCACACATGTTAAGTAACCTCACAGTGAACTTCTTAGGAAGCAGAACTTCCATCGACATAATTCAGTAAGAATTATTTGTCACATATGTTAAGTAACCTCACAATGAATTTCTTAGCAAACAGAACTTCCCCAGATTAAAAAAAAAAAAAGTGTTCTTGTCACATGACTATCTTCATAGGCCCCGCCTACTCGGAATCTCCAAAGCAGCTCTGAACCAATCGCGTGGCGGAAATGGCTCTAAGCGCAATTTCGTACATTCACTTGTGAAATACGCTTCCGCGTGTACCTTCGGGTTGCACCCGCAGTTCTAAGAGACCTCGCCGCCTATTTGTTTATATTCTTTAGCGTTTATATTCTTTGGTGGGAGAGTGTGTAAACATCAGTGAACCATGTCCAGGCTTTTATTTTGGGCGTGGTGAACAGTGTGAAGATGTGTTGCAACAAAGTTCGCGTATGGGGAGGTGACGTCGTGCGAGAACACATTAGGGCGCTCCCCTCTCCCAGCCCCCATGATATGGGGGTCTTATACGAAGACAAAGCTTCCAACGCTGTAATTGTGAAATAGTGCGTGTACAAACAAGCAAAGGTAATTTATTTGTAATGGGAAGTTTTCGTTTAAGTAGCAATGACATACATGCATATAACAGGGCTTGAAAAATGTCTGAAAAGTTACATGCCCAGGAAAATTTGTCTTTTAAGATAACAAATCAGAACTCCCATTTTTAATTTAAACTTTTTTTACATGTTTTGCATCTCCATTTTAAGGTTTGAAATGGTATGATGATGAAATTGGTATTTGAGAAATTTAGTGTTTCTTACATGTTCCTTTCACTGAAGTTTTCAGCCTTTGTCACTAAATACAGGAGGCCACCTAGTTTCATCAGATGCGTGCATTCTGTCGCTGACTGTAAACAACATTTGGAGCAAAACACTACATAAGGTTCCACTTTTTGGACCTGGAGTATAATATAATATAAAGAAGTATTCTTCTATCCTTGGCACTCCGTAACAATAATAAAACTTCTGATGATTAGCAGTGAAATGAAACATGAATTGCGACGACTGTCTTTTTTTTCTTGTAGTAGTAAAAATTCTATTCCAAACTTTTTTATTTTTAAATTTGGTTGCCCAGACTGGGCAACTAGTTTCTTAATTTACCTTTGTTCTGACATTCCCATGGGTGTGTGAGGGAAATGAAAAAATAAAAAAAGCTTACTTGACCACCTGGATTTTATGCTCTGAAAAAGGGATGAGGTGTGAAAAAGAAAAGGAAGCCTGGAAAAAAAATTGAAGAAAAAAGGTGCCTTATGCCTTGTACTTTTAACTAAATTATAAAACAATATCGTCCAAATTATGAAATAGTTCTGTGGTAACAGCATGCATAACAATGGTTTCACAGTAGAAAAAAAAACTGATGGTGAACCCTGAGTTAAAACGTATTTTTTTATATAGATAATTATTGTTAGTTAAAAACTTGTTTTACTTGTAGTTAATTTTTTTCTTTTTCTTAGTTGCAGTGAGACGGAACTGTACTGATGAAAATAAGTGTGGACAACAAATACAAGAAGTTGCCAAAAACTGGCTTAAGCTTGCTCCATTTTGGAATCAGCATGACCAAAAAAAAAAAAAAAGAAGATTTGTAATACCAATTAAAGATTGATATTTTACCTCCTGTTTTTGTAAATCCATGTCTTCACAGCTACCATTACATCAGGTCTACAAACTGTTCCTATATAGAGATTATGTTGTAGGACAAGCGCATTCATGAGCAGTTAACTATTTTATGTATATTTGCAAAATGTCAGAAAATAAAATATGAAAACCCAGTAGCGGTTCTGGAGGGGGGAAAATGGTGCACAAATTCCTGCATTTGCCGGTAATAATTAAAATTAATATGTAATTAAAAAAATCTAGTTATGTTTGGGGGGGGGGGGCATGGGCATCCCTGGCATAAAACTACCACTGGGAAAACCCATACTTTTCAACAAAAAGTACCTTTTTTAGAAACTGGTTTTATGATACTCTGCAGACATTTTAATTATTGTAAACCTCATTATATTTTTTCTAGCATTGGAAACCCAGAATTTTTTTTTTCCTCCGGATTGCAGTAGATTGCTTATACAGTCAAACGCTTAAAAGCAAGCTTGAATTTCACAAAATCCTCAATTTAGTGAGTGAAAAATGTGGTTTACGGTTAAATTAGAGGTAGTTTATTACAAACACAGTTTTGATTATTTCTTGGATTTAATGAGAGGGAACCTGAGCTGAACGAGATTGTCTTCGTGCTTCTTAGGTTAGCAAGATACTGGATGTAGATTATCATTAACAGGATTCTATAGTTTACGTGCACCCCTCCACCTTAAATTACTGCATCGTCCATTTGCTATTTTTGCAGAGTGCATTCCAGGAGAAACAAAATATTCAGTACCAAAATACTAAGTACATATTACAAGTTGGAAAATATTCTTTATTTCACTCCGCATATCTACGTGTTTCATGCTTGTGGAATTTAGCAAGAAGGAATGGGCTGGAACTTTTCATTATAAGCAAGCTGACTGTATTTCTAAGGTGGAAGCCGGATAAACGTCTGGAATCACGTATAAAATTTAATCCAAAATATGAAATTGTAAATTATCAGCTTGACTATTTCCATAGGTAATTAGTTGAAGCTATTAAGCAATCTGTAAGTGATCTGTGGTACCTGCCTCCTCCCTCTACCATTTTTAAGTTGTGCATTAATATTTGCTGGAATTCATATAATTATGTAATTTGCATTTTCCCCGATGGAGGTATGCAAACTGAAAAGACTTAGCAGTGCCTTTTGTAAGACAAAGGTGTGAAACATTTAAAAAAAATCTTCATTTGGAATATACACTGCTGGCCACCCAAAATGCAACACCAAGAAGGAAGCATCCGATTGGCCTGAAATTCACACCATGCGTCGCCCGGCGAGAGGACATGAAAACGATTAGAATTGCAGGGCATATGCAAATCATGTGCGCCCGACACGCCACAGAGAAGCACTATGAGAAGGGTGCACAGAAGGCGGGGTGTAAGTAGTGGAAGTGTGTTGTGCTGCCGGATCTGTGCATGGGAAGCTTCTTGATGCCTCGTCGCAGAATACGTCAGTCATTCCAGCACGTTTCGGAGTTCGACAGAGGACGAAGAATGGCCTATCACGACAGCGGTTAATCGTACCGAGTGGAACAACATCCAGCAAGAGTGAGGCGAGTATAAATTCGGTGGGTGCAGGAGGGACGGACGGATCGATGTGAGCGATTGCTGCAGCCGCGGCACACCACCGAACGAGAGGACCGGCATGTTGTGCGGCGGGCATTGACGGCTCGCACCACCACATCACGAACGTTAGCGCAGCAATTAGGGTGTGTTGCGCAACAACATGTGTCAGCACTACCGTTCGACGTCGTCTGCAGGAGCGGGGATTTGTCGCACGGCGCCCATTGCTCCGATTACCATTGACGTTACACCACCGGCGAGTGCGGAGGCAGTGGGCCGTTGAACGCCGCACGTGGACTGCGGAATGGTACGACATTGTCTTATCCGACAAATCCCGCTTCTGTCTGCAACGCCACGATGATCGGATCCACGTGTGGCGGCACCGCGGCGAGAGACTGTATGACGCCTGTATTATGCATCGCCATACCGGTCCGTCGCCTGGCGTTATGGTTTGGGGCGCAATTGGATATGACACCCGCACCCTTCTGGTAAGCATCGCCGGTACACTCAACAGCCACCGCTACATCTCCGACGTTTTGGAGCCTGTAGTGCCCCCTTACCTGCAGGACCTGTCAGCGGCCACGTTTCAACAGGACAATACACGCCCGCACGTGGCACGCATCGTGCAACAATTCTTCACGACTCACCAGGTGTCACTGCTGCCGTGGCCCACCTGTTCTCCCGATATGTCGCCCATCGAAATCGTCTAGTCGCTGATCGGCAACCGAGTGGCCCGGCAAGCACCACCCGCGGCTACGCCTGATGAAATGTGGCAACGTGTGGAAGCAGCCTGGACCGACATACCCCAAGCCCACATCCAAAGCCTCTTTCGTTCGATGCCGCGGCGTGTAGCGGCCGTTATCGCCAGCCATGGGGGCCACACGAACTATTGATGTCTGCGTGTTCCGCAAGTTGCACGGACCTGTAAGCTCAATAATTTCATCTTTGTATCTGTTGTTATGTGTCCAGTAAATCTGGCTTCGCTATTTAGTGGCCTTCTTGGTGTTGCATTTTGGGTGGCCAGCAGTGTATACTGCTGGCTACCCAAAATGCAACACCAAGAAGGAAGCATCCGATTTGCCTGAAATTCGCAGCATGCGTCGCCCGCGAGAGGGCATGCAAACGATTACCATTGCAGGGCATATGCAAATCATGTGCGACCGGCACGCTACCGAGAAGCACTATAAGAAGGGTGCCCAGAAAGCGGGGTTAAGTAGCAGAAGTGTGTTGTTCTGCCGGAGCTGTGCGTGGGAAGCTTCCTGATGCCTCGTCGCAGAATACGGCAGTCATTCCAGCACATTTCGGAGTTCGACAGAGGACGAATAGTGGCTTATCGCGACAGCGGTTTATCGCACCGAGACATCCGAAGTAGCCCAAAGTAGTCCAAAAGACGTCGAAACTTTGTGTGAGCGTTAGGTGCAAAATACGTCTAATGACGGTGTAGTAAAACAGTGCAAAGGCCGTCCACGTGTCACATCTTTCGACGATATATAATAAGACGTCCAAAATTCTTTTATTGCACCAAAGTGGCACGAGTTTTTGACGTCGAATAACGATTATGGTACGTCGAGAAATAGTCGAATGATATATAATGGAACGTCGAGGATTGGTCTTATACTGGAACGTCGAGGAATGGGCGAATGTCTTATAACGTTCCGTCGAGGAATTGTTAAATATCTTATAACGGAACGTCAAGGAATGGGCGAATGCTTTATAATGAAACGACGAGTAATGGTCGAATGCCGTATTACAAAACGTCCTGCTATAGTCGAATGCCGTCTTATAAAACGTCAAGCTACAGTCGAATAGGGTATTATTAAACGTCGAGAAATAATCGAATGTGGTAATCCGAAACGACGAGATATAGTCGAATATCTCCTAATGAAACGTCGAATGATGTATTACGAAACACCCGAATGCCTTATAATACGTAGAATGTCGAGCAATGGTCGAACATCTTGAACTGAATTCTCATATTAAATATGGCTACATTGATGTATTTAATATATAAGTGCACTTGCAAACACAAGGCTGCCAAGTATTGATTCAGAACGTTAAAGCATCAATGATGCTTTAACGTTCTGAATCAATACTTGGCAGTTCTTGAGTTTGCAAGTGCATTGATATATTAATAAATCAATGTAGGCATATAATATGAGAACGTTAAAGCATCACTAAAGCACACCAGGAATTAATTTGTACACTGATAACCACATGGAATGCTGTTTGCACTCTCTGCATCACTATATGTACGAGTTAACTATGATAAACAGAAATCTCACCCATCTACACTGCTGGCCACCCAAAATGCAACACCAAGAAAGAAATGAGATAGCAAAGCCACATTTACTGGACACATAACAACAGATACAAGGATGAAACGATTGAGCTTACAGGCCCGTGCGACTTGCGGAACACGCAGACATCAATAGTTTGTGTGGCCCCATGGCTGGCAATAACGGCCGCGGCATCGAACGAAAGAGGCTTTGGATGTGGGCTTGGGGTATGTCGGTCCAAGCTGCTTTCACACGTTGCCACATTTCATCAGGCGTTGCCACGGGTGGTGCTTGCCGGGCCACTCGGCAAGTCTACGTTGGGTAAGGTGACCAGATATCGGGACACCGATTTGAGGACAAAAGGGCGTGGCGTCCCCAAATCGGTAGTTCATTTGGGGACACATACGTACTCAAAATAAATATGCAAATCTTTTTGTCATAAAACTGCATTGCTTCAGCAAGTGTGATGTTACACGTTAAAATCTGTCTCTTAAAAGGATATACCTTGGAGAATGTTGGTAATTTGTATTGACAAAGCAGAACTATGATGGTGAGAACATATTAGTAAAAGTGAAATGCTTTATCTTAGGTACATGTGCTGAGTTAAATTTAGCCTGCACACCATGGTAATTGCATGGCGAATTTTTCATTTTGCCAAAGTTTTTGAAGAAACTCAGAACAAGTACAGTCGAAATTTGACAGCGTCAGCGGTGCATTGACCTAGTGCTGGTTACTGACCATTCGTACAAGTTGGGGCGGGTTCGAGTCCTGAATGAGGCATTATTGGTGTGTTTGCCTTACAACACTTGCTCTTTTCCTTCTCTAGAACGAATGTCTCCAAATTAGAGACAGGTAACTGCTTATAGTCCTTAGAGTTGGTCGTAGTGGTAGTTAAACCCAGAAAGAAGAAAAAAAAGTCAAAATTTGTTTTCACAAGAAGCATGTTGGAAAATTAGTACAACAGAAACTACTTTTAAGAGCATTTTTCATAAGAAATCTAAAGGGTTAATGAGGAAGTGTAAATTCGAGCACATTTGGGGACAAACATTAAAATTTGAGGACAATTTGCGTCCCCAAAGGCTTCAGACGTTTTTGGGGACAGTAAACTAAATTTGAGGACTGTCGTCAGGAATTGGGGACGTCTGGTCAGCTTATCGTTGGGCGACATATCGGGAGAACAGGCTGGCCACGGCAGCAGTGACACCTGGTGGGCTGTGAACAATTGTTGCACGATGCGTGCCACGTGCAGGCGCGTTTTGTCCTGTTGAAACGTGGCCGCTGGCAGGTCCTGCAGGTAAAGGAGGACTACAGGCTCCAAAACGTCGAAGATGTAGTGGTGGCTGTTGAGCATTCCAGCGATACGTACCAGAAAGGTGCGGGTGTCATATCCAATTGCGCCCCAAACCATAACGCCAGGCAACGGACCGGTATGGCGATGCATAATGCAGGCGTCATACAGTCTCTCGCCGCAGTGCCGCCACACGCGGATCCGACCATCGTGGTGTTGCAGGCAAAAGTGGGATTCGTCGGAGAAGACAATGTCGTGCCATTCCGTAGTCCAGGTGCGGCGTTCAACAGCAAACTGCTGCTGCACTCGCCGGTGGTGTAACGTCAATGGTAATCGGAGCAATGGGCGCCGTGGGACAAGTCCTCGCTCCTGCAGACGACGTCGAACGGTACGTACTGCCACATGTTGTTGCGCAACTTACCCTAATTCCTGCGCTAACGTTCGTGATGTGGCGGTGCGAGCCGCCAATGCCCGCCGCACAAGATGCCGGTCCTCTCGTTCGGTGGTGTGCCGCGGTTGCGGCGATTGCTCACGTCGGTCCGTCCGTCTGTCCCTCCTGCACCCACCGAATCCATACTCGCCTCACTGCTGCTGGATGTCGTCCCACACGGATACGGATACACACCATCCATGCCTTATTCGGGACTCGAACCCGTACCCACTTGTACGAATGGTCAGTGGCCAGCACTAAGACACTGAACTACTGGCGTGGTCAAATTTCGACTGTACTTGATCTAAGTTGCCCCAAAAACTTTGGAAAATGAAAAATTCGCCCTGCATTTAGTTTGGTGTGCAGCTTGATTTTAATTCGGCACATATACAAGGTAAATAATTTCACTTTTGCTAATATGTTCTCGCCATCATAATTCTACTTTGTCAATACAAATTACCAACATTCTACAAGATATATCCTTTTAAGACACAACTTTTCATATGTAATATCACACTTATTGAGGCCATGCAGTTTTGTGGCAAAAAGATTTGCATATTTATTTTGAGTACGTATGTCCCCAAACGAACTGCCGATTTAAGGACGTCACGCCCTTTTGTCCTCAAATCATTATCCCAATGTGGTCACCTTATGCCGCGGGTGGCCTAGTGGTCAGCGTTCGTGACTGTCATGGAAATAACTTCAGGTTCAATCCTGGGCAGGTATGAACGTTCGAACCACTAAATACCCGTCGTGCGTCGGATGGGCACGTTAAGCCGTCGGATTATGGGTACTTGCCCCCAGGTAAGAAATAAGGGTGTCTTCCTCCCCCTTTCTACCTCGCTTCCGTGTCACTTTCCTATCGGGCACTCTAGCTCAAATCTCCTAGGTTCCTATTTCTAAGGGTTGTTTAAGACCTGGGGTCAGACACTCCCTTCCTAAATTTTTTTTTTTTTTTGATTGGAGGATTAACGATCACCGTGAGCAACTCAATGGGCTATAAGCAGTCACCCGTCCCTAATTTAGTCTCACTGGTTCCAGGGAAGGGAGAGAGTCAGTGCCGTAAGACAAACACAACATCCATGCCTCACCGGGATTCGAACCCGGGCCCCGTTCGGACGAATGATCAGAGGCCATCGCTTAGACCACTGCGCCACCGGGGTGGCCTTCCTAAAATCCTCTACAGATGATCTGATCTGATTTGGTCACCTTATATTAAATGCTTCTCCCTTGCCTACCTATGAAAAGTAACTCCAAGAGGTGGTCGCCCGGGAATTGTTGTGACATCCGTAAGCGCAACAACAACACACCATCTCTAAACAAAAAAAAGAACTTTAAATTTCGAAAATCAAACTTGTCAGTTACCGTCTTCTGCTAAGAAAGCCTCAAGTTTGTGACGTTATACTTTCTCCCCTTATTCCTATCTCCATGGGTTTTTCTGAATAAGGAAGGCCATAATTTATAAATTATGCATTGCATTTTTGTGAAATTAATTTCATAAGATTGTCCTGCCTCCTTTTAGTTGATTTTTAGCTGATTTTCTTGTTTAGCTTGTTAGATTTGCGGTTTCTGGAGTTGGCAGCACTTCAATGGTGTCGTCGTTTTTCAACGGCAGTAAAATATGTGTCCTGCTTGTTTTATTTGTACAAACGTGGGTATCTGCAGTTTTCGAGTGTTAGTGATCAATATTTTTAAGTAGTTTAGGTTACAAGATTTATGCTGTCCGGCGCAGCAAATCAATCAGGTATTCTTAGTGGATAAAAAGTAATCTTGGTCCTTTATATGTCGTTGCAAATTTTTTAATCAATTTTCAGTCCTATGGATATATTTATTTTTCAAGGTGTAGAGTCAGCAGATGAAGTCATTAACCCACCTGGTATTGGCAAAACATTTATACAGAGTGTAGTGTTATCTCACTTGGCACTCGAAAAAAAATGTAGCGATGTAAATATAACGGATAGTCCTGTTTGGGATAAGTATATCCCGGGAAAAAAATGCATACTGTACCAGTTACTACACTGACTGGCATCAGGTTACCACAATTCAAAGGGAACAACAATTTCTGCGTTATTATTGTATTTTTAATGTGCTATTTAGGTATACCCATGATCGATTTAAGATTTCGTTTTTACCATGTGTTGGGATTTTACAGGTTTTTTAGTTAATGGCACACAGCAGGCTGATGGGTTCTGTTATCTAATTTTGATCAACAAAAGTTTCTGGTCTCAAGAAAAATTGTACAGTTAATTGGATGTTTCATCATTCACTGGAAGTCAGGTGTTCAGTATCGAAGTTCAGCTACTTCATGATGATGTGTTAAACAAATGTAGCGAAAGAAAAAAGTACAGTAGATTCTTGTTCATTCGGACATGTGGAGGTTAGAACACTTAAAACCCAATTGTGCAAAACTTGATACAAAGAGCTAAAACCTACACATGCCTTCTGTCTAAAGGCAGCGTCACAAAAGGTTTAAGACAAACCAGGGGTGCAGAATATGTCCGAACGTGCGAACAAGGTTCGGGGAAACTAAGGCAGCTCTGGGGAAATATTTGCCCGGTGGTAAAATAATAATAGTGATAATAAAACGAAAAATTGACTTATTAACAACGAATATAACGTGAAAAATAGGAGAATTTTACTTCAAGGTAATCATTTTGAAAAATGTGTCGTTATGGATAAAATAGGTTATGAGAGCTGTGACGTACTGCTTACTGCGGTTCGCAAACGATTCACCGAGCCTAAATGACTTTACTAATGCCGAGGCGGAGATAGCGTGTCATGAGTAACAAGTACGACGCAACCACTAGTCACGCTAATAAATGTTTCCGAAACTAATGGGCCGCACCGGCGGCTCAGTGGTCGAAGCGATGGCTTCTGATCATTCGTCCGAGATGGGTTCGAATCCTGTTGAGGCATTAATGTTATGTTTGTCTCATGGCGCTGGCTCTCACCCTTCCCTGGAACCAGTGGCCCTAAATTAGGGGCGGGCGACTGCTTATAGCCCACTGAGTTTCTCTAGGTGATTAAACTTCCAATAAAAAAAATAATAATAACAATGGCAGCAAATGTGTCATAGGCATTGATTTGAAGAAAAATTATTGGGGGTTCCAGACATTTTAAAGCGAATGACCCATGCATTTTTCAAAGGATTTAAGTCTAATTTAAATTTCTTTCTGTAAAATTATCTGGCGCAATTAGACCCCTGGAATGCTAGAATGAAATAAATTATAGTTAATTACATAATTTTTTAGCTGTTTATTTTTCAGCCTCTCTATCCCGGGTTACTTCTTGATTTGCCAATTCTTGTTTCGCCTATTCTTTCTACGTCGAAAGTTAATGGGTTCCGCCATTTTAGGCGAGGAAAGAATTCTTGATTTGCCTATTCCTGTCTCGCCTAAAACTTTCATCTGCTAGAGGGGAGAGATTCACTTGGAGCACTAAATCTTTTGTGCGTTAAAAAAAAAGACAAATTTTTTCATAAAAAAAAAAGCTAGTTATTCATTGGAATAAATATTGTTTTTTTTTTCACATTTTTAAGTAATAAGCTTTAAGGATAGTTCTTGATCATCGACATATGCTATTTTTAGGGGAAATTTCAGACAAAAAAAATTGTATTATGGGGCAATCTTGGACGCTGAACATTTGCTGCACCCCTGAGACAAACTACCATTTACTGAATGAATTAAATACGGTCTCCGGGCAATCACAGGAATGAATTCAAAATCTTCGGATTCACTATATATGAATGCTGGTTGCTTTGACTAGCGATTCCAGTGATGGTTGTATTCAAATGAATCAGAAACTTGGTCATTCTGGATACTCTAGCGTTATCCGGGAGACGCGGATTCGATTCTCTCTGTAGGATGACGAAATTTTCAAGTTTTTGAATATTATCTGACTTCACATCCATGTCATATTTACACCAATAAAAGGATTTACATCTTCCAAATTTGTGTTGTACCATTTACTGAACAACATAGTGCACATGAATGTACGTGTTGAAATGAATTTCAGTAGAAATACTAAAAAATAGTTCTCACTAAAAGCAATCGGCTACCCTTCAGATTATCAGTGTATCAAGTACTTCCTGATGCTGATAATAAGAATCTTCTAATGAGAGATTTTGCAGTGGTCTTAAGCACAGGCTTATGACCATTAATCCAAGAAAGGGTCCGGGTTTGAATCCCAGTGAGGCATAGATATTGTGTTTGTCTTACAGCACTGGCTCTCCCCCTTCCCTGGAACCATTGGCCTGAAGTTAGGGTTGGGCTACTGCTTATAGCCCATTGAGTTGCTCACAGTGATCATTAAACCTTCAATCAAAAAAAGAATAGAGAGAATGGCAAGTAAGAATCAACAGCTTTTTTTGTACATCAAATAGAAGTTATTGCTCTTTCCACGTTTACAAGCGAGTCACGGAAAGATTCTCATCGGCCGCCACCAGGAATCAAACCCAGGGTCTTCCAGTTACGCGGCGGATATGCTTCCACTGCACCACAGCGGCATCGAAATTCTCCAAACTCACAAACTGCCAAACCACATGACAGGTTGCTTCTTTGGTGTCCCGCACAATGCTGGGGATTCACCAAAGATGAACAGCAGCAACTGAACAAATAACTAGAATGTGAATAAATGATAAATGCGCAGTTGACGCGGACCAGGAACGTCAAATAGAAGCCGATGAGAATTTTTACCTGACTAACTTGTAAACGTGGAAAGAGCGATGACTTCTATTTGATGTTCCTGGTCCACGTCAACTGTGTATTTAGTTTTTTTGTTTGTAAACAAAATAGAACAATTTTATTATGAACATCAAAGAGACAAAGCCACCCCTGTAGTGCAGTGGTCTAAGCACTGGCTTCTGACCATTTGTACGACATGGGTTTGTGTTCGAATCAGATCCCAATGAGGCGTGGATATCATGTTTGCCTTAAGTTCTGGCTCTTTCCCTTCCTTGGAGCCAGTGGCTGTAAATTAGTGATGGGCGACTACTTATAGCCCATCAAATTGCTCATCATAATGGTAATTAAATTTCAAAAAAAAAAACAAAAAAAAAACAAAGCTACATGTGCATCGTCTACAGTCTGTGCTGTGCTGATTAAAGCAGTATGGTGGCCCGAATAAGCGAATCAAATTTTGGGTGATATTCTTGCTTTGTTCATGTTCGTGAATTGTCCCAAATAAATGTCTGCCCCAATTTATTGATAGTCCAGTTAACCAGAGGGTCATTCCATATCTGACATTCTGAGATTTTGATGAAACTTGGTGTATCAAGTGTCCTTACATACTTATGAATAGAAATCTAAAAAAAAAAATATTTTTCTTTCCATTCAAAAGTTGTTAACCTTTAAGTGGCATCGTGCATATTTACATAAAGAGTGTCGTGTGGTACAGCAGACTGCTATTTGTACTTGCATACATACATACATATCACTAAGCTATTCTCAGAGGTTAGTTCCACAAAGAAATACAAACTACCAGATAAGTTTTACTTACTGTTGCCGTATCAAACTTCTCCAGCCACCCAGGTGGCGCAGTGGTCTAAGCGATGGCCTCTGATCATTCATCTGAAAGGGGTCCGGGTTCGAATCCCGGTGAGGCATGGATGTTGTGTTTGTCTTACGGCACTGGCTCTCTCCCTTCCCTGGAACCAGTAACCCAAAATTAGGGACGGGCGACTGCTTATAGCCCATTGAGTTGCTCACGGTGGTCGTTAAACCTCCAATAAAAAAAACAAAAACAAAAAAAACCTCCATTTACAGCGATCTCAACATATAACTCGGGCTTCATCAACATCTATCACACGGCGTACACAAGATCTTCTGTTCTTCATACTCGTTATCTTTTTCTTGTACAGACACTCCTGAATCTGATCCTCCCATGATTTCCTTGGAATTCCTCTGCCTTTCCTTCCTGCCACTTGGGCTAAAGAGATTTCCTTAGTAAGCATCTAATCACTCATTCTTTCAACATGGCCAAACCACCGAAGCATATTAGTCTCCACCTTGCTAAGAACATTTTGCTTCACATTACACAACAGCAACACATCTTTATTCCTCACACAATCAAAACATGTCTTGCCTACCCCATAAGTAATGCATTTCTCCAGCACACAAATGTCTCCTATGCTTCTTCTGTTGTACCCAGGTTTCAGTGTCATACATCAGAGTAGGAACAATCACACTTTTATGCACAGCCATGTGGCACTCTCTTGAGAATCCATCATTCCTGTGAAGACCTCTCAAAGCAGTCATGACTTTCAATGAAGAATTCACTCGCTTACTAATTTCATCATCCAATTTGTTCTCTCTGTCAAACATGCTTCCTAAATACACAAACACACTCACCTGGTCAATCACTGTGCCATTTACACTTACCTTCAGTGCTACCAGTTTCTCTCTCAAAAACCATAACTTTGTTTTTTCCCCTTACTTATACTCAGTTTGAATTTCATGCAAACTTCATACATCCGGGACAACATACTCTGAAAATCTTGCTCTTTGCCAACAGGACAGTGTCACCAGTATACAGCAATCTGCACACATGGATATCACCAAGACATAAACCAGTATTATCTATTTTGGCATCATGCATGCACACATCCATAAATACATTATATTAAACAGCCATGGTGGCATTACACAACCTTGTCTGACTCCTGGAGCCATAGAAAACCATTTTGATAAAACACCATTCTTGGAAATATTCTAGTTGGATAATGCTTACCTAGGCATTCCGTTTCTAACGATGATTCACTTTTCTCGCACGTTTCGGGTCTTCGTTGAAGCTATTGTCCGTTGTATGTGCAGCAACCATTCGCATCCAACACACTGCTCACTTTGGGTAGATTCAGTAGATCTTTATTTTAGGATTCAACAACATCAATTCTTTGCCGTTATTAATGCTCTAAATTTTTCGCCCAGTCTTTAGGGAAAAGTCGTCATGCTCCTGAGGATGGCCAAAGACTGGGCAAAAAATTTAGAGCATTAATAACTGCAAAGAATTGATGTTGTTGAATCCTAAAATAAAGATCTACTGAATCTACCCGAAGTGAGAAGTGAGCAGTGTTTGATGCGAATGGTTGCTGCACATACAACGGACAATAGCTTCAACGAAGACCCGAAACGTGCGAGAAAAGTGAATCATCGCTAGAAACGGAATGCCTAGGTAAGCATTATCCAAACTAGAATATTTCCAAGTTTTTGAAATAATGCACGTAAAAATGAATAGTAGCCTTTTCCGATCGATTTCTAAGTCGGTATATGAACTGCTAATATGAATAAAACACCATTCATTCGTACACAAGCTCTACTGCCAGCATACATGGCCTTTTAAGTAGGTTCCCAGTAACACCATATTCATTCAATACCTTTCACAAAAGTGTCCTATTTACTCAGTCTTAAGCTTTGTGTCATAAGCTATGAAGGCAGCAAAAACTTTCTTACCAACAGCCAGATACTTTTCAATCATCGTGCGTAATGCAAAAATCTGGTTAGTGTAGCCTTTACCAGGCATAAAACCACTCTGAACATCCCACACTTTCTCTAATGTACTTTTTCAATAAAGACCTTACCAAACACTTTCCTTGGCACACTCACAAGGGAAACCTTTCAACTGTCACTCTCCAAAATTGAAGAAACCTGACCAGGAGATTGTACTAAGGGCAAAAAACCATGGGCGTATTTCCATTTTGGCCCAAATGAACTGACAAATGTGAGCAAGTGGTCTGAAAATGGCTTTTAGAGCACATGTGGCTATTTTTAGACCACTAATGTGTTGTGGTGTGGGATATGTAACCCCAAATATCAGCTATGACCCCGTGATTTGAAATAACCTCGTGCCATACAAAAAGCAACAAAAGCGTTCATTACAGGTGTAAATGAACATTTGTGGCATTGAACACACAACCGAAGCAAGAACAGTGAGAACAACACAAGAGTTATCACAGTACTGAAAATTGTCATTGATATCTGAAAAACAAATACGTTAACAGCGTCATCACTTTCACAGTATCAAATTTTTATCCACGGATATAACAACATGTTGAATTTTTTAGACTGCCATTGATTGTTCATTGATACGTTCAAAGATTTTCCTCCACTTGTGCTCTAAGGCCATCTTCAGCCCACTCGTTCATTTTTGAGAGTTCATTTGGGCCAAAACGGAACTACACCCATTGGTTTTTGCCCTTAGTACTATCTCCTGGCCACGTTTCTTCAATTTTGGAGAGTGACAGTTGAAAGGCTTTCCTTGTCAGTAGGCCAATACCATGATAGTTCCTGCTGTCAATCTGATAATCTTTTCCCTTATACAAGAAAACAATGATGGCATCTTTTGAATCCCAAGGGACCATTCCTAACTCCCAGCACAACTGGCAAATTTCAATTTAAATCCATCTCTCACTAAGATTGCGTGCAATCTGTACTGCACCCAAGATAAAGGCCTGTTGCAGAAAGAACAAGTTAGTAAAATCATGCAATGCATTGATTATGATACGCTTTCCAACCTACCAGAAATCATTACTGAAGTTATTACACAAGTTATGAGGATAATGGCTGTAGAATAGATCTCGCTCCTGTGACCTGACCTTTGACCCCATTTTGATAATATTCAACAAAATCGGTAAAGTATACTTCCAGAACAACACGATAAAGTTTTGTCTCAATCAAAGCACTTTTATGCAAGTTATAACGCATAAGATGGATCCCGATTCTATGTCCTGACCTTTGATCCCATTTTGTCCATTTTCAATAGGGTTCTTCCCCAAGTGGTTTTCTACCACATACTAAAATTTCATCGAAATCGAACCATTTTTACGCAAGTTATGACGCATAAGGACAATGGAATGCATCCCACTCCTATGTCCCGACCTTTGATCCCACTTCACCCATTTTCAATAGGGTTCTTCCCCAGGTGGCCCCCTAACGCATACTAAAATTTCATTGAAATCAAACCATGTTTACGCAAGTTATGACGCTATGTCGTGACCTTTGACCCCATTTCGTCCATTTTCAATAGGGTTCATTCCCAGGTGGTTCCCTACCACATACTAAAATTTCATCGAAATCAAACAATTTTTACGCGAGTTATCGTGCGGACAGACGGACAAAGCTGGAGCATATATACGCTTCTTCAACCTACGGTTGGAAAGCGTAAACAATATTAATTCCTGTTTTGTGCTTTAATAACATTCTGAGGCCCAAATGTGGGGGTAAAAATTTTATATTTTAAAATTTTGTCACTGAAAACCATTCAATTTTGTTGGAACAGAGAAATTTTAATCTGATTCATTTATAATGTTTTGAATTCGCTTAAAAAATAATAAATTACTTACACTTTTAAGACTGTATATCTGCTGTTCCACTCACCAACCCGCTTGGACAGCGTGGTGAGTTATGGCCAAACCCCCCCAAAATGACTCCACAACTTAAATCTTGGCCCTCAGTCTCCGGCAGCTGGAATGTACCTGGCCAAGGCAGCGGCCAGTGCGACATGAAGGCAGAGGGTGCTAAGAATCCCCGGAGGACCGGACTAGGCTGCCATCTGATGCTGACCTTGGCTACGTACAACGGACGCTCCCTATCTTCTGATTCAAGGCTTCTTGAATTGGAAGACGAACTACAAAGGATCAAGTGGGACATCGTCGGGCTAAGTGAGGTAAGGGAGAAAAGGAGAAGATCTCATTGAACTGAAAAGTGGACATCTCTTCTACTATCGTAGGACAGATACTGGCAGAACTAGTGGTGTTGGATTTATAATAAACAAGAAACTGAAGGATAAAGTTGTAGAAGTTGAAAGTTCCTCTGACAGAGCTGCACGACTCGTTATCCAACTCTCGAGAAGATACCAGGCTCAGATTATTCAAACTTATGCACCCACCACAAGTCATGCTGAAGAAGAAATTGAAGAATTTTATGAGGAAATTCGTGATCTAAATAATAAAGGTAAGCAGCACTTGAAGATAATTATGGGAGATTTCAATGCAAAAATAGGGCAACGGCAACAGAATGAAACTTCAGTAGGTAAATTCGGTCACGGCAACAGAAACCAGCGTGGAAATACCCTCGTAGAGTTTGCAGAGGCAGAAGAGTTTTTCATCTTGAACTCCTTTTTCAAGAAAAAGCCACACAGGAAATGGACATGGAGACATCCAAATGGGACGACAAGTGAAATTGATTTTATTATGTGTAACAAAAAATTCGTCATAGAAGACTGCAGTGTGCTAAACAAGTTCAACACAGGCAGTGACCATAGATTGGTGAGATGTAAGATGCACCTCAACACTAAACTTGAACGTAGCAAGCTCATAAGACAAACAAAATGTATTGACATAACCAACCTTAAAAAACACCATAATACCTTCAAATTGGAACTGAAGAACAGATTCTCTGCTTTAGAAGGCCTAACACCGGAAGAAGTGGATATTTCTGAAGTTAACAGAAAAGTAACCAAAGCTCTTATGGAAACAGCAACAAAATTAGCTGGGTCTAAGAACAAATTGCATGTGAACAAATTATCAGGAAAAACCAAAATGTTGATGCAAAAAAGAAGAGTGATGAGGACAACTAAAGAAGATGTGACTTCCAAAGTGGAATATATAGAGCTATGCAAGACAGTACGAAAAAGTATCACTGAAGACGTAAGGAAATTCAACTGTGAACTAGTAAGGAAAGCAATTGAAAACAACCAAAGCCTAAAGATAGCAAAGGGACATCTCATTAAGGGGAAAAAACAGATTATGGCACTGAGAAAAGAAGATGGTTCTGTAACAAGAAATAGAGGCGAAATTTTGACAAGAGTGAAAGATTTCTACTCCAAATTATATGAAAGGGATGATACATGTACTCCAGACATCATGAAAGGTACCAGTACCAGAGTTCTTCCAGTCCTTCCAGCAGAAGTTGCACATGCAATCAAGAACATGAAGCGGGGAAAAGCTCCAGGAGAAGATGGAATTACTGTAGACATCATACAAGAAGCAAGTGGAGAAATCGAAACAGTACTCGCCCAAATTTTTATTCGATGCCTTAATGAAGGGAAAATTCCTGAGGATTGGAACAATGCTACAATGATCTTGCTACATAAAAAAGGTGACATTGAGGATCTCAGGAACTACAGACCTATCAGCCTCCTATCAGTGGTTTATAAAATCTTCACTAAAGTTCTTTCACACCGCTTGAAGGTGACACTGGACATGGCTCAACCGAGAGAACAAGCTGGATTCAGGAGTGGCTACAGCACAATAGATCATATCCACGTATTGAGAGAACTAATTGAAAGAGCGAGGGAATATGAGCTTCCATTGTGCATGGCTTTTATCGATTATGAAAAAGCCTTTGATTCGGTGAAACCATCAGCAGTTGCAATGGCTGTGAAATCCTGCGGTATTGAAGATGCATACATTAATATTATTAATAACATCTATGAAAATGCAAGTGCAAAGATTCGGCTGTTTGAAAATACAACACACATTAAAATTGGAAAAGGAGTGAGACAAGGTGACACCATATCTCCGAAGCTCTTTAATGCCACATTGGAAAATGTCTTTCAATCACTGAACTGGGAAAACAAAGGGATAAAGATTAATGGAGATTATCTAACCCACCTTCGTTTTGCTGATGACATAGTCATTTTTGCAACTACCCCATCAGAGCTACAGAGTATGATCCAGGAACTTGCTGACAAGAGTAAAGAAGTGGGATTAAAAATGAACTTTCAGAAGACAAAAGTGATGTACAATGCTTTTACAAGAAATGAAGATTTATCGATTGATGCAGAAAAGCTGGAGATAACAGACACGTACATTTATCTTGGACAGCAGATATCAAGTGAGGGTCACATTGGTGAAGAAATTAATCGTCGTACAAAACTTGCCTGGAGAGCTTTTGGAAGAAACAGCATAATTTTCAAGAGCAATATGCCATTATGTCTTAAAAGAAAAGTGTTTGATCAATGCATCCTTCAAGTGCTTACGTATGGTGCAGAAACGTGGACCTTAGCTAAAAGAGACATACAAAGGCTGCAGACAACTCAAAGAAGCATGGAGAGGTGCATGCTTGGTGTAACCAGGAGAGATAAGAAGAGGAACACGTGGATCCGAAAAATGACAAGAGTGGAAGACATCATGATCAGAGTTAAATCCCTGAAATGGCAATGGGCTGGACATACTGCCAGAAGAACAGACCATCGATGGACAGCTGAAATTTTAGATTGGATTCCAAGGGACAGGAAAAGACCCAGAAGAAGACCACATGGAAGATGGGTGGATGAAATTCGAAAGTATGCGGGGGTGACATGGAGGAGACTGGCACAAGACAGACCGTTGTGGAGGAAACTTGGGGAGACCTTCGTCCAGCAGTGGATTGATAATGGTTGACAATGATGATGATGATGATGATCTGCTGTTCATGAAATATTTTTAATGAAAACAAAGTATTAAGTCCTTCCAGCGAGAATTCCTAGAAAAGTACAAGCATTCAACTGACAACACGTTCAGCTTTCGGAATTGAAGTTTGCACACTTGAGGTATATTTTTTGGCAACACTCAAGGCATATTGGTCTATTGCAGGAGGAACACAAATAGACAGTTTTGCGCTTCTTTACCGCTGGACACAGAAAGCATGTTTTTCTGTTTTCTCATGCTAACTTTTCATCCTTTTTTCCCTTCCTAATCTGCTCCTCGTTCCTGATTCTAAGGATGCATGTCGTGGATTGCCTTGAAGTCTCGTGTTATCCTATCTCTCTTTTAGATATGGATCTATAAGATCCTAAGCTAGAGATTTCATGCAATCCAACCATGATACAGTAGAAGATACAGATTACTATGAGACTGATACAGAATATATGCATTCCCATCTAATATTCGAAAATATGCAGCCATCAGCCAATGTCTGTTGTGATGACTAGAGCTATAAATACTGCATTTTTCATCTAATGCATTCACGCCTCCTCTTGTGCAGTTATAAAAACTAATTATTTCTGGTTTCCCAGTTTCTTCATTGACTTCTTTCGAGTAAAATAAAATAATTTTACTTAATTTTGGTGTGAGAACAACAAATATTATTGCTTTGCTTAAAAATGACAGAGATCCCATTGACATTGCTAATAAAAGTGGTATTTATTGTGTCATGTACCATTGAACCCCGTGGATATGAACAGCGACCAATGTGTTTACATTGGATCCACGGTATGTATCTTGGCTGTTCGTCTCGATGAACATAAATACAATATAAAGATGGGTTCACAAAACACATCTTTAGCCACCCTTGTTCACAGAGGTGAATATAGCCTAGATTGGACAGTGTCACTATCCTTGCGTCACCACCTAACAGGTTCTTGACTTTAATTACCGAAAGCTTGTATATATTACAACACAAAAAGAGTGCCTGTAACCATGTTCTCTACCCTTGGAAAATGCTCATAGACTGATGTATTAACTTAATTTTGTTTATTGTTTCCTATGTTTACGATAAGATATCCATCTCGTTTTTGCTAGATTTACGCATGTGTCAAATACTTACCCTACGTCACTGATTTTAAACTATATAATTCTGTAAGTTATCTTGCTTTGTGAGTCACAGGCGACCCCAAAAGATCTCGTGTACATTTATCACTCATGTGCTGTTTTTAACTGTGATTAAAGTTTTAAATATCAATATCATGAATCACGCTTCAACGGCTATTTACTATTGATGTTCTTCTGAGTACAAGAATGATAGCTTTGATTTTTTTAGGAGCATAAGAGATAACCACAGAGTAACCTAACAACAATCTAAAACATCAGACAATTTTTCCCAAACCAAACCACTAAATCTTGGAAGAAAGCCAAGATTCTTTCTACACATCAGTGGCATCATGCCCTATATTGGATCGCAAGAAGCAACTTATGGGGCAGCTTTGAGCGAAACGTTTCCTGATACTTAAGTTGCGTTGTGTGGTTCCATGGAGCCGCTATGTTGATATACAGCCAATGGTGATGCCAACAAAGCAGGCCGTCAGATTGCTTAATTAACAGGATATTGGAAAGTACTAAAAGGTACAAGTCATTAGGTACCTATTACATATGTGATTAAAACATGTATTAATAACTGATGTGGTCCATGGGACCGCATGACACCACTTTAAAGGTTAAGAACTAATTATTTTATTTTTTATTAAAAATTGTTGCAACCTGAAACAGTTAACTGCCATTTTCTCAGGAACCAGATGAGATACAGATCTGGGCAATGTCTCATTTTTAAAGCTCTTTTGATGGGTTTTAATTTGATGTGTGATATAACAAAGTTTAAAATATATTTTTTTCTTAAAAACCAAATTTAATTTTAAAATTTAAAGTTTTCAAAAAACGACAATTTAAAATTTTTGAAAAAATTTAACAAAATTACTTTGTTTTATCTACTTACACCTCCCGAAGTTTCATTTGGGATCATAACGAGATCAGGTGATACAGGGAGTTCAAGTTTTACATGTATGGAGAAATAGCCAACATGTCGGATCTAGCTTTTCACAAAAGTCTAGCTTTAGATGAATCTAGCTGACTTATTACCAGAGTTTAAGAAATTATGATGGTGCTTAATACAAATTTATGCTACATTTTCTAAGTGTATGGCAATTAAAAGAAAATTAGTTCAATTTACAAGGAGAAAACTGGTTTTTGCAGCTTACCACAAAAATTTAACATAGTATTTGTCAATATGCCGGGGGTGGGGGTGGGGGTGTTGCTTACAGAAGTTTATATTGGTCTTTTCTTTAGTCCAGGAAGTGTTTAATGACCTCTGCAATCTTCTTTTCACCTTTTGGTAGAGTGTGGAGTGTGAGCCCGACCAGTTAGCATGATACGATTCATCCACATCAGTAGAAGGAATCCAGAGCACATCGGGTGTTGAGAGGTAAGAAAAAGAAGATCCTGTTGGGTGGAGAAATGTAACTTCATTTTTATCTCCATCCCCCCACCCCCCAAAACATAGCTCAGCCACCATCTGTTGTATATGGAAATGACACACATTCAATTCATCAAAGGCTACATCACTTTTCTCCACAAGGGATGACTGGATAGAAATGAAAACAGCGAGCATAAACTTTTGTTCCACACCTTGAGGGAGTGAAAGCGTGGAGCTTTGAATTCTTAGAATTTCCACAACCTGACTAAATAGATGTACCAGATGTTCATTTCTGTGTACTCTTCTTGCATAATGTACAGTTTTCGAATTACCTAGGGCCAGTAAAACTTCTGTCGGACCACTGAACTATTGATTTTAATGTCCCGGATGGCCAGTTTTTTTTTATTTTCTCTAATTTATCACAAGTTAAAAAATGAATTTCTGTTTCTTTCACCTTGCTGTATTATTATTATTTTTTTTTTTTTTTTAGGCTGCAAACTAATGATAGGTTTAACCCTCCAGGTGGCAGGAGCTTTGGAGGAGGCAATGCGAAATTTTTTCACATGTATAACAGAAGACTCCCTGCACAAATCTGTGTTCTTGCCTCTATTAGTCTGCATTTTTTTCGACGCAATATTGCGCTCTTGCGTCACTATAACAGATTTTAGAAGAACATATTATTGTGTCATTTTTTTTTTCGCTTTGGGCGCAGAAACCTCCGAACGTATATATGCGTGCTTGCCACCAGGAGGGTTAGAAGCAAATATTGGAGATAATTCCATTGAAATGATACATGATTTTCTACATACATTGTAAATGTCTTTAAACATTTTTTATTATTTTTTTTAAGGACCAGTGGGCATTTTGATGGACCAGTGATATGTAAATTCCAATGGTCTTCTGAGCCAGTAGAAGATTTATTTCTAATTCTTAACACTGACATATGTAAAGTCCATGGCCCTAGAAAGGTCAAATTTTGTATATTCATAGAGTTGAAAAGGTGGTGTGATTTGATTTTGGTATGGCCTTTGTAGGCTTGTCCTTGCTGCCTTTTTTTTTAATCATTTCCCTCACCCCATCACATAAGCCTTTACCATGAGCTGCAGCTGAGAAATGTCATTCTGCTTCATTTTCAAAATCCTTTTCTTGATTACCAAAATTCAGAAAGTTAATGTTTTATTTTTGTACTGGTCAGCTGAGCTGTCCAAAAAATAAATTTGTTTCTTCAGATCATTGTTAAATTTTGACCTTAAAAACTGAATTAGTTTTTCTGAAATAAATGAATAGCCATAATATTGTGTTCAAGGCACTCTGTGATGACAAGAAAGCTACAGTGTTCAACCTTGTCTTCTTGAAATAAACCAGAAAGGGGTGAACAGTTGCCTGAGCACTGTTCCAATGATGAGATTGTGTTTCATCTTGTAAAACAAAACTACTTCCAACCTTGGAGTGGGATAAATTTTCCTTCGTATGACTTGTGAAAAAAACATTCTGTTGCTTGGCAAGGAAATCTTGATGAACTTTCAGATTGTTACTAAAATGTTGAAATAGCTCAGAACTTGCGTTCGACTCAAGGGATCTCGTGGATAGCTGGTACCTGGGCTATGACATCATTACGGACTGAAACATCAGCCATGGGGGTAAAATAAGTGGAATGATGTATTTGCAAATCGTGATAGCTTCTGTTGACTAGGGTTAGGGACGTATCCTTGCCGGAGGTGAATACAAAAATAATGTACCCTTTCAAAATATTCCACAAAATAATATGATTTTGAAAAGCACCAAAAAGTTAATAAAATAAACTAAACGAGGGGAGGAGGGGGTGGGGCACTGGCAGGCCATTGAAAGTGTGTTCGTCCCAGCTCAGTTTAATGGTTTGAACTGGAACTCGCGAAAATACCTGCCTGCTGACAGACAGCACACACATATGATAATTTGGTTCGAAAAAGTCCTTGAAAAGTGCTTGAATTTATTTTGCTTGGAAGAGTACGAACCTTGTGTTCTTTGTCAAACCTGAATATATACCAAAGAATGACATTAAAAAAAAAAAAAAAAAAAAAAAGTTAGTAACAGTGAATGTGAGGGACTCCGAAACCCAATACTCTACTAAGTATCTGAATGCTCCCAAATTTACTTATTCAGATGCATTAATCAGCATTGGAATTGAGGAAAAATAAAAGTTCCTGGATTGGCATATTTTATAAAAATATCAGGGAGGCATATGAAAACACTGCATCATATATGCTGAAAATTTTACCCTTAAATAATAAAGTGCTAATTGACTGACAGTGTTGAATTCAAAACAAAGGAAACTCGCTGCAACAGTTTCTGCTTTTGATAAATTGGCTGAATGCTTGCCACAAGTGAAACATTGAGGTTATTTGTATTTAAAAAAAAGGTTTATGCTAATATTCCAATTTTTATGGAAATTACAGAATTTTACAATTTGGCAGATGGGTAGATGCATTTCGAAACAAAACTGAAATTTTGATTAAGGCCATGAAACATAAATAGGAAAATAAAATGCAACACTGAATTTAGAAACTCTCAAAAGTTACTATTGTATTGTTTGCGTTAGATGAGTAGATGCACCTGAAAGTGGAAGAAAGGTAACTATTGTTTACATGTGTACCAAAGTTGTATAACTAGTAGTTTATTAGTAGTTATGTACACGTGTAAATAACTTGTGGAGGCGGTGAAGTCGAATATAATGGTTATGGACAAAAACATTGATTTTAAAACACAATTACCCCTGATTTCGTTTCTCACCTCAGTCACTGCTGAGGGGGATACATTTGAACCATGTGATGAAAATTCAAACCGAGACACTTAATACGTCACTGCACTAAGGTTTAGGTTTTTGAAAGGCCACTTGGCCTATATTTATTTTGTAAAACTTAACAAGCTAATTTCTGGTCACAAATTTTAAACCTGGCCACTGGGCCCAAATAAAAATAATCAGCTGACACACAGCTTAGTTGCTTTCAATGAAACTATAGCACCAGGCACTAAAATACAAAAAAAAAAAAAAAAAAAACAAGAATGAAAGCATTTACAACCCCCCCCCCCCTTTTTTTTGAACTCATACTTGAGAGACTAATAAAATTTTTGAAACCGAACAACAACACAGCCACAATCAGAGGCAATTTTTTTTTTTTTTTATGCTCAGCTCGAAGCTCAGGTACTAGCTTGGGATTTTATGTATTAACAATAAAAGATATGAACTAAAACATTGCCTTTGAGCTGGTGTCTTTTTTAAACACAACTTCCCCCAGAGTTCACTGCCCAGGAACAACAAAGTCTCTGCAATTCGTCTTCCATGTCCCTGCTTTTTCTTTCTTCTCGCCGTGGGCAACCTTTTTGTCCTGGAGTGGGTGCATAGAAGCTCTTTATTCCTGTTGACCCAGTGGGCATTGCCAAAAATCCAGGAAGCAGAACAGCACTTTGGAATTCCCTTCTTGTGATGGCAGACCCCTTGTTGTAGTCAGCAGTGGGCCAGGCTCGACGATTCAGCAGTTAAGGCGCGAAGATGCCGTTCACAAACTTGTCCCTAATGGGCTTTGCCGGAATTCCCAGTGCCTGGAGAAACTTGCTTGCGTCTCTTGTAGGTGTAGATGGTGGGGCTTCTCTCTCCAGGACATCAATCTAGGGAGTAATTTTTAGATGATGTATATGGCGTGCCTCTGCTAGCAGTTTTTTTCTCTTTTTGTTCCATTTGACCGTCAGATTCGGGCTGAAGAACCAACCCACGTCCCCACGCATCGAGAACGAAGTTGACAGCCAGGCCGAAACCAGACGAGCGGCTTGCCCGCCAACGTAATTTCTTTTTTTTTTTCTTACATCGTGGTCAGCTCAACCAGCGTCAAGAGAGAGTGAAATTTTCACTCCGTTCTTCAAAAAAAAAAAAAACCCAGCAAGAGTCTGTCCGAATCGCAATGGCTCTTAGCAACCCCTGACTGACCCCCTTCCCCCAGCTGCCTCTGTATTGGCTAACGGCTTCCCATGGTAAACCAACGGCTTTGCTGGCCATTGGCCACCAGGTTCGTGCCAAAACTCTGTTACTAAACACATGGCCCTTTACTGTCAGCCGGGGAAGCAACCTTTTGACCTCCAGCGTAGGGTACCAATGTAACCTTCTGCATGCTACTAAGCTAAAAATAGCTTGAGGGAACCTTTGGGTGACACATTTTAGAGCTCTTCTAAACTCTTGCCTAAAATGGAGGACTGAAAGAGAGGAATATTTTCTTTTCTTTTGCACAAATTTTATAAAAATGCTTTCCCTTCATTCCGTGATTACTACGAATAATTTTGTTTTCTAATAGGGTTGATGGTGACTTCTTTTGCTAGCCTTTTTTTTTTTTATTTAACTTCATCATCATCATCATTGTCAACCATTATCAATCCACTGCTGGACGAAGGTCTCCCCAAGTTTCCTCCACAACGATCTGTCTTGTGCCAGTCTCCTCCATGTCACCCCTGCATACTTTCGAATTTCATCCACCCATCTCCCATGTGGTCTTCTTCTGGGTCTTTTCCTGTCCCTTGGAATCCAATCTAAAATTTCGGCTGTCCATCGATGATCTGTCCTTCTGGCAGTATGTCCAGCCCATTGCCATTTCAGGGATTTAACTCTGATCATGATGTCTTCCACTCTTGTCATTTTTCGGATCCACGAGTTCCTCTTCTTATCTCTCCTGGTTACACCAAGTATGCACCTCTGCATGCTTCTTTGAGTTGTCTGCAGCCTTTGTATGTCTCTTTTAGTTAAGGTCCACGTCTCTGCACCATACGTAAGCACTGGAAGGATGCATTGATCAAACACTTTTCTTTTAAGACGTAATGGCATATTGCTCTTGAAAATTATGCTGTTTCTTCCAAAAGCTCTCCAGGCAAGTTTTGTACGCCGATTAATTTCTTCATCAATGTGACCCTCACTTGATATCTGCTGTCTAAGATAAACGTACGTGTCTGTTATCTCCAGCTTTTCTCCATCAATCGATAAATCTTCATTTCTTGTAAAAGCATTGAACATCACTTTTGTCTTCTGAAAGTTCATTTTTAATCCCACTTCTTTACTCTTGTCAGCAAGTTCCTGGATCATACTCTGCAGCTCTGATGGGGTAGTTGCAAAAATGACTACGTCATCAGCAAAATGAAGGTGGGTTAGATAATCTCCATTAATCTTTATCCCCTTGTTTTCCCAGCTCAGTGACTGAAAAACACCCTCCAATGTATCATTAAAGAGCTTCGGAGATATGGTGTCACCTTGTCTCACTCCCTTTCCAATTTTTATGTGTGTTGTATTTTCAAACAGCCTAATCTTTGCACTTGCATTTTCATAGATGTTATTAATAATATTAATGTATGCATCTTCAATACCGCAGGTTTTCAAAGCCATTGTAACTGCTGATGGTTTCACCGAATCAAAGGCTTTTTCATAATCGATAAAAGCCATGCACAATGGTAGTTCATATTCCCTCGCTCTTTCAATTAGTTCTCTCAGCACATTTATATGATCTATTGTGCTGTAGCCACTCCTGAATCCAGCTTGTTCTCTCGGTTGAGCCATGTCCAGTGTTACCTTCAAGCGGTGTGAAAGAACTTTAATGAAGATTTTATAAACTACTGATAGGAGGCTGATAGGTCTGTAGTTTCCGAGATCCTCAATGTCACCTTTCTTATGTAGCAGGATCATTGTAGCGGTGTTCCAATCCTCAGGGATCTTTTCTTCATTAAGGCATCGAGTGAAAATTTGGGCGAGTACTGTTTCGATTTCTCCACTTGCTTCTTGTATGATGTCTACAGTAATTCCATCTTCTCCTGGAGCTTTTCCTTGCTTCATGTTCTTGATTGCATGTGCAACTTCTGCTGGAAGGACTGGAGGAACTCTGGTACTGGTATCTTTCATGATGTCTGGAGTGCATGTATCATCCCTTTCATATAATTTGGAGTAGAAATCTTTCACTCTTGTCAAAATTTCGCCTCTATTTCTTGTTACAGAACCATCTTCTTTTCTCAGTGCCATAATCTGTTTTCTTCCCTTACTGAGATGTCCCTTTGCTATCTTTAGGCTTTGGTTGTTTTCAATTGCTTTCCTCACTAGTTCACACTTGAATTTTCTTACGTCTTCAGTGATACTTTTTCGTACTGTCTTGCATAGCTCTATATATTCCACTTTGGAAGTCACATTTTCGTTTTTCCTGATAATTTATTTACATGCAACTTGTTCTTAGACCCAGCTAATTTTGTTGCTGTTTCCATAAGAGCTTTGGTTACTTTTCTGTTAACTTCAGAGATGTCCACTTCTTCCGATGTTAGGCCTTCTAAAGCAGATAACCTGTTCTTCAGTTCCAACTTGAAGGTATTATGGTGTTTTTTAAGGTTGGTTATGTCAATAGATTTTGTTTGTCTTATGAGCTTGCCACGTTCAAGTTTAGTGTTGAGGTGCATCTTACATCTCACCAATCTATGGTCACTACTTGTGTTGAACTTGTTTAGCACACTGCAGTCTTCTATGACGAATTTTTTGTTACACATAATAAAATCAATTTCACTTGTCGTCCCATTTGGATGTCTCCATGTCCATTTCCTGTGTGGCTTTTTCTTGAAGAAGGAGTTCAAGATGAAAAACCCTTCTGCCTCTGCAAACTCAACGAGAGTATTTCCACGCTGGTTTCTGTTGCCGTGACCGAATTTACCTACTGAAGTTTCATTCTGTTGCCGTTGCCCTATTTTTGCATTGAAATCTCCCATAATTATTTTCAAGTGCTGCTTACCTTTATTATTTAGATGACAAATTTCCTCATAAAATTCTTCAATTTCTTCTTCAGGATGACTTGTGGTGGGTGCATAAGTTTGAATAATCTGAGCCTGGTATCTTTTCGAGAGTTGGATAACAAGCCGTGCAGCTCTGTCAGAACTACTTTCAACTTCTACAACTTTATCCTTCAGTTTCTTGTTTATTATAAATCCAACACCACTAGTTCTGCCAGTATCTGTCCGACGATAGTAGAAGAGATGTCCACTTTTCAGTTCAATGAGATCTTCTCCTTTTCTCCTTACCTTACTTAGCCCCACGATGTCCCACTTGATCCTTTGTAGTTCCTCTTCCAATTCAAGAAGCCTTGAATCAGAAGATAGGGAGCGTCCATTGTACGTTGCCAAGGTCAGCATCAGATGGCAGCCTAGTCCGGTCCTCCGGGGATTCTTAGCACCCTCTGCCTTCATGTCGCACTGGCCGCTGCCTTGGCCAGGTACATTCCAGCTGCCGGAGACTGAGGGCCAAGATTTAAGTTGTGGAGTCATTTTGGAGGGGTTTGGCCATAACTCACCACGCTGGCCAAGCGGGTTGGTGAGTGTGGGATAGCATTTCCTCTAATCCCGATGGTATAGTTATACCGCTATTGGCGGTCGTCAGAGCCCCTTTAGTAGGAACAGGATGCACCACGAGAAGGCGGGGTTAACATTTGTCAAGGAGAGGCTGTGATGTTACGCATCACCTGACCTTACATCCCTTATTTCACCTGACCTTACATCCCTTACATCCCTTATTTATTTAACTTACTAAAGTAAAAATAAATGAAGCCAAAAGAAAAACAGAAGTTTAATGCCTATTATCCCCGCTTTGTTTTTTTCATGAAATTTTGTTTGTTTGGTCAGGGCTGAGAAATGAGCGAACATGGAAACTATTCCCTCATCTCTCTCCTCCTTCCAAACAAAATTTAGAAACGTGGGACAGTAGAGAATTTTCAATCTATGTATTTTATTTATTTATTTATTTTCTACTATTTTTATTTTTCGTAAATCTCAGCGAAGTGATCAGTTTCCCCAAGATTTACGAACATGAAAATTCTCGACTGGACACGTCATCCCTGACTCTGATAGAGGCAGTCTCTTGGAAGATATATGTAAGTATACAACAGACCCAGAAATAACTGATATGGAGAATTTAGATATATATAGTGAAACAAATAAGAATTGATTATAATTGGTGATCACTTATATTTCATATGAGATAACATGATGGCTTATATAAAATTCAAATATGTACTCAAGTGCGCTGGTCAAAGCACTCTTAACTACATTTCCTGTTCCTGTTGTTAAGGGCACCTTTAACATTATGGATGACATAATTACAGAAGATAGGAGTTCTATTACAGTTGAAAACTATGAGGCTGCTTCGTAATAAAATACAGTTTATGCAGGAGGAAAATTAAATCTACTAACCTGCAGTCCCAACCCCCGAAATGC
Source organism: Macrothele yani (assembly GCA_039090855.1). Classification (NCBI taxonomy): domain Eukaryota; kingdom Metazoa; phylum Arthropoda; class Arachnida; order Araneae; family Macrothelidae; genus Macrothele; species Macrothele yani. The sequence goes on along the minus strand of CM077031.1, from coordinate 79,092,562 downwards.
AAAGAGGTGTCCATAATGCTTATGTTTCCTATCAAGAAAAAGGGAAAAGAAATATATTCAAATATCTCAAACCTTAAAAGAAAAATACAAAGTGAAAATTAAAGAATGCCAATAGAAAAAAAACTTGCTTCCCAATCCAAAACTAAAGCTGCAACATAACTCACCTGCAAGTTCATCTATGGATTCTTCCAGTAGTAAGCAATCTGGTAGTGTAGGGAAGATGCACACAGCAGTTCAGAATCCCAAACAGAGATCTGCATCTACAGAACTTACCAAAAGCAGACCAGCAAAAGCTATAAAATCTTATGACATAACAAGTGAGGTTGTAAGAGCTACTGTGTTTTAAATTTGTGTTACTAAAGCATGCTTAATACAAGGGTGGTATGGAAAGTAATGCAAAATTAACCGACAGAGATCGTTTAAATTGCACATGGCGGTAGAGTAACTCTTCCTGTATCGTAACCCTTCTTCTTCTTTGCAGGTAAATAATGGATTCCAAGTAGAAGCAACATGCCGTCATTGAGTTTTTGAAGAAGGAAGGGTGCAGACTGTCCGACATCCACAGAAGGCTACAAAATGTTTACGGAGATGACATCATTAACAAGAGCAAGGTGCACAGATGGATGAAGAAGTTTAAAGAAGGAGAAACCAGCATTGAAGACATACCACGAAGTGAGAGACCATTATCTACGGCCACTGACATGAATTGTCAGGGAGTGGATGAATTGATTCGCACGGATAGAATCTGTGAGCTTGTTGCACAACTGGACTGTGGTCACAATGCCATACAGAAGATAGTAGAAGACTTATTGGCAAGTGTGTGAAAAGTGGGTACCTCGGCATTTGACACCCGATTTGAAGGAGAGAAGGGTGGAAGTCTACTCTGATCTGCGGGAAGTCTTTGAAGCCAATGAAGATGCTTTTTTTTTTTTAATCTGGTGACGGTTGATGAAACGTTGGCATATCTTTATAATCTGGAAATGAAGAGTCAATCCATGAAATGGTGTCACACCTCTTCACCAAGGCCTAAGAAGTTCAAGAGCCAGCAATCAGCACAGAAAGTCATTGTGACTGTTTTTTGGGATGACAGGGATGTTATTCTCCCTGATTTTTTGCAACGTGGCCGTACCATGACCAGCGAGTGATACATTGAGACACTCAACAAACTTAGAAAAGCCATAAGGAGGAAGAGACCGAACAAGGATCTGAAAAGGATCCACGTTCACCATGACAGTTCGAGACCACACACGCAACAAATCAGGTGATCATTAAATTAGGCTGGTCGGTGGTCCCCCGGCCACTGTACAACCCAGATCTGGCACCCTCTGACTTTCACCTGTTTGGTCCAATGAAGGACAGTCTCCGGGAACAACGATTTGATGACACAGATGAGGTGAAAGTGGCTGTGAAGAAGTGGGTACAATAGTCCACACCTGAATTTTTTCAAAGAGGATTCGAGAGTTGGGTTCAACGATGGCGCAAATGCATAGCTTGCGATGGAGACTATGTTGAGTAGTGCCTATGTATAGACAAAGAGTTACACCACCAACATGTGCAATTTGAACGACTTTTGTCAGTTAATTAAAAAGTTATGCTCCCTTTTTCATTACTTTCAGTACAACCCTTGTACTTATAATTGATTATGATATCACGGAAAACATGACAAAGTTGCTGAAAAAGGCGTGAAAGGATGGATTCCTGAAATGCTTCAGAAAACTATATGGATGCTGCCAGAAGCATGTAGCAGCCCAAGGAAACTTTTTCAAAGGAAATGTAGTGTAAATAAAAATAATGCTCCTTTCCGTATATAAAAAAAAAAATCCAGGAACTTTTTGAACATACCTTGTGTTTATAGAGTGTGATGAACTTTTGTGAATTTCAAGTAGTCAGTTCTAAGAAAACTTTTTAAAATGGGAATTTTGATTACATCTTTTTGTGTTTTCTTTCTATAGATTATGGAATGGCTGTTAGGAGTAATTGCAGCCGTTCACCTGTTATCATGTCCTTACACCAAAGTGGAGGAAAGCTTCAATATCCAGGCTATTCATGACCTGCTATATCATGGAACAAACCTGAGTGAAGTAATTTAGACATTACCATGTTTTAATATTAAAAGTAAATTTCTTGAGTTTTGATATTTTATTTCCTATATGATTCTCATGTTTATCACCATTAGCATATCTTATACAAAATGTATCTTTATTTTTTATTATTCTGTTAGATTTTTCATTAAACTGTTAAAGAAGATTCATCATTTGTTTAACACAAGTAGTGGAGTGAACAATTAACAGTATGTTTTTCCAGGTTGGCACATATGATAGATGGTATATATATATCATCATCATCATCATTGTCAACCATTATCAATCCACTGCTGGACGTCTTGTGCCAGTCTCCTCCATGTCACTCCCGCATATTTACGAATTTCATCCACCCATCTCCCATGTGGTCTTTTTCTGGGTCTTTTCCTGTCCCTTGGAATCCAATCTAAAATTTCGGCTGTCCATCTATGGTCTGTCCTTCTGGCAGTATGTCCAGCCCATTGCCATTTCAGGGATTTAACTCTGATCATGATGTCTTCCACTCTCGTCATTTTTCGGATCCACGAGTTCCTCTTCTTATCTCTCCTGGTTATACCAAGCATGCACCTCTCCATACTTCTTTGAGTTGTCTGCAGCCTTTGTATGTCTCTTTTAGTTAAGGTCCACGTCTCTGCACCATACGTAAGCACTGGAAGGATGCATTGATCAAACACTTTTCTTTTAAGACATAATGGCATATTGCTCTTGAAAATTATGCTGTTTCTTCCAACATCACTTTTGTCTTCTGAAAGTTCATTTTTAATCCCACTTCTTTACTCTTGTCAGCAAGTTCCTGGATCATACTCTGCAGCTCTGATGGGGTAGTTGCAAAAATGACTACGTCATCAGCAAAACATGTGGCATTAAAGAGCTTCGGAGATATGGTGTCACCTTGTCTCACTCCCTTTCCAATTTTTATGTGTGTTGTATTTTCAAACAGCCGAATCTTTGCACTTACATTTTCATAGATGTTATTAATAATATTAATGTATGCATCTTCAATACCGCAGGATTTCAGAGCCATTGTAACTGCTGATGGTTTCACCGAATCAAAGGCTTTTTCATAATCGATAAAAGCCATGCACAATGGAAGTTCATATTCCCTCGCTCTTTCAATTAGTTCTCTCAGTACGTGGATATGATCTATTGTGCTGTAGCCACTCCTGAATCCAGCTTGTTCTCTCGGTTGAGCCATGTCCAGTGTTACCTTCAAGCGGTGTGAAAGAACTTTAGTGAAGATTTTATAAACCACCGATAGGAGGCTGATAGGTCTGTAGTTCCTGAGATCCTCAATGTCACCTTTTTTATGTAGCAGGATCATTGTAGCGTTGTTCCAATCCTCAGGAATCTTCCCTTCATTAAGGCATCGAGTGAAAATTTGGGCGAGTACTGTTTCAATTTCTCCACTTGCTTCTTGTATGATGTCTATAGTAATTCCATCTTCTCCTGGAGCTTTCCCCCGCTTCATGTTCTTGATTGCATGAGCAACTTCTGCTGGGAGGACTGGAAGAACTCTGGTACCTTTCATGATGTCTGGAGTACATGTATCATCCCTTTCATATAATTTGGAGTAGAAATCTTTCACTCTTGTCAAAATTTCGCCTCTATTTCTTGTTATAGAACCATCTTCTTTTCTCAGAGCCATAATCTGTTTTCTTCCCTTACTGAGATGTCCCTTTGCTATCTTAAGGCTTTGGTTGTTTTCAATTGCTTTCCTCACTAGCTCACAGTTGAATTTCCTTACGTCTTCAGTGATACTTTTTCGTGTTGTCTTGCATAGCTCTATATATTCCACTTTGGAAGTCACATCTTCTTTAGTTGTCCTCATCTCTCTTCTTTTTTGCATCAACATTTTGGTTTTTCCTGATAATTTGTTCACATGCAACTTGTTCTTAGACCCAGCTAATTTTGTTGCTGTTTCCATTAGAGCTTTGGTTACTTTTCTGTTAACTTCCGAAATATCCACTTCTTCCGATGTTAGGCCTTCTAAAGCAGAGAATCTGTTCTTCAGTTCCAACTTGAAAGTATTATGGTGTTTTTTAAGGTTGGTTATGTCAATACATTTTGTTTGTCTTATGAGCTTGCCACGTTCCAGTTTAGTGTTGAGGTGCATCTTACATCTCACCAATCTATGGTCACTACCTGTGTTGAACTTGTTCAGCACACTGCAGTCTTCGATGACGAATTTTTTGTTACACATAATAAAATCAATTTCACTTGTCGTCCCAATTGGATGTCTCCATGTCCATTTCCTGTGTGGCTTTTTCTTGAAAAAGGAGTTCAAGATGAAAAATCCTTCTGCCTCTGCAAACTCAACGAGAGTATTTCCACGCTGGTTTCTGTTGCCGTGACCGAATTTACCTACTGAAGTTTCATTCTGTTGCCGTTTCTGAGCCTGGTATCTTCTCGATAGTTGGATAACGAGTCGTGCAGCTCTGTCAGAGGAACTTTCAACTTCTACCACGACGATGTCCCACTTGATCCTTTGTAGTTCCTCTTCCAATTCAAGAAGCCTTGAATCAGAAGATAGGGAGCGTCCGTTATAGGTAGCCAAGGTCAGCATCAAATGGCAGCCTAGTCCGGTCCTCCGGGATTCTTAGCACCCTCTGCCTTCATGTCGCACTGGCCGCTGCCTTGGCCAGGTACATTCCAGCTGCCGGAGACTGAGGGCCAAGATTTAAGTTGTAGAGTCATTTTGGAGGTGTTTGGCCATAACTCACCACGCTGGCCAAGCGGGTTGGTGAGTGTGGGATAGCATTTCCTCTGATCCCGATGGTATAGCTATACCGCTATTGGCGGTCGTCAGAGCCCCTTTAGTGGGAACAGGATGCACCACGAGAAGGCGGGGTTGACATTTGTCAAGGAGAGGCTGTGATGTTACGCATCACCTGACCTTACATCCCAGAAATTCAATATACTACAGTATTTGTCAGTCTCCGGCAGCTGGAAGTCTCCGGCAGCTGGAATGTACCTGGCCAAGGCAGCAGCCAGTGCGACATGAAGGCAGAGGGTGCTAAGAATCCCCGGAGGACCGGACTAGGCTGCCATCTGATGGCGGGAGTGACATGTAGGAGACTGGCACAAGGCAGACCGTTGTGGAGGAAACTTGGGGAGACCTTCGTCCAGCAGTGGATTGATAATGGTTAACAATGATGATGATGATAAGGCACAAGGCAGACCGTTGTGGAGGAATAATCATCATCATTGTCAACCATTATCAATCCACTGCTGGACGAAGGTCTCCCCAAGTTTCCTCCACAACGGTCTGTCTTGTGCCAGTCTCCTCCATGTCACCCCTGCATACTTTCGAATTTCATCCACCCATCTCCCATGTGGTCTTCTTCTGGGTCTTTTCCTGTCCCTTGGAATCCAATCTAAAATTTCGGCTGTCCATCGATGATCTGTCCTTCTGGCAGTATGTCCAGCCCATTGCCATTTCAGGGATTTAACTCTGATCATGATGTCTTCCACTCTTGTCATTTTTCGGATCCACGAGTTCCTCTTCTTATCTCTCCTGGTTACACCAAGTATGCACCTCTCCATGCTACTTTGAGTTGTCTGCAGCCTTTGTATGTCTCTTTTAGTTAAGGTCCACGTCTCTGCACCATACGTAAGCACTGGAAGGATGCATTGATCAAACGCTTTTCTTTTAAGACATAATGGCATATTGCTCTTGAAAATTATGCTGTTTCTTCCAAAAGCTCTCCAGGCAAGTTTTGTACGCCGATAAATTTCTTCATCAATGTGACCCTCACTTGATATCTGCTGTCCAAGATAAACGTACGTGTCTGTTATCTCCAGCTTTTCTCCATCAATCGATAAATCTTCATTTCTTGTAAAAGCATTGTACATCACTTTTGTCTTCTGAAAGTTCATTTTTAATCCCACTTCTTTACTCTTGTCAGCAAGTTCCTGGATCATACTCTGCAGCTCTGATGGGGTAGTTGCAAAAATGACTACGTCATCAGCAAAACGAAGGTGGGTTAGATAATCTCCATTAATCTTTATCCTTTTGTTTTCCCAGCTCAGCGACTGAAAAACACCCTCCAATGTGGCATTACAGAGCTTCGGAGATATGGTGTCACCTTGTCTCACTCCCTTTCCAATTTTTACCTGTGTTGTATTTTCAAACAGCCTAATCTTTGCACTTGCATTTTCATAGATGTTATTAATAATATTAATGTATGGATCTTCAATATCGCAGGTTTTCAGAGCCATTGTAAATGCTGATGGTTTCACCGAATCAAAGGCTTTTTCATAATCGATAAAAGCCATGCACAATGGAAGTTCATATTCCCTCGCTCTTTCAATTAGTTCTCTCAGCACGTGGATATGATCTATTGTGCTGTAGCCACTCCTGAATCCAGCTTGTTCTCTCGGTTGAGCCATGTCCAGTATTACCTTCAAGCGGTGTGAAAGAACTTTAGTGAAGATTTTATAAACTACTGATAGGAGGCTGATAGGTCTGTAGTTTCCGAGATCCTCAATGTCACCTTTCTTATGTAGCAGGATCATTGTAGCGGTGTACCAATCCTCAGGAATCTTTTCTTCATTAAGGCATCGAGTGAAAATTTGGGCGAGTACTGTTTCGATTTCTCCACTTGCTTCTTGTATGATGTCTACAGTAATTCCATTTTCTCCTGGAGCTTTTCCCCGCTTCATGTTCTTGATTGCATGTGCAACTTCTGCTGTAAGGACTGGAGGAACTCTGGTACTGGTATCTTTCATGATGTCTTTAGTGCATATATCATCCCTTTCATATAATTTGGAGTAGAAATCTTTCACTCTTGTCAAAATTTTGCCTCTATTTCTTGTTACAGAACCATCTTCTTTTCTCAGTGCCATAATCTGTTTTCTTCCCTTACTGAGATGTCCCTTTGCTATCTTTAGGCTTTGGTTGTTTTCAATTGCTTTCCCCACTAGTTCACAGTTGAATTTTCTTACGTCTTCAGTGATACTTTTTCTTACTGTCTTGCATAGCTCTATATATTCCACTTTGGAAGTCACATTTTCGTTTTTCCTGATAATTTATTTACATGCAACTTGTTCTTAGACCCAGCTAATTTTGTTGCTGTTTCCATAAGAGCTTTGGTTACTTTTCTGTTAACTTCAGAGATGTCCACTTCTTCCGATGTTAGGCCTTCTAAAGCAGATAACCTGTTCTTCAGTTCCAACTTGAAGGTATTATGGTGTTTTTTAAGGTTGGTTATGTCAATAGATTTTGTTTGTCTTATGAGCTTGCCACGTTCAAGTTTAGTGTTGAGGTGCATCTTACATCTCACCAATCTATGGTCACTACCTGTGTTGAACTTGTTTAGCACACTGCAGTCTTTTATGACTAATTTTTTGTTACACATAATAAAATCAATTTCACTTGTCGTCCCATTTCAATGTCTCCATGTCCATTTCCTGTGTGGCTTTTTCTTGAAGAAGGAGTTCAAGATGAAAAACCCTTCTGCCTCTGCAAACTCAACGAGAGTATTTCCACGCTGGTTTCTGTTGCCGTGACCGAATTTGCCTACTGAAGTTTCATTCTGTTGCCGTTGCCCTATTTTTGCATTGAAATCTCCCATAATTATTTTCAAGTGCTGCTTACCTTTATTATTTAGATGACAAATTTCCTAATAAAATTCTTCAATTTCTTCTTCAGGATGACTTGTGGTGGGTGCATAAGTTTGAATAATCTGAGCCTGGTATCTTTTCGAGAGTTGGATAACAAGTCGTGCAGCTCTGTCAGAGGAACTTTCAACTTCTACAACTTTATCCTTCAGTTTCTTGTTTATTATAAATCCAACACCACTAGTTCTGCCAGTATCTGTTCCACGATAGTAGAAGAGATGTCCACTTTTCAGTTGGATGAGATCTTCTCCTTTTCTCCTTACCTCACTTAGCCCCACGATGTCCCACTTGATCCTTTGTAGTTCCTCTTCCAATTCAAGAAGCCTTGAATCAGAAGATAGGGAGCGTCCATTATACGTAGCCAAGGTCAGCATCAGATGGCAGCCTAGTCCGGTCCTCCGGGGATTCTTAGCACCCTCTGCCTTCATGTCGCACTGGCCGCTGCCTTGGCCAGGTACATTCCAGCTGCCGGAGACTGAGGGCCAAGATTTAAGTTGTTGAATCATTTTGGAGGGGTTTTGCCATAACTCACCACGCTGGCCAAGCGGGTTGGTGAGTGTGGGATAAAATTTCCCTCTAATCCCGATGGTATAGTTATACCGCTATTGGCGGTCGTCAGAGCCCCTTTAGTGGGAACAGGATGCACCACGTGAAGGCGGGGTTGACATTTGTCAAGGAGAGGCTGTGATGTTACCCATCACCTGACCTTACATCCCCGATGATATATATATATATATATACAGTAAAAACTCGAAAATCCGTCATCGACAGGACCGGACGAGTGCCAAATTTATGAAAATTCCGGATTTCTGAAGCTATTCAAAAATTGTGTAACGGGCGTTGCATGAAGCATGTACTTACATGTAACAGGTCACTTTAACGAAAATTTGTGCTTCTACACCTTATAAATAAGCAGGGGTCATGCTGCCAATCGTATTTCTTTGCAATTATGGAAAAAAAGTTTTGGCAGAAATATTGGTGATTACCTTTTTGTACTATTTATTATAAAAACTCTGTAGAAAAAAATTGAATTTCGCAAATGGTTAGGCAAAAACTAGAAAAAAGCCAGAGCAACCGTGTCGATGCATCATGAAAACACGATGTGAATTTTACATGGATGTTACGTTTTTTTGTAACATCGATGTAAAATTCGGTAACTATGATACATCGCGAAGGCGATTTCCGCGATACATCATAAAGGCCGATGTAGATGTCATTACACGATCGAATCCACATACTGCTACCACCAAGCACAGATCATCATTACAATGTTCGTCATGCATTTCAATTTCAAACGTACACGCCGATTCGTCGCCTCATTGGTCTGCGTCACTTCAGCGCGGCCCAATGAGATGGTGAATTTCAAAAACCTCCTGACGTTACATGTAGGCGGCTTTCTGCAATTCTCACGCTGAGATCGGATGATCTTGCGATGTGTTGTTGAGACGGTATGTCGGGACATTTCTATGGTAAAACATCGGATGTTCTCACGAAAATGAAATAATGAAAAAAAAATGCTGGATTTCTGAAGTTGCCAGTTTTCTAGATGCGGATTTTTGAGGTTTCATTGTATATGATGTCTAAATTTTTTTTCAAATATGCTTTTATAATGAACTAAAAGGATGTTCTGGTTACTAAATATTACATCTAGCAGTGGCAATTTCAGAAATTTTTGATGAGGTGAGTAATGAATGTCTGGATTTCTACACATTCTTTTTAAGGAGGAAGGACATCTAGCCGCCCCGGTGGTGCAGTGGTCTAAGGCGATGGCCTCTGATCATTCGTCCGAAAGGGGTCCGGGTTCGAATCCCGGTGAGGCATGGATGTTGTGTTTGTCTTACGGCACTGGCTCTCTCCCTTCCCTGGAACCAGTGACCCTAAATTAGGGATGGGCGACTGCTTCTAGCCCATTGAGTTGCTCACAGTGGTCGTTAAACCTCCAACCAAAAAAAAAAAAAAAAAAAAGAGGACATCTAGTAAATTTGTTCCCTATTTTTATATTTCCAATGGAAAAAAATGTTGACTCTGTTTCCTCAGTGAAGAAAGATTTCTCTTGCATCAAAATTGGCCTGCTCGTAAAAAACCATTCTTAGATTATACAATCAGTGTTTTATGTAAAAAACTTTCCTGAACTATATTAAAAATCAATAACTTTACTTTGATATAATGATAAGGAAGAGTGGTGCCATGTGTAAGGAAGTATCAAAACTACATTGAAGTAAAGTTATTGATTCTTAATATAGTTCAGGAAAGTTTTTTGCAAAAATTGCAGATTGTACAATCTACGCTAGGATGTTTTTTTGTATTTTTTTTATCAGTGGGCCAATTTTGATGTATGGGAAATCTTTCTTTGCTGAGGAGTTGTGGCCAAAAATTTTCGCTTTGGAAATATAGGGAGCAAAATCATTAGACCTTTAAGGTACTAGCACTGAGGGGAAGAGCAGAATCACCCCTCTTTCATATTTGTTCATGGTTTTATTTTGTGCCACAACAACTGTTCTAAGCAAAGAAAAAAATTGACCCCTAACATCAAATTAAAAAAAAATATGTTTTTTCTTCTGCTATACAATGTATGTAATATTCATTCGGTTAAAAAGCTCAGTCTGCACTGTGCTTTCTAACCAGCTCTCTCAAAGGTTGTACAAGTGAAGAACAATGCCACTAAAAATTTTTTTTTATGAACACATGCAACAGGTAACGAATACAAGAATACTTTTGTTTAGTAATATTTTTGGGTTATGTATATAACACAATACAATCACAAAAAACAATGAATAGACATATAAAACGAGCGAAACACACAGTCACGTACGGTAAAAGATTCGTTTAGCGGTAGCTTTCGGTTATCCTACGACCTTGATCACCCGTGATCGACTGGATGGGCTGGTTGCCAGAACTACAATTTGTAGTTGGGTTGTTAGAGATATTGCTAGATTTTAGAAGAGAGATCCAAATGAATGGGATTTGGTGAGGTGTCTCTGAATTGCAGTTTTTGGTGAACAAAATTTCAACGCGCTCTTGGAAACGCAAAGATGCCTTGTTGATGAATGGAGCTACTTTTTTGGTTTCTTTCCAAATGGGAACTTTATATGTTTATGTGTTATTGTCGCGTGAAGCCTGAGTTTTAAACAAAAAAACAAAAACAAAAAACAATGAAACTTATTAGGGCCAAAAAAACATTTTTCCTTTTTTTAAGTGAATCGTTATAATTCCACAAGCAAAAGTATGATGAATTCTTTAAATTTTGATTGAAGTTAAACAAAACATTACAGATATCTTATAGTTGTTAATTGAACTCTGAATTTATAACGAATCCTCTTTACACTGAGGTGTCCCAAAAAATGGGAAAGGTGCCACCACCGCACCCACGCTGTAAATGGTATCATCCACAAATGATGTATATGTAGAGGCAGATATCTCCACAAGCTCAAGTAGTAGCATTCACAGTTCAGATGGCAGCTTATCAGGATTTAAGCAATTTCAAACATTGTATATATTAGTTTGCACCCGGATCATCTAGGAAATAACCATGAAATTTGAATTTACACTGTCAACAATTTCAAGGGTGTATGGCCTCCCCAGTGGCGCAGTGGTCTAAGCGATGGCCTCTGATCATTCGTCCGAAAGGGGTCCGGGTTCGAATCCCGGTGAGGCATGGATGTTGTGTTTGTCTTACGGCACTGGCTCACTCCCTTCCCTGGAACCAGTGACCCTAAATTAGGGATGGGCGACTGCTTCTAGCCCATTGAGTTGCTCACAATGGTCGTTAAACCTCCAATCAGAAAACAAAAAAAGGGTGTATGTACCTAAGCTACACAAACTATGGCACAAACTATGGGGGGGGGGATCCAGAGTACAAGACCAGTGTGGCCATAGAAAAGCCCTGGATAATCATGGACAGCCGCATCTTGCATGCAACATCGCCACAAATCACAGCACAGTTCAACGCTGGGGCCAGTAGTGGCATCAGCATTCGGGCAGTGCAATGTTCCATGTGTTGTATGGGGTTTCAGAGCCGACAGCCCACCCGGGTGCCATTGCAGACCCAACGGTACAAGGCTATGCATCTTGCTTGGGCTTGTGAACACTGCCATCGGACAATGCAAGATGACTGAAAATGTGTAGCCTGGTCTGCCAATTTGTGGTAACACCTGTTTCAGGCAGATGGCTGATTCTGGGTGTAGTGACAACCCCTTGAGGTAGTGGATCTCTCATGCTACAAGGGACAGTGTAGTGGTGACTCTGTTATGGTGTGAGGTGTTTTCAGCAGGCACACATTAGGACTGCTCATACATCGTTGAGCAGTCCTAATTGTAAATTGAAAACTAGAACTTTTTACGGAAATTTTGTATGGGCGCTTTTTGACCACTTCGAAAAACTGTACGCTCTAAGTTAGAGTACCGTGAGATAAATACCGAATTTGGTTCTAAATTGAAAACTGTAGAACTATTTACGAAAATTTTGTATGGTGGGGCTCCTTGACCCCCCCCCCCCCCCTTCCGACTCCGACCCCTTCCCAAAACTGTCTACGGTCTAAATCAGGATATCATGCAAGATAATTTACAAATTTGGTGGTTGTAAAATGAAAACTGTAGAACTTTTTGCAAAAATTTTGTATGGGGCCCTTTGACCCCCGGTCTCCGACCCCTTCCCAAGACCGTGTATGGTCTAAGACAGAGTACCATGAGATGGTATACCACTTTTGGGGGTTCTAAATTGAAAACTGTAGAAATTTTAACTAAAATAACGAAAATTTTGTATACGCCCCCCCCCCCCACCTCCTTGGGATCCGATCCCTTCCAAAACCCTTCTACAGTCTAAGTTAGAGTACCATGAGATAGTATACCAAATTTGGTGGCAGACAAGTTGAAAATTTTAGATTTGTATAGCGGACAAACAAACAAATATACAAACTTTCACTTTTATATATAGAGATTGGGATGTAAGGTCAGGTGATGCGTAACATCACGGCCTCTCCTTGACAAATGTCAACCCCGCCTTCTCGTGGTGCATCCTGTTCCCACTAACGGGGCTCTGACGACCGCCAATAGCGGTATAACTATACCATCGGGATTAGAGGAATTGCTATCCCACACTCACCAACCCGCTTGGCCAGCGTGGTGAGTTATGGCCAAACCCTTCAAAAATGACTCCACAACTTATATCTTGGCCCTCAGTCTCCGGCAGCTGGAATGTACCTGGCCAAGGCAGCGGCCAGTGCGACATGAAGGCAGAGGGTGCTAAGAATCCCCGGAGGACCGGACTAGGCTGCCATCTGATGCTGACCTTGGCTACGTATAATGGACGCTCCCTATCTTCTGATTCAAGGCTTCTTGAATTGGATGAGGAACTACAAAGGATCAAGTGGGACATCGTGGGGCTAAGTGAGGTAAGGAGAAAAGGAGAAGATCTCATTGAACTGAAAAGTGGACATCTCTTCTACTATCGTGGGACAGATACTGGCAGAACTAGTGGTGTTGGATTTATAATAAACAAGAAACTGAAGGATAAAGTTGTAGAAGTTGAAAGTTCCTCTGACAGAGCTGCACGACTCGTTATCCAACTCTCGAGAAGATACCAGGCTCAGATTATTCAAACTTATGCACCCACCACAAGTCATCCTGAAAAAGAAATTGAAGAATTTTATGAGGAAATTCGTCATCTAAATAATAAAGGTAAGCAGCACTTGAAGATAATTATGGGAGATTTCAATGCAAAAATAGGGCAACAGCAACAGAATGAAACTTCAGTAGGTAAATTTGGTCACGGCAATAGAAACCAGCGTGGAAATACTCTCGTAGAGTTTGCAGAGGCAGAAGGGTTTTTCATCATGAACTCCTTTTTCAAGAAAAAGCCACACAGGAAATGGACATGGAGACATCCAAATGGGACGACAAGTGAAATTGATTTTATTATGTGTAACAAAAAATTCGTCATAGAAGACTGCAGTGTGCTAAACAAGTTCAACACAGGTAGTGACCATAGATTGGTGAGATGTAAGATGCACCTCAACACTAAACTTGAACGTGGCAAGCTAATAAGACAAACAAAATATATTGACATAACCAACCTTAAAAAACACCATAATACCTTCAAGTTGGAACTGAAGAACAGATTCTCTGCTTTAAAAGGCCTAACATCAGAAGAAGTGGATATTTCTGAAGTTAACAGAAAAGTTACCAAAGCTCTTATGGAAACAGCAACAAAATTAGCTGGGTCTAAGAACAAGTCGCATGTGAACAAATTATCAGGAAAAACCAAAATGTTGATGCAAAAAAGAAGAGAGATGAGGACAACTAAAGGAGATGTGACTTCGAAAGTGAAATATATAGAGCTATGCAAGACAGTAAGAAAAAGTATCACTGAAGACGTAAGGAAATTCAACTGTGAATAGCAAAGGGACATCTCAGCAAGGGAAGAAAACAGATTATGGCACTGAGGAAAGAAGATGGTTCTGTAACAAGAAATAGAGGCAAAATTTTGACAAGAGTGAAAAATTTCTACTCCAAATTATATGAAAGGGATGATGTATGTACCCCAGACATCGTGAAAGGTACCAATACCAGAGTTCTTCCGGTCCTTCCCGCAGAAGTTGCACATGCAATCAAGAACATGAAGCGGGGAAAAGCTCCAGGAGAAGATGGAATTACTGTAGACATCATACAAGAAGCAAGTGGAGAAATCGAAACAGTACTCGCCCAAATTTTCACTCGATGCCTTAATGAAGGGAAGATTCCTGAGGACTGGAACAACGCTACAATGATGCTGTTACATAAAAAAGGTGACATTGAGGATCTCAGGAACTACAGACCTATCAGCCTCCTATCAGTGGTTTATAAAATCTTCACTGAAGTTCTTTCACACCGTTTGAAGGTAACACTGGACATGGCTCAACCGAGAGAACAAGCTGGATTCAGGAGTGGCTACAGCTCAATAAATCATATCCACGTACTGAGAGAACTAATTGAAAGAGCGAGGGAATATGAACTTCCATTGTGCATGGCTTTTATCGATTATGAAAAAGCCTTTGATTTGGTGAAACCATCAGCAGTTACAATCGCTCTGAAATCCTGCGGTATTGAAGATGCGTGCATTAATATTATTAATAACATCTATGAAAATGCAAGTGCAAAGATTTGGCTGTTTGAAAATACAACACACATAAAAATTGGAAAGGGAGTGAGACAAGGTGACACCATATCTCCGAAGCTCTTTAATGCCACATTGGAAAATGTCTTTCAATCACTGAACTGGGAAAACAAAGGGATAAAGATTAATGGAGATTATCTAACCCACCTTCGTTTTGCTGATGACGTAGTCATTTTTGCAACTACCCCATCAGAGCTGCAGAGTATGATCCAGGAACTTGCTGACAAGAGTAAAGAAGTGGGATTAAAAATGAACTTTCAGAAGACAAAAGTTCTGTTCAATGCTTTTACAAGAAATGAAGATTTATTGATTGATGGAGAAAAGCTGGAGATAACAGGCACGTACGTTTATCTTGGACAGCAGATATCAAGTGAGGGTCACATTGATGAAGAAATTAATCGGCGTACAAAACTTCCCTGGAGAGCTTTTGGAAGAAACAGCATAATTTTCAAGAGCAATATGCCATTATGTCTTAAAAGAAAAGTGTTTGATCAATGCATCCTTCCAGTGCTTACGTATGGTGCAGAGACGTTGACTTTAACTAAAAGAGACATACAAAGGCTGCAGACAACTCAAAGAAGCATGGAGAGGTGCATGCTTGGGGTAACCAGGAGAGATAAGAAGAGGAACTCGTGGATCCGAAAAATGACAAAAGTGGAAGACATCACGATCAGAGTTAAATCCCTGAAATGGCAATGGGCTGGGCATACTGCCAAAAGGACAGACCATCGATGGACAGCCGAAATTTTAAATTGGATTCCAAGGGACTGGAAAAGACCCAGAAGAAGCCCACATGGGAGATGGGTGGATGAAATTCGAAAGTATGCAGGAGTGACATGGAGGAGACTGGCACAAGACAGACCGTTGTGGAGGAAACTTAGGGAGATCTTCGTCCAGCAGTGGATTGATAATGGTTGACAATGATGATGATGATATATAGATTACCAGATTTTTCTCTCAATTTTTCTAAGTCTTGAAAATCGCTTCCTAGAGCATAGAAAAACACTTTTTATTGAAGAGTTACGAATTGCTCACTATTTAGTGATCTCACTAAATTGCCATGTTAAAGAATATCCCCGATGAGAAATTGTTATATGCTTCGAGAATTTTATGATTCTAAAGTCTCTAACTGTTGTATGGTAATGGCGCTTCGACCAAAGACGAAGTAATAGAAAATATTTACTATTTGCACTTCTGGAAAACTTTTCGCGTCGCCTTCGAAGATACTTACATTCAGCACATAGCTGGATCTTTTCCTTCAATCTCATTTTTTTTTTCCGAATGCCACATTTTGGACTTGAAAGTTAAACTTTCAAAGTAAGACACCATTATTTCGACGTGGACTGGTTGTCCTTCACTTATGTAACGTTACTAAGGCTCATTGCCATGAAGAAAGTCATGTGTCTGCTACATACATCCTCATAGGCAGTGGAAACCACAAAAGAATGCAAACAGCGGTTTTTCCTTTGACTTGTCACTAAAATCGCTACTGCCCGGCTCCCTTTTGTCATAGATTAATGTCCCGTACACCTAAACCTTCCTATGGAATGGTGAAAACTGCATCAAAATCTGTCTAGCAATTATCGAGATTAGCCCGAACAAACAGACAGATGCCTACCGGGGACTTTATTTTATACTATGTGTAGATTTGCAGGTAATTGTTTTTCGATTTATGAAAATTAATTAGGGATTTGGGAATTTTAACCTAAAATGCTTACTGCGCGGAAGATATTTTAGCTGCGCGGAGGAAGTTAAGTCACTGCATGGCCACATGCAGCTTAGAGGGAACATTGCCCCGGGCATCGCGGCCACGCTATTTTTCAAGCCCTGATTGTCCTAAAGTCAGGAAGGATAAAAATCAAAACCTATTTGATTATACAAACAGTGAACTACAAACTTAAAATGCAGGGTAAATCCACATTTCAGTTCTTAAACAAAATAGGGTATATAGGAGAAGCAATTGATTCCAATCAGCTAAAATTTGAAGGCATTAAAAGAGAGAGAAAGAAAGAGAGAAAAGAAAAAAATCTAAAAGATTACACTGAAGGTAGTCTTTTAGATTTTTACTGTAGATAGCATTTTAAATTTTACCATTAGTAAATTATTCTTTAATGTAATGGGTTGTCGGAAAAGTCATGACATATTTTGGCACCTGATGGCGGTTGGACAGTTTTAGAAGTACTAGAGGCATGCGCAGCCCCGTTATCGCTATGGCATTCAACAAGTGCCAGTTCTAGCTGCAGTCTCAAAGGAATAGTGAGTGATTTGGTTGATTTACGGAGATTTGACATTAAGTTGAAGATGGAAGACCAAACTGTACATTTTCGCCGTATTTTAGTGTTTTACTTTCGTAAAGGGAAGAACGCGCATCTAGCTTGTGAAAAGTTGCGTAAGGTGTACAGTGATAATGTTCTACAAGAATGTCAGTGCCAGCGGTGGTTCGCAAATTTCCGTGCTGGTGATTTTGACCCCAACGATGCTCCTCGGTCCGGGAAGCTAATCGAGGTTGATGACGACCAAATCAAGGCATTATGCTCATTAAATGTGAGGAAAACGATCCTTTTTTGAAGCGACTGATAACTGGTGACAAAAAGTAGATCGTGTACAACAATGTGCTGTGCAAACGGTCTTGGTCCCGACGTGCTGCTTCGCCTCAAACGACATCCAAAGCAGACATTCATCAGCGGAAGGTTCTGGTCTCGGTGTGGTGGGATGTTAAAGGTGTCGTGTTTTTCGACTTCCTACCACAGAACCAAACAATCAATTCGAATGTGTACTGTCTGCAATTGGACAATTTGAACGAATCCATCATCCAGAAATGTCCAGAGCTCGTTCATCGTAAAGGTGTTGTGTTCCATCACGACAACGTGAGACCACATGCAAGTTTGATCACCCGCCAAAAATTATTCGAGCTTGGGTGGGTTGTGTTGCCACACCCAGCATATTCACTTGACCTTGCGCCACCAGACTTCCACTTGTTTTGCTCTCTTCAACTGTCCTTGCGTGTTATAACATTCAATTCAGATGAGGCTGTAAATCAGCACCTTGTACAGTTTTTCGCCACGAAAGACAGGTCCTTCTATGAACGAGGCATTCTGCAGCTCACTGAAAGATGGCAAAAGGTTATCGAACAAAACGGGCATTATATCATTGACTGATCTTTGTTCTTTCTATCAATAAATGACCTTTGCAAAACATGGCTAAAATACGTCATGACTTTTCCGACAACCCAAATATTTTTTTTTCTTTTTCTGTAATAATAATAATAAATGAATTCCAGTTGTGACCTACAGGAATTCATTGCCAGGTTAGGTACCCAAATTTGCTACTGTATGCTGGATTACTGAAAATTACTGAAAAAGAAAGCATCGTTGTAATAAAGTTCATGTTGAAAATTGGCTTCCTAGTTTCTTAATTCAGTTACTAATCAAAACTTCTATTATGGGGATTTTTACTAGGATTCTTTTTTATTTTGTTGCAAATTTTCAGAGAAAACTTCTTCTTCAGGCTGTCTTTTGTTGTCACTTTTTTCCCTTCACTATCATGGTTACAGTTAACCTTGATGGTTACGGTTATTTTTTACCAAATCTTGCCAGATGTTAGGCAGAGATAATCCTCTGCAGTCATTGATGATGGAATTTTGATTTTTCTCAATCACTATTCCTTCTTTTAGCTTTCTTTCTTGAACATTGCTTTGGAAGATGATGACTTCAAAATTCCAAAGCAATTTTCAAAAAGAAAGCTAAAAGAAGGAATAGTGATTGAGAAAAATCAAAATTTCATCGTTAATGACTGCAGAGGATTATCCCTGCCTAACATCTGGCAAGATGTAAAATAACCGTAACCATCAAGGTTAACTGTAACCATGATAGTGAAGAGAAAAAAAAAATGACAACAAAAGACAGCCTGAAGAAGGAGAAGAGTTTTCTCTGAAAATTTGCAATCAAAATAAAAAAAAATCCTAGTAAAAATTCCCATAATAGAAGTTTTTATTACTAATTAAAAAAAACATGTTTATTATTGAAAACAACTTCCAAAGGGTATCAGCTATGCATGATTAGCAACAACTGAAGTGAACACACTGGATAACCCATCCAAAATGTTCAGACAGCCATTATCTAGGAAATTGGGTATGCTATTCAAATTTGCTGTGAGAACTACCTGGATGTTCAGTAGCAGGGTAACTTGAGTCTCCTTTGCATACCTGATCAAGCAGGGGCATATATAGAACTTTTTGTAAATGAATTTATGGCACCTCTATTCATATTGTATTGTGGAATTAACTTTTTTTACGGGTCTTATAGTGGTTATTATTCAAAAAGTTGATGGTCAAATTTTCAAACTAAAGCCTAGTTCGTTGATTTAAACTTGACCTCAAGAGAGGGGAGAATATTCACTCAGCTTTTTAGAAAACCCACTAACACAGGGAAGATGTTAGACTTCTACTCATTCCACCCTGATTATAAGTCGAATACGGCAAAAAAAAATTTGGAAAAAATTGAAGTCCTGCTCTCTTCAGATGCTCAAAAAGATCTTCACAGAGAAGAATTAAAAGAAATATTGGCAGAAAACAATGATCCCTCCCCTTATGTTGACAAATTATTCAGACAAGTGCCAAAAAAGGAAGCAGGAAATAAACAACTTCAAATTCACCAGCAAAATTACGTACCACAAGGGACTTTTCGAAAAACTGAAGAGGATCGGAGCAAAATATAATATCAGGCTTGCTCCAGATCTAAGTAACAAATTAAAGAAATTCCTGCCAGCTTTAAAGCAGAAAGAAGTGGACATCCAATTGCAAGAAGGAGTAATATATTGCATCGACTGTAACTGCGGACTCAGCTATATAGGAGAAACAGGGAGAAGTATTAAAAGTCGAAATGAAAGAACACCAAGCAGCTATTAGGAACATTAGTAACAAAACAGGGCTAGACAGACATATACATGCAAGTGGACACTCCATAAATTGGGACTCAGCAAGAATAATCGCCCACCAGTCAAACTTAGTAAAGAAGAAACTAGAAGAAGGGATCGAAATAGCAAGAAAAAGAAGTACCACAATTAACGATAATTGCGGTTGGACTCTTCCAACGGAGTGGCAGCAACTACTCCAGTGACGTAGTCATGATGACGAACTAGGCTTTAGTTCGAAAATTTGACCAACTTTTTTGAAAAATAACCTCTATAAGACCCGTAAAAAAGTTAATTCCACAGTAGAACTTTTTGTTTGGGGGTGGGAGGAGCAAGGAAAAATGGAATTTTTTGAAATCCACCAGAATAAAGTAAAAATTAATGAAATATAGAAGAAAAAAATTAATGAAATATAGAAGAAACATTTTTTTAAATGTAAGTTGGATTTTAACCAAAAACAAAAATGAAACACTGTTCAGGGGGCAAGACCTCTTGCCCCCCCTGAAGCAAAGTGATATATCAGTTTTCATGGTTCATGGGAGATTTTATCAGGATGCATGATTTTTTTATTTATTTATTTTTTTTTTTTGCAAAAAAATGGGGATTAATAATGTTATTGTAGTTCAGAAAATTGCTTCTTTTGCAAATATTGGGTTGATGTGTAAGTTCATGCCTTCTTTTTTCACCACACTACAGGAAAGTATTACATCAGAAGGGAAAACAGAATCAATCAGCTATGTGTTATCCCCCCCCCCTTTACGATGGTGTCCCGATGTCTGGATAGGTCTGCAATGCCATTCTTGAAAAAATGTGGAGGTTTCCCTGCAAAGAAATCATCAAGAAAATTCTGGAGATCAACAGAAAATTCTGGAGATCAACAGAAAATTCTGGAGATCAACATCATTGTTGAATGTTCTGCCACGGAGTGCATTCGACAGGGATCGGAACAGGTGATAGCCTGAAGGGGCGGCATCTGGGGAATATGTCGGATGTGGAAGGATCTCCCATTTCATGTCCTGAATGGCCATTTTGGTCATGTTTGCACTGTGAGGGCGTGCTCTATCACGTTGGAGAAGGACACCATGGCGCCGATTTGGTCGTTTCTGCTTAATTGCTCCCTCCACACTGCGGAGTTGCTCACAATAGAGTGCAGCATTGATAGTATGATTCCTTAGCAGCATTTCCCAGTGAATAATGCCTTCCATGTCCCACCAGACACACAACATGATCTTCACAGGATTAAGGTCATGTTTTGGACGTGGTATGGGCATCTTGTTTGGGCTTAACCATTCTCTCTAATGCCTGAAATTCACGTACAGGCACCACTTTTTATTTCCACTAACAATATGTGACGGAAAGGGTTTGTATTGCTGAGAACATTCACAATAACGGGAAAGCACGGAGCCATGCATGGCAACACGCCGATTCTTGGTGAGAGTGTGAGGTACCCAAGACCCCGATTTCTGGACCTTTCCGATACGTTCTTGGTGTTGCATTACTGTGGCCTGGTCACAGTCCATCTCAGTGGCGAATTTGCATGTGGTTTGACGCGGATCCAAGTGAATGAGATGGTTCAAACGATCCTCATGAAAGTGAGATGGACAACCCGAGTGTGGAGAGTCGTTGAGGTCAAAATTGCCACCTCAGAACCGCTCAAACCATTTGCGAGATGTCCTTGGAGCAATAGCATCCTTCCCATAGACAGCACAAATTTGTCAAGTAACCTCGGCGGCTGTGGATCCCTTTTTAAACTCTTAGAGGAGCAGATGTCGAAAATGTTCATTCCTCTCTACTTGACGCTCCATACTTCCAGACCTAAAAACCAAAAAAACCATTAGCCACAATCACACAACACAATATGATTTAGATACACGATATTACTGGGTACATTTTGATATACAACTGGCCATCTGCCCTGTCACTACTGACCTGGGAAAACTCGTGAAATAAAACGACATGAACTTTTGCATCAACCCGATATAAAAGAAGCCATTACATTTAAATGCTAGAGACAAGTGATTGATAAACTATTAGGGTGTAGAAAATGGCAGTAATTCTTGTGGAAGTATTTCTGAAATATGCAATGTGTTGGAAACATTTAAAACTCCACACACAAATATAGGTTTTTAATCTGAAGATAGCAGAGATCTTAATAGTTATCATGCCTGTATATTTTTAGCAGTGGTTCTTATAATGCATTATGTTTTTCTTTGAAACAGTATGATCACCTGGAATTCCCTGGAGTTGTTCCTCGCACATTTCTTGGTCCCTTACTGGTGGCGGCAGTGTCATATCCCTTCTTTGTGATTTTCACGTTGCTTAACCTGAGCAAATTTCTCATGCAATATGTAGGTAAGTGAACCAAATATTCTTTGTGTGTATTTTAGTGAAAGAGAGAGAGAGAGAGAGAGAGAGAGTCTAATTTTATTACCTACTTATTTGATTTGCGTTCTTTGTAGTTTTTTTATCTTTATGATCATCCAGTGTAAGTATATGAATCAACCATTACAAATTTTGAGGGTTAGATGTTCGAATTACAGTGAAACTATAAAACGGAATCTAAGGTACTGGAACTATTTTCCATTTTAGACACGAAAGCCATTGAAATGTTAACATTTGAATTTTTGTCATGCTGATAACAGGTTCTACATGTAACACTCGCCATTCTACAAACATTGTAGTACTGACACTATTTTTATAGCACGTTTTTTTGCCAATTCACAATATGAACCATGTGTACTTCATCTTTATTTGATATTAAGAAATAAATATTTAGGAAGGTCAGATGGTAATATTTTATTGTATTGTAATCAAAATAATATTTGGTTTTAGGAAAATACTGTTACTATTAATAAAAATTTAAATTTAACATACCTTAAAACCAGGGCTCAAAATAAGATGCAAATATTGCTGTTAACTTTTGTAAGCTCACAGCAAAAAATTATCAGCTCATGGCAACCGTCATCATTGATAATAATCTCTAAATTTCAGTTGAACATCTTTTTCTAAACTTTAAAATAAGTGAATGAATAAGGTAATGAAAAAAGCTTACCATATCTTGCAAACTCTGTACAAATTTCTATGAAATACTAAAATACAGCTCAGATAAAAAGAAACACTTAAATATACTCCAGAGCACACATACATTTATTTTATCATACTGCAAGTATGTGCATTTTTTTTTTTTTTTTTTTTTTTTTTTTTGACTAAATGCATGGTCTGATCACATGCACGAAACCATTTTTCACCTGATCGATCAGCCTTAAAATAGAAAAGTGAAAGGCCATCTGCACTAATTCTCATTAAGGCACATAATGTATCTTCATTTAATGAAGCCCCACAGTCATTTTTTACCCATTTCATCACACTAAACTGTTTTGGGAATGGTTTTCAGCATTGCACTTTTTAATTACTGTGGTTCCTTCAATGTACACTGAAGTGCCAGAAAAACTAGTACACCAGTCTAATACTTCGTAGGTCCCCCACAGGAGCGCAGGATTGCAGAAATACGACTGGGCATGGACTCCACTAGCTTCTGCAAATATGCTGTAGGCAATGCACACCATACTTCCTGCAGAGCATTCCAGAATTCGGGTGTATTCTGAGGTCTCGGATTCCTGTGTTAGATAGGGTGTTGCATGGCATCCCAAATGTGTTCTATCACGTTCAGATCTGGGGACTTGGGTGGGAATGGCAACACCCCAAACTCAGATGAATGCTCCTCTAACCATAATGTGGTGTTCCGACACTTGTGTGGAGGTGCATTGTTCTGTTGGAACAGGCCCAACCCATCAGCATGAATGCAGGACATGAATGGGTGTACCTCGTCAGAAAGGATGTGCACATAGCATTGGCCGGTCACAGACATTTGTAGACGTACCAGGGGTCCTAGTGAAGTCCAGCTAAACACACCCCATTCCATTACAGACCCCCCCCACCAGTTGGTACAGTTCCCTGTTGACAGGCGGGATCAATGGCTTCATAGGGTTTGCGCCACACACAAATTCTTCCATCTGCCCGACACAGTTGAAAACGCGACTCGTCAGACCAGGCTACTTGTTTCCAATCATCAAGTATCCAGTGGCAGTGTTGCCGTGCCCAAACGAGGCACATAGCTCTGTGTCGTATACCCATCAAGAGGACTCAAGTTGGGCGTGAGCTCCCAAAGCCCATATCGTGCAGGGTACGTTGCAGAGTCCGGACGCTGATGCTTGTTGAGGCTCCATCTCCAGTATTGGATTCCGATGATACCTGCGAGAGTGTTGCACGTCTATCGCGTGAAACGACTCTTGACAGCCGACGATGGTCACGTTCATTCACCCAATGTCTTTTTACGGCCACACTGCTATTGTATTACAGGTTGGAGGTTTTGCCAGAATCCTTGTTATCACGCTTCACCCTTGCAATGGTCGTTTGTGAAAATCCGAACTTCATTTCTACCTCTGAAATACTATGGCCCATCTCACGAGCGCCAGCTATGACACCGTGTTGAAAATTGCTTAAATCGTTATTACTTGTCATTTTCATGCCGAAAACAGCTCTGACAGCTGGCAACGATGTCTGTCGCTTTATATACGCACTGGCAGATGCAACCGAGTACACGCATAGGTGAGGTTGCTATGTATTTTGCATAAGCTTGTCTGTACCAGTTTTTCTGGCACTTCAGTGTATGTACATATCGCTGTTATTTTCTCCGGATGGGGCATATGCCTTCACCAGTTCAGGATAGCTGCAACAAAACTTGCATTTTGTATTTATGGGATGTAAGGTCAGGTGATGCGTAACATCACAGCCTCTCCTTCACAAATGTCAACCCCGCCTTCTTGTGGTGCATCCTGTTCCCACTAAAGGGGCTCTGACGACCGCCAATAGCGGTAGAACTATACCATCGGGATTAGAGGAAATGCTATCCCACACTCACCAACCCGCTTGGCCAGTGTGGTGAGTTATGGCCAAACCCCTTCAAAATGACTCCACAACTTAAATCTTGGCCCTCAGTCTCCGGCAGCTGGAATGTACCTGGCCAAGGCAGCGGCCAGTGCGACATGAAGGCAGAGGGTGCTAAGAATCACCGGAGGACCGGACTAGGCTGCCATCTGATGCTGACCTTGGCTACGTATAATGGACGCTCCCTATCTTCTGATTCAAGGCTTTTTGAATTGGAAGAGAAACTACAAAGGATCAAGTGGGACATTGTCGGGCTAAGTGAGGTAAGGAGAAAAGGAGAAGATCTCATTGAACTGAAAAGTGGACATCTCTTCTACTATCGTGGGTCAGACACTGGCAGAACTAGTGCTGTTGGATTTATAATAAGCAAGAAACTGAAGGATAAAGTTGAAAGTTCCTCTGACAGAGCTGCACGACTCGTTATCCAACTCTCGAGAAGATACAAGGCTCAGATTATTCAAACTTATGCACCCACCACAAGTCATCCTGAAAAAGAAATTGAAGAATTTTATGAGGAAATTCGTCATCTAAATAATAAAGGTAAGCAGCACTTGAAGACAATTATGGGAGATTTCAATGCAAAAATAGGGCAACGGCAACAGAATGAAACTTCAGTAGGCAAATTCGGTCACGGCAACAGAAACCATCATGGAAATACTCTCTTTGAGTTTGCAGAGGCAGAAGGGTTTTTTCATCTTGAACTCCTTTTTCAAGAAAAAGCCACACAGGAAATGGACATGGATGCATCCAAAGGGAATGACAAGTGAAATTGATTTTATTATGTGTAACAAAAAATTCGTCATAGAAGACTGCAGTGTGCTAAACAAGTTCAACACAGGTAGTGACCATAGATTGGTGAGATGTAAGATGCACCTCAACACTAAACTCGAACGTGGCAAGCTCATAAGACAAACAAAATGTATTGACATAACCAACCTTAAAAAACACCATAATACCTTCAAATTGGAACTGAAGAACAGATTCTCTGTTTTAGAAGGCCTAACATCAGAAGAAGTGGATATTTCTGAAGTTAACAGAAAAGTAACCAAAGTTCTTATGGAAACAGCAACAAAATTAGCTGGATTTAAAAACAAGTTGCATGTGAACAAATTATCTGGAAAAACCAAAATGTTGATGCAAAAAAGAAGAGAGATGAGGACAACTAAAGAAAAAGTGACTTCCAAAATGGAATATATAGAGCTATGCAAGACAGTACGAAAAAGTATCACTGAAGACATAAGGAAATTCAACTGTGAACTAGTGAGGAAAGTAATTGAAAACAACCAAAGCCTAAAGATAGCAAAGGGACATCTCAGTAAGGGAAGAAAGCAGATTATGGCTCTGAGAAAAGAAGATGGGTCTGTAACAAGAAATAGAGGCGAAATCTTGACAAGAGTGAAAGATTTCTACTCCAAATTATATGAAAGGGATGATACATGTACTCCAGACATCATGAAAGGTACCAGTACCAGAGTTCTTCCAGTCCTACCAGCAGAAGTTGCACATGCGATCAAGAACATGAAGCGGGGAAAAGCTCCAGGAGAGGATGGAATTACTGTAGACATCATACAAGAAGCAAGTGGAGAAATCGAAACAGAACTCGCCCAAATTTTCACTCGATGCCTTAATGAAGGAAAGATTCCTGAGGATTGGAACAACGCTACAATGATCCTGCTACATAAAAAGGGTGACATTGAGGATCTCAGGAACTACAGACCTATCAGCCTCCTATCAGTGGTTTATAAAATCTTCACTAAAGTTCTTTCACACCATTTGAAAGTAACACTAAACATGGCTCAACCGAGAGAACAAGCTGGGTTCAGGAGTGGCTGCAGCACAAAAGATCATATCCACGTACTGAGAGAACTCATTGAAAGAGCGAGGGAATATGAACTTCCATTGTGCATGGCTTTTATCGATTATGAAAAAGCCTTTGATTGGTGAAACCATCAGCAGTTACAATGGCTCTGAAATCCTGCGGTATTGAAGATGCATTCATTAATATTATTAATAACATCTATGAAAATGAAAATGCTAAGATTCGGCTGTTTGAAAATACAACACACATTAAAATTGGAAAGGGAGTGAGACAAGGTGACACCATATCTCCGAAGCTCTTTAATGCCACATTGGAAAATGTCTTTCAATCACTGAACTGGGAAAACAAAAGGATAAAGATTAATGGAGATTATCTAACCCACCTTCGTTTTGCTGATGACGTAGTCATTTTTGCAACTACCCCATCAGAGCTGCAGAGTATGATCCAGGTACTTGCTGACAAGAGTAAAGAAGTGGGATTAAAAATGAACTTTCAGAAGACAAAAGTGATGTTCAATGCTTTTACAAGAAATGAAGATTTATCGATTGATGGAGAAAAGCTGGAGATAACAGACATGTACGTTTATCTTAGACAGCAGATATCAAGTGAGGGTCACATTGATGAAGAAATTAATCGGCGTACAAAATTTGCCTGGAGAGCTTTTGGAAGAAACAGCATTATTTTCAAGAGCAATATGCCATTATGTCTTAAAAGAAAAGTGTTTGATCAATGCATCCTTCCAGTGCTTACGTATGGTACAGAGACGTGGACCTTAACTAAAAGAGACATACAAAGGCTGCAGACAACTCAAAAAAGCATGGAGAGGTGCATACTTGATGTAACCAGGAGAGATAAGAAGAGGAACTCGTGGATCCGAAAAATGACAAGATTGGAAGACATCATGATCAGAGTTAAATCCCTGAAATGGCAATGGGCTGGACATACTGCCAGGAGGACAGACCATCGATGGACAGCCAAAATTTTAGATTGGATTCCAAGGGACAGGAAATGACCCAGAAGAAGATCACATGGGAGATGGGTGGATGAAATTCGAAATTATGCGGGAGTGACATGGAGGACACTGGCTTAAGACAGACCGTTGTGGAGGAAACTTGGGGAGACCTTCGTCCAGCAGTGGATTGATAATGGTTAACAATGATGATGATGATATTTATCACAAATATGCTGCATTCAGTCGTCACAATATCCAAGTAATCTAGTTTCCATCCTGTCGTAGTGGAAGTTTTCACTTACTTTGCTGCTGGTCCATCATCTGATCTTGTCACTTGTTTTCTTTTGGGGGGAAGGGGGTCAGCATTTAGAGTCCATTAAAAAAATTCACATTAGTTCATACCCACCACTCAGAGATTGTTAGATAACTGACTAATAATAGCTACTGCAACATGGCCGGTTTGAGGTTTGGTTAAGGAGTGAATGATGGGTGAAAAGAATGGAGGCACTTGCACTCATGCGCAGAAAAGTTCCTGTTCTGTGATTCCGAAAACCAGTTTCATCATGGCTCATGAGGCCAGTCTTCACTCATGTTGAAATGACAGGTCTCCCCGCATCGTAAATGACCATGAAGTTTTAGTTTAACTTGTTGCTCTTATTCACCAAATTTGAACAGGGCAGTTGGGGCACTAAACACAAAAATTGGAACCCCCCTTCCATCCCCATCCCCACTGACACTTAACGAAAGATAGAAAAAATATTCTGGAATTACTCTTGTCACAAAAGCTCATATTGATAGGTGAATTTTCAAAACCTGCGGTGTCAAAAGCATTAATGAAATGTTTGTGGCAAAGCCTGCCGCCAGAACCACTGTTGTCACAGCATTTTTAAAATAGCTCAGAACATTTGCTGCCATTGCTGTGAGTTATTTCAAGCCCTGCTTAAAAACTACATGGTTGGATACTTTCTTAGTTTGTAGTGTTATTGATGCATAAAGACAATTTTTTTTTGTATCAGTCTTTTTTTAATGAATTTTAACCTAAAGTATGGTTATGGTACTGAGTACAGTACAACCTCGAAAATCCGGAATCGTCCGGACTTTGCCAATTCCGGATTATAGAGTTTGGATAAAATTCAAACTTAGTATTTAATTAATAAATACACTATTTTTGTAAAAGTAATGACAAAAAATCAAGTTAACCAATTAAAAAATATTATTTAATATAAAATAATAGAACAGGAGAATTTTTAAGAAAAATATAAAAATACAAAAAAAGATTACCATAATTTTCGGACTAAGAGCCGCATTGGCGTAAGGGCTGCAGTTGAGAAATTTTGCAATCTTGGAAGCAAAAGTTGCCATGGTGCTGCTCAGAAAACTAAATTATCTTCCTTATTTTCATGAATTAACTCACACCCAACGTGGTTATATGTATACTTCAAAGGCTAATTCTGCAACTCAGTGTCGATCTACTTTATGCACTTATTTTTTCATACTGGTAAACATTTTAATTTTTTTATTAATCATGCTAATGATGTTTTTTTGTTTTCCTTTATTAAATGCTGAAAACCATTTATGTAATCAATATAAATCACAGTTAAATCTTAAGACTCCCGTTAGAATATCGCATTGCTCGTAAAACCGCACAATTGTCTAAATTCCATTCAATGTGGATGTCTGCTACAGGATGGTTCTCTGTTCACCGCAATAGAATCCGTTTTAGAAGTAATTAACTTATAAATTATCCCTTGTAATGCTTTCGATTAATGTTTTCTTTAATAATATGTTCCTTCAATGTTATGATTTTTTCTTTCATCTACAGATGTTTTTGTTAGAATGACGTTGCTTTACGCTTACTTTTACCAGCTCCCTCGCACGTGTTCGCAGATCGCAGGTCTCGCCGCCAACACTTCCAAACAGCGGTGATGCTTTCTTTCTTTCAAGTGGTTTGACCTACTTTCATTTACTGCGCACTGAGCCTTCGCGTTGAGTACTTTTATATGTATGAATGGGAAAGCTCTCCCTTCTTTTTTTTTCTTTTGCGTTTGTGAAGATTTTATCTTCAGCCAGGTATTAAATTAATTACCCATTGTTAACATCAGATGATGATGCTACAGCGCTTATTAGTGAGAAAGCGCCGCCCCGGTGGCGCAGTGGTCTAAGCGATGGCCTCTGATCATTCGTCCGAAAGGGGTGCGGGTTCGAATCCCGGCGAGGCATGGATGTTGTGTTTGTCTTACGGCGCTGGCTCTCTCCCTTCCCTGGAGCCAGTGACCTTAAATTAGGGACGGGCGACTGCTTATAGCCCATTGAGTTGCTCACGGTGGTCGTTAAACCTCCAACCAAAAAAAAAAAAAAAAAAAATTAGTGAGAAAGCATTTCCAGCCAAAGCCTTTAACTTCCACTATCGTCAGTCAATAAAAAAAAAATATATTAAAATCAAAGCAAAACTCAGGAGCACAGAGCCAAGAAACACCTGTATCGCATGCCAGATTAACTGCATTGTTCATGTTCTTAAGCTTTTGTTCAAGGAAGTGCCCATCAAACCGGTCTCCCCACCCCAGTGAAAATGAATGTTCCTTCCCTTGGTTGCATCGCACCTTCCTTCATGATGTATGCTGCAGCCAACGAAAGAGATACCCTGGGTGCGCTATCCACAGAAGCCTCGGACGTCACGCTACTGGTCTGTGTGCTTATGTCCCCATTCCATCCCCCATGCAAAGGGCATTTGAGTCAGGCATTCCTTTCACAAACAAACCTCCTAACCTTAAGACCTACGCAAGCACTTCCCCGTCCTCCCCCACTTCCCCTCCTAAACCAACATCAGGACAGCGGAGTTATCGTTTAAATAGATGTGTCTAACAAATCGTGACATCATATCTATAAATTTCTGGAAAAATTTTATTGCATCTTTCTAGTAAATAATCAGTATATTTGTTTTTGAAATGTCATTATATGCATAATCTTACCCTGTTGTTTTAAATTCGCGACCTCGGCAGTCCGGAAGATTTAAAAAAAAAAGATCCGGAAAAAGTCCGA
Organism: Macrothele yani; assembly: GCA_039090855.1. NCBI lineage: Eukaryota > Metazoa > Arthropoda > Arachnida > Araneae > Macrothelidae > Macrothele > Macrothele yani. The sequence continues at coordinate 79,062,045 of CM077031.1, read as the reverse complement.
ATTTTGGAGGTCCGGATTTTCGAGGTTGTTCTGTATATATATTTACCATATTAATTTACTTTCAAATATTAATTTCCTTTCAGCGTGTTATAATTGCCTAAAAACTGTTTTTAGATTGTTACGGCATTTTTAAGATAGCTCAGAGCATTTGCTGCCATTGCCATGAGTTATTTCAAGCCCTGCTTAAAAACCACATGGTTGGATACTTTCTTAGTTTTTAGTGTTATTGATGCATAAAACATTTTTTTTGTATTAGTCTTTTTTTAATGAATTTTAACCTAAAGTATGGGTATGGTACTGAGTATATACATTTCACATATTAATTTACTTGTAAATATTAATTTCCTTTCAGCACGTTATAATTGCCTGAAAACTGTTTTTAGGTGTCTTTGTATCAACGAGTCAAAAACGAGTAATAAACTCGCCATTCCTTTTGTGTGCATTTCAATAACTTTAACTTCTGTATCCAAATCAAGAATGTTCTTTGGCACCATGGCAACAGACAAACAAACAAATGCAACTCACAACAAGTAAAGACTGGGAAATCACGATGAATAATAATCTATTTTGAGGTTACTCACCTTTATTCCTAAAATCTTTTAGGAGGTTTTCGTCTGTACGCACTTCCAACACGTACTTTTCTCAGTTGCATCGTGGTTCAAGGCCACCCCCCCCCCAAAAAAACCCCATCTTTTTCAACTCACGCAAACTTCGTTCCCTTTTCTTTTCCCAATGACCAAATTCGGATTCAAAATAATCTACCACAAGTATACATAATTGAACTCCCTGAAACACTTATATCTAATTAAAACTTCAGTCAATAAAACTTATATTTCACATTTCCTAAAACGTCACAGTTAAAAAAACTGTAACCCATAATTATTTACAATTGCACACCGGTACACAATTAAAACAAACCTAAATACCTGACACAACCACTATACCCGACAATCACGGACCTCTCTCCACTCAGAAATAAGCATACTATCCTAGCACTTTCAACCTCAGCCCAGGCCGTTCTCAAGGAGTGGACGCAACAGATGAAACACCCGTCACCACCCACAAAACGTAGCGAATGTTCCAGTGTTCGCATGGCATTGTCTCATTCTTATTCTTTGCCATTCAGGTGCAGTGACGCCATCTATCAGATGACCTAATAGCCTTCTTTTCCCTTGGTACTTATGAATATCTGTTCGATAGCTGATCGTATTTGATTCATGAAACTAATCATCTTATATTCTAACATTTTTTTTTTCTTTCCTCTTCCCCTCTGTTCTTCTCTGCAGCTTTTCTTTCTGATCAAATCCTTCCAATACGTGTTTAAGCTATTAGGATCATTAACGTTACATAAACTGTGTCTATTTTTTTCAATCAACACTGTTTCCGCCAATCTCAAATGCCTTTCCGTACGACAATTTTTAATCATTTTTATTTCATCAAACTTTGGGTATTACTTTTGTTCAATACAGTACTGGACCAATGCAGTTTTTGCGTCTTTTTTCTGCCAATTCTGTAGGTGCTGTTGTAAATGATGTTTTAGTTCATTTTTAGTGCTTCCTATATATGATACTGTGGATTGTTACTTATAGGAATTTCGTAAACGCCAGCTCTGTCCAAGCACTTCTTGTTTTCTTTCGTATTGATTACAGTATTTTTAATGGTATGCACTTTATTGCCCAATTGTAAATTATACCTATTACACAATTTATTAATTTCAGCTGAAATTCCTTTCGTGTACGGAAACGATCCAATATATTTAATCTGCTTATTATTATTTCTCCTTATGTTTGAAGAATTAATACAATTGTTCTGTACTTCCTTAATCCATTTTTTTACTGGGATACCCATAATTTTTTGCAACATCTGTAATATATTTCAATTCATCCTTTCTGTATTGCATATTTGACATGTGCGTAAAAGTTCTTTTTATTAAAGTCTTAATACTGTTGCATTTATGAGTATATGGATGATAAGAATCATATGGTATAATCATAGGTACATATGACGATTTTCTATAAATGGTATAATCTAATGTGTTGGGTTGGTTTATAATCTGTACATCAAGGTAAGCTAAGGTATCCTGCTGTTCAACTTCAATCGTTACTTCAATGGATGAATACTCTTCTTTAAATTTTTTAGCTTATGTCTTCTAGTTCTGTGGAATTCAATTTTGATAAGATGAAAATATCATCAACATATCTGCAATATATTAATGGTGGTTCATTCAGGTTATTTATCACTTTGGCTTCAATATCTGTCATAATAACTTCTGCAAATAATGTAGACAGGGGTGATCCCATAGGTCCTCCTGTATTTTGCTTATAAATAATATCTTCAAATGCAAGAACATTATTTTTGTATGTATACAACAATACATTTTTTAACTCTTGTACTTGTATTCCTGTTAGAATTGCATTAGTTCTTGAGTAATAATGTCTATGGCCTGAGGTACTGGAGTATTTGGATACAAAGCTTGAACATCCATACTAGCCATTTTGTAAAACTGCAAATCTTGATTAATATTGTTAATTAAGTGAATAAAATCATATGTATTCCTTAAACTGTATTGTTGTTTCATAAATATTGGTGCAAGAAAATTATAAATATTTTTTTCTAATGAAATCAAGGGTGAGTTGACTTTTGATACAATCAACCTCATTGGTGCATCTTCTTTATGTGTTTTAATCTTGGCAAAAACTTTTGGTATACACGCTCCCATTGGTGGGAAGGACTTCTTTATTTCGTCTGGCAAAGTACTATGATTTCTTATCCCTGCCAAACTCAAGAACTAATGCAACAAAAAATTCTAACAGGAATACAAGTACAAGAGTTAAAAAATGTATTGTTGTATATATACAAAAATAATGTTTTTGCATTTGAAGATATTATTTATAAGCAAAATACAGGAGGACCTATGGGATCACCCCTGTCTACATTATTTGCAGAAGTTATTATGACAGATATTGAAGCCAAAGTGATAAATAACCTGAATGAACCACCATTGATATATTGCTGATATGTTGATGATATTTTCATCTTATCAAAATTGAATTCCACAGAACTAGAAGACATAAGCTAAAAAATTTAAAGAAGAGTATTCATCCATTGAAGTAACGATTGAAGTTGAACAGCAGGATACCTTGGCTTACCTTGATGTACAGATTATAAACCAACCCAACACATTAGATTATACCATTTATAGAAAATCGTCATATGTACCTATGATTATACCATATGATTCTTATCATCCATATACTCATAAATGTAACAGTATTAGGACTTTAATAAAAAGAGCTTTTACGCACACGTCAAATATGCAATACAGAAAGGATGAATTGAAATATATTACAGAAGTTTGCAAAAAATTATGGGTATCCCAGTAAAAAAATGGATTAAGGAAGTACAGAACAATTGTATTAATTCTTCAAACATAAGGAGAAATAATAATAAGCAGATTAAATATATTGGATCGTTTCCGTACACGAAAGGAATTTCAGCTGAAATTAATAAATTGTGTAATAGGTATAATTTACAATTGGGCAATAAAGTGCATACCATTAAAAATACTGTAATCAATACAAAAGAAAACAAGAAGTGCTTGGACAGAGTTGGCGTTTACGAAATTCCTATAAGTAACAATCCACAGTATCATATATAGGAAGCACTAAAAATGAACTAAAACATCATTTACAACAGCACCTACGGAATTGGCAGAAAAAAGAAGCAAAAACTGCATTGGTCCAGTACTGTATTGAACAGAAGCAATACCCAAAGTTTGATGAAATAAAAATGATCAAGAATTGTCGTATGGAAAGGCATTTGAGATTGGCGGAAACAGTGTTGATTAAAAAAATAGACACAGTTTATGTAACGTTAATGATCCTAATAGCTTAAACACGTGTTGGAAGGATTTGATCAGAAAGAAAAGCTGCAGAGAAGAACAGAGGGGAAGAGGAAAGAAAAAAAAATGTTAGAATATAAGATGATTAGTTTCATGAATCAAATAGATCAGCTATCGAACAGATATTTATTAGTACGAAGGGAAAAGAAGGCTATTAGGTCATCTGATAGATGGCGCCACTGCGCCTGAATGGTGAAGAACGGGAATAACACAATGCTGCGCGAATACTGGAACATTCGCTGCGTTTTGTTGGTGGTGACGGGTGTTTCATCTGTTGCGTCCACTCCTTGAGAACGGCCTGGGCTGAGGTTGAAAGTGCTAGGATAGTATGCTTATTTCTGAGTGGAGAGAGGTCCGTGATTGTCGGGTACAGTGGTTGTGTCAGGTATTTAGGTTTGTTTTAATTGTGTACCGGTGTGCAATTGTAAATAATTATGGGTTACAGTTTTTTAACTTTGATGTTTTAGGAAATGTGTGATATAAGTTTTATTGATTGAAGTTTTAATTAGATATAAGTGTTCTAGGGAGTTCAGTTATGTATACTTGTGGTAGATTATTTTGAATCCGAATTTGATCATTGGGAAAAGAAAAGAAAGGAACAAAGTTTGCGTGAGTTGAAAAATATTTTTTTTTTTTTTTTTTTTTTGTCGGTTTCGAACCACGATGTAACTAAGAAAAATATGTGTTGGAAATGTGTAGAGATGAAAACCTCCTAAAAGATTTTAGGAATAAAGGTGAGTAACCTCAAAATATATATTATGTCTAAATAGCACATGAATAATTAAGCAGCTAGATGACATTTGGCATTTGCAATGCTGTATGAATATATGATCTATGAATAATGTTAGAGAATCAGAGAGTTTTGTTAAAATCCGTACAAAACAGCCAACCGCAAAGCCTTTGGACTTTGCACTCAGCAAAGAGAGCAATGTTTGTCACATGACCTAAACCTCAGTTGCACCAAGCACTGGATGTGCTGCAGTGTATTAGTGTTCTCCCTAGAGCCTTTTTGCTGGACAGCCCACCCAGCTATTTTTCTCTGCTGCCCAGCTTAATTTCCTTTAATGAACGTTTTCACGATGCACATAATAGTAAGAGTGGAAAAAGTATTCCCACATATCCATAAATATTAGTGAACATACATACATACATTCATATCACTAAGCTGTTCTCTGAGATTCAGAGGTTAGCTCCAAAAAGAAATGGAAACTACCAGATAATTTTTGCTTACTGTTGCCGTATCAAACTTCTCCATTTACAGCGATCTTGACATACAACTCGGGCTTCACTGACATCGATCCACGCCATACACAATATCTTTTATACTTCATACTCATAATCTTTTTCTCATGCAGACACTCCTGAATCTGATCCGTCCATGTTTTCCTTGGCCTTCCTGTGCCTTTCCTTCCATTCACTTGGGCTAAAAAGATTTTCTTAGTAAGCATCTCATCGCTCCTTTCAACATGGCCAAACCAGCAAAGCATGTTAGTCTCCACCTTGCTCACAACATTTTGCTTCACATCCCACAACTGCAACAGGTCTTCATTCCTCACACAGAATGTGTCCTGCTGCAAACCCTCCATAGATAATGCATTTCTCCAGCACACAAACGACTCCTATGTTTTTTCTGTAGTACCCGGGTTTCACTGCCATACATCAGAGTAGGGAAAATTACACTCTCATACACAAACGTGCGGGACTCTCTTGAGAACCCATCATTCCTGTAAAAAACCTCCCAAAGCCTATGACTTTCAATGAAGAATTCACTCTCCTACTAATTTCACCATCCAATTTGTTCTCTTTGTCAAACATGCTTCCTAAATACACAAACTGATTCACCTGGTCAATCATTGTGCCATTTTCTGTGCCATATCCTGTAAAATGTGTATGGCCTCTTCCTTTTCCAAGAAAACACTGTAACAGGAAGTTCTTTTCTCTGTACCTAATTATTTGGTTAAAGCCTCAACTTCATGAAGACAGTGACAACTTCATTTTGCAACAAGATGGTGCACTACCCCACTGGCATTGGGAAGTTAGAATTACCTTGCTAAAATCTTCCATATCCACATAAGCGGAAAGTTTAACAAACATAACATTCGCATAAGGAAGGCTAAAAATCCTAGAGCAACAGTGGAGCATGTGTGGGATTCCCCAAAAATTAAGGTGTTCTGTTCTATATCCTGTAAAAATGTGTATGGCCCCTTTTTCCAAGAAAACACTGTAACAGGAATTTTTTTTCTCTATACCTGATTATTTGGTTGATGTTTCAACTGCATGAAGACAGTGATAACTTCATTTTGCAACAAGATGGTGCACTGCCCCACTGGCATTGGGAAGTTAGAATTACCTTGCTTAAAATCTTCTACATAAGCGGAAAGTTTAACAAACATAACATTCGCATATGGAAGGCTGAAAATCCTAGAGCAACAGTGGAGTATGTGCAGGATTTCCCATAGGTTAATGTGTTCTGTTCTATATCCTGTAAAAATGTGTATGGCCCCCTTCTCTACTCCTCCAAGAAAACACTGTAATAGGAAGTTCTTTTCTCTATACCTAATTATTTGGTTAATGCCTCAACTGCATCAATACAGTGACAACTTCATTTTCCAACAGGATGGAGCACCACCCCACTAGCATCGGGAAGTGAGAAATTGCCTCGATGACAATGTTCCGCATCGCTGGATTGGTCGTGCAATAGCCAACAACAAATCACTCACATGTTGGCCACCAAAAAAGTCCGGATCTAACACCCGTGGCTGTTTTTTATGAGTCTGTGTCAAAGACAAGGTCTTTATCTCTCCCCTTCCTGTTAATTTAACTGATCTGAAACAACATATCACAACAGCTATTGCTGGAATTGATGAATATGTGTAAAAATGTGTTTCACAAGAGTTCACACGTCAAATATCTGTAAGTTGCTGTAACAAACTTCAAGAGTTTTCCTACAAAACAGTGCAATGAGAGTGTCAGTATCTTTAATGGTTTTGGTTTTATAAAATGTTGGAACTGTCTATTTCATTTGTAATAACCGTGTATACACGTGTGCCTTTAATATAAAAGATGAAAGTGGGAGAAAACAATTATTCTTATCCTTTGTATCTAATGAGCAGTGTGTTTATTTCTTGCAGTGTATTAAACATTCTGAATGATCTTGTTTGTTCTGATCAATCTTACTATGTACTTTATTTCGATTCTCAACACCACCTTTGAGAATATAAAGTTAAAAAATAGTAATAATAATTCTCTTTTTCAGCTCGGGCAGCCCTTGGCATGTTGGTTATATTAGCATTTCGCAAATTTCGCCTTGGAGTTGAAAAGCAGTTTGGCCGTGTGGTAGCAATATGGCTGGTGCTAATCTCTTCGACACAGTTCCACTTGATGTTCTACTTAACGAGGACACTCCCAAACACGTTTGCCTTAATTTTTGGTAAGTAATATTTGGGAAATGACAGAACTTGTTTTACTTTTAAAAGTTTTATACTCTTTAATTTCTTTGTTGAACATAAAATGGAATGTAAATTTGCACATTTATATTCTGCAGTGATGTCACTTTTTTTTTTTCATATTTCATAATGGCAGTGTTCAGAATGTAAGTGTATGTGTCTTTTCATGCTTGTGTGTCATAGGTGTTTGCTTCAGCCATAGAGCACGGAAACAGTTTGCAGTTTATTAGAATTAAGTGCATTCTTCATGCATCCAAATAATCCAATGTGGGGAAAAAGTATGTCTGCTTTTTACATCTGTATTATATATGTAGCATGTCGTTTTTTTCTCTGTGGTGGTGTATGTAAGAAGGGTGTCTTGGGGATGGGAGAGGGTTGGACTAACCCCCAGTTTTTTTACAGTGTAATTATACCATCTGAGGATGTTTTTCTCTTCTAGATTACCTAAATTTCAAGATTAACGAGTTGCAATAGAGTTGCAATTTTAGAAATTAGTTTAAATATACATTTATATAATGTTGCATTTTATCTACTACTATTTTTTCCATGGGTCATTCCATGTTCTCTATATTGCTTTTTTTTTGTTGTTGTTGTTGCAGTTTTACTAAGTTTGTTTTTGCTTTCTTTCTTCCCTTTTATTTTTTTGTCACTTTTCTGCATATGCTAATTTTTTCATGATTTTTGCAATATATTTTTATCCATGTGATTTGATTGTCTTTTTATCTGTTCTAACATGAATAATGTGTAAATGCTGTGTTCAAAGTTTCTTAAATTACACTCACGTCCAAAAATTAAGCATAGTCAATATACCTACGAATATTTCAAGAGCCACTTGTCGGAAAGCCACAAAATTGGGTGTGGTTCTGTAATAACATATTGCAAGTACAATAACAAACAAAACAAGTTATGAAACAAAGTTTATTGCATTAAATTCACATTTACAAAATCAAGAACAGGGATTTTCGTGTTGAGCAGGCCTTGATTTTGTTCCTTTTTTTTTTTTTTTTTTTTTTTTTTTTTTGTAGCAGTAGCAATACTTGCTAGTGCCCTTATTTTTTGGCAGCAAATTGTATTATCTACTAGCAAAAGTTTATTAGCATTATACAAAAGAAACATATCCCCCTCCATTAGGTCAATCATGACAAATTTTGATTTCACCCCTGTGACTGTCACATTGTAATGCTGAAAAAATTACAAATATTTAGAAATAACTCACCTTTTCATCATCTGACAGTCAGTCATCATCTGACAGTCAGATTAATTCTAACAATTTAATTCGAATGCAAATATTAAAAAAAAGAAATATTTGACTTTATCCACAAAATTCAAGAACACTATTCAAAATTTTAAGTTATTTTCTGTATGGTTTATGATCTTGGTTTCAGGTCTTTTCATCATATCACTGCAAAACAGCAGGCTGGGGTCAAACTTGTCTTTAGACAGAGCTTCAAACTCAATACTCACAAGAGTTTTCAATATTTGTAAGTTTAAACTGCCCCTGCAATCACCCTGGATTCTCTTGATGAAACTCACACGCAGAAGTAGATAAGGGAAATATACTGGATAATATTTATATTAGTGCCAAAAAGTTTTTATGATGTTTGTACTGTTCAAGAAACATTCGTTTCCGGAAACCAGTTGTTCCTTTTTGTATGTGTCTAAAACATTCCACTTGCGCAATGCAGTGGTGCCTTACAGTTCACACCGAAACATTCAAATTTTTCCACTAGCAACATTTGCTAGAACCACTTTTTAAAAACTACCAAAATGCATTTGCTTGCTAGCAATTTGCTACTAACCTAACTACCGGTCAAAATCGAGCCCTGATGTTGAGCACAGTAAATTGAGAAAAGGCTGGTTCACAATGCTTAATAAAGGATATGGAAAAGGCTGGTTCACAATGATTAATAAAGGACCCCTTGCAACCACGTAAGTCTTGCAGTGACTTCTCATCCCGGTTATCAGGTTGTCCCAGAGTTCTGTGGGCAACAAGTCCCACTCCTGACGAAGAGCAGCAGTTCGGAGCTCTAGAATGATCAATGATGGGCAAACATATAACAAAAATAACAAAAGGTAACTAGATCACGCTATTTATGTTACAAGAAAATAACTTTTACAAGAAAGTTTGTACGTTGGGAGCTTTCGACCTTGTCTTAGGTCTTTGTCACGCCAATGGAGGACTAAGATTGTTGCCAGATTCTACATTTGAGTTTTTTCTAATTTTGTTGCCAAAACTTAGAATTGATCTCCAGATCATTGGGATGTAGAGAGGAGATTCGGAATTGCAAGTCATTGGGTTGAAAATAATTTCCAGGCTTTCACGGTAACGGAGGGCATAACGATTGTCAAAAGAAGCAATTCGTTTTGCTTCGTTCCAGTGCACCACTGCAGATGTGTCTTCCATTGTCAAAATAGACAAGGCTGTATTAGGGTTAGCTTTCAAAACATCTTTTTTATGTTCTAAAATTCTGTGGTTAATGCTCCTGTATGTGCTTCCAATGTATAAGTTATCACCTGTTGAAGAAGAGATATAAATGCAGTAAACTCCTAGGATGTCTAGATTCAAACATCTTGAAACTTCTACAAAGGGATAGAAACAAAGTTGAAAATCTGGACCTCCCAGGAGTTTACTGCATTCCTATCTCTTCTTTCTTCCATTCTCGAAGCAGAAGAGCTTTCAACATCTCCTCCGATGTTCCTTCTAGACTAAGTGAATTAAAAAGCATTATCGGATTGGCCACTAAGGCAGGATACGATCCGAACATGGTACCTAGATATATCGAAAGAAAAAAAAGAGGCATTCTAATCTTTCTATGCTGTGGCTACGCTATCTGGGCTCTATTCCTCACATACCAAATGTTTCCTATAAATTCAAGAATGTGCTCAGAAAGATGAGCCTCGGTGTCTGCATAAGATCTCAGACATCTTTATATGCTATGCTTAAGCGAAATACTGACGAGCTCCCACTTTCCAACGTAGAAGGTGTTTATGCCATCCCTGGCTCCAAGCAATACTACATTGGGATGACCAAACGTTCATTTAGAATTAGAGTCAACGAGCATAAGAGGGACATAAAGAATGGCAAATTAACCAGGGCTCTATCCAGAGAAGTCCAGTTCAAGTCAGCCAATCCTATGTGGGATGACATAAAGGAATTAAATATATCTGTCAACTACACAGTTGTGATATTTTGTACTGTTTCTCACGTTGTATGAATGGATGCACAGATGCCTGCCCTTGCCATGACTCCACTACAACATGAGAAACAGTACAAAATATCACAACAGTATACTTGACAGGTATACAGGGTGTATAGTAAAATCCTTAAACAGGGAAATAACTTTTGAACGCAAAATGCTAGAGTTGTGGAAGTAGTGTGTACATATAGTAAAGTGACTATGTTCTATCAGATGAGTCTGATTGCAGCATCCCAAGCAGTGAGTTTTAGAAGTTAACGATCCTATCGCGAGAACCAAGAGAGATAGCGAAAAAAAGTCAATAGCAAAAGTGTAGAGCGTCACAGATTTAGTATGAAATGACGCCCTACATTCACCAAAAACTCCAATAAAAGTCTGGAAATGCAGATCTCTCGGTATCCGATCACCGGCTTAAATATGTCACTCATCGCGTGCAGAAGTGTGACATTATAAGGTGATGCAAATTTACTAATAAAACTAATACATGTATGTGTCAGCAAGGTACAATTTAATATGTACTTGTACAGTAAAGTAGTAAAAAATTCATACAGCAGTAGGACATTATGAAGAAGAAAAACACAAAATAATGTTCTAGAAATACAAAATGTCAGTACTAATACTTAAGCATTCGCGTTGTGTCCATCATCGGCAGCAATACACATCTGTATTCGAGCTAGAACTTCTTGTTGGACGTTCTGCAGCATTTCAGGTGTTACGTTACTGCATGCTTGGATAATACGGTGTTGTAGAAATTTACCATACACCACCAAATGTAAGCCCACACGTCGCACCGATGTCTCTCGTACGGCAGTGTGGGTGGGTTAGCGCATAGGCCAGGACTTCCACTGGCTGCACGTGCACACCTGCAAGTGCCGGCCTACCTGAATGGGAATGACTTGTAATGTTCCCGGTCTCTCTCAGCCGGCGAACAGCACTGATGATAGTAGCCGCAGTAGGAGGAGAACGATTAAGGAAACGTAATGCATATTGGCGTGCTGCCTCTCTTGCCCGAAGACCGCATTCCCCGTACAACATAACCATCTCTCAGCACTCCTCGTTGGAATAACTAGCCATGTGTAGACTCAAAGATCCAGTCCACGCACTGTCTGACAAACCTTCCCTGACCGCCAATTTATGCTTCCCGATGAGATATGACGTAGCGTTTCCATTTGCATACTTTCATCCATCCTTCGCTGTTATTTAGGCAAAATTCGTTTACAGATTTTACGTTTTGCGATGTCATTCGTGACATATTTATGCTGGTGATCGGATACCGAGAGATCTGCATTTCCGGACTTCTATTGGAGTTTTTGGTGAATGTAGGGAGTCATTTCATACTTAATCGGTGACGCTCTACACGTTTGCTATTGACTTTTTTTTTCGCTATCTGTCTTGGTTCTCGTGATAGGATCGCTAACTTCCAAAATTTGCCACTAGGGGTGCTGCAATTGGTCTCATCTGATAGAACATAGTCACTTTACTATATGTACATACTACTTCCACAACTCTAGCATTTTGCATTCAAAAGTTATTTCCCTGTTTAAGAACTTTCTATACACCCTGTATACAATAAATCTTATAACCACGTAATGAAGTTCAACACCAAAGTGTGTGTGAAGAACTAATTAAATATAAAGAAATTAGCTTCCTACTCTACTCTGAAATCAACTGCCATTCAGGAAACATTGGATATCATTACCAACAATGAGGCCTGCAATTATTGTGTCTCACTAGAGTTACCATAAATTTTGAACCAATTCTTCAAATAGTAAATACCTTTTGTTTTCCTTCAAGGATTCCACGTGCAAAGCGAGCATGATGCCTCGTGTTTTTATTGAATAATTACGCTCGCATCTCTTTGTTTATTGTCAAGTCAAGTCACCGAGTTCAAATTGTTGAAATATTCTATTATCGAGTTTGCAGTTTACCTTCCTTGAAAAAGCCATCTGGTTGATGTGTGAAAGCTTGGAAACCTTGATTTTATCTACGCCAATAAATTCGGATAACTAGTATAGTTGAACTATTTTATAAATAATAGTACCTCTGTCAAAGATGTGGACCTCTGCGCATCCATTCAACATGATGCCTGCTCATGCCATGACTCCACTGCCACCAAATTGGCCCCTTTCTCTGATGGTGATGGGATTGTAATGGGTTCTCCATTCTCTCCAGAGAGTAGTTTGATGAGAATCAGTCTGTAAACTGAATCTGGAGTCATCAGTGAAGAGCACTTTACTCCATTTATTCAGTGTCTAGTTTCGATGTTCCTGACTCCAGTTGAAATGGGCCTTTCTGTTTGCAGGGGTAAGCGGGACACAAAGTATTGGATGTCTGGCATAGAGACCAGTTGCACTAAACCTCCTGTAAACAGTTTGTCTTGAAACTCTTGGTCTTGAGGCAGTCTCAAGCTATGCAGAGAGTTGCCTGGCAGACATCGTCCTACTATGACATCATGCAGTTAATGAAAGATACCAGTCCTGCTTATGGGTTGTGACTCTTAGATGACCTTGCACTGGTTGGTGTCTAGACTCCCCTTTGTCTTGGAACCTTCTCCAAAGCCTGGAAATGACACTTTGTGGTGCATTCAGTGCTCTGCAGACTGCAGTCTGTGACTTTCCTGATTCAAGCCTTCGGATTATTCTACCCTGCAAAAAATGGTCAACCTGGCATCTTTCTTCTGAATTACATTCCTCATCACCAATAACAACAACTCTTCCCATGGGGATTGACTGTGAGATATTTGCATACCAAACGTCAGTGGATGCTGCTTGACTGTGCACTGCAATTAGTTTAGGTGTGCGACTAATCTACATACCAATGTCTGCTGTTCCATTGGTTTTAACCCTTTACTTTTATATGTTTTACCAGTTATTCTTAACTTTTGGACACCAATGTATTTAGTTTATAGGCCCATGGGTGAAAGGAATCAGCTAGTTAAATTCCAAGTATGTGTAGGGGTTTTCTATGCACCAGATGCTTACTAAGAAAATCTTTTTAGCCCAAGTGACAGGAAGGAAAGGCAGAGGAAGGCCAAGGAAGTCATGGGAGGATCAGATTCAGTACTGTCTGCATGAGAAAAAGATTATGAGTATGATGTAAGAAGATCTTGTGTATGGCATGTGATGGATGTCAGTGAAGCCTGAGTTGTATGTCAAGATCGCTGTAAATGGAGAAAGTTTAATACTGCAACAGTAAGTAAAAATTATCTGGCAGTTTGTGTTTCTTTTTGGAGCTAACCTCTGAATCTCAGAGAACAGCTTAGTGATTATGTATGTATGTATACTGAAGAGCAATTGAATTAGAGACAGTTGGCATTATGCAAATATGGTGCTGTGGGCAGCCCTGTAAATGGAAACGACATGACATATGCAGCTATGCGACAATATAAGGAGTGATGCGACAGGAATCAGTAAGAGTCGGACGCATTATGGGTAAGACGAAGGATCTAAGCGCATTGGATCGTGGGCAAATTGTCGGTGCCCGACAAATGGGTCACTCCATCTCAGAAGTTGTGCAGGCACTGGGATTTTCACGAGCCACTGTGTCACGGGTGCACCGTGAGTACATCGAATCCGGTAAAACCATCCCTGCAAGGACCAACTGCTGTGGACAACAGCGTGTGGATGAGGGGGTTCATCGTTGGTTAGCTCGCATTCTAACAGCGGATAGACGGGCCACAGTGCAAGAAATCACTCGGCAATATAACGCGGGTGCATAAAAAGATGTAAGCAGCCACATCATCTAGAACCATCTCCTTGCTATGGGGTACAGAAGCCGTCATCCCACGAGGGTACTGCTGCTGACCGCACATCACAGGGTACAAAGATTAGCATGGGTGCGGGAACGTTGCCACTGGACCCTAGACATGTGGAAAAATGTTGCCTGGATTGATGAGTCGAGATTCACGTTGGTACATGCAGATGGCAGGATATGAGTACGGCGCAAACCACATGAAACAATGGATCCTTCTTGCCAGCAGGGTACTCTTCAAGCTGGTGGGGATCGCATTCTCGTCAGGGGACTGTTTACGTGGACTGAAATGGAATCCCTGGTACGTGTGACATCGTCCTTCACAGGTCAGCGTTACCGGGATATCCTGGACGACCATTTGCTCCCATTTGTGCGTCTTCAACATCCCACTGGGGACCTCATCCTGCAACAAGACAGTGCACTGTGCCATCGCTCCCCAATTGTATGTGAATGGTTGGATAAACACCACCGACGTGACCTCACTTCCTTGGCCAGCTAGGTCACCTGACCTCAATCTCATCCAGCACATCTGAGATGCCATCGAGAGAGATGTTTGAGGCTCTGACCCCCTCCATCAAATCTTCGTGAACTGTGGGAGATTGTTCAGGGGTCGTGGTTCTGTATGGCTTCCCAACGCTTTATGTGTCTTGTTGAGTCCATGCCGAGACGAATCGCTGCCGTCATCAGGGCGAAAGGTGGTGCTACACATTACTAGACAGGTATCTCTAATTCAATTGCTCTTCAGTGTATGCATGCATGCATGAATGAAAGGAAATATATTTATTTTCTTCACTTTCCATGATACATTTTGAAATTTTTCCATTATTGTTTGCTTGTATAGTCTTTCTTGTGTATTTAGCACAAAAATGTTATGTGTGCATCTTGGGTATATCATTGCACATAATTTTAGCTTTGATGTACAATATTTTTTTGTGTGTGAATAACAGAAACAGTGTAGACCCCATGAGTGCCCTTGATTTTTGGTAGGAAGTGGTATTCTCAAAAACAAAGTAATTATTTTCAGATCTGTAGGTACTTCCTTAATATCCTGTATTTGTTACAAAATAGGGAATTAAGTGTATTTACTATTTTTAGTTGATTTTTTTTCAGTAATTTTAATAACTTATTCTGCAGCTGTGTTGGGATATGTAGCACTGACTTGTATTAGCGAAACCCACATAATAGATGCGACCTGCTTAATCAGGAGATCTCCACGAGGAAAAGTATCTATGTTGTCAAAAGTTTTGACCTGTAGATAGCAGTAGAGACCATAACTAAAAAGGTAAACAACAGGGGATAGCAGATTATGATTTTGCCAATGAATACATTATTTAATATTAAGTAAACCCACACTTTAATCAAAAGGGAACTGATATAAGTACTTTTTTTTTTTTTAGTGATCACTGTATCCCATAGCAGAAACACAAACCAGAGTGTTATTAAATCACCGGATAATGATTTAAAAAATCTTTCACTTGTTGCTTGTGAAGATCATATGTTTTCGTGAACTTACATTTCTGCATCCAATTTGCATTTTGAATAACACCAATACCTTTCAACAAATTTTCCACGTAATTTTTTTATGTAGGGTTATCCAGTTTGGAAAGTGGGATGGTAGCTTTACAAAACGCACCAGTTAATTTCGAAAGTTCCATTGAGAGATGCTATTCTTTTGCAGTTCTTTTCTCAATTAATTCATCAACACATTTCTACATTATTTTCAGTTCACTGTTCAGACACCTTTTTTTTTTTTTTTTTTTTTTTTATGCAGCTTGCTTGCTAAATGCTTTTCACAACTGTCCTTTTTTGAAAAATCCACTGGTATGTTGCAACATGAACAGAACAATAGATTTTTGTCCACATGAAATTTTCCCTTGCTGTACTGCTTGCAACTTTCAGACGCAGTCATTTTACTCACGTGGCTCATTCTCAAAATTAAAAGACAACTTCTAGAAACTTCATGAACTACTCACACGAAAGCACAGATTTTCTAAGCTAAGCATCTGCGAAACACTCTTTTCTGTGAGCTGCTTTCCCAGCTAAAATTACTAACACAACTGACGACATCCGGTTTACTCATCCTGCAAATCGTAAAGGTCATTCAACAGTAGCAAGGGAAACCACGAAAGACCACGTGTGCACTCTTCATCAGAGTGCTTTGAATTACCCGTCAAGCTTGTTCGAAAAGAGTATCTTCGTAACAAACAATCTTGAGATGTAATTCAAGGTTTAAAGCTCTGGTTTGGACTTTCGAATATGATTACTTTGTGGTATATTTTTCGCATAAATTCTAGGAAAGGCAGTATTAAAATGATTTAATTTTGAAAAATACAGTAATAAAAAAATTATAATAGAAATTAGGCAAAAATATGTAAAAAATCTGAAATTGGCGGACATATTTGATATTCGCGAAATTACAGAAAAACTCGTTTCTGAAGGACGAGATAAGAGCAAGTATTCCACTGCTGTCTTCCTGGACATCAGCAAGGCTTTCGACCATGCTTGGCATAACGGACTCCTACACAAGTTGCAGAAGCTTTGTTGCCCTCACCCACTTGTTGAGCTGATTGGCTCGTACCTCAACAGCCGCAGTTTCACTGTTAAGATTAACAGTGAGCTTTCTTCAGAAAAGAAGATTCGGGCTGGTGTTCGTCAGGGTTCCGCTCTTGGACCAACGCTGTTCTCCATTTATCTGCACGACTTACCCAAACCCAAACAAGGGCAGGTCATGATGTACACAGATGATACAGCTGTTGTCATCAGATCCCTGAATAAAAGCAGAGCAGTGAAGCTCCTCCAGGACTTTCTCTCTCAGCTGGAAACCTACTACACTGACTGGCAGATCAAGATCAATCAGTCGAAGAGCAGTGTGCTGTTGTTGCTTTTATCTCTCCAAGGAGTACGGAAACTCGTTATGATTCAAGAGACAATCCCCTGGGCTACCTCCACTAAGTACCTAGGGCTTCAACTCAATTGTCAACTTTCGTGGGTGGCGAACACCAGCTACTGCATGAATAAAGCTAGGCAATGCCTTGGGCAGCTAGCTCCATTACTCCACCGGAAAAGCTTCCTAACAACAGGGCACAAAATACTGCTGTATAAGACGGTTGTCAGGTCAGTGCTTACCTACGCCTCCTCCATCTGGATTGGTATTAGTAGGAATCAGTGAGAGAGAATCGAGAGGGTGCAGAGCCGAGCATTTTGAATGATCACTGGGGCTCCCCCTTTGACGCAACTTCGGAACCTGAGGAACAGACTTGGAATTGAGAAGGTACATTAATTTTCCACCAGACTCACCAAAAAGTTCTTCAAGAAAGCGGAAACCCACCCTAATAGACTTATTACGGGCGCGGTTGATTACAATCGCAGCTAATTCCTTAGGTATCCCAGAACTAAGGTGGCGATTGTTGACCCCCTTGACAGAGAGAGCAAGTATGTGAACACTGGTGGGTGTTAGACAGACCACCCCCCCTTCTTTTTCAGATTGGCATCGAGATGGTGAAAATAGATTCTGCTCAGGCATTTGGATTTGGTATCGTTGAGTTTCAGTCGCTCCCTGGTGTGTGGGTGGCCGGGTGGTGTTGTGGTTCTCTGTGATGTTGTGCGGTGCTTCGTTCCCTTTGCTCCGTTCCCCCCGGACTGGTGTCATGGATCACCCTCTCCTTTCACTATATTTTTCTGTTTGTCTTTCCTATTGAGTTCACTTACTCAAATCTCCTAGCTTCCTATTTCTAAGGGCAGTTTTAGATCTGGCATCAGACACTCCCTTCCTAAAACTTCTTCAAATATCGTGCTATTGTTTAATTTTAAAAAATACAGTAATCAAAAAATTATAATAGAAATTAGGCAAAAAATCTGAAATTCGCCATATTTGATATTCGCGAAATTACAGAAAACCCCCTAAAAATCGGGGAAATTCGCTGCACGACAGAATTACTGCCCTACCGATGATCATTGTTGTTTTAACATCCGTCAAATCACTGCCTCTGCCCTTTGTGCTTACATAATGCACTATGGCTCATCTGTCCTTGTCGACCGCTTATATCTTTGTATGGTCAATCTTGTCGCATGCACTATGTGTCGCACCTGGGTAGGTACACTGCGATTCCGGTGTTATACTATTCTTTTACAACTGTGAATATATTCGACTTCAAAGGGTTTGTTTGCCTCTCTCCCACTAGCATTCATGCTGGAATTGATAACTCCTGGGATAGTCTTCGGATTCGGAGTGCCAGGCCACGTCTTTTTTCAGGACTGCTCCACTGCCTGTGATGTTTTTCCTTTTTGCACAATTTTCAGTTTGGCTGCTAAGGTTCCCATAGGATTAACATGGGAAAGTGATTTTTGGACCCTCTGTCACTCGATTGTTTGAAGTTTCAGAAATGGTTAAAAGTTATGTGGCGTATGGGTGCTTCTCAAAGTACGAGTAAGGTAGGGGAATTTCCTTTCATCACTTTCGAACGGCAGGAAAACATCTGATTATGTGGAAAATAGCCGTAAATCACAAGGCATGGTCGCCCAGGCTGTATATAAGGATCTGCAGAAAACACTTCATTTCACTTCAGGTATCGTAAATCTGCATATTTTACTACGTTAATAGTCGGATTTATATTGGTACATGTTCTTGCTCACTCTTATGTATTATTTTCAAGTTTTTTTATGTAAATCTTTGTTATTCTGTTTAAAATGCTCTGAATGCACAACGGATGAACTTTGCTGTCGAATCGGAAGTTGCTAAGCTTTCGTGTACTTTCAAGATTTCTAAATACTGAAACTGATGCCGTTTTTCCCGAACAGAAATTCCACATAGAATTATAGGGTGCTGTAATACATTATTGTGTCATCCATTTTCTTGGATCTGTTTTTTATTTTTATTTATTATTTTTTTTTTAGTGAAAAAATAGTCCGTTTTTCAGGATGTGATAAGTCAGTATTTTCTTTTTTTTAATTGCAATTACACACTAGAACCACCCATACCCACTGGAACCAGTCAGAAATGTAACAACTTACCTTAGACCTGATAAGAAATTTTTCGTTTTCAGCCTTCAGAATTAATACATTTCTAACCCACCCATTGGTAAAATATTTATATGCATCAAGGCTTTTATAAGCATTTCCGGTATAACACGAAAAACTGCCTATTAAATATTTATAAATATCGTGATAGTTCAGATCAGGGAGGTCCGTAGCAACACAAACTTCCAGACGATAAAAATATCTTTCAGGTATGCCATAGGGATCTTCTATGCCATTATTTCTAAGCTTTTCTTCGTAACGTTCCTTTTCCACCACATTAAGATGGCAAACTTTGTCAGAAAGAGCAGTTTTCTTAACTACATATTTACAGCAGCAGGCAGCAGTAGCCGTGAGAGTTTACTGTTTTGGTGCAGGTACGGCCTTGCCTGAGTCAGACGCCACTGCTCCTGTCTGTTATCGCTGGCGGAAACAGCTACCTCCGCTACGAAAAATAATCTCTAGTGTTAAGAGCAAAATGCAACACAAGGACTATTCGGAATCCATTTTTCTTTGCTCAGCAGTTTTTTTTTTTTTGTTTTTTTTTTTGGACGAAATTGCTATGTAAAACAAGTTTTCAATAAGGTCAGAGATTAATGTTTTCTGGTATAGCCACGGCCTCACCTGAACCAGACGCCATTGCTCCTTGCTGTTGTCGCTGACAGAAACAGCTACCTCCACTATGAAAACTAGTCCCTAGTGTTAAGAGCAAAAAGTAACACAAGGACTGTTCAAAATTCATGTTTCTTTGGACGAAATTGCTATGTAAAACAAGTTTTTCAAGATGACAGAACATTTTTCGAAATAAATTTTATATGAGAAGTTACTCAGTCAAGAGCCTGGCACTTTCAGCTGATGCTGTCCAGCTTGGAAAAGAAGTAAGTCTCCCAACACTGCGATAAAAAATTGGTAAACTCGAAGGGAATGTGTTTCTTAAGCTGGCAGTAGGGGATAGAGTTCGGACTCCACCAGAGTCCCATCCACAATCCCCACTTCTTCTCTTGAAATGGATCCCTATCTTTACCTTGTTGCGGGGAAACCGACTTCACCAATTTTTTTGGGGGGTGGGGGGTGGGGGACAGCGTGAAGTGTGGGAGGAACACATCTCTTCCATTGCGAGGTAGAAAATTTAAAGGGGGGGGGGGCAAAAATAAACTATGAGATTTCGACGTCTATTTTAAAACTCAATTGTAATTGCTAGTCATCAAATGAACAAAGGAAACGGAAATATTCTTTTGGTGAATATTAATATTTTTAAAAATAATATTTACCCAAAGAATGCGTGCACAGTTTTTCAAACTGTGAAATGCTATATTATGGAAACTTTTTGATATTTATTCCAATTAGCGGCCGTCCAGCGAGAAATAATAAAAGGCATACCAAAGTTTGTGGTATGAATTTTCCTTTTGGGAGAAATAAATTAGAGGTTTTACTTTATAAATAATATTTATGGATTTCTGTCACATGTTCAGTATGTGTATACTATTTATACTATTATGAGTATAAATAGTATACAATTACTAAAACTATGTAATAGTATATTCTTTATGAAGTTCTGTTCTGTTCAGTATGTGTGTGTGCGAATTGTGTGAGAAATAATTATCAAATAGTTAGAAAGGATTGGGATAATCCTTCCTAAACGATTGGGAGGGAAAAGTAAAATCGCTGTGATGTTTACAAAATTAACGGGCAGACATTATGTAAAAGCTGGACTTAATCTGTCAGTGAGCAAAATCATTTCGGGCACACTTCGACATCTATCAGATAAGAAATGAACATTCGATAAAACGTGTCACCGGTTAACTGTTCGTTCAACCGTTAGATGGCGCCACATGCGCAAGAGTGAACCACACGTAATGGGAGAAGTACCCAAATAGGTAGGGAACATTTCCGAGGTTGGCATTTTCAATTTTTTACCCCAATTTTCAGATGTTTCATAAGTATTTCGACTTTTTTTTACTAACAGTCGCTTACAAGAGGCAGGCTAACAAATTGGGGGAAATATCTGTATTCCATCGTGCTCATGTTAATCCGCCCGTCTGTCATGTGATTTTCTTCTGGGTCTTTTTATGACGTTTCCAGACAGTACGACGCATCGGTCAAAAATGCCAAAATGCGGCCCCTCCGTCATCTTTCCTCCCGCCTCCTCGGGGAAAGCGAAATCTCCGTCATCTTCGCTCCCGCCTCCTCGGGAAAGCGAAACTACGAGCCCGGTTCGAAAAAAAAAAAAAAAAAAAAAAGGCAGAATTTTCCGACTCTCTCATAGGCGTAACCACTGGATGGGTCGAGGGTCAGAACCCTACCAGATTTTCAAACATTTGGTTTTATGCATTTTGTTCTAATGGAAATGACGCATTTTTATTAAATTAAAGCATTTTTTTAATGAAAGTCACATTTTAACCAAAACCTTTCATTTTTGGGCCGCGGGTGGCCTAGTGGGCAACGTTCGTGACTGCCACGGAAAGGGCCTCAGGTTCGATCCACTAAATATCCGCCGTGCGTCCGATGGGCACCTTAAGTTATCTGACCCCGGGTATTGGCCCCCCAGTAATAAATAAGGGCGTCTTCCTCCCCCTTTCTACTTCGCTTCCGTGTCACCAGCCTCACTTTCCTATCGGGCGCTCTAGCCCAAATCTCCTAGCGTCCTGTTTCTAAAGGCTGTTTAAGACCTGGCATCAGACACTCCATTCCTAAAATCCTCTACATATGATCATATATAACGAAACCCTTTAAAAAAATAAACACTTCCAGGAAAGAGGAGGGGGGGGCAATCCCCAGAAATTATTTCATGTGTACCCCTCTCTGAATACGCTCTTGGTATGTGCATATTATGAACATGTTATTGTATTCTTAATTTACAGAATTTTATTGGAAGAACTGGAATTCCGCGTCCTGAGTGTTCTGGTTATGTACTGTTTTATTTTTTACCTCCACACTTTGAAAAAAAAAAGGTAATCGGACATAAATAAATAAACTTTGCTACCATTTTGGGGCCACTGTTTGGGTCGGTGGCCTGGTGGCCCACCCGTTCAGAAGCCACTGCCGAAGACACAAAATATGCAAACATCGATGTTTCTCACCGATTTACAAATTCCTAAAATAAACCACGGAAAAATTGCTAATATTATAAAGTAAAAAAGGAGGCCCTTTCATTGCTTGTGAAAGCGGAACTATCCTGTACTGCTGCATGTGTTTCACGGCTAAGTATCTTTCCGCGCTCACCACAGTTAATCAAGCTGGGGGTCCAGGTTAGGCCTAACTTGTTTTGTGGGGACGCTTCTGCTGTGAGAGCACGGGCACACGTGGCACATGCTCTAGCGGCAGTCACAGCTTCATCTTCGCCGCTGACTGGATTTCCGCGTGTCGCATAGACAGGTACATATTACGTAACACTCTTTCAAAAGTCACTCTATCAACGAAATTCTTTTTTTTTTTTTTACATCATTTTTGATTTCAAAAAGGATGTACGTCTTCCGCTGACACCACAGGTGTCAGACGTGGCAGATGCTATAGCGGCAGTCACAGCTTCATCTTCGCAGCTAACTGGATTTCCGCGTGCCGCATGGACAGGTACATTTTACGTAACACTTTTTCAAAAATTACTCTATCAGTGAATTTTTATTTCATTTTACATCATTTTTGATTTCAAAGACGACGTTAACCCCGTGCTTTAAATCGTAAAAGTCACGATCTGTAACCTAAACAGACGCGTTGGGTAACACTGCGGAAGTACCCTAGGCAAGGGATCGCTTTAAGGTGGACGTCAAGTAATTTTGCTTCCTATACTTCCAATGGAAAAACTTCTGTACACATTTTCTTAACAATTAATACGTTCCCAGGGATGAAAATTTGAACATCGATTAAAATAGCTTCATTTTATAACTTGGAATACTTAATATTTTCTAAAACATAACCATAAGTATGCAACCCAACATTTGTTTGTCTTATGACGTCATCGAAGTACAGGTCGCGCCATCTTTTTTCTGGTTTCCAACACCACCAAAGGAAAAGGTATTGATTTTTAATGTAATTATGGTTACGTTTTAGAAAAATATCAAGTATTCCAAGTTATAATATAAAGTTATTTTAATCGATGTTAAAATTTTTATACTTGGTAACACACTAATTGTGAAAGAAATGTGTGCAAAAGTGTTTCCATTGGAAGTCATCATCATCATTGTCAACCATTAGCAATCCACTGCTGCACGAAGGTCTCTCCAAGCCTCTTCCACAACGGTCTGTCTTGTGCCAGTCTGCTCCATGTTACTCCCGCATGCTTTCGAATTTCAATCTACCCATCTCCCATGTGGTCGTTTCCTGTCCCTTGGAATCCAATCTAAAATTTCGGCTGTCCATCGATTGGAAGTATAGGAAGCAAAATTACTTAACGTCCACCTAAAACGATCACGCAATTGGTCAGCGTCGGTCGCACAATTAAATTTGAATTTGGCCGATCCCGTCCTTTCACGAGGCTTCAAATCTTTCACCATGTCTTCACGACAGCAAGACTTGCGCAACTGTCCCAGTACGAAATCGGAACGTAAGCTCCTTTCGTATTCAGCCCCGAGTGGTTCTCAAACGGTAGATGGCAGCACGTCAGCGCTATCTCTTCTCTGATGTGCTTTCTAATGCTAGGAATAGAGATGTCGTTCACCACCGATTCGTACGAACACAACGAATCAGCAAACTGTGTCTTTAGCGAACTAATCTTTTCTGAAAACAATCGATACCGCAAAAGAACCGATTTCCTGAATGAATCAGTTAGAACTACTCCGTAGTGCACCCGCGAGCCATGGTGCACACAGAATTTTACCAATTTATGAGGTGACCCCCATAAATTTACCGGGAAAAATAGTCAGATACCATGACAATTAAGAAAGAGGTTAACTATTATACATTTATTCTTACCCAGTTACTAGTAATGTTACAGTACAAGAAAGTTGGATTAGAAGAGGCAATAGATGAAATTCTTTTCCTGGTTAGATTTTCCTAAATTTATTTAACAGAACTACTCCCTTTTAATTATTATTGTATGTTATGATTATACGGTACATGATATAAAGTATATATAGATCGCGTATCGTGATTTTTGTTTCAAACTTCGACGTAATAATTTTCTGCTTTCTCAGCCCAAGGGGGGGGGTCCATAGTTTTCCCCGTGGGTCGACCACTGCTACTTGGAACTACTTTTTACTAGACATCAAAATTTCACCCTGGTGTCTCGGTAAGGTTAATGTTCTAGTCAAAAAATCTTACCTTATTCAGAACTGTACAGATACAATAAATTACGTGAACGTTTCGAAACAAACTTACAAGAAACCCAAGGGGAGCAGAATTTCTATAAATTAAAAACAAATTTGAACTTTAAAATCATCCACCAAACTGGAAAGTCAACAAACGAAAGGATTCGACTTAGAATCAATTCCCAGACAAATCGTTCTCTAAACTCGAAGAATCCAACGAACGAATAGGTCCGAACAAATCTGCTTAGTTAGTCGAATCGAAAAAAAAATCTATTCTTTCAAAAGAGTCGGTTTGCTTATCTCTTTCTGCGAATCTCTGGACAAAGGTATATAATGTATATCTGGCTAGCATTTCTAGAGAAGCGATGGAACTACCATTATGACCAAGCAGTGGGCTGCCTAACCAAATAACCGGGTACCTTTCTGATATTTCCCCGGAAAATGAAAAAGTGTTCTTAGTATGTCTATAAATTGTTCCAATTAATCTTTGGCAAAGTACTTTCGGGCACAGTGCGACATCTGTCGGATACGAAACGAACATTCGATAAAACATGTCACCGGTGAACTGTACATTCACCTACTAGATGGCGCAACATTCGCGGTTGGGAACGGTCCTTAATTTGGAAGAAGTACCAAATCTTTTAAGTAATAGTTTCTTTCACGAAAAAATATTCAATTTCTTATTAAAACCTAACAAATCGAAGCTTTCCTTGGTTCCTGAGGGGCGCTCCCTCTGGATTCGGGAGCCCCTTCAGTATTCGGCCCATTTCGCACGCTGCTGAAGAATGAGGAGGGACTTCAGATGTCTTGCCATCTGTTGGTATCATATCAGCGCTCCCTGCTCTGTTTTCAACACTAACGAGTAAGTACAATTGGGCTCAGCTCCGTGGTTGCGAACTCATGGATCCGCCCCAGCTGCACGAAATTTTGACAGAACACATCCTCAGTTTCTTGGAGGAGGGAGGTTCTTTGTTCTGGGCGGTGTAACGGTGACATACTCGAACGTAAATAGGGAAATGCGGCTTCGATTCCCGTTCCAGGGCGATGTAATTCTCAAGTTTTCTGAAGAATTAAAGCTGACATGCTGCCATCTGCCGGCCGATGTGAAAGGTAAAAGCATGTAGCTTCGGTATCGAGCACGTCGTTACTATTTTGGGCTAACCCTTTTAAAAGAACTTTTAGGAATGTTAATTGCGTCCCTACTCAATTTTTTTTTATTCTGAGGTTAAAGTTTTGTTTCCTCATGAATTGGAACCTCTCTATCTAACAAGCGCTTTGGATTTTAGTTTTATTTAGCACTAATTTCAAATTCATTTGTTCTGCAACTTATTCAGTTTTCGGAGCATTTCTGGTACCGGGATGCCAGATAAAAGATCCTATACTGTATATTGAATGTAGCATACCTGCCAACTACTACGAAATGTCCGTAGTTTCTACGGATTTAGTTGTCTGACTACAGAACTCACTGTCGAAACTACGGATTCTACGAATTTTGTTAATATTTTTATTATTTTGCTATTATTTCTTGATATACATTTGATTCTTAAGCGAATTCACGTAATTTCTCTTTTTGGTGTCATAATGTAGATCGTGATCGACGCAGAACTGAAGAAAACCGATGGGTGGGCGTCGTTTTCCGTGTATATTTACAGAGGCAGCAAACTACTGAAAGAAGTCGCATGATTAGGATAACCAGTAAGGATAGCAAAAAGGAACTTGTCGATCATGACAAGAAGTGATGACATCATGATCAAGTAAAGACTTTCAAGTGGCAATAGGCTGGACATACTGTTAGAAGAAGTGACTACCATTGGACAACTGAATACTAGACTGGATAGCATGGAACAGGAAAAGACACAGAAGAGCACAAGGGAGATGGATGGGTGAAATTCAAAGCATGCAAGCGTGACTTGGAAGAGAATGGCTCATGATAGCACATTGTGGAAAAAACTTGGGGGAGATAAAATGTGTTTAATGATGAAAATAGAAAACAAAAATATTTTTTCAAATTTTTGTTTGCAATCACTGTCTGCCTAGAAATTGGTTGGTCTTACTTTCCATATGTTACTCTTAATTCCCTAAAAAATAACAAAACTAAATTGTTAAAATGCATGTTATCAAGTTTTTAATTTGTTCATGCTGACAGTTTGCTTCGTGTCTTGTAACATGGAGCATACAATGAGTTGATACACTTGTGCTTGGAGAAACAGATCACAAGGGAACCAACCGATTAATGGATCAAAGCCCTTTGCTGGTTGTTTCTCTTGCAACATGATTGTAATAGAAATAACAAAACTAAACTGTAAGAATTGCCTGTTATCAAGTTATTATGTAGTTCATGCTGTAAGTTTGCTTCATGTCTTGTAATATGGAGCATTCAATGAGTTGATACATTCATGCTTGGAGTAACAGATCACAAGAGAACTAACTGATCAATAGATCAAAGCCCTTTGCTGGTTGTTTCTCTTGCGACATGATTCTCCAAACAGGAGCCCATTTGTTCATTAAGCATAGTTGCATTAAATTATAGAAAAAAGAAACGCAAACTAAATCAACTGGCAGATAAACTATGAAAACTAAATTGTAAAAATTGCCTGTTATCAAGTTTTTATTAAGTTTTTGCTGACGGTTTGCTTTACCTTTTGTAACATGGAGCATTTAGGCACAATGGTCTGTTGCACTGCTTCTTGGAGAAACACGTCAAAGAGAGCCAACCAAACAGTGGATCTGAAGTCCTTTGTTGGTTGTTTCTCTTGTGACAAGTTTTTCAGTGCCCATTTGGTCATTAAGCTTAGTTTCATTGTATTATAGAAAAAAAACAACTGAAGCCAGTCAACTGACTGATAGTTTCTCTCACATATCAACCCTTTTTATGGGAATGTATTATTAATTTCTATGTTAGCAGTATACCACTCAGGTTTACAAAATCTCAAGAAATTATCTCACAAAATCTCAAGGAATAACCATGATGTTCTCACTATCCAGTGTTATTGTTAAGTGTTACTTTCTCCCATAAATGTCTGCAGTTAAGCTTAATAAGGGAGTGGAAATTTTTCAAAAACAGAAGTGACAGAGTTTGAAAATTTGTTAGAATTGATGCATGGTGTTCAAAAGTGTTCATATTCTGAAAGTCACACATTTATCTAAAGCAGCGAAAGCTTTGATATCATGTGTTCATGGTTTTCAGGCTGAAAGTTCTTTCAGCATGATGGATAAATTATTGTCATCTGAGGAAATAAAAGGGGAGGAGGAAAGAAAAGTGGTGAAGAAATAGGAAAGGAATTATATCAACAGAAAGAAAAACTAAGCAAAGATCGCTGTGCAGCTGCAAAGTCAACAAAAGACAAATATGGCCATGGAACTTGCTGAGAAGAAAGCAACACAAGAGGAAAATTGAGCGTATGTTCTAGCAAGTAGAGAGAGAGAGAGAGAGAGAGAGAGAGAGAGAGAGAGAGAGATTTGTTTGAAGCAGTGTCTTTTAAAATCACTTTATTTTGTTTTGAATTCTGTAATTACGAAAAATGTAATTCATGAGACTACCTTATATGTTGTCTTATGTTATAAACGTGATTTTAATTAAACTATACATAATATCTCAGGTATTTTACCTGATATTGTCAAAGTATTTCTCACGTTGTTTGCTCTGGGAGGCACGTGCTCCCAGCCCCGAGAGTTCTCGCACGTAACAGACTTTTGGTTAGTTATAAAAAATTGGCAGAAATAAAACAGTTAGGTTATATATTTTCAGTTCCACATTCAAACGTTTAAAATTTACTATTAATTAAAAGATTTTAGTAAAAAGAGGGTCAGGAGACATCTCACACATGGTTCATTGTTGTGGCGAGCACTTTCTGCGGTACGTTTAGCGCCGTCTTCGGGCCATTATTTTTACACAAGGGTTCTTCGCGTGTGCGGTTTTGGAGCAGTGTCTTTTAAAATCACTTCCCATCGATTCCCGACAGGCAACTCCAAAACCACACACGCGAAGAACCCTCGTGTGGAAATAATGGCCCGAAGACGACGGTAAACGTACCGCAAAAGCGCTCGCCACAACAATGAACCACGTGTGAGACGTCTCCTGACCCGATGAGTATAAATCTTTTTGCTAAAATCTTTTAATTAATAGTAATTTTTAAACGTTTGAATGTGGAACTGAAAATATATAACTTAACTTTATTTCTGCCAATTTTTTATAACTAACCAAAAGTCCGTAACGCTCGAGACCTCTCGGGGCAGGGAGCACGTGCCTCACAGAGCAAACAACGTGAGAAATACTTTGACAATATCAGGTAAAATACCTTAGATATTATGTATAGTTGAATTCTGTGATTTTATATTGTGAATACAGTGACCAATTCCATCTTGCTCGTGCTGCTTTATATTCACACTTTCTTGTCGCATGTTCTGATTTTTTTCGCCCGATTAAAAAGTTCAGCTTTTTTGTTCCTTGGTCAGTCTCATGTACGTTAAAAGCAAACATTGAATATTGGGCTTCTGGTTTTGGTAGGTTCAGTGATTGTGTACCGTCTTTGCCTATATAGTATGATTTTTTTTTTCACAAGTTTGTTGTTGATTTGAGATTATCAACAGAAAACATGTAAAAGAAACTGATTACATCAGAGAAAAAGGTTTGATCAATGAACCAACCAAAACCATAAGCACAATTATGTTTGAGGACAACAATTAAGATTCAAAAACATGAAACATATTTTGTTTAAAAGATGCTATGACAGGAATCTGGTAAAATCTGGCAACAATATTTGAATGACATTGTGTGTCAACAACAGAAGTGGAATGAAGCAGAGGTTGCCGTCCCGGTAGCGCAGTGGTCTAAGGCGCTGTCCTCTGATCATTCGTCCGTAAGGAGTCCGGGTTCGAATCCCAGTCAGGCATGGATGTTGTGTTTGTCTTACGGCACTGGCTCTCTTTCTTCCCTGGAACCAGTGACCCTAAATTAGGGACGGGCGACTGCTTATAGCCCATTGAGTTGCTCACGGTGGTCGTTAAACCTCCAATAAAAAAAAAGAAGCAGAGGTTAAGTTACTGTCAGTATTTTTGCGAAATGTGATGAGTTAATCCAAAATGCGAGACAAAAATTACTGCCCGTAGCAAAATGGCTCCAGCCATTTAAATATCCACCATCAGCAGATTCTGCTCTGGCTTTTCTATTTCTGTGAAAACTGAAATTCTGGCAACGATTTGCACTCCGCTAATGTTAATTTCTTAGTCCTTAAGGCATGTTCCCACAGCACCTGTTGTTTCAGTCACTCCCTCCTCCTCCATGCACTCCATACAGAGTGGGGCATGATAAGGTTATACGAGGTCCGGCCAAAAAGTTCCAAGACTAGGCCGATATACAACAAAGTACTTACGTTACTAAGGTCTGGCTATGATCTCCCTCAAAGTAGTCTCCTTGGGCAGTGATACACTGTGACCAGCATTTTTGCCACTGTTGGAACGCACCCTGGAAGTCCTGTTCGCAAATCGTATCAAGCATTGTCTGTGGTTCGCGGTGGATCTCCTCCACAGTTTCAAAATGGCAACTCTTGAGCTTCAGCTTCACCTTCGTGAAAAGAAAGAAGTCGCAGTAAGGCTGGTGAAGAAGGGTAGTCATGCTGTTGTGGCTACAAAACTGTCATGTTGCTAAATCTCTGTGAGCTACTGTATTGTCCTGATGGAGCAGGAAATCACCCCTGTGCCACATTTCAGGTCGTTTGCAGCAAATATCTTCCCTGAGACGACGCAGAACATCGCAATAAAAAAGGGTACTGGCCCTGAGGAACGAATTCACCGTGCACAACCCCACAAATGTCAAAGAACATGATGAGCATGCTTTTGGTTGCGTTCCGGACCTGTCTGGCGTTCTTCAGTCGTGGAGATGTCGTCTCTTTCACTTTGACGACTGTTGTTTGGTCTCCAGGTTGTAATCGTAGACCCAAGTCTCGTCGCCAGTGATGACCCACGACAGGAACTTTGGTTCATTCACCACCTGCTGATGAAGGTCTTTAGAGTTTTACACTGGGAGCCTTCTGTTCATGGTTCAGAATCTTTGGCACAAACTTTGCTGCAATGCGGTGCATGTTCAAAACCAACGTCAGAATTTCTTGCACTGTTCCGTATGACACATTGATGATGGTGGCAATGTCTTGAATGGTTCTCCAACGATCCTCATGCACCAGCTGTCTAATTTTGTCCACATTTTCGGCGGTTTTGCTCGTGGACGGTAGCCCTAACCTCTCGTCGTCTTCCAGTGCCATTCTGCCGCTCTTGAAGCGCAAGTGCCACTCAAATCACCTTCCGCGGCTCATTGCTTCATTGCCATGAGCCAGCTGCAACATTTCTTGCATCTCCGTTCCCGATTTGCCGAGTTTGACGCATAATTTGATGTTCGCTCGCTGCTCTAGTTTGCAGTCCATACCAAAATCACAGCTGTGTTCTGTACATGGTCACCAAATATCATGCAGCACAGCTCCCGATGTTCACAGAACGACGCCACTCGGCACAATGACTCGTGAAGGTCATTGCCCTCGACCACTGCTCGCGCATCCGCATACTGCCATCTGTTGGCATGCTACATACTTAGTCTCGGAACTTTTTGATCGCACTATGTAGAGGCTAGAGGGATTAGACCACTTACCCCATTAAGAGTTCAGATTTGAGCCAGAGGCGTCTCTAACATCTACAGTATTTCCCCAAGGACAAAAAAACAATAGTTTTCCACTGACGTCTAAAGCGTTGTTAGTGTGAACGATTCAGTTGAGGTTTTGATTTACCAAGTGACAAAGGCAGCTAACTATCTTCAGCATTTTGCTACAACTTTCCCCCCCCCCATTGTAGCATTCTTGCTATAGCATTTTTGAGCCAGCTTAAATTCTGGAATGATGTGAAACATTGCTAATTGGCCTGGATAATCAGCAGGAACATCTGCAGAAAAATAAAACACTCAGAGGAGAAAGCAAAGATATGAAGTCTGCTATTAAAGAAAACTTAGAAGAATCTTGTCTAATTTACATGTTGAGTACAATATATATTCTCTCTCTCTCTGTCTCTCTCTCTCACACACGCACACATATTTTGTGGAATGCATAATGCTACAATAAAAAAAAAGGATGATATTGTGTACATTGCATGAATTAAGATTTTTGACTTTCAGGCTTTATCTTACAATGAAACCCTGTATAACAAAATTGAAGGGAGAGTCAAAAACATTGTATATATGCAAACTTCTTTATAATAAGATAGATAAAAAAAGGGGGGGAGGTATTTTGGCATATGACATTATGCCAGGTTGAGAGTAGTCAATTCTAAACTATTTACCAATTAATCAAAGATAAATAACACAAAATAATGATTACCTTATCAATCATTATTTTGTGTGAAAAACATTTAATGAACATAAAAATTAATGAATTATAAATATCTCCAAATTATGGATTTTTTCCAAGGAATAAAAGGAAATAATATGTCAAATATTTGTGTAGCACTTTTACCCAACATATTGCATTAAAAATGTAACAAACAGTACAGCTTTGGACAGACATGTTCAAAATACAGGACATAAAGTGCTTTGGGACTCTGTATAAGTTTTGACATATCAACAGCACTTTTTCAAAAGAAAATTGTCAAAAGGACTGGAAAAAGAGAGAAGAAGAGGTAAAACATTAAATGATTTATTTAAAAGGTTGGAATTTATCTCACAAATGGCAACACCTGCTATAACTGTAGTCCTGAGGAAGGGTAGGGGTGCTACCCAAAAATTTGATGTATTATTTACTTTTATTCTTTAAAGAAATCCCCATAATTTGGAGATGCTTATAATGCATTAAGTCTGGGAATAGCCATGTCATCAATTATTACCAATGAAAGTTGAACTATATACCAACCATTTGAGATTTCACCTGTTACATGTTACATTGCATATATGAGCCAATTCTTGCATGTTTTGTGCTTATTTTAATCTTTGTTTTAAATGTTTTTTAACTTCCTCTGACGTGGTGGTGGTTAAGATGTTTCTAAATGAAAAAAAAAAAAAAACTCAGTTTTTCTGAATAGAGATTAAGTGATTGAAAAGTGGTGAGAGAAGGGAATAAAGGACATCATTTTTTCCAGGGAGATGTATGTTTGGCAAATATAGGGGAGGGGGCTGGAGGTAGTGAAAAAGTAATTGAAACATCCTTGTCTTCATGTAAACTAACCTACCTAACGCTAGCATACTCAACCGGTAATCGGGAGATGCAGGGTTCGATTCCCCCTCCAGGACGATGGAATTTTCAAGTTTTCTGTTAAGTGTTACATGGATGACCAGTAAGTGGTACAAGCAAATCCAGTTTGCTTTGAATATTCTGTCGATTTTCCATGTATTATGAAGAATATTTCTTCCTTCATTGATTTTAACCTACCTGTGTAAGAGAAACCACGGGATGTCATCAGCAGCAGGTAATTTCTTGTTTTTTAGTAAAAAAACTGGGTGAATCCTACTTATTTAACAATGGAGAATATTAAGAAGTCCAAAGAATCTCTAAAAACTTTGGTTTATGTGAGCTCATTATATGTGGGTTAGACTGTATTATAAATGTTTAGCTAATTATTGTTTTGCATTGTGCATTTTTTGAGTCATTATGTAGTGCTATGACCTTCTTCTGGCTTTATGCATTTATTTTTTAATTGCAGCTCTTCTTGCTTTTCATTATTGGTTGACACAAAATCATAGGATGCTCATTTTCAGTACCGCTGCCGTGGTGATCATTTTTCGGGCTGAACTCTGCATTCTGATGGGACTCATTTTGCTTAAAGAGTTAGTTTCTCGAAGGTTAAGTGTGCTGTCTCTGTTCTGTTGGGGAATACCAGCTGGAATTTTTATGCTTGGTATGTATAAATACTTACAATAGCCTCAAATATATATTCTTGACCTCATGCAATTTAGAAGTACTACTTAGTGTCAATAGCCTCAAATATATATTCTTGACCACATGCAATTTAGAAGTACTACTTAGTGTCAATAGCCTCAAATATATATTCTTGACCACATGCAATTTAGAAGTACTACTTATGTTTTACTTAGTGTCATTGAAATTACAAGCGAGTAAAAGGTTCCTCCCCAGGCTCTTATTTTTTTTGTAGGAAAGTTTTGTGTTACAGTTATTCTTCCTAATAAATGTATAAGTAATAGTTACAGTGTTTATTTTACTTATAACTATGTATCTACTGAACTTTCCAGACTGCAATGTAGCCCATCATTAATATACACTCAGTGGACAAAACATTAGAGGTGCCTACCTAATAGAGTGTTAGTTCTCCTCTAGCACAAATTAACAGCCGGTGCAGGCTGAAGCATTGACTCCACCAGATGCCGGAGGGTTTCTGGTGGTGATGCCAGCCATGCCTGTTGCAGCATTGTCCACAATTTGGCCCAAGACGTCAGTCCAGGGTCTATGGATCTGACGTTCCACTTCACAGCATTCTAGAGAGCTTTCACAGGGTCTAAATATAGGGATCTTTGGGTCCACTGGATAGTTGCAAACTCACCTATATAAGTGTTTCTTGAGCCATTTCTGGGATGTTGAGAGCCGCGGATGGCTTAGTGGTTAGTGTTTCAGACTATCGATGCTGGGTCCCCTGGTTCTAGCCTGGGCTGATCTTTCAAAGATGGTGTGATTTACTAACAATCGCTGAATATCCGCCGTGCATCGGACGAGCACGTTAAGTGACGGCCCCCAGGCTGGACCCACTGGTTAAATGGGTATCCTTTCCTATGTCCTCCCTGAAATTCTCTCACCCATCTATGTGCAATATTGTACTTGTACGGTGGCGCCATCTACTGTACTCTAATCTCACTACAAACTGTTCTGTCAAAAGTCGCTAGACTTGCTCTCATTCCTTCCGTTTCTGTGTCCTGCCCAAAAGGCGATCTCGCTGTAGGTGGCTGGGACCTAAACTCTACTCCCTGCGGACGGAAGTCCTACATGAAAATGACAATGCTCTTCCGAAGAAAAATACCTGGGATGTTGTGGCCTGGTGGGGTTGCAATTTGTCCACCTGAAACAGACAATCGGCAGCAGCATGCGGAAACGAAATGAAAATGCAGAGCCGATCATCCAGCACATGCTGGTAGTGTGCATCGGTTAAGGACATCTCCAAACACATTAAGGGACTCGGTGTGTCCCATGAGAAGGCAACCCAAACCATCACAGATCTATCACCACCTTGAACAGAGCTAACCCACACATGCCAAGTGCTCCGCTTTAAGCGGAGTTGTTCTGTTATCGACAGCTAAATCCGCGCACTCCGCTCAAGGCTTTAAACCTCTGGTCGTTAGAAGTTGATTAATTCACACACAAGATTTTCCCATGGATTTGCTGAATTCCACCTATCCCCCCCTCGTTTGGTTCCTTCTGCAGATCGATACAGAACTGAAGAGAAAATTGGGGTGGGGGACAGTTGAGAATGGTATTTCACCTTCCATACCTTCCGAAAATGGAAGTTCAAAGGAGGGAAGATTTCCCCCGTAATCGTTTTTTTTTTTTTTTTTTTCTGCTCTCGTGATGTTGCCTCTGCCGAGTATTGTATTTTAAATATCATTTTGTTATATAAGTCTTCGCATTTCAGCGTGAAACTGTTGGCAACAATTTCCAAAAACAGAAGTTAGACAGTGTGAAAATGTCTCTGTAATTTTCAGCCACGAGATCCTCCCCGTATTCAAGGAATTCCGCCATTACCATTATCATTTCGGTAATTCACAAAATCGATCAACAACTGAGCACAGATTTTTTGGAGATTGGTGGTGGTCTGTGTGTGAGGGGGACAGGGGGAGGGCCTATTTTTCCCGACAGAAGTTGGAATTCTATCTTTCGAAAATGGAAGGCAGGCGAAGTGAAAATTTCTCCCGTAATCATAATTTTTTCCTTTGTAATGTTTCTTCTGTCCACTGTTGTTGTTAGATATCATTTTATTCCATAATAAATATTTGTATTCCAGCTTCAAAATGAGGGAATGTTTGAAAACGGAAGTCAGACAGAGAAAATAATCTCTCTGGCAATCTTAATCCCACCCCACGCACACACACGATGTTTCCACTCTTCTGTGTTGTTAAATGTTATTTTCCCCACATAAGTGTTTGCACTTAAACTTGATGAGTAAAACTACATGAGCATTCTTCCTCATGAAAAAATACCCCGGTGAGCACGACGATGCTCCAAACAACCCCTACTAAATGTTGGCAACACTGCTAACGTGGCACTACAGGACCGCAGTCTCATGCTGTCTACGCCACTCCCAGAGAGGGTCCATTTTGATGCGCAGTAGTGAAGACATTTTGGGGCGACTCGCGCATAACGTAGCTGTGGAGGCAGATCAAATCATTTGCTTGGATTGTTTGTTTATATGCGGTTCGTATTAGTCTGGTGTTTATTTAGTGGTATTTTATCAGTTCTTTGTGATAGACAGTCATATTTTTATTGTGATAGGATAAATATAATATATTATAAATATAATAAGATGACTACTGTGGTAACAAAAAAGAAATCATTCTACTGCTGTGTGTTTGTTTGCTAGAAAACTTCACAACCCCATCAGTCTGTGCTCTTTTTTCCTATGAGCGATGTCTAATTGTTCCATTGCTCTGTGCCCATCACAGAATAAGAAAACAAAAAGAACTGGGATTATTTACCACGCATTCCCAAAAAATCAGATGTTTGAAAAACGTGGCTACTCAAATGCAAATGAAAAGATGTTTTCACTGCAAAACATTCCAGAATTTAGTGTAAACATTTTACTGAAGATTGTGAACGTGATTTAAAACATTGTTTGCGAATCTTCAGAAATGAACTTCTTTAGAAGAAAAATTGTTCACAGTGTTCTAAAAGTCAAATTATACAATTTGCATCACCAAAATTTTAGCGACTTGAAACAGATTAATTTCTGATATAATTCAACACAAACTTTTATTTTGTGTCTAAATTTTATGTCTCATGAGCTATCTATGAGAATGGTTTTGACGCTATTATTAAAACTGCGTAAATTAGAAAACATCGCAGACTTTTTTGTCGGTATAAATTCCTTATTTGTTTTGGTAAAACCCATGTTGTTTCACAAAGGCATTTGACAAACGGTGAATATAACTCTATTATATTAGTTAAGCATTCATTCTGAACTGGGCATTTTTCTTTTCTTTGGTAATTACGTGAGCAAGTGAAAAAATTTTAATGGAGAAACGTTTTAGCTTTTGCTCATATAAATTTTAAGTTATCCTCTTTGCCTTGAGTTACGCATGAATGCTGTATTTTGCTTCCGCTGCGAGCCTCCACAGTGACGTCAAATGAAAGAGCCAATGAGAGTGTTGATCGCTAATGGACCCAACCTCGCACTCTCCTATCAGATCAATACGGTTGAAAACGGGATTCGTCCGACCACACGGAGCTTCGCCACTCCGCAGAGCTTCAGCTTTGATGTTCCTGGCACCAAGCGAAGCATAATTTCCGATGGCCAGCAGTCAACATTAGCTAAGGTGACCAGATATTGGAACACTGATTTGAGGAAAAAATGGCATGGTGTCCCCAAATCGGCAGATCATTTGGAGACACGTACATACGCAAAATAAATATGAAATTTGTTTTGTCACAAAATTGTATTGTTTCTATAAGTGTGATATTACATATGAAAATTTATGTGTTAAAAGGATATAGCTTGTATAATGTTGGTAATTCGTACTGACAAAGCAGAGCTATGATGGCGACAACATATACACTATCTACCAACAAGTAATTGGACACCTGTGATAGCAAAGGAAAACAAAGTTTATTCACCTTCAATAGTTGGCGGAGCCTCCACGAACCGCGATTACAGCTGCGACACTCCGGGGCATACTCTCAACCAAGCGTTGTATGACGGCTAGCGGTATTTCTTCCACTCGACTTGCAGATGACAGGTCAGTTCCTTCACCGATTTCGGATGGTGGGGGCACCCCTTAAGTCGACGCTCCGACTCGTCCCAGAGGTGCTCGATAAGGTTAAGGTCCAGGCTCTGCGCAGGCCAGTCCATTCGATTAACCCCATTGTCACCATACCAAGCCATGGTGGACCTTGCAACATGACAGGTGTCATCGTCATCCTGAAATTAACATAGGTCCACCCCGTAAAACTGCCACAACGTAGGAAGCGCATGGTCATCCAAAATGGTGCAGTAGGTCTCGTCGTTGAGTCTACCAGGAATTGCGACCAAGGGTCCCGTGCCATACCAAGAGAAACACCCCCATAGCATAATTCCACCACCGCCGAACTTTACAGTTGGCACAATACATTCCGGCAGGAGGTGTTCTGCAGACAGATGCCAAACCCAGACACTGCCATCCGAACGGTAGAGGGTGAACCTTGATTCGTCGCTCCAGAGAACCTGTTTCCACTGTTCAACGGTCCACTGTCGACGTTCTTTGCACCACGTTAGCTGAGCAGCGCTATTGGATTTGGTGATCAAAGGCTTGTGGGCGGCAGCACGTCCATGATAAGTGAGCAGACGGGCTTCCTTACGGATGGTATTCGTCGAAAGAACACTCCTGGATGCCTGTTGAAACTCCTCGCGGATGTGGCCCATCGACTTGGTGCTGTTCTTCCGAATTTCTCTGGCCAGCACCCGTCGGTCTCTAACTCCCAGTTTTGTGGGTCTGCCGGGTCGGGGCACTTTCCGACAGTCACCACTCATCTTCCACTTGCCAATCACCCAGGCCACTGTCGATTTTGGGTACTTCAACTTGCTGGATATGTCACGTATGGATCGGCCATTTCTGTGATACCCGACGATTACACCTTTCTCGAAATCAGAGAGCTCCGAACTGCGTAGCATCTTGCATGCGACTGGTTGCGTTGTTGTTTCCCACCTGATATTTAACGGTGGCGGCCATGATGTGTATCAGGACCGCAGATATCGTCGATCGCAGGGGTGTCCAATTACTTGTTGGTAGATAGTGTATATATATTTTTTTTGATTGGAGATTTAACAAGCACCGTGAGCAACTCAGTGGGCTATACGCAGTGGCCCGTCCCCAATTTTGGGTCACTGGTACCAGGGAAGAGAGAGAGCCAGGGCCGTAAAACAAACACAACATCCATGCCTCACCGGTATTCGAACCCAGACCCATCTCGGACGAATGATCTGAGGCTGTCGCTTAGACCGCTGCGCCACCGGGGCAGCAACAACATATTAGCAAAAGTGAAATACTTTACATATCTGCAGAATTATGATAAAATCAAGCTGCAGAGTGATGAACGAAACTCATGGAAAATTTTTCATTTTACCAAAGTTTCTGGAGGAACTTAGAACAAGCACAGTCGAAATTTGGCCTCCCTAGTGGTGCAGTGCTGTTAGTGCTGGCCACTGACCGTTTGTGCAAGTTGGTACGAATGGTCAGTGCTGGCCACTGACCATTCGTACCAACATTCGGGTTTGAGTCCCGACTGAGGCAGGGTGGTGTGTTTGTCTTACACTACTTGCTCTCTCCCTTCCCTGAAACAAATATCCCCAA
Organism: Macrothele yani; assembly: GCA_039090855.1. Lineage (NCBI taxonomy): Eukaryota > Metazoa > Arthropoda > Arachnida > Araneae > Macrothelidae > Macrothele > Macrothele yani. Next base: position 79,022,983 of record CM077031.1, on the reverse strand, counting down.
ATTAGGGACAGGTGACTGCTTATAGTCTTTACAGTTGCTCACGGTGGTTGTTAAACTCGGGAAAAGGAAGAACGAAAATGGTCAAACTTTGTTTTAACAAAAAAGCATGTTGGAAAACTAGTACAACGTAAACTACTTTTAAAAACATTTTTCATTAGAAATCTAATTCAAGGACACTTGAGGACAAACATAGAAATTTGAGGACAATTTGTGTCCCCAAAGGCATCAGGCGTTTTTGGGGACAGTAAACTAAATTCGACGACTGTCCTCAAGAATTGGGGATTTCTGGTCAGCTTAACATTAGCACACGAGGAGGGTGTTTGCTCCTGTAGCCCAGAGTACGCAGCTTGCAGACCTGCCAGGTGTTACAATTTATCCTTAAAATTTATGGAAATGCGTCTTCTTTTACGGCTTTATGAGCAAGATGTTAATTTTACAGATTTAGTGTTTTACCCAGATTTCGTTTTCTCCTGGTGATTTTGGCACCCCCCACTATTAGAACTTTTTTAATTTAACTTAATCCATTTAAAATAAAGTGCAGATCATACACCAGATTCTTCTGCGGATTCACAGAATTCCGCTTTTTTTTTTTTTTTTTTTTTTTGTCATCATTTGGGTCATTCTTGAGATCGATTCAGAACGGAAGAGAAATGGGGTGGAGGGTCGTTCGTTTCCATCTGGGGAGGGTATTTTGTCTTTCGAAAAGTGAAGTTAAATGGAGTGACGAATTTTCCAGTAATTTCTTTTTTTTTTTTTTTTTCACAATGTTGCTTGTTTTCATTATTGTTATTAAATGTCATTTTAGTGCATAAATGTTTGTATTTCGTCGTGAAACTGTGGGCCACGATTACCAAAAACGGAAGTAAAGACAGCGTGGAGTCTTCAGGCAAAGATTCTTCCGTGGATTCGAAGAATTCCGCCATTTTCGTTATCATTTCGGGCATTCTCAAGATCAGTGCACAACTGGACAGAAATTTGGGGGGGGGGATGGGAGTAATGGTGGGGAAGAGAGATTCGTTTTTCGTTTGACGACGAGATTCCGTCTTACAAAACTTTCGAAAACGGAAGTTACATGCAGCAAAGATTTCTACCGTAATCTTTTTTTTTTTTTTTTTTTTTCTTGCGATGTTCCTTCTGCCCTGTATTGTAATTAAATATCCTTTTATTCCACAAATACTGCATTTCAACCTAAAAATGGAGGCACAAGTTTCCGAAAACGGAAGTCGGTCGCAGCGAAGATTTCTTTTGAAATCACTCCTCCCACGTTGTTCTCACTATCCTATGTTGTTGTTAAATTTTACTTGCTCCCAATAAATGTCTGTTGTTAAGCTTGACAAGGGAAGGGAAATTTTTCAAAAATGGAAGTGATGAAGTTTGAAAATGTGTTAGAATTGATGCATGGTGTTAAAAAGTATTCATATTTTGAAAGTCACACCATTTATCTAAAGTAATGAAAGCTTTGATATCATGCATTATGGTCCTTAGGCTGAAAGTTTTTCCAGCATGATGGGTAAATTATCATCTGAGGGAATAAAAGGAGAGGTGGAAAGAAAAGTGGTGAAGAAATAGGAAGGGAATTATATCAACAGAAAGAAAAACTAAGCAAAGACGGCTGTGCAGCTGCAAAGTCAACAAAAGACAAATATGGCCATGGAACTTGCTGAGAAGAAAGCAACACAAGAGGAAAATTGAGCTGAAGTTCTAGCAAGTACAAAAAAGAAAAAGAAGAGAAAGAGAGATGTGTTTGAAGCAGTCTTTTAAAATCATTTTATTTTGTTTTGAATTCAGTAATTTTATATTGTGAATACAGTGAACAATTCCATCTTGCTCGTGCTGCTTTATATTCACGCTTTCTTGTCGCATGTTCTGATTTTTTTTTGCCCGATTAAAAAGTTCAGTCTTTTTGTTCCTTGGTCAGTCTCATGTATGGCAGATGTGAGTTAGGAATAAACTTCTTTTCAGCTGCATGTGCTTATGTGGAAAAACTTTGTCTGTAGTTTTTCCACATGTTTTAGGTTATCATTTTGCATCATTTCAAACACTAAAGCTTGTGAATAAACAAAGACATTGCTCTTTCCACGTTTAGCAATGCAGAGCAACCGAAAAATTGTTATTAGGCAACCGCCGGGTAATCGAATCCCGAATCTCTTGATATCTAGCCGAGCGCGTTAGCCTTACACCACGGTGGCCAACAATCCACGGTGCTATTTTCACTAAAGGCTTGTGCCATGCATAAACTGAACTGTCCCAGCTTTGGTAATGTCTATCTCTAGGTATGTTTACCCCCTCCCCTTTTTCAGGTAATGCATTGTTCTTCCCTCAAGTTGCAACTTCTCAGTAAGCCAGTGTGGGGTGTCCAGTATTGTAGCACTGATCTTTATTACCCCTAGTTTGAAAAGCTATCTCGAAATGTAGTTATTGTAGAAAAAAAATTCAAATGGATTTTGAATCTGCGGAATTTTTGAGCCGAAATTGATACCCCAACATGACGAAATTTCAGTATGCTATTCAAGAAGGGTAGTAGACCAATCCTATTGAAAATGCTTATGAGCACTTGTGGGGACATCAAGCATATGCACAAGATGTGTTTGTCAGAATTTTCGGGCAATAACTTCCATGAAAATTGACTGATTTGGATGGAATTCTTAATTATAAAACTGAGCATGTGTGATAGCATCTTATTTTAGAAATTAAAGCCCAGAAATAATGTTCTGTAGTAAAGTAATGATTAAAAGTGAATACAGTAGAACTCCAATCATCCAAATTAACTTGGACCACAGCCCATCCCGGTATTCGGAAAATCCTGATAATTGGGTTGTCTTTTTTCTGTAGGCTAAATATGTTTTTATTAATTGAAGTAAGGGAATTTAATTTTTTCATTTATCATATTTTATAATAGCAAATGTTACACAGGTTAAAAAATAAATATCTGCTGTACTGCAGTATCATTTTGTATTATTTAAATGAACGAGGCAACTTTTGAAAACATGTAAATAAATCAACAAAAATCGTAATTTTACTTGAGTTTGAAAGAAGAACAAGTGAACCGGATATTACATTATCTATCCAAACCAGCACAAAGATATATGCTGAATCGAGCAGATTCTTTACGTGGCTCAAAGTATTATTATATTAACATATAAACGCTAAACATTTACTGTTCTTCAGGTTGTTCTTGGTAAAAACATGGCCCCCGACATGACCTCCAACATATAACGCACCATAAGAGTTATTCATATCGACCCAATAAACAGAACACTCCGAATTACATACATACAAAGAAAGTGCCCTACCTACGCTGCCTAGGAATATGTCCAAAAATCATCCACAGCTAATGTCCCAGGTAAGTCAAGTCAAATATTGCGCTGCCTTTCAACACTCGGGAACGCTGGTAGTGAAATCTTGTATTCCGTGCATGTGCTAAGATATGTGGTCCTCCCACAGGACCAAGTCAAAATTAAAACAAAAGGCACCATAAACGACCATAAGATAAAAGACTTAACAATATTAAAAGGAATCAAAAGTGAAATGAAGTAAAAGTAGATGGAAGGTCACAGTCGTCAAACCACACCTCACCAGACCGGTTTCAGCATGTTTCATGCTATCTTCAGTGGTACTACCAACAGTGCTTCATCGTATAAACATGCACACATCAATGTTGAACTCGTCAGACACAGAGGCCACACCCTTGGTTATCTAAATGCAAAGTATCCTGGGATCATTAGAATACAACACTAATGGCGACATCTATGGTGAGATCAAGGACTTATTTTCTTCTGGGTCATCAATTCTGTACTTTCCTTCTTTTACCATAATAACGCTTCTTCTTCATTTTCTCTTTGATTTCGATCAAATACTTCCAGGTGTCCAGTAATTCAACTGGTACATTACTGTTGCGATTCCTATTTTTTGTATTCTCGATTACAACAGCTTCTGGAATAAACTGCTGGTTATATTTTTTATGTGATGTTATTAATTTGACATTTGGCCAGTCTGGTGATAAATTCTTTTCGAAACATTATTGCATCAGAGAAGTCTTCATCTCCCCTTTTCACCAATTTGAAATATGTTCCTTCAACCTGCATTGTAATCGTCTTTTGGTGTTGCCTATATATGATTCCATTTGTACTCCCTCTTTGTTAATTGTTGGAATAGAATATATACCAGAACTTTCCAGGATGGAAGTTTTATTGGCAGCCAGTAATTTTCCATTGACAATTATAGTCTCACTCACAGGTGGTAAGTATGGAAATTTTACAAAACATTTATTTTCGGTTTCTATAATTGCTGGTTTCTTATTCTTCATTTCGTTCTTAATATTTGCATAAATTGATCTTATCAAGAGCCTATTATATCCAAACTCCTGGGCCGTCGATTCAATCCATTTAATCTCATTTTCTTCAGCCTCTTTTGAAGAAGATACATTGTCTCTTCTAATGGAAAATAAAAAGGCTGTTGTTTTATATCTCCATGGATGTGAAGACCCAAAAGGGATGATCGCAGAGATATATGTATCTTTCCTGTATACAGATGTCTCTATACAGTTCTTACTAATGTTACGAAATAAAGTGATATGTAGAAAGTTGAGCTTGTTATTAATTTCTTTTTCTACAGTAACCTTTATAGTAGGATAATAACTATTGTACATTTGTGTGAATTTATTTAGATCATTTTCAGAGTGACTCTAGAAGTTGAGTATGCCATCCACATATCTTAGAAAAACTGAAGGTAAGGGAGTGTTGTCCAATGAAAATACCTTTTTTTCTATATTTCCTGTACCCCACCTCGGCTAATAAACAAGACAAAGGGGAACCCATTGGGGTGCCAAACTGTTTTCTAAAGATGGTTGTATTATATTGCTTGGTGTAGCCAGTAAAGATACGAAGAGGCGATCTGCATAATGGGAGTTCCACTGTACTTGATTTGTGTAACATATAGACTTTTAATCGTTGTGTTCACTACTTGGTGATAATTGATGTCATTGCTATTCCTGGACTTGATACACTATAAATTTCACTAAATTATGGATTTTACACAGGAATAAAGGAAATTACTTAAAGTCAAATTTTTGGGTAGCACCCCTACCCTTCCTCAATGAATGGCAACACCTATAGTAGGTGTTGTCATTCATTAGCTAAATTCCAACCTTTCACTTCGTGTAATGTTGTACCTCTTCTCTCAATTTCCAGTTTTTCTGACAATTTTCTCTTGAAAAAGTGTTATTGGTGTATCAGAACTTCTACAGAGTCCCAAAGCACTTTTTATGTCCTGTATTTTGAACATGTACAGACATCAAAAATAAAAACTAGCCGCCCCTCCCCCCATAACTTACGAACCGTTTGTCGCATGCAAACAAGTAAGGTACCGTTGGAAAGCACTTGAAGGGAACTATTATGTGATGTGAAGAAACATGCTAATTAAGCTAATTAACATGCTAATTAGCTATCTCCGAATTTTTCCATATAAGAGGAATGTTAGTTTACGCGCATTCTATTCAGCACATAATAAAACCCTTAAATTCCAAATTTCATACGAATCGACCAATAAAAAAACGTGTACAGTGAGCTACGGAAAAAAGATGACACTAATGTTAAACTGCAAAAAGTATTTTTGACTTGTATAATTTAATCGAGAACAGATACCGTGATTCCGTGTTGCAACAGTAAAACACAAAGAGGCCCAGATAATATGAACCTCTATACAAGATCAGAACGGGTATATTTAGGGAATTATAAATTATGAAATATGATCGTGAAAAAAATGAATTATGACCATATCTGGTTAGTAGTCCATTGAATACGAAATATCATTAAATGCTTAAATTCAAATTTTCAGCGCGGTAGCATAAAAACTTGCTGTGATATAAGCGAAAACTCAAGCATACATCGATTAAGGGGCCGTGCATAAAAAACATATTTTCCTCTACTTACTGTAGAATGGTTTACCCCGCAGTACTAAGAAACACTTAGAAGAAAGTGTTTCTACGTAAAGTTGGTTGAATGAAGCAGTAATGATGTTATACCCTTAAATTCAGAATAGCAGATTTTAATGATGAACATCATAAGTTATAGTTTTGCACATAAATAACTTAACTTACGACATAGTTCGTGCAATTACATATTTAAATTTTTCCTATTGCTCACATAGCTGACTCTTGTATATTGTTTAATCCAAAAACGCAAAAAAACAGTACTTTTCACAAAACGAAAGCTTCATATGTGTATTCTGTGTATTTTTTACATAAATACCTTTACAGCTTCGTTACATTATGATATTGTGGTCATGAAAATGAAAATTCCAAATTGTTCCCTGCACAAGTGAACCCGTGTGCCTGTTTTTTTTCGTATTGCAGATTTTATGTTGTCTCCCCTCCGTCTCGAATTACGGTATAATACGAATGTAATTGCATATCGTTTCGATTCATTGATATATTCCATTGTAGTTATACTGCTTAAACTGACTGTAATATATTTAGTTGCAATACAGAAGCCGAATGAATCTACGTGTGTAACCTGGATCTGCACGCAAATTTCCTTTTCGACTACCGGTTAAGAAAATAACCCGTAACCAGTAGGATTTGGAGCATTAAGCTTACTTAGTGTAGTTTAATACGGTTCTAATTGCATTTTTCTTTTCTTTTTGTTTTCTTTTTCATTTCTTCTACAAATATAAATAAAATAATAACTGGTTATACTCCGCGATAAGAAAAAATAGTTATATTCTGAGAATTTCGTAGTTTAAGAAAAAAGGTCAAGGTGGAAAAACATAAATGGATTTAATTTTTTTTTTTATTTTATTGGTGGCAAATGTTTTATTTTTATTTTATGATGTTCCCTAATGATTAAATAATTCCTTGTACTACTTTATAATATTTTGCAGTAAAATGTTGAAATCTTTATGATATAGGCAAATTCGAATTTATAATTATATTTTTATTTTTCCAATACAATACCAACAAGAAGTCGAACATGATATTGATATTTAGGTTTAAAGCTTAATTCGTGTATTAGTCAATATAAACAACACTTGCCGTTTTTACACGATATTATAAAAGTCGATGATGCTGACTGTAAAACTTTAATCAAAAGAAAAAAACCGTAACCAGTAGGATTTGGAGCATTAAGCTTTAAATTTGGAGCATTAAGCTTTAAATTTGGAGCATTAAGCTTTAATAAACATATATCAATATCTTTAATGATATACTATAAAGATACCTAAGCAAAAAAATACAGATATAATTTTGACTCACACCTAGTACAACATAGAAAAGGTTATGTATCTACCTGTGTGAGTAAAAGGAGAAAAGAAAAAAAAATATAAAATAAAACAACTGAATGTAGAAGGTGTCGAGAATACTGAGCCTTGGCTTTATCAAGGACCAGCAAAAACTCTGCATTTTCTCACTTCCACAAAGACCTAGTTGGAAATGGGTTTCTGCAAGGCCATAGATGCAAGTAATATTCCCACCTAAAATAGTTTCAAAAATATATATATATAAGTCATGTCCTCCGTAGAGTAGCATGACCTAGCACTAGTTAACAATTTCGCTTGCATCCATTAACCTTCATGGCCCGACCCATGCTCTTCATCTGTTACTATTAAACAGAGAGAAGAAGATTAAAGAGAACTCAAGCTGTGAGAGTGACATAATAAATAGAAATGATTTTCAGCTATAACGAAATTCCAAGTTCGTTTGAGAGAGAATTTAAACCTGAAAAACAAATTTTACATTGCAATTAAAAAAGGAAATGTTAATTTATAACGAACAGATTTTTGAAAGAAAACTTGAGTCTAAAACCCCTACTCTACAACTTATGACAGCACGAAAACGAGAATAAATTAAAGATAATAATTAACTAAAGAAAACTTTGTGAAAGTTATATACCTTAAACAGTTAGTTGCAATATGTACAAAGTATTTCAGCAGTGCTTTAAGTGCATAATTAATTAGTTATTAAGAACTTAACTACTTTGAAAAAAACAGCGCATAGACAGCGCATAGAAAAGGAACAAGCTTAGCCATCTTCTGTTCCTAGGTACCACAAAAGACGCTCAAAGTTCTTAATAACTAATTAATTATGCACTTAAAGCACTGCTGAAATACTTTGTACATATTGCAACTAACTGTTTAAGGTATATAACTTTCACAAAGTTTTCTTTAGTTAATTATTATCTTTAATTTATTCTCGTTTTCGTGCTGTCATAAGTTGTAGAGTAGGGGGTTTTAGACTCAAGTTTTCTTTCAAAAATCTGTTCGTTATAAATTAACATTTCCTTTTTTAATTGCAATGTAAAATTTGTTTTTCAGGTTTAAATTCTCTCTCAAACGAACTTGGAATTTCGTTATAGCTGAAAATCATTTCTATTTATTATGTCACTCTCACAGCTTGAGTTCTCTTTAATCTTCTTCTCTCTGTTTAATAGTAACAGATGAAGAGCATGGGTCGGGCCATGAAGGTTAATGGATGCAAGCGAAATTGTTAACTAGTGCTAGGTCATGCTACTCTACGGAGGACATGACTTATATATATATATTTTTGAAACTATTTTAGGTGGGAATATTACTTGCATCTATGGCCTTGCAGAAACCCATTTCCAACTAGGTCTTTGTGGAAGTGAGAAAATGCAGAGTTTTTGCTGGTCCTTGATAAAGCCAAGGCTCAGTATTCTCGACACCTTCTACATTCAGTTGTTTTATTTTATATTTTTTTCTTTTCTCCTTTTACTCACACAGGTAGATACATAACCTTTTCTATGTTGTACTAGGTGTGAGTCAAAATTATATCTGTATTTTTTTGCTTAGGTATCTTTATAGTATGTGAATTCTGAATTTTCAAAACTGCTGCGTTGCGCGTTTTGATTTTCAGGTTATTTTGCACCCTTCATTTTAAATTCTAAAATTTTTTCCTTAGTCTTCAGTTTTGCTCTTAAGTATCTTTAATGATATTGATATATGTTTTAGTTTGACACTTTATAATTTTCAGTTTTATTTAACTTTCACATTCCCAAATAGGTTTTTCTTACAATCACTAATATTTGCCCTTGCTCCAAAGTTGCAGCACATACTATCTAGGGCATTTAAGTTAAACCAAATAATTTTCTGAACATGTTAGATGCAAAAGGTGGTTATCTTTAGTTAAGAAATCATTTTGCACCGTCAGTTCAATACTTCGAAGTGTTCTAATTTTTGTCCCAACAGTGTGCCATAAATAGTAGCATCACCTTAGGGAATTGAAATTTAAAACTAATAAAACTTAGTTTTAACATCCTGTTGGTGGAAAAAAATATATTAATCCAATTGCTATAAATAAACAAAGACATCGCTCTTTCCACGTTTTAGCAACACCCAGCAACCGAAAAATTGTTATTTGGCCACTGCTCGGGAAACGAATCCCAGATCTCTCGATATCCAGCCGAGAGATTTGGGATTCCTTTCCCAAGCAGTGGCCAAATGACAATTTTTCGGTTGCTGTGTGTTGAAAAAACATAGAAAGAGCGATGTCTTTGCTTATTTGGAGGATTTTCACCAATTGCTATAGATTTTTCATGCATGGTCTTCAAAAAATGTAACATTTACAGTTACAAAACTAATGCGTGTCAAAAAGTGTCTTTTTACTGTTAAAAAAGGATTTTTGATTTGATTAAGAAAACTTTAAGGTCAGTTACATATACTAGAAACAATTCACGGTTTTCACATTCTTTATTCCGTTTTGAAGGAATAAAAAAAAAATTGTGCACCAAAATAATGTATGAAAACCAGAGTCTTCAGAATATCTTAAGGAATGAATCAGTTTGAAATTCTGAAATTCTAGTGTATAGAAAAATGTACAGCCGTAGAATTAGCAAAACCACAATTAACTTCATTAACAGTACATTACAACCTAGTTTACAGATTGGCAATCATTATATACTACGCGATTTAATGCCAGTTCAAACATCTTCAGATAAAACACTTTGTCGCGGCACAGTACTAAGGTCGTTCTCCCAACTAGACTATATTTCACACTAAATACAAACTGCAACAGAAATGTATTATAAAGAGCTAATAAAACATACATACCCTTGAAGCTCCTGTAGGCTGGAAATCTCGAGGAATTTCACAAATCCGTTTGGAGCGTCGTTCTTCAGTCCCAGGAAATTGAAACACTGGCGCTTTAGGACCTGTGTCGTAATTGCTATGGCAATTTAGTACACAACAATGTGAAGGCATATTAGAACTAAAAAGAATATTTTAGCACCGTGAAATAAATAACAAAGAGTTGAATGATATGAATCAGACAGCTGCAAGAACAATGAACAATCTCGTGGAGCAACGCTACAATAATCTCACAAGATCACAGACGCTAACTATGGTTACGGCCGTTTGTCAAATTTAACAGGTCTTCCTGTGGTGATGTCAGACGTCGGAGAGCAAGAGGTGTTTGAGCCCTGTTTCAGGGGGCGTTGGCTGTGAGCGACAAAATGGGAAAAAGTTCATACTTTTGAACAAAGAAAATTATATTGTTTTAAATTGACACGTGGAATTATTATATGACAGGTGCAATTTTAAATTAAAAGACATAGCTGTTCCCTTTAATTCGTATGTTAAGCACCATAACTATGAAAGGAAAGTGCATTTTTGAGGTGGAAATTAACAAATAATTTGGAACAGATCGCACGCTTTCGTAACACTTTGTGAAAGCCATTTCCAAAAAGAATAATGGCTGTGGAATATATCTCGCTCCTGTGGCCTGACCTTTAACCCAATTTTGATGATATTAAACAGAATTGGTTCAGTATACCTCCGGAACAACATACTAAAGTTTTGTTGCAATAGAAGCATTTTTAGCCAAGTTATGAGGATAATGGCTGTGGAATAAATCTGGCTTTTGTGTCCTGCCCTTTAACCCCATTTCGATAATATGCAACAAAACAGGTTCAGTATATCTAAGAAACAATATGATAAAGTTTGTCGGAATCAAAGCATTTTTACATAAGTTATGATGCATAAGGGCGATGGAATGGATCCCGCACCTATGTTCTGACCTTTGACCCCATTTTGACCGTTTTCTACAGAGTTCGTCCTCAGGTTGTCCCCTGCCACATACTAAAATTTCATTGAAATCGAATCATTTTTACTCGAGTAATCGTGCGGTCAGGCAGACAGACAGACAGACAAAGCTGGAGCATATACACTTCTTTAACTTATGGTTGGAAATCGTAAAAATCGGATTTCGTAGTTCTGCTCAATTTTCTATTATGAGACAACGTTTCAGTGATACGCGAATGCCCAGTGCCTCGAGAAAATGTAAGGATCGGAAACCAGAAAATTCAAAACAAATTTAACTTGCACAGATTCAGGTAAGGATCGGAAACCAGAAAATTCAAAACAAATTTAACTTGCACAGATTCAGGTTTTCTGTTATTAGAAAAATGCATACTGTTTATTCTAATATTAATTCAAGTTATTAGTACAAATAAATGAAGCTGTTATAAAAGAAATGGCAAGGGTAAATGAACTCTGTCCTTGGATGGCCCAAGTTACAGTACAAATCACTGTCAGGGCCTTTGCTCTGTACTCTGCATTCAATTTGTCTGAGGTTCAGGTAAGACGCCAACTTTCCAGCATTATCACTGTCCTTGCAGAGAAAGAAACATTCCAGGTGTTTTTTCCCAGATGTAGATATATGGATGCTTCCTCTAACTTTATTTGCAAATATCTTCGCTATTAATCATCCGATTTGGATGATATTTATAATTTAAGGGTTTTTCCACACGCTAAATGGAATGTGCATAAAATAACGTACCCCTTATATGGAAAAATGTGGAGATAGCGAGCTAATTAACATGTTAATTAGCTTAGTTAGCATTTTTCTTCGCATCACGAGATAGTTGCCTTCGAGTGCTTTCCAACGATACCTTACTTGTCTATCTGCGGCGAGTGGTTCCAAAGTTAAGGGGGTGGCTCGTTTTTTTTTTAATGTCTGTACAAGCAAACTTTTGGATTGGCTATTGGCTCACCAGTTGCACCATTTCTTGCAAATTACTTTGTAGGAAAACTAGAAGAAAAGGTTCTGATTACTCCTTCAATCTTCAGTCTTTATGCTAGGTATATGAGTAATATTATTTTCATTATAGACAACAAAAATGTCTATCTTCCATATGACATACTAAACTGGTTCAACTCCCTGAATGACAAATTGCAATTCACTATTGAAATGCGAAAAGATAATCAAATCAATTTTCTGGACTTATCATTAGTCATAAAAGAAGGAAAAATTGAAACACGGTTATACAAGAAACCTACCAACAATAGTAAACTGTTAGATTACCAATCAAATCACCCTAATATGTTACATGAAAACAAACTTGGCCACTCAATTTTTGGAAAAGATTAACGTTCTAAATTCTTCAGAATTGTTAAAACATGCTCAAAAAGAGGAACTGAAAAAGTTTTGGGAGATACTAATTACCCTTCTCTAGTAGTCAACAAAATTCTTAATAAAAAAGAAAAGAAGCAGAGGTCAAACACTAAATTGTTTCAGTTAACTAGAAAAGTTACTTACCGTAAAGGACTGCTTGAAAAACTTCAGATTAGTGAGAAATTTCTAATCAGATTGGGTCCAGGATTACAAAATAAAATTAGTAACTAGTACCTTCCAAAATTAAAGCAAAAGGAAGAAAACATCCTGTTACAGGAAAGAGTGGTCTACAACATAAAGTGTGAGTGTGGTCTCAGCTAGGTGAGAGAAACAGGCAGACGGCTTAAAACCAGATTAGTGGAACCTAAAGCTGCAATTAGAAATTTGACAAACAAAACAGGTTTGGACAGATATGTTCAAAATACAGGACATAAAGTGTTTTGGGACTGTAGAAGTTCTGACACATCAACAGCACTTTTTCAAGAGAAAATTGTCGGAAGGACTGGAAATTGATAGAAGAAGAGGTACAACATTAAATGATTTGAAAGGTTGGAATTTAGCTAATGAATGGCAACACCTACTACAGTGTAGTCCTGAGGAAGGTAGGGGTGCTACCCATATAAACCATAATTTAAAACCCTGCGTAAAACCCATAATTTAGTAAAATTTATAGTGTGTTTACTATGTTTAATCAGTATGCTAGGTAAGTAATTTAATCGAAGAAATGGATGAAAATATTTTTATGGATTACAGTTTCTTAAAGTTGGCAGGTAGGAGCGTGTGGAGTCCCGTTCATTCACTAATTCCGCTTGGGCCTCTGATATTTAACCTGGATATCATTTGCACCACTGTTGGCAAGTGGGCGGTCTGAATGAATCCGGATAGTTTGCATCGACCCGAGTCATTAGTGGTGTGTAGTCAGCCATTGCTTGCTCTTTGGGTGCTAGCACATCTGTCAATGTTATACTTGCAGTACACCCTTGATACGATTACCCTCAAGAACTCTAGGATTCTTACCACTAGAACGATACAATGACCCATTTGTCTTCAACCAACAATTCTCATCCACAAACAAAGTCAGCCAGATCACCACATTTATCCATGTGCATCCATTGTGATACACTATTGGGAAACCTTGTTGTCTGTCTATTTATCCCCTGCATTCGGTTTGGGTCCATTCCACTATGCATAGGGGATTCACACGCCAACTGCCCATCACCTCTATCTCTAATGTTTTGTCTACTGAGCGTAAATTCTGGAAGAGTGCTTAATTAGATGCCCATTTTATTATCACTGGTTATTCCTATCTATCTTTATCTTTGTAATTTAAATATGAGCATAATTTTCTTATGAATGTAGCTCTTACAATCCACACCTTGTTCACTTGATGCTCAAATCATGTCCAATAGTCATATGTGGTTTATCTCAAATAAGTTAAAAACAACGTGAAGAAACCTGAAGTATTCTTAAAATCTCAGGGATATCTTATGAAAAAACAGTATGCATTGTTTATAAACTGTGTATTGTAAATTTATTCCAAAGCCTCTATATTGTGTGTGTTCTCGTATTGCTTGGTGTAGCCAGTAAAGATACGAAGAGGAACTCATGGATCAGAAAAATCACAAAAGTGGAAGATATAATCAAAGCAAAAATCCTTAAAATGGCAACAGTTGATGACATCATGATCAAATCAAAGACCCTGAAGTTGAAATGGGCTGGACATATTGCTAGAGGAAAATATGGTAACAGATCAGATCAGATGTAGAGGATTTTAGGAAGGGAGTGTCTGACCCCAGGTCTTAAACAACCCTTAGAAATAGGAACCCAGGGTCTTCCAGTTACGGAAGACCCTGGATTCGATTCCCGGTGACGGCCAATGAGAATTTTTCCGTGACTCGCTTATAAACGGGGAAAGAGCGAAGATCTTTGTTTGATGTTCCTGGTCCACGTTAAATGTCTGTATTAATTATTGCATAAATGTTTGTATTTCAGCTTGAAACTGTAGCAACAATTTGCGAAAACAGAAATTAGACTCTGAAAAAATGTCCCCGTAATCTTCAGACATAAGATTCTTCCCGGGATTCGAAGAATTCCACCATTTTTGGTCATTCACAAGATCGATGCACAAGTGAACAGAAATTGGGTAGTGATGGGGGGGGATTTGTTGGTGAATGGAATTCCGTCTTTATGAAGCTTTCTAAAACGGTAGGTGGTTGCCGGACGGAGTTCAGGTTTTTCCCATTATCGTAATTTCTTTTTCTTGCGATGTTGCCTCTTTCCAGTATTATTGTCAAGTAACATTTTACTGTATAAATATTTTTATTTCAGCTTGAAAATTATGAGAAAATTTCCAAAACCGGAAATTGGACAGAGGGCAAAGATTTCCCCCATAACTCTTTCCCTCGTGATGTTCTTATTCTCCTGCATTGCTAAATATCCCCAAAAGTTTTTGCATTCAAGCTTGATGAGGGAGTGGGAAATTCTTGAAAATGGTTGGGACGAAATTGAAAAATTTGATTCATTTTTAAAAATTTTTACCGGTGGAAGTTTCAAACTTTAATCTCGCAATATTACCCAGTGTATCCTCACCAGGGAAATCAACTTTGTGGTTTGCATGTGTTAAGTTTGTTTCATTAGTGTCCTTGCTTGTTGTGGCACGTATTTCTTTTTCACAAAGAGATGGATCATTTCATAGAAAAGCATGTATGTGTGCCATGCAATAATACCAGTTACTACTGACAAGGCTCTTGTCAATATTGGGAGGTATGCTTATGTTTTGAATTTCTAACTCTGACAATATAGGAATTGAAAACACAATGATTAAATCAAGTTTGTGACAAAAATTCTTAAAATAATGTGTTTTTTTTATATTCTCCTATACAGGCATGCCCGGTATTACGATTTACTCATAAAATTTACAGAAATGTGACTTGTTTTACGGGGAAATGCCAATTTTATGGATTTAGCGTTTTTTCTAAATATTTTTTCTGATGGTTTTGCTTCCACCATTAGAACTTTTTTTAATTATTATTTAACTTAATCCATTTAAAATAAAGCTTGGATGTAGGTTACAAATAAATTTCTTTCCAGTTACATGTATTTTTTGTTTGGGAAAAATTTGTCCGATGTTTTCGCACACGTTTTAGGTTATCATTTTGCATTATTTTGAACACTGAAGCTTGCACCACATGTAAACGAAACTGCTCCAGCTTTGACCATCCACACTATAACTTGCATAAAAGTGGCTTGCCTTGATTCGGCAAAATTAGTATGATGGGTATCGTCTGGGGACAAACCCTATTAAAAATAGTCAAAGGTCAGGACATAAGAGTGCATTAATTCGACTGCCCTTTTGCATAATTACTTGCTGTGTGCAAATAAAGCATCAATTGTGATGAAAGTTTAGTATATCTTTCCAGAATGATAGTGGATTAAAAATCATTGAAATGAGGTCAAAGATCAGGACATAGGAGTGGGGTTCATTCTTCCACCTTTTTGCATGATGCTTAAAATCAAAGCATGAGTGCGGTGTAATTTTGGGGCACTGTTCAGGACGCGTGGTGGACAAATCCTATTGAAAATGGTTATCAGCACTCGTGAGGACAGAGTGCACATGTGCGAGATTTGTTCATCAGAATTTTCACAATAAAATGTCCATGAAAACTGACTGATTTAGATGGAATTCTTAATAATAAAACGACGCATGTGTGCTAGCTTTTTAGTTTAGAAATTAACAGGCGCAAAAGCAATAATGTTCTGTTGTAAAGATGAGACATGGGGGGGGATAAAGCTTCAAGTTTTGTGAAGAATAGGATCAGAGAAATGATATTGGAGCCCAATGAGTTAAGTGAAAGATGGGCTGAATACTTCTGTGAGTTATTAGATCAGGAAAGCAAAGGTGATTCAGAGGCAGAAGCAGATGATGTCACAGTGAGTGATGGAAGCACAGGAGGGATCTCAAGAGAAGAGGTGTATAAAGCTCTAAAATCTCTTCAGAATGGTAAGGCTCCGAGAGTTGATGGCATAACTGATGAGATGTTGAAATATGGTGGTAACTCTGTAGATGACTGGTTAGTTGAAATTTGCCAATTGTGCTGGGAGTTGGGAATGGTCCCTCAAGATTGGAGGGATGCAATCATTGTTCCGAACATATAAGGAAAAAGATGATCCTACTGACTGCAAGAACTATCGTGGTGTTAATTTACTGGGTGTGCCAGGGAAAGTGCTTGGTGAAGTCATTATTGAAAAGGTACCAGGTCTTACATCAGAGAAAGTGGGATATTTAGAGGGTTTTTATGCTTGGTATAGGCTGCACTAACCAAATTTTTGAATTATGCGTAATGATAAAAAAGTATCTGGCTGCTGGTAGGAAAGTTTTTGCTGCTTTCATAGATTTAGAGAAAGCTTACGACTGAGTAAATAGGATACTTCTGTGGAAGGTACTAAATAAACATGGTATTACTGGCAATCTACTTAATAGTATAAGAGCAATGTATGCTGGCAGTAGAGCTTATGTACAAGTGAATAGTGTTGTATCAAAATGATTTTCTATTGGTGCAGGAGTCAGACAAGGTTGTGAAATGTCACCATGGCTGTTTCATATTTTTATGGATGCATGCATGCATGATGCCAAGATGGACAATACTAGTTTATGTCTTGGTAATATCTATGTGTGCAGATTGCTGTATGCTGATGACACAATCCTGTTAGCAGAGAGCAAAAGTGAATTGTACAGTATGTTGTCCCTGATGTACGAAGTTTTCATGAAATTCAAACTGAGTATAAATTAGGGAAAAATCAAATTTATGGTTTTTGAGCTAGGAACTGTTAGTACTAAATGCAAGATAAGTCTAAATGGCACAGTGATTGACTAGGTGAATCAGTTTGTGTATTTAGGAAGCATAGTTGACAGACAGAACAAATTAGATGATGAAATTAGTAGGCGAGTGAACTCTTCATTGAAAGTCATAGCTGCTTTAGGAGGATTTCATAGGAATGATGGGTTCTCAAGAGAGTCCTGCACGGCTGTGTATGAAAGTGTAATTGTTCCTACTCTGATGTATGGCAGTGAAACCTGGGTATTGCAGAAGAGACACAGGAGTCATTTGTGTGCTGGAGAGATGCTTTACTTATGGGGAGTTTGTATCAAGACTCTTGGATCATGTGCGGAATGAAGATGTGCTGCAGTTGTGTAATATGAGGCAAAGTGTTGTAAGTAAGGTGCAGACTAATATTCTTTGGTGGTTTGGTCATGTTGTAAGAAAGATTGAAAGAACAGTGAATGAGTGAGACTGGAAAAACATTAGGCTACTGGACACTCAAGCATATATACATTCGCTGCATTTTGTTGAAAGTATGTATATCGAAGCTTTAGGGGGAAATGCTGTAATGACTACTTGCCTGTGGACATATCAAGAATTTGGAAAGAGCGTATTACTAACCTGAACTTAAAAATATAGTAATATATATTTACAATTCCAACAATATATAAAATTGATCGTAACTTTGTATTTGTAACGAATCCTTGTACTGATATGTTTAACTAATAACTTGTGAAATTATACTCTTTACGCTTTTATAATGGCAACGGTCATGACCCATGCAACGTTTGATGACTTATACCCATAATGCATTGTTGCACAACTATATAAAAGAGTACTACTACATTGCCTCTGTTCCACCTGATGATGGGGTAAATGTTACCCCGAAAGTGCTAGTGGGGTATTTTAACTGTAAATATCTTTCATATTTTATTAAATATCGTACTTAGACGGTGAGTTTCTCATTTCATTTAATGTATTGTGCGAAGTCATCCTTTTATTGAGTGATGCTTCCTAAGAGAATTTTTCCAGCCCAGGTGGCAGGAAAGAAAGTTAGAAAAAGGCCAAAGAAATCTTGGGAGGACCAGATTCAGGAATGTCTGCTTGAGAAAAAGATTATGAATACAAAGTACAAAAGGTCTTGTGTGCGATGTGTGATGGATGTCAGCGAAGCTCAAGCTGTGTGCCAAGATCTCTGTAAATGTAGACATTTGATACATCGATAGTAATTAAAATCTTGTTCCTAGCTAATGTTTATCTAGCAGATTTTCTTTCTTTGAGAAACTAACCTCTGAATCTCAAAGAACAGCTTCATGATGTGTAAATATGTTTAAAAATTATTGGGTACCAGAGCTACCTGGTACCCCAGATTTTCCCTGTTCTGGTCTTAAGACTTTGGTTTTATAGGCATTCACTTTCCAGCTTTAAATTCTCCATTGAAACATAGATTTTGAATTTAAGCATTGTTTGAGTTATGCACATTTTAGCTCCTGTAGAAATTTTCAGGATGAACTGCATAAGTAGGAACCTACTGTACAGCTATCAGTTTGCTAGCATCTATATATCAATTCTATAAGGTTTTTTACTGTGAGTCCCATTTTGAGAGAACGGCTGAACGTAAAGATATGGTTGAGGTATCAAAATAAAGATGTGCCTGTAGATGTGCCAGTCGAAGAGAGAAATGAGATTGGGGCAACGGTTCGAGCGTTGTGCGGTGGCAAAGTTCCCATGTAAAATCTATGGGAGAAGCGTGCGGTTGACTCGCGCTGTTGAACGCGGAAGCATGGAGTGTCTGTGATAGTCCGAAGTCTTCTCCATTCGTATCAAGGTTCTCATCGGAACAGCAAACACTCTCGAAAAACTGATTGGGTTATGCCGTTGGACTGTGTGATGTATATGTACAATTTAATATTCATTCGATCCAGTTTATTCACGTAGGTAAGACATTTCCCATTATGTAAAGATGTAAATAAACACTAGACGAAACCCGTCGGAATGGACAGTTAGTTTTTTTTTCTTTTTTTTGAAAAGAATAAACTCGTATGAAACAACAAATATAAACTTTATTTGATTGACAAATTAATTCAACCACTTCAGTGAAAACAATAGTCCAGATTCGTCATCCCCCCTCCCTCGTGAGACCTATTTCGAAAGAACGGCTGAATGTAAAAATATGGTTCAGGTATAAAAATAAAGGTCTTACCATGTAGATGTGCCAGGCGAAGAGAAAACTGAGGTTGGGGCAAAGGGTTGGGTGTGGCGGGGCAGCAAAGTTCCTATGTAAAGTCTATGGGAGAAGCGTGCGGCCCTTATCTACATCAGGCGCTCAGTTCAGTGTCGGACTTGGTGTGTGAATGGTGTTCTATGATCAGTCCTAAAGTAAGTAAATACTTTATTGCATACTTACCCTTAACAGAATGTCTCTCTTGCAGAAAAAAATAAAATAAAAGAAAAGGTCATGCCTTACTGGAAGGCATGAGCGATCAATGGATCGCAACTATATGCCTCAGACAAGAGAGAATGAAGAGTATTCGCAACGCGAATTTCATTCCAACAACATTTACAAACACAGTTGTGACTGAAGATGAGAGTGAAAGAGTGCGCTATCCAGTTTAATTTTTGCACACGATCGAGATGAGTGGACTTCGCCTCACATTTTATGACTGAAAAATGGTGCAGTCGTGATGCTCATCACGAACCTGGCTGCCCCAGTGACACAGTGGTCTAAGCGATGGCTTCTGACCATTAGTCCGAGAAGGATCCGTGTTCGAATCCCGGTGAGGCACGGATGTTGTGTTTGTCTTACGGCACTGGCTCTTTCCCTTCCCTGGAACCAGTGACCCTAAATTAGGGACGGACGACTGCTTATAGCCCATTGAGTTGCTCACGGTGGTCGTTTAACCTTCAGTTAAAAAAAAATTCATGAACCTAGACTATTGTCTTTACTGAAGGGGTTGAATGAATTTGTCAATCAAAGTTTACATTTGTTGTTTCATATGAGTTTATTCTTTTCAAAAAACAAGAAAAACAACAACTAACTGTCAATTCCGACGAGTTTCGTCCAGTTCAGTGTTATTGCTGTCATCTGCTGCCCTGCCCTGTGTATAGGCGTGTTGTGTTCAACTTGTTAATCTATTGTACACATTTCTACCTTTTCAGAGAAAGAGTATTGGGTGGGTGTGAATGAAATGTCCGGCAAAGGACCAGCACATGTGGACGGTGAGAATGGAAAAGTAGGACAACTTACCTATGCAGAATAATCCCTCTCGGCTTCGACACACAGTTGCCATCTGTCTGGCAAGGCCATGATCCCGGAACAAAAAAGTCTTGTGGCTGGGACCCGAAAAATTCATCAACTGCACTTTGATCCTCGTTGTCTGTCGTGAACTGTTTCCCGGACAGGAAGTGATCCAGGTGACGGAACAGATGATAGTCTGTCTCGGACAAGTCTGGGGAATGGGCAGGATGAGGCCGTGCTTCGTAGCCCAAGGCACTTAGTGTCAGCATCGTTCGTTGTGTGACATGAGGGTGGGCATTGTCTTGGAACAGAAGAATACCATGTCTGTTGATGAAAGCCGGTTGTTTCTGCAGAAATTTCTGTTGCATTTGGTGTAATTCAGCACAATAAAAGTTCTGCAGTGATGGTTTGGCCTCTTGACAAGAAACTCCGATGAATTATCCCGGCTGTGGACCACCAGACAAGGAGCATCATCTTCTTGGTGTGTAGAGGTGGCTTAGGATGCTGTCCAGCAGGCTGTGCCCTTGCTTAACCATTGTGCAAGTCGTTTCCGATTATCATAAAGGACCCACTTCTCCTCGCAGTGAGGATTCAATGCAGTAGAGGTTCCTGTTTATTCTTGGCAGGCAGCAACGTGCAGACTTCCAAGTGCCTAGTCTTGTTGGCAGTTATCAACTCATGCAGCAGTAACATGTCCAGCTTTTTAACCGTACTAAGTGCTGCCAGACGCCGGTCAACTGTCATGTGGTGGACACCTACCTCGGCCGTTATCTCGCGACACGTTTTTCGGGGGTCCGCTTCGACCACACGTAACAGAACATCGTCAGAAACAGCAACAGGTCGGTCACCACGTGCTTCGTTTTGCAGGTCCGTGTCTCCGCTTCGAAACTTCCCAAACCATCTCCGAATGGTTAATTCGTTGGCTGTATTCTCCCCAAACGCTTTGTTAACATTTCGAGCGGCAATTCCTGCAGAATGGCCCAGTTTAAATTCATACAGAAAGATTACTCTCAAATCCAGTGTCTGCATGTTTCCTTTGCAAGCCACATTACGCCCAAACAAATCCTGCCTGAACCTTTTTCTTCACACACACATGTTCTAGCTATTTATAATAACTCAGTGACATAATATCCGCAACACCTGTCATTGGTTCCATTCTGCTGTGGAGGGGGCTTGTCTCCACTGCTTGTTCGCACTGTTCATTCGCAGCAACCTAGTATAACTGATTGCGTATTACGAGTATATTCCTGGTAGATTTCATTAATGGCGAACAACTTACAGAAATTAATTGCTCCAGTTAATACGAAATCATGTTTAGTGAAATCAGCGTGTATTCATATAAATAGCATTTTGTCAAGGAAATTTAATTCAATAAAATGTTTTTTTAATTTATCCGACTTTTGTTAGCTGACATGTAGGACTGTATTGAATCAGAAATTGCTTCCCCCCTCTCTCACTTTTCTCTCCCCCCCCCCTCCCATCTCTGTTTCTCTGCAACTCACCAGAAAGTTTTATCCCTGTATTAAAATTACTGATTTTTAATTTTTATTTATTATGTCAGTGTTACTTTTTTGCTCGCCATGTACTTGGTTTATTAAGGTGGATCATCCTAAAAACTCTGTCCTATGTTTCCAATAGGAAACACTTCTGTAGACATTTTCTTCACTATTAATGTTTCCCCGAGGACATTAAAATTTGCACATCGACAAAAATAACTTTATGTTATAGCCTTAGTATACTTAATATTTACTAAAACTTATCCATAATTGCATTAAAAGTCAATGACTTTTCCTTTGGTAGTGTTGAGAACTGCTAATAGATGGCACCATCTGTACAGATTGCTTACTAATTCTAATTGTGTAGGGTGTTTTTTTAATAATTTTATTAATTTTCAGAATGAATCAACACTTGAGTCTATCCATAAAACATTTGGTCTGGAATGTTTAGAATGACTTGCGGGCACTTAGATTTAATTTTCTGAAAATGCCAAAAAAATTGTAGGTACTGTAATTTTCGATGATAGTCCCTATATTATAAGTTAATCACCGTATAGTTCTGTTTTGCATGTTATAAACTTGTATTTTATTACACATAAAACAGAACTATGTGATGATTATTTTATAACTACAATGGGTGCAGGGCCCGACTTTGGTCGGTTGAGGCCCTGTGCACATCCTATGTCCGAGGCCCCTCGATCAAAAATTTTTGGTCAACAATTTAAAAGAATATTTTCCGGTAAATATTTTGTTGCAAGCAGTTTTTCTACGAGTAAAAGCATTAAAACACATCCCACATGCTAGTCAACTTTATAGCCAATGTGTCTTGTAATATATGAGCATTCACACCAATTGTACTTCCCTGCACCTGCAGAGCTTACAGCTGTAACATTAATTGCTCTGGAATTTTTTTGCTTTCATAGTATCATTTATGGAAGCAAATAACTATCCTGCCAGAGTTATAATTTAAAACCTCTAGTTTACTATAAAGTTAATGGAAATGATGATCTGATAGTAGTTTAAGCTGTAATAATTAATCCCTCACAAATTGTTACAGCTGACCACACACACTGTGAGATAAATTATTGCAACAATCCATGTAAATTATTACAACAGCGGTGTTCGAATTACCTGGTCCACTGGCCAGTAAAAACTTCATCGGGCCAGTGAATTATTTATGCTACTGGCCCAGATGGCCACTATTTTTTGTCAGGTTTGTTTTGGAATTTACAGGTTTATAAAGAACTGAACCCAATTTCAAAATATTGAGGTTTGTTTATGGCAGTTTTCGAATTTTTTGAAATTCAGATATTTACTACTCAAAATCTGAATATCGGAATTGCAGATCATACTTCAGTTTTATGAAAATCTTGGACTGTAGGAAACCGAGGTCCAAATCAAAATATTTGGATTAAGATAGCACCACTTTTTGCCCAAGTAATGACCCCAGAGTACGGGTCTTTAATTATGCTTTCCAACTAGAGGATGAAGACCCATTTATGCTCTGGCTTTGCGCATCTGTCTGAATTCTGCCCACATGGGAGAACCTCCTGCCTTTCACACAGAAGCAAAGTATTCTATGAAGGTGGCTTTTGGTATGTTGCAAAGTGCTTCATAATCAATCAATGCATTGTCTCACTGTACTGTATATGTATATATATATATTCAATTTGATGACTTGAAAAAGAAACCTTTTGATTTTTTTATCAACTTTTTCAAAGTAGTTTGGAGGCCTCCCAAATTCTGAGGCCCTGTGCACTTTCAGAAATCAGGCCCTGAGTGAGTGTGTCAAAAGTTTTGCAATATTTACTTAAACACATGTGCTGCGGCGGATAAGTCACATGTTTAAACTAGTTCAAGTCGCGTACTGCAGTCAGTCGAAAGGGCTGTAAAGTGGTAGTCATTGCTGTGAAACAGCATTGCATGTCGTTGCTCTGTCTGTAGTTGGGACGCCTAAAAGATGAACTGCTATAACCAGCTAATTAGGGAACTTTTGCTTTACGAGTTCGAACTCGGCCATAATGCTGCTCAAGCAACATGAAACATTTGTCATGTGAAAGGGGAAGGTTCCTTGGACCACGGCACCGCAACCAGACGGTTCAAGGAATTTCGCTCAGGTGACAGAAACCTCGGTGATCAGCCAAGGTCAGGTAGGCCGCGAACCGGGGATTCGGAGGCCGTAGAGGCAAATCCGACAACCAGCACTCGGAGATTATCAGGCAAGCTGGGCATATTACAGACCATCGTGGTTCATCACCTTCAGGACTTCGGGAAGGTCTACAGGAGCTGCCCCACCGCCTGTCACGAACTGACGCCAGCTGAAGCAAACCGCCAAGTGGAAGCGTGCACGAAATTCCTAGAAAACCAGCACCATGTACGTTTCATCAAAAGAATTGTTACGTGCGATAAAAAGTGGGTCTGTTTCTGTAATCCTAACACACAATGGCAGTGGTTGAGCCTGTGCCAGCTTCCAGAACCGTGGGTGCTTCAAGCACAAGGTGATGCTCTGCGTCTGGGGGAATTTCGAGGGGATAATCCATTACGAATTTGTTCCAGACGGTCGGACCATCAACTCCAGCCTCTACTCCGAACAGCTGGAGCGGATGTATGCCGTTTTGGAGAAGAAGTACTCGACACTGGTGAAAAGAAAGCGTGCTCTCCTACAGCAGGACAACGCTCGTCCTCATGCTACGTGCACAACCTGGGCAAAACTCCAGGAACTTGAGGGCATCGAAGTGATGCCACACTCAGCATGTAGTCTGGACCTTGCCCCATCGGATTATTACTTGTTCCGCTCCATGGCCCACTTCTGTCGCGGACGGCGCTTCAACAACCAGGAGGAGGTGGCAGCTGGGGTGAAGGAGTTCTTCATCTCGAAGACCAAGAAGTGGTACCACCGCAGAATCGAAGAACTGGCAGACAGATGGCTAAAGACGGTGCAGCACAATGGCCTATACTTTGAAATCTAGTCAGCTTTCATCATAAAGGTACATATGAAGACACAAAGTGTTCCAAATATTGCAAAACTTTTGACTTGCCCTTTGTAGATGAAAGCCCATCAATAATGATAGGGGAAAAATATGATATGTAGAGTAATTTTTTAATGACCGGGTATTCTTTTTGTTTCAATATCCAAATGTAAAAGTGTGTTCCATGAACATTGCAACAATAAAAAGAAAAAGTATGTTGGTTGACGCAGGGATTTGACAATTAGAATGGGCAAGTGCTCTTTCCGCTGCTCCACCAAAGTGGGATAAAAGTTCAGACAAAAGAAATTATATTGTTTGTGATTATTATTATTATTATTGTTATTAGTAGTATTAGTAACGGATGTGAAATTCATTAAGAATTAATCTTTTCTAGAAATTTTGCTTTATAAATTACCACAAGCAAATGCTAACAGTACTAAATCAATTATTAAAACATATGCAACTTCCAAAGGCGTCAATCAATTATTGAGGCTACAAATGACATAACACAAATTGGGTGCTTTGCACATTATTTTTATAGCCTGTAGTCCGTCATAGGACAGTTGTTTCTAAGCTTTAAATAAATATTGAGATATAGGTGATGTTCTCCAGATGGGGTGAAATTTTTAATTGAAGCAGATTGAAAATAAATGAAATAGATGCCGGATTTCTCTAAGAAAATATAGTAAAAGCTGATTCATATAAGAGCTAAAAATAATGCCATTTATTTCCATTCAAAGACCTCACGATAAATAGCATTCTGTGCAAAATATTTGTTGTTTAACAATTTTTCTTGTAGTCCAGTTGTTTTCATGTTCTTTTGTAAATATATTTAACTGCACGCAAAGAAGTACAAATTTCGACGTAAAATGTGCACGTTGTATAGTTGTGAATTTAATCTAAATGACTCAAATCATTCTGAGCATTCCAGACTATCACACAGATAGACTCAAGTGTTGATTTCATTCAGAAAATTAATGGAATTATCACAAAAAAAAAATGCTACATGATTATACAATTAGTAAGTGATCTGTACATGTGGTACCATCTATTACCAGTTCTCAACACTACCAAAGGAAAAGTTATTGATTTTTAATATAATTATGGGTAAGTTTTAGCAAATATTAAGAATCCTAAGTTATAATATAAGTTATTTTTGTGTCAACAGAAATTTTTACCATTGGAAACAGAGCAGAGTTGTTTGGTTGCTTATTAAAATTTGGTTACCGTATTTTGTTGTTTTAATTTCATTCATTTTGTTTCTGTTGCTGTCGTTTGTTTTCAGGGCTGAGTATATCTGTTGACTCTTTGTTTTGGATGCGACCTTTGTGGCCAGAAGGAGAAGTTTTGTGGTTTAATTTGTTCCTAAATAAGAGCTCAGAATGGGGTGTATCCTTTTAGTCAAGATAGTCTATTTTTTCTAGCCAGAAATCATTATATTTGTTTATTTGGCTTTGTTCATTCATACTTTTTTGTCATGTGCATGGTAACTTGGAAATCAGCCTGTGTATCTGCAGTTTTAAATAGAATTAAAGAGAGGCTAAAAAGATATAAATAAAATGCCAAAGCATAACTAGAACAAATAAACTCAATGGACAAATTATTATATACATACATACATATCACTAAGCTGTTCTCTGATATTCAGAGGTTAGCTCCACAAAGAAACACAAATTACCAGATAATTTTTATTTACTGTTGCCGTATCAAACTTCTCCATTTACAGCGATCTTGACATACAACTCGGGCTTCACTCACATCCATCACACGCTGTACACAAGATCTTCTATACTTCATACTCATAATCTTTTTCTCATGCAGACACTCTTGAATCTGGTCCTCCAATGACTTCCTTGGCCTTCCTCTGCCTTTCCTTCCTGCCACTTGGGCTAAAAAGACTTTCTTAGTAAGCATCGCATCATTCATTCTTTCAACATGGCCAAACCACCGAAGTCTATTAGTCTCCACCTTGCTAACTACATTTTGCTTCACTTACGCAACTGCAACACATCTTCATTCCTCACACAATCAGAACGTGTCTTGCCCCCCCCCTAAGTGGCCCATTTCTCCAGCACACAAATGACTTCTATGTTTGTTCTGTAGCACCCAGGTTTCACTGCCATACATCAGAGTAGGAACAATTACACTTTCATACACAGTCATGTGGGACTGTCTTGAGAACCCATCGTTCCTGTGAAAACCTCCCAAAGCAGCTATGACTTCAAATGAAGAATTGATTCACCTACTAATTTCAGCATCCAATTTGTTCACTTTATCAAACGTGCTTCCTCAGTACACAAACTTATTCACCTGGTCAATCACTGGGACATTTATATTACATTCAGTACTAACGGCTCCTCGCTCAAAAACCATAATTGTGGCTTTTCCCTTAGTTATACTCGGTTTGAATTTCATGCAAACTTCGTACATCCGAGACAAAATACTCTGCAACTCATTTTTGCTCTCTGCCAACAGGAGAAGTGTCATCAGCATACAGCAGTCTACACACACGGATGTCACCAAGACATAAACCAGTATTACCTATTTTGGCATCACGCATGCATGCATCCATAAATATGTTAAACAGCCATGGTGGCATTACACAACCCTGTCTGACTCCTGCACCAATAGAAAACCATTTTGTTAAAACACCATTCACTCGTACACAAGCTCAACTGCCAGCATACATGGCTTTTACACTGTTAAGTAGATTCCCAGTAACACCATATTCATTCAATACCTTCTACAAAAGTGTCCTATTTACTTGGCCGTAAGCTTTCTCTAAATCTTTGAAGGCAGCAAAAACTTTCTTGCCAACAGCCAGTTACTTTTCAATCATCGTGCATAATGCACAAATTTTGTTAGTGCAGCCTTTACCAGGCATAAAACCACTCTGAACATCTCACATTTTCTCTGTTGTAAGACTCCGTACTTTTTCAATAACGACCTTACCAAACACTTTCCCTAGCACACTAAGTAGGCTAATACTACGATAGTTCTTGCAGTCAGTAGGATCATCTTTTCTCTTATACAAGGGAACAATGATAGCATCCCTCCAATCCCGAGGGACCATTCCCAACTCCCAGAACAACTGGCAAATTTCAGTTAACCAATCATTTACAGAGTCATCACCATATTTCAACATCTCAGCAGTTATGCCATCAACTCCCAGAGCCTTACCATTCTGAAGATATTTTAGAGCTTTACACACTTCTTCTCTTGAGATCCCTCCTGTGCTTCCATCCTTCCCTGTGACATCATCTGCTTCTGCCTCTGAATCACCTTTGGTTTCCTGATCTAATAACTCACAGAAGTATTCACCCCATCTTTCACTTAACTCATTGGGCTCCGATATCATTTCCCCGATCTCATTCTTCACACAACTTACAACTTTGTTTCCCCTATTTTTCCTGATTCTCAGGTACTTCCAGAAAGTCTTCCTATCTTTTCAAAAAGCCAATTCCTGCCTTCCCACCCTCTCCTTCCTGTCTTTTACCTTACTCTGGTGAGCCAGCCTAGTGGCTTCAGCTTCTTAAGCAATATTCATCCACAGAGACTCTACCTTGCAACATCCCCAAATAGGCTTTTTCTTTCTCTTTACTGCCTTTTCAATCTCACTATTCCACCAAGCATCACCTCTATTGTTACCCACTATTGTGATGCCACAGACCTCTTTAGCAGCAGTGACAACACAGTTCTTAAAACATTCCCACTTCTTTTCTACATCTTTCTCACTAGACTTCAGATCCTTTAGTCGTTCTCTGAGTAAGTCAGAATACTGCTGATGATCTTCAAGGATCCTATCAACCTTTATTCTTTCTATCCTGGGTCTCTTCCTATTCCTTTTCCTCCAACCAACATTTCACTCGTGACACTACCAAGTAATGATCAGAACCAACATCCGCACCTCTCATCACACGGGTGTCAACAACTAAGTGTTTCAAACGCTGATCGTAGACAACAAAATCTATCACACTCTTTTGACCAATAGTACGATTTTCCCAAGTATATGTGTGTGGATATACTTGTGGTTGAAAAATGTATTAGATACACAGAAACCATTCTCAATGCAGAGTTCAATTAATCTTTCACCATTATCATTCACACAAGGATCATTAAACTTACCCAGAACATTGTCAGAAATTGCATTCTGCACACCTACTCTAGCATTGAAATCCCCTGCTATTATAACTTTCTCTTTAGCACCAAACTGGCTCAAAACAGCTTTCAGCTCATTCCAGAAATCTTCCTCCTTATCAGAAGGTTCCGAGTCACAAGGAGCATACACTACAGCAATTACTATTCTCGAAGTTTCACTTTCAAACGGATCCAAAGAATTCTCTCACTTATGCAGCTAAGTAAATCAAGTTGTTCTTCATCTTTTCACTTAAAATCACACCTACACCATCCTGTCCTCTCGCATTATCCAATACTCCAGACCACACACTCACCGTTCCATTCACTTCTTCTATCCCAATTTCCTTCTTTTTAGTTTCACTTACGCACAGCACATCCAATCTATACTTATTCATCTCTTCAATCACCTCATTCATTTTGCCATTTATACCTCTAGTTTCCATACACCAATTTTACACTCACTCAGCCAAGATCTCTTTCTCATATGCCATTTAGAAAGTCCTGGTCGATTCCGTGGTGGACTGCCCTTCT
The DNA here is from genome assembly GCA_039090855.1 of Macrothele yani. Taxonomy (NCBI): domain Eukaryota; kingdom Metazoa; phylum Arthropoda; class Arachnida; order Araneae; family Macrothelidae; genus Macrothele; species Macrothele yani. Next base: position 78,993,392 of record CM077031.1, on the reverse strand, counting down.
TAAGTGTGGTAGGTCCACCATATCCCAATTTAGGGTCTGGATATTGATTTCTTTGTGTCTTTTTAATCAGGTAAGTACATCAGTGCAGGGGATTAGCCCACAGCTAATGATTCCAGTTGGATTATTCTACCTAAGGATTCTGGAACATAACCCAGTGAGTTGGGGTCTTTTTGCCAATGTCACACAGAACGAGCTGGTTTCTCTCCAAAATTAATGGAGGCCCTTGTTGCTGTTGGGTGTGGCATTGTCACCCGATGGTGCACCCCGAGCAGGCATATCCATCTCTCACTAAGACTGCCCACGTGTAGGAAATTCAAACCGAGTATAAATAATTGAAAGCCCAAGGTTATGGTTTTTGAGTGAGGAACTGTTAGTACTGAATGCAAGATAAGTCTGAATGGTATTGTGATTAACCAAGTGAATGAATTTTGTGTGTTTAGGAAGCATGCTTGACAGAGAGAACAAATTAAGTGGCGAAATTAGTAGACGAGTGAATTCTTCTTTGAAAGTCATAGCTACTTTACGAGGATTTTTCGCAGGAATGATGGGTTCTCAAGGAAGTCTCGAATAGCTGTGTATGAAAGTGTATGTTCATACTCTGATGTACGGCAGTGAAGTGAAACCTGGGTACTGCAGAAAAGACATAGGAGTCGTTTGTGTGCTGGGGAGATGCATTACTTACTGGGGGTTTGTGGTAAGACACGTGCTTATCATGTGGAATGAAGATGTGTTGCAGATGTGTAATGTGAGGCAAAAATGTTGTTAGGAAGATGGATTCTAATTTTTCTTAGGTAGTTTGGCCATGTTGAAAGAATGAGTGATGAGATGCTTACTAAGAGAATTTATTCAGCCCAAGTGGCAAGAAAGAAAGGTAGAGGAAGGCCAAAGAAATCATAGGAGGACCAGATTCAAGAATGTCTGCATGAGAAAAAGATAATGAGTATGAAGTACAAAAGGTTTACTGTGCTGCGTGTGTTGGTTGAAGTTTGAGCTATGTGCCGAGATCGTTGGAAATGGAAACATTTGGTACACCAAATGTTTCCATTTCAGTTAAGTAAATTTTAGTTCCATCAGGTAAATTCCATTTTAGTTAAGTAAATTTTAGTTTCATCAGGTAAATGTTTACCTGGCAGATGGTCTTTCTTTGAGGAGCTAACCTCTGAATCTCAGAGAACAGCTTAATGATATGTATGTGTATGTATGTACCTAATAACTTGTTCCTCTACATTTTCCTCCCACAACAGCAGCCAGGCATTTTGATAAGGATTCAGTGGGGTGTTGAAAAAGCAGAAATGGTGTTGCCAGGGTGTCTATTGGTCATGAAAATGATGAAAGTCACGAATTCAGAAAAGGGTCAAGAAAAAGTTATGAATTTTGCTTTGGGGTCATGAATTTCTTTTTATTTTTAATAATTATTCATTTTCTGGCGACAGTCTACGTAATTCTCATTAAGCTGTTCTCTGAGTAATTCACTGACCACATAAGATGTAAATGTGTCTTCCATTTTACAATCCAAGTGTAAAAAAATAATACTTATGCACTCCCCCTCAAAGAAGACTGATACAGCAAAAATTCTTAGCATAGAAATATATGTACAAAATTTTGAGATCAATTTAGCAATTTAAATTGTACATACTTACATATCACTAAGCTGTTCTGTGCGGTTCAGAGGTTATCTCCACAAAGAAATACAAACTACCAGGTAATTTTTAAACTGATTATTTGCTAACTGCTGTTGTATCAAACTTCTCCATTTACTGTTAAAGTTTGTACAACAGTTTTGTTGTAGTGCCATTTACTGTTACACACGTTAATTAATAGCATTCGCTAAACAGGAGCATTATTCATTATATTTTGAGAACTATATGTAATTATTGAACATATTTACAAACTGAACATAGTTTTTTTGTTGTTGTTGTTCTTACCTTTCTTCGGCATAGGTCGATATTACCACTCTCTATTGCTCAGTCAATGGTTGTGGCCATCCAAGTGCGCACAAAGTATCACATTGAAAATTTGCCGTCGTTGTCACTTCAAGTAATTAAAATATAATAAAACTATTTGAATTAGGACTATGAACGATGAAAAGAACCATTGAAAGAATTTGGATGATATAGTAAAAGAAATATTCGAGACTTTGAATGAGTCAACAACCATATTGGAAGGTACAGACATTAAGTCTATCAAATAACGAAAAGGATTAAAAGAGGAAATATCCTTGCTAAAAAACATAAAAAGACCTCAAATGAACAATCACTCCCATGCAGCCGTACCCATACTAGTTTCAACTGTTTTCATACAGTCATCTTCTGTGGATTCACTACATCCATCGATTGCGACGCCCAATGTTGAACTGTCAAACCGAGATTCCCTGCCGTTCTCATCGCCATGCCACGTCAGCTAGTCTTGCATTTTTTAGTGCGCAACTTTTATTGCGCATCCTTGTAGAAGACTTGTTATCTCGTGCTTTCATGTGTCTTCTTGCATCATCCTTCTTCCTTGTGGTGCTCTATTGTTCGTGATGTTCATCATGAAATATATCGTTGTTCGTTGTCATCGTGGTGCTTCGCAGTCAAGATGATTTCCTCTTTGGGACTATAGTTTGTTTTTTAAAAAATCGACAAGGTTTTAATTCAGTTTCATATTTCGTTGTTGGTAAAGGAATTTTTTACCTTCATTGTAAAAATTCATCTTGTTCAATTTTATCTGGTGCAGATTTTACAATATCATGAATTTTATTCTAAACTTCACAATTGAAAAAAGTTCACATTCTTTGAAGATGTACATATGAAGCCCCGACAGCCACTACGAATATTGTAAGTACATGTAAAGTTTATTATTTCTTGATTTCAATTGCCGATACTATGCCCCATACGTATCTAACATCATTTAATAATCTCCCGATTGCAGAACTTTCATAACATGTATAATGAATATCACTTCTTCAATTAAGCTAATGCTTCTTCTAATGCTTGTTGTTTGTTAATTATATCATGAATAAACTTTCCTGCTAGTAGTGTAGTAATAATAATGAACAAGCTTTTAACTGCTAGTAATGTTGTAGTAGTAATTAAGATGAATAAAGTCTTATGCTGGTTGTTAATAATAATCAACTAATGAAATAAACCTAACAGCCAGACAGAGATCTGACAAAACTATGAACTGAGAAAGACGTACTTACTAAGACAATCTTTTATTTGGTAAACTTCTGGCTCTCACATAAACGAAGATCCCTTTACACACGAAACAAAGCTCTCACGCACATAAACAACCGCTCTCTCTATACAACAACAGCTCTCTGACACATAAACAACAGCTCACTTCGTACAACAACAGCTCTCTGACACATAAACAACAGCTCACTTCGTACAACAACAGCTCACCTAGGTATCGTTGAACGTGCCTATTTATACTGGCTACCACCACGTCATGACTTACACTCATTGCCAGATCTCATTCAGCGGGTGAAATAACATCTCGTTCAGTAAGAAGATAATTTACATAATAAAATAAAATAACCAGAGATAGTAAAAATCAAAAGGAAAGTGAATCTAGAATATACGTTACACATGTGAAACAGTAATGACAGACATTTAATGTCAATCAAGTTACACAATGTTCATCATGCTTTTGTTTTCAGTTTTTCTTGTTTTTTCATTCTTCCTACCTCTTTTCTTTGTTTTTGTTGAATCAGATGTTTCCATGCGTACGGTAGTTCTATAGCGCTGTTAGTGTTACAATTATAATTCCTTTAATAATCTAAAGCAACTTATGGGAATTTACTAGGAAATTTTTTCATTTATAGCAAATTTTCGGAGAAAACTCTTCTCCTTCTTCAGGCTCTCTTGTTGTTGTCACTTTTTGCTTGTCACTATCATGGTTACGGTTAACCTTGACGGTTTAGGTTATTTTTCAACAAATCCTGCCAGATGTTAGGCAGGGAAAATCCTTTGCAGTCATTGATGATGGAATTTTGATTTTTCTCAATCTCTATTCCTTCTTTCAGTTTTCTTTTTGGAAATTGCTTTGGAAACTGATTACTTTAAGGGAATTCCAATCCATGCTGTGCCCAGTTTCTCTAACATGCCTATCTAATCCAGTCTTGTTGGAGCAATTTTTTATAGCTGCTTTATGCTCAGCTATACGAGTTTCTAGTCTGCGACCTGTTTCACCTATGTAAGATAGTCCACAACTACAATTTACTTCATAAACTACTCCTTGCATTTTTAAAATATCTTCTTCTCTTTGAACTATTTTAGGGAAAAATTTTTTAACTTTGTTCTCTAAACTTGGAGCTAGCCTAATATTGTATTTTTACTAATTCTCTTTAAAGCCTCAAATAAACCTTTGTGATAAGAAATTTTTCTAGTGAATTTTACTTCTTGCTTTTGTGGGTTCTTCGTACCATTAAAATTCAGAAGCTTCTCAAAAAAAAATTTTTTTCCTAAAATAGTTCAAAGAGAAGAAGATATTTTAAAAATGCAAGGAGTAGTTTATGAAGTAAATTGTAGTTGTGGACTATCTTACATAGGTGAAACAGGTCGCAGACTAGAAACTCGTATAGCTGAGCATAAAGCAGCTATAAAAAATTGCTCCAACAAGACTGGATTAGATAGGCATGTTAGAGAAACTGGGCACAGCATGGATTGGAATTCCTTAAAGTAATCAGTTTCAAAAGCAATTTCCAAAAAGAAAACTGAAAGAAGGAATAGAGATTGAGAAAAATCAAAATTCCATCATCAATGACTGCAAGATTTTCCCTGCCTAACATCTGGCAGGATTTGTTGAAAAATAACCTAAACCGTCAAGGTTAACCGTAACCGTCAAGGTAAACCGTAACCATGATAGTGACAAGCAAAAAGTGACAACAACAAGAGAGCCTGAAGAAGGAGAAGAGTTTTCTCCGAAAATTTGCTATAAATGAAAAAATTTCCTAGTAAATTCCCATAAGTTGCTTTAGATTATTAATTCAATTAAACTAGGAAGCCATTTCTCAATATGAGCTTTATTCAAAAAATATAATTCCTTGTTTTTTCGATTACAACAGCTTCGGATGTTAATATCTACGCATGTGCTCTATGTGATGTTATTAGTTTGGCATTTACCCAGTCAGGGGTGGATTTGTTATCCATACAATGTTTAATTAACGATGTTTTTTCTTCTTTCTTGTTCCAAGAAAAGTAAGAACAACAACAAAAAACTATGATCAGTTTGTAAATATGTTCAATAATTACATATAGTTCTCAAAATATAATTAATCATGCTCCCGGGTAGCTAATGCTATTAATTAACGTGTGAAACAGTAAATGGCACTGCAACAAAACTCTTGTATAAACTTTAACGATTTATAGAGCCATGTAATATGGTTCAAAGTTTTTGAACAATGAATAAACTCTCCATTTACAGCAATCTTGACATACTACTTGGGCTTCACTGACATCCATCACACAACGTACACAAGATCTTCTATACTTCATACTCATAATCTTTTTCTCTTGCAGACACTCCTGAATCTGATCCTCCCATGACTTCCTTGGCCTTCCTCTGCCTTTCCTTCCTACCACTTGGGTTAAACAGATTTTCTTAGAAGTAAGCATCTCATCACTCATTCTTTCAACATGGCCAAACCACCGAACCATATTAGCCTCCACCTTACTAACAACATTTTGCTTCACATTACACAACTGCAACACATCTTCATTCCTCACACAATCAAAACGTGTCTCGCCCCTCCCCGTAAGTAACGCATTTCTCCAGCACACAAACGACTCCTATGTTTCTTCTGTAGTACCCAGGTTTCACTGCCATACATCAGAGTAGGAACAATTACACTTTCATACACAGTCATGTGGGACTGTCTTGAGAACCCATCGTTCCTGTGAAAACCTCCCAAAGCAGCTATGACTTCAAATGAAGAATTGATTCGCCTACTAATTTCATCGTCCAATTTGTTCTCTTTATCAAACGTGCTTCCTCAATACACAAACTTATTCACCTGGTCAATCACTGAGCCATTCAGTACTAACGGCTCCTCGCTCAAAAACCATAATTGTGGCTTTTCCCTTAGTTATACTCAGTTTGAATTTTCTAATTTAAATTATGCTGCTTATAAAAACATGACACTTTCCAGATATGAATGTTAAAGAAAGGTGTGTTATGAAATCATGTCACAAAATGGTGTGCATTTCAACTTATTTTAGGCACAGTCAAAGTATGATGAAGCATTTTTTATTGCTAGCAGAAGGGCAGGGGGCACTTCTTACGTATGGAAAGGGGGTGGAGTGTCCTCCCTCTTCAATTATACTTACTGTATGTGTGTGTGAGTACTGCTGGATAGGGCTATACATATCAAAAGAGATAGGTTTTTTAAATGGTCATGAAAATTGTTAATTGGTCATGGAATTGCATTTTGCAACTTTGGTAGACACCCTGATTGCTGTCTATGAAGCAAGGCGTGCTCTGCCATCGTAGAGTACCCACAGTTGCTGGTGGAGATTGGCAGACTCAGACAGATCTTTACAATCCATCCCTCTAATTCGCAATGGGGTTGAGGTCCAGTAATTGGGAAGGGGGATGGGAGTACATTTAAGTGTGGTAAACTCATTTGAATGCTTCTGGAGCTAATAAGACGCCACTCAGGAAGTTGGCGGTTTGGTGGTGTCTTTTTGAAAGATGGAATCGTGATGCAGAAAGAGAGACATTACGAATGGGTGTAGGTTGGTGAGGATGTTCACATATCTTGTGTCAGTAACAGAGGTCTCGGTGTATAGGAGAGAGAGCCCCAAAGCAGCCCTTGTAAATGCACCCGAAACTGTTACATTGCCACCACCTGCCTGTGTGACCCTAACTTTAACTTGGTAAGATGGGCCCATCACTTCATGTGGTGTACATCAGTGGTTCCCAACATTCTTGCATTCGCAGACTGGCAAAATGTTGGGGAAACTTCTGTAGACCGAGCATGCCGAAACAAAACCTTTAGACTATTTTGGAGCATTTAATCTCGTAATATTCTGTATTATAATGTTCACTGTGTACAATTCATAATTTATGTACCAGATTATTCTGTGCCACCTCCTTACAGCTAATATACACTATCTACCAACAAGTAATTGGACACCCCTGCAATTGACGATATCTGCAGTCCTGATACACGTCACAGCCGCCACCGTTAAATATCGTGTGGGAAACAACAACGCAACCAGTCGCATGCAAGATGCCATGCAGTTCGGAGCTTTCTGATTTCGAGAAAGGTGTAATCGTCGGGTATCACAGAAAAGGCCGATCCATACGTGACATATCCAGCGAGTTGAAGTACCCAAAATTGACAGTGGCCTACGTGATTGGCAAGTGGAAGATGAGAGGTGACTGTCGGAATGTGCCCCGACCCGGCAGACCCGCAAAACTGGTAGATAGAGACCGACGGGTGCTGGCCAGAGAAATTCGGAACAACCGCACCAAATCCATGGACCACATCTGCAAAGAGGTTTCAACAGGTATCTGTGAGTCTTCTTTTGATGAATACCATCCATAAGGAAGCCCATCTGCTCAGTTATCATGGACGTGCTGCCACCCACAAGCCTTTGATCACCAAGTCCAATAGCGCTGCTTGGCTAGCATGGTGCAAAGAACGTCGACAGTGGACCGTTGAACAGTGGAAACAGGTTCTCTGGAGCGAGGAATCAAGGTTCACACTCTACCGTTCGGATGGCAGGGTCTGGGTTTGGCGTCTGCTTGGAGAACGCCTCCTGCCGGAATGTATTGTGCCGACTGTGAAGTTCTGCGGCGGTGGAATTATGCTATGGGGGTGTTTCTCCTGGTATGGCACGGGACCCTTGGTCGCAATTCCTGGTAGACTCAACGCCGAGACCTACTGCACCATTTTGGATGGCTATGCGCTTCGTATGTTTTGGCAGTTTTATGGGGTGGGCTCATGTTACTTTCAGGGTGACAATGGCACCTGTCATGTTGCGAGGTCCACCATGGCTTGTTGTGGTGACAATGAGGTTAATCGAATGGACTGGCCTGCGCAGCACCCGGATCTTAACCCTTTCGAGCCTCTCTGGGACGAGTTGGAGCGTCAACTTAAGGGGTGCCCCCACCGTCCGAAATCGGTGAAGGAACTGACCTGTCTTCTTCAAGCCGAGTGGAAGAAAATACCGCTAGCCGTCGTACAACACCTGGTTGAGAGTATGCCCCAGAGGGTCGCAGCTGTAATCGCCGCTCGTGGAGGCTCCACCAACTATTGATGGTGAATAAACTTTGTTTTCCTTTGCTATCACAGGTGTCCAATTACTTGTTGTTGGATAGTGTAATTTAATCTGTTAATATTCTTTAATGATTAATAAGTGCAGTCAGTGATCAATATACCAAAATATTTTTGTTACCGTTAATATAACTTTTTCTGGGGTCAATGCGACGGCTTTTGCTGCTGCTTCACAATAATCTCCTCCAGTTGTAGTTGCGGCATCATTTCTGCAAGGCACAGTGCAGCATTAATGTCCACTTTGTTCCTCTGCTTTGTTTTGATTGCCAAAATGTCTGAAAAGGTTTTGTCACGATAAATGCGTATTCGAAAAAGTTATCAATAATTTTAGAGCTTTGTTGCTGAGACTTTTCATTTCACTTATTTTTCTTATGGAGTTACATTTGACCATGTTACATTTCAAAATTAACTTTATAACATAATATTAAGAAAAAAAAAAACATATATAATGTGTACACTGAAGAGCAATTGAATTAGAGACAGCTGGCGTTATGCAAATGTGGCACTGTGGGCGACCCTGTAAACGGAAACAACATGACGTATGCAGCGATCCGACAATATAAGGAGTAATGCGACGGGAATCAGTAATAGTCGGACGTGGTATGGGTAAGACGAAGGATCTAAGCACTTTTGATCATGGGCAAATTGTTGGGCGAATGGGTCACTCCATCCCGGAAGTCGCGCAGGCACTGGATTTTCACGAGCCACTGTGTCACGGGTGCATCGTGAGTACGTCGAATCCGGTAAAACATCCCTGCAAGGAAGGGCCAACGGCTGTGGACAACAGCGTGTGGATGAGCAGGGTCATCGTCGGCTAGTTCGCATTGTAACAGCAGATAGACGGGCCACAGTGCCTGAAATCACTCGGCAATTTAACGCTGGTGTACAAAAACGTGTAAGCAGCCACAACATCCAGAACCATCTCCTCGCTATGGGGTACAGAAGCCATCGTCCCACGATTGTACCGCTGCTGACCGCACATCACAGGGTGCAAAGATTAGCATGGGCGCCGGAACATTGCCACTAGACCCTAGACATGTGGGAAAATGTTGCTTGGACTGATGAGTCGAGATTCACGTTAGTACATGCGGATGGCAGGATACGAGTGCGGCGATGGCAGGATACGAGTGCGGCGATGGCAGGATACGAGTCTACCACATGAAGCGATGGATCCTTCTTGCCAGCAGGGTACTCTTCAAGCTGGTGGGGGTGGCATTCTCGTCTGGGGACTGTTTACGTGGACTGAAATGGGACCTCTGGTACATGTGACATCGTCCTTCACAGGTCAACGTTAGTGGGATATCCTGGACGACCATTTGCTCCCGTTTGTGTGCCTTCAACATCCTAATGCAGCGTGCCATCAATCACGAGTTGTATCCCAATGGTTGGATGAACATTCCACAGACGTGACTTCGCTTCCTTTGCCAGCTAGGTCACCTGACCTCAATCCCATCGAGCACATCTGGGATGTCATCGAGAGAGATGTTCGAGGCTCTGACCCCCCCCCCCCCCACAAATCCACTTATTATTGTGCATGAGACCACACCAAACATTCACTTTTGCACTGTCCTGCTGCTTTTCAAAGAAAGCACAGGAATTTTGTACCACCCCTATGTGCACATTATGTCTGTTTACTTCACCAGAGGTGTGAAAAGTAGCCTCATACAAAAACGCACACACTGCAGGCAGTTGTTGTCGTCGACACCCTGTAAAATCTCAGTTGCGAAAGCAGCACAATGTCAGCGGTCTTCCACCTACAAGGCTTGAACAATCTGCACTTTGTACTCATACAAACAAAGCCTTTTATGTAAAATAAAAGACTTTATTTGTGCACTGTAAGCAGTCGTCATCCTGAAGAAAGATAGGGCTCCTATCCTAAAATTTGACATATTTCTATGTTTAGTTCCTGAGTAAAACCCATAATAACTTCTTAAGTTTCCAGTTTCATGGAAAAATAGCCATGGCTTCACTTATTTCTATAATTCTCTTCGTTGTAGTGCAAGGGATTCAGAATTCAGACGAAGCTCAGCGTGTGGGACAGCATCAACCATTTTTTCACTATTGTTTAGTTGGCCCATTCATTTTAGGTCATCAGCACATTCTGTCTCTTTAAACTTTTCATACCAAGCTATTGTGCTTTTATTTTCTGGTGGTGGGTATCCATATTGTCTTCTGAAATTATGCTGAGCAGTTATCAGTGATTTGGTCTCGTGTTACCACAAAACACATTGCTTCTTTTACTGCAAAGACGCCATTTTGACTTCTTACGCTGGCAGCACCACTTAGCTATTACTCAGCATGCACCTACAACAACAACAAAACTATTGGTTTACATCATGCCACAAATCATTTGTTTCCAACTATCATAGTTTTTCAAATAAAAATTTTCTTAATAAGTGAAGAATTATTTTTATGTCCACCCTGTAGGTTTTTTTTTTTTTTTACCCTGATTTTTATGGACTGATGGTTCATCCCGTGAATCATGTCTTTTCTGTAGTAAGTTACAGCATGGGATCAACATAGCAGTTGTGGATTGTACTGCAATCCCCCTTCCCCTGAATTTCACGATCTGTGGATTATACCAAGAACAGTGCAAAACAATTTTTTTGTTTTTTGTTTTTCTTTGGAACAAAATTTATTTGAGCTGTTATGCCAGAAGATTATATGCATTTTTAGTTTTGTTTTATTTTTTGATAAACTTTGTAATTGTATGCATTGAAGTATGTGAGTGCTAGCATCCTTAACACAGATAACAGACATCTCCTTGGGGGTGGTACTACTACTCGGTTCTGCCTCGTGCCTTACTGTTCTCCATCCCTTTTATTCCAATTGGGTTTCTGCTAGATCAAAAAGTGAAAGTGTTGTTGTTTCCTGCATTAGGCTTCATATTTCTGTATTCATTCCTTCCTCATAAAGAGTTGAGGTTTATTATCTACACATTTCCTCTTTTAAGTGTTGCAGCAGCCAGAGCATGTGCTCATCTGTAAGTTTTGTTTTTCCTTCTCCTATTTATATAAGTGAATTTAATATAACTTTAGGAGCTATTATTGTCAGTGAATGTGTCTATGTTATAAGGCTTTGAATACTTACATGTTCACTCACACACAGTAGGTAATATCCACATGTCAACTTCTCTTAGACCAAAGTTGAAAGAAGAAAATCAAATATACACACCTGCCAAGTTTTACAGTTTAGCAGTACATTTTATGGAAATTCTACTTGATTTACTGTCATTTCACAAATGACATATTTTACAGATTTTCTGTTTTCTGTTTTTTTTTTTTTTTTTTTTTTTTTTTTAAGGATAGTACAATTTCATGAAAGAAGAGTAGCCAAACACATGTACAGAGTCGCCAGAATGTTAACGTGCTTGTGTATACTGTACACTGATACTTTCCAAATTATTAGTAGATTTTGCAGATAGTTTTTGCTTGTAGATTAAGAAAAATAGAAATGAATGTTATTTACAACACTTAAAGCACTTTACTCGGACTAATATACTTGATTCCATTTCAACCTGAAGAATGTTGAATTATTTTTCACATATTCTGAATTCTTTTGTTTTTACAGACGTTTCTGGCCTCTAGTTTTTATCAAGGCCTGTTCTCAATATATAGGAACTCTATCAAAAGTTTAATTTACACAGAAAGAATTTTTAATTTTATTGCCAGGATTCCTCTTGAAGTTGCCAGTTCTTAAATTAAAATCGTTTCCTTGCGTAAATTTACTATTTTTGAATTAAGTTGTTGAAAAGGCTATTTATAATTTTTGAAGGTTCATTAATTAGAACTGTTTTTCTGGATTTAAAAATTTTTTTGAATTAGTAGTCTCTTGTTTTTATTAGGTTCGTAGTCCAATATTTTAATATTTTGCCATAAAGGCCCATTTCATACACATTGCTGCACATTCAATTGTAATGTACTTATTTTGTCCTCATTGTAATCTGTAATGTTCTAATAATTATTTATTGTTTTATTAATTTTTCTTTAAGTTATATTTTTCTGTGGTTATCGTGGTTTGCGCTTTGCGAGTTTGCAGGAAATTTTCCATATCAATGATTGTGTATGCAGATACATTTTGTTTTTACACAACTCTGCATGTGTGTATGTCCTGAGTGTTGGGCAGCAAAAAAAAAAAAAAAAAAAAATGTAACTGAAGTATAGAGGAAACACACTTTCAAGTCATGAAATAATTATACAATATTATAAATGGAAGCTTCCAAACTATATCTTTAGTTTTTCAGCCAGAGTTTGGATGGAAACTGACTGGGTTGTTGCCAGATTCACGAACGTTGTATTTATTTTGAAAAAGTACAAATTTCCAGATCATCGAATGATGTACATGGATATTCCAAATTGCAGTTATCGGAAGAATAATAAATTTCCGAGCTTTCAGAATTATAAATTTGCTGCAGTAAAATGATTTGCAACATTTTATTAAATATTAATGGGCAACCTAATTTGCAACAGTCAAGCTTCCCTAGAAAAAGAACTAGCCTATAACCCGTCCTATGGTAGTAGTTTTTAATCTTTAAATAAATATTAATATATAGATTGGAATTTCTAGAAACTTATTGCTTACCTATGCATTCTGCTTCTAGAGATGGCTTAAATTTCAAACACGTTGTTAGGTCCTTGTCGATGTCTTTGTCCTTTAGTCCGTTGTAGATAAAGCAACACTCACTTCCTTTTGGGTAGAAACTGTAGATCTTAACCTTTGGACTTCAAAAACACCAACTAATAACCGTTACTGACGCTCTAAATTTTTCACCCAGCTTTTGGGCATCTTCAGGAGCGTGACGATGTCCCCACTGATGTTCGTGGTTCTTTTATCACCCATGGAGTGTGATACTCCGATGTTGCCATTTGTCGGAGACTCAGTCTTATACACGTTTCCTGAAACCATGCTGGTGCCATCTATGTTTCACTTTATTTATATATATGTATATATATACACTGAAGAGCAATTGAATTAGTGATACCTGTCTAATAACGTGTAGCACCACCTTTTGCCCTGATGACGGCGGCAATTCGTCTCAGCATGGACTCGACAAGACACCGGAAATGTTGGGAAGCCATACGGATCCACGACCCCTGAACAAGCTCCCACAGTTCATGAAGATTTGGTTGGGGGGGGGGTCAGAGCCTCAAGCATCTCTCTCGATGGCATCCCAGATGTGCTTGATGGGATTAAGGTCAGGTGACCTAGCTGGCCAAGGAAGCGAGGTCAACCATTCGGATACAATTTGGGAACAATGGCATGGTGCATTGTCTTGTTGCAGGATGAGGTCCCCAGAGGGATGTTGAGGACGCACAAACGGGAGCAAATGGTCGTCCAGGACATCCCAGTAACGTTGACCTGTCAGGGACGATGTCACACATACCAGGGGTCCCATTTCAGTCCATGTAAACACTCCCCAAATGAGAATGCCACCCCCACCAGCGTGAAGAGTACCCTATTAACAAGAAGGATCCATCACTTCATGTTGGTTGAGCCATACTCGCATCCTGCCATCCGCATGTACCAACGTGAATATCAACTCATCAGTCCAGGCAACATTTTCCCACATGGCTAGGGTCTAGTGACAATGTTCCCGCGCCCATGCTAATCTTTGAACCATGTGATGTGCGGTCAGCAGCGGTACCCTCGTGGGACAATGGCTTCTGTACCCCATAGCGAGGAGATGGTTCTGGATGGTGTGGCTGCTTACACCTTTTTGTGCACCAGCGTTAAATTGCTGAGTGATTTCTTGCACTGTGGCCCGTCTATCTGCTGTTACAATGCGAGCTAGCCGACGGTGACCCCGCTCATCCACACGCTGTTATCCACGGCAGGTGGCCCTTGCAGGGATGGTTTTACCGGATTCGATGTACTCACGGTGCACCCGTGACACAGTGACTCCTGAAAAAATCAGTGCCTGCACGACTTCTAAGATGGAGAGACCCATTCGTCGGGCCCCGACAATTTGCCCACGATCAGATGCACTTAGATCCTTCGTCTTACCCATACTGCGTTCGACTCTTACTGATTCCCGTCGCATCACTCTTTATATTGTCGGATCGCTGCATACGTCATGTCGCTTCCGTTTACAGGGCCACCCACAGCGCCACATTTTTATAACGCCAGCTGCCTCTAATTCAATTGCTCTTCAGTGTAAATGCACAAGAAGTGTCACTGTTTTGTAGTAATTCCTCTTTTACTGTTTCACAGCAATTGCTCTAAAAAAGTTTCATGGTTTCCTGAAAATTATGACTTTGAAACATAAAATGCTTTCATACTGAGACCTCAAAAATTTCAAAGAGCTTTGTTATAATAATTACAATGAAGTCATGTTTTATGAAAGATTGAAATATGTGAGCATGGTAGTAACATGATTGGTGAAATGAGAAACTATGATACTGTTTGATTTATGTGCAAAAGTTGTGCATTGCAGAACTGGAAAAGTAGCATTTTAATAGTATAATTTTGCAATACAGGGATTGCTAGAGTGACATAAATATTACTTTTATGTCCAATTTTTGGGTTGCTCTCAAACCTGTCGTCGAGACTAACTCAAGAGAGTAAGTGCTGCCACTCGAGCAGTAATACCTAGCCTTTATGTTCATCAATCGTGGCGCCTCTTCTTCTTTCAATTTGTAGACTTTCCTCCAATTTCCGTTTTGCACACTGCTGTTGATGTGAGATAATTTTTAAAAATTCCTTTTTAAAGAGGACTGTAAAAATTCTCTCACGTCAACAGCACTGTGTAAAACTGAAATTGGAGGAAAGTCTACAAATCGAAAGAAAAAGTGCTACGATTAATGAACATATAAAGGCTGGGTATTACTGCTTCAGTGGCAGCATCTACTCTCTTGATGCAGTTCTGATGAAGGGTTGATGTGCAACTAGAAAATTTGACAAAAAGTAATATTTATTGTGGAATTAACTTTTTTTATGGGTCTTATAGAGGTTATTATTCAAAAAAGTTGGTGGTCAAATTTTCGAACTAAAGCCTAGTTCATCATCAGGACTACGTCCTTATTACCAACTAGAACCATCAGCTGTGGGCAAGACGTAGTCCTGATGATGAACTAGGCTGTAGTTCGAAAATTTGACCACCAACTTTTTGAATAATAACCTCTATAAGACCCGTAAAAAGTTAATTTCACAGTACATTATGAATAGAGGTGCCATAAATTCATTTAAAACTAGTAATATTTATGTTATCCTAGTTATCCCCATATTGCAAAATTATACTTTAAAGATATTTCATCACCAGGATTTTGCCATAACTTCATTAATACACAGGATGGAAAAGTAAGTTAAAAAGCCCTAGAAATCAGTAACAGTTATGCACCATTTGTAGATAAGAGACCTAGAATTTTAGGAATCAGTAACAATCATGCACCGTTTTTAGATAAAAGATCATTAGAATTATCATATGAACCATTTTTTAGATAAGTGCCCTAGGATGCTAAAAATCAGGAATAGTCATGTGAAATTTTTAGATAAAAAAATCCCTAGAATTATAGTGCATCAGTTTTAGGTAAAATAGACCTAGAATTCTGGAAATCAAGGACAATTGTTTTCTTTGATGATGTTGTTTCCTTCCCTCACTACTTTCATCCTTTTTCTGCTATCATTTGCTATATGAGAAAACATTCTTGTAATTTCATGGAGGACAGCACACTTTTGTGTTTTCATTTGTTTTGGCTCAAAACAATGATAAATCTAGAGAGGTACAATGTTCAGGTTTAAACTCCTATATGAAAATGACACGAATTTGTAACTGAAGTTTTTTTGTCTGACACCACTCACCATGAAAATATTTATTCATCATTTTTTCCTCAAAATAATGTTGAGCTTTCCAACACTAGGGGACATTTATGTAAGTCTCTGTAATGATGATACCTCCACTTCTAAAAGTCCAATTTAACAAAATCCTTTTTGCTATTGTAACATTTGTAGTGAGGAGTATTTTTGATATGTTTGGCAATTCCTGTTGCACAGTTTTGCCACTAGAGAGTGTAAGTGTTCACTTTTGTTTGTTTGATTGATTGATTGATTTCTAGAAGGAAACAGTAAATCAAAATGTGCTAATGGCATTTTAAGATGCACAAAACGTTTAATAAATCAAAATAATCTCATCCAGTAAAGGTACTAACTCATGCTATAGTTCCAGCCACATGAGCTTTCCTCAGCCATCAGAACTCACACAATTTTTTTTTTTTTAAACTGTACATGCTTTGATTATGGCCTTGGTGTTCAGGAGGGGGCAAACAGAAATTGTAATTACAAATAACATATGTAAATTTCCATTGTTCTTCTTGTTATCTTGGTGTCTTTTTAATCAGGTAAGTACACCAGTGTAGGGGATTTGCCTGCAGCTGACGGTTCTAGCTGGTAATTCAGCCTAAGGATTCTGGAATAAAACCCAGTGAGTTGGGGTCTTTTCACTAATGTTGCACAGAACTAGCTGGCACCTCTCCAAGATTCACAGAGGCCCTAGTTGCTGTTGTGTGTGCCATTGTTACCACGGAGAGCCTCGAGGAGGCATTTCCATCTCTCACTAAGATCGCCCGGAAAGGAAAGGCAGAGGAAGGCCAAGGAAGTTATGAGAGGATCAGATTCAGGAGTGTCTGCATGAGAAAAAGATTATGAGTATGAAGTATAGAAGATCTTGTGTACGGCATGTGATGGATGTCAGTGAAGCCTGAGTTGTATGTCTAGATTGCTGTAAATGGAGAAGTTTGATATGGCAACAGTAAATGAAAATTATCTAGTAGTTTGTATTTTTCTTTGTGCAGCTAATCTCTGAATCTCAAAGAACAGCTTAGTGATATGTATGTATTCTTGTTATCTAATTGTTTTTACCATACATTTAATGGAAACTGGAATACCCAAAAATATCATCTAAAAGATGGAAAAATGAAATTCGACAGAGTATTAGGACAAAAAAGAAATTTCTTTGTCCTCTTTTTATCATTTTGACCTTTTCTGTCAATGTGCCAAGAAACTCCAGAGATCGCTCTATTGGTCATCAAAAATGAAAAATTATTCTTTGAATAAAGCTCATGTTGAGAATTGGCTTCCTAGTTTCTTAATTCAATTACTAATCAAAAACTACTATTATGGGAATTCCTACTAGGAAATTTTTATTTAATTGCAAATTTTCGGAGAAAACTCTTCTTCTTCTTCAGGCTGTCTTTTATTGTCACTTAATCCCACCACTACTGCGGTTATGGTTAACCTTGATGGTTACTGTTATTTTTCATCAAATCCTGCCAGATGTTAAGCAGGGAAAACTGCAGAGGATTTTCTCTGCCTAACATCTGGCAGGATTTGATGAAAAATAACCGTAACCGCGATACTGGCGGGAATAAGTGACAACAAAAGACAGCCTGAAGAAGGAGAAACGTTTTCTCCAAAAATTTGCAATTAAATTAAAAATTTCCCTAGTAAGAATTCCCATAATAGTAGTTTTTGATTAGTAATTGAAAAATTGTGCTCAAATTTCTGGGGAAAACTTCCAGAGGTCTTTGTATAGCAGTGAATAGCTGCTGCAGAGGATGACATATTTTTCATTTCTGCGCCTTTCGTAATTTTCCATACTGTACTTCTGCGCTCTGTTCTCCAAAATGCAATGGAAATTTCATTTCATTATCACTTTCTACTGAAAATTCCCATTTTTATTTTTACTGCATACATGTGCATCCAGAAATACTACAGAAAATTCAGCAATCAGAATTAGTCTTATAACAAAAATGTCTGTATTATCTTTCGAGAAGAGGAAGGTCATGCTTTGATTTTCAGGGGAGCGCAAATGGCCCCTCTTGCCCCCTTACCTGAGCACACATGGCTCTGAAGGCTGATGAGAGCCTGAGTGGCCGATTCCACAGTACCAGTTCCTTTACTGGCATTTGTAAATCAAATCATTTTGATTTATAAAATGTTCCGTGATTGATTACTGTTTTAAACATATCTGTAATTTTTGGACAGGTGGAATAACAGATCAAAGTCATGGTGGAACCTGTTCTTTGTTCATGTGTGTTGCTGCCACCTGCTGCTCAACTTGTGTGTTTCTGTTGTGTTCCTGAATGTGTCAGTTCAGAATTACCCTGGAGGAGTAGCTATTGAGAAATTCCATGATCTTGTTCCAAGTAATGAAGGTAATTTTATGATAGTTGTATAAAAGAAAACTCTGTCTGTCTGTGTGAATAATGTCAAGTATGAGTAAATAAATCCATCGCTCTTTCCACGCTAAGCAATGCACAGCAACCAAAAAATTGTTATTTGGCCGCCGTCTAGGAACCCCAAATCTTTCGATATCTAGCTGAGCGCGTTAGCCTTACACCACAGCGGCCAACAATTCACGGTGCTATGCGTGTTTTTCTTTTTCAGTCAGTATCTGACATCATAAATCCGTAAGATGGGCTCAGCTACTGAGAAGTCTCCATCTGGTGGGCATTAACGGCACTGGGTATATATAATTATAGCAATAATCCAAAGGGCGAGATCCAAGGTGAAAATTATCTAAATACGTGGCATCAGTTGAGTAAATAAATCCATCGCTCTTTCCACGTTAAGCAATGCACAGCAACCAAAAAATTGTTATTTGGCCGCCGTCTAGGAACCCCAAATCTTTCGATATCTAGCCGAGCGCGTTAGCCTTACACCACAGCGGCCAACAATTCACGGTGCTATGCGTGTTTTTCTTTTTCAGTCAGTATCTGACATCATAAATCCGTAAGATGGGCTCAGCTACTGAGAAGTCTCCGTCTGCTGGGCATTAATGGCACTGGGTATATATAATTATAGCAATAATCCAAAGGGCGAGATCCAAGGTGAAAATCATCTAAATACAGTTGAATAAATAAATCTATCGCTCTTTCCACGTTAAGCAACGCACAGCAACCGAAAAATTGTTATTCAGCCGCTGTTGTGGAACCCCGAATCTCTTGATATATAGCCAAGCGCGTTAGCCTTACACCACAGCGGCCAACAGTTCACAGTGCTGTGTGTGTTTTTCTTTTTCAGTCAGCATTTGACATCATAAATCCATAAGATGGGCTCAGCTACTGAGACGTTTCCATCTGGTGGGCATTAACAGCACTGGCTATATATAATTATAGCAATAATCCAAAGGGCGAGATCCAAGCTGAAAATCATCTAAATACGTGGCATCAGTTTAGTAAATAAATCCATCGCTCTTTCCACATTAAGCAATCTCACCCTTTGGATTATTGCTATAATTATATATTGCCAATGGCGTTAATGCCCACCAGATGGGGACGTCTCAGTAGCTGAGCCCATCTTACGGATTTATGATGTCAGATGCTGACTGAAAAAGAAAACACACATAGCACCGTGAATTGTTGGCCGTTGTGATGTAAGGCTAACATGCTCGGCTAGATATCATGAGATTCGGGGTTCGTTTCCCCGACGGCTGCCGAATAACAATAATTTTTCGGTTGCTGTGCGTTGCTTAACGTGGAAAGAGCGATGGATTTGTTTACTCAACTGACGCCATGTATTTAGATGATTTTCACCTGATGTCAAGTATATTTAAGAAAATTTTGACAGGGTGTTCAAATAATGACTGCACTGAATGTACGAATTGCAGTAATGTAATAACTAGGGCAAGCCGCCAATGGTAACCAATAACTCAGGTACAGTTGGCAAATTTTGAGCGAAGCTATTGCACCATCTAAGCTCGTTAAGGCATCTATTATAACAAATTCTAAAAAACGAACACATAGAATTTGACTTCTAGAACAAAAGTACGGAACATTTTAAAAAATAAATGCCTAAAATTTTTCATGAACTACTTTCCTTCGCGCATTCACGTTGATTGTGTCAGGCTGCCTATAAACAAAGCGGAAAGACACACTCAGATCGGGAACCACATGTTTTTTATTTTGTATCGCGAAAGACAGACACACACACATACATACATAAATACACAAACTTCCTTTTATTTTTATAAATTTATAGATTAAGCAAGTGTTGAGCTAACGGACGGAATCTTTCCATTTCTTCGTTTTTCAGTTCAAACAATTTTTTTAAATTAATGTTTGTGAGCCGACTTTCCTGAAACGGTTGAAGTAAAAAGGCCATCTAGATTTAATTGAAATTTCTAATTGACACGGAATTTCGAGAATCGGAAGGCGTCAAAACTTTATCATGGAGGATGTCCAATTGCATGCCAAAAATCAGTGATCCGCCGTGTCATGTCGTAGTTATGCCCAAACAACTAATTGTCTCGTATAGAGAGCGGAGTTTTTCAATTATTATTAAAATTGGTCAGTTTTTTAATGGTCATTATTTTTATACGACACAACCAATCACCATGATACCAACCCCATGTCACTCACCACGTCCTTCCCTTTCTTCGTGGCAAGTGTCACCGCGATTGGCTGAAGATCTTTGGAGGAGAATAGGTAACAAACGACCTCTTCTCAAAACCCGGAAATCCCCCCAAAAATGCAAGTTTTTAAATGATTATTCCTCAATGACACGGAATTTCAGGAATCGAAAGGCTTCAAAACCTGGCCATGGACGATGTTCAATTGCATGCAAAAAATCATGATGATTGGATGTGTCATCTCGCACCTATGTCCGAATAACTCATTGTCTCGAGTCTCGTAAAGAGAGCTCCGCTCAATAAAGAAATTTTGAATGGGATTACAGTAGAAGTGGCAGGTCACTTCTACTGTGTAACCTTCATGTTTCCCCACCCCGACGCGCTGTCATTCTGAGCGAAGGTCATTCCCAAGCACTTGGTCGACAGAGGCAGACATGTCGATTGATCACTCGACTTGGCTCAAGAACAGTGGTGTTGACAGTTGAACGGAGAACGTTTTTGGTGGAACATGTCTTTCGCCATAACGACAAGTGCACGGACAAAGTGCAGAAACAGTACGCTAAGAAATTTCGTGATGCAGACGTCTCCCAACGTAATGTGGTACGTCAGTCCATATTGAAGTTTCGGGAAACTGGCGGTGTTCTGGATGCTCCCTGCCTCTGCAGCTGTTTTACCCAAACTCTGACAACCCGTACACAGGGTCTGCCATGCATCCGCTGAAAGAAACAGACCACGAGGCCCGTGTTTGGTGCTGCAGGTGGTTTCAAGAGTTCCTGTCTGAAGAAGGTGAAGAAATTCTGGATGTGACTTTCTTTACAGATGAGGCATGGTTCCACCTGTCCGGGTACATCAACAGCAAACATGAGATTTTTCCCCGGATTCGCGGAATTCCCTTTCTTTTTTGTCATCAGTTGGGATATTCTGGAGATCGATGCAAAACTGAAGAGAAATTTTGGAGGATTAGTTGGGAGGGTGTGTCGTTTTTTGATGTATTTTGTTTTTCAAAACTTTCGAAAACGGAAGTTAAACAGAGTGAAAAATTTTCCTGTAATTGTGATTTCTTTTTCTCGCAATGTTTCTGCAGTATTATTCTTAAATATAATTTTTTTTCCATAAATATTTGCATTTCAGTTTGGAAATGGGAGAAAAATTCCGAAAACGGAAGTTGGCACGAGTATTTCTCTGCGATCTTCAGGCATGAGATTCTTCAGTAGATTCGAAGAATTCCACCATTTCCATCGTCATTTCGATGGTTCTCGAGATCAATGCAGAACTGAATAGAAATTTGGGAGGGATTGGTGGTAGTGGTGATGGTGGTGGGGTCATTTTCTGTCGGTGAGTGGAATTCCGACTTTCAAAACTTTCGGGAACACGTTAGACGGAGTTAAGGTTTCTCCTGTAATCGTAATCCTGTTTTCTTGTGATGTTTCTTCTACCCAGTAGTGTTGTTAAATATAATTTTATTCCATAAATACTTGTTTTGCAGCTTCAAAATGAAGGAAAACTTTCCTAAATCGGAAGTCGGACAGAGCGTAGAATTTTCCGGTAGTCGTAATTTTTTTCTCCATGATGTTACATTTATTCTGTGTTGCTGTTAAATGTAAAAAAAAAAATATATATATATATTGAATACAGTGATGTGCTCTAGCTTAATATTTACGTAATAAATTTCAGTGAACACTGTCTTGCTCACGCCGCGTTATATTCACGTTGTTTCGCAGCACGTTCTTATATTTCACCCATGCGGTTAAAAAGTTCAGCTTTTTTTTTCCTTCGTCAGTCTCGTGTATGCAACAGCCAAATTCCTTCAAGAGCTACAGGCTGCAACAACAGCCCACATCCAACAAATCGCACCATATACCCTGAGAAAGTGGTCTTCATCAACATGCAGAAGCATGTGCAGACATGTATAGACTTGAGTGGGGCCCACTTCCAACACCTGTAGAAACTGTTCAACAGAGTAAGTGTTACTTTCAGTGTACAGTTATTTTTGGACAACCTGTATGTACACTGAGTGGCCACTTTATTATGACCAACCCTCAGTACTTCGTTGGGCCACATTTTGCCTTTAATACTGCGTCGATTCTTCGTGGCATGGACTCCACGAGATGTTGTTAGGTGGTTTGTGGAATCTGGGACCATGCTTGATGAATAGCACTTTCCAGGAGTGTGAGATTGCAGGGTTGTGGATCCAGCTGTCTGATGGCTTGTTCAACTTCATCCAACAAATTCTCAATGGGGTTGAGATCTGGAGATTGTGCGGGTCACTTAAGCAAAGTAAACTCACCGGCATGTTCCTGAAACCAATCCTGTACAATACGAGCACTATGGCAGCACGCATTACCTTGTTGAAAGTAGCCATTCCCATTGTGATAAACCATCCACATGACAGGATGCACTTGGTCAGCAACGATGTTTAGATATGATGTGCCAGTCAGACGTTGATCAACACGAATTAAAGGGCCCAAAGCTTGCCAGGAAAACATTCTCCAAACCATAATGTTGCCTCCACCAGCTTGAAGGGTTGTAGCAATGCATTTGGGGTCCATGCTGTCGTGCTGTTTCTGCCAAATTCTCACTCGGCCATCGGCATGGTGTAACTGAAAACGTGATTCATGGGACCACATAATTTGTTTCCAATTATCGACTGTCCAATCATTGTGCTCCTGTACGAACTGGAGATGTTTTCTCTTGTTAACTGCAGACAGCAAAGGTGTTCGAACAGGCCTTTGGCTGCCATATCCTATCCAATGCAGTGTACGGTGAACCGTGCTTGCAGAGATCATTTGAGGGGATACTTGATTAAGATGGTCTGTAATTTGCTACACTGTTGCCCTTCTGTTGTCTGTTACCAGTCTGGACACTCTCTGTTCCGCCCGAGCAGTCACTAGTCGATGACGACCACACATTGCACGTAGAGACCCACTTTTTTGGCTGACAGTCCAGTCTTTAAATACTTCAACAACAGCTGCTCTGGAACATTTCACGAATGCGGCGGTTTCAGTGATACTCGCTCCATGGCTCTGAGCTCCTACAATCATACCACATTGAAAGTCCGTCAAATCGCATTTTCTACCCATCTCGTCACCCAAAAATCACTTCTGCTACTGTCGCAAGCACTAATCTTTCCCTATTTATATTGGCCTCGCCCTCTGGTGGCAACAGCGTGCAGCCATAGCTCATTTGCTTAAAACTGTCAGGTGGTCATAATAAAGTGGCCACTCAGTGTATATACTGTTGTATCCGTGGTCGCGATCCCTCCGCGAACCACCAATGTTGTAACCATGGCCCCACCGAGGACCACCAATGTAACGAACGTAACCGAGCAATTATTAAATTTCTTTTCCCCGGTAATTGGACATTGTCCTTGCCGCAAAGACTTTAATGTGTGGGCACACCCTTAACCAATTAAAACCAATCACATTCGTACACATAAATAATGTGTCCTGCAAATGCCCTGACTGCACTAGACATAAACATTTAATTGGCTGTCAAAATAAAAATGGCACAAGTACTTATAACAATTACTTGTCTGCTGATCTTAAGTGCTGGGTCATCTTTGACCGAAATTTGTTCCCGTTAGAAAGTTTTTGCGTACTTAAATTCCACAGTTCACTTCTTACCAATTTAATGGTTTAGTTCACTATAAACTGTAATCTTGATCAGCTTATACATTCCTAACGTTCCTCGACTATCAGCGTGTTATCAAATGTAACAACAATAAAAAAAATGTTTTTACTTACATGGGGCTGACGAGAATAAATCCCATTAGCGCTTTCACCTGTAAACTTATACGATCTCACCAACACACTTGATGGAGTCTCGCTTCGCCTCGTAAGATGAGCTCTTCTCTCTTACTGCATAGGGGGATGTGATGACTGGATTGATGGTTCCGCTCTGATGTCATTTGCATTCCCAGCCCGAATTGCATTTCTTGGCTTCACTTTTCCTTGGAGCGACCAACATCAACTCACCGACTTCTGAATTTCTCCGTAGCTTCAGTTTTTACTGGTCCAACAAGTCGCTGATTTCCATTCGGCTCGCAGCACAGGAATTGCTGCTTTATCACGCAAATACAAGCATTCCACGGTCTTAAAATGGTGATGCAAAAGATGTATAAAAAGTTTATCATAATTTTTAACTTTAAAAAATGAGGCTTCTGTTTTGTTATCTTAAAAGTTAAAAGTGAAAATCCTCCAAATATGTGATGTCAGTGAATAATCAACATGGAAAGAGCGATGTCTTGTTTAAAAGAATTATTTTTCCGGGCATGTAGATTTTACTTCTGGGCAAGTAAATATTTTCTGCACATGCCCAGCTGGGCATGTAACTTTTCAAATTTTTTTCAAGCCCTGATACTGTTGAAGCATGATTCAAAAAACATTTAAGCCCTATTTCAGAAGTAAACTAAAATGAATTTATTTACATTCTAAAAGGCTAAAAACGTTAAAAGGCAAGATATTTCCCAAGCCACATTGGCTGCATTATCAGGACTAACAGTTTACTAAAAGTACAGAAACAAGCAGAAAGTTATATAGTCATAAACATTCTCAAAAGTCAAATGGGTCCCTTACGGGATTGCCAGATTGCAAAAGTACCCACCTCTCAAGCTTTCTGAAGATTGGCGTCATATGCGTTGTGTAGGTAAAAACTGAATTAGGTCCCTCCAAATAGGATTCAAAAAGGCAGGGAAATCATCGTTACAACATTGGTTTCCGAAATTAGAAATGAATAGAGTCTCAGACAGCAATAACGATTGTCTATTAGTAGCTGACTGAAGTAGTTTAACACCATCCCATTCTGGATAATATTGTCCATCAGATAACACTTTAGTACTAAGTGCTGTGGTAACTGTAGTAGACCAAGTTGAATATTCATGTTCAGAAACTTGGCACCCAAACTGTGTCAGCTTCTATCTGTTGCAGTTACCACGTAATTTTCAAATTGCATTTACTTTTTGATTTACCTACGTACAGTACAGTAAGCAGAATTAGCACAAATCTCTTTTACATTTCTTGCAGGTTTAGCATTAGCTGTACATTTACTGTCCACCGGTAAAGTAATCACATACACAGTTGCAAACTTGTAAGCAATCTAACTGAAAAGAAATGTCTCTTTGGGAGGCAAGGGGGGTGGAGGGTCGACAATATTGCATGGTTGGTAGGCTCCTTGAAAACCTTGAAAAGTCCTTGAATAAAAAAAAGTTCATTTTCAAGTCCTTGAAAATACTTGAAAAAGTTTAAGGCTCTGTATATAGTACTTGAAATTTTGTTTTGTTTTTTAAGTAATAATATGAAAGAGAAAGAGCATGTATAAAATAATTATGCTAAAAAATTGTGTAGGAGATTTCTGTGTAATTCTGATAAAAACACCAAGCTGATCAAATAGCGCAGAACTTGTGTTCAACCCAGGGGAGTGTGGTGCCTTGGCTATGATATGACTACAGAGTAAAACGTGAGTAAAATGTGAGTAAAATAAGTGGAATGTTGTATTCGCAAATTGGGATGAGGTTCTGTTTACTGGGGTTAGGGACGCATTGTTGCTGGAGGGTGGAACTTCCAGGAATTTCTTGTGCTTCATGCGTGGTCCCTTCGTCTCCTGGCTGCATCAAAGCCATGCATCAAAAATAAAAAGTTAAAGCAAACAAGAAGTGTCATACCAGAAGATGAATACGAAAATAATGTACCCTTTCAAAATATTCCACAAAATATAATTATTATTTTGAAAAACACCAAAACAGAGTTAAAAAGCACCAAACAAATTTAGTAAAATAAACCAACTGGGGGCAAGGGAGGATAACAGGCAGGTCATTGAAGATGCTCCCACCCCAGCTAAAATTATGGTCTGAATTTACTAAAATACCTATCTACTGACTGACTGACCAGCTAAAATTAATGGTCTGAACTTACTAAAATACCTATCTACTGACTGACTAGCTAAAATTAATGGTCTGAACTTACTAAAATACCTATCTACTGACTGACTGACCAGCTAAAATTAATGGTCTGAACTTACTAAAATACCTATCTACTGACTGACTAGCTAAAATTAATGGTCTGAACTTACTAAAATACCTATCTGCTGACTGACTGACCAGCTAAAATTAATGGTCTGAACTTACTAAAATACCTATCTACTGACTGACCAGCTAAAATTAATGGTCTGAACTTACTAAAATACCTATCTACTGACTGACCGACAGTACACACACATGATAAATCGGGTTTAAAAAGTCCTTGAAAAGTGCTTGAATTTATTTTGCTTGGAAGAGTACGAACCTTGTATTGATGGCAGCCACAGTGGCTGAGTGATCAGAGGCAACCATTTCTTGCTAATTGTCCAAGCTGGACTTGGGTTTAAGTCCCAGATGAAGGATGGGTTGTGTGCTTGACTAACGGCACTGGGGCTCCCTCCCTTCCCTGGCAGTAGTGCTCCTAACTTAGAGATGAGTGTTCATTGCAGTTCTTAAACCCCAGGAAAGGAGATACATCCGACTTTTAGTAGTGAAGCCCAAAGGTCTGGTACAGTTTATTCATCACAGTGGAGGGGATGATTTCTCATTGGTGGACAAGAATGCAATCATCACTATCTCTTATGAAATACTGTTGATTCACTCAGGTGAGATCATATGTATGGCCATTACCTGGCTGTAACTGAGATGATGCAAATATACATTTAAGATGTCTTAATTGATATCTGTATCTGAGAGAGTCCATTAAGAAGAGGGGAATGTCAATTCTAATGCAGAGTGTTGTAGGCAGTGGGTGTAATTTTCTGCAGTGATTGTAGGGTGGCGTAATTTTCCGGGCTGCATATTTGAGTGTCCATTAAGGGAAAGTTTTTCTGTAATTTACTTTACAAGGGAACAAACAATAAATAATTTTTGGATACTGTTAATGCAAAATCAACTTTTAAAGTTAATAAATTAAGCAGTTGTAACAGACACAGATTCATTTTGTAATTGTAGGGTAAATATGTTATATATATTTTGTTGAAATTTATCTTTTAAATGGTCATTCATAATGGCCATACATAGCCATACATTCCCTTTCTGCTGCTGAAATATTCTTGTGTATTCACTTTTTTAGAAATATACTAAATTTTAATACTCACATGTTGTAAATTGTTTTGCAGCTGTCCATCTTCATTTCGACACATACTGTGCCCAAACAGGAATTTCTCATTTCTTGGAGAAGAATCCTGGGTGGAGGTAAGAAATATCACAGAGAACTGTTTCGTGTCTAATCGTAGTTTTCTTTAAAAGAAAAAGAGTGAAAAGTTATAACTGTGATTTCTGTGAATTCTTGTTTTAAAGCAAAGTTTTCAAAATTGTGAATGTGTGCAGTTTGTCTGTTTGAAGATATTACACATTTCACACAGGGAGTTAGGCAATAGTAAAAACATCAGTAGCAAGAAATGTATGTGTTTATTAAAAAAAATGTATTGGGTTTTTATTTACTTGCAATACAGCTTCTTTCTACCCAGAATAGATGCAAATAAATCTGGAGCAGTCACTGGGATGAGGTGGCTGTATGAGGTATTGTTTGTTTGTGTGTGTGTGTGTGTGTTACTAATGTAAACTGAACTGGATGTACATGTTCGTCAAATACCTTTATTCTGTACCTTCACTTATTTAAATGAAAAAAGTCGTGCAGTATGGTAAACAAAACTATCAAAAATATTTACAACGTAGTTCCACGGTTCTCATACCTGCCAGCCGCCCCGGTGGTCTAAGCAATGGCCTCTGATCATTCGTCCGTTAGGGGTCCGGGTTCGAATCCCGGTGAGGCATGGATGTTGTGTCTGTCTTACGGCACTGGCTCTTTCCCTTCCCTGGAACCAGTGGCCCTAAATTAGGGACGGGCGACTGCTTATAGCCCATTGAGTTGCTCACGGTGGTCGTTAAACCTCCAATCAAAAAAAAAAAAAATAATCATACCTGCCAACCACATTATCTGACTATGGAATCACTGTCAAAACTACAGATTCTAGGAATTTTCATTTTGTTTTAATTTTTTTTTTTTTTTTTTTTTTTTTCAATTATTTTGTTATACATCAAGATTGGTGCAAAACTGAAGAAAACTGGGGAGGGGTGTTGTTTTCCACCAGGGAACATTTTTTTTGTGTGTGTGTGTGTTTCAAAACTGGTAGTTAAGCAGAGTATAAAATTTCGCTGTAATCATAAGTTTTTCTCTCCGATGTTGCATTTGTGTCTAGCATGCTTACTAAATATCATTTTATTGCATAAATGTTTGTATTTAAATATCATTTTATTGCATAAATGTTTGTATTTAAATATCATTTTATTGCATAAATGTTTGTATTTCAGCTTGAAACTGTAGGCAACAATTTGCGAAAACGGAAGGTAGATACTGCAGAAATTTCCTCATAAACTTCAGGTACGACATTCTTCCGCGAATTCAAGCAATTCTACATTTTTCTTTATTATTTTGATAATTCAGGAAATCGACAAACGAGTGAACAGAATTGGGGGAGGGGAGAATAACAGGGGAGATGTTCATCAGAAGACAGAATTCCATCTTTTCGAAACTGGAATGTCGATGGAGTTCAGATTTTTTTCTGTAATCGTAATTCCTTTTTTTTTTTCCTCGCAATTTTGCCTCTGTTCAGTATTATTGTTAATATTTGTATTTCAGCATGAAAGTAGAAGAAAAGTTTCCGAAACCGGAAGTCGGACGGATCAAAAAAAATTCCCGTAATCGCTATCCCCTCCCCCTCTCCCATGCGTTGTTCCCCCGCACGGGGATAACTGGTTTTCCAGTTATTTGGGGAGCGGCGCCCCCACGGCCCGAGCTGACCTTGTGACGGATCATTTTGTCATTTCGTCTTGAACAATTACATCACCGAAGGGACAGCTGTTCATCCAGCTGCTGGGGGATGGCCTCCCCACGGCCCGAGCCAACATGTACTATATGTGATGATTTTAACATTTTTTATGTTTTTTGTTTTTTCACTTGACATGAACCCGCCTCAGTTGTAGGTTGCTGAGGTTGTGATTATGCACCAGCTCAGGATTTTAGTTTCTCGTTTTCTTTCCTGTTTTCTCCATTTCATGTTCCTTTCTTTGTTTTTCCGAGCTGGTTAGCTAGACCTACCTGCACTTTTTGCCGTGTGCGGTGACCCGTAAGGTGGAAAAGGGGATGCTGGAGGCTGAGATTTCTGGTGGCCTGGGTGTTGTTGTCGCCAGTTGCCAACACTCCTCTTTGCCCCCTGCTTCACCCTAAACGGGCGACTGGGAACTAACCCACTCTTAGTCAATGAGGTCTGTGGCCGAGTGGAGCCCAGACCTCTAACGGCTTGTCGTTTCGCATGACAGGGTGAGTCTGGGGATAGGGTGGGCATGCCAAAGGGGTGTTCCCCAGGCATGGGAAAGTCTGGGTGCACGCCGAGCGCATGTCTGCCCTATCAACTTGCTATATCCGCTTGCTATCCCTAGAGCCGTGTCCTGCGTCCACTTGGGCTTGTGGACCTCCGGCTCTCCCTCGTTGGGCTCGATTGTAGGTAGGGAAGTCGGCGGACAAATTATTAATTTTTCTTTATGGATGAAAATAAAGTTTTCCACGAACCAAAAAGCAAAAGAAGTAATGAGGAAGGCTCATCCCCTTCTGCTAAAAAGCATGTGCCTGATTGTTCGAATGCTCGTTTCTTTTTTGTTCATTCATTAGACCCTTCAAAGCCTCTGAGTGCCAAAAGTCCATTTTGGATAAATAAAGCACTTCAATCCATCGCAAGCTCTCCTAAGAGCATAAAGAAGCTCCAATCTGGAGATCTTCTGGTAGAAATGTCCACTGTGGCCTACAGCTCTACACTTCTTAACACCACCACGCTGCTTGAGACTCTGGTAAAAAAAACACCTCATGGATACCTAAATTCATCTCGAGGTGTTGTCTCCTCTCAGGACCTCGTTGAGTGTGCTGAGGAAGAATTACTTGAGGAACTGAAGAGTCAACACGTTACGGGTGTGCGGCATATTCTATTCCGGCGGAATGGGCAGTCCGTCCCATCCCGGAACATCATTTTAACTTTTGATAGCCCTTCCCTGCCTACGTCCATCAAGGCAGGGTATCTCCACGTAGAAGTACGCCCGTACATCCCTAACCCTCTGAGATGTTTTAGGTGTCAGTCTTACGGCCATTCTCAGCAGTCGTGCAGGAGCAATCCGGGGTGTGGACGCTGTGGTGCCGCAGAGCATCTTTTATCAGAATGTGTGGCCGAGGCTGAGTTTTGTGTGAACTGCAAGGGTTCACATGCGGCATCAGCCAAAGATTGTCCCAAGTGGAAGGAGGAGAAAGAAATCCAAAGGCTAAAGACGGTGGAGAATATTTCCTATCCTGAGGCCAGAAGGAGAGTAGTTCCTGCTTCTTCTGATCGGCGCTCATATGCATCAGTGGTGGTTGCTAAATCTACAATCGGCATTCAAACCGACATTCAGATCCCTACTACATGTCCCTATAAGCTGGACGATATCATCGCAGCCGGACTGGAGGCACTCCAGTCTCGAGCTAGGGGTCTGAAAGCGCCACCCTCCACTTCGCCGAAGCAGACTCATCCCACCACCAACAAGGGAACTCAGGCCACTTCTTCTAACAAAAAGACCAAAGCCCAGGATAAGAAAAGCATTTCTTCTCCTCCAAAATCTCAGGAAACGACTCAACGTCGTGCGCCTCCCGTTAAGACACTTGGGACAAAACATGCTCCCATCTTAGCCCCTGGTCAGATGCCTCCAGATCTGGGGGAACCCCCATCAGAGGCGATGGAGCCGGACTTCATTTGATCATTTTCATTTTCATTTCACTTATAACCATGGCTTCAATCATTCAGTGGAACTGTCGAGGTTTTCGGATGAGTTTTGATGAAGTGAAACATCTGCTTTCATTTTACTCTCCGGTGTGCCTTTGTCTACAGGAGACGAAGCTTAAACCATCAGACCTGCTTTCAGTTCGAGGCTACAGTGCGTATCAGACAGATAATGCATCGGGAGACATCGCCTGTGGGGGAGTCGCTATTTTTGTCCCTCAAAGTGTTCCGGTGTCTTCCGTTGCGATATCCACAACTTTGCAGGCCATGGCGGTGCGTATATCTGTCCCTGGGCCTCTTACTGTCTGCAGTGTCTATCTGCCGCCGGACGAGAACGTGAGCGTCTCTGTTCTGGAGAGATTGGTTGATCAGCTGCCTTCACCTTTTCTTCTTTTGGGTGACTTCAATGCACATCATCATTTGTGGGGTAGTGTCAGCATCAGCACGAGAGGTCGTCGCATAGAGTCTCTTCTGTCCTCAGCCTCTCTGTGCCTTTTTAACACCGGTGCTGACACATACTTCCATGAGCCGACAAGATCCTTCAGTGCGATCGATTTGACCTTGGGATCACCATCGATTATTGCTGATTGGTCGTGGACGGTGTGTAATGACCTCCACGGGAGTGACCATTTTCCGATTTTGCTCTCGCATCACACGAACATGCCACCCTCTGCCTCCCGCCCTCCTCGATGGAGGATGGAGCGAGCGAGATGGGAGGTCTTCACACCGTCAGCATTGATATCTTCTACAATGGTGACCCAAGAGTCAATCGACACAGCGGTTCTTGAAGTCACAAATTGTATTCTTCAGGCAGCTGATCTTTCTATACCAAAAACATCTACGACACTGTCCAGAAGTCCAAAGCCTTGGTGGACCCCTGAATGCGCAGTGGCTAGGAGAGCTCAACATAAGACCTGGTCTACATTTCGGCGTTATCCAACCGATGCTAATCTCGTTACATTCAAACGAGCAAAATCCTATGCTCGGTTGGTGCGTCGACGTAGCAAGAGGGAGTCTTGGATCCAGTATGTGTCATCTCTCACTTCACGTGCCAGTTCGAAAAGTGTGTGGGAAAAGATTCGTAAGATCCGGGGTAACTACAGCTCTCACCAGATCTCCATTCTTGAAAGTAAGCGGCTGCACATATGCTGGAGTCGGGGAGATTACTGATTGTTTGGGGGAGGCGTTTGCCTCCGTGTCGAGTGACCTGGCGTATCCTACTTCTTTTCAAAGAATAAAATCCACTGCGGAACGCCAGAGAATCTCTTTTGCGCCTTTTCTCGACACGGGATATAATTCCCCCTTCAGCATGGTTGAACTCAGGGTGGCTCTGCATCGGTCCGGCGCTACATCTGTCGGTCCCGATGGAATCCACTATGACATGCTCCTTCATCTCTCGCAGTCGTCTCTTGAGAACCTCTTAATCTTGTATAATCGTATTTGGTCGGAGCACAGTTTCCCGGAATCTTGGCAAAAAGCTTTTGTTCTGCCTTTTCCCAAACCTGGCAAGGATCCCAAGTCTCCCTCTAGTTATCGTCCAATTGCTCTCACTAGCTGTCTGTGTAAAGTTCTTGAACGCATGGTTAATTCCCGGTTAATTCATTTTTTAGAATATCATCAAGTACTTTCACCATCACAAAGCGGCTTTCGCCGTCATCGTTCACCTCACGATCATCTCCTGCACCTTGAGACATCTGTGCGCGAGGCGTTCGTGCGTAGGCAGCACCTGGTTTCTGTATTTTTTTATATTGAAAAAGCTTATGATTGAGAGTGGCGGCATGGTATTATCCGTGACCTCCACGCATGCGGATTGCGAGGAAATCTTCCGACATTTATTTTAAATTTTCTTCGCAATCGGGTGTTCCAGGTGCGCCTGGGTACGACGCTATCGGCAACATTCGATCAAGAACAAGGTGTTCCTCAAGGTTGCATTTTATCTGTCACATTGTTCATCCTTCGCATTAATTGTCTCCTCACAAATCTTCCTCCTGCGGTTTCGGCTACTGTCTATGTTGATGACTTGCACCTTTTCTGCTCGTCATCAAGCATGCATTTTATTGAAAGGCAGTTGCAGTCTGCAATTAATCAGATCTTTAAAGCGGCGAATAGCAATGGTTTCGTTATTTCTCCCGACAAGACAGCGTGTGTCCATTTCTGCCGGAGGCGTGGCCTCCATCCTGACCCAGAGCTGTTTTTAGACCGTGCAGCCATACCAGTTTTGCCGGAGACCAAGTTCTTTGGTCTGACCGTCGACCGTGCGCTTACGTTCCGTGCGCACGTTCGGCGGCTCAAGATTTCCTGTCTGCGGGCTCTATCTATTCTTAAGATCCTTTCGAGAGTTTCGTGGGGCGCAGACAGGATGTCTTTGTTTCGAATTTACCATTCATTAATACGGTCAAAACTGGATTATGGTTGCATCGTGTATGGCTCTGCTCGTCGTTCCGTTCTCCGGCCTTTGGACACTATTCACCATCAAGCACTGCGTCTTTGTTCGGGAGCTTTTCGGACATCTCCCATTTCCAGCCTTTACGCTGACGCGAACGAACCATCGCTTGAATTACGCCGTCTGCAGCTGTCTATTCAATTCTACCTGAAACTTAGATCTCTTCCAGACCATCCTTTATACGATGCAGTTTTTCATCCCCAGCATACTCGTTTATTCGGGAACCGGCCTTCGTGCATTTCAACATTTGGTCTTCGTATGGCTGCTGTAGCCCGTGATGTAGGTCTCAACTTGTCTCTTGTTGAAAAGACCAGGGGCTTTGGGGGTCCTCCATGGCACCCACCTGGTGTCATGGTTGACACCACCTTTACATCTTTCGAGAAATCCTCAACCCCTACGTCAGTGTACCAGCAGCTCTTCGCTGAACACCGTGCCCTCAATTCTGAATACACTCCCATTTTCACTGTTGGCTCCAAGATGCACAGAGTCGTTGGATCCGCGGCGGTTTGTATTGATGACGTCTCTGTCGCACGGATCCCAGCTGAGGCCACGGTGTTTTCGGCGGAGATGCATGCTGTGTATCTTGCACTACTTCATGTTCAGTCGGGCTCTCATCAACGGGCTGCGGTTTACACTGATTCTTTGAGTGCTGTACAGTCACTGTCATCGTTGGACTGCTGTGACCACCCTTTTCTTCTTACCGTACGAAGGCTTCTTTGTTCTTTGCTCGAGGCCGGTGTCCAGATACAATTTTGTTGGATTCCCGGGCATGTTGGAATCTCGGGTAACGAGTGTGCTGATGCTGCAGCTAGATCTGTTTCCTCTTTGGTCGTCACACCCTTGCCACTGTTTCACCGGGATTTCCGCTTTCTGGTTCGCGACCATATCAAGCGAACGTGGCAAGGTCTGTGGGACCAAGAGGTGGAAAATAAACTGCATCGTATTAAACCTAATCTTGAAGTCTGGAAATCCTTATATCGTCGGAACCATAGGGAGGAAGTGGTGCTTGCGCGTCTCCGCATTGGGCATTGTCGTTTCACTCACCGCTTTTTGCTGTGTGGCGACACTGCGCCGATGTGTGAGACGTGCAATTGCCGACTCACCGTCACTCATCTTCTGTGTAGTTGTGTTCGTTTTCGTGATGTACGTTTTCATTTCTTTCATTCTCATTTGTTGACCGAGGACGCCGCTACACTGCAGCGGCTCCTCAATGACCACTGTGATACTGTTGCCGTGTTTTCATTTTTTAAAGAAATTGACTATTTTAAACGTACCTAGATTTTAGCCTTATCATCATCCTCATTTCTCAGTTTTACTGAATCAGCTAGATTTTAATTATTTTATCATGTTTTTAATACTGTTTGTTCCATTATCTTTTTTAGCCCTTCCATCGTTCTCATTTTTCAGTTTTACATGATCAGTCAGATTTTAAGCTTTTTACCACATTTTTAATACTGTTTGCTTGTCTTGTGTCTGGCGCTCTTTGGCCAACCATGGCCCTTGCGCCATA
Organism: Macrothele yani; assembly: GCA_039090855.1. Classification (NCBI taxonomy): domain Eukaryota; kingdom Metazoa; phylum Arthropoda; class Arachnida; order Araneae; family Macrothelidae; genus Macrothele; species Macrothele yani. The sequence goes on along the minus strand of CM077031.1, from coordinate 78,958,015 downwards.
AAAATCAAACAACCAACCATGCGTTGTTCCTACTCTCCTGCATTGTTAAATACCCCCGTCCCATAAGTTTTTGCATTTCAGCTTGACCCGAAAACAGAAGTGACGAAGTTTGGAAAATTTGTAAAAATTGATGCATGGTGTTCAAAAGAATAAATATTCTCAAAGTTACTCCCTTAATCTAAAATAATTAAAACTTTGATATCATGCATTTATGGTCCTCAGGCTGAAAGTTCTTTCAGCATAAGAAATGAAATTATTGTTTTCAGAGCGCATAAAAAAAAAAAGAAAGAAAGAAAAGCAACAATGAAGAAATAAGGAGAGAAAGATTTCAGCAGAAACAAAAATTAAGACATGGATGTTGTGCAGCTGCAGAGTCAACGACAGATAAACTGACAGTAGTTGATTGCATTCTTTCTGTGTGTATTGATTTTTCACCCAGTTAAAACCTTAAGCTTGTTTGGTCTCGTCTTATCACCCACTTAAAACCTTAAGCTTGTTCTCATCTTTTCACCCAGTTAAAACCATTCTATTCACTGGTCTCATCTTTCACCCTTTCTTCTTTGGTTTCTTCTTTTGGTCTCATCTTATCTTTCTCCTTTTGGTCTCATCTTTTCTTTCTTCATTCTTCTTTTCTTTAACTTCTTTCTTTTTCTTCTTTCTTCTTTGGTCTCATCTTTTCACCCAGTTAAAACCTTAAGCTTGTTTGGTCTCATCTTTTCACCCAGTTAAAACCATTCTATTCACTGGTCTCATCTTTTCACCCAGTTAAAACCATTCTATTCACTGGTCTCATCTTTTCACCCAGTTAAAACCATTCTCAGACCTGCCAGGTTTTACGGTTTACCCGTAAAATTTACGGAAATGTAACTTGTTTTACGGTTTTACAGGCAAAATGTTAATTTTACGGATTTGGCGATTCTCCGAGATTTTTTTCTTTTTCTGACGATTTTGCACCCACTGTTAAAACTTTTTTTTTAAACTTAATCCATTCAAAGTAAAGTGCCGATGTAAGTTACGAATAAGTTTTTAGTTACATGTGTTTATTTGGGAACATTTTGCTGCAGTTTTCCCACGTTTTAAGTTATTGTTTTGCCTTTTTTTAAACACTAGAACACCAACCAGCTGGGCTTATTTAACCTTCTGTTTGGTTCTCTTCCTCTCTTGTGCACGCTGTTTCCCCCCGCCTTTCTTTTCAAATCATGCGTTGTTCATCTCCCGAGTCGCAACTTCTCAGAAGGCCAGCGTGGGGTGTGTCCGCGTTGGAGCAGGTGTCTTTTATCGTTATTCCTCCCAGTTCGAAATGCTATCTCAGAACGTAGTTATCGTAGAAAAAAATTCCAACGGATTTTAAATCTGTGGAATTTTTAACCCCAGATCGATACCCAACATGACGAAATTAAGCAAAAACTGCCAGTTTTGTGAGATTAAAAATGCATTGGGGCATGCATGGTTTCGTAACTTCTTCTCTGGCAATAAATTTGACCTAACGAAAGAATGCTACTATAAGAGGAAGTTAAAAAAAAAAAGAAGTAAGTCCAATGTTCATTCGAGCCAGTGCTGCTCCAGCAAAGATGTATTTTGCTGGTCCGTTAGTCAGTAAGTTTTCTACGCTTTCGCTTTCCAACCGTGCTTTGTTCATCGCTCGGTAACGTTCATAAAAATGTCTTGGCTTGATTCAATGAAATTAATATGTTGGGGTCCATACTAATTCATCTAATCCTTATTGAAAATGGTCAAAGGTAAGATCAAGACGTAGGAGCGGGATTCATTCTTCCACCCTTTTGCGTGATGACTTGCGTAAAATCAAAGCATGATTGTGATGAAGTTTGGGTATGCTGTTCAGCACCCATAGTGGACCTATCATATTGAAAATAGTTGCTATCGGCATTCACGGGGACAGTGTAGTAGCACATGCGCGAGATTTGTTCGCTCGCGTTTCAGAATTTTAGCACAATATCTTCCGTGGAAATTGACCAATTTGGATAGAATTTTTAATTATAAAACGACGCGTGTGTGGCAGCTTTTTAATTTAGAAATTAACGGGCACAAAAAATGTTCTATAATAAAGCAAAAACACGCAAAATATCAATTAATTCATACTAAGGGATTCGTAAAGAAAACAGTAAAGTATCGGGGAGAACACTGTTGCTTTTGCAAACCCACACTTTTTTGTAGGTATGAAATTTTGGGCTTTTAGTAAACAACTCTGAATTTTAAAATATCCGGATTTTGACAGCACGAGTTTAATCTAGAGAGGAAGTGGATTTTTTTTTATCTGTTTGAAAAAAAAGCGCCATTGGCTTTGTAACTTCTATTAAACCGAATTGAATTGTGTGATATTTAGAGATTTTCATTTTCTAAAACAGTACGTGTATTCTACAGTTTGTCATGTTAGGCCATTTTTTTTTTTTTTGCAGAGACATAAGATCGGAGTTAAAATCCCCGTTCAAACGTTTTATGCCGTGGTTACGCCGCCACAAAGGGAGCAGGGGACGAGATGGGGAGGATGTCACCGACGAAGTGGCTGTATCGTTCCAGTTACGCCTGATGTAAAAGACAGTTGGTTTTGTTCCGGCAAAACAATTGTGTTAGTTTACTGCAGGAGAGGGGTTGGTTCAGACGTTGATGGGCCCAGATTGTTTTTAAAAGGAATGACTAGAGAAGCTCTATTCGGTAAGATGAAGGGAGGGGGAGGACAGGAAGAGAAGACAGAACTTTATTATAAAATCAGTGCCATTTGGAAGTATAACGGATGCCGCTAAAGGGATCGGATTTAGTAAAAGACAAGGCATCGATCCGCCTGTGAGGAATGATGGGGAGGGAGGGGACAAACTCAAGGGAATGACATTCGTAACTAAAACCTAAACCTTTGTTTCTAGATGAAAGAACCTTTCAGTTGCTCTGCTTTCCTAGCTGACCAGCTCGAATCGGATAACTCTGTAATCGGTATTTTTTCCTCTACTATAGCAGTTTTTACTTACATTTTTTTTTTCCTGAGTGGTAATAAATTTAGTATTAGTGATTCGCTATGAGCAGCAACATAAAAGGAGAAAAAAATACTATAAAATATTCCGTGATTCGTATTCTGCGGAATTCCCGTGTATTGCGAAATCTTCAAGAAAGGAAAATATGCGTTTTGCGCTATGTGCCGATGCAATTTCAACATTTCGCATGGTGGAAGGAATGATATTGCAAATCATATTTATAGTGACAAGCATAAATATAACGTTGACTGCGTGGGAAAAAAATAACGAAATTAACTTCCTTTGTTAAAAGTTATAATGAACTTCTATGCGATTCGTACAAAATGTTTGTTCACTTCATTTTTAGTTGAACATAATTTACCAGTTAGTGTCTCTCAGTCACTCTTACATATTTAATTTTTTTTATTTGACTGTCTCATCGTCCGTGTCTCCGTAAGATAAAAACCTAACATGAAAATGGTTCGCTTTTGAAAATATTTTAGTATGTTTCATGACGGCGTGGGACACGATCCCATTGAAAGGGTAGAACATCCTTCCCTTTAGATGCAAACTTCTGTAAAAGTAAATTTTTATCACTTTATAGGTCATAATGATAGCATAGTAATGAAAAATTATGTATAGAATTTATTTTAATCGATATGAATGTGCCGATAAATTTAAACATCTGTAGACACTTCAATTAAAAGTTGATGGTTCATTTGGGTAACATCGTTTTTTAAATCGATATGTTCGGTACATTTAATCAATATGCGCAACAAGTAATTTAATCGAATATATCGATTAAAAATTTCATCGAATATATCGATAAATTTTTTTCACGTATTTCTGTTTCTGAAAGTTGGCAGGTCTGCATTCTATTCAGTGGTCTCATCTTTCACCCTTTCTTCTTTGGTTTCATCTTTTCACCCAGTTAAAACCATTCTATTCACTGGTCTCATCTTTCACCCTTTCTTCTTTGGTCTCATCTTTTCTTTCTTCTTTGGTCTCATCATATCTTTCTTCTTCTATTGGTCTTATCTTTTCTTTCTTCTTTCTTTTTTTCTTTCTTCTTTGGTCTCATCATATCTTTCTTCTTCTATTGGTCTTATCTTTTCTTTCTTCTTTCTTTTTTTCTTTCTTCTTTGGTCTCATCTTTTAACCCAGTTAAAACCTTAAGCTTGTTTGGTCTCATCTTATCATAAACTGCAATTTTAGAGGTAGGTTTTGCACTGCACGGTCACTTGCTTGGATTTCCCCGTCTGTTTTTTTTTTTTTTTTTTTTACTGACGGTTTAACAACCACCGTGAAGAGCTCCATGAGCTATTAACAGTTGCCCGTCCCTAATTTAGGGACACTGGTTCCAGGTAAAGAAAAGAGTGAGGTTTATAAGACAAACACAACATCCATGCCTAATGGGATTCGAACCCAGACCCATCTTGGACGAATGGTCAAAAGCCAGCGCTTAGACCACTGAGTCACCGGCACCACATTTCCCGTTTGTCAAGTGTTGTGGAATTCTGAACGCATCTGACTGTTTTTTTACTGGTGGAAAATTTCAAACTTAAATCTCACAATGTTACCTATCGTGCCTCGCCAGGGGAAGGAATCAGATTTGTGTTTCACACGTTTTAAGTTTGTTGTGGTGCGTATATTTTTTTCCGTAAAGAAATGGATTGTTTCGTTTTAAACGTGGAAATAACGAAGATCTTTCCACGTTTAAAACGAAACAATCCATATGCCGCACAATAATACTATTTACTACTGACAAAGCTCTTGCCAATGTTGGCAAGTGTGCCGTCCTTATAAATCCTTAAAAGTCCTTAAAAAGTGCTTTATTTTTCTCACGGTGCTTAGAAGTCCTTAATTTTTGACAAAAATTCCTAAAGGTACCGTAATTTTTGTCGTATTATCCGCACCGGCGTATAATCCGCAGACCGCGAAATTCACATAAAAAAATGTTTTCCATCGTATAATCCGCAGACTGTGATATTCAACAAACAAAAAATTGCCGTATGATCAGCACATCATAGATGTTGAACCGGAAGTGGAATTTCCGACAGAAAAGTCAGTCACATAATGACCCATGAGTCTGAAGAAGAAAGAAAAAAAAAAACAAAAAAAAAACGATATTATCAAATGAAGAAATTCATTTTTAAAGGTCACTTTTTCATATTTTTATCTCCGGACAGATAAAGGGTGTGGCATCCATAGACCACGCCGATGCAGCTCCAGGGTATTGCGTTACACCTTGCCAATGACGAAAGGCTGATACAGAACAAGTCATAGAAATACCGTATATACTCCCGTATAAGTCAAAAGTTTTTGGAGGAAATCCTGCTTTCAGAATCGCGGGGTTGGCTTATACGTGGGCCAATAAAAAAACCTTCCGTGAATTTTCCGGCAGAATTTACCTACAGATTTGTTTACGTCTTAAACCGTGGCAAAGAGGCTTTCCACCTGGTACCGCGCGATTGTTTTCCGACCTCAAAACTATCACGCAGTATATCATGTTACTTTGCAATTGTGTCCACCACTTCAAATTTAAATTCGGCAGTGTAACTGAAACGTTTCCTTTTCAAAGATATCATGCATAGCAATGAAGGAAAATAGCAGCAACGACGAATGTCAAAACGGCGAAAGACGAACTAAACACAAGGCAGCGCACACGAGATGCGAAAGGAGAATGCATAGGTTCGTGTAGCAAGCGCTGTGCATACTTCTTTGGCTTTTTGCCAAAAACAGAGACGGCACAATCTTCTCAACGATACAAAATGACCTTGCCGTCCCTCCCCACAACTTTCCCGATGTTTCGTTACGACATCCCCCCCCCCCCCCCGCCAACCCGTAGAAACTCCTGAACAGAGGAAAATTCTTCCGAGGGAGTTTCTTTTCCAATTATACCCCCTCCCCTGCACGATTACACTGTAGATTTTTTTTTTAAATCGCCGTATTATCCGCGTCGGCGTATAATACGCAGAACGTATATTTTGAACTTTTTTAGCAGATAATCCGCAAATTATACGACGAAAATTACGGTATTTAAAAAGTACTTATTTTTCCTAACTGGCTGCACGAAATCCAGAAATTATAATGTAGTGCCTAGAACTTTTGCTTCTGATTAGCTATGTAGATGTCACATGATGTCAGCTGAAAGTCCGTGGAAACACACAAGACAGTATAAGATAGGTAATTTGCTGGAAAAAGTGAAGGACCATTGGTTCTGTAAATAACACTTTTCCAGCATGCTGTGGATATTGTTAATACAGACATTTAACGTGGACCAGGAACATCAAACAAAGATCTTCGCTCTTTCTACGTTTATAAGTGAGTCACGAAAAAATTCTCATTGGCCGCCACGGGGAGTCGAACCCAGGGTCTTCCAGTTACGTGCCTGATATGCTTCCACTTCACAACAGCGGCCTCAAATTCCTCCAGACTCACACACGCTAACTGCCAAGCGAATTTGGCAGGTTGCTTCTTGGAGCCCCGCACAATACTGGGGATTCACCAAAGATGGTAAGCAGCAACTGAAGAAATAATTAGAAGGCGAATGAATAATTAATACAGGCATTTAACGTGGACAGGAACATCAAACAAAGATCTTCGCTCTTTCCACGTTTATAAGTGAGTCACAGAAAAATTCTCATTGGCCGTCACCGGGAGTCGAACCCAGGGTCTTCCAGTTACGCGCCGGATATGCTTCCGCTACACCACAGCGGCCTCTAATTCCTCCAGACTCACACACGCTAACTGCCAAGCCAATTTGGCAGGTTGCTTCTTGGAGCCCCGCACAATGCTGGGGATTCACCAAAGATGGTAAGCAGCAACTGAAGAAATAATTAGAAGGCGAATGAATATTTAATACAGACATTTAACGTGGACCAGGAACATCAAACAAAGATCTTCGCTCTTTCCACGTTTATAAGTGAGTCACGGAAAGATTCTCATTGGCCACCACCGGGAGTCGAATATTGTTGTTTGTTCGAGTCCCACCTTGGAACTGGCATCTTTTTGTATACACAAGTAATAATTATTCAGTTATACCAAGAGAAAATAAGTGCAAAATTGAAATCTTCAACTCATAAATTTGACTGTGGTTTTGCAATTTAAACTATGAGATGATTAAGTGCAAAATTCAAATCTTGAGCTCATAACTTTAACCACAGTTTTATTATTTGTGCATCCCTTATTGCATGTGATTATTCTCTCACATAGAAAAACTAATTTGACCAGCAGAACTCTCTTTTAAATTGCATAAGGCCAACTTTATTACATCTTAAATTATATAGAACAAATTTCAAACCCAATTGGTATACTTCAATTTGCATAGTTATGTCATGTGTAAAGTATTTGGGCATGTCTTTTTTGTGTATGCAGCTGGTAAGAGATTTCAAGATTCACATTGTGAAACTTAACCAAACCATGAAGTACTATGTGGAATATAAATACGGTATATGAAATAATCTTAAGACATTTCGTAATTTACGATTTCTGCCGACTTATTGATGGAATGCGGTGTGGATTTGAAGAGGTGAGCAAAACCGTGTTGTGTTCGTAATTTTTTACCTACAGAAGTTATTTGACTTACATTAATTTTTTTCCGTAGAACTTTATATGCTGTCTGGTCGAACTTTCTTAGCAATTGAACATGCGAAACAGAAACATTACGAAGTATTTCACATGCCACGGTTGGTAAGGTTTTTAAACATTTTTGGCAAGAAGTACTTAAGAAGCTCTTATTTTTCATGGAATAAAAAGAGTGGAAACCTTGTACAGCTTCTGAAGAGTTTTCCATTCTATCTTTCTGCTACCTCAAAACATCAAAACTAATTTCCTGTGTGGCTTCCAATATTCTTGTGACATCATAAATAGCAAAGAACGAAAATATCAGCAGCAAAGACAGTCAAAACAGTGAAGGAGAACTAACACACAAGGCACACAGCTCATGAGATCCAGAACAAGGAACTTTAAAAGGAGGCATGCATATGTAGGTTCATGCAGCAAGAGCTGTACATACATTTTCATTGGATGGTTGACAAAGAGAGGGCACAAGCAGTCAGCGTTATCTGCCCCTGATATTTCTCCTTACAACGTCCCCAATCTTTCATTATTACACCCCTTCTCTCCACTCCGTACAAACACCCGAACTCAGAATTTTTTTTCCGAGAGGCTTCCTTTTCCCAATATAGCCCCTCTCCTGCACAATTACCCTGCAGATTTTTTTATTAGAAATCAGAAGGCTGCAAAAATGTTTTTTTTTAAATTGGTGCATTATCCACACCAATCAGCATATAATCTGCATAACTTAAATTTTTAATTGTTTTAGCAGATAATCTGCAGATTATATTATGACAAAAAGTTATGGAATGTTTTTTGGGTACTGTTTTTATTATCCATCTCTCTGCTGAATAAAGCATATTAATGCCCTGTACATGAAAGCTTCAAAACTATGACTAGTTTTCTAGTAGTGTTTTTGTTGCTGAGAACCAGAAAAAGTATTCCAGTGAGATTAACCCCTTCAATGATTCTTCTTTCTCTTTCCTCACCAGTTGATCTCTACTTTGGCTCAAACAATGCCAGATACTGTCATTTTTATGCAAAGTGTTGAATTGGCATAACAGTTACAACTGAAAATTTGCTGTTTCAGAAATAGATCTGTCATACAGGCCCACACCAGCATATGAGCTGCACTGGAAATTGTGTAATATGTTAGCCATTGTTTACTCTCCAACAAAATACATATACCAGTCACTGGATGAGAAACTTTGATTAAATACCAGATTGCACCTCATTTAGCACAAGTCACAGCATGTAATGCTGTTTGGCATATATTCCGCAATGTGTTGGAGTGCATCTACAGCATCCCAGGCATTCACCAGACAGTCCTTTAACTGGCTCAGGTTAGATGGAAGATAATTTTTTTCAAGGATCTGTTTTTCTAACATGTTCCCTACATTCTCAATAGGCTTCAGATACAGGCTTTGTGATGGCCAAGGAAAACTGTGGAAGTCGCTGTTATGCATTCTAAACTACTGCTGAGTCCCATCTTGTGCAATGGACAGTACCGTTGTCATTCATGCTGGATAAAAGTCAACATTGTGGGATGGTCTTGATCGGCAACTTGCAATGTTCAGATAATCCTTGGAGGACACCCGACCTTCCAGCAATATCAGGGGACCCATTGCTGGATAAAAAGTCAACATTGCAGGATGGACTTGATAGGCAACAATGTTCAGATAATCCTTGGAGGACTCCCGACCTTCCAGCAATATCAGGGGACCTGTTGCTGGATAAAATGCCAACATTGCAGGATGGACTTGATAGGCAACAATGTTCAGATAATCCTTGGAGGACACCCGACCTTCCAGCAATATCAGGGGACCCATCGCCTGATAAAAAGTCAACATTGCAGGATGGACTTGATAGGCAATGATGTTCCGATAATCCTTGGAGGACTCCCGACCTTCCAGCAATATCAGGGGACCAGTTGCGGGATAAAAAGCCAACATTGCAGGATGGACATGATAGGCAACAATGTTCAGATAATCCTTGGAGGGCACCCAACCTTCCAGCAATATCAGGGGACCCATTGCTGGATAAAAAGTCAACATTGCAGGATGGACTTGATAGGCAACAATGTTCAGATAATCCTTGGAGGACACCCGACCTTCCAGCAATATCAGGGGACCCATCGCCTGATAAAAAGTCAACATTGCAGGATGGACTTGATAGGCAACGATGTTCAGATAATCCTTGGAGGACTCCCGACCTTCCAGCAATATCAGGGGACCAGTTGCGGGATAAAAAGCCAACATTGCAGGATGGACATGATAGGCAACAATGTTCAGATAATCCTTGGAGGACACCCAACCTTCCAGCAATATCAGGGGACCCATTGCTAGATAAAAAGTCGACATTGCAGGATGGGCTTGATGGGCAACAATGCTCAGATAATCCTTGGAGGACACCCGACCTTCCAGCAATATCAGGTGACCCGTTCTGTACCAACAGAGTGCAGTGCACCCCACACTATGACACAACCTTTAGTTGTGTTTTACAAGGTGAGCTGGATCTTTGCTTCATGGGATTCCCACCAAAATATTTATATCATCCTAGTAATCCCATTGAAAGTTTCTAATAATTTATACTACAGTAAAACCTCCTTAACAGACACTCCCAAATAGCAGACACCTCTATTTAATGGACAGTTTTGTAGTTCCCAGTCCCAAAGTATAGGCAGTTCTGTGTTTTTACCTCTGAATAGCAGACAGTGATTTTGGTCGAAAAAGCTGAAAATGCGACTACTGAAGGGAGACAGGAGAAGAAAGAATGCAAAATTTTATCGCGATGCCAAGTCCATTGCACTGAGCAAAAATTGTTTGCCACCCCTTTCGCGTTGATGCTCTCCATGCCATCACTTAGGTAACCTCCGCAATCAGAAACGTTAAAGCGCAGTGCGTTAGTCGTGTTTCCACAAAGAAGGGTTTGTTTAGGCAGGCCAAAAAGATGGAGTACGCCCTTTCAATACAGAAGAAGATGATCTGCGCTTGATTTCTGAACTGATGACATGTTTGAACTGTGAGAGAAATGCAAAATATTTTATTACAGTTGATGATGAACTGTGTTTGGAACAGACAACAGATGATTTACAAGATTACATTTTGGCACACACGCCCATCAAGAATTGACATGGTCAAAGGAACAGCGGAAGGAGCTGAAGAAGAGGCAGTGGGCAGAGTTGCAGAAGAGGTGTGCGACATTAAGAACTTCACAGCCACGCCAAAATATAGTGAAGAACTTCATAAATTTTTTATTAGCAAAGGTGAATCTGAGGGACTGGCACTTTTGATGAATTTGAAAATTCATATTGGAAAAGAAGCTGTAAACAGCTAAAGAAAAAAGAAAAAAAATGTTTTTGTCAGATTTTTTTGCAGGCAAGAATGCTAACTGATATATTGATCAATTAGCTGTAAGTACCTTTTGAAAGTTTTAAAACATTTGTTAATCAGAAACATGCATTGAATTACATATATACATTTATATGTAAATTGCATTTTTCCTCATATTTGAAAAGCTCAAAGTATTTAAATTACTATAAATATGTACATATATTCAATTTCTTGTACAGTATTGCTAATGCGGTTTCAGAATTTATTACTGCATAAATATGTACATATATTTATACATGTAACTTTATTTTTAAAAGCAAAAAAAAAAAAAAAAAAAACGGCCACAAAGTTCATATTGCGTGATGACTTGATCAGGTAGGCGTGTGCCTCCCAATAGCATACAGATCATCTGGTCCAAAGGTGTCCGCTATTCAGAGGTTTTACTGTATTACATTATTTCATTCCTAGGATTTTGCCATGACTTCATTAATGCACTGCAAATCCTTTTTTATACTTTCTAAAAACCTGTTCTCAATTATTAGAAACTTTGTTCAGGGATTTGTTTACACAGTTGGATACAACTTCTAATCATTGAGAGCAATCCTTGACAGTGCAGTTCCGTGAGTGCTATGTGTAGGCATGAAAGAAAGAAAAAACATTATATATCATTTGTAACAGAATTCCATCCTGCGACTTTTTTATTCTTCTATTACTTTGTCTTAAAATATAGGCTTTGACATCAAAATCTTCAGTAGAACCTTTTCAATTGCTATTAAGCTTTTTTAGATTATGTGTCTTGTCTTTGTGCACATTGCGTGAATAGGTTTTTATTCACTCAATTTTTAATGGCACATCATATTAGTTCCCTTAAGCATTTATCCAAACCAAGTTCGTGCAAAGCTTTGAATAATTTGCAGATTGTTTTACTGCATAATTGAGGCAGAAGAGTAAAAAAACGATTAATTCACTTTGTTTATGTAACAAAGTCAAAATGAGTGAGATAGGGTTTTTTGAGTGAATTCAGGCTCACTTTGGGAAACCCAATGGTTTTTATATCAGTTTGTTGATCCCATAAGCTTTCCATTTAAAATAGTTATGGGGGAATGATTATGATTTGGAAATCACCAGGCAGAAAGATTTTTAAGCCTCTGGGGCTCCACATTTCTTGAAAAAGCTGTCTGGTTGATGTACGAAAGCATGGAACCTTTGATCTTTGTTTTACACCAATAATACAGATTACTAGTGTAGTTTTACTGTTTTAAATCTGAATTTTAGAAATATTTGAGTTTTAATTATTCCACACAAGTCTTTTCTAATCTACTATTCTGGGAAAAAAAATTAGCAATAGTTCCATCATCTTTTAAAACATTCTTCACATTTTTTAAGACTTGGACACATCAAAGCAAACATGTATTTTTTCTCACTATGTAAAACATTGATTCATTTAAACAAATAAAAATGAACCAATGTTTTACATAAAAAAAATGTGTAAAATGTTTTAAAAGATGATGAAAATACTGTTGATTTTTCCAACATAATAGATTACATGAAAACTGATGATACATATCTGTTGACTGTAGTAACACTGTGCATTTAAATTAGAGGACATATTTTACCACTTTATGCACAGCAACCCTTATTTATTGTCAGCTGCAGTGTGTTAATGAACATTCTATCCATCACTATTAAATTGCCTGGCAAAGTTCATGGAGATGCAAGATATTATTGCTTAAAATATGAAATCAATTGTTACAAAGTTTTTTTCTAATTTTTTTACAAAACTATTGTATGAGCAAAATTTATAAAAAGAAGTTTTCAAGGAATTTCTTCATAATGCAGCAAACTATGTATAAAATATTGATTGATTGAAAGCCATAGCAAATAGTGTAGTTATAATGATGGTCTGAATTTGACATCAGACCCTGTAAGAATTGAATTACAAAATAATAAACATGGCCAACAAAATAGCTTGTGAGATTTGAAACAGTACAAATCTTGATATTAATTAGTTTGTATGCTTGCATACTTAACGACGATATTAACCCTTTAAGCGGCCGATGTGCCTGAACCAAAAGTTGCCGAAATTTTCCTGCACCCCTTAAGCAGAAGTGTTCTCATAGTGACCAGGTTATACGAATGCTACGTCAAAACGATTCCTTTCCATCTTTTGTCTCAGGAGTATCGACTATAAATCAGCCGCTGATTGTAAGTGCTGCCTTACTGTTCTTAGTCTTACAGAATGTAGTCTGATTACCTTATAGTCCTTTATTGTAAGTGCTTCCATTTAGTCCTTAGTCTTACAGAATGTAGTCTGATTCCCTTATAGTCATTTATTGTAAGTGCTCCCTTACAGTCCTTAGTCTTACAGAATGTAGTCTGATTCCGTTATAGTCCTTTATTGTTAGTGATCCCTTACAGTCCTTAGTCTTACAGAACGTAGTATGATTCCCTTTTCGTCCTTCATTATCTGTTCCATCACCCAAGGAATGATTTGGAAGTAGTCACCCAGACGTGGAAATCATGCCACAGGGTAGCAAAAAGTTACTCAGACATCTTTTCTCTTCTTTCTTCGGTTCATAGCCCTTTTTGCAGCATTCCTAGAGGAAAAGGTAATCAGACAGGGAGGATGAATGATAATTATACCCCCAAATAACCACTTAGAATGACAACCCTAAGGTAAAATAAACGTTTTCTGATGCATAGGTTCACTCGTTTCTGTTGCGTTCTGTCCACTTCTTAGACAGCGAATGTATTCGTTCGAGCTTGTTTCAGCTTATTGTGTTAACACCGAGTTAATTCGTTCCAGCCGGTTAAAGGGTTAAGCAACTCAAGTTTGAGGTTGGTGTTTCATTGCTTATGCATTCGGATTTTTCTATAAAACTTAGGGAATGAAAAGACTAATTTTACATCATCCATTTCCTTATTCCCCTTTTGCAGTTTGCTTAAATCGTCTTGTAGTATTCCAGTGCTTCAGAGAGGCAAAGAATATGCGAAAGTGTAGCCGTACAATTTTCCAACTGAATCAGAAAAGGATCTCCCGAAATTATGCAGTAGATAGCAGATATTCACCGTCAAAACAAAACGAGCTTTCCATTGGTCGATGCAACACTCTCTTTCACATTTTGAGAAGTTTTTCACCAGCACTTAACAAAGGCCCCAAAGCTAGTGGGAATAAGCAGTTGGAACTGAGTGAACAGACTCCAGTTCTCTAATTGGTTGACTTCCTAAACCCTGAATGCAATGACCGATTTTGTATCAAATGTTATGTCCCTGGAAAGCACGGCACAATCTCACATGAGTTCGGGCACGATGATACAAAGTTAGGCTCTCATTCACGCTTTGTTTCAGTTCCAGCTAAGCTATACACAAATATGAGAATTTGGCTGTTCTAAATCATGTACTTATTTAAATTTCCAGTAAAAAATGGCAGCCCAAATCTTTTCTTCATGTAATTCTTTTTTCTTTTTCTTTTTTTTTTTTTTTCAGAGCAAATTTTTACACTTTATTAGGGCATGCATTGCTTATACCGACTGCACACTAGTGATCTGCAATAACTATCTAATAAGCTAGAAGCATCTGAAAACCACAGAAAAAAAAAAGAAGTCAAAATATGTGAATACTTGAAAATTCTTCAAGTTAAAACTGAATCATAAGTTAAAACATTAAATTCTCTTTAATACATATTAAGGGCACTATGTTGCTGCATTGCAATATCTCTATACACTTTATTTACATGGCATAAAGTTGATATAAATATAGTGAAAAACAACCAACAATTGGCTTTTTCATCTCAAATTTTTCTGTTGCTTTAGATAATGTGGCCATACTACTGTTTTGTAACCTCCATACCTCGATATATCTATGTTCTAGCTGAGTCGGAAAGAACAAAACAAAAAAACAAAAAAAAAACGAACAAAATGCATCTAGCTCATACAGTAACCATGCAGCTTCTGAATGTGATTTTTTTATACCTCATATGCATAAAAATATTTAAACTTACTTGCGCTTTTTTCCTCCACCAGCTTATTTTCAACTTTTGTTCATCTGTAAGTAGAATCATGACAAGCTTTTCAGCATGTTTTTTCATCCCATTTCCATTGATGGTTCAAGTTTTATCAAATGACAATATGAAGTTTTACCACCTCTGTCTATTCTCCATTGATTTGTTTACATGATATATGGACAGCACAAATGTGTAAACCTACCATCTTACTATGGTAAGTGTGAACGCCCCCCCCCCCCCCCACTTTTTTCCACTCAGCTAGAACTTGATATATCGAGGTATGGAGGCTACAAAACACTAGTATGGCCGCATTATTGCAGAGGTGCCAACTATTACGGATTGTCCATAATTATTACGGTTTCGACTGTCAGATTACGGACAGGTTGGAAGAATTACATATTTCAGTGTGTTTTGGAGAATCTCAATTTTGGATCCTTTTTTGTTAACCCTTTTAGTGCAACGCTGCCGATTCGTCGGCGTTCAATATTGATCCGAGTATTTTCCGAATCAGACGGCAGATATCAGTGTTGATGATGATATCGTTTTGAAATGGAATCTCCATGAATCATATCTTCAAACAGCGATATTATCGGAAGAATCGTAATATGCCGTAAGAGTCGTATCGTGAAATAGTTTGCGCTTGCTATCGGGCTTCCCACGCGCTTTCTCCGTTCAAGGCTGAACTGGATCCTACCAGGCTGTAACATTAAGCAAAAGCAGTGAGGACAGAAAAGATGAGTTGGGATGCAGCGCCATCTATTGACGTAGTTGGCATAAACTGATTCTGCATCATTTCCATTTGAGATTTTATTTATATTCACTTTCACATGAACAGATGGATATTTGCATTCTGAATTCGTAATACTTGGGCAAGAGAATTTGCCTGTAGGAACTGGTGTAATTTATGTGAAAATCTCATTCCTCCTTTATTCTTCAACGATCTAGTGCTGAGATTTTGGGAAATGCATAGATTAGCGTCTTAAATTATTTCGTCGGAAAAATGTTAGTACCTGGAAAAAGTTTGACGTACAGATTTTTGAGTATGGAAATTAATGGCAAATGGTGCAGAAATTCTGTATTTTAAATGTCTTCAAAAAAAAAATTTGTAACATTTACCTGTAAGTTCGATGTTGTGAAGAGATGCTGCCGTAGGCCTAATGTATCGAATTTACAGGTAAATGTTACAATAAAAATCTATAAAAAACCATTTGAAACAGGAAATTTCTGCACCGTTTGCCATTAATTTCCATAATCTAAAATCTGTACATCGTACTTTTCCTAGGTACTAATATTTTTCCGGCGAAATAATTTAAAACGCAAATCTACACATTTACCTACTATTTTACTTAATATGAGATTATATAGCTGAGGTTTTTTTTTTCCCTAAAATCAAATTAGGTACGTAATTATCAGAATGAAAATGCTTACCACAAACAACAGTTGAATGTAACTTGTCATTTGGAGCAAAATCCTGACGAGATATTGCTTTCAGCAACAGTGCTTTTGGTTCTGATCTGAGGGAAACTCATGGAATGAAAATCCCATGTTTTTCTTCTCAGAAGATGTGCATATCGGCACACAACAGTAAACCATTTTGAAAATGGGTTAGATTTTGTTGTGAAAACAGCAGTTTGGTCTTAATTTAACTGTAAGGTGTTTTTTAAAAGAAACAAGAAAAAATAACGAACATACACTGGCCAGCAATTCAAACAACGTGAAAACTGAGTTGTTTATACCTTGGGACGCAGTGCCATCTAACGGCTGAAATCGTCCCTAATGCCCACTGGCCAATCACCAAAAGTCTGTTGTCTTCAACGTTAATGTTATAGCCTGTTCATCCAGTTCAGCCTTGCTCCGTGTGACGGGAGAAAGGCTGCTTTAGCCAAATTTTCCTACTGCAGTTGAGGCAGGGCTGTTCACTTGGCCTTGGTGGTGAATTTTAAAGCGTCGTACTATCGGAAATCACTTTTTCAAGCCCCGTTCCAAGTGCAATAACGCACAACTCATCGCAACGCATGGTTCCCCCGCGATGGCGGGTGTTTTTTTATTTATTTACGGACTTTCGACGCACGGGAGAACGAAATGTGGTGTTTTATTACTAGAAGCTCTTCACATTATTCATTTCTTTTTTCCCAAACAAACAGACACAATCGCAAAACTCCGTGAATTACAAATCCCCCTCTTTTTCCAAACTAGTGTTAGCAGAGGATGACTTTATTGACGGCTTGTTCCTCAGACTAGCAGACTTGCTTTTTCCTACTGCGTGAAATGTTTTTGTAAGGTTATATGAAATGGCTTGTTGTAGTGAGAGTGAAAGTTTGCCAAGTGCTATAGTGATGATTTTGAATCATCTGAAAGTGATATTGGCCAAGCAACATCAAGCCAGAAAACTAGCCACCGTGCCACGCACACAATATCTTCCGAAAGTGAAGATCTTGATAGTGAATCTTCAGGTCATGAAAGTGAATGGGAGGATGTAATAGAGGGAAGTGATGAACAACCTCAGCATCCTTTTGATTATCATGAAATGCAGGGGCCCAAACATGCTCCTGCAACTGATGCTGCACCTATTGCATATTTTTACTTGTTTTTTACTAATTTCATCCTTAGAATTATCCTTTCTGAAACAAATAAATATGCAAAGAGGTTTCTCCTGGAACATCCAAATCTTTCTCCCAAATCTCGAGCTAGGAAAAAAAAAAAAGGTTACAAATGCTGAAATAAAGGTTTCCTTGCGCGCCTTCTAATATGGGAATAATCAGTAGCCCATGTAGGACGAGATGAGAGATGATTGCCGAAGGCATATCCAGTCAAAAAAACACGAGGATTATGTAAAATGAAAGACTCAATAATAAAAGCCTTTGGATAATTTTTTTTTGCATAAAAGAATGAAAATAGTGTGATAAATGCTGAATTGCTGTTTACTACATTCGTTGTGGAGCATAACCTACCTATAGCAAGCTGTGATCATGCTGGTCCCTTGTTTCATGCTATGTTCCCAGACTCTGATATTAACGAAGCTGGATATCCTAGAGCAGATGTGGCATGGGATGAAATATCTAAGATGGATTCATCTGGCCTTTCCAAGTATTCTGCATTGCCTAAACTAATGTTGGCAATAATGACTATCCTTTACAGCAATTCCTCTACAGAGAGAATATTTAGTATAGTAAGGATAAACCTCACATACTTCTGCCCAACAATGAGCACCAAAACATTAAGTGCCCTTCTTGTACAGAAAAGTAAAGCATTTGTGAGCCGTGTTATAAAAAGAAGTTTTCTGAAAAAGAATATATCACTGCAAAACAAGCAACAAGGGAGTCTTTATGTCAGCAATGACATGAGGTAAGTACAATATTGATAATTTAATTTCATAATTTTTTATCAGGATAGTGTAAACATATAAGGTTATTACACATTTCACACATTAATTTCTCATGAAATAACCTTTCCGCACGTTAACGATGAGGCTTCGTTTGGTGATTACTGATAGGCTCCTCGGAAGATCGTCACCTCATACAAGTATTACAGGCTACACAGTAACACTATAATATTGTCCTTAACTTTGAAAAAAAATGGTGTGTTACATTACTGAAAATATTACTGAAAGTTTGTGTTCCATTACTGAAACATTACTGAAAAATCCCCTATTGATTACTGATACGTTCTGCTAGAGGTTGGCACCTTTGTAATAAATATCTAACGCTAAACACGGGAAACAGAAAAATGAGATGAAAAAGTCAATTGTTGGTTGTTTTTCACTATATTTATATTAAATTCTCTGTTTTACTGGAAGTCTGTTTGAATCTGCATATAAAACTCATGATGTCAGGCAAGTGTGCTAAAAAATGTTTTGTTGTTGCTTTTTCTTATTGAGTAGATTGCAATTAAAGGTTTAAGCGGAAAATAAAATTGTAGGTAGTGCGATGCCCATCGTCAGTAATAATCTGTAAATTGAGTTGAAAGAAGTTTGCTGTAGCATTACTCTGAAATAATGTGGTTGCATAACATGTGTTCTGTTTTGTTTTGTAGTGGTGCTGAATTGATACATGTGTGTTTCTCTTATCAGGTATAATAAAACTGAAAATCTTGATCCAGGGGGCCCAGAAATAATGCAGTTTACCCACCTGCTAACAGAGTGGCCACAAAATGTGCCTATGTCTTCTCTTCCGTACTCTCAGACTCATTCCGTGATGGATGTCATTCCAGCATTCTCTCATTGGAAACTGGACTACTCAACATTCCCTCCTCTAGCTATGTACATCACTCCTCGTGTTTTGATATGGAAAAGAGATTCCCGATATCATTCCCTGATACTCAACACATCTCAGATAAAATCGGCTAAGATGTAAATATTTTCATGTGAAGACCTCTATTTCTGCATCAGAGTTGTACATAACAAAATAAAAATTTATTTTCTGTTGTAATCTTGTGTATGCACTATTCATATATTGATCATATGTAGAGGATTTTAGGAAGGGAGTGTCTGACCCCAGGTCTTAAACAACCCTTAGAAATAGGAAACTAGGAGATTTGGGCTAGAGCGCCTGATAGGAAAGTGACACGGAAACGACGTAGAAAGGGGGAGGAAGATGCTCTTATTTATTACCGGGTGGGGGCAGTATCCGTGGTCCGACGGCTTAACGTGCCCATCCGATGCACGGCGGATATTTAGTGCATCGAACCTCAGGCCCTTTCCATGGCAGTCACAAACGTTGCCCTCTAGGCCACCTGCGACCCTATTCATATATTAGGTGTACAAATAAGTTTTAAAGTGTTTTTTGTGTGAAATATACTGTTAATTTACATATCCGACATTCCCCCGCATTGTCATGTGACTGTAACTGGTTCAGAGTATAAAATGTGATACAGAAGTTTGCCCGACAGTCAAACACACTTGCACATCAGTAGGTGAAAGATGGCAAGCGATACTGCATTTGTTCCACACTACATTTGTTACAAATTTCATCAAGGAAAAAATGACGCAAAGGCATGTGCATTGATCTGTTCTATGCTGGTTGAGAATATTGTATCAAAAAGCACGTGTGAATTTTGGTTTAGACAGTTTAAAGCAGGTGAGCGATCGAGAACATAGCGGCGCCCCGCAGAAGATTGCACATGAAGAACTGCAAGCATTGCTGGATGAAGATTCATCTCAAACGTAAAAAGAACTAGCTGAACAACTGGAGGTAATCCAGTAAACCATTTCCAATTGTTTACGTGCAATGGAAAAAATTCAGAAGGAAAATGTGTGTCGCATAATCTGAGCCAGAGGAACAACGATGAGTGTGTCATGACGTGTTTGAATCTGTTGAATAAACAACACCTAAGGTCTTTCCTGTAGAAAATGGTTACAGGTGATGAAAAGCGGATATGGTATGACAATCCCAAACGCAAAAAAACACTGGGTAGACCTCAGTGAAGCAACAACTTTGACACCGAAATGCAGTATTCACTCCAAGAAAGTTCTGCTGTACATCTGGTGGGTTTTGAAGGGTGTGCTCTATTGTGAACTATTGGAACAGGGTCAAACTGTTACTTCTGATCACTAGAAGCAACAATTGCTGCGATTGAAACAGGAAATCTGTCCGAAATGTCCATTAACAGGCAAAGGATTGCTTCCCATAAAATTACTGCATGACAACACTAGGCTGCATGCTGCAAAATTGGTCAAGGAAACGTTACTGATGCTTGGCTGGAAAGTTTTCGAGCACCCGGCATATAGTCCCGACATATATTTGTACACCTAATAATTCAGTGGTGGCCAAACTTGCTTAGCGTAAGAGCCACATACGATAAACTTCAGATGTTTACTTGCTTAGCGTAACAGCCACATACGATAAACTTCAGATGTTTACTTGTTTAGCGTAAGAGCCACATACGATAAACTTCAGATGTTTACTTGTTTAGCGTAACAGCCACATACGATAAACTTCAGATGTTTACTTGTTTGTAAGAGCCACATACGATAAACTTCAGATGTTTACTTGCTTAGCGTAACAGCCACATACGATAAACTTCAGATGTTTACTTGTTTAGCGTAAGAGACACATACGATAAACTTCAGATGTTTACTTGCTTAGCGTAACAGCCACATACGATAAACTTCAGATGTTTACTTGCTTAGCGTAACAGCCACATACGATAAACTTCAGATGTTTACTTGCTTAGCGTAACAGCCACATACGATAAACTTCAGATGTTTACTTGCTTAGCGTAACAGCCACATACGATAAACTTCAGATGTTTACTTGTTTAGCGTAAGAGCCACATACGATAAACTTCAGATGTTTGAGAGCCACAAGACATGTATGTTGTCCATAAAATAACCATAAAACAAGCAGGTAATTCTGCTTGTTTTATGGTTATTTTATGGACAACATACATTCTTTGCCAAAATAAATAAGAAGAACCCAGAAAGAATCATCCAGTCAAGATATAAGTTGGTATGTGCAATACACATGTATAGGAAATGATTGCAGTTGCATAGCAGTTGGGTCATTTATTCAGATAAAACAGGTACACAAGTAAAACAAGTCTGTACATCGTAGCACCACCTCAGGCTCGAATAAAGTGATTACCCAGCATGGCATAAATGCATACAGTTCACAGATACTGTCCTGAGATATAGCATGCCAGTTGGTGTCCAAATTGCGGGCCAATGCACCAATATTCTGTGTTGGGCATAGGTGATATCCATAACATGTTCGATCGGTAAGAGGCCGGGCTTGCCATGGTAGTGGCAGCAGTCTGGATGGCAACTTCCATACCTGTAGATGACGTAATATGGCCACACAAGGTTGAAAATGATGATTTTGATTCTGTTCATGCGGGTCTCTTAATCACTCAATCCTCACGTTCTGTCTTTGCCCTCGGTCGTCCACTGCCCGCATGCAGCTGCGTTGTGCCCTCCATAACACATTGGTGCCAATATTATCCCATTGCCACGTCACTGTGACTAATATGTCTGGCGATATGGCAACTTAACCAACCGGCCTCTCTCTGCGCAATTATATGTCCTCGATCAAACTCATTCAATTGCTAGTTCTGATGTCGGGTTAATCTGTATAAGTTAATGCAACATCAATCCACTGTCACAAATTGCCCTTTTCTCCTGTTATAACCTCCTGAATGTGCAGTACCAATATGCTGTGGCGGGCCACTGGTTTTTCATTGGACGTTAGTTTTTAGTCATTTGCATATTAGGCCCTAAGGTATGTACTTCCATATAGACTTTCATCAGGATCAAACAACTATCTCAGGGTGCTTTTTTTTCTTTTTTTTTTTTTTTTTTTTTTTGCAAAGAGTGTATGTTACAGATTTCTATTCTACCCCAGTGTAGTGCAATTTTAAGGGAAGAATAAGAGTCCCCAAGGGCCAAAGAAACCTATATTTTCTGATTTACCTGATCATATTTACTCCCAGTTCTCTATGACTGCAAGCTGTGGCCATTAAAGTAGGAAAGCAGGTGCCTCCAAGGCTATTGTAATGCATTTTGTAATTATCCAGAAATTAGAGGAATCCCTGGAAATTTAGAAGACACAAGGTGGCAACATCAATGACCATGCTGGATGGAAAATCCATCAGCTTGGTCGCCAGACCTGTGGAAGTAGTAAGACGCAAGAACTCCTGATGATGATCTAGTGTAGAGATCGAAAATTTGGGAGGTAATGTACCTTAATAAATTTATCCTTGATAATTCCCGTTAAACATTTATAATACTGAAAGTAATAAGTGGAAGCCATGAAGTCATTAATTATATGCATTTTGTGTTGGCCGAAACACATTCATTCGTCAGAAATCTTTCTATTTTTGTGTCATAACTTCTTCAAATGCGTGAAAAAATCTTGAGTTTATAAAATTCTTTTTCCTATACCATTTAGAAAGTCCAGGTTGATTCCATGGTGGACCATCCTCCTTGAGTGTGGTAGGTCCACCATATCCCACACTTGAGTCAGTAAAATATTTGATGCCGAAAGTAAATACACGATCTAAAAACATGCACGTCAACAATTATCTCATGCAGGGTTCCCACTCAACCTGGAAAACAGGGAAAACCTGGAATTCTTGGGGAATTTGAAAATGGTTCCAAAAATTAGGAAAAATTACTCTTTTTTGTAAAAATCAGGGAAAACTCAGGGAAAATTACCCCCCCCCCCCTTTTTTTTTTTTAAATCAATGGATACTTTATTTTGCCAAAAAAATTATTTTTTCAAGATTTCAAACTTTGGCTTGCAATTACTGCCAGCCTAGAATTTGGTAGATCTTACTTTCAGTTATATTAAGTATTTCCTTTATTCTCTAAAAAAAGATGCAAAATTGAATTTTAAAATTGCCAGTTATTAAGCTTTTGTTCAATTTCTGCAGGCAGTTGTTATAACATGGAACAAACTCCTGCTTGAAGAAACACTTCACAAGAGAACCAAACAAATGATGGATCAAAGTCCTTTGCCTGTTGGTTCTCTTGAAACATGTTTCTTTGAACAGAGCCATTCCATCATTAAGCTTAGCTGCATTGTGTTATAGAAAAACAAACTATTCAACTGACAGATTTTTTTCTTACATATGACCTGTTTCTATGGGAATGTATTTACAAATTCCGTGTGGGTAGTATTCACAAAAGTTCACGGAACTTTGGTACAGAAAATAATTTGCACAGTTAGTTGTTATTTAATGAAAAGCAGGTAATTTTATAAAGACAAATTACTTAAAAGAATTTACAAGTGTGTGCTTTGGTGAGAAAAATGAATGGAATGGAATGAAATGTAACAATTCTTTGCAACATGCCACTCTGGAAAACTTTAAAAAACACCTGGAGAACCTGGAAAAGTCAGGGAATTTTTTTATTACTTTTGAGTGGGAACCCTGTCATGTTTCTTGATGGTTACTACATTTAATGTCTGGTTAAAAACTCATGACTAGCTAAAGTGATGGTATTTACAATGGCAAGAACTTTGGACCTTACTAAAGGTCATCTTCAGGCCAACAATTTTACTGTCAACTTAACACGAATTTTGTACTACTTCAGTAATTCATATCATCACTTACGTCAGTTTTTACATTTCTTTGTGTCTTTTTAATCAGGCAAGTACATCAGTGTGGGATCAGCCCACAGCTGATGGTTCCAGTTGGTCATTCAACCTAAGGATTCTGGAACAAAACCCAGTGAGTTGGGGTCTTTTTGCCAATGTCACACAAAACTAGCTGGTACCTCTCCAGGAGATGGAGACGTTCATTATGGCAACAGGAAGTAAAAACTATCTGGTAGTTTGTATTTCTTTGTGGAGCTAACCTCTGAATCTCGGAGAACAGCTTAGTGATATGTATGTATGTATTTAAAAAAATTGATTATATTGATGCTCTTTCCTATTTTTAATTTAAACTGAAATACATGAAATGTTAGTGCGAATTCAAAACAAAACATAATTTTAAAATTGGAAACTTTACTCGTCCGTGAGGCCTCATTCATTTGTGGTTTGATGTTAACATTCTGTAACTTGTAACTACACAAAGTATACACACAACTGAAATTGCATGAAACTCTGGAGGGGTAGCATATAAATAACATAAAATTCCCACACTTCGTGTATTATACAAAATCATCGGTTAAAAGACCTAGAACATCTTCAGAAGTCTTTTTTCTAACCTCCTCCTTCAAGACTGTACACCAACTATACGCAAAATCGTAAAAGTATACTAGAAATCTGATTTATTGGTGTATAAATATACATTTCTAACCTTTTGCACATTAACCAGATGGTTTTCTCAAGGAAGGCAGACAGTAAACTGCATTTCAAATATTTGAACATAGTAACTTGACATACACGGTTGAGTCACATTATTGTGACCACCAGCTAATATCCAGAGTAACTGCTGTGTGCAGTGCCAACAGCATCTAGGCTGGGAGTGACTCAGTAAGATGCTGGAAGGTGTTCACAGGTATGTGGAGCCATGCTGACTGCAGTGCATCTGACAACTGCTGGAGGGTCCATGGTGGAGGCTCCACAGAGTGAACAACATGATCGAAGTGGTCCCACAGATGCTGAATTGGGTTTAAGTCTGGGGAATCAGGGTGCCAGGGAAGTACTTTGAAGTCTTCAGCATGCTCTTCCAACCATTCTCGGAACTTTCTAGCTGTGTGACATGTCGCATTGTCATGCTGGAAGATCCCATCCGCCCCAGGGAAGACATTCAGCATGTATGGGGGTTTGTGGTCTGCAAGGATGGATTCATAATGAATTTGGTCCATAGTACTTTCTACGGGTACCAGTGGGTCCAGAGGATGCCACGAACAGGTTACGAGTGGGCCCAGAGAATGCCACGAACAGGTACGAGTGGGCCCAGAGAATGCCACGAAAACATTTCCCAGACCATAATGCTGTATGGGTTCATAATGAATTCGGTCCATAGTGCCTTCTACAGGTAGGAGTGGGTCCAGAGAATGCCACGAACAGGTACGAGTGGGTCCAGAGAATGCCACGAACAGGTATGAGTGGGCCTAGAGAATGCCACAAAAACATTCCCCAGACCATAATGCTGTATGGGTTCATAATGCAGGGATCGCATTCCTCCTAAAATTCCTAATATTTTGTGATCCTCCTTAAATTCCTAAAATGATACCTAAAATTTGCTATTCTTCCTAAAATTTCCGTAAGCTTATTTATTAAAAATACAACCGTTATTAACGCCAATAAATTTACCATTATGGTAAGGTAAAAAGACCTGTTATTGTAGAAACACAGCCTATATGCTGTGCTGTTGAAGGGAGGGAAAATGACGCCATCGAGATGCACTTGCTTCGGGGCGGGCGCTCTACTTTCGTGCCTTCGGACAGTTTTCGAGAGTAACAAGAGATCTAAGGGAAAAGGGGAGGGGTCATTTTCACCCCTGGTTTGCGCTTTGCAGACGAACTCCGTGGCACGCAGAAGATCGTACTTTATTTTTGTACATGCCTTGTGGAACCTCCTCTTTCTGCTGATGTTTTGTTATTGTAAACCGCAGGTGGGTGGAAGCAAAGAAGAAACATGTGGTCTCCTTCCGTAACCTTCGGTAATGATGATGGGATGGTAGCTGAGTGTTATCGTGGCAGCAGTAGAGCACGTGATCATTGACCTTCGATCGTGCGTCGGCGGCAGCGACCTTCAATGCGCCATATATCTCTGCTCCGACTCGCTTTGACTGAACTTGCGTGAGATGCGTATGATAGTTTCTGGTTTTGCGTCTTTTATGGTGTTCTCTGTGCTGTGTGCAGGTTCAGTTCTCTAGTGGTGAACTGCTTTTTTTTTTTTTTTTTCTATCTTCTGGCATCCTTGCAGCCAAACTTTGGGAAGTTGTCTGGTTTTGCAATATTGGAACACGTTTTTGTACTTCCCTTTCATTTTCTGGTTAGTAATGCAAGTGTTTAAGATGCCTAAATCCAAAACGAAATTTCAAGATGCGTGGCTCGCCAAAGAATTGGACGGAGTGAAGTTGAAAGAATGGTGTTCTGCAACTGAAACAATATTTTCTGCTAAGTGTATATTGTGTTCAGAAATTTTCAATATTTCTAATAGTGGCTTTTCACAAGTAAAAGTGCATCATAAAGGAAAAAAACATTTGCAGAAATTTCAAAGTAAATTTCGAAATAAGTCCATCCTGAAAGCCTTTGGAGGACGGGATCTTCAGCCCAAAACAAATATTAGTGAAGTACTGAGTCATGATTTACAGTTGGCTAAAGCCGAAGCATTATGGGCCATGAAAGTTTCTAAGGACAATATATCTTTTGTTTCATGCACTGAAACAGTTGAACTTTTCAAAGAAATGTTTCCTGATTCTGCTATTGCAGCCAAAATGCAACTTAAAGAAAAAAAGTTGCTTATGTGATATCACATGGATTGTCAAAATATTTTGAAGAGGATTTGAAAAGACATTGCATCTAGTAGCCCAGAAAGGTTACTATAGCATTTGATGAAACTACAAATACACAAGTGAAACGGCAGTTGGATGTGTATCTCAGGTACTGGTCTTCAGAAATAAATTCAGTTTCTTGCCGATACCTAACAAGCGTTTTTCTGGGTCATGCAACAGCAGATATTTTGCTAAAAGAAATTCTTGATGTGTTATCATCCTTCAATATTTCGTTGAACAGAATTATTTGTGTATCCATGGACAGCCCAAATGTAAATAAGTGCTTTTTACGCAAATTCAATGAAGTTGTAAAACAAGAAACAGGCCAGAAATCTTTGGAACTAGGTTTTTGCAACTTGCATGTTGTTAGTAATGCATTTAACATTTTTTTGACAAGCTTATATATAGATTTTGACGAATTTGCTACTGATATGCATTACTTTTTAAAGAGTAGTGCTGCAAGACGAGAGGATTATAAATCTGTCGAGGATATAACATTGGTCACAGCCAAATTTCTTTTGCGTCATGTCAGCAACAGATGGTTAACCGTTGGTTCTGTAGCCCAGAGGCTCTTGGATCAATGGCTAATAAATATTACAGAATATTTTTTAAACTTCTTGCCATCTCAAAAAATATTTGAAAAACAACTACGCAATTCGGCAAGGTATAAAAGAATTCACTGTTTCCTGAAAAATGAGCTAACTCCTTGCTATTTAGCATTAATTTCATTTTCACACCAAAATTTTGAAAAGTTTTCATTATGTTATCAGAGTGAAGAACCAAAAATACACCAGTTATATTCTGATTTAAATACTTTGATGAGGAATGTTATGGTTCAGTTTATCCAAGATGATGTTATTGCAGGGAAATTTGGAGAAGACCTAAAGAATGTAGATTTTGAAAACAAAAATTCATGGAAAAAACTAGGGAGTTAGAAGTTGGTATGAAGACAAAAAATCTCAGGAATGTTCAGGAGACCAGGCAGAAATTATTTCTCTTAGATGTAAGATCATCACTAATTGCAACCACAAAATATTTAAAGCCAAATTTGCCATTCTGCAATCAAAAGCTAAGAGACATAGAAGTTTTAAAGGTAAAAGAACCAAAGAAAGAGTCGACTCAACTTTCAGTCACTGAAGGACTTTCGGAAATAACCAGAATTTCAAGTGTTTTGCATCTTTCTGAGGAACAAATTGATAGAGTAAGAGAAGAGTGGAAACTTTTAAATTGCGATAAGCCAACTCTAGATGAACTAGTGAAATTTTCAGAGGAAGGGCATATTCCAGTGCGGATTGATCATTACTGGCGTAATATATTTAGTATTAAAGACTCTAGCGGAAAGAAAAATACTCAAATCTTGCTAAACTCATCAAGTCAATTTTAGTTTTACCTCATGGTAATGCTGATGCAGAAAGGGGATTTTTGGTTAACACTGCTCTGTTAAGGAAGGACAAGGCTAACTTAAAAGACTCAACTATAACATCATTAAGAATAGTTAAAGGGGCCATTAAACACTATGGATGTGTAAGTAAAGTTCCCATAACAAGAAATTTGTTAAATAGTGTTCGTGATTCACATAAATTTTATAAAGAGTATGTTGATAAGCTGAAGGAAGAAGAATCAAAAAAGGTAAAAGAAAGGAAGCAGAAAGAGAGAGAAAATAAGGAAAAGCAGCTAGAGAAAAAAAGAAAAGCTGAGTTTGATGACAAAATAAAAGAAAATGATGCAGAAATAAATAGGCTTAAAAAAGATAAAGAAGCCTCCCTAGCAGTAATTCAAGAGGGAACAGAAAAGAATGAGAAAAGCTGTAGAAAAACAAAATACTGTTGAAATAGCAGTTGCCTCTAACTTGATCATACAAGGTTCAACTGAAATAAAGAAAACTGAAAGTAAATTAGTTGTGGTGGAAGCAGAAAAAGATAGGCTTATCAGGAAAAGGTTAAAACAATAATATGAAAAAAGTAATTCAGTGAACAATTGTACATAGTTCTTGGTTTTTAATTACCTTTTTAGGATATTATAATTTAATGCGAAACCTGAAAACTTTACTGTGAAAATCGTGAATTGCTTCTGGTTCAACAGCATATTAATGTTCAAAGTGAAACTTGAATGTGGTAAATATACTTGAATATGATAATAACATGTGAAAAGATAAGAACTGAACATTAGAAGTAAATCATACTTAAACTTTAGACATTAGACGTTATGCAAAAAATTTGGGTGTGAACTTCGACCATATATACTAATGGACTGCGCATTGGCAATAGCTGCATCAAAGCCGCCATGGCTCAAACATTGGGCATGTCGTCATCAGACTCCAAATTTCGTGTAAAAATGCTGTTATGATTACTAATTTACGCTGCAGAACTTCAGTGTTTTCGGTGTATTATGTGAATGCGCCTCATATATAATGAAAACTCTTCAGGTAAGTTTACTTATGAGCTATATACATGCATGATCGGGTTGTTTACATCTTGTGATTTATAATGTGATGAACATTTTGCGAAGAATTTGGAACATGCATTCCATTTTTTTTTCTAAAGTTACTATATTTTTATATCAATAGCTGCAAGTTTCTGGTTAAGTAATTGAACTTTATTGACTTAGGTATTTAATTCGTTTCTTACCCATGAAAAATCATAGAACTTTCTTTACTATATATCGCTCAGAGCAACCATAAGCACAGCAGGTGTAACCCATCTTTTTGACTGATGTCATGTGATTTTATGTTGGAGCCAGAAATTTTGATGTCATGCGCAGTCTATCAGTGTATATGGTTGAAGGGTGTGAAGCAAACTCTTTAGAATGTATACAAAGTTGTTTTACTAGATGTATACAAATATACATCTAGTTTTTATTGAAATACACTCCTAAAATTTTCCTAAATTTTTTCTAAAAAGTCCTAAAATTCCTACCTAAAATTTTCCAGAAGTATGCTATGATCCCTAGTAATAGATTCGGTCCATAGTGCCTTCTACAGGTACGAGTGGGTCCAGAGAATGCCACGAACAGGTACAGTGGGCCCAGAGAATGCCACAAAAACATTCCTCAGACCATAATGCTGTATGGATTCATAATGAATTCGGTCCATAGTGCCTTCTACAGGTATGAGTGGGCCCAGAGAATGCCACGAACAGGTATGAGTGGGCCCAGAGAATGCCACAAAAACATTCCCCAGACCATAATGCTGTATGGGTTCATAATGAATCCGGTCCATAGTGCCTTCTACAGGTATGAGTGGGTCCAGAGAATGTCACGAACAGGTACGAGTGGGCACAGAGAATGCCACAAAAACATTCCTCAGACCATAATGCTGTATGGATTCATAATGAATTCGGTCCATGGTGCCTTCTACAGGTACGAGTGGGTCCAGAGAATGCCACGAACAGGTACGAGTGGGTCCAGAGAATGCCACGAACAGGTGCGAGTGGGTCCAGAGAATGCCACGAACAGGTACGAGTGGGTCCAGAGAATGCCACGAACAGGTACGAGTGGGTCCAAAGAATGCCACAAACAGGTACGAGTGGGTCCAGAGAATGCCATGAACAGGTACGAGTGGGCCCAGAGAATGCCACAAAAACATTCCTCAGACCATAATGCTGTATGGATTCATAATGAATTCGGTCCATAGTGCCTTCTACAGGTACGACTGGGTCCAGAGAATGCCACGAACAGGTATGAGTGGGCCCAGAGAATGCCACAAAAACATTCCCAGACCATAATGCTGTATGGGTTCATAATGAATTCGGTCCATAGTGCCTTCTACAGGTATGAGTGGGTCCAGAGAATGTCACGAACAGGTACGAGTGGGCACAGAGAATGCCACAAAAACATTCCTCAGACCATAATGCTGTATGGATTCATAATGAATTCGGTCCATGGTGCCTTCTACAGGTACGAGTGGGTCCAGAGAATGCCACGAACAGGTACGAGTGGGTCCAGAGAATGCCACGAACAGGTGCGAGTGGGTCCAGAGAATGCCACGAACAGGTACGAGTGGGTCCAGAGAATGCCACGAACAGGTACGAGTGGGTCCAAAGAATGCCACAAACAGGTACGAGTGGGTCCAGAGAATGCCATGAACAGGTACGAGTGGGCCCAGAGAATGCCACAAAAACATTCCTCAGACCATAATGCTGTATGGATTCATAATGAATTCGGTCCATAGTGCCTTCTACAGGTACGAGTGGGTCCAGAGAATGCCACGAACAGGTATGAGTGGGCCCAGAGAATGCCACAAAAACATTCCCCAGACCATAATGCTGTATGGGTTCATAATGAATCCGGTCCATAGTGCCTTCTACAGGTATGAGTGGGTCCAGAGAATGTCACGAACAGGTACGAGTGGGCACAGAGAATGCCACAAAAACATTCCTCAGACCATAATGCTGTATGGATTCATAATGAATTCGGTCCATGGTGCCTTCTACAGGTACGAGTGGGTCCAGAGAATGCCACGAACAGGTACGAGTGGGTCCAGAGAATGCCACGAACAGGTGCGAGTGGGTCCAGAGAATGCCACGAACAGGTACGAGTGGGTCCAGAGAATGCCACGAACAGGTACGAGTGGGTCCAGAGAATGCCACAAACAGGTACGAGTGGGTCCAGAGAATGCCATGAACAGGTACGAGTGGGCCCAGAGAATGCCACAAAAACATTCCTCAGACCATAATGCTGTATGGATTCATAATGAATTCGGTCCATAGTGCCTTCTACAGGTATGAGTGGGTCCAGAGAATGCCACGAACAGGTATGAGTGGGCCCAGAGAATGCCACAAAAACATTCCCCAGACCATAATGCTGTATGGGTTCATAATGAATTCGGTCCATAGTGCCTTCTACAGGTACGAGTGGGTCCAAAGAATGCCACGAACAGGTACGAGTGGGTTCAGAGAATGCCACGAACAGGTACGAGTGGGTCCAGAGAATGCCACGAACAGGTACGAGTGGGTCCTTTCATGAAGGTACGAGTGGGCCCAGAGAATGCCACAAAAACATTCACCAGACCATAATGCTGCCCCCACCAGCTAGTGTTCTTCCAGCAATGGTTGAAGAGTGTTCTTTCTCCGATGTTTTTCGCCTAATACGCCAACGTCCATCCGTTCGATGAAGCAGAAAACGTGACTCATCGGAGAAGGCAATCCTTTGCCAATCAGCGGAAGTCCAATTCTGATACTGCCATACAAATGTAAGCCTTTTCTACCGAAGCACCTTCGTTAGCATATGTGCAGTGACCATCCGTCTGCATCAAAGCCCCATGCGCAGCAGGGTTTGCTGAACTATCATTTTAGACATACTTTTGGTAGCCCTCTGGTTTATTTGGCCAGTGAATTGCTACACTGTAGCATGTCAATCGGCCCTCACACACCTTCGAAGCCGACATTCACCTCTCACATCAATGGCATGTGATGCTCTGCAGTTTCCACATCGCTTGTTGCAATGGTACCGTTTCTCCAATCACGATACACTTTAACCACAGCAGCACACTGATAGTTCAAATACTGCAATGTTTCTGAAATACTGCCACCCTAGACCCGAAAGCCAATAATCATCCCTTTTTGAAAATCTGATAAATCGCCCCTTTTATCCATGACAGCAACGAGTGATATGTTTTCAAAATGCCTACAGCACACCTTATATACCTTCCAAGCCAGGTTACGACACTGGCCTTCTTTCATTGGCTACGTGCTGTTGACGTCAAAAGTAGAAGGTGGTCACAATAATGTGACTTGGCTTGGCTGTGTACATACATGTCACTAAGCTGTTCTCTGAGATTCAGAGGTTAGTTCCACAAAAAAATACAAACTACCAGGTAAATTTTGAACTGATTATATTATTTACTTACTGTTGCCATATCAAACTTCTCCATTTACAGTGATCTTGGCACCCAGCTCAAGCTTCACTGACATCCATCACTCAACGTACACAAGGCCATCTATACTTGATACTCATAATCTTTTTCTCATGCAGACACTCCTGAATCTGATCCTCCCATGACTTCCTTGGCCCTCCTCTGCCTTTCCTTCCTGCCACTTGGACAAAAAACAATTTCTTAGTAAGCATCTTATCAATCATTCTTTCAACATGGGCAAACCACCTAAGAATATTAGTCTCCACCTTGCTAACAACATTTTGCTTCACATCACACAACACATCTTCATTCCTCACACAATCAGAAAGTGTCTTGCTGCAACCCCCCTGTAAATAATGCATTTCTCCAGCACACAAAACAAACGACTTCTATGTTTTTTCTGTAGTACCCGGGTTTCGCTGCCATACGTCAGAGTAGGGACAATTACAGTCTCATACACAGCCATGCGGGACTCTCTTGAGAACCCATCATTCCTGTGAAAACCTCCCAAAGTCGCTATGACTTTCAATGAAGAATTCACTCGTATACTAATTTCACCATCCAATTTGTTCTCTCTGTCAAACATGCTTCCTAAATACACAAACTCATTCACCTGGTCAATCACTGTGCCATTTAGACTTATATTACATTCAGTACTACCAGTTCCTCACTCAAAAACCATAACTTTGGTTTTTCGGTTATTCATACTCAGTTTGAATTTTATGACTAGACAAATAAATAGATATGAATATGTTTTTAGACACTAAGCATCACATTGGTTTGGTAACTGGCTCCAAATTAGCAGCACCTCCAGAGAGAGACGAGAAGATTAAATTAAGATATCTGGAGATTCCCTTGTTAATGGAACAGTACCACTTTGTGTGATGTCTATAACTACGAGCAATGGACGTTAAAGTGTGGGAAAGCTGGTGGTTTTCAAGGCTATTGCAACACATTTTGTTTCGGCTTAATTGCATTCTTTCATTACAAACGTTTTTAATTTTGCATCGTAACTTACTGCTGATGTTTGAAAAAATGCTGGTTTCATAAAATGTTTAATTATTTTCAGGCTCTTTCCCATTTTTGTTTTAAATTGAATCACATGAACTTTCGCATGAATTCAAACAAAACATAATGCTAAAATTGAAAACCATTTGTGTACGAAGTATAATTCATTGCGGTTTGATACTGCCATGATTTCTGCAAACAAAAACTTTGCATTTGAAAAATACATGCAGCTGAAACTGCATGGGTGAACAAATAAATTCCTGCACTTTGCCGCTTCATGGTATCTCCAGAAGTATTATTCTAACCTCCTTGATCTCAAATGATTATAGATTTAGGAGTGGAGTCAAGGCCTCACTTATGGGAGGGCATTCGACGTACGTGCCCAGAGCCCACAAAATATAGTTATATATTACGTGCTTTGCATCAAACTGATTTGCAATGTTCATCAACTAAAAAAAGTTAAAATAGTAATTTCAGAACTGCACATTGAACACATGGAAATAACAATTTCCACAAATAAGTAGAACACCATATTACTGGGAAATTAATGTTTTAATCTGCCACTAATAACTATGTAACTGGTCCTCAGTCATAAAAGAGTGGTAGGCAATGCACGTAACTAACAAACAAATTAAGAAGATGGTACTATAGAACACGCTAAGTTACGTATAAAAGTTTTGTGGCAAATATATTTTAGCCATTACTATGCCTTCATCAGTGCGACTTTTCACTCATAAAACTTTAAGGCAAAAAATTTTCAGCCATTACTGTGGCCTTCATCAGTGTGAAGTCACACTGATGAAGGCCATAGTAATGGCTGAAATATATTTGCCTTAAAACTTTTATACATAACTTAGCATGTTCTATACTACCATCTTCTTAATTTGGTCCTCAGTCATACATGCATGCACATATCACGAGATGCCATTGAGAGGGGCTGAATGCCCAGGGCCCAAACTGTCTTAAGTTGATCTGTAGGTGGAATAGGAAGCTAATTTCTTTAAATCATCCTAATAGAAATAGTAGTCTTGAATTCTGCTTCTCTTGATAAGGGCGTAGTTCCTTCACCATCCTTTCTATCCCTTTTGTGTTCGTTGATTCTAATTCTAAATGAACGCTTGGTCAACCGATGTAGTATCGCCTGGAACTTTCTGGATATTGTCAAGGGCATATCCAGAAGTTTATTTTGGTGGGGGCGGGTTTTTTGGGTACAAAAAGGGGGTCTGAAGCCATTATGATATTTTTTATATAACGTTAGTATATATACACTATCTACCAACAAGTAATTGTACACCTGTGATAGCAAAGGAAAACAAAGTTGATTCACCTTCAATAGTTGGTGGAGCCTCCACAAGCAGCGATTACAGCTGCGACCCTCTGGGGCATACTGTCAACCAGGCGTTGTATGACGGCTAGCGGTATTTTCTTCCACTCGGCTTGGAGAAGACAGGTCAGTTCCTTCACCAATTTCGGACGGCGGGGGCACCCCTTAAGTCGACGCTCCAACTCGTCCCAGAGGTGCTCGATAGGGTTAAGGTCCGGGCTCTAAGCAGGCCAGTCCATTCGATTAACCCCATTGTCACCATACCAGGCCATGGTGAACCTCTCAACATGACAGGTGGCATTTTCATCCTGAAAGTAACATGGGTCCACCCTGTAAAACTGCCACAACGTAGGAAGCGCATGGTCATCCAAAATGGTGCAGTAGGTCGCGGCGTTGAGTCTACCAGGAATTGCGACCAAGGGTCCCATGCCATACCAGGAGAAACACCCGCATAGCATAATTCCACCGCCGCCGAACTTCACAGTTGGCACAATACATTCCGGCAGGAGGTGTTCTCCAGACGCCAAACCCAGACCCTGCCATCCGAACGGTAGAGGGTGAGCCTTGATTCGTCGCTCCAGAGAACCTGTTTCCACTGTTCACCGGTCCTCTGTCTACGTTCTTTGCACCACGTTAGCCGAGCAGCGCTATTGGACTTGGTGATCAATGGCTTGTGGGCGGCACCACGTCCATGATAACCGAGCAGATGGGCTTCCTTAGGATGGTATTCATCGAAAGAACACTCCCGGATGCCTGTTGAAACTCCTCGCGGATATGGCCCATCGATTTGGTGCTGTTCTTCCGAATTTCTCTGGCCAGCACCCGTCGGTCTCTAACTTCCAGTTTTGTGGGTCTGCTGGGTCGGGACACATCCCGACAGTCACCTCTCATCTTCCACTTGCCAATCATGTAGGCCACTGCCGATTTTGGGTACTTCAACTCGCTGGATATGTCACGTATGGATCGGCCATTTCTGTGATACCTGACGATTACACCTTTCTCGAAATCAGAGAGCTCCGAACTGCGTGGCATCTTGCATGCGACTGGTTGCGTTATTGTTTCCTACACGATATTTAACGGCGGCGGCCGTGACGTGTATCAGGACCGCAGATATTGTCGATTGCAGGGGTGTCCAATTACTACTTCACAGCAGCTTCAGCCGAAGTACAGGGAGGGAGCTCCTTCGGTCCATGTCTCATTTAGTCATGTGATCCAGTTGTTTTGACAGAAAATTCAATCTTAATAGACATAGACTGCTGTTAAGAATAAATAAAACTTGAACGAAATAACATGAAGAATTAGTGTAAATGACATAGAAAGAATAAAATAGAGAAGAAATATTACACAAACAAATTATGAGTAAAAAAGCCGTATTACATAAGGAAAAAAATATATATTCTAAGTTGGGGAGTCGGAAAAAAGTTATAATGAATAAATCAGGATTAAAAGCAAGAATGCATTTTCAGATTGATAATTTTGACAATACTGAAATAATTGTTTTGTAAACGATGGAAATAAATTTGAGCTATAAGAAAGTTTGACGTCTATTTTTTTTTTTTTTTTTTTTGAGATGAGAGAAATTGATTGTCATGTGATCCAGTTGTTTTGATAGAAAATTCAATCTTAGTAAAGCATAGTTTGCGGTCAAGGGGACAAAATGTTAGACTCTACCAGAGGAGGTTGGAAAAAAATACCAATGAAGTGATTTCATGAAAAAATGAATCGAGCCCACTTGAGATTGAAATATAAGAAACTGTGATGATGTGTATAAGTCCAATGGGCTTTTTCCATGAACTGAAGGGACGTTAGAGCTGAAAAGATTATTCCATTAAGCTGACTTGGTTCTTTTTGTTCACACAGGAAAAAATGAAGTCTGAGGGAGTAACATTGGAAGTAAAACCACTCCTTTTACAAAGTTTTGAGATGACATGCATTGGAAGGTTACAAAGGAAGAATAAAAAGTTTGATGTCTACTTTTTTGAGATGTGAGAAATCGATTTAGTCATGTGATCCAATTGAGCTTTAGGAAAAATGGACGATTCAAATATTGTCATTTAGAAAAATGAACGATTCAAATATTGGCTTACAAAAAAAATGATCGATTCAAATATTGACGTTTAGTAGGAAGGCATTTCCCATATTATTCTACTGGATTTTTACAATTTTAAGAAAAGGAAAATTTTAAAAATCGCCCTCTGAGTCAAAACAACAATACCATTTTTGGGCTTGTAAAAATTTATACCATTCAAAAACGAACTTTATGAAAAATGAGCGATTCAGATATGGACTTTTAAAAAAAATAAAGGATTCAAATGTTGACTTTTAGTTGGAAGGCATTTCCCATGCTATTCTATGCGATTTTTGCGATTTTTGCGATTTTAAGAAAACGAAACTTTAAAAAATCGCCCTCTTAGCGAAAACAACAAATCCATTTTTCACTTGTTAAAGT
This sequence comes from Macrothele yani, assembly GCA_039090855.1. Lineage (NCBI taxonomy): Eukaryota > Metazoa > Arthropoda > Arachnida > Araneae > Macrothelidae > Macrothele > Macrothele yani. Next base: position 78,920,642 of record CM077031.1, on the reverse strand, counting down.
TTATACGATTTAAAAACGAACTTTATGAAAAATGAACGTTTCAAATATAGGGTTTTATGGGGGGGAAAAGTCAAATAACTTGTAAATGATTTCTGAAAGACTTCGGTTAGCTTGCTCTCACAACTTCGAAGCGAATGGGAGCGAAAATAGCATTTGTATGCATAAAACGCATTTTGTTTATAGACTGCATGAAGTGATGTACATTGTTCACTGAGTTCATGTATGAGATTTAGTTATTGCTTTGGGGGAAAAGCTTCTAAGAATAGAGAAAAAATATCTGTGTACAAGGTGAAGCACTAAGAATGTGATTAAAGTGGAACTGTAGAATTTGGTATGAAAAAGAGACTAGAAACGACGAATTGATTATGTTTGTTCTAGTGTGGAAAACTTCTTGCAGTCTGTTTATTTTTAAGAATCATGAGAAAACATAGAATATGATTGATTGTTCTCTTTGTTCATGACTTCCATGTTATTGAAGTAATTAAATAAATGAGGTGTGAACAGGAAAAACAGATACGATAGAGAAATCCTATTTAAAACGAAAGTTAGCACCTTAAGGGAAATTCAAACAAACCCAGATGTTCCGCATGTAGTGTAATGTCTGACACGTTAGAACTGATAATTGAGTGAAGGAATATATACACAAAGTTTTGTCGCATCTCGATGTAAAACGAAATAAATGAAGAAAATTAATATGGTTAGGTGCGTTCATACTGACTTTGGTGAGGTGAGTTAGCAATAAATATTTGGTAATGCATGAAAAAAAAAGTAAAAATAACTCGTTAAGAATATGATGTTTGATGAAAGTATGATATTTTAGTTAATACGACATGAATATAAATGTTGGAGAGACTAAAACATATCTGAAGTTTTTGTTACATTTCTGATGTTAGGAAAATTTGTGTGGAAAAGTGAAAGCTATCAAGTTGGGAAGAAAAAAATTTGTTGGAATGAAACAGGGAAAAAAATACTATAAAGAAATAAAAAATAGAAGTACAGAAAAAGCAGTTGCAAAGCAAAGTTAAACAAATACGAAAACATTATAGCATTTCGAAGAACAGATTAAGTCGTTATACAGGGAAAAGAAGTAAATTTTTCTTAAAAGATTACTTTTGTTTGGGGAAATACTGTCTTTTAGCTACGTCTTGGGAATAACTGTACTTCTGATGAGTTAGCAAAATGCTCCCCTGAGAAAAAAATATCGGTAAGGATAAGATGTTTAGCGGATGTACGACTTAGTCTCCAGAACGAATATTTTTTCTGTCGCGTTAGAAAAATATACAGAAAATATATCGCAAAGAAATCAAATTTTAGTGTCAGTATGAACTTTTTAGAATGCATATCATGGCAATGAATGCTTTTCTGTTGGGACAGGAAAAGAAAAGTATAGCAAACTAGGAAAGAAAAAAATACATGCATATTTCACATACATGGAACCTGAAAAATAGAGCAAGCTATGTAGGGAAAGAGACATTTGAAGTTTTGGTACATCTTGCAACATCATGTCGTTAAGAAACGTTTGTTGGAAAGGAAATCGAAATATAAAGTTAGAATAAAATAAAGCAAAAGTTTGCAAAGTTTGAAAAAAAAAATGAAGTGGATACATCGAGAAGTTCTATGAGACGCAAACATAGGATAGCATTTCTGAAAGTTAATTTAGGTTACATAGGAAAGAAATAATAATGAAGAAACATTTGTTTGTTGGAAAGAAATGGAAAAATAAAGTCTTAATAAAAGTAGAATAATGCCGATACATTGAGAAGTTTGAAAAAAGTAATGCTTATACATCGTAAAGTTTAATGAATATATTAGTATAGAATAGCATTTTGAAAAATAGTTCAAGTTAAATGTGGAAAAAAAAAATAGTGAAGGAGCTTTTGTTGGAAAGAAATTGAAAAATAAAGTAAGAATAAAAAAAAAATACTGTCCCAATCGAATTTTATGTATAACCACTAAAGATCTGTATAATTCACGTACACTTACACGAAAAGTAAGACCAAAAATAGTTTAAGTTATATGGGAATACATTAAAATCAAGTACGCTGACAGACGGCATGAATCATAGACTAAGGTCACCCTCTTGACCCATGTAATCTTTCCCGCTATTCGTGATATCTGACAAAGCGAGTCTAATCTTGAGTAGATATGTAGATAGCCTCCATGCCTTTCTGGACTAAGAACAAAGGATACACACCATATAAACGCAGAATGATGAAAATAAATTCGAAAATTTAGAAAAGAACCACTTAGGAACGAAAATAAGATATCATAACAATATTTCTGGAGAATGGAATATGGTGGAATTAATGAAAAAAAATTAATGATAAATACTTGAACTACATAATAACCAAGAGGAAAATCCTGCCGATCAACTAACAGAAGAACCATTTATGAACAAAAATTTGATTTCAAAATAACATTTCATGGGATGGGGACATGAACGAATTATTTGAAAAAGAAATAAATATATGAAGCGTGAGCGTAGAATGAAATTTCACAAATAGAAGAAGAAAAAGAGGGGGAAATGGAAAGAAAAAACGTTTGATAGAATAACACGCGAAATAAAGAAAAAAAAATACTGTTACAATCGAATTTTAACTGGAATAGATTGGTATATTTCTTGAACATATACGAAAAAGCGAGACAGAAAAATAGACTAATTTACAATAAAAGATGCATTTTGTAGAATATTCATGAAGAATTTTAAGTCAGAAAAATATAAATGATCCGTTGAAAAAATCATGTAATCTCATAAAATAACGGAATCACAAAGCAATGTTCACTTCGTTCCAAAGAACAATAAAATTTCCTGAGCAGAAATAAATAAAATAATTAAAAAAAATACATTAAGAAAGAGCATAAATTAAAAAAATAGATTATAGGGAATAAATAGTATACGAAATAATTTCCATGCTATGAATACATGAAATAAAGTAAAAAAAAAAAAAATAGCTCCTTTAAGAATATGAATTTTGGTGAAAGTATGAAATTTTAGTTGAAATGTCATGACCAGCATTTCGAAAAGAAATAGATTGAGTCGATATGTAGGGTTAAAAGCAGTAAGCATTTCTTTATTTTTCGCTGTGGGGGTGGGGAATAATTGCTTTTCTGGTGAGTTAGTAAAACGTTAAAAACATAATGTTTAGGGAAAGAACGGAATTACTCGCTTTGCCTCTAGAATTAATGTTTTTTCGGACGAGGCAGAAAAATGCACAGCCCAAAGAATACAAATTTTATCGTAAGAAAAAAGGTTTTAGATTGTATGTCTTGACAATGAATGCTTTCCTGTCGGGACAGTCCACGAAAAGTATAGCAAACTAGGAAAGAATAAAAAAATGCATATTTGGCATACATGCAAGCTTTGGGAAATATTTTTAAGCAAGTTGGAAAATATGCTATATAAGGAAATAAAAATCTGATGATATGTTACATCTAAAATAATCGTTTGCTGAAATGAAATGAAAAAAAAGAATAGTCTGAATAAAAGGACTCATAAGTTTGGACAAGTAAAAAAAGAATCCTGACCTACTGAGAAGTTTAACGAAATTTCAAAGATACGAAATTGGGAAGCTATAATGATATGCGAAATAAAGTAAGAAAATATAGTTTCAGCAGAATTTTAACAGGGAAAGATCTGTAGAGTTCTTAAATGTATGAAAAAATTGCGAGAAAATATTATTGCAGGGGCGAAAGACTCTGAATTATCATGAAGTCTATGTCCAATAGTTACTGCGAACAGGAACGTAATCGTTTTAAAGAAGCATTTCCTCGTCTCATGGTCTGAAATAAAATTAAATGGAGGAAAAGCAAAAGTTCACCAGAAAATTCATTACATCTACGCGAAAAAACTCCTTCAAAACATACAAAAAATATATAAAAACACATGAAGAAATAACGTAAAAGAAATAAAAAAAAAAATAGAGTGAATACGTAGTACACGAAAACCATTTGACCACCTGACCATTTTTTGAAACCAAATCATCGTGAGTTAGAAACCTCACTAAGACCATCAGAGCATTTTTATTCCCTTGGAAAGAAAATTCCCTAGCATCGTTATGTAAAAATTTCCTCCGGGGTAAAAATAGCTTCGAAGAGGGGGGAAGGAATCCCGCTTGAAAACCACAGGAATAAATAAAAAACATCCCAATCGACCCCACTCTGTTGTTGCCATCCCTCAAAATCAAAGATTCATCGAAAAAATAAAGTTCCAAAAAGCATCATCATATCTAACACCTACGCAGTGCCCTTTCCCCATTCGGTCGGTTGCCATCCCCCAAAAATCAAAGATGCATCGAAATAATAAAGTTCCAAGAAGCACCGCTAGGGGCAGCACGTCAGCATCGCGTTGACATCCCCCTATGTCCACCCCCTTTCCACGCTTTGTCGTTGCCATCCCCAAAAAGTCAAAGATCCATCGGTATAATAAAGTTCCAAGAAGCACCGCTAGGGAACAGCACGTCAGCATCGAGTTGACATCCCCCTATGTCCACCCCCTTTCCACGCTCTGTCGTTGCCATCCCCAAAAATCAAAGATCCATCGGAATAATAAAGTTCCAAGAAGCACCGCTAGGGGGCAGCACATCATCGAGTTGACATCCCCCTATGTCCACCCCCTTTGCACACTCTGTCGTTGCCATCCCCAAAAATCAAAGATCCATCGAAATAATAAAGTTCCAAGAAGCATCGCAAAGGGGCAGCACATCAGCATCGTTCCAACACACTAGCGCCACCTACATCCACACCCATGCCACACACCCTCATCCTCCTGATGCTGCTACTGCCCCCCCCCCGCTCTGTCAGCCCGGCACCTAATGTTAAGTCTATGGGCTCCGGTTTAAGCTCGGATCTGTCCTTTTATACTCTCCGGAGTAAGTTGCTTTCCCAACTAAGTTACATGGACGGAATAATGATTCGCTGCAGATTTGTCATCTTGACACGTGCTTTACCTCTGTAGTACGTCACAAAGAAACGAAACCTTCTTTTTCATTATAGCCTGAATTTATTAACATTTGGCTCGGTAACATAAAATGTCGCTGTAAAAATACCCCCAGAACAAACGGTTCACTGTAAACTCCCAGACAGAAACACTGATTTGTGGTAGTGTTCCGGTGTGGCAATTTACCGGCAATCCTGTCACACATCTTTCATCAACTTGGCCACAAAAGTTTAAGAGGAGACGGGGCTATTAAGATGGCCGTTTCTGGGAGTATACTGAGAACTGATTTGGGAACTCCAAATGAATTTCGAGAAAACGTTCCATGTAAGCCAAGCAAGAATTGCCGAGGATCCGAGGTACACTTGGTTTAGGGGCCTTCCTACCCCCAACTTCCGTAATATTATATTCTGTGCCGCTGGAGTCTGTCAGTATATACAGGATGTTCCCCTTGAAGCGTCCGCGAAGTCCGTGAGCTTTGGGGCTGCTTTCCCCCAAAATGTTAAAATGGACGTAGAGTTGTAAACATTAGTACCATGCTCAATCTATGATTCTGTACACGACCATGAATTTTCAGGAGGGTGGGATGAATATGAATTCTCCCACCCAGTTTCTAAGAGCTCTTCAGGGTAACATCGCGGATACACTGACCGACTGTAGAGGTCGAGAATATAAAATTACGGAAGTTGGGGGTAGAGCCCTCCAAACCAAGCACCTCGTATCCCTTTTACAGACTTCACCAACATTCTGGGGGAGGGCGGAAGGGCGTACATGGTCTGCCACTAAACACAACATGAAGCATAGAAACTGCAAGCAAATCCCTTACCTTGAACACTTGCCTGCGGTCTCAGAAACTTGGGGAGGGTCAATCCACCCCATCCTCCTGAAAATTCGTGGTCGTGTACAGATAATCATTACATAAAGCATGGTTCTAATGTTTACAGCTCTACGTCCATTTTAACATTTTGGGAGATGCTCCCCCCCCCCCCCAAAGCTCATGGACTTCGCGGACGCTTCAAGGGGACTTCCTGGATACACTGACAGACTCCAGCGGCCCAGAATATAATAATACGGAAGTTGGGGGTAGAGCCCCCAACCCAAGTGTACCTCAGATCCTCGACAATTTATTTCTTCAAATTAAAGTACAATTCTCGCTTGGCTTACATGAAACGTTTTCTCCAAATTCGCAAATTGGTTTAGAGTTCCCAATTCAGTTCTCAATGTAGGCCCAGAAGCGGCAGTCTTTATACCCCCCCCTTGAACTTTTGTGGCCAAGTTGCTGAAAGATGTGTGGCAGGGTTACCAGTAAATTGCCACACCGGAACATGGCCATACATCAGTGTTCCTGTGTGGCAGTTTACAGTGAACCATTTTGTTCTGGGGGCATTTCTCCAGGTTTTTTTTTTACCGCTTTTCGGTTTACAGGGGCATTTTTTCCGTGGATATTTTTTCCCGGGGGTATTTTTACCTACATCCGAACTCCAAACTGGGCGAAATTGAACTCCGACAATCAGGGGTCGTAGTAAGCATGAATGTGCCGTGTTCCCATGGAACTCATTTGAACGGCATGCGATGCATTCATTCAAGGGAGTTCCACGATTACATTCAAGGGAGTTCCACGATTACTACAGTCGTTTGTGGCAGGGCCGGCTGGACATAGGCGCAACCGGGGCCGTAGGGCCCCGTAGTTTAGGAAATAAAAGCAAAATCATTTTTTGGGTACAGTTTTTTTATATGTATTTAGTTAGTTTTCTGATGCAAGGCCCTTCCAAAGATATTTTTATGTTTTTTTTTTTTAGTTTTCAATCCCTCCTCCTTCCCATTCAAATAGGTTACCGCCCGTCCCTGTACAGACGCTGAGATACACAGATTTTAAATGAATATATGGCGCTATTTATTTTTTCTGCATTTCATGAAATAGCAAATTACATTTCATTATTTTGTGGTTTCTTACTTTTATATGTTGAACAATTTGTGTGTAATTAAATAATAAAAAAAAAAAATATCAAACTTATTTTTGGGCTATATATGGAAGCCAAGTGTTCAGTGACTTATAAAACCGTAATGAATATTAAAAAAACAGGCAATATTCATATATGCGTGCATATGAAAGTTAAGTCACTAATTTGTCAGTTACTCCACCTTGCGTCAAGAATCGATCACTAAAGCATTTTTCAGGGGGAAAAAACTTATTTAACGAATCTATTTTAGAGGGATCCTTGTTATTCCCTATTCAAAAATATTCGTTACGCAGGTTAGTTGAAGTTACCTTTCATTACAATTTCAGGTAGTTTTTACAATCAAGCAAAACACTTCGTTGAGATAATCACTTTTTCTTTATGATAGTTTTCGTTTGTGTTCTTTACGGACGATATTTTGAGATGCATAATATTTCTAAGACGAGAATTATATTCTAAAGCGCGCAGTGAGATTTTTCTCATGGTCCCGCTGTGAAATTTCGCCCTGGACCACGCTAAAGTTCCATCCGGTCCTGGTTCGTCGAATGTGTTGAGGTGTAAGGCAAAATAATTCTCCCTGGGGCTGGAACAAACTGCAAGGAGAAGAGAAGTTTTGTTAACCCCCTCGCAACAATAGTCCGCCAACTCTCCCTGATGTGCAAACAACAACAAGCGCCGGCGGGAGTCATACGATAGCATAAGCAGGGTTCTCTACCCCCACATTCTTCGAATTTGCACGGCATCTGAGGGCAGTTTGAGGGATTAGAAGTAACCCTCAGTCGTGGTCATGCAGCAGGGGTTGATTTGTCCCAGGGCAATGTCATTCAGCTTTCTGACATCACTCAGCAGAATACTTGCTTTGTTGATACGTACTTCATTTGTCTGTGATCTTTTGAATTATTTTTCACTCAGTAGGTCTAGAGGGAGAATACTAACTTGGGAAGAAATTATTGCTTGATTCAGACTGGCGAATAAGAAAAAGGAATAAAGTTAAATAATTTGGTCCTAAGTTCATTTAGACTTAGGACCAAATTAAAGCAGACCTCCTCAGAAAAGATTACTACAATAGCCTTACAAAATTCCAGAAGCAAGTAAGGAAACCTCAAAAAAATGTTGATAATAGTCAATTAAAAGCTCTTAAAGATTTCAGAAAAAATGAAAGTGTAGTTGCTGTGAAAACAGACAAAAGTAAGTTGATTACTATTATGGATAAGAAAGATTATCTAGAAAAGATGGAAGAAGAACTAAAAAAAAACCTATGTATGAAGAAGTAAAAGAAAACCCACTACCAGATTTGATTAAAAAAGTCTCTAAGCTTATTTCACCTCAAAAAAAGAAAAACCAGCTTCCAGAAAATCTATAAACAATTCTCAAAATTACAGTTCAGATTACCTCAAATATATGGAATAGTCAAACTGCATAAAGAACACCAACCAATTAGACCAATAATAGACTCAAAAAACTCTATTCTTTCAAATCTAAACTATTTTTTAAAGTCACACCTTCAGAATCTTTTAAAAGAGCCACCTAACTTGATTACAAACTTAATGCAGCTAAAAGAAAAAGTAGAACTTCTTCCTAAATTAGATTCTCCTATTATGGGTAGTTTAGATATAGTGTCTATTTATACTCACATTAATATAGATCAACTTATAGACTTTATAGCAGAAGACTTGGCAGACCTAATAGTTTTTCACAACAAGGAAAAAAACATATTAGTAGGAATTTTTGAAATGCTTACTTTCTCTTTGCAGAACAACTACTTTCAATTTGGGAAAACTTTTTTCATTCAAAAATCGGGGCTAGCTATGGGCTCCCCACTCTCCCCACTCTTAGCTAACTATTATGTGGGAAAACTAGAAGAAAAGATACTAGTACAACCCACATACTTCTGCTTATATAACAGATACATGGATGACATCTTATTTATAATAGATAGCTCAGAAATTGTACCAGAAAGAATTCTAGACTCATTCAATGAATTAGATGATTTCCTTAAGTTCACTATTGAACTTCAAAAAGAAAGAAGAATAAACTTCTTAGATATTACTATCTATTATGAAGATGAAAAATTCCTCACTAGTTGGTATAAAAAACCCAATGAATACTAAAAGACTACTGGATTTCAATTCCTATCATCCAGTTTCTATTAAGAAAAATGTAGCAAGTCAGTTTTTAGAAAAAAATAATAAAATAGTTTCTACTGCAGATAAAACAGAAGCCCATAAAGAAGAGCTTAAAGTCATACTTGCAGAGAATAACTATCCTAAAGAAGAAATTGAGAAGCTTCTGAATTTTAATGGTACGAAGAACCCACAAAAGCAACAAGTAAAATTCACTAAAAAAATTTCTTATCACAAAGGTTTATTTGAGTCTTTAAAGAGAATTAGTAAGAAATACAATATTAGGCTAGTTCCAAGTTTAGAGAACAAAGTTAAAAAAATTTCCCTAAAATAGTTTAAAGAGAAGAAGATATTTTTTAAATGCAAGGAGTGGTTTATGAAGTAAATTGTAGTTGTGGACTATCTTACATAGGTGAAACAGGTCGCAGACTAGAAACTCGTATAGCTGAGCATAAAGCAGCTATAAAAAATGCTCAACAAGACTGGATTAGATAGGCATGTTAGAGAAACTGGGCACAGCATGGATTGGAATTCCCTTAAAGTAATCAGTTTCCAAAGCAATTTCCAAAAAAGAAAACTGAAAGAAGGAATAGAGATTGAGAAAAATCAAAATTCCATCATCAATTACTGCAAAGGATTTTCCCTGCCTAACATCTGGCAGGATTTGTTGAAAAATAACCTGAACCGTCAAGGTTAACAGTAACCGTCAAGGTAAACCGTAACCGTGATAGTGACAAGTAAAAAGTGACAACAACAAGACAGCCTGAAGAAGGAGAAGAGTTTTCTCCGAAAATTTGCTATTAATGAAAAAATTTCCTAGTAAAATTCCCATAAAAGTTGCTTTAGATTATTAAAGCAAAATATATTTCACCAAAAATGCATTACATATTATGCCCATTTACCGTTATCTGTTTCAAAAGTATGCAATAAAAATAACGTATCTATATTTGTACGTATATCTTATGCACATGACCATCACCCTCCCCCACAAAAAAAATCGACACTTTTCAGTGCCCAAAATAAAGAAAGATAACGTATGTACGGAAGAGAAACGGGGTTGAGCTTCCGATTCAAAGAGCGGGTCTTACTAACAGCTTACTAACAGTGATGTATTCAGGCATCTTTTCGGGGGTGCTATCGCCCCGTAAGATTTTCGTTAGTTAGTTGATTTTAATGGCGCAAGGGCCAGGTTTGGCCAAAGGCGATCTCCCTTTACATTTAGTCTAATTCAGTGGTGGCCAACCTTTTACATACCATGCGCCAATTTTTTCACGTATGAGTTCAGATGCGTCGTACAACTCAAGTTTGGGGTTGAAAAATAGGGATAGGGGTAGGACATTCTTCGCTTAGGGGAGGAAAAGGAATAACTCAATCACGCAATTAAATTAATTAATTAATTTACACCAGTTCAAAAGACACGTTTATGGAAGCACCAATCTACAATAGTCAGAAATGATCTATTTTGTTTACAGACATAATCGACATTTTTAAATGATTTAATTATTGTGTGTAAAACAATATCTATTACAGCTGTCATTACTTACCATTAATGAAACTTTTGAGCGTGTTTGGATTTCGCTAGTCTTTCAATGTTTGGTGTTAAATTTGTTACTGAGAGCAGCAGAGAATTCTTCAAATTTGAATCAGTTATTCGCGACCTTGTTTTGCTTTTAAACAAGTTCATGGACGAAAATGCTTGTTCACATCTGTATGTCGTTCCAAAGCGACATATATAACTTTTTGCAAATTTTCTTAGCTCTGGGAAATGTTCACAGGGTAATGAACGCCAGAAATTATTTATGTCAGAATCATTTTGATCTGGAAAAAGCTGATCATATTTCATTTTTAATAATGAATTTGTTTTTAAATCAATCACTTACATTTGTATGTTACTAGGCATCTGCATTACGTTTTGTTCACTAAGTGAAAATGTGTTTATAAATGCGAGCATGCAGTTTTCTTCTTTAGCAAAACCATGAAAACGACTTTCAAATGATGTCCCTTGTAATATCTTGATTTTTTCAATATATTTGGTCAAATTGTTATTATCCGCAGCACATTCACTCTGCTCTTTCAAGTGTGGAAATTGAGTCAAATCCTCATTTTCTAACTGAGAGATGAACAGTTTTAATTTCATTTTAAATGAAGTAATGCTGTTGACTAAGCTAGGAAATAATTTATTCTTGCCTTGTAGTTTTAAATTTATATCATTGAGATGGCTAGTAACGTCAACTAAAAATGCCAAATCAAATAGCCAGTTGTCCAATAATAGGGTTCTTTCATCAATTAGTTCATTTTCCTGTTCTAAAAAAATTAGAAACAGCATTTTTGAATTTCCAAAATCTACTCAGAACCTGTCCTTTAGAAAGCCAGCATACCTCACAATGAAGGACAAGTTCACCATATTCCAAATCTAACAATTGACAGTATTCTCTGAATTCTCATTTGTGTAATGCTCTTGCTCTAATTTTATTCACACATTTCACAACCGGTAGCATAACATGCTGCATATTTAAAGTTTTCCCACACAGTTGCTCTTGGTCTATAATGCAGTGATATTTAAATACAGGACGGTTTAAAAAAATTTCAAGCAAAGTTGTCGTGCCATTGACATTGACGGCACTCCGTCCGTACACACACTGATGAGTTTTCTATAATCTAACTTTAGATTTTCTAGGCATGATTTTACTTTTTCAAATATGTCTGATCCTCTCGTTTTACCATGCAATGACTCCAGACTGGCAAGATCTTCAAAGAGATGAAAATTATCAACAATTCCTCTTATAAAAATGGTTAACTGGGCAACATCACATGTGTCCGTTGATTCGTCCAAACCAGAGAACAGAAAGTACAAGAATGGACAAGGTCTTCCAGTTGCTGAGATACATCCTGAGAGAGTTCCTCGATACGTCTCGTAACTGTCTGCCTTGATATAGCAATTTCGTCTGCTTTCCTTTCAATACCTTTATAACCAAGATGGCGTGCAAATATTTGGAGACAAGGCTTCACAATTTCTTCCCCGTCAGAAAAAGGTTCCTTTTTTTCCGCCAATGCTAAAGCAATTTCATATGACACTTCTGTCATCGCCAAGTCTTCACAACTTACTTTAGCAAATATATTTTGTCTTCTTCAGATTTCTTCCTTTTTCTTAGTCCATATTCTTTTCGTAACTCAGACCCAAAAACAAGCTTCATTTTTTCTTCTATGTTAGTCTGATGCATTGTTTTACAGTGTCTATTAAGATCATGTCTTCTATTATGTGAAAGATTACTTTCACAAACAATGCAAAACGGTTTTCCTGATGGACTTGCTATAAATAACAACTCATTTTCCCACTGTTCGTTAAATTCACGCTTACTATCACTTTCTGCGCTTCTTTTGCTCATTTTCTTTTGCTCTGTGATGGATAAAAGGAATTTTAAAAAAAAATAGGAAAGTACAAAACTCTATAAATCTAAATGTTGAAAAAGAACAAATGGATCACAAATACGTACGTCGTATCACACAGTCACAGAATATCAATTATGTGGGATTTGAATTCTATGTTCACGTTAAGAAACAGTAGTGGCGCTCTTCTTCGACAAACGTCATATATATTTATTCTTGAATCTGTCTTTCAATCACTCTCAATACAAAAACCACGCTAGTACACTCAATAAAACGCTCTCACAAAAACCCTGCTTCAAACTCCACGCCAGGATAGCTCACTCAGTTTCTTTTGCCAGAGGGCGCAGCTCTCGTGGGAAAAAGCGCTCTAAAGTAATGTTTCTTAGTGATGTTTACTGGCGACCTGCCAAGGTCAGCCACCCACGGCACGGCGTGGAGTTTGAAGCAGAGTTTTTGCGAGAGCGTTTCATTGGGTGAATCGCAACGTTTTCAATCGTACCACATCTCACTCACGCAGTTTTTCTCTCTCTCTCTTATACACACATACACACTGTTCACATCCTTCAATTGTAAACTGTCAAAAAAAATCGGCTGAACTGATGAGTAAGAAGGCTGTATGAATTGAACTGAGAGCACTCAGGTGTTGAAAATATGAAGATGGATAAATTCAGTTATGGCGCCTACTTCAAAAGAATAAGTAGGCGGAAGGATGCAATGCGCCACTTATAATCATCGAATGCGCCACGGTTTGGCCACCCCTGGTCTAATTGCTTTCGTTTATAGCTGAATATTTGGAGAAATACATTAAAAACTTAATGGGGGAAAATATTATAATAATAAAAAAATCACCCACATAGACTTCAATCTTAAATTTCTATCATCCTTCAAAAAAAAAAAAAAAAAAATTAAACTGTCCTCGCTGAAGTGGCAATTTTTCAAGCACTGACAACTCTGACTACTTCCGCAATAAAAACCTAATTCCACAAAATAGAGATGTTTGCACGACAATACATCATATTTTGGAAGCTGGCATTCAGCTTTATTTCAGTCTTCTGGATGTCGACTTTCCCACAAGGTAAATTAATAAGGGCATTACTTCATGTTTGGAAGCCGCTTTACCGGTAAAAAAGAAATTCAAGTAATTCGATGGTCCCAATTTAAAACAGGAATAGGTATTGCACTGGTTATATTAGCAGCACCTATTCCCGTAGGAATCCTCTGCGTACAAAACTATTCCATAATTTTTAATCATTTTTAGTGACCCGCATATAAGCCGTCCAAAGTACATAAAATGCATAAGGGTTTTAGGTCGAAAAATTATGCTTTTTGTAGTCCATTTTATTTTTTCTTTCATATTGGCTTCATTGTCATAGCGCTGGCCACACAATGCATGAATGCTGAAATCTTCAAGATTTATAAAAAAATTTAGGAAAAGAATTTAGTCCTTTGCCTGCGGTATCAGTTACTGAACAAAACAATAAAAATTATTCTGTGACGCGTCACTGATATACATTTAGTAGTTATGCACACTTAAACTACCTCCCTAACGATAGTTAAGATCACCCTACAAAGTTTTACATTCTTTAATTTCCGTTTTTGAAGAACAAATAGCGATTTTTACTAACAAGGAAACAGTTTTTCAATGTTTGAACAATAAAATAATCTGATTTAAAAATAAATGATATGGAAATCTGGTTTCAAACTATGCAGTCAAAACTAAAGGGAATTAGTTTTTCACAGTCGTTTATCCTTATCTCCCGCTACCTGCTATCGTGTCGTGTGATCCACAAATGTACCACAGGGCACACGGATAAGGCGAATTTTTAAATTTCATTCCTCTTCTGCAATTCTGCAATCCTTAAATTCTGGCATGTACGGAATATTTTCCAACAAGTCAGATTTAAAAAATTCTTCTCGCATCGGATATAACTCCTGATGGGAAATGTATTTCATTTAATTTCTTATTCTGGGTAAAGAATGGTTTGGCCACAAATAGTTGGCAACGACAATTAAATGAAACTGTTTATTTATTTAGTTTATTTATTTTTACGTATTTAGTAAAACTGACATGATTATGTGAAATTCTCAAGAATACCTGCATATCAATAAAAAAAAGTTTAAATTTTTTTATTTTTTTATTTTTCAAATTGAAATAAGATATTTAATGTGGAAGGCATTTCTTAAAATATTTATGCATTATTACCCCCATTTCTAGGTCTGTTCGAGATACTTGTTCAGTGACTGACAGTGAAACACCAATGACAGTGGATCCAATGCCACTTCCAATAGATGAAGGACTTGACAGCCCAAGAATTCAATGTTCGGCATTGGGTGAAAATAATGCAATTACGCCTGGACCAGATATCCAAGAAGAACGTTCAGTTTCCCCATTATGTCATGAATATTCAGAGAACTATGCTGGAAAGTTCAGTACAATGGATGTACAGTACATGAGCAACTATAAATTCTCAACATTCGAAAAGATAACTTCCAAGGCTATGGAAGCTCGTGCCAGAGATGCTCTAAACGAGACCATAGAGCAAGACAAAAAATTAGCAGAACAAAGAGATGACATCGATGAGGATGGCTTCTGTTGTATCACAGCTGTTGTTGACGACGGTTGGTGCAAAAGAACTTGTTGACATGGATATAATTCTTCAAGTGGTGTTGCAGTTATTATAGGAAGTTTGACCCAAAAAAAATTGTTTATCGGCATCCGCAATAAATTATGCCTGATATGTAGGGCAATGGAAAGTGGAAAAGTTCCAAGTAAGGACCATTTCTGTTGGAAAAATTGGAGTGGCCCCTCTACTGCCATGGAGAGTGACATTGTTGTGGAGGGATTGAATTACCTGCAGAATGTCCATAATGTCCGATGTACTCGTCTGGTGGGGGATGGAGATTAAAACACAATGTTTAGAGTGAAAGAAAAAGTTTCCTATGGTGGCAGAGTTCTGAAAGTGGAGTGTGCAAACCATGCAGTCAGGAGGTAGCGCAGAGCCCTACAGCGAATCCAGTTGCTAACCGCAAAGTTTTCTGGTGCCGGAGGAATAAAGGCCAGAAAACTATTAAAAACCTATATACCTCGACTTACCATTGGTGCGAGGACTGCAATAAGAAACAACAACGCCATTTTGAACCACACTCAGTCTAAAACAGAAGCTGTCGCAGGACAGTCAGGACTGATGAAAGAACTAAGAAACGGGCCCGGTCACATTTTTGGGAAACACGACGATTGCGGAAATTTCTGCAGCAGGAAAGAAAGTGAAATGGGTCATTCCATTTACAATGAAATGAAGAACACAGGAATGCTGCAGGCAATTCAGGGGGAAATTGAAAAAAATCTGATTTCCTGTTGTGGAACGTTAATATGGAATGCTGACCTCAATCCCATCGAGCAGATCTGCCATCCAGAGAGATGTTCGAGGCTCTGACCCCCCTCCATCAAATCTTCGTGAACTGTGGGAGCTTGTTCAGGATCGTGGATCCGTATGGCTTCCCAACGCTTCAGTGTCTTGTCGAGTCCATGCCGAGATGAATCGCCTCCGTCATCAGGGCGAAAGGTGGTGCTACACGTTACTAGACAGGTATCTCTAATTCAATTGGCCTTCAGTGTATATGGGTCAAAACTATCTTTACGGAAAGATTTTGACTAAGTTTCTTCAATCAGTGTTTCGAATTTGACATAACGCACGGGATTTGAAATGTGATTTTGCTGTTCACTGTTTTACACTTCCGAAATGTTGCGTGTATACTTTGGCTGCAGTTGCAGGCGGCTGTGCATCTTGCTTAATATTATGGAAGGTTTTTTTAACGTGTTTTCTATCTCAGATGTAATTGCAGTTTCTTTCTCTCTTTTATATTTGCTTTCTCCATCCCACAGTTGTATTATCTCCTATACACTGTCATATTTGTTGTACTGTGCCATCCAATATCTATAGAGTCGCCATCTTTTCTCTACAGATACTGTAGTGGAATTATTAGCTGTCCGCATCCTTCATGTTGTATTATCGCCTTCTCGCACGCTCTTGTATTTATTGTACTGTGCCATCCCATATTTATGATGCTTTCGTCCATTCTGTACTGATTTTGTAGTGCTTGCGTCGAATTATTAGCTGGCCGCATCCTTCTTGTTGTATTATCTCCTTCTCGGACGCTCTTGTATTAATTGCACTATGTCACCCAATATTTATAATGTTTTCCCCCATTCTCTATTGATATTGTAGTATTTGCACTGAATTATTAACTGTCTACATGCTTCTTGATGCAGTGTGCCATCCAATAAATGTCCACTTAGAAGTCATTCTTTCTCAACTGATTTTGCAGATTTTGTATTGAATTATCAGCTGTCTGTATCCTTCTTGTTTCATATGAGGTGTTTGTTCCGCTGATTTATGTATGTGTGCTAATAAAGAATTTGAACTTTGTTTTTTCAATTTGTGTATGTTGAATGTTTACAATGTACGAATTAAAAATGAGTTTGTGTGAATGAAGATTAATAAAATTTCTAAAGAGATCTGATTTTTAACATTTTTTTCTTTTTTACTAATAATATCATCCGCCTAACCGTAAAATCGAAAGGGTCAATGCCTGGCTTGTCCCCAGATCCTGACGGAGAACATGCTTTATACGTCTGGTTACTTTTTCGTGTTCCCAAATTACATTGCAGCACCAAATAAATCTATATGACATGAAATATTTGTTTTGTAAATTTCCCCATTTCGATAGTGTCAAATTTGTTTGCCATTGTCATTTATTGACCAAGAGAGTTGTTTTACTACTCATAGTACCAATACTGCTAATAATTTACCAAGAAATTGGAAGGTTGAGTTACTGGATTTCAAAATTGCCCTAAGTGATTTGTTGCGCCAGAAATCTGTACACAACTTTTTATCACTTGCAGTTCAATGTGTCGCCAAATTTGACCTTTGTACTTCTCGACTTGACTTGAGGAAAACTTAGGTGCCAACTTTGATTATTGTACCAGAATTTTTTTATTTTCAGAAAGGAAGCTATAGCGTAAAGTTATTTTAAAACATTTCTCAGATTTTGAAATGAAAAATGTTCCCACTAAATATTGTGCCGAAACGCTGAATTTGGTGGTACAGTGGAGTGCATATGGGAAAGAATATGCATAAAAATTTCAGGAAAGTGATAATCAAGGCCTGGTATTGGTAGCTGTACCCGGAATTTATCAGATTTAAGAATTTAATTTTTCCAATCAGAAATTTTTAGTACAAACGTTAGTATTTGGTGGTAAATTACACCAGCGACAAAGAATCTATGTTATTTTATTGGAAAATCTGTAGAATACCATGGATCAGCATGATGTTACAACTCGATATAAAATATCAAACAGAAGTCATCGCTCTTTCCACGTTTATAAGTGAGTCACGGAAAAATTCTGATCAGCCGCCACCGGAATCGAACCCAGGGTTTTTCAGTTACGCGCCGGACATGCTACCACTGCACCACAGCGGCCTCGAATTCCTCCAGACTCACATACGACTAAATGCCAAGCCACTTGGCAGGTTGCTTCTGGCTTGGCAGTTAGTGGTATGTCAGTCTGGAGGAATTCGAGGCCGCTGTGGTGCAGTGGTAGCATGTCCGGCGCGTAACTGGAAGACCTGGGTTCGATTCCCGGTGGCGGCCGAAGATAATTTTTCCGTGACTCACTTATTTACGTGGGAAGAGCGATGTCCTCTGTTTGATGTTCCTAATCCACGTCACTTGTCTGTGTTAATTATTCATTCGCGATATAAAATATAATTTTCTCACTTCAGATAAGCACAAACGAAAATTTTGAAGATACTTTGAAGTACAAATGAAATGATCATGGCACCTAAGTTTGCTTCAAGTCGGGGCCGACTTGAAGCAAACTTAGGTGTCACTGCAGGTTGTCCCCGGATGGTCCAATATCATTACTTCTAAACATCTGACTGCAAAAACTCTTCCGATACTATTTGTAACGAAGACTATTTTGGGTGCTGTTTGTTTTTCAAGTAGCGCATAGTCTTTCCGCTAAAGGGCGTGAAAGTAAATTGCGATTTCTACGAATTCACTTTTTCTAAACGGTCGATTAAAAAAATATTTTTGTACCAGCTGTTGATGGGAGATCTTATGCATATAATTTCTAATTTTTAGTAAAGAAAGGTTTTGCCACTTGAAAGCATAAGTGTATATCTCTGTTTCTGATGCATTTGCAACAATTCTGCGTTTTTGAAAACCCGACTGAAAAAAAAAAAAAAAGTCTTATGTAATCACAGATCGTTCTCACTACTAGAAACCTTACCAAAATATCTTCTGCTTCAAATGACACACTTTTACTGAAGTTACTAATTATAAGACCCTAGGCCGGGGCCTTTTTAGCAAGTTTGAACAGACCATGTTCATATTCATAACGTTTAAATTGTCTGTGAAGTTTATTATGTCGCGCTTTTACTCAGTCAGCAAACATTAATTATAAGACCATGGAACTAAGTCTTTTTAGCAGTTTTTAATCCACTGATCACATTTTCATAAGGTTTGGACAGCAAGTCAAGTTTGTAGTATTGCGCTTTTACTTAGGCTTAAATACACTGACGGAAAAAAAAAATCCCAACACCACGAAAAAATAGTTGTAGAGGAATGAAATGGCGGCAATACATTTGTATAGGTAACATATTTAATCGATTAAGATTTCAAGATCACAGCTTAATGTAAGCGCGAGAAGAGCCATTTTAAATGGAAATTGCTGGTACATTAATAACCAGTGTAACCGCCAGAATGTTGAATGCAAGCACGCAAATGTTCATGCATTGTGTCGTACAGGTGCTGGATGTCAGTTTGTGGGATGGAGTTCCATGCCTGTTGCACTTGGTCGGTCAATACAGGGACGGTTAATGCTGGTTGGGGGTGACGCTGGAGTTGTCGTCCAATAATGTCCCATACGTTCTCGATTGGTGAAAGATCTGGTGATCTAGCAGGCCACGGCAATATGTCGACACTCTGTAGAGCATATTGGGTTACAACAGCGGTATGCGGGCGAGCGTTATCCTGTTGGAAAACACCCCCTGGAATGCTGCTCATGAATGGCAGCACAACAGGTTGAATCACCAGACCGACGTACAACTGTGCCGTCAGGGTGCGTGGGATAACCACGAGAGTGCTCCTGCTGTCATAGGAAATTACTCCCCAGACCATAACTCCAGGTGTAGGTCCAGTGTGTCTCGGCCGCAGACAGGTTGGTTGCAGGCGCTCACCTGGCCTCCTTCTAACCAACACACGGCCATCACTGGCACCCAGGCAGAACTGGTTTTCATCAGAAAACACAACAGATCTCCACTCCGTCCTCCAATGAGCTCTAGCTTGACACCACTGACGTCGCAAACGGCAGTGGTTTGGAGTAAGTGGAATGCACGCTACAGGGCGTCTGGCTCGGAGCTGTCCTTCAAGTAACCGATTTGTAACAGTTCGTTGTGTCACTGTGGTGGCAACTGCAGCTCGAATTGCTGCCGCAGACGCGGTACGATGCGCCACGGCCATACGCCGTACACGGCGGTCTTCCCTCTCAGTAGTGCCACGTGGCCGGCCGGAACCCGGTCTTCTTGAGGCAGTACCTTCCTTTGACCACCGCTGCCAACAATCATGCACAGTGGCAACATTCCTGCCAAGTCGTTCTGCAATATTGCGGAAAGAAAATCCACCTCGTTCAAACTGACCTCGTTCAAACTCCGTGAGCTGTTGATAATGGCTTCTTCGTCTTCTTAAAGGCATTCTTGCGGTTAGGGAGCGAGTGTGCATGTGCGGGGCCCAGACTGCAGATGTCGCACACATGATTCTAGAATGTGCTTCTGTGGCAGGGAAGAGAGCAACATTAGTGCCAGAATTGGCAAAAACGAGGGACCTCTCGATCCTGCTCGCGTACCCAAGAGCGCGACAGGGGCTCATCGAGATGGTCAAGCACCTCAAAGAGGAACAGGCGGTCTACCTAATTGAGGGGTGACCGAAGAAGAAAGAAGAGGGACGAAACCGAGAAGAGAAACCGATGACTCGAGCCCAGAGTCATCACCACAGAACTGACCCTAGTCCTGTGGCAATGTAAACAACAATGTAAATATTTTTCAGTGTGAGAGGGCCCATTGAGCAAAGGATTTGTTTCCTACGCGGAGATGGGTTCCTCAGTGTAAATAAATGTGCATGTATCTATCTGTTTGAATAAAGGGCGGACGCCCCAAACAGTTCGCGCCAGCAATTGATTCTCCCAGTCAGGGGTAGAGAATTTTCTTTTCTAGCCCTTGCCCAAACGGCACGCACACCCGGGTCATGACGGAGAGGTGAGAAGTGCCGGCTCACGGGGGTAGCCGCAAGCTGCAGGTCTACGGACCGATTCTGTCAGGATGGGGGAATGTCGGATCCTGGCAGGATTACTCGCAACGCCGTCACTATCAATGTCGAGAGAGTTCGCTTAACCCTGTGGAGTCCGCAACTGGACGGTACAGGTTAATGGTCATCAGCTAGTCTTAAAGGCATTCTTGACTAACATCAACACACTACGTCGAATCTCAACGATAACTAACGCTCACGAACGTTACAGCGCGTATTTACAGCAAACCTGCTTTGCATGTTCCGAGAGGCGCCACTAGCGCCACACGTATGCGCCGCGCGCGAAATTTGCATAGGCGTCATCTTATAGATGTACTCTCACCGCCTACCAACTGTCGTTTATCTAACACAACCCCTTCTTGGTGTTGGGATTTTTTTTCCGTCAGTGTAATAGGACCTAGGCCTTTTTAACATTTTTTTTATTCCGTCGTGTTCGTATTCATGAGTCTTAGACACCAAATTAGTAATATTGCGCATTTACTAAACATCAATTAACAAGCCCTAGGCCTAGACCTTTTTAGCGGTTTTCAATCATCGAATCTCATTTTCATAAGGTTAGCAAGTCAAGTTAATAATGTGGCACGTTTTAAATTGGCCTAATAATTAGTGCTTAGTGTCTACGTAAAAACGCATTGCTTGCTCGACTTGGTATGCAAACCTTATGAAAATGAGTCAGGCCGATTAAACATTGTTAAAAAAAACCTAGGCGAAGGGCCTATTTATTAGTGTTTGATGCCTAAGTAAAAGCGCAATATTACTAACTTGACTGGACATCCAAACCTTATAAATATGAGTCCCACGGAATAAAAACTGATAAAATGTCCTAGGCCTTGGCCCCAATATTAAATGTTTTGTGCTTGAGCAAGAGCGCAATGTTACTAACAGCGCAGTGCAAACCTCAAGAATATCAGCACAGCAGTTTAAAAATTTCTAAAAAGGCCGAGTCTTAGGCTATTGTTTTGCGCCTGAATAAAAGTGTGGCATTATTTTTTTATAACTTTACTACCATGAGAACTATGGGTTCAAAGTTGTTTAAATGGCCAAAGCGTAGCCCATTTTATCATTGCCTTAGCAGAAATGCAAAATTACACATAAAGATCACTATTTCGATACAAATGGTTTATTACCCCATTTAGCCAACGGTGAAGAGCACGATGAGGTGAAAGCAATGAAATTGTGATCTTTAGAGGCGATCTACGGAGATACCTAAGTAAAAGCGCAATGCTGCTAACTAGAAGATGAAATGGAGAGTGGACAAGGTGAAATAAGAAGCGTAATTTTTGTAAAACCCTCTAACGATTTTGTAGTCATCTTACATGAAGGTGGACTCGAAGAAATAAAATATGAAGTTTCTATATGGGCCCTCTACGCTTTTGTGGCCACTGTGAAAACACAAGTTTTTCCGAGACGGACTTCGATTTCGTGTACCCTCACTCCGGAGTTAGTCGCTCTCCCAACTGAGCTACGCGGACAGAATGTCTCGCTGAAGATTT
Organism: Macrothele yani; assembly: GCA_039090855.1. Classification (NCBI taxonomy): domain Eukaryota; kingdom Metazoa; phylum Arthropoda; class Arachnida; order Araneae; family Macrothelidae; genus Macrothele; species Macrothele yani. Next base: position 78,898,384 of record CM077031.1, on the reverse strand, counting down.
GTCGTTTCTGATTCCACCTCTGTATTACGTCACACCACTTGGCTGAATCCTATTTATATTCGGGATTGGCGCTGTTCCGTACTCCTCCCACCCAGCAGAGTGAAGATGGGTTTATACGCTTACGTTGTGATATTACACTTACTGTAGTACCCGACAGCTTCAGCGTGACTACCCGTGTGATGCAAAAGCAAGCAATTTTCAGTAGGAAAGCATACTCGCAATTGGAATCTGTTCATTTGTGTCTGCACCTAAGTCCCCAAAGGGGCTCTAAGAGAGGGACGCCCAAGGTACTTGGGGACGCCATAGTGTGCTCTCGCACAATCCTCCCCCCCCTCCCAGTACCGTGACCCACGAAAGAACTTTGTTGCCCAGCAACATCGTCACAATTGCTTCTCCTTGCCACGTGTTACACTGATGTTAACTTCACACCCCGATACATACACCACGGTTCCTCAGACACAAACACTCAAACCCCTGAAACAGCCTGGTCGCGCAGAACTCTAACAGACCCACTCCCGAAACGGTCGGCGGGGTCACCTTGGACTGCGGGCGCGTCATCAGAGGGCGGTTGGTACATACAACTGGGAGAAGGCACTCTCCAGTGACACAGTGGTAGCCTCCCTGTTCGGTGAAAGGAAGGCTCGGTGTGACCCGGTAGGAAATAACCAAGTTATTCCTTAGCTGACGTTACCAGCGGGGGGTCAGTTTGGTGAGCATGTCCCGACTACACAGTCAAGGCCAGAAACCTCTGAAGGACATCCCCATCCTGCACACAAATTCACCGAATCGGCACATCACAGACATCAGTTACCCAACACCCACCCCTACCACAAGCACACAATTAACCGTCTATACAATAAATATCGAAAAAGCATACATGCACCAAACAACCCCCACACCTCGATTCACAACGCGGGAGAACTCTCCGAAGATCAGAGAATCCCGCTACGAAAAGTCAACAACAAATAACCTACGAGTATAGTAAAATAAACAAACAAGAATAAACAAATTCCCGAGAGGGGAAAATTGGAGGGCATGTACCTCTCTCCCCAGCTCTGACACAAGAAAACACTAGTACAAGTTCACAACAATAATCACAAAGAAAATCAGGACTGGGGAGAGAGGTAGATGGTTATTTTATTACAAATAATAAGCTGAAAATTCAGATTCAGTTCCTCACATGACCGTTCGTTTCACGGCCTCTTCTTTACCGTGGGCTATGGGGAAGCCCTGTTGAATTCGACAAACGACCGTAAATTGTTATTTGGCAGTGGCCAGATAACAATTTTTCGGTTGCTGTGTGTTGATAAAACGTGGAAAGAGCGATGTCTTTGTGTATTTATAGCAATTAGAATGATCCTTTTTTTGTTTAAAAGTACAAAACTTAGTTTTAACATCCACCCACAGGGTGTTAAAACAAAATTTCATTACTTTAAACTTTAATTCCCTAAGGTAATGCTATACTACTTATGGCACAATGTTGGGCCGAAAATGAGAACACTTTGAACCATTAAACTGACGGTGCAAAAAGATTTCTTAACTGAAGATAAACCACTTTTCGCATCTAACATATTCAGAAAAAAATTTATTTAACTTGAATGCCCTAAATAGTGTGTTTTGCAACTTTGAAGCGAGGGTAAATATTAGAGATAGTAAGAAAAAAGTATTTGTGAATGTGAAACATAAATAACACTGAAAAGTATAAATGTGTCAAATAAAAACTAAAACATATATCAATATAATGTTCGACTTTTTCTTAGTATTGTATTGGAAAAATGAAATGCATTATTAATTTCCATTTTCGCTATAGATAAAAGTTTGCAAAAATTTACTGAACAATATTGTAATTAGTCTGTGAATTATTTAATTATTACGGAATATCATAAACTAAAAATAAAGCATTGTAATCCATTTATGTTATTTCATCTTCATCTTTTTCGTATTTCCTGTACTATCGTGTTACACTACTTTCCTATTTTTTCATAATTTAAAAAGTTTTTTAATATGTTTAGTCTAATTTTTTAATTTGAAATACCCTTATCATGAACCTCTTACTAAGTATATGTAGAGTGTTTTGAAAGGTGATTTCTAAATAAATTGTATACTTCCTGTTGCAAGCGGAAACTCTTGTGCAGGCTCACGCCCTCTCAGTTGGTTGTATGATCTGCGTGGAAGGAAGTGAAAATGGCATTTTTAAATGGATCCTTACTTGAAGTTTAACAAAATTTAAAAAGTTAAAGGAAAGTATCTATTAAACATCTTAGTTTACTAAAAGAATGAATGAATGAGTTTCGGAATGGAAAAATAAGCTAAAAGAGTAATAGATTCCCTAACAGTCCCTCATGCGTCGGCCTTTTGTTAGAGTCGGACATGAGGTATAAATTAAAAAAAGAAAAAAGTATTTGTGGTGAATAAATAGAACAAGATCTGTAAACTCAATGCACCGAGGTTGTCTTATTTATGAACTTTTTTTGGGGGGGGTGTCTTTCCAGTGCAAGTGGCAAAATTGAAACGGAATTTACGATTTTATTTAGCCATCAAAACAGCTTAAAATCGAGTTGCTAAACACCCCCCCAAGTTTCATTGCATTTGTCTTTCACCAACAGAATCAACATATTGTATCACTTGCCCTCGAAAAACACCCCCTCCTAAAACATTTAATAGATAAAAAAAACCTTATAACATTGAGTTTACAGATCTTGTTCTATTTACTCAGTACAAATACCTTTCTTTACCATCGCAAATAACTGTTTCAAATAGTTGGAAAGAACATAGTTTCAACTGTTATAGTTTCGTAAACATCTAAGTACGGGAGACTCCCGTCACGTTAGATCAGTCAACTGGGTAGGACCTCTTATTTCCTAATTCCATGACCTTAAGCGCGAAAATTTTGCTCTACGATGAAATCCCCGATCGTGAATTCGTGTTCGATTAATTCCTCTGAAGCCAATGGGAGACCGCTCCCATTCGGAATACAGTGATTCGCTGACGCCAACTCCTGAACCACGCCCAAGGAGTGATTTTCTGCGCTATTTATCGCAGAAGACGAAGTTCAACACTCATTCAGAGACAACCTTATTCGCCCTCCCAAATTCAGTGAAAACGGCCCCAATCGTTTCATTTGTTACTTGGCATGGAATCTCGGACGACTCGTGGAAGGTAGTTTTACCCACGAGCATTAAGTAATTGGCGGATCACGACGTTGATATGTCTACTTATATTTGGTATTTGTCATTTTCTTGTAAGACTTCCATCCATGAGTAGAGTTTAGGTCCCAGCGACCTACAGCGAGATCGCCTTTTGGCAAAGGGAAGGAATGAGAGCAAGTCTAGCAACTTTGACAGAACAGTTTGTAGTGAGAATAGAGTACAGTAGATGACGCCACCGTACAAGTACGATATTGCCCATAGAGGGGTGAGAGAATTTCAGGCGGGGCATAGGAATGGATACCCAGTGGGTCCAGCCTGGGGGCCGTCACATAATGTGCTCGTCCGATATTCAGCGATTGTTATCAAAGCACACTATCTCTGAAATATTAGCCCAGGTTCGAACCTGAGGACCTTGTCTTCGAATACCATTCACTGGAAACAGAAAGAAAGGGACGTCATATTGTGCAGAAGCACGACGACCTCTCTCCCATTACGAACTTTTGTTGCCCAGCAACACCAACACGCTTGTTTCCCCGCTCCCATGTATAAACATGGGATCGGTTCCACCGGTGTTTCACACACGCCCCGATACACACACCACGGTTCCACAAGCAAGGACACTCACACCCCCGACGCAACACCATACAAACCGACGGCGGAGTCTCCTAGAACGACGGAGAGACAAGGCCCTTCGAAACGTTCATGTAGGAGGAAATTCCTCCTTCGGAGGAGACCCGTGACAAAGTCACCCAACGGATGACAACATCAGAGGAGGCAACGGCGGAGAGCAACACGCATCTCCAAAAACGAGGAAGCCTCCCCCTAAAGCCCCGACGCAACACCATACATACCGACGGCGGAGTCTCCTAGAACGACGAAGGGACAAGGCCCTTCGAAACGTTCATGTAGGAGGAAATTCCTCCTTCGGAGGAGACCCAGTGACATAGCCACCCAAAGGATGACAACATCAGAGGAGGCAACGGCGGAGGAAACAGGCATCTCCAGAAACGAGGAAGCCTCCCCCCTAAAGACACACACACAGAACCGGCACACGCCAGACACACACCAGACAACAACAAAAAACTCCCCAAGGCATCCGCTCCACAAAAAAAAAAAAAAAAAAAAAAAAACACGCATACACATACAAATAAATAAAACACTCTCGCAAGCAACACCCCCGAAGCACAGCACACCGAACGCGGAAACCGGGGTCCGGAAACCGAAGCTGGATCCAAACCGCAAAGCAGAAGTGGCTGAAACGAAACAAAAAGCACCGAATCGACCGATAGGGGGTCCGGAAAACAGCGTCTCCGGAGGCCCCCACGCTCGATCCGAGAAGTTAGTAGAACACACAAAATATGTATCAACGAAACAAAACATCAACCAAAAATTCAAAGGATCCGGTAATGCAGGATTGCAAGCCGAAACAAGGGGGTGGGAGGGGTTAAGTTCTCCAGTGGAAGAAGTACTTTTCCCTAGTACCGGTAACAATCCGAGGCCAGAAGACCCACCGATACCTGAAGGCACGGTCCGAAAGGGAGTGGGCGTCAAGTTCAACCCTGTTCCGGATCTCGCACTTGACCTGCCAGGCAACTTTCATAGGGCTGAATCCCACATTACCGTGATTACAATAAAGAACTCTGTTCCTCTCTCTCCAGATTTTGTACGTCGTCTCCGTAATGATGAGTCTCCAGACATCCCTTCCCGCTTTGGGACCGGGATACTGGTAGAAAACATGCTGAGGCATAAACTGCTGAGGGCGGCCGGCCCAATCCCAGACCAACCGCCAAACCTGCACAGCCATAGGGCAACTAAAAAACAAGTGGTGTCTATCTTCGATAAGATTGCAGGAAAGACACCTGTCAGTGACAGCACCACCCCACCTGCACTGCCGTTTCCTCGTAGGAAGGACATCATGCGCCAAACGTAACCCAAGTCCCGTTTTTTGCAATCAACCCCAGCAGCATGGACACACATCCACGCCTCCCTCTTATCGAAGTTAACAACATTGAACTCAATGATCTTCTCCCTGGGTCTAGGAAGGATATGAAAGTACATCTGCTTCAAGTTATTCCCGTTCCGGTTGGCCTCCGCAAGGGCCTGAAGGTGCCCACCAAGCTTGTAACACTTATGGGTAGTTTCCCTGCGGGGCCGAAAAAACGATAGCCAGGCAAGAACTTTGTCCGCGGATAATCCAGTCAAAAAAGACACAAAGTTCTTACACGGATGAGAGGAGTTAAGAGCCCCTTTAGTACTACGAAACTGGAGTGCGCTGAACCAAGAGGAAACCTGAGGACCTTGTCTTCGAATACCATTCACTGGAAACAGAAAGAAAGGGACGTCATATTGTGCAGAAGCACGACGACCTCTCTCCCATTACGAACTTTTGTTGCCCAGCAACACCAACACGCTTGTTTCCCCGCTCCCATGTATAAACATGGGATCGGTTCCACCGGTGTTTCACACACGCCCCGATACACACACCACGGTTCCACAAGCAAGGACACTCACACCCCCGACGCAACACCATACAAACCGACGGCGGAGTCTCCTAGAACGACGGAGAGACAAGGCCCTTCGAAACGTTCATGTAGGAGGAAATTCCTCCTTCGGAGGAGACCCCCGTGACAAAGTCACCCAACGGATGACAACATCAGAGGAGGCAACGGCGGAGAGCAACACGCATCTCCAAAAACGAGGAAGCCTCCCCCTAAAGCCCCGACGCAACACCATACATACCGACGGCGGAGTCTCCTAGAACGACGAAGGGACAAGGCCCTTCGAAACGTTCATGTAGGAGGAAATTCCTCCTTCGGAGGAGACCCAGTGACATAGCCACCCAAAGGATGACAACATCAGAGGAGGCAACGGCGGAGGGCAACAGGCATCTCCAGAAACGAGGAAGCCTCCCCCTAAAGACACACACACAGAACCGGCACACGCCAGACACACACCAGACAACAACAAAAAACTCCCCAAGGCATCCGCTCCACAAAAAAAAAAAAAAAAAAAAAAAAAAAACACGCATACACATACAAATAAATAAAACACTCTCGCAAGCAACACCCCCGAAGCACAGCACACCGAACGCGGAAACCGGGGTCCGGAAACCGAAGCTGGATCCAAACCGCAAAGCAGAAGTGGCTGAAACGAAACAAAAAGCACCGAATCGACCGATAGGGGGTCCGGAAAACGGCGTCTCCGGAGCCCCACGCTCGATCCGAGAAGTTAGTAGAACACACAAACCATGTATCAACGAAACAAAACATCAACCAAAAATTCAAAAGGATCCGGTAATGCAGGATTGCAAGCCGAAACAAGGGGGGTGGGAGGGGGTTAAGTTCTCCAGTGGAAGAAGTACTTTTCCCTAGTACCGGTAACAATCCGAGGCCAGAAGACCCACCGATACCTGAAGGCACGGTCCGAAAGGGAGTGGGCGTCAAGTTCAACCCTGTTCCGGATCTCGCACTTGACCTGCCAGGCAACTTTCATAGGGCTGAATCCCACATTACCGTGATTACAATAAAGAACTCTGTTCCTCTCTCTCCAGATTTTGTACGTCGTCTCCGTAATGATGAGTCTCCAGACATCCCTTCCCGCTTTGGGACCGGGATACTGGTAGAAAACATGCTGAGGCATAAACTGCTGAGGGCGGCCGGCCCAATCCCAGACCAACCGCCAAACCTGCACAGCCATAGGGCAACTAAAAAACAAGTGGTGTCTATCTTCGATAAGATTGCAGGAAAGACACCTGTCAGTGACAGCACCACCCCACCTGCACTGCCGTTTCCTCGTAGGAAGGACATCATGCGCCAAACGTAACTTAAAGTCCCGTTTTTTGCAATCAACCCCAGCAGCATGGACACACATCCACGCCTCCCTCTTATCGAAGTTAACAACATTGAACTCAATGATCTTCTCCCTGGGTCTAGGAAGGATATGAAAGTACATCTGCTTCAAGTTATTCCCGTTCCGGTTGGCCTCCGCAAGGGCCTGAAGGTGCCCACCAAGCTTGTAATACTTATGGGTAGTTTCCCTGCGGGGCCGAAAAAACGATAGCCAGGCAAGAACTTGTCCGCGGATAATCCAGTCAAAAAAGACACAAAGTTCTTACACGGATGAGAGGAGTTAAGAGCCCCTTTAGTACTACGAAACTGGAGTGCGCTGAACCAAGAGGAAAGGTGTTTAACCTCTAAACCGCCTTCCTCCCTAGGACAAAAAAGGGCGGCTCTGGCTATCGTCTCAACGGCCTTACCAGCCCAGATGAAGGCAAAAATCTCCCCTCTCCAATAACCTCAGAAGACTCCGAGGGGTGACTCAAGCTCTCCGGCAAAAGCACACTTTGACACCAAGAGGGCATTGGCCAACTTAGCACGATTAGTCATTGAAATATGAAGCTTCTGCCACCTATCCCTTTCTTTCCGCACGTTTGAGAGGATGTCCCTCCAAGTTTTCTTATGAACACCGTCTTTATCGAAAAGGATACCCAGTATCCTGACGGGTCCATCGGTCACCTCCAGCCCATGAACGGCAGTGCAATCCCATCTTCCCCAGAGCACCAGACTGGACTTATCATCATTCAGCTTAGCACCGGTGGCCCCCACAGTACCCCGCGAAGACCTCCCGGACCTTAGTCAGACTTCTTTCCGAGTCCACAAAGAAGGTGACATCATCAGCATACGCCAAGTACTTCATGGAGTACGCACAACCAGGCACAGGAACCCCTTTGATGTTCGGGTGCGCCAGAACCTTCCTCAGCATGGTCTCGATGACCAAAACAAACAACAATGGAGAGAGAGGGCAGCCTTGTCTCACTCCTCTTCCAACCTCAAAGAGGAGAAAGACGGCCAGAAACAATAACTCTCCCATTGAGGTCTCTATACAACGAGTCCACAGCCCTTCGGAATATTTCACCAAAGCCGTGAGCTTCCAGCAACTTCCTGATAAAATCGTGGGAGACCCGATCAAAGGCTTTGCTTTGATCCGCAGAAAACATTCCCAGCTTAAGATCTCTTTCGGTAACGTAAGTGACCAAGTCTCTTACGCACCTGATGTTGTGAAACATTTGTCTCCCACGTATACTGCAGGTCTGACCAACACCAACCAGCTTCTCCGCAACCCGCAATAGCCTAGCATTGATGATTTTTGCCATGATCTTGTAATCAATTGTAGACAGAGACACTGGTCTCCACCCACCAAGATCCCTGGCAGGATTTTCCGGGGTCTTACAAAGCAGAGTAACAATACTGGTTCTCATAGTTTCAGTCATGATTCCTCTATTCACAATGTGGTTGTAAATTCTACAAAGCCACGGAGCCAGAATATTGGAAAATTTCTTATAGAACTCGGCCGGCAAGCCATCAATACCAGGAGACTTGTTAAGCTTGAGATCCAGGATCGCAGTCTTGACCTCATTATCAGTAAACTCCCTTTCCACGAGATTCCTATCCTCCTGCGCAAGAACCGGCGTGCCTTCCAACCAGGCATCCATAACATCAGAGGCCACAGCTTCCTTGCTGAACAACTCACCGTAATAGTCCGCGGCGGCCTTCAGAATGACGGGGAGATCCCTGACTTCCCTGTTGTCGATATCAAGACATTGGAGGTTCTCCCTAACTCTCTCAGCCTCCATCTTCCTGAAAATGTAGTTTATGTCACTCTCCTGCCGGAGCACTTCGAGGGAGCCGGTCAATTTGACCGCCGAACCCTCTTCCTTAAAAAAATGACTGATCCTACTTCTAACGTTATTAATCAGAGAGGAATTACAACCTCCTTCCTCTCCACGAATCGCCGCATTTAGGATATTCATTAAAATCATGTGACGATTCCTCCTTTCCATGGCAGCCAGCCTACCTTTTTCATAAGGTAATCCTTAATCTCATTTTTAACCCTCTCCCACACGCCGCACTCATCGTCCGTAATCGTGGCTATCCCAGCGTTCAAAATAGAACGAAGGTGCATCAGCGTTTCTTCGTCTTCTAACATGGAGACGTTCATTCGCCAGGGGGTAGCACCCCTCTCTCTCGGAACCGGGACACAGACATTCATCATGACGGCCGAGTGGTCAGAAATGTACCTCACAGGGGAGTTAGGGCTGAAAATTTCAACTTTGTCAATCCAATCAATCTTGGAGACTAGAAACATATCAATGCGGGACGCACTGGTCCCTCTGTGCCAAGTGTAGCCTGGCTCTCTAGGGTTAGAGTTCTCCAGACATCGTAAAGACCCTGAGTGTCCAGAATAGCTTTAATCACGTTCTCATAGGCTTCAGACCACCTACCATCGCCCGCCCTATCAAGGTGACTATCGATGACGGCATTAAAGTCTCCGCCGACAATCAAGACGTCCTCCGAACTCCTAAGGAAAAACAGGAGCTGGTTGTAGAACGACCGTTGCATGTTTCCCTGGTTCGGAGCGTAAACACAAACAAGCTTCATGGACATACTACCACTGTGAACGGTCAGAGCAATCAGCCGACCCTCCCCGTCTGTTTGAAATTGTGAAATATATCTCTCAAACTTCTCTTTAAAAATAATGGCAACACCCGTGTAGCCGGTACTGCCTAAAGAGTACTTAAACCTGAGCCCGGAATTTCTTCGAAAGGCAAACAACTTGGCCAAGAAGTCCGTATGATGCGTCTCCTGAATCATAAGGAAGTCCAGATTACTCTGGCGGAAGAATCCTTCAAGCCAACAATGCTTCTCTGCAGAGTTAAGGCCTTGAACATTCAACGTACCAATCCTAATGTTGGTGCCGAGAAAATTGACCCTACTGGTATGCATACTTACCTTGGGCTGAAAAGGAAAGTGGAGATTAGACAAAGACAAAAATAAACAAGAGTCATGAAAACTTGGAAACGGAGAGAGGAAAAGAAACCACATTACTTGTCAGATTTCACCTTCTCTGCTGCACCGCGATCCATTTTCTCAGCAGTAAAACTCTGGCCGTTTGCAGTCGGAACGACGTGACCTGTGCCGTGCAACATCACAACGGACGCCGCGGCAAGCTCGTTGACAGCCTTAAAATTAGCTGCCGTGAATTCTTTGCCAGAGTTTTTAAACTTACTCTGGTACTGGTGCTGTAAGTTAGCCCGAACAGGGTCCACATCTTCATCATCACCCGTCACAGGCTCCGTAGAAGCCCAGAACTTGCCACTTATTGCCTCAGTACCAGAGTGCTGGCGAACCTGCGCACCACCAACACCGACAGCCCGGACTCCATCGAGCGGAGCACAGATTGTCCCGGCAGTCTCCGGCATCGCCTCCGAGTCAGCGGCGACGTGGCTGCCACTCGTGGTCGTAGCGCGTCCAAGCGCAAGTGCGCCTCCGGGACCCCCGACGTGCTCCAATAGCCCATCGGAGGGTGGAGTAAGGTATGCAGCTTTCCTTTCGGGAAGACGCATGCCCTGACCATCCACAGCCGCGGAGGAAGACCGCTGCCCCCTTGTGTTGGCCAGGAGGGCAGGTGCCCTCATATCCGTCCCTTCCCATTGACCGGTGTCGTTGGGAAGATCCGGAAATAAATCATGCACAGGGTCAGTGGAAACCAAATTCACCTCCTTCGCACCAAAACATTGGACTTCAGATTTTTCACGGTTCGTGGCAGCACCAAAACACTCAATAACACTATTATCACAATCATTATCAACAACCTTACTACAATTATCAGTTAAATCATTAGAAATATCAATATCACTGTCATCATTACATTCTATATCATCTTGCGATCTTTCACTAATAGCAATTCCCTCCTCAATACTCTCACTAAGATCAGAATCATACTTACTGCCCTCCGTACCATCAGCACTGGAGGTCTCCCCTTCTTCGCTGGACATCTCACTACCTCCAGACTCTGTTCGAGCACTACTGGGAGTCTGAAGGCCCTTTGGAATATCAACCTCCATATTCTTATCCTCAGTATCGTCACAATTTTCAGCCATCTCACTACCCTCCACAATACTCACACTTCCGGGGATAGACTGAAGAACCCGAACCTGTTCAGGAGTCAAATTCCTTGACTTTTTAATAACCTTCGTAAAACCATCCTCATCCGAACTCGAAGAAGACAGACCCCGCTTCCCATCTTCACCGATAGGAACGGTTTCTCTTTTCTTCGCTGTAAAGAAACACTCTCTTTAGTATCCTTACCTGTATTGTTGCCTTTCTTAGGCACAACACTAACCTGTTGTTTCTCCAGAGCCCCTTGTGCTTGCACCGAGCTGAGAATTTGGTGGGCCTCTTCTGTTTTGCTCGAGATCTCAGCCTCGGCAACACCTCCTGAGCCCCCCTCCTCCTCAGCGTGGCAAGCCTCCATTTCGTCATCACGCTTGGACTGTTCGCCCCCTCCAAGCATCTGCGCAAAGGACCTCTGACTGCAGGCCTTCCTCTGGTGGTGCGGAGATTTGCAATTTCCACACACCTCCTTGCAATCTTCAGCTGAGTGCCCTAAAATATGGCAATTGCTACAAGTGAACTTTTCACAGTCCACAGCAATGTGTCCAGCGTGGCTGCAGCGTCTACACACCCGAATCTGGCCCCTGTAAATGTTCATGCAACGCTGACCGTTCACTTGCATAAAGTTAGGAATAGGCTCCTTCATATCAATGGAAATTACACGGGTACCTGACAAGGCCCCTTTCATGTGGGGAGCATTCTCCTTCCTCACTTCAAACTTAACGGTCCTCACCTTACCAAATTTCGAAAAAGCAGTAGCAACCTCGGCATTGGTGATGCCGCAATGCAGATATTTACAAAAAACTAACTTCACATTTGTCTGGGCGTTAGTGCACTTCATCAAAGTATTGTTGCACTCAACCTCACAATCAAGCTTGTAATAATGCTCCCTCTTATTAAGCACCACTTCTAGTTTGTTTTTATTTGCCTCTTGGATCAGGGCAAAAACTGGTGTCGAAGGAGACCCTAAATGTTTATACAGCGCTAAACAAACGTCTGTAGCAGAAATACCCTTATGGGTGACAACAATAGCGTTAAGCCCTATCGGGCTCAGTCTTAGCAGCCATCGTGGAAGAGGACAAAAGTCCGACCCCTCCAGAAAAGCTCACACAACAGAAAAAGTTTATAAAACACAAACCCTCGCTTAAGAAAATTAAGCAAAAAGTACTTACCTATTCTCCTAAGCGTGGTAATCCAAACGAACAGGCACAAGCACACACACAACACTTAGCACGTGGCCGCAAAGAAAGGCACGTGGTCGCAAAACTAATGCACGTGGTCGTTAATCAAAACCGGTACAGAGTTATTCAAAAATACCGAATCCTGAACTTCCTGAGTAGTGGCGGAGCAAAAGTTCTCCGAAATTTGAACTGCTAACCAATAAGCCATCCGCGGCTATCTACTTAGATTCTGCAATTCATTTTGTACTATAATAGTAACTTTTCAACAATTTACTGATCACTAATAAAATATACACGGTAAATCATTCCACACAAGGGAATATTATAGATATAGATTTAAAAACAATGTCACTAATAACACTGGTCAACAAACAAACAAGCAAAAAAAAAAAAAAATTCTGGCCTGGTCTTTTGCAGCTGTTTTAGACTAATTGCTCTATCACATCTCATTTTCATGCTATCGGCATACCCCATTTTCATTGATTTTACCCGAAATTAACTCTTTGTCACTTATGACTGCACGTTGTTGCGAGTCAGTGACTGCTTTAGTGTTAAAATATGGTGTTGTATTTTTTGGTTAGTGTGTTTATAATATCATTTTATGTAGATATCCACATTTATTTAATATTTTGCTTCTGCAGGTCGTGATCTAACAATGGTTACAAAAGAAGGAAATGCAGTAATGACTCAGATATCTCTGCTACATCTGTGGCAGCTTCACTTTGCAGAATCAAAGGCGCAACATCAATACCTTTGGCAAGAAGGTTTAGCTTGCCTACTTTAAAGTGCGACTTGGAGACCAAGACAAAAATTGGGCTCCTCACAAAGTGTGTAAAACCTGTGTTGAAACTTTGCGATCTTGGTCTAAAGGAAAGAATGCTAAGCTGAAGTTTGGTGTGCCAATGGTTTGGAGAGTACCTACAAACCATTTGGATAACTGCTACTTTTGCCTTGTCAATGTAAAATATTTCAATAAAAAAAAAAAAAACACTTATAGCACCCAGATATCCCATCTGCCAGACGACCAGTTGAGCACTGTGAGGAAATACCTGTGCCTGTATTTACTGAGCTACCAGATATTGATGTTGAATCCCTCAGTTTACCTGCTTCTACAGATAATGATGATGCTCAGATCGAATATACGCCATCTGATGCAGATTGTGATAAAATTTCTCTAATTAGTCAGCCTGAATTGAATAATCTTGCAAGAGATTTGTATTTGCCAAAGCAGTTTGCTGAATTGTTGGCTTCCAGGCTGCAAGAGAAAGGACTACTCAGACCTGGCACTAATGTCTCCTTTTTTCGTAACAGAGAAGCAGCACTGCGAAAGTACTTCCATTCAGATGGTCAACTTGTTTATTGTAATGATGTTGAAGGGCTTCTTCTCAATATGGGACTGCCTGCATATGATTCAAGTGAATGGAGACTTTTTATTGACAGTAGTAAAAGGAGTTTGAAATGTGTGTTACTTCCCAACAGAAATATATATATATTCAATCCCAATAGGACACTCTGTAAAAATGAAGTAAGAGTATGCCAACATCAAGATTGTTCTGGATAGATCGCCCATCCATGTTCATGGATGGGCAATTTGTGTTGATTTGAAAATGGTTAATTTTCTGCTTGGTCAGCAAGGAGGTCACACCAAATACCCTTGTTTCCTGTGCTACTGGAACAGTAGGGCTACATTAGAACACTGGGTTAAAAAGAACTGGCCACCAAGAATAAGTTTGACGCCTGGTGACAAGAACATCAAGAATGAGCGTCTGGTTGATAGGAATAAAATTGTATTTCCCCCACTGCACATAAAACTTGGGTTAATGAAGCAATTCGTCAAAGCTCTTGATCACACTGGAGACTGCTTCAGCTATTTATGTTCTACCTTTTCAAGTCTCAGTGCCGAGAAGAAAAAGGCAGGAATATTTTATGGCCCTCAAATAAGAACACTCATCAGGGATCCCCACTTTGTTACAACAATGACTGCGGCAGAGGCTAGAGCTTGGAATGCATTCTCTGATGTGATGCGGAATTTCCTTGGGAACAGGAAAGCGGACAACTATCAAGAGATTGTGGAGTAGCTGCTCTTGAGTTTCCAAGCACTTGGATGTAGAATGAGCATCAAGGCTCACTACTTACATAATCACTTGGCCCAGTTTCCAGAGAACATGGATCATGTGAGCGAAGAGCAAGGTGAACGCTTTCATCAAGACATTAAAGTTATGGAAGAACGTTACCAAGGACGATGGGACTCAAACATGATGGCAGATTACTGCTGGTCCTTGATGAGAGACATTCCACAAGCTGTACATCGGAGACCGTCAAAGAAGAGGTCGTTTATGCAGATGTAACATCACTATTGTTAATAACCTTTTTGTACATATTTTTTCTTATCTTCACAATTCAATTCTTACATGGTAATATGCATTCACTCACATTAATATGCAGTCACTCTCACAACTTTGTGCTACGGCTCATTAAATGTTTGTTTCATTATTATTGTATATTGTATCTTATCTTATTCTTGTATGTATGTCTGTTTAGCTATTCGTATACATGTCTGTATGTCTGTTTAGCTATTCGTATACATCTATACATATATCTATCTATGGATGTCTGTTTAGCTATTCGTATACATCGCATAAATTTGCTGTTTTTATTGAAAATGCAATATTTGATATCTCAAACACCTGATGTGATAGACAAAAACTGATGCCAGATTTGGAATCAGCACCCCAAAAGTACCTTAAAACCGTTGGAATACCTTATGCTATAAAAAGTGTGTTGACCAGTGTAATAGTAATTAATGTAAAGGATCCATTGATGTTTTTTTCAATCTTATTTTTCATATTTCCTGTGCTATTGTTTTACATCACTTTCCTGTCCTTTCTTGTTTTAAACAATAATTTTGCTAATTCTACTTTTTGTCAGTTTTTTTTTTCCTTAAATGCCTTTGACAGGAACCTCATACGTTTTGTAGAGTGTTCTTCAAGGGGGATTCCTAGATAAATTGTATACTTCCTGTTGCAAGCGGACACTCTTGCGCAGGCTCCAACCTCCTCAGTTGGTTGTCTGCTCTGGATGGAAGTATGAGAAAATGTTAGTTATTACAGGATCCACTCTTATGAATATTTCATATTTCAAAATTAAAAAAAAAAACAAATTAAACACAAAATTTTATTCTTTACTAAAAGTATGCATGAATGTGCGAATAAATGCCAAAATAAGATAAAAGATTAATAGTTTCCTAAAACAGTTCTTTAACAGTCCCTCATGCGCCGGACTTTTGTAAGTTTCGGACATGAGGTATAAATTAAAGGAACAGAACACTTTTTCGTGCAAATTGCTTGGAACTTATCAACATGTGTGAGACTATCCCCGTGTGAATGAGTAAATACTTCGAAAGAACAGTTTTTCGAGCAAATTATTATTTTTTGTTTGTTTGAAGGTTTAACGACCCCGTGAGCAACTTAATGTGCTATAAGCAGTCGCCCGTCCCTAATTTAGGGTCACTGGTTCCAGGGAAGGGAGAGAGCCAGTGCCGTAAGAAAAACACTTCTCAACGGGATACCAACCAGGACCCCTTTCGGACGAATGATCAGAGGTCGTAGCTTAGACCACTGCGCCACCGGGGCGGCGCAAATTATTTGGAGCATACATCACATTGGCGAGGTTTTTCCCTCGTGTGATTGATCAAATGCTTCGAATGTTCACTTTTCGAATAAATCGTTTAGAGCATACATCACATTAATGAAACTTTTCACCCGTCTAAACGAGTTAATGCTTCGCAAGATCATTTTTTCGAGCAAATCGTTTGCAGCATAAATCACATTGGTGAGACTTTCCCCGTGTGTATGAGTAAATGCTCTGAAAGATCACTTTTTCGATTAAATTGCTCGTAACATACAACACGTTGTTAAGGCTTTTTACCTGTGCGCATAAGCAAATGCTCCGAAAGATGACTTTTCGAGTTTCTATTAGAATTTTTTCCTCTGTTAGCACCAAAAAAATGTCATTCTGTTCAGTGCCATTCTGTTAATAAAAATGGAAAATTAAGTTGGTCACATCTAAATTAACTTCATATACGCGCTTTACTACTAAATGCTCTTCGGAAATTAAAAGATTTCATATTAAATGTTTCTCCTTTGCTTGCCTGTGAAAAGTAGCTGGAGGAGGTTGTCGCCTGGAATTGTTGTGACATCTGTAAGCGCAACAACACACCATTTCTAAAAAAGATAACTTCAAATTTCGAAAATAAATTCACGTACGTAACCCAATGGCTCAAACCACCATCAGGAGTTTTTAAGCTCAGCTCAGAAAGCTTCAAGTTTGTGACGTCACACTCTCTCCCTTATTAATACCTCCACGGTCCAGCCATACCACTCCCGCTATCATCATCTTCGAAACGAACTTCTCTGACACAGCTCGACAAGTAGTCTAATAGCAACGGTACTCATCTGCTACAGAACTGAGGTGACACTTTGTCTTCGTATAAGACCCCCAAATCATGGGGGTTGGGAGAAGGGAGCGCCCTAATGTGCTCTCGCACGACGTCCCCTCCCCCATACACGAACTTTGTTGCAACACATCTTCACACTGTTCACCACGCCCGAAATAAACACCTGGACATGGTTCACTGATGTTTACACACACTCCCACCACGGCCCAACAAGCAACACCAGACAAACCCCGAGTCATACAGATCCTCCGAAGAACTCGAAAGGACCCGCACACAAAGAGCCGGCGAGGTCACCTAGAACGGCGGGTGCAGCCCGAAGGTACACCCGGAACGTCCATGTAGGCGGACAAATGTCCCCTTCAGAGGTGACCAAGTGACAGCGACCCGGACGGGAGACTGTCAGAGAGGACACCGGGCCGACGGGTGCACCAAGGCACTCACACGACCCATGGCAGGTGCCTCCCCGGCCTACTTCCACACGGAACCGGCACACCACAAACAACAAATACACAACACCCTCCATTCAGATACCATCCATTCATACCACATCACAAGAGAAAGCGCAGAGACAGAACCAAAACACTCACTCCCCTCGACTCACACAGGCTCCTGCCGTCTCGGTCAGCACCGCCGACCTCGACCGGAGAGAAGACAGATTAAACCGGCGATGAAAGGGTCGTAGGCTAACCTCCACACCTTTCATCAAACACAAGTCACAAAACCATAACACTAGAAAAAGCCCAACACTCCCCGAGAGATCACTCGGGCTTCAAGGGCCGAAACTAAGGGGGTAAGTTAACCAAATGTAAATTGTAGTTGTTCTTGGTCCCCCACCGATACCATAAGGCTCTCGCAGTATGTACTGTGAACATAATTTTTGAATGTGTTGCCGATATTAGCTAACATTTTAGTAATATTTTCCCTTTTTGTAACTAAAAAGTAGTAAAATTTATTGCTGAAGTGTCTACATTGAGGACTAGCCTTCTGATTGTAAATACATTAGATTATGGAATATAATTAAATGATCGAAAATAGCTAAAAGGTTTTGTTTCGGGATCGCCGGTCCGCAAAAGTTTCCCCAACGTTTTGCCGGTCTGCGAATGAAAGAAGTTTGGGAACCACTGTTATAGACAACTAATTTGCGTCTCTTCAAAAGCAAACTAATAGAGGGAAATGAAAAATTGGTTTGACAGTCCATATTCCGGAATATTTATACCGACGTAAATGTCGCCTTTCCTCGGAAAACTGCCTTCATGTGTTGATTCTCATCATCACACGGTTCTTCCTTGGCATGCAATTAACTGATTTTGAATTCACGCAATCAATTGATTTATTCTTCCAAATAGACGCTTTCTCATTCGTGAGGAATCAAAACTTTTCCGTCGTAATAAAGGTTTTGGAGTAGAGACACAATTAGCATTCATAAAAGTTAAAAAGGGCCACCCAAATATAATCGGAAAAGAAGATTATTACACAACTCACGGGAAGTATGTTTCACAGTGACCGATAGATGGCAGCACGCTTTCTGGCAAACAATCAGCCCTCAGCCATAGAAACCAACATGCAGGCTGATGCCGAAGCAGACTGCGCATGCGTTGACTTCAATTGTTTGGGTGAAGAACAATCATCCGAGTTACTCACAGCACGTGATTGTTACCTTCTCAGTAGCATAATCACTTCGCAAATCGGATATTTTAGTTTTGTTACACCAATTGGGTTAGTTAAGGATTTTGTTTGATCTTCAGTTTTTCAGAAACATTTTCAGTAATGCCAAATACTAGGGAATGTCTGCATTTGTACACATCCCTAGGCCTAACTATAATATTTACTAAAAGAAATTAAATTTAAATAGTAATACTGAGGCTTTTGCATATTTTTCTCACCAAAATAAGGAACGGCAGGATATCAGTAAACGACAGCAACAGCAACAACAACAAAAAAACCTGCTCTTAGCTGTAGTCCCCTTAATTTTTTGTTGCTCGTAAAAAAACCCTGCTCTAAGCCGTAGTCTCCCTAACTTTTGTTGCTCCTGAAAGTTTGCTTTTCGGCAGAGCTCATAATCTCTTAGATTGTAGTGGTGCTGTTATCGCCTGTTTTACGTTTTCCCTACGAGAATTTACTTTCTTCACGCGAAGCTCTGTTCTTTGGTGCTGCCACACAGCTGGCTCAACAGCCACAGGCAATGACAGTGTTGCCAAGTGAAATTCTCAAAAATCAGTAGATTTCATCCCAAAAAATCAGCAAATTTTTTTTTTTTCGCTACATTGCACACTGTACCGCTATTGGAATGGTTTTCTAATTCCTAAGGCAGTTCTGATCACATACTATTTTTCATTTAATGTCATTTCTTAAAAGTCAATCTTTAGCTTTTCTGCTATTATATATAATTTTTTTTTTTTTTTGATTGGAGGTTTAACGACCACCGTGAGCATCCGTTAAAAGTATAGTAATAGCTATAAGCAGTCGCCCGTCCCTAATTTAGGGTCACTGGTTCCAGGGAAGGGAAAGAGCCAGTGCCGTAAGACAAACACAACATCCATGCCTGACCGGGATTCGAACCCGGACCCCTTACGGACGAATGATCAGAGGCCAACGCCTTAAACCACTGCGCCACCGGGGCGGCATTATATATAATGCAAAGTATAATAAACATGTCAACCGAACAGTAGAATCCGTACAGTCAGAATTTGAACAGAACCGTTGTTCTAATCTTACTATAACAACTATCGCTGTCATAGATGCTTTTGTTCATTTTTCTGCAAACCATTTCGCCCATTAAAGTTAACCACGAAGAACTTGAAAGCATACGCTTTCCATGCAACAACCGATATGCTGTTTTTGGAGAAAGTCTTTTTCTCTGATTTGTCTTCATAATGTTTACAATAAAAAAAAAAATTCTACTACAGCCCTTGAATAACATACATGCCACAAATTTCGAAAATAATGAGAACGCTATGCTTCCCTCGCCATTGTGTTATTTTCCCCACATGACCAAAAATCATGCATACGTACATCAGAGTGCATTTCAAGATCAGTATTTCAAACCATTTTCTATTCATTATCTAGTTTTTGAATCACACTGGGTAAGAAAGAAACTAAAACAGCAACTGACATGGCATTATCAGCAAATGAAAATCTTTTGATGAAATACCCCTAACAATTTAAGTAACAGCTATTGGTAACAATTCACTACGAACAATTGCTTGAGCCATTTTCTACCAAGCCGGATCCAATTCACACTGCCATAACACCATCCGATGTTAAGCGTAACATTAAGGAATCCCTTTTTTTCTCTGATGATCACTTAAAAAGTTTTCACTGAATTAAATTGAATTATATATAATGATTGCAATAATTTGCTGTAAGCATAAAAATACACCTACTTTTTCCCCCAATGCAATCGTCAGACATGTCCCGCTCTCTCATTGTTCCGGTGTAGCTTAAGCGCTCTGTTAGACTTCACTTTCCGTATTGTAGTCCCTTTATTAGTTACACAAATAAGCAATTGAGCAATTGGTACTAATTGCCTCCTCGAAGGATCACTCTTCTTTCGTCCCTGACCATCTAATGGGTGAATGACGAGTTCACCGGTGACACGTTTTATGCAATGTTTGCTTCGTATCCGATAAGATGTCGTACAATGCCCGAAACGATATTGCTCAGTGACAGCTTAAGTTCATCTTTTACAGATTTTTTTAAGCCTAGCAGCACCAGACTGCTTTTTACCGAACTGAATCGCACTTTTGAAAATTTATTTATTCAATCGTCGCGCATTATACCGACATTCTTTTTTAACGCAAATAATCTTAACCGAGTTGTTTTCTCTTTCTGTTCTGCCCTTCCTCTATTTCTTTATTATTATTATTATTATTATTATTATTATTTCATGGAAGGTATACAGAAAGCCAAAGCTTTTGTTTACCGAAACCACCTCAGAAATAGCCTGTGAAGTGGGTACCAGACTATATATACACTGAAGAGCAACTGAATTAGATATACCTGTCTAGTAACGTGTAGCACCACCTTTCGCCCTGATGACGGCGGCGATTCGTCTCGGCATGGACTCGACAAGACACCGGAAGCGTTGGGAAGCCATACGGATCCACGACCCCTGAACAAGCTCCCACAGTTCACTAAGATTTGATGGAGGGGGTCAGAGCCTCGAACATCTCTCTCGATGTCATCGCAGATGGGATTGAGGTCAGGTGAAGTAGTTGGCCAAGGAAGCGAGGTCACGTCGCTGGAGTGTTCATCCAACCATTCGGATACGATTCGGGAGCGATGGCACGGTGCATTGTCTTGTTGCAGGATGAGGTCCCCAGTGGGATATTGAGAACGCACAAACGGGAGCAAATGGTCTTCCATTATATCCCGGTAACGTTGACCTGTGAGGGACGATGTCACACGTATCAGGGGTCCCATTTCAGTCCACGTAAACAGACCCCAGAAGAGAATACCACCCTTACCAGCTTGAAGAGCACCCTGCTGACAAGAAGGATCCATCGCTTCATGTGGTTTGCGCCGTACTCGTATCTTGCCATCCGCATGTACCAACGTGAATCTCGACTCATCAGTCCAGGCAACATTTTCCCACATGTCTAGGATCGAGTGACGATGTTTCCGCGCCCATACTAATCTTTGCACCCTGTGATGTGCGGTCAGCAGCGGTACCCTTGTGGGACGATGCCTTCTGTACCCCATAGCGAGGATATGGTTTTGGATGGTGTGGCTGCTTACACGTTTTTGTGCACCAGCGTTAAATTGCCTAGTGATTTCTTGCACTGTGGCCCATCTATCCGCTGTTACAATGTGAGCTAGCCGACGATGACCCCGCTCATACACACGCTGTTGTCCACGGCAGTTGGCCCTCGCAGGGATGGTTTTACCGGATTCGATGTACTCACGATGCATTCACCCGTGACACAGTGGCTCGTGAAAATCCCAGTGCCTGCACGACTTCCGAGATGGAGTGACCCATTCGTCGGGCCCCGACAATTTGCCCACGATCAAATGCGTTTAAATCCTTCGTCTTACCTAAGATTCATACTGCGTCCGAATCTTACTGATTCATGTCGCATTACTCCTTATATTGTCGCATTGGCGCAGCCACGGGGAGGGACCAAGGGGACCGGTCCCCTCCCAGAGACCCATTGGTCTTTTTTTTCTTTTTTTTTTTTTCAGCATTAAAGAGCAACTTCTGGTGTGATATTTTTAATAAAATAAGAAAGCAGAAAAGTGTAAATTAGTGTTTTTCATTTTCAGTATTCAGTACTGAATCCAGAACGAATTTTTCTTATTTGTTTTTTTTGTTCTTTCTGACGGGCACCTCTTGCAAATCTCTCTCTCACACACACACACAGAGGAGAGGGGGCGATTACCGCTCCCTTTTTATCAGCCCCGCACAGGACAACAGGAGCTGGTTGTTCTCAAACACACACAAAAAAAAAAAAAAAACCAGAAACGAACGGCTATGTGGGTGGTGATTCTCTAGCCCTGGTGATCACCACCCTTACTCTACATTATGCAACTCGTAGAGGAGGGGCAGCACTGCCTGACCTCTTGATTCCAAGGTCAAATGTCCACATACTTAACCGAGGTTGAGTGTGACCGTTTGTTTATAGCTAAATAAAACAACTGTCCCTTCATCGTCTGGCTCTGGGGAGAACCGGGAGCGGTCGAATAGTCCTTTCAAAACTTGTTTTGTTGGCAGAAAATTGAGACATTGTCAGTTTGCCATTACTGTAGGAAGAAGCGTGATTTCACTTTCTCAGGGCTGCTCGACGCAAAATTGCTACTGTGATAAAAGTCACAAAATGAAAAGGAACTTCATTCAGGAAAAATTAGTGTCATTTTTTAAAAAGGCAAAAATTGATGATACCAACAGGAGCGAGAATAGACAGGATGAGAGAGAAGTAGAACAATGTAGAATACCTACTGATAATGAACATAATGATGAGCCTACTAACAACGCAAGGAGCGAAACCGATTCTTCCGTATCTTATCCTGTGCATCCCAATGATATTGGATTGTACATCAAGAAACAAGTAAGTTACACACGTTTTCATATGTTTTTTAAACTTATTACGTATTGTATATTCACCTTAAACCGTATGAATGTTCACATTCAGTTTATGTATTTTACAACATTAGGGCCAAGAGAAGGCAATTTAATAACTTATCTAAGAATTGCACTATCGACTGCTCCAGGGTCCGAGTAATTGGGGAAGGGGGGCGGGGGAGATATATAACAACGAATGTGAGGAGAACTTGATAAATTGGGGCCGCGGGTGGCCTAGTGGGCAACGTTCATGACTGCCACGGAAAGGACCTCAGGTTCGATCCCAGCAGGTACGAACACTCGATCCACTAAATATCCGCCGTGCGTCGGATGGGCACGTTAAGCCGTCGGACACTGAGTACTGCCCCCCCGGTAATAAATAAGGGCGTCTTCCTCCCCTTTCTACTTCGCTCCCGTGTCACTTTCCTATCTGGCACTCTAGCCCAAATCTCCTAGCTTCCTATTTCTAAGGGTTGTTTAAGACCTGGGGTCAGACACTCACTTCCTAAAATCCTCTACATCTGATCTGATCTGAATTTGATAAATTTATTTGTTTATGAAAAGGCAAAGAAACTGGCAAACTTGCGTCATCACATCAGAAAGGGGATCACACGAGAGTATATATGTGTCTAAATGAGAACGATTAAGAGAATTCACCAAACCTTCCTTAAATAAACAACAACAACAAAAAAAAAAAAGGTGAAATTTAACAGTATGACGGGGGTTTTGTCTTAAAGATGTCGGTTCGCCTTCTTTAAGATAAAACCCGCGTCGTACGGCTAAATTTTTTGGAGGAGAAAGCGTCTTCCTACTGTTCATGTTCAATAATAATTTTACCTTTATCACTTCATCTTTTTTTTAACAAAATAATTTTTTGGTATTCTTTCTGAAATCTCTTTGTCACGCTGTGAAACTCATATACAAGTACGGAGTATATATACATTTCAAATAATGTTTCATGAATAAAATCACAATTTTGAAGAATTAAAGGTAAGTTAATTCTGCAAAATTTTATTTACATCGTAAAATACATTATCCTGGTACGAAGGTCATGTACATGTAGTCTGAAAGTGTACAATTAACGAAATTTAGGAAAATTCCAGTAAATATATTATAGAAAGATGTAAATTCATTTATTATTACATCATATACTAATAAATGAAATAAAAAGAACTGAACGGCAAAGCGTTTAAGATGTTTGGCATCGACAATTGTAAGAGAAAAATACTTATTAGTGTTCAATAATAAATTTATCTTTATCCTTAAATGTTTGTTTTTTTAAACCGAACAGGCGTTAGGTACCAGAAAAATTCCTTGTAACACTTATGCTGTGGGAAATCGGGTATATGTATATGTGCGTGTGTCGTGTGTGTGATTTTTAAATAATATTTCAGCCCTCCCCTTGACTAAACGACTTACGTGTCAGGAAAAAAATTATTTTTCTGAATCTCTGTAAAAGTTTTTTTTTCATAGAAAATTCATTATTAGTTAATACAATCACGTTGAGCCCTGTTTCTGTCTCGGTAATTCTTTTCGACGGACGTCTCTGTAGGGAGGAGAGGAATCTAGGGAAAAAAATCCAAGGAAAAAAGATCCACGGAAAAAAATCCAGGAAAAAAAAGCCAGGGAAATAAAATCCAACTCCAACAAAACAGTCATCAATTTACATAATCGACACAGGGCCGGATTAGGGGGGGGTTCTGGCCACATGGTTTTCATTAAGGGGCCGGGCTCCAATTGCTGTTCCTCCGAAGAACACTTTGAATGTGTGACAATTTTTCCAGTAGGGCAGTTTCCAAGGTGCCTAACGAGGGGAAAGAACTCTTTTGTTTGTCTGAATTTTCATGCCGGTTCATTTGAGTTTAGGGCAACTGGCGACAAAAGTTCAAGGGATTGTGGGGAGGAGGGCTATAAAGATTGCCGTTTCTGGGTCTATATTGAGAGAACTGAATTGGGAACTCCAAACAAACGAATTTCGAGAAAACGTTCCATGTAAGCCAAGAGAGAATTGTACTTTAATTTGAAGAAATAAATTAACGAGAATACAAGGTACACTTGGTTGGCGGGGGAGGGAGGGAGGGTGCTCTACCTCCAACTTCCGTAATATTATATTCTGGGCCGCTGGAGTCTGTCAGTGTATCCAGGATGTTCCCCTTGAAGCGTCCGCGAAGTCCGTGAGCTTGGGAGGGCTTTCTCCCAAAATGTTAAAATGGACGTAGAGCTGTAAACATTAGTCATCATCATTGTCAACCATTATCAATCCACTGCTGGACGAAGGTCTCCCCAAGTTTCCTCCACAACGGTCTGTCTTGTGCCAGTCTCCTCCATGTCACCCCTGCATACTTTCGAATTTCATCCACCCATCTCCCATGTGGTCTTCTTCTGGGTCTTTTCCTGTCCCGTGGAATCCAATCTAAAATTTCGGCTATCCATCGATGATCTGTCCTTCTGGCACTATGTCCAGCCCATTGCCATTTCAGGGATTTAACTCTGATCATGATGTCTTCCACTCTTGTCATTTTTCGGATCCACGAGTTCCTCTTCTTATCTCTCCTGGTTACACCAAGTATGCACCTCTCCATGCTACTTTGAGTTGTCTGCAGCCTTTGTATGTCTCTTTTAGTTAGGGTCCACGTCTCTGCACCATACGTAAGCACTGGAAGGATGCATTGATCAAACACTTTTCTTTTAAGACATAATGGCATATTGCTCTTGAAAATTATGCTGTTTCTTCCAAAAGCTCTCCAGGCAAGTTTTGTACGCCGATTAATTTCTTCATAAATGTGACCCTCACTTGATATCTGCTGTCCAAGATAAACGTACGTGTCTGTTATCTCCAGCTTTTCTCCATCAATCGATAAATCTTCATTTCTTGTAAAAGCATTGAACATCACTTTTGTCTTCTGAAAGTTCATTTTTAATCCCACTTCTTTACTCTTGTCAGCAAGTTCCTGGATCATACTCTGCAGCTCTGGTGGGGTAGTTGCAAAAATGACTATGTCATCAGCAAAACGAAGGTGGGTTAGATAATCTCCATTAATCTTTATCCCCGTGTTTTCCCAGCTCAGCGACTGAAAAACACCCTCCAATGTGGCATTAAAGAGCTTCGGAGATATGGTGTCACCTTGTCTCACTCAGTTTCCAATTTTTACGTGTGTTGTATTTTCAAACAGCCTAATCTTTGCACTTGCATTTTCATAGATGTTATTAATAATATTAATGTATGCATCTTCAATACCGCAGGTTTTCAGAGCCATTGTAACTGCTGATGGTTTCACCGAATCAAAGGCTTTTTCATAATCGATAAAAGCCATGCACCATGCCTTATATAATGATTCTGTACACAACCACGAATCTTCAGGAGGGCAGGGTGAATTCGCCTCCCAACCCATGCTTCTAAGAGCTCTTCAGGGGTAACATCGATAGGTTACACTGGCCGACTCTAGAGGCCCAGATATTCTGGACTCCAGAATATAAAATTACGGAAGTTGGGGGTAGAGCCTTTGAAACCAAGCACCTCGTATCCCTTTTACAGACTTCATCAAATTTCTGGGGGACGGGGGGAAGAGCATGCATAGTCTGTCACTAAACACAACATGAAGCACAGAAATTGTGAGCAAATCTCTTACCTTGAGCACTTGTCTGCGGTCTTAGAAACTTGGGGGAGGTTGAATTCATCCCACGCTCCTGAAAATTCGTGGTCTTGTACAGAATCATTATATAAAGCATGGTTCTAATGTTTACAGCTCTACGTTCATTTTAACATTTTGGGGGAATCCCCCCCCAAGCTCACAAACCTTGAGGACGCTTCAAGGGGAACATCACTGACAGACTCCAGCGGCCCAGAATATAATATTACGGAAGTTGGAGGTAGAGCCCCCCTCCCCCGCCAACGAAGTGTACCTCGGATCCTCGTCTCTCGAAATTCGTTTGTTTGGAGTTCCCAATTCAGTTCTCAATATAGACCCAGAAACGGCAATCTTTATAGCCACCCCCCCCCCCGAACTTTTGTGGCCAGTTGCCCTAAACTCAAATGAACCGGCATGGAAATTTAGACAAACAAGAGAGTTCCTTCCCCTCGTTAGGCATTTTGGAAAATTGCCATACATAATTCGGTAAACTGCTCCACTGGAAAAATTGTCACACATTCAAAGTGTTCTTCGGAGGAACAGCAATTTGTGCCGGACCCCTTAATGAAAAATGTGTGGCAGTTTTCCGGCAACCGCAGGGCCGGTGCCTCCTTTTTTGAATTTTTTTTTTTTTTTAGAAATGACCTAATCATTATTGAAATTATTTTCATTATTATTATTACCGTGAAGGTATTAATTTATGTTGGGTTTTATTGCACCCTTCTTATTGGCCAATCTGCAATGCATTCATAAAAGGAGCAGTTTCAATATTCACAAAACCCTGTGTTAATCTTCTATTAAATTGCTACCAAACTTCAAAATCGCAATCAGTTTTGCTTT
The DNA here is from genome assembly GCA_039090855.1 of Macrothele yani. Taxonomy (NCBI): domain Eukaryota; kingdom Metazoa; phylum Arthropoda; class Arachnida; order Araneae; family Macrothelidae; genus Macrothele; species Macrothele yani. The sequence continues at coordinate 78,871,119 of CM077031.1, read as the reverse complement.
ACCAATTGTAAGATTATAAATATTTATTATTATTAATTCGTAGGTTATTAATTAATCAAACTCTGCTGCCCCTGTGGCGTCAATCTAGGAAAAAAAGATCCACGGGGAAAAACAGTGAACCAGGGAAAAAATCCAATGACAATTTTTATACGACCCTCTAGGCTTCTTACACAGAAGTGACGCAAAGAAATCAGAAAAGAAATTTTTATACGATCCCTTAAACTTCCTACATGGAAGTGACACAAAGAAATCAGAAATGCAATTTTTATACGCCCCTCAATTGCTCGAACCTCCATGGAAACATTGACTTAATGACTGCCGTTGAACATGCAGAAGATACTGCTCATATTATTCAAGAAATCAGAGACCATGCTGAAGAGGAATTTAACATTCTGTACTTAGAAGCTGAAAAAATCTGTGATAGAGTAGGCATACCAGTTACTGTTCCTAGAGTATTAAATCGCCAAACACACCGCAGCAATATTGAACACGATTCGGCTGAAAGTTATTACAGAAGAACGACCTTTATTCCTTTCCTTGATGCGTTTTTAAATGAGATGAAGGAAAGATTTATTGCACATAAGGATACTCTGAGATCGTTCCAAGTGCTTTTGCCTCAACAAGGAGTGGAAACTACTTCTCCAAAAGATGAAGAATTTGTAAAGTCACTATGCGAACAGTACGCATCTGACATTGCATACGCTTCACCTTCTGCAGTATGCGGGGAACTTAGAGTCTGGTACAGAAAAATAGCCAGGATGGAAAAAAGCCAAAAAACGCTTGATGGATTAGCCGAATGTGATGAACTTATGTATCCATCCATTCGAAAACTTTTGCAAATAATGGCGACATTGCCAGTAACAACATGTTCTGCAGAACGTTCCTTCTCCACCCTGAGGTACTTAAAAAATTATTTGCGCAAAAAACCAGACTGAATGGTTTAGCTTTATTGTACATTCATAAGGATATTTCTGTCTCTCCTGAGGAAGTACTAGATGACTTGGCTAAGAAACCTAGGCGCCTAAATTTCAAACTGTAAATAATTTAAATTAGTAATAGATATATACACTATCTACCAACAAGTAATTGGACACCCCTTCAATCGACGATATCTGCGGTCCTGATACACGTCACTGCCGCCGCCGTTAAATATCGTGTGGGAAACAACAACGCAACCAGTCGCATGCAAGATGCCACGCAGTTCGGAGCTCTCTGATTTCAAGAAAGGTGTAATCGTGGGTATCACAAAAATGGCTGATCCATACGTGACATATCCAGCGAGTTGAAGTACCCGAAATCGACAGTGGCCTACGTGATTGGCAAGTGGAAGATGAGAGGCCGGCAGACCCACAAAACTGGGAGTTAGAGACCGCAGGGTGCTGGCCAGAGAAATTCGGAAGTACCGCACCAAATCGATGGGCCACATCCGCGAGGAGTTTCAACAGGTATCCGGGAGTGTTCTTTCAATGAATACCATCCGTAAGGAAGCCCATCTGCTAGGTTATCATAGACGTGCTGCCGCCCACAAGCCTTTGATCACCAAGTCCAATATCGCTGCTCGGCTAACGTGGTGCAAAGAACGTCGACAGCGGACCGTTGAACAGTGGAAACAGGTTCTCTGGAGCAACGAATCATGGTTCATCCTCTACCGTTCAGATGGCAGGGTTTGGGTTTGGCGTCTGCTTGGAGAACGCCTCCTGCCGGAATGTATTGTGCCAACTGTGAAGTTCGGCGGCGGTGGAATTATGCTATGGGAGTGTTTCTCCTGGTATGGCACGGGACCCTTGGTCGCAATTCCTGGTAGACTCAACGCCGAGACCTACTGCACCATTTTGGATTACCATGCGCTTCCTACGTTGTGGCAGTTTTACGGGGTGGACTCATGTTACTTTCAGGATGACAATGCCACCTGTCATGTTGCGAGGTTCAACACGGCTTGGTATGGTGACAATGGGGTTAATCGAATGGACTGGCCTGCGCAGAGCCCGGACCATAACCCTATCGAGCACCTCTGGGACGAGTTGGAGCGTCGACTAAACAGGTGCCCCCACCGTCCGAAATCGGTGAAGGAACTGACCCGTCTTCTCCAAGCCGAGTGGAAGAAAATACCGCTAGCCGTCGTACAACGCCTGGTTGAGAGTATGTCCCGGTGGGTCGCAGCTCTAATCGCCGCTCGTGAAGGCTCCACCAACTATCGAAGGTGAATAAACTTGGTTTTCCTTTGCTATCACAGGTGTCCAATTACTTGTTGGTAGATAGTGTGTATATATATATTTTAATTTTTTGTATTGTCAATGCATGTCTCTTCCACTTTTGTAAACAATTTTACTTTAGTACATGATTTTAAGGTTTCTAATGATAAGTTGAGTATATTTCGGAATAATTACTGTACAGAACTAATGATAAAACATTGATCGAAGTCATTAAAGGCACTTTTTTATTCAAGGGGACTATTTTCTGAAAATGGTAAGAATAAAGGTTTTATTTTTGTGAATAAGAGGCAACACATTCTTTCTTGCTGGAAAAAGAAAGCTGAATTAAATTTAAATTGTACATAGGTGAAGCATTCTATTTGAAGTCACAAAACTCACTACTACTAGGAAGGCAATAACATGGATTTGACAAAGTTGAATTTCGCATGAAAGTTAACTTAAATTTCTTTATATATGGAAATATGAAAATTATTAGAAATTAATCCAAAACTCGTAATGAGATTTATACATTGCTTTCATACTGTCTGCTCATCTCTTTCTAGGTAGTCAAAGAAATATTTATAAATAAATTTATTATTTGTTATAATTTTTCAACTCTATGATTCCATATGTATGTATGTGGGGACATATAGTTGTTTGTGTTCAATCTATTCAATTTATTCATATATATATATATATATATATATATTGTGGGATGTAAGGTCAGGTGATGCGTAACATCACAGCCTCTCCTTGACAAATGTCAACCCCGCCTTCTCGTGGTGCATCCTGTTCCCACTAAAGGGGCTCTGACGACCGCCCATAGCGGTATAACTATACCATCGGGATCAGAGGAAATGCTATCCCACACTCACCAAAACCGCTTGGCCAGCGTGGTGAGTTATGGCCAAACCCCTCCAAAATGATTCCACAACTTAAATCTTGGCCCTCAGTCTCCGGCAGCTGGAATGTACCTGGCCAAGGCAGCGGCCAGTGCGACATGAAGGCAGAGGGTGCTAAGAATCCCCGGAGGACCGGACTAGGCTGCCATCTGATGCTGACCTTGGCTATTTACAATGGACGCTCCCTATCTTCTGATTCAAGGCTTCTTGAATTGGAAGAGGAACTACAAAGGATCAAGTGGGACATCGTGGGGCTAAGTGAGGTAAGGAGAAAAGGAGAAGATCTCATCGAACTGAAAAGTGGACATCTCTTCTACTATCGTGGGACAGATACTGGCAGAACTAGTGGTGTTGGATTTATAATAAACAAGAAACTGAAGGATAAAGTTGTAGAAGTTGAAAGTTCCTCTGACAGAGCTGCACGACTTGTTATCCAACTCTCGAAAAGATACCAGGCTCAGATTATTCAAACTTATGCACCCACCACAAGTCATCCTGAAGAAGAAATTGAAGAATTTTATGAGGAAATTTGTCATCTAAATAATAAAGGTAAGCAGCACTTGAAAATAATTATGGGAGATTTCAATGCAAAAATAGGGCAACGGCAACAGAATGAAACTTCAGTAGGTAAATTCGGTCAGGGCAACAGAAACCAGCGTGGAAATACTCTCGTTGAGTTTGCAGAGGCAGAAGGGTTTTTCATCTTGAACTCCTTCTTCAAGAAAAAGCCACACAGGAAATGGACATGGAGACATCCAAATGGGACGACAAGTGAAATTGATTTTATTATGTGTAACAAAAAATTCGTCATAGAAGACTGCAGTGTGCTAAACAAGTTCAACACAGGTAGTGACCATAGATTGGTGAGATGTAAGATGCACCTCAACACTAAACTTGAACGTGGCAAGCTCATAGGACAAACAAAATCTATTGACATAACCAACCTTAAAAAACACCATAATACCTTCAAGTTAGAACTGAAGAACAGGTTCTCTGCTTTAGAAGGCCTAACATCGGAAGAAGTGAACATCTCTGAAATTAACAGAAAAGTAACCAAAGCTCTTATGGAAACAGCAACAAAATTAGCTGGGTCTAAGAACAAGTTGCATGTGAACAAATTATCAGGAAAAACCAAAATGTTGATGCAAAAAAGAAGAGAGATGAGGACAACTAAAAAAGATGTGACTTCCAAAGTGGAATATATAGAGCTATGCAAGACAGTAAGAAAAAGTATCACTGAAGACGTAAGGAAATTCAACTGTGAACTAGTGAGGAAAGCAATTGAAAACAACCAAAGCCTAAAGATAGCAAAGGGACATCTCAGTAAGGGAAGAAAACAGATTATGGCACTGAGAAAAGAAGATGGTTCTGTAACAAGAAATAGAGGCGAAATTTTGACAAGAGTGAAAGATTTCTACTCCAAATTATATGAAAGGGATGATACATGCACTCCAGACATCATGAAAGATACCAGTACCAGAGTTCCTCCAGTCCTTCCAGCAGAAGTTGCACATGCAATCAAGAACATGAAGCGAGGAAAAGCTCCAGGAGAAGATGGAATTACTGTAGACATCATACAAGAAGCAAGTGGAGAAATCGAAACGGTACTCGCCCAAATTTTCACTCGATGCCTTAATGAAGGAAAGATTCCTGAGGATTGGAACACCGCTACAATGATCCTGCTACATAAGAAAGGTGACATTGAGGATCTCGGAAACTACAGACCTATCAGCCTCCTATCAGTAGTTTATAAAATCTTCACTAAAGTTCTTTCACACCGCTTGAAGGTAACACTGGACATGGCTCAACCGAGAGAACAAGCTGGATTCAGGAGTGGCTACAGCACAATAGATTATATCCACGTGCTGAGAGAACTAATTGAAAGAGCGAGGGAATATGAACTTCCATTGTGCATGGCTTTTATCGATTATGAAAAAGCCTTTGATTTGGTGAAACCATCAGCAGTTACAATGGCTCTGAAAACCTGCGGTATTGAAGATGCATACATTAATATTATTAATAACATCTATTAAAATGCAAGTGCAAAGATTAGGCTGTTTGAAAATACAACACACGTAAAAATTGGAAAGGGAGTGAGACAAGGTGACACCATATCTCCGAAGCTCTTTAATGCCACATTGGAGGGTGTTTTTCAGTCACTGAGCTGGGAAAACAAGGGGATAAAGATTAATGGAGATTATCTAACCCACCTTCGTTTTGCTGATGACGTAGTCATTTTTGCAACTACCCCATCAGAGCTGCAGAGTATGATCCAGGAACTTGCTGACAAGAGTAAAGAAGTGGGATTAAAAATGAACTTTCAGAAGACAAAAGTGATGTTCAATGCTTTTACAAGAAATGAAGATTTATCGATTGATGGAGAAAAGCTGGAGATAACAGACACGTACGTTTATCTTGGACAGCAGATATCAAGTGAGGGTCACATTGATGAAGAAATTAATCGGCGTACAAAACTTGCCTGGAGAGCTTTTGGAAGAAACAGCATAATTTTCAAGAGCAATATGCCATTATGTCTTAAAAGAAAAGTGTTTGATCAATGCATCCTTCCAGTGCTTACGTATGGTGCGGAGACGTGGACCTTAACTAAAAGAGACATACAAAGGCTGCAGACAACTCAAAGAAGCATGGAGAGGTGCATGCTTGGTGTAACCAGGAGAGATAAGAAGAGGAACTCGTGGATCCGGAAAAATGACAAGAGTGGAAGACATCATGATCAGAGTTAAATCCCTGAAATGGCAATGGGCTGGACATACTGCCAGAAGGACAGATCATCGATGGACAGCCGAAATTTTAGATTGGATTCCAAGGGACAGGAAAAGACCCAGAAGAAGACCACATGGGAGATGGGTGGATGAAATTCGAAAGTATGCAGGGGTGACATGGAGGAGACTGGCACAAGACAGACCGTTGTGGAGGAAACTTGGGGAGACCTTCGTCCAGCAGTGGATTGATAATGGTTGACAATGATGATGATGATGATATATATTGTATTCAATATGGCCGGTTGGTGGTCCCCCCCAAAGCTAAATCCTGGCTGCGCTACTGTATTGTCGGATCGCTGCATACGTCATGTCGTTTCCGTTTACAGGGCCGTCCACAGCGCCACATTTGCATAACGCCAGCTGTCTCTAATTCAATTGCTCTTCAGTGTATACCAAAACCGATTGAAAGGACCAAAGGTAACCGGAATTAGCGAAAATACAATCTGCTATATTTTGATATATTGTATCAAAATATATATTCGATATCTAAGGTTTTGTCTCCCTTTCCCCAGCACCACTATCCGCATACATGCTGGTGTCAATAAGGCCTGGGCCCATGTTCAGAGCGCTTGACCATTTCGTTTTTTTCAGAGCAGCACCTCTGTCTGCTTGCTAGTATATTTTTCCTATAAATGTGCTGACCAGGGATCCAGAGTTCTTGAGGATAGTCCTCGAAGTTTGAATTTTCTTCTCAAACTTTTAGATTATATCAAAAACCGTTACATTTGTCATGTAAACTATACTTAAAAATATGGCTTTACTTCCAACCTTCACATGGTTTGCCGATTTAGTGATTGCAGATTGACTGATAGATGTCCGCACACCACTCCCAGTCCTGTCTCTTTGCTAAGATGTGTTTGTAGAGTAAATGTTTCTTGTGGGATCCCTCAATTTGTTTCGACGCCTCATTTTCAGGGATGTAGTAGTTTCTACCGGAACTCACGGCTGCCTATTTCACAAGGGTATTTACGGAATTGCGATCAATGCCGTTTCCGCCACGCGCTTGGTTATAGTGTAAAGTAAGTTTGTGTAAGATATCATGAGAAATATTTTCATTTCATCAGATGAATACAAGTCGAAATCCATCTTATTATTAAAACTGAGGACAACTTCAATAAACAGCTAGTTGAATACCGTATCTGCCATATGGCATCACAACAACCGAGTACCCATCACGATGCGTGCTGTTGTGAAAGTGCCTAAATAAATTAAGAATACTAATAAGTACACTTTTAAAGGTCGTTTCTATCAAGGTACTTAGAAGGAGGAGAGGTAGGTCCATCGTAACGGCGCCGTCTTCCAGCTTCTCTTCGCTGCGCTGTGACGTCACGGTGGCCATAAGCGAAGCTGTAACGCGCACGGAGCCATACCGAGAAAGTGTCGTGTGCTCTGTGAATTTTCAATCGAAATAACGGAGCTAGTTTTGAGTAAATAATTTTAAAGTAAAAATTGTGCAAACATCCAACTATTTATAAAAATACAGTAAAATATGTATATATATATATATATATATACTGGGAAAAAAACGGGAATATGTCATGAACACTGTGGGATGCTTATTTGCTGAATATTTTTTTCCTTTTCCAAAAGCACACTGCAATGGCTCTTTGGAGCTGGGAAATCTACATTTCATTACGTCGAATCAGTCATTTACCAATTTTATAAAATTAGCAATTTGTTTTCTTTCAGGAAAAAAATACTCTACAGCTTTGCTTACGTTGTTAGATTGCATCTGGGACGCTAAAACTAATTCTCTGTCTCATGGGGCCTCTTACATTTGTGTGGATCCATTTTATTTTATGAAACACCTTTAATTCTGAGTTCTTACGTTCCAGCAAAAGGTCAAATATCTGGCGAGTGATGGTTCCACACTACAGCGTGTTCCGCGATCAAATATATGATTTCGGAGAAGTTTAATTAGATCGGGTACGTCCGCAAACATCAATATTTTTCGATTTTCATGTACTGGATTTGGAAAAGAAGACAATATTGGGGTTATTCTAACCTGCCTCTAAACTTGCTATCCCCCCCCCCTCCAAGATCAGGTACCATTCCATGCACTAAATAACCCGATTGCTCAACGGCTTGAATTATGTCAGTTAACAGCTTTTGATCCATCTGCTTATCAAAGGAATAATACAGTATATGGTTTTTTCCAAACTTTCCAGAAGCCTCTCAGCATAACTACTAAAACGTTACTATGCGGTCCTAAAATTTTATCTGCAGCAGCATCATAACAATACCGGCAATCAACGCTCATTTCACCAAAAGATATACCTGAAACTTTGTCGAATTCGGTTAGGTGTATAGGATTCATTTTCATCACCTTTAAAACGGACTCAATTAAACCATCGGTAACAGAAATTTACCACACCACCGTTTCAGAGAGGAAATGCTTGGAAGCAGTATGTTCATTTTATTTTTGATGAAAAGATGTGCTTTTCGAGAAATATCATGCAAAACAAGTGCTCGACTTATATCTTCTTCATTCCATTTTGTTGGTCTCTTTTTTGACACAAGACTTCGAATTTGCACTTCAGTGAAACAATGGCCAAGCAAATTTATGATAGCTGGCCACCTTTCACTGTTGCTCAGCAAATTTCTATTCTTGCATTTGCGTTTCATACTATTAATATCCGTTTTCAGGCTTCTTTTCTCGAGGCAAAAGCATTGTTTTACCATTACCAACTGTTTTCTTACTTTTGATAATTCTTCCCGTAGTGAATTATTTTCACTCTTCAGTTGCATTATATTTTTGTTCAGACATCGCACTTCTCACATAGCGTTGACGGTATGATAAATGTTGGTCAGGAATGATGTCACTTTTATTGTGACCTGTGATTTGACGTTTAATTGGAGATATACTTTCAATTCGATTTAATGCATTTTTTTCTGACCTCTCCGATCTTAAACCGTTCACTTCGAACAGAAGTTTGCTCCTCCATCTGCTAAGGCATATTTTTTGTAGGCACGGCATTTTTTCTCAGTTTTTTCCTGGGAAGCAAGTTCAGCAATTCATTTTTAAGATCTCGCTCTTACTTCGAGACATCAAAGTGTTCTGAACACATTCGTGCTTTCTTTGCATCGAATACATCCTTTCGACAGCATTTCGCTACCCATTGCTTCAATAATTGTCTTCGTATAAGACCCCCAAATCATGGGGGCTGGGAGAAGGGAGCGTCCTAATGTGCTCTCGCACTACGTCCACTCCCCCATACACGAACTTTGTTGCAACACATCTTCACACTGTTCACCACGCCCAAAATAAACACCTGGACATGGTTCACTGATGTTTACACACACTCCCACCACGGCCCAACAAGCAACACTAGACAAACCCCCGAGTCATACAGATCCTCCGAAGAACTCGAAAGGACCCGCACACAAAGAGCCGGCGAGGTCACCTAGAACGGCGGGTGCAGCCCGAAGGTACACCCGGAACGTCCATGTAGGCGGACAAATGTCCCCTTCAGAGGTGACCAAGTGACAGCGACCCGGACGGGAGACTGTCAGAGAGGACAACGGGCCGACGGGTGCACCAAGGCACTCACACGACCCATGGCAGGTGCCTCCCCGGCCTACTTCCACACGGAACCGGCACACCACAAACAGCAAATACACAACACCCTCCCCTTCAGATATCATCCATTCATACCACATCATAAGAGAAAGAGCAGAGACAGAACCAAAACACTCACTCCCCTCGACTCACACAGCCTCCTGCCGTCTCGGTCAGCACCGCCGACGTCGACTGGAGAGAAGACAGATAAAACCGGCGATGAAAGGGTCGGAGGCTAACCTCCACACCCTTCATCAAACACAAGTCACAAAAAGATAACACTAGAAAAAGCCCAACACTCCCCGAGAGATCCCTCGGGCTTCAAGGGCCGAAACTAAGGGCGTAAGTTACCCAATGAAAGGTGTAGTTGTTCTTTGTCCCGGTAACAATCCGAGGCCAAGTCCCCCACCGTTACCTAAAGGCTCGGTCTGTCAAAGTGCGGGCGTCCACTCTCGCCCTCTCTCGGAGCTCACACTTGACTTGAAAGATAACCGTTGTCGGAGAGAAGCCCGAGTTAGCAGTCTGGGAATGCAGAACCCTGTTCCTCTCCCTCCACATCTTATAACAGACCTCGGTGATAATCCTCCTCCAGACCTCCCTGCCCTCCGCTGGGGCAGGATGTAGATAAAACACATTAGCCGGGTGAAACTGGTGGGCGTCAAGCCTTTTGTGCCAAGCCCAAGTCCAGATTCCCTGCCAAACCTTGTGCGCCATGGGGCAGGCCCAAAAGAGATGGAACCTGTCCTCAATGCCCGCACACGAAAGGCATCTATTGGAAGAGATGCCACCCCACCGAAACTGCCTACAATAATTTCTCTCTCTCTCCGATGGGAAAACATGGTATGTAACATCTAATTACCGTATCCAGGTATTTTCGAGATAGTTGGGCCATTCCTCGAGAGGTCCACCGGGAGATGTCCCGGTGGGCCAATCTGCCCCTGGCTGCATTTGTTCAATGTGATTAGTATGCATTATTCACAATGAATATTTGGAATGGGACAGAGTGGTCTTTAAATAAAAATTTAGTATTCTTAGCATTTCATTACAACGTAACAATCTTTCTTTTATTTAAAACTGCTCGAATTGGCCAGTTTTAATAAAAATTACTAAATAACTAAATTAAATCAGTATTTCTTGATAGGTTTCTTGAAAATTTTTTTGAGGGTTGACTTTCTGAGTTGAGGTATCCTAATCAGTTCAGGGCTAATGCACTTTTTTATTTAGAACTACATCACTGAACAATTGCAAGAGGTTCATGCTATGTGTGCAACGTATTACACAAGTACACAATGATTAGTTTGCAAAAAATCAGAACGAACAAAAATACAAAGTAACTAAAAATGCAAAAAATATGTATTGCACAATCGTATTCCACGGAATTATCAATTACATTTTCAAACAAAAGTGTTTCTTACGGATGCTTTTTTTTTTTTCAATTGATTTTCTGGCGAAGGAATTTCTTTCCGGAGTATTTTTTACCTAAATATGAGCATATCGGCACTTCAAAATTTCCATTTCGAGCACTGCTTATAATGAAACACAAGGATAATTTATTTATTTCTGGAACATTTTTCAGCTAAATATGAGCACACCGACACTTCAAAATTTCCGTTTCTAGCACTGCTCATAATGAAATACAAGGATCATTTTTTTAAACAATCGAAAACAACAGTACAGAGAATTTACAGCAACGTCCATTTTCCAGGGGGGGGCTTGCTTGTCTTGCGGGGAAAACTGACATCTCTGCTACCTTTGGCCCTATTTCCACAGGCTACTACCCTAAATCAAAATATTAGGTTGGTGCAAATGAAAATGTCCGCGCGAACGATCAGTGGAGACAGGCTCCCACTGCAGCGGAATGGAACCACCCACAGATGTTGCGGGTATTACGTCTCACAGTTACTATCAATAGCTAGCTCGCATGTGTCCTCCTTTCTACCTCGCTTCCGTGTCACTTTCCTATCGGGCACTCTAGCCCAAATCTCCTAGCTTCCTATTTCTAACGGTTGTTTAAGACCTGGGGCCATACACTCCCTTCTTAAAATCCTCTACATATGATCTGATCTGATCTACAAGAGCATTGTGGGCACGTTAAGCCGTCGGACCCCGGGTACTGGCCCCCCGGTAGTAAATAAGGGCGTCTTCTACCTCGCTTCCGTGTCACTTTCCTATCGGGCACTCTAGCCCAAATCTCCATAGCTTCCTATTTCTAAGGGTTGTTTAAGACCTGGGGTCAGACACTCCCTTCCTAAAATCCTCTACATATGATCTGATCTAATCTACAAGAGCATTGTGGGCACGTTAAGCCCTCGGACCACAGGTACTGGCCCCCCGGTAGTAAATAAGGGCGTCTTCTACCTCGCTTCCGTGTCACTTTCCTATCGGGCACTCTAGCCCAAATCTCCTAGCTTCCTATTTCTAAGGGTTGTTTAAGACCTGGGGTCAGACACTCCCTTCCTAAAATCTCTCAACATATGATCTGATCTGATCTACAAGAGCATTGTGGGCACGTTAAGCCCTCGGACCCACAGGTACTGGCCCCCGGTAGTAAATAAGGGCGTCTTCTACCTCGCTTCCGTGTCACTTTCCTATCGGGCACTCTAACCCAAATCTCCTAGCTTCCTATTTCTAACGGTTGTTTAAGACCTGGAGTCAGACAATCCCTTTCTAAAATCCTCTACATATGATCTGATCTGATCTACAAGAGCATTGTGGGCACGTTAAGCCGTCGGACCCCGGATACTGGCCCCCCGGTAGTAAATAAGGGCGTCTTCTACCTCGCTTCCGTGTCACTTTCCTATCGGGCACTCTAGCCCAAATCTCCTAGCTTCCTATTTCTAACGGTTGTTTAAGACCTGGGGTCAGACACTCCCTTCCTAAAATTATCTACATATGATCTGATCTGATCTACAAGAGCATTGTGGGCACGTTAAGCCCTCGGGCCACAGGTACTGGCCCCCCGGTAGTAAATAAGGGCGTCTTCTACCTCGCTTCCGTGTCACTTTCCTATCGGGCACTCTAGCCCAAATCTCCTAGCTTCCTATTTCTAAGGGTTGTTTAAGACCTGGGGTCAGACACTCCCTTCCTAAAATCTCTACATATGATCTGATCTGATCTACAAGAGCATTGTGGGAAAGATAAGCCCTCGGGCCACAGGTACTGGCCCCCAGTAGTAAATAAGGGCGTCTTCTACCTCGCTTCCGTGTCACTTTCCTATCGGGCACTCTAGCCCAAATCTCCTAGCTTCCTATTTCTAAGGGTTGTTTAAGACCTGGGGTCATACACTCCCTTCCTAAAATCCTCTACATATGATCTGATCTGATCTACAAGAGCATTGTGGGCACGTTAAGCCCTCGGACCACAGGTACTGGCCCCCGGTAGTAAATAAGGGGCTTCTTCTACCTCGCTTCCGTGTCACTTTCCTATCGGGCACTCTAGCCCAAATCTCCTAACTTCCTATTTCTAACGGTTGTTTAAGACCTGGGGTCAGACACTCCCTTCCTAAAATCCTCTACATATGATCTGATCTGATCTACAAGAGCATTGTGGGCACGTTAAGCCCTCGGACCCCACGTACTGGCCCCCTGGTAGTAAATAAGGGCGTCTTCTACCTCGCTTCCGTGTCACTTTCCTATCGGGCACTCTAGCCCAAATCTCCTAGCTTCCTATTTCTAAGGGTTGTTTAAGACCTGGGGCCAGACACTCCCTTCCTAAAATCTCTACATATGATCTGATCTGATCTACAAGAGCATTGTGGGCAAGATAAGCCCTCGGGCCACAGGTACTGGCCCCCAGTAGTAAATAAGGGCGTCTTCTACCTCGCTTCCGTGTCACTTTCCTATCGGGCACTCTAGCCCAAATCTCCTAGCTTCCTATTTCTAAGGGTTGTTTAAGACCTGGGGTCAGACACTCCCTTCCTAAAATCTCTACATATGATCTGATCTGATCTACAAGAGCATTGTGGGCACGTTAAGCCCTCGGACCACAGGTACTGGCCCCCCGGTAGTAAATAAGGGCGTCTTCTACCTCGCTTCCGTGTCACTTTCCTATCGGGCACTCTAGCCCAAATCTCCTAGCTTCCTATTTCTAACGGTTGTTTAAGACCTGGGGTCAGACACTCCCTTCCTAAAATCCTCTACATATGATCTGATCTGATCTACAAGAGCATTGTGGGAAAGATAAGCCCTCGGACCACAGGTACTGGCCCCCCAGTAGTAAATAAGGGCGTCTTCTATCTCGCTTTCCGTGTCACTTTCCTATCGGGCACTCTAGCCCAAATCTCCTAGCTTCCTATTTCTAACGGTTGTTTAAGACCTGGGGTCATACACTCCCTTCCTAAAATCCTCTACATATGATCTGATCTGATCTACAAGAGCATTGTGGGCACGTTAAGCCCTCGGGACCACAGGTACTGGCCCCCGGTAGTAAATAAGGGCTTCTTCTACCTCGCTTCCGTGTCACTTTCCTATCGGGCACTCTAGCCCAAATCTCCTAACTTCCTATTTCTAACGGTTGTTTAAGACCTGGGGTCAGACACTCCCTTCCTAAAATCCTCTACATATGATCTGATCTGATCTACAAGAGCATTGTGGGCACGTTAAGCCCTCGGGCCACACGTACTGGCCCCCGGTAGTAAATAAGGGCGTCTTCTATCTCGCTTTCCGTGTCACTTTCCTATCGGGCACTCTAGCCCAAATCTCCTAGCTTCCTATTTCTAACGGCTGTTTAAGACCTGGGGCCATACACTCCCTTCCTAAAATCCTCTACATATGATCTGATCTGATCTACAAGAGCATTGCGGGCACGTTAAGCCCTCGGACCACAGGTACTGGCCCCCGGTAGTAAATAAGGGCGTCTTCTATCTCGCTTTCGTGTCACTTTCCTGTCGGGCACTCTAGCCCACATCTCCTAGCTTCCTATTTCTAACGGTTGTTTAAGACCTGGGGTCATACACTCCCTTCCTAAAATCCTCTACATATGATCTGATCTGATCTACAAGAGCATTGTGGGCACGTTAAGCCCTCGGACCACAGGTACTGGCCCCCTGGTAGTAAATAAGGGCGTCTTCTATCTCGCTTTCGTGTCACTTTCCTATCGGGCACTCTAGCCCAAATCTCCTAGCTTCCTATTTCTAACGGTTGTTTAAGAACTGGGGCCATACACTCCCTTCCTAAAATCCTCTACATATGATCTGATCTGATCTACAAGAGCATTGTGGGCACGTTAAGCCCGTCGGACCCCGGGTACTGACCCCCCGATAGTAAATAAGGGGCGTCTTCTACCTCGCTTCCGTGTCACTTTCCTATCGGGCACTCTATCCCAAATCTCCTAGCTTCCTATTTCTAACGGTTGTTTAAGACCTGGGGCCAGACACTCCCTTCCTAAAATCCTCTACATCTGATCTGATCTGATCTACAAGAGCATTGCGGGCACGTTAAGCCCTCGGACCACAGGTACTGGCCACCTGGTAGTAAATAAGGGGCTTCTTCTATCTCGCTTCCGTGTCACTTTCCTATCGGGCACTCTAGCCCAAATCTCCTAGCTTCCTATTTCTAACGGTTGTTTAAGACCTGGGGCCATACACTCCCTTCCTAAAATCCTCTACATATGATCTGATCAGATCTACAAGAGCATTGCGGGCACGTTAAGCCCTCGGACCCCGGGTACTGACCCCCGATAGTAAATAAGGGCGTCTTCTATCTCGCTTTCGTGTCACTTTCCTATCGGGCACTCTAGCCCAAATCTCCTAGCTTCCTATTTCTAACGGTTGTTTAAGACCTGGGGTCAGACACTCCCTTCCTAAAATCCTCTACATATGATCTGATCTGATCTACAAGAGCATTGTGGGCACGTTAAGCCCTCGGACCACAGGTACTGGCCCCCGGTAGTAAATAAGGGGCTTCTTCTACCTCGCTTCCGTGTCACTTTCCTGTCGGGCACTCTAGCCCAAATCTCCTAACTTATTATTTCTAACGGTTGTTTAAGACCTGGGGTCAGACACTCCCTTCCTAAAATCCTCTACATATGATCTGATCTGATCTACAAGAGCATTGTGGGCACGTTAAGCCCTCGGGCCACAGGTACTGGCCACCCGGTAGTAAATAAGGGCGTCTTCTACCTCGCTTCCGTGTCACTTTCCTGTCGGGCACTCTAGCCCAAATCTCCTAGCTTCCTATTTCTAACGGTTGTTTAAGAACCTGGGGTCAGACACTCCCTTCCCAAAATCCTCTATATATGATCTGATCTGATCTACAAGAGCATTGTGGGCACGTTAAGCCGTCGGGCCACAGGTACTGGCCCCCGATAGTAAATAAGGGCGTCTTCTACCTCGCTTCCGTGTCACTTTCCTGTCGGGCACTCTAGCCCAAATCTCCTAGCTTCCTATTTCTAACGGTTGTTTAAGACCTGGGGTCAGACACTCCCTTCCCAAAATCCTCTACATATGATCTGATCTGATCTACAAGAGCATTGTGGGCACGTTAAGCCGTCGGGCCCCAGGTACTGGCCACCCGGTAGTAAATAAGGGCGTCTTCTACCTCGCTTCCGTGTCACGTTCCTATCGGGCACTCTAGCCCAAAATCTCCTAGCTTCCTATTTCTAACGGTTGTTTAAGACCTGGGGTCAGACACTCCCTTCCTAAAATCCTCTACATATGATCTGATCTGATCTACAAGAGCATTGTGGGCACGTTAAGCCGTCGGACCCAGGGTACTGGCCCCCGGTAGTAAATAAGGGCGTCTTCTACCTCGCTTCCGTGTCACTTTCCTATCGGGAACTCTAGCCCAAATCTCCTAGCTTCCTATTTCTAAGGGTTGTTTAAGACCTGGGGTCAGACACTCCCTTCCTAAAATCCTCTACATATGATCTCATCTGATCTACAAGAGCATTGTGGGCACGTTAAGCCGTCGGACCACAGGGTACTGGCCCCCCGGTAGTAAATAAGGGCGTCTTCTACCTCGCTTCCGTGTCACTTTCTTATCGGGAACTCTAGCCCAAATCTCCTAGCTTCCTATTTCTAAGGGTTGTTTAAGACCTGGGGTCAGACACTCCCTTCCCTAAAATCCTCTACATATGATCTGATCTGATCTACAAGAGCATTGTGGGCACGTTAAGCCGTCGGGACACAGGTACTGGCCCCCCGGTAGTAAATAAGGGCGTCTTCTACCTCGCTTCCGTGTCACTTTCCTTATCGGGAACTCTAGCCCAAATCTCCTAGCTTCCTATTTCTAAGGGTTGTTTAAGACCTGGGGTCAGACACTCTCTTCCTAAAATCCTCTACATATGATCTCATCTGATCTACAAGAGCATTGTGGGCACGTTAAGCCGTCGGACCCAGGGTACTGGCCCCCCGGTAGTAAATAAGGGCGTCTTCTACCTCGCTTCCGTGTCACTTTCTTATCGGGAACTCTAGCCCAAATCTCCTAGCTTCCTATTTCTAAGGGTTGTTTAAGACCTGGGGTCAGACACTCCCTTCCTAAAATCCTCTACATATGATCTGATCTGATCTACAAGAGCATTGTGGGCACGTTAAGCCGTCGGACCCAGGGTACTGGGCCCCCGGTAGTAAATAAGGGCGTCTTCTACCTCGCTTCCGTGTCACTTTCTTATCGGGAACTCTAGCCCAAATCTCCTAGCTTCCTATTTCTAAGGGTTGTTTAAGACCTGGGGTCAGACACTCCCTTCCTAAAATCCTCTACATATGATCTCATCTGATCTACAAGAGCATTGTGGGCACGTTAAGCCGTCGGACCCAGGGTACTGGCCCCCCGGTAGTAAATAAGGGCGTCTTCTACCTCGCTTCCGTGTCACTTTCTTATCGGGAACTCTAGCCCAAATCTCCTAGCTTCCTATTTCTAAGGGTTGTTTAAGACCTGGGGTCAGACACTCCCTTCCTAAAATCCTCTACATATGATCTGATCTGATCTACAAGAGCATTGTGGGCACGTTAAGCCGTCGGACCCAGGGTACTGGCCCCGGTAGTAAATAAGGGCGTCTTCTACCTCGCTTCCGTGTCACTTTCTTATCGGGCACTCTAGCACAAATCTCCTAGCTTCCTATTTCTAAGGGTTGTTTAAGACCTGGGGTCAGACACTCCCTTCCTAAAATCCTCTACATATGATCTGATCTGATCTACAAGAGCATTGTGGGCACGTTAAGCCGTCGAACCCAGGGTACTAGCCCCCCGGTAGTAAATAAGGGCGTCTTCTACCTCGCTTCCGTGTCACTTTCTTATCGGGAACTCTAGCCCAAATCTCCTAGCTTCCTATTTCTAAGGGTTGTTTAAGACCTGGGGTCAGACACTCCCTTCCTAAAATCCTCTACATATGATCTGATCTGATCTACAAGAGCATTGTGGGCACGTTAAGCCGTCGGACCCAGGGTACTGGCCCCCGGTAGTAAATAAGGGCGTCTTCTACCTCGCTTCCGTGTCACTTTCTTATCGGGAACTCTAGCCCAAATCTCCTAGCTTCCTATTTCTAAGGGTTGTTTAAGACCTGGGGTCAGACACTCCCTTCCTAAAATCCTCTACATATGATCTGATCTGATCTACAAGAGCATTGTGGGCACGTTAAGCCGTCGGACCCAGGGTACTGGCCCCCCGGTAGTAAATAAGGGCGTCTTCTACCTCGCTTCCGTGTCACTTTCTTATCGGGAACTCTAGCCCAAATCTCCTAGCTTCCTATTTCTAAGGGTTGTTTAAGACCTGGGGTCAGACACTCCCTTCCTAAAATCCTCTACATATGATCTGATCTGATCTACAAGAGCATTGTGGGCACGTTAAGCCGTCGGACCCAGGGTACTGGCCCCCGGTAGTAAATAAGGGCGTCTTCTACCTCGCTTCCGTGTCACTTTCTTATCGGGAACTCTAGCCCAAATCTCCTAGCTTCCTATTTCTAAGGGTTGTTTAAGACCTGGGGTCAGACACTCCTTCCTAAAATCCTCTACATATGATCTGATCTGATCTACAAGAGCATTGTGGGCACGTTAAGCCGTCGGACCCAGGGTACTGGCCCCCCGGTAGTAAATAAGGGCGTCTTCTACCTCGCTTCCGTGTCACTTTCCTATCGGGCACTCTAGCACAAATCTCCTAGCTTCCTATTTCTAAGGGTTGTTTAAGACCTGGGGTCAGACACTCCCTTCCTAAAATCCTCTACATATGATCTGATCTGATCTACAAGAGCATTGTGGGCACGTTAAGCCGTCGAACCCAGGGTACTAGCCCCCCGGTAGTAAATAAGGGCGTCTTCTACCTCGCTTCCGTGTCACTTTCTTATCGGGAACTCTAGCCCAAATCTCCTAGCTTCCTATTTCTAAGGGTTGTTTAAGACCTGGGGTCAGACACTCCCTTCCTAAAATCCTCTACATATGATCTGATCTGATCTACAAGAGCATTGTGGGCACGTTAAGCCGTCGGACCCAGGGTACTGGCCCCCGGTAGTAAATAAGGGCGTCTTCTACCTCGCTTCCGTGTCACTTTCTTATCGGGAACTCTAGCCCAAATCTCCTAGCTTCCTATTTCTAAGGGTTGTTTAAGACCTGGGGTCAGACACTCCCTTCCTAAAATCCTCTACATATGATCTGATCTGATCTACAAGAGCATTGTGGGCACGTTAAGCCGTCGGACCCAGGGTACTGGCCCCCCGGTAGTAAATAAGGGCGTCTTCTATCTCGCTCCCGTGTCACTTTCCTATCGGGCACTCTAGCCCAAATCTCTTAGCTTCCTATTTCTAAGGGTTGTTTAAGACCTGGGGTCAGACACTCCTTTCCAAAAATCCTCTACATATGATCTGATCTGATCTACAAGAGCATTGTGGGCACGTTAAGCCGTCGGACCCCGGGTACTGTCCCCCGGTAGTAAATAAGGGCGTCTTCTACCTCGCTTCCGTGTCACGTTCCTATCGGGCACTCTAGCCCAAATCTCCTAGCTTCCTATTTCTAACGGTTGTTTAAGACCTGGGGTCAGACACTCCTTCCTAAAATCCTCTACATATGATCTGATCTGATCTACAAGAGCATTGTGGGCACGTTAAGCCGTCGGACCCAGGGTACTGGACCCCGGTAGTAAATAAGGGCGTCTTCTACCTCGCTTTCGTGTCACTTTCCTGTCGGGCCCTCTAGCCCAAATCTCCTAGCTTCCTATTTCTAAGGGTTGTTTAAGACCTGGGGTCAGACACTCCCTTCCTAAAATCCTCTACAAATGATCTGATCTGTTCTACAAGAGCATTGTGGGCACGTTAAGCCGTCGGACCCCGGGTACTGGCCCCCGGTAGTAAATAAGGGCGTCTTCTACCTCGCTTCCGTGTCACTTTCCTATCGGGCACTCTAGCCCAAATCTCCTAGCTTCCTATTTCTAAGGGTTGTTTAAGACCTGGGGTCAGACACTCCCTTCTTAAAATCATCTGCATATGATCTGAAGACCAAGGTTCAGGCGTGGTTTGTTTGGACGTAACGTGGCTTGCAAAGGAAACATGCAGACGCCGGATTTGAGAGTCGTCTTCCTATATGAAGTTGCACTGGGACATTCTAGAAGAATTGCCGCTCGAAACGTTTACAAAGCGTTTGGGGAGAATACAGCCAACGAACAACCATTCGGCGATGGTTTGTGAAGTATCGAAGCGGAGATACAGACCTGCAAAACGAAGCACGTGGTCACCTACCTGTCGTTGTTTCTGATGATGTCCTGTTACATGTGGTTGGAGCTAACCCCCGAAAAACATGTCGTGAGATAGCGACAGAGGTAGGTGTCCACCACACGACTGTTGTTCGGCATCTGGTTGCTCTGGGTATGGCCAAAAAGCTGGACATGTTGCTGCCGCATGAGTTGACAACTGCCAACAAGACTAAGCGTGTGGAAGTCTGCACGTCGCTGCTTTCCAGGAATAAACAGGAACCTGTACTACATCGAATCGTCAGTGCGAGGAGAAGTGGGTCCTTTATGATAATCGGAAACGATCTGTACAAGGGTTAAGCAAGGCACAGCCTGCTGGACGGCATCCTAAGCAACCCCTACACACCAAGAAGATTATGCTCCCTGTCTGGTGGACAACAGCCGGGATAATTCATTGGAGTTTCTTGGCAAGAGGCCAAATCATCACTGCAGAACGTTATTGTGCTGAATTACACCAGATGCAACGGAGATTTCTGCAGAAACAACCGGCTTTGGTCAACAGACATGGTGTTTTTCTGCTCCAGGACAACGCACGCCATCATGACCAACAACGAACGATGCTGAAACTAAATGCCTTGGGCTATGAAGCACGGCCTCATACTACCTATTCCTTGGACTTATCTGGGACAGGCTATCATCTGTCTGGGAAACTGTTCACGACAGACAACCAGGTTCAACGTACAGTTTATGACTTCTTCGAAGTCACAGACACAAGTCTTTCTTAGTTCCGGGATCATCACCTTGCCGGACAGATGGCAACTATTTGTCGATGCCGACGGGGATTATTTTCCCTAGGTAAGTTCTCCTACTTTTCCGTTTTCCCCGTCCACGTGTGCTGGTCCTTTGCCGGACATTTCAACGCACCAACCCAATCGATAGATCATCAGAGATCCTTTGCCGGACATTTCATCGCACCAACCCAATCGATAGATCATCGGAGATCCTTTGCCGGACATTTCATCACACCAACCCAATCGATAGATCATCGGAGATCCTTTGCCGGACATTTCATCGCACCAACCCAATCGATTGATCATCGGAGATCCTTTGCCGGACATTTCATCGCACCAACCCAATCGATAGATCATCGGAGATTCTTTGCAGGACATTTCATCGCACCAACCCAATCGATAGATCATCGGAGATCCTTTGCCGGACATTTCATCGCACCAACCCAATCGATAGATCATCGGAGATCCTTTGCCGGACATTTCATCGCACCAACCCAATCGATGGATCATCGGAGATCCTTGCCGGACATTTCATCGCACCAACCTAGTCGATAGATCATCGGAGATCCTTTGCCGGACATTTCATCGCACCAACCCAATCGATAGATCATCGGAGATCCAGTGGCAATGAAGTCTTTAATTAAGGTACGTTTTCCTAATACAACAAATTCAAATTCTGTATAATAAAAAGAAATCTTCTATGATCTAGTAATGTACATCAATTTTCTGGGCGACGGAAATGGTTCCTTACTAATTTCATTTAAACTTAGAAATCTAATGTGAGGCACAAAAAAAGTTCTGAGCTACCAAAGCCCTGATTTACCACACCTGAAAGTTAAATTTTTAATGGTTCACATAAAGATACAACGTTCCCTTTGCTGCTGTGTATGTAAATAGAGAAAGGCGAGTCGGTCCGATTTGCAAAGTGTATCTAAAACAGCGCGCTCTTCTTCGATGAAACATAAGCATAACAAACCCTGACTGTAGTTGAATTTGTTTTATTACTGTTTCAATATTTTTTTTTCAACACAACGATCGTTTGGGACATTGTAGACTGTTTAAGCTTCTGTAAAACAAAAGTACATGACGAATTGCATTTTTTTTTCGGTATTAAATTAAAAACATAAAAATTTATAAATATTAATTCTTAAATCTCTGTAATTCACTCAAATTCCCTTTTCACGACCTCTGAGGCAATTTGTATTGTCTCAGAAAGTGAGACAGCAGCGCCATCTGTTACCGCGAGGGGTCGGTGAGAAAAGCATAGTTATTAAAAAGGTGCATACAGTGTTTAATTCAACACATAATTGAATATATCGTGTAAACAGAGCAAAAGGAATATTCGGATGCGATTGCAAACCAACAAATTTTTAGATCAAAATTTATTTAGCAAATTTTCAAGTTCGATGAAATTCAGCTATGAAATACAAAATACGCCTCTACATACAAAGAAGACCTGATTGCAGCAATGTGAATTTAAATGTACCGCATTATCGTTCCTTCATTATTACCCTTAATCATCCGATTTTGTTCCTCAAATTGTTTTATTGAAAAATATTTTTACCACATGTGCTCATGAAAAATGAATATCGCATAAAAACAAAAAAAGGGGGTCTACAGATATCATGTTTACAAAACTATCACTGCTTTTCCTCAGACATGGAGAGCTCTTTATATCAATTATTAATTGCAGTGCTGTATTCATACTCAAAAAAACTAATTTTGAAAGCTTTTCCAACGTATAATTTGAAAGAATAAACCAGCACTTTATCTCATGTGATTTTCTAACCAAGCAATTCTATGCCTCAGTAAACACTATACGTTTTTTTGAAGCAAATGAACAACTAATACATCAATCCCTCTAACCGATACATGCATACATAAATCCCTTTCTGAACAGTCTATGTGTTGCTTTTTGCTCTTGACACTAGGGACTATTTTCTGTAGCGGAGATAGCTGTTTCCGACAGCAAGGGGTAATAGCATGGAGGTAGGAAGTATACATAGGAGACGCTGTAACCACAGATCCTGAAGCCGACCTGTTAACTGCTATGATATCCCTCCGCGTGATTGGTTACTCTCTTGGTCGTCGTGTCTTCCACAGGAAAGCATTGAAAATTTGTGATTTTTAGAAGCTCATATTTTTCGTTAAACTGGTTTGCCAGTGTAGATTTTTTTCCTGTGTTTGACAAGATACTTTAGCTTGTTCATATTTAGTTTCCATAGGATCCTGCGTGGCATTCAGCTGTGCAAATAAATTTAAAAAGAAAATACCAGGTATGTCATTGCGCCGGTTAGTATCACTTTATTTTCCGTTTACAAGGTTTAATTAAGTTCTTTGGGATTCAATCGTAGACTGCAATTTACTGTGAATAACAACTGTATATTTTGCTGTGATTTGCTTGCTTTTAGCATATTATTTAATATTCTGAATTTGTAGCAAAATTAAAGAAGTCGCTAGGATTACGTAGGTGTAGCAAATTTTTCTGGGACAGTGCAGGTTATGTAATCGGAAGGGTATTCATAATTGTACCACGTTTAAAAGGATGCTCAATATAACTACATTATTAAGATAATCGTCTTTAAATTAGTAATAACCCACCTATAATTATTACAGTGCTCATATCCAAAAACTTTGCACTATAAACAACAACGATAAGGGTTAGGAATTAGCTACATTTACCAAAAGTTCATCTATTTCCTTTTTCCTGTTTTAGGGCTTGACCAGTATACCAAATTGCAGATTTGACCATTGCTAGTAAGTACTCATTTTAAACTAATAGACAAGGTGTTTTTAATAGTGTGCTACAAGATCAGTTAATAGAACTGGAGCTCCTTTATTTAAAACTGTACTTCACAGTACAAATGCAGATTCTCTGGATTAGCAGAGGACATTAAAACAGTAACTTTTGCATGTGAGACACTGCACTAACCATTTCTTGGAATTATATGGCAATGCAAAACATCACTGCTAATATCTCCTGATTCACAACAAAACCACTTTGTATGTGAAACATAAAATGATGGTGATACTAAACACAGTAGATGAGAAAAGTGAAAGTTGAAACACAAAGGGTGCACAGATATTTAAAAGATTAAAAAAAAATAATAATAATAGGAGTAAGAGACAAATGAACAAGGAAACATTTGAAAGTGACTGAACATGAGTACCTTACAGTGAAGATTTGCACTTCTGGCTCCTCTCAAGCTATGACCCAATAAACATGTATGCACATTTTGATTTTTGAAGAAATATTCTCATAATGAATTGAAATACATTAGCATTATTAACACAGCAATCATGCATCTCTAAATTGCCTGTATTTCCTGTTCATTACAAAAATAGATTTGATTCTCTTCAGCCACCCCATTTCTAGTCACTGCACATTTTTGGTATTCTAAAACTTCATGTTCTCTTATTCATTTTACAGAGCAGTAAACATTTTAGGATCATCAGTTACTTTGATATTCCATAAATAAGCTATCAGTCATATATTTCATTCACTTCTGGTACCAAATGTTTTCTTTACCTGATTTAGTTGCTATTCTGTAATGCATGTATATGTTCTGAGATTAAACATTGTTTTCATGCATTTTAACTCTCTCATGAATAATCTGCTTTTTCTATCTAATATTAATTATAGCATTAATGCTCTACAGCACATATGCTCTAATTAAACTTTCCCCTTTTGGTTCTCTGTTGATATTTGAAGTCCTTCTTGTTATCTTTTCTTCCTTTACATCATATCTTACTTTTTTTGGTAAAATCAGTGAGATGTAGCTAAAAGGTCATTCCTTGCACAGTGGGTGTGGTATGTGAGTTTTGTCTATCGAGCTTATAATCTGTCTCTGTTTTATCAGCATATTGTAATTTCTTCAAAGCCAAGGTATTTGTGGTAGCTGAAACATTCAAATATTTATTGTGGTTTATTTGCACACAGTTCATGTTCTGGTTAGCTCAGTGTAATTAGCCTGTACTGTTTCGCACATCAATGTAAATCTCTTGTACCCGATATTTTGATAGTTGTTACAGATTTCCTGTATTGTATATATATTTTTTATATTCTTTGGTATTCTTGTTCCATGCATCCCCACCCTTCATGTTTTGTTTTCCCATTAGGACTGAAGGACTAAGCCTTTTAACAGACAAGACACTCATACCTGGTGTGGCACCCATTGTATGTGAAGGAAAGCATTTTGCTGCTGCTAGTGAAGGTTACTGAAGATGAGATTTAACTATTTGAGATAAGTGTTTTGTATTGGATGTACATATAAATTTCCATACAAACATTTGCCTTTAATGGTTTGAATTGCAGCAGTAAGCTAAGTTCCAGCTACAAATACTGTTGGGAAAGCTTTTTCTTTTCTTGCATATATAAAAAGGACTTCAAGAAGTTTAATGTGTGTGGGGGCATCAACTCATAATAATATTTCTTCATGTTCTAACTAGCTCATTCTCTTTTGTCTTGTGTAACTAGAGGTATATTGAATCCCCATTAGGAAATGTTAGTACTGATATATTTTCTACAGCTTACAATGTACATAATGAGTGTGAAATGCAGCTCACAGCTAAGCTTTTTGATCACAGAAATGGGGGAAATCTTGTATTCAGCTGAAGTAAAAATATAACAGCATAAAATTATAAAGATATTAATTGCAATATATGAAAATGTATAGTTATGATAAACAAATAAATTACTTGAGTGAAAACTTTATTACTTAACTAATCAGATGAAATAGGAGGTCGTAAGAAGTTTTAGCTTAAAAGCTCAGCATGATTTTTGGAAATCAGATTTTGGTACTGGAGATGTTACATGGATAACAGTAAACTAAAGATGATTTAGCATCTGATGGCAGAAAATTTGCACTTCTATATTTCCCATGCACTTCTGATTAGTTATCCGTTAATTTTTGTGGCCAGAAAATGTAGGTTAAATGTGCATTAGCATATGGGATGCTGTTAGCAATGCTCTCTATCATTAGAGCTAAAATTATTCACCTTGTTGTGTGCATTAACCACACCTTATGTGATCAGATTTTACTATTCTTGAACATATGTTGTGCTAGCAACAAACTTCAGGATTTATTCTCAATGAATTCTTTATTAATAAATATAACTTTGCTCATAAATGGTATACGTATATTTCAAAAGCCAAATTTAAAATCCTTATTATATACACACGTCTGTTTCATTTACTACTTAAAAGCTATTAACTTATTATATTATGAATGTGCCTGTGTTTATAGTGATGTGTATTAGAAGTATAATATTTTGAATGCAGTTGGATTTCTTTTAAAAGAGATCTTACAGTAGGAACTATTTCTGCTGCTTATTTAAAATCTGTTTTTATCAACGCAGATTTCCTTTACCACCAGCAGGACTTGTAAATCATATTTCCACAAACTAATAAATTGTATATTTTCTTGCTATATTTTGAAACTGCACCCTTTAAAAAGATAAAAAGTACTTAAAGCAATTATAAAAAAAAATGTAGGCACAGTAACATCATATTTTGAGTCTGAGTTTTTCAATTTCTTTGAACAAGCTCGCAGATTCCCCATTTTTTCTATAAAGGCTTGGAAATAAAATCTAGATATTTCATGAATTTTTGTTTTTTTAAATAATAATGTTCAATGAGAATATTATCTCCCCTACCTTTGCTTATTTGCTTACGAAGAATCATAATTGTTCTTCAAGTAAAACATACGTGGAACGTCGTTGTTTATTTTAATTTTCCTCCTGACAACATGGCAGAAGTGTTCCCTCCCTTTAAAGTGCGATCTTTTGAAAAATTCACTCATAATACAAATTCTCTGAAGCTCGATCCTTACAATTTCTATGATAAACAATATTTTACGATAATCCGCTAAGACAGAGAAAGATTTTAAACGTTTTATAAAATTATGTTTAGTATAAACACATTTTAAATCGTCAGTTCATATACGTCTCAGTCGTTACGAAGACGCTTTTTTAGATCTAATTTCCTCCACGAAAATCTAAGTTTCTGTACTGAAATTCCTTTCATGTAAACCTAAGAGTTTCTTAAACCTATTCCGCTGCGTTTCCATTTCGCTTATAATTTAAGACAATGTAAAATCTTAAGAAAACGAACAGGGTCTCGCTAATGCTTTCCTACGGAAAATCGTCTGCTTTTGCATCTTGAGATTAACCACGCCAAAGCTGGAGGTACTACTTTCACCGCGGAAGCGTACATACCCGGCTTCACTTTGCTTGCATGGGAAGAGTTTGCGACAGCGCCTCCTCTTATTCCTACCTCCATAGGTAATATAGCTTCTAGTTCAGGCGTTGCCATGGCTGCACCAAAAAACATTTATCTCTGACTTTATGAAAACTTGTTTTACACAGTAATTTTGTCCAAAAACTGCTGAGCAAAGAAAAATGGGTTCCGAAAGTCCTTGTCTTGCTTATGTGCTCTTAACACTAGGGACTATTTTTCGTAGCGGAGGTAGCTGTTTCTGCCGGCGATTCTGGCTGAGGCGAGGCTGTAGCTGCACCAAAACACAGATCTCTTGCGGTGTTTTTTTGTTTTGATATTCGCAACTTGTGCCCCTCGCAAAGGACACTGCTCACCCCGGGTGGTGAAGCGTCATCCACGCCGCTGACTGGATTCGTAAAGTTTATGTAAAACTTTTTCAAAAACTACTTAACTAATGATTTTTTTTTCATTTTACATTTTTTATTTCGAAAAGAATGTACGTCACAGTTATTTTACAATTTTCGTTCCTAATTTTTGCACCATAATCTATACGTTAACATTGTTTACGGAGAGCGCCTGGGAGGCTATTCATCATGTTTTGAGCAATTTCATAAAAAAAAATGTGATTAAAAATTTAAATTCATAGGAGAAAATAGTTTCCAACTGGTGGTTTTCAGCAAATAAAAAAAAAATGTGAGCCAATAAATGTATTTCATCTTTCCACAGGAGAGGAACGGCGTGTCGCTTTTTACGGGAGTGTTTGTCGAGGAACTGTATTTGCAATTTTAGTGCTCCCATGCACAATTTAGAAATTCTAATGTCTCGAAACACACAGTTTTTGATATTTTCAGTATCCTATGTTCGAAAACCTGAATTGCAAACAATGCTTAGGCGCTAAATGTGACTATTTGGATGTCGAACATGTGTTTCGAGGTTTGATTTCTTGAACATGGAATACAAAAAATTGAAATGAACAAGAGAGGGTGTTCAAAAATTGTTAAAAGTCCCATATTCAAAGCAAAAAACATTGTTCTGTAGATAATTATTATATTTTGAACATGACGTAATTTTCATATATACCTTAATACTTAAAACATATATTCCTTCATACTGGTAAAAAGCATTATCTGTGGAAGTGGAAGTAGTTAAAAACTGTTTTCTTTATTTTTGAGAAAGATATGTGTGGAATGTCGTTATTATTAGTTTCACAATGTCTTCGAATGGAAAGAAATGAAGGAATGTAAATGTTTTCGCATACGACAGAAGTGTTGAGTAAGAAGTTTTGGTTCCGGTTGAGCCCCAAGTTTTGGTTAAGGGTTCGAAGATGTACAGGGATAGTTGATTTCTTCAACCAATTCATTTGTAGTTGAGCTGTTATTCCGTACATCGTAGCTCATATTTTTTTTTGTTTTTTGTTTTTTTTTTTTTGTCCTGAAACGGGTAATTTTTGAAAATAGAGGAGTTTCTTCAATTCAGAAATCGTAGCATGGCAGGAGGCCAAAAGCTTCTTGTCGTATTGTGCCGGATCATGAAATTTTAAGCCCTGACGAAATCTGAAATGAAGTATGGAGACTCACGATTTTGAAAAGAGCTACTAACACCCCTTACAATGCTGTGCAAAGCCGACGTCTTTCCTTCAGCGTATTTATACAAGACGCTTCTATGACTGAGTACTGTGCGTACTGCGGAACCGCTTTCTTCTGTATTCTTCCGCCCGTTACTTGCCCTTCTGACGAAGCTACCATTCACCGAACTCCATCTTCACCCTGTCGTCCTAGGCCTACCTCACGTACTCTTCCAAACCATCGTATTCCCGGTAAATACTTCGGAAAATTTATAACCTTTTATCTAAAAATACTATATTTTTGCTCCTTTCCCCCTTATTTTGCATGGTTAAAAAATTTTACGTCGCACTTTCCCCCACAGTTACCTTTTTCCGACTAAATAATTTAGGACGCAAAAGTACACATTTACCGAATTTTTATCCCAGAAACACAACATTGTACACAAACAAGGTGTAAAAATTGGTTAGAGGTTCCCAGATGTTTCTACAGAGGAGATGAAGTTATACGTTAGGACCCGAACCTTTATACTGCTAAGACGTTGAAAAGCAAAAGTTAAAAAGGCAGAAGATCAACGGGGAAAAACACGTAAGTCGCAGGCATCATCAAAGTGAAAGTTTCCTGGATGCACATACATGGCCAAGCCAAATTTTTCATGCGACGGAGAGAATGCAATTAGCCTGAAGGAATAATGCCATGGAATTCTGTCATCAGAAAGCTAATTTTTTTTTTTTTTTTTTTTTTTTTGTATTTCAATGTTTCATTGCTTGTATTAATATATGCATGTAATTGCAATTTTTCATTTTTGTATTAATAAATGCATGTATTTGCAATTTTTCTGATGGCTTTTATGTAAACTTATGTGAAACAGAAAAGTTTTATTTGAAGGCATCTGTCATGGGCACATTGGTTTGATGATAATGATATCATCATCATCATCATCGTCAACCATTATCAATCCACTGCTGGACGAAGGTCTCCCCAAGTTTCCTCCACAACGGTCTGCCTTGTGCCAGTCTCCTCCATATCACTCCTGCATACTTTCGAATTTCATCCACCCATCTCCCATGTGGTCTTCTTCTGGGTCTTTTTCTGTCCCTTGGAATCCAATCTAAAATTTCGGCTGTCCATCGATGATCTGTCCTTTTGGCAGTATGTCCAGCCCATTGCCATTTCAGGGATTTAACTCTGATCATGATGTCTTCCACTCTTGTCATTTTTCGGATCCACGAGTTCTCTCCTGGTTACACCAAGCATGCACCTCTGCATGCTGCTTTGAGTTGTCTGCAGCCTTTGTATGTCTCTTTTAGATAAGGTCCACGTCTCTGCACCATGCGTAAGCACTGGAAGGATGCATTGATCAAACACTTTTCTTTTAAAACATATCGGCATATTGCATTTGAAAATTATGCTGTTTCTTCTAAAAGCTCTCCAGGCAAGTTTTGTACGCCGATTCATTTCTTCATCAATGTGACCCTCACTTGATATCTGCTGTCCAAGATAAACGTACGTGTCTGTTATCTCCAGCTTTTCTCCATCAATCGATAAATCTTCGTTTCTTGTAAAAGCATTGAACATCTCTTTTGTCTTCTGAAAGTTCATTTTTAATCCCACTTCTTTACTCTTGTCAGCAAGTTCCTGGATCATACTCTGTAGCTCTGATGGGGTAGTTGCAAAAATGACTATGTCATCAGCAAAACGAAGGTGGGTTAGATAATCTCCATTAATCTTTATCCCTTTGTTTTCCCAGTTCAGTGATTGAAAGACATTTTCCAATGTGGCATTAAAGAGCTTCGGAGATATGGTGTCACCTTGTCTCACTCCTTTTCCAATTTTTATGTGTGTTGTATTTTCAAACAGCCGAATCTTTGCACTTGCATTTTCATAGATGTTATTAATAATATTAATGTATGCATCTTCAATACCGCAGGATTTCAGAACCATCGTAACTGCTGATGGTTTCACGGAATCAAAGGCTTTTTCATAATCGGTAAAAGCCATGCACAATGGAAGTTCATATTCCCTCGCTCTTTCAATTAGTTCTCTCAGTACGTGGATATGATCTATTGTGCTGTAGCCACTCCTGAATCCAGCTTGTTCTCTCGGTTGAGCCATGTTCAGTGTTACCTTCAAGCGGTGTGAAAGAACTTTAGTGAAGATTTTATAAACCTATCAGTGGTTTATAAAATGGCTTTTATCGATTATGAAAAAGCCTTTGATTCCGTGAAACCATCAGCAGTTACAATGGCTCTGAAATCCTGTGGTATTAAAGATGCATACATTAATATTATTAATAACATCTATGAAAATGCAAGTGCAAAGATTCGGCTGTTTGAAAATACAACACACATAAAAATTGGAAAGGGAGTGAGACAAGGTGACACCATATTGGAAAATGTCTTTCAATCACTGAACTGGGAAAACAAAGGGATAAAGATTAATGGAGATTATCTAACCCACCTTCGTTTTGCTGATGACATAGTCATTTTTGCAACTACCCCATCAGAGCTGCAGAGTATGATCCAAAAACTTGCTGACAAGAGTAAAGAAGTGGGATAAAAAATGAACTTTTAGAAGACAAAAGTGATGTTCAATGCTTTTACACGAAATGAAGATTTATCGATTGATGGAGAAAAGCCGGAGATAACAGACACGTACGTTTATCTTGGACAGCAGATATCAAGTGAAGGTCACATTGATGAAGAAATTATTCGGCGTACAAAATTTGCCTGGAGAGCTTTTGGAAGAAACAGCATAATTTTCAAGAGCAATATGCCATTATGTCTTAAAAGAAAAGTGTTTGATCAATGCATCCTTCCATTGCTTACGTATGGTGCAGAGACGTGGACCTTAACTAAAATAGACATACAAAGGCTGCAGACAACTCAAAGAAGCATGCAGAGGTGCATGCTTGGTGTAACCAGGAGAGAACTCGTGGATCCGAAAAGTGACAAGAGTGGAAGACATCATGATCAGAGTTAAATCCCTGAAATGGCAATGGGCTGGGCATACTGCCAGAAGGACAGACCATCGATGGACAGCCGAAATTTTAGATTGGATTCCAAGGGATAGGAAAAGACTCAGAAGAAGACCACATGGGAGATGGGTGGATGAAATTCGAAAGTATGCGGGAGTGACATGGAGGAGACTGGCACAAGTAGTATAAGACCGCGCTTGATAACCCTTTTCGGTGGCAACACTTCCGGTCACGTGACGGGTGGGCGGATCGTGCGCGACGTCACTTCCGGTCTCCTCTCGGCGCGAGGGAGAAATACGATGGCAGCGCCCTCTGGTGGTGGTTCGCGAAAATTTGCAGCCCCATCTGTCGGCACTTTTTGAAATAAATTTTCCAAAGGGGTAGTAACCCTTTTCGGTGGCAACACTTCCGGTCACGTGACGGGTGGGCGGGTCGTGCGCGACGTCACTTCCGGTCTCCTCTCGGCGCGAGGGAGAAATACGATGGCAGCGCCCTCTGGTGGTGGTTCGCGAAAATTTGCAGCCCCATCTGTCGGCACTTTTTGAAATTAATTTTCCAAAGGGGTAGTAACCTTTTTCGATGGCAACACTTCCGGTCACGTGTCTGTTTTCGGGTATAAAAGGGGAGACGTTTTTTGCTTTCGGAGTGTATAGCAGCTCGTGCAGGGTTGAGGTGTTGAACTGTAAGATAAAGTATTAAAACCTTCTGTATTGTGAGAAGCAGATCTGGAAGCGACAAAAAGACGTGTGGTCTACATTTGGGTGATATACGACATTTGGACAGCATGGAGGCCTCAAGTTCTTCTACCACTGATGATAAGGAGGTATGTGTAACTTCATTTCATTCTTTTTTTCTTTTTTTTTTTTTTTTTGAAGTGTTTGTTCATTTTTAGCACGTGCTGTTTTCTTAATGTGAGGGTGCCATGGTAGCAGATTAATGTTCATAAAAGTCAGTTACGAAAATGTCTAGTCATGTCTTTATCATTGTGTTAGCTGAAAATTTCCTTCACGTTAACACGTGGCACGTATTTTCATTGTCTGCGGGGATTCCCGTGTATTTTCAGGGATGTGTTAGCTGAAAATTTCCTTCACGTTAACACGTGGCGCGTATTTTCATTGTCTGCGGGGATTCCCGTGTATTTTCAGGGATGTGTTAGCTGAAATTAACTTCGCGTAAACACGTGGTACGTATTTTCATTGTCTGCGGGGATTCCTGTGTATTTTCAGGGATGTGTTAGCTGAAATTAACTTTGCGTGAACACGTGGCACGTATTTTTATTGTTTGTTCATTTTTAGCACGTGCTGTTTTCTTAGTGTGAGGGTGCCATGGTAGCAGATTAATGTTCCTAAAAGTCAATTACGAAAATGTCTAGTCATGTCTTTATCATTGTGTTAGCTGAAAATTTACTTCACGTTAACACGTGGCGCGTATTTTCATTGTCTGAGGGGATTCCCATGTATTTTCAGGGACACATATAGTACTTTATTCTTGTGATTTATAAAAAGTGATCTTAGTTTGAAGTGTATACATGTCTTTAGCTGAAATTAACTTCGCGTAAAACACGCGGCACGTATTGCAATTTTCTACGGGGATTCCCATGTATTTTCAGGGACACATATAGTACTTTATTCTTGTGATTTATAAAAAGTGATCTTAGTTTGAAGTGTATACATGTCTTTAGCTGAAATTAACTTCGTGTTAACACGTGGCACGTATTGTCATTGTCTATGGGGATTCTAAAGTTTTCGTCCTCAAAATTTAAGTTTGTAATTCTAAGTGGTTTGATGTAGTAGAAAATTTAACAAATGGTATAGAGCAAAATTTAACAAATGGTATAGAGCAAAATTTAACAAATGGTATAGATCAAAATCTGTTTTTTTTGAAGTCATTGACATCATAATTACCATAACTATGTCACGTTTCTGTTTTTGAAAATGTTTTTTGAAAGGAGTTTCATTATTTGTAATGTTACATTCGATGGCAATACTCGGTATATTTTTCAAGTTTACCTTCGAGTTACGCTGGTGGAATGATCTCTAAAGGTTAAAACATTTTTCCATGGGGGGTGGGGTTATTAACCGCGTAGCACTTTTCCATACGGGGTTGTCCACGGCTATAAATAACGACGGCTTTCTTTCCCTCTTCGTGTGGCTTTCCTGTCGGGAACTCTATCCCTAATCTTCTTGCTTCCTACTTCTAAGGGTTGTTTAAGACCTGGGGGGGGGGGGTCAGACAGTTCCTTCCTAAAATACTCTACATAAATCTATCAT
Organism: Macrothele yani; assembly: GCA_039090855.1. Classification (NCBI taxonomy): domain Eukaryota; kingdom Metazoa; phylum Arthropoda; class Arachnida; order Araneae; family Macrothelidae; genus Macrothele; species Macrothele yani. The sequence goes on along the minus strand of CM077031.1, from coordinate 78,837,257 downwards.
ATGGGGTTGTATGAGCGTTTTTTGCTACAAACGTTTTTTCGTTAAACGACAAAGGAAACTCCAGAAATATGCTGAGTCAGCCATCCGTTTTTTTTTTATTTTTTAAAAATAACTCAGGAATTGTTCAAAATTTTTCTAGAATGATGACTCCTGGGGCGATTTGGATGCATTCGCGGAACACGATGCCGTAGCACCAGCGACAGAAGAATTTACCGCCGCATGGGACGACCTTTCCCCACACGCCCTGGATTTCAATAATGAACATAACAAGATGGCAGCTGGGGGAGGAAGCACTAATGGTTACAACGAAGTTCCATTAGCACCCCAAAATCATTTGAATCTTCAGCCGGCTGGAGAACCAGGACCCTCGAGGGGAGGGCCCGTGATTGTTCCGACGCCTATCGAGGATGAAGCAATTAATCCACCTGTAACGGACCGTGGTCATGCGGGTTATCGTATTCTTCGCAGATTGACCCGACTTAGCAGGAGATACCGTACACAGTTCACTACTTACACTCTCAGAATAGATACCGAACACATAGAAGATCCTGAAGATTTTATGCCTTATCTCCGACAAGTACTCACCGCGGCCTTTGAAGAGTTTACACGAAGTTCTCCATATTCTCATGTTCGACTAGTCATGCGGTCGAGATACCTTGATAATCCCGTGAACTTACCACTCATCGAGGTTAGCCAGTTAACGGTGGAACGATTTTTTCAGGCTCTAGAAAAAGTCATTCAATCAAACACTGAAATTTTGACCGATGGAGAACTCGAATTTGATTTAGTATTTGTGAATATAAACAGAGTTGGAGGAGCAAGAACAGAGGGCCCAAGAAAACGAAAAATTGCTGATTTGAAGTTATATAATAAAACAAAAAAATCTCTTATAACCATTTCAAATCACGATAACCTATGTTTAGCCCGATCGCTTGTTGTGGCCCGTGGACTTGCGCAGAAAAATTATGGGGAAATTTCTGAATCGGAGTTCAAAGCCCTGCAAAATCCTGCGAAAGTTCGCCAACTTAACCTTGCACGGCTGCTACACACTACCGCGGGAGTACCTGAAGGAAGTTGTGGGATCCCCGAACTTCATAAGTTCCAGGAGTACCTCTCCTCAAAATATCAAATTATTGTGTATTCTGTTGAAGATGACTTTTCCATTGTTTTTAAGGGTCCAGATGCTGAAATTAAGTTATTCCTTCTTCTAAACAACGAGCATTTTGACGTAATTTCTAATCCTGTTGGGTATTTTAGTGCCAAATCTCAGTGTCCTGATTGTCTAAAATTTATTTATAATTCTAATATTCATGTATGCACAAACATGTGCCTTTCGTGTAAAGGAAAAAAATGCCCCCAGTCAGGTGACTACATCATATGTCCAGATTGTTCGAATTATTTTCGGGGTCAAATATGCTTAGATACACATAAAGCAAACAGTACTTGTAATACACATCATAGATGTATAAAGTGTTTATCACATTTTAATCCATCCAGAGGTTACCACGTATGCCAGCTAAATACTGACCTGTTTGTCGAGGGCCCCAAGAAAAGAGAAAAAGGGTGGTATTTCTTACATGTATTTTGATATTGAAACAGTGGAGGACCCCAATGGTATTTTGACCCCAGTATTACTGCTAGCTACTTTTTCTCGAAGAAGGCAATTGGAAATTTGTCACCTTTCAAAATGTTGACGCTTTCGTTGATTGGCTGCTAGGTACAGAAGTGTATAACAACGGTGTCCGTTGGCGTCAGAAGTACATCAGAATCCGCTTTCGACACATGACAGTTTTAGCACATAATCTGAAGGGATTCGATGGTATGCCCATCCTTAACGCTCTTTACAAAAAGAGTTTGAAGCCAGTGATAGTCTTTCAGGGTGGGAAGGTGATGGGTATTTTTCTTTCGGCTTTAAAAATTAGATTCATTGACACTCTGTCCTTCATCCCTTGTTCTCTGAGGCAGTTTCCTTCAACATTTGGCATTGAAAATGCGAAAAAAGGATTTTTCCCTTATAACTTTGCAACTGCGGAAAATCTCGATTACATCGGCCCCATTCCATCAAAAGAGTTTTTTGTACCTGAAAACCTCACAACAAAAGAGATCAAAGAATTTAACTCATGGTATGATGAAAAAGCAAAAATAAAAGAATATAATTTGTATCAGGAGATGAAAAGCTATTGCACAGATGATGTAAGAGTTCTCCGCATAGGAGCCGAAACGTTTCGTACGGAATTTTTTGAACCTCACCGGTATAGACCCCTTTGAGGAAGACCTCGCCATTGCAGGCGCTTGTCTCCGTGTCTTTAGATCCAATTTCTTAAAATCGAAAACGATAGGCGTTGTTCCTGCCCTTGGATACTCCTCATGTGACGTATCTAGTAGGAAATGTAGGGCATGGTTGAAGTACATCGAAGAAACCACCGGAGAGAATATACAGTAGGCATCTTCAGCATCTGGAGAACATAAAATTGGATCATACAAATTAGATGGTATTTGTCATGATACCAGTACTATTTATGAGTTTAACGGATGTTTTTCCATGGATGTTCTACGTGCTATCCCGACGGAAACACTGTACACCCATTTTTTAAAGTCCCGATGAGGCAAGTGAGGTTCCGAGACATTGATAAACAGAGCTATCTGTTAGCTACTATGCCTAGTTTTCAGCTGAAAATCATATGGGAGCATGAATTCGATCGTATGGTTAAAGGTGATATCTTGGTATCATCCATATTAAGCTCATTGCCTGAGAGGATCTGTATAGAACCCCGAGAGTTTTTATATGGAGGAAGAACAGAAACCATTACCCTTTACGCTAACGCCGATGGAGGGAAAACTATAAAATATGTGGATTTCTGTAGTCTCTACCCATATGTCTGCAAGTACGGCAGATTTCCTATAGGTCATCCCCGAAGAATCACAGAAAATTTCTGTCACGACCCCGAAGCCTATTTCGGCATCATAAAAGCAACTGTACTGCCACCAAAGAAATTGTTTTTCCCTGTCCTTCCATTAAAAATTCAAGGAAGGCTGATTTTCACTCTATGTCCTCATTGTGCTAAAGATCTTAATCGTGATGTGTGTTGCCATGTTGACAAAGAACGTTTCATCACAGGATCTTGGCCCAGTAACGAGTTTTACAAGGCTGTGGCCATGGGATACAAAATCATTGCATTCCATGATGTCTGGCACTATGAAGAGTCCTCCCAATATGTAAAAGGATCCCATAAAGGAATATTTTCTGAATATATAGACACTTTTTTAGCAGCAAAGCAAAAATATTCAGGATATCCCCAAAAAATTTCTTCTGACGAAAAAAAGAAAGTTCTGTGATGATTTTTTCACTGCAGAAGGTGTAAGAATTGCTCCCATGAAGTTTCGGCTAATTCAGTTAGGAGGCTCACG